>CM033445.1:7215833-8597500 GCA_019425775.1 Rafetus swinhoei | reverse complement strand
AATTGTTCAGCACTCCGTATGGTGAGCCATGGAACCGAGGTGCTGGAACCTCTGTTTATGCTGGAGAAATGATTCCCGGGCAGTGTTCCCTATCAACTGAGAGCTTGGGCGGCCACCCAGTAGAAGTTCCAATGCTACCCAGCTGATTAGCATAGTGCCTGCAGCCTCGCGCAGCTGGCAGCATGTGTTTCTATTGGTGGTGCACATCTGTAGACGATTTGGTGCCCATAACAAAATGTATTCCATACACAGATGGAAAAAATTACAGGGAACATTGCTCCTGGGTTATTTTCCTGTCTTGACTTGTGGGCACCGGCCTGCTGAAAGGTGTGCTTGCTTGAAGAACATACGAATGGCCATACTGGGTCAGACCAAAGGTCCATCCATTCCAGTATCCTGTCTGCTGACAGTAGCCAATGCCAGATTCCCCAGAGGGAGCACCACCTGGAGAATCCCTTTGTGCTCCAAAGAGCTTCAAACGCTGACAAAAGCGAGCAAGCCGAATCTAATCACTCTCCCGCTCAGTGGGACTTCAGATGGTTCATTAACAGAACTGTGTTCATGGCTTAAACAGATACAATATTTCTACTGTACTCAACACAAAATGCAGCTCAGCTGTTCTTGCAACACAGACATGTGCTAAGGGCCCCCCTGGCAAATTTCATGGGCAGACTTTTTTTTTTTTTTTTTGAGACTAGATAAATATTCAGGCTATCGAAAGGTGCTTTTCCCCTGTGAACTGCTGTAAAGACAAAACCACGCATCGGGCCAAACCCTCATCTGCTCTAAAGCAGGGTCCCGCTGCTGAAGCAAGCTGGCCTATCATGCCTAATATTCAGGCAAAATTCTGGCCTAAAGAAATGGAGATCACATTTAGAAAACCCATTATGCAAAAAGCGGAATGATTAAACATCTGGATTGGGGTAGTACCTAGCATGCCCGGTCATGGACTGCACCTCCAGTGAGCTGGGCAATGTACAAACACAGAACAAAAAGACAGGCCCTGCCCCAAAGAGAGTACAATCTTAAGTAGAAACAAGCGCTTGAATCGAATGCCAGGCACTTTGCTCAGCAAAATCCTTTAATGGGGCTACTTACTGTGCTTAAGTATCCTGGTGCAGAGGAGCCAACAATCTGGGTGGGACCCTGGGCAAGGTGAGGAGAGGGCCTGGATCCGCGCTCTGAGAAGGGGTGGGGCCACAGGCAGAAGGGGCGGGGCTGGGGCAAGCCAGCCTTCCATGCTGCCCAGAGCCTGCCATGCTGCGGCCCCGCTCCCCCAGTCCTCAGAGCTATACAGAGCACACAGCATAGCATTCCCACAGTGATTTAGAGGGCCTGGGGCTCCAGCCACCATCTTTGCCACAGTTGCAGTGGCTGTGAGCTCTGGGCCCCCGCCCACCGTTGGCAAGCCTGACCCAGTGAATGAGGGTTAAGTCTCTTTTCTCTTTCTCCTTCCTCTCTTGCTGCCCACCCTTCTCTTTTAGAAGGATACTGATTGGAAATTTTCATAGTCTTAATGAGAATGATTATTTTTTATTTCTAGGCAAAAGCTGAAGTCATGGGGGGTTTATTTTTTAGGTTGCCTTCTTTTAAAACCCAGGCTATTTCAAACTTCTAGGCGCTTTGCAGGTCTGGGGTGAGTTTTGTACAGTTTGTTCATCTTGAGGAATCTCTTTACCTTTTTCTATTCTTCCATCTCGGTCTGGTCTTCAAGATATGCTAATCAGTGTGTAAGTATATCCTTTCAAATAATTATCATATATTATACTCTACTCATCTCTGTATAATTTCCTCATATGCATAATCGTATTTGACTTCCTTATGAATGTAAAAACCATCTTACCTTGGGCAAGTTAATCTTCATTGATTGAATATCAAATTCATTTGAATGTGTTAGCAAAGCCTCTCTTTTTTTTCCTTCCCCTTGAACAGCAGAAAACTGAAGAGAGACGCACAACTGCCATTCTGACACTAAAGAATATTTTGCGTTTATTTTGCCTTTACAACTCATTTTGCTTTTTAAGTCCCTTTCTTCCTGACCCATTTTCTCTCTCTCTCTCTTTAAATAAAAATTAACACCCCATCAACAATGCTTTGCTTTATTTTAATGTTTCTTTCTGCTTGCGCTTTTGAGAAGTAGAATTAAGAAACCCTCAGAACCTTTATAAATAACTAACTTCAAAAAGGGGAAGCAAAGCCAACATTCCCTAAAAAAGGCAATCAATCCAGGAAATGCCAGTGTGGGAAATCAGTCTTTCTACAGAAAAAAAGCGTTTGTAGATTTCAGTAGCAAGAAGTCCTTGTATATAAAATATTGTCTCTGTTCTTAGGGACTGCTTTTAAGAACCCTGCTTCACTAAGGGAGTGTAATAAATCCGTAATCCTTCCTCTAAAAAGGGGTGGAATATGGATAGGGTAACCATATTCCCCTATGCCGAATACGGGACACCAAGGGGGGGGAAGTCTGCTGGCGCTCAGGGCTTTAACTCTAAGGTGGGGGGAGCCGCCTGCCCTTGGGGCTTCAGCCTCACAGCAAGGGGGCGGAGAGGAGCTTTTGGCGCTCGGGGCTCCTGTGGCTGAAGCTCTGAGCACCAATGGCTTCTGAAGCCCCGAGTACTGGCAGCTTTCCTGACCGCCCTGCTGTGGGGCTGAAGCCCTGACCACTGGTGGCTCGTCTCCCTCTTCCCCCCTTTCCTGCTGCAGGGGAACTATGGGACAATGTGCCCATTTTTTAAAAACAGGTCAGGGGGCTGGGAGGAGGGCTTAAATAAGGGACTGTCCCGGTAAAAACGGGATGGATGGTCACCCTAAACATGGATATAGCAACAGCTGAGAGATATTAACAGACTTGTGTGGGCCCTGCAATGTAGGAAGACAATCCCCCACTTGGGTAGAATAGTGTAGTTATTCCCATAAGCAAAAAGGTTGAAAACCAACGAACTACTTTCTCTTTAACAACGGAGGATCTTGGTGGGCTCTGACCCTGCATGTTCCTCTAACAAGGCTGGAGAGCTTCATGGCCTCTCTTAGAAACAGGCTGGTTGGAATCTTCTTGCATGCCCCTCTGTGGTCTGCCTGATTGGTGCGGGCAGGTTTTTAGAGGCTCACAACTCTTGCCATTCAGCAGCGAAAATGGGGCTCCCCATCAGTCCTCACCAATGCACCCTCTAATCGTTTCCATCTGTGTGTGGAATAAATGTGTATGTGCACTGAGACACGTGTGAACGTGCACCACCAGTAGAAACAAAAAAACCTAGCGGTGGGCACTCTGCCAAACACACTTGAAGTGTTTGCTGAAATTTCCAAAGACACAAATTCTGACCCAGACTTCCAGTTGATTTATTTAAGTTTTGGGGTTTTTTTCCCCCAAAGGAGATCACTTCAGGAAAATCATCAAGGCAAAAATTAATGAATTCTAGTAACATTCAAATATCTCCTGGATTAGGACTCTCACTGGCCTCAGCTGGAGCAGACATTGGTAAATCTACACTGGGAAAATGCCATAGTGGTACTTTCTTATCCAGCATTTAGGAAGCAAGTGATATTTTCACTTAAAACACAAATTTACTGTTCATGTGGCTCTGCCAGGCTTCTGGAGACAGACTTTGAATTCTCATTATTGTAGAGATTTTACTGTTTTGCTGTATCAGTGCACACTTGCAACACATTGGCAATACGAATACGCTGGTGTACCAGTTATGTCAGTAACTTTTCCATAGTGGCTTTCCACAGTACAAGGCAACGTGTGAACATCTACCACCCCGTATCCACTAGTCGACCCTGTGCCTTATTCCCATTTTCCATGTGTAGCATTTAAAATTAATGAATATGTAAAAGCAAATGTAGATTCTGATCCTGCAGCTTTTACTCAGTCATGTGGGTCCCACTAAAAAAAAGACAGTAGTTTTACTCCCATAGGCCCAGTGGCTATTGACTCAATGGGAGACTTTCCGCTGACTTCCTTGGACACTAATCAAACCAACAGTTTCTTACTCTGCAGTAACATGTTTACCGTTAGACCCTGTTCTTGTGACTTAAATGTGGGCTCTGCCCCCATCTCAGGGATCTGCTCCATCTGTGGCTGGATTAGAAACAACAGGGCTGGAGGATCGGGGCCTGGCTTTTATGCTAATCTGTGTCTGGGCCTGTATTTTTTCCAGCTAATCCGGTATATGGAAGGCAAAGCATTTCATACCCTACAATTTTTAATCTGTTCTAGGTGTTTGTGGGAAACCAATCAGTGCAGCATGCAAAGATTATAGCATGATTAATAAAGTTAATGTACTGTACATTGTACACTAAATTTTCAAAAATATGTGCACACTGTGCACATGCAAAAAAACCTTCTTTCTATTGGCTACAAGAAGCTAATTGTGCATAGGGTTGCCAGGTGTCTGGTTTTGAACCGGACAGTCCAGTATTTGAGCTTTCTGTTAGGGAAACAAATTGAGAAAATATAAATGAGAAAATATAAATGTCCGGTATTTTCTAAATAAGATGAAATGTAGATTGTGATGTAATGTCAAGCGTGTCCAGTATTTTTGTTGAAATCATTTGGCAACCCTAATTGCGTATGAAATGTTCTATTAACTGTACATGCAGTTGCCAGAGGGGTGTGGTGGTGGGTTTTGTTTTTAATGCAATGGTGTATTTTGCATGAGCAAATCTGTTTACAATGCCCCCAATCAGGGAAAACAGCCCTTCTAAAAACTGAGGGTGTGATCCTGCACTCACTAGCTACAGGGCAAAGTGCTTAGAATAGCACGTAGTCCGACTGAACTCAACAGGATTACTCACTATAGCAGCTGCAGGATGGGGTCTCACGATAACCGGGAGATTCAGCTGGAGATTGTTACATACAACAGACACTTGTATGGCGGACAAGGAGAGGAGTAGGCTATAATCTTTACTGGTGTAAATTGGCACCGCTTCACTGGGGCAGGCCTGGGGTTTTGTTCTGTGTTTGTACAGCACCTACTCTACGTCTACACTACAAGTTTTTTCGGCAGAAAATATGCTAATGAGGGACTCATTAGCATAAGTTGCGACATCATAAGCATATTTTCTGCCGTTTCTTTTTGCACAAAAAGAAGCAGTGTGGACTTTTGTTGTGTGCAAAAACCCCGTTTTGTGCAAGATTCTTATGCCTTTCCGGGACTGGCATAAGGATCTTGTGCAAAATGGTTTTTTTGCGCAAAAAAGTCCCCATCTGCACTGCTTCTTTTTGCGCAAAAACCCCTTGCGCAAAACAACCCCCCAGCAGAAAATATGCTAATGATGTGACTTATGCTAATGAGTCCCTCATTAGCATATTTTCTGCCGAAAAAACTCGTCGTATAGACGTCGCCTCAGGGTAACGGAGTCCTGATGTGCAATTGGCTCTTCTCCATGCTAGGAGACTACAACAATAGTATTAATACATGATTTCCGTGGAGCAGAGATTTACGCCAGCAGAGATTTGGCTCAGTGCTATGCAACAAATCTCCACATAGATTAAAACAAAAGCTGTTGCTATAATTTATACGAAAATAAATTCATTTAAGAAAATTGAAAGCATTGTCAGCGAATTCTGTTTTCAAAACATTAGTGAACCCAAAATGGGTGAGCTAAATATACTATCATCTCTCCCACAGCCTTTCCCCACAGTCCCTTAATATCCAGCGGGCCGGGAGTTTTACCCACTGGAGGATACAGGGATCCCTTTGCGTACAGGGTTAGGAGGAGGCAGGTTTCCTTAATCATCCCTCCTAAAAGTTCATCTGTCTCTGTATGTGTTCCCAGAAAGGTTGCAAATGGCTGGTCTGGCTGAGGTCCCTTGGGGAAGATGACCAGGGGCAATGGAGGGCAAGGAATAGCTTTGCCACGTGTGTCATCTATCAGGCCCTGGACAACACCTTTCAATGGGGATTTAATGATGATGAGCAGCGGACCCCTTCCTGCTTATACGTCACCCCTGGGATGCTGCGGAGAGACAGGCTTTCACGGGCGGCTTGCACTTTCACTGACCTTTGAACCTAGGGGCCAGCACTTTTATGGGGATGAAGCAACACAGTCCTTGCAACCTGCCTCGGGGGCCCTGAAAAATTAGACTGAATCAAAGCAGAAAATGAGTTTTCATTTATCTTGCGATGATGCACGAGGTTACATGAAAGACAAATAGCTGCTTCTGACTCTTCCTTTATCATTGTCAGTGCAATTAATAGGCTGTGGCCTTCGTTACTGTGTTAGTACTAAAGAGACTCTGGGCCCCGAGGGACATTAACGAGAGGAGAAAAGCAGCCCAATCGTCTCCAAGTTCTGTCATGTTAAGATATGCTAACCTGTTTCTTTTTAACTTGCTATTAAAGTGCTAGTGACTCAGCTAGACAAGCAGAACATTGAAGTTGCCAAACCTAATCTGCTGCCTCAATCAGAAACATCACCATTTTATATTCACTTACATCTCCGTGCATTCGGGAGGGCCTCCAAAGGGCAAGTGGAGGAATTAAGAGTTTGGCTGGCAAGGGAAAGTGGGGCATCGGCAAAGAGAATGGGAGTCAGGCTTTGAAGTGCACATGCACCGTCCTTTCTAACTCCCCAGCAATTGGCTAGGAGAGGCTATTTCTCTGAAGTGGAATGGGTTTTGGTTTCACTGCTAACTGCCGTTGAAAGGTCAGGCAGTCCAATAACATAGCTGGATTTAAGGGGAGGGTAGATAATTCCATAACTAACACATGGAGTGAGATCGGGAAAAACTTCCCTATTGTCCCAGAGAGAACACGCGGTCTCTCTCCTCCATCATATCTACAAGACTCCCATTCTTCTGATGAAGTGGGTTTTACCCACAAAAGCTCATGATTTTATATATATTTTTGTTAGTCTCTGAGGATATGTCTACACAGCAAAGTTATTTCGAAATAACAGCTGTTATTTCGAAATAACTTTACTAGCATCTACATAGCCAAACCGCTATTTCGAAATTAATTTGAAATAGCGGAGCGCTATTTGAATTTGGTAAAGCTCATTCCATGAGGAATAACACCAAATTTGAAATACCTATTTTGAAATAAGTGCTGTGTAGACACTTATATCAAAATAGGGGGCCTCCAGCCTTCCCAGGGTGCCCTGGTGGCCACTCCAGCCTCAACCAAGAACACTCCTCTCCCTCCCCCTTCCCCGGAGCCCTTAAAGGGGTTGACTCTGGCCACAGTGCCTGTGCCAGCTCCACGCCTGCCAGCCCAGAGCCAGCAGTCACTGCCCCTGACCCAGTGGCCCCAAAACATGAGCCAGCAAGCCACTGGCAGCCAGCCAGCTAGCTCCCAGGAGCCTGCCAGGACCCGGAGAAGGCGGGTGCCTTCCTGGTCCAGGGTGGAGATCATGGACCTTATTCAGGTTTGGGGGGAATGCCCCCAACGTCCATGATCTCTGCACTAGATGGAGGAACACGGCAATCTATGGCGGGATAGCTTCCAGCCTGGCCACCAAAGGCCACATGCGAACCCAGGAGCAGGTTCGCATGAAAATCATGTTGGTCCGGCGAGACCCACAACCCTGAGCTTCCCCTCCCCCTTCTTCCCCTTGCTTCCCCCTTCCAGCTCCCTCCTCCCAGGTTTCCCCCTCCCCTCTCCCACCCTCTCTTCTCCCCTCTCCCACCTCCTTTTCCCAGTCTCACCAGAGTTTCATTCCCCGCCCCCCCATTTTGTTAAATAAAGAGAGTTTGTGTTCATGAAAATACATGTATTTTATTTGACATCAGGAAGGGGGGTTAGGGAGGGGTAAGTGGAAGGACGTGAGGGAGGAATGAGGCACAAGCCCCCAGTGGAGCACACCAGGGAAGCTCTTAGTGCTCCTCGGGGTGGAAGCTCTCCCGCAAGGCCTCCTGGATACTGCCAGCCCCCCGATCGACCTCCTGGATGGCAGCCTGCAGAAAGTGCAGCCAGGCTCGCAGCAACGCATCCATGAGAAGCATCAGAGTGCCCAGGGGCAGCTCTGGCTCCATGCTGCAGAGTGCTGTGGTGTCCCGAGTGAGGGCAACCAGAGCATTCAGAGACAAAATGCTTTGCTGTCCCTCATTGAGGTAGGAAAGCAAGCAGGGAAAGCTGAGAACTGGCTGTCCAGGGGGTTCCCTTTAGGCACAGGCCTCAGATAGTCTCAGGCAGCAGCCACACAAAGTAACTCCTGACCTGCTTCCGGCCGGCCTTAAATGCGATTCAGCATCCACTCAGTGTGGATGTGCTATTTCGAAATAGCAAAACACTATTTCGAAATGCATTTTGTGTGTAGACGCGTTATTTCGAAATAACTTATTTCGAATTAACTATTTCGAAATAAGATATTTCAAAATAATGCTGCAGTGTAGACATACCCTGAGGTGCCACAGGACTACTTGTTGTTTTTAAAGTTACAGACTAACACGGCCACCCCTTTGGATACAACAAAAACAAACAAAAGGAACTTTTTCTTCCTGCAGCGCACAGTCAACCTGTGGAACTCCTTGCCAGAGGATGATGTGAAGACCAGGACTTGAACAGGGTTAAAAAAAACACAACCTAGATAAATTCATGAAGGTTAGTTCCAGGAGCGGCCCGAGGACAGTTGCAGCAGCTGGCGCCTTAGGCGGGGTGGCGCAATTGGCGCCCCTGCCTGCACGGCCATCAATGGCCGTGACGTCATCATCGGGCGCCCGGGCCAGCAGTGCCTTATGCAGCTGCCTAGCTCGCCTAGGCTCACGGGCCGCCCCTGGTTAGTTCCATCAATGGCTATTAGCCAGAATGGGTGGGAATGGTGCCCCTAGCCTCTGTTTGTCAGAGGCTAGAAATGGATGACAGGGGAGGGATCACTTGATGATTGCTTGCTCTGTTCACTCCCTCTGGGGCATCCGGCATTGGCCACTGTTGGAAGACAGGACACTGGGCTGGATGAACTTGTGGTCTGATCCAGTAAGGCCGTTCTTATGTCTATGGTTTGTCTTCCTGCAGAGTTAACTTGAGTATTTCTCCTCACACGAGTCCCGTCAACACACAAACACCCTTAATTCAATTGTGGTGGCATTTTTAATTCAAGCTGGGTGCAGCGCAAGTTAACACAACTCGCCAGTCACCTTTGCAACCACTCCGTGCTGCTCGCACGTTATTTTGTAGCGTGGTCGCTCCTGCTAGAAGAAGGTTAAGTTCAGAGAAATTCACAGGAGTGTAATCAGATGAGCTAACTTTGAGATGAAGACATACCCTCAGTCTAAACCTGGGGT
The DNA here is from genome assembly GCA_019425775.1 of Rafetus swinhoei. Taxonomy (NCBI): domain Eukaryota; kingdom Metazoa; phylum Chordata; order Testudines; family Trionychidae; genus Rafetus; species Rafetus swinhoei. Next base: position 8,588,274 of record CM033445.1, on the reverse strand, counting down.
GCCCAACCAGTTATGAAGCAGTAGCCGCTACAGTGGCTACTGCTATAGCAAACTAGCCACATGTGGCTAGTGGCTAGTGTGTTGGACACCATGGGTCTAAACTTATTGTCTTCCCTTTCAGAGCCCCACTTGAGTCTGACCTACGTTGTGGAACTTCTATCTTCCTGCACCTCCTCTGTTCTCTCCTCAGTGGCTCCTTGTTCCACTTCTCTAACAGACATCTCCATGGCTACTAAGATACTCTCCCCACCGCCATCTTCTGATGCCTTTCCCACAGGCTTGTTACTTCTGCGACGACCACAAAGGAGACAATGATGCTATTTGGGAAAGGGACCATCCGTAATCTGGGTCTCTAAACTGTCCAGTATATTCTGGTGCTCAACAATAAATACAAATGAATTAGCCAGGTGTGGTCTGTCAGTGAATTTTTTTGCTGCAGAAGCCAAAGGCAGGCTACTGGGATTGATGGACCCAACTGGGCTCAGCTGTGGTGGCAGTTCCTATGATCCTAGATAAATACGCTTTAACGAGGCAGCTGACTTTTTCTCCGTGTGATTATTGCTTCCCTGGGCCCAGAGTAAATATGTGCAGATTTGTCTCAGCCTCTCCAAGATGCAATGGACATGCAGTTGAGATCTGGAATCTAAAGCACACAGAGGTTCATACTAATCCACTGGACTTCTGGATGGGGGCAAGCATCAAATGTATCCAAGCCCCATGTGGATTTCTCCCAACTTCATGTCACTAGCTTTCTGGAAGCCTTGTGCAGAATGTCTCAAATTCGGAAAGATTTCCTGTCGCCTTCAGTTCTCTTGCAGGTGACACTCAGCTGGGAAAGATGTTTGCTTTCAAGGTTTTTTAACTGCCTTTTTTTTTTTTACCAGATACTTTCTGGAACAGCGATAAGTCCTGTGGCACCTTAGAGACTAACAAAAATATATAGGATCATGAGCTTTCGTGGGTAAAACCCACTTCATCAGATGAGTTGCCAACTTGGTGTCATTAATTCATCTGACGAAGTGGATTTTACCCACAAAAGTTCATGATCCTACCCATTTTTGTTAGTCTCTAAGGGTGTGTCTAGACTACATGGCTCCGTCGACGGAGCCATGTAAATGAGTTTATTCGGCATAGTCAAAGAAGCGGGGATTTAAATAATCCCCGCTTCATTAAAATAAACATGGCTGCCACGCTGTGCCGACGATCAGCTGATCTGGCACAGCGTGGCAGTCTAGACGCGGCGCGGTTGACAAAGGAAGCCTTTGTCGACCGCTCCGGTAAACCTCGTTTCACAAAGCATGCCAGAGCGGTCGACAAAGGCTTCTCTTGTCGATCGTGCCGCATCTAGACTACCCTGCTGTGCCAGATCAGCTGATCGACGGCACAGCGTGGTGGCCATGTTTATTTTAATGAAGTGGGGATTATTTAAATCCCCGCTTCTTTGACTATGCCGAATAAACTAATTTACATGGCTCCGTCGACGGAGCCATGTAGTCTAGACACACCCTAAGGTGCCACAGGACTTCTTGGGTTGTTTTTACAATTACAGACTAACACGGCTATCCCTCTGAGACTTTCTGGGACGGCACTGTCTTTCAAGAGGCCCGAGTGTGAGGGAGAAAGTGACTTTACAACACTTGCTAAACAACAACAAAAGGGAGAAAGATAAGGACACAAGTCTGCAAGGATGTCTTTGCTCTGGACTTTTTGCTCTTAAAAATTCTCACAAGTGTTACCAGCATGCACAGGAGTGTTAGTCAAGGTCTTCTCAGCACCTCTGACATCTTAGCGCCATAGTGGACTGAAACTAACCCCAGGTTATAAACCCTGACTACACACTTTGGGGAATTTGGATCCAAATCTGAATTTTGTGGTTCAGGCCCCCTGGAACCAACTGCAGAACCACCTTTCCTTAAAATTAAAATGTATGATGCTCCAAAGTTTTCATGTGCCCTCCCACTCGTTCCAATTTGTAGGCACCTCTTCTTGTAGAAGGTGCTCTTCTTTGACTGGAGGTTAGGGTGTAATTCCCATTCAATTCTCATCCCATGCTGGAAGGAACTGGAGATGGCCTCTATCCTAACATGGGAGCATTAGGCACCTTGTTTGGACCCAGCAAACTTTGGAGCTACCAAGAAAACGTCAAGGGTGTGTCTAAACTACACCCCTCTGCCGACAGAGAGATGTAGGTTAGGCACATTGTTCTTGCATATGAAGTGGGGGATTTAAATATCCCGCGCTTCATTTGAATAAAAATGGCCGCCACTTTTTGCCGCCGCGGCACTTTGCCAGCAAAAAGCATCAGTCTAGATGGGGATCGGTCGACAAGGAAAGCCTTTTCCGACCAATCCCTTATGCCTCGTAGAAAGGGCTAGTCTGATTGCATCGCCGAACCTGGATGGAATTATGACACAAAGTCTTGTAAGAAAGGCTGCCCTGCACCCCGCTATCATTTCTTTTCCATGTCCAGGCAACCCTCACCCCTGCCGTGAATCTGTGATAAAGCAGGTTTGAAACTCTCTACCTAATGAGAGAGAAACTGAAATGGGTAATTAGAAGCTTAACTAAATCTAGCCCAAATTTTCAGATGACTTTGTGGTCTGAAGCTTACCTTAACTGAGGGGTTTCCAGGAGAATCTAACTCTGCATTGTAGCCCACTTTTGAGCTTTAGCATCAGATCTCTGGTGCTAAAGCACTTCTGAGGGCTATGGTGCATCCTATTCTTACGTGATGGCCGCACTATCCTCTTTAATTGGTGTGTTTTGAGGTTAATTGGAAAGGAATCCACGATTGGCAACCGAAATCAAGATAATTTTGTAGGGATTCAAATTGTCCTGGAAGAGTGGGGTGAAAAATATTTACCTGGGAAAATGAAATTGCTGGTTTGCAGATGCACACAAAAGTATTTAGTTTATTTCTTTACCCTTAGCCTTGAAGTGCATTGTGGTTCCACAATCCTTAAAATAAGGGGCAGTGAAAGGGCTGAACCAGAAAGGGAAGTTGGCACGTCACAGAAAGGCTCATTTTAATCTAAATGCAGTTAACATGCTCATAGTCATTTGGGATAAATGGGATACTTAAGAACACATGATGGCTAATCTCTGCTATGACATTTGTGGAGGAGGAGGAGGAATAATTTAGACAGTGGGGATTGTGACACTCATGAGTTATCCCCTCTCTCCTGTCATAAGTGAAACTAATGGCCAGACGCATAAATTTGCACGTCAATGGCACCTTTCAGCCAAGGATCACAAGGCATGTCGCAAACATCAACCATTTCCTCTGGGAGGTGGGAACATCAACACTCCCGTTTTGCAAAGGGGAAATTGAGGCACAGAGCAATACGATGACATCTTCATGACGACACAGCGTATCAGCAGCTAGAGAATCTAAACATCACTCAATTCCTTTGAGCGTGATAAACTCTGCCCCTATGGTGAATTGTTTTCACTGATTTTTTTTTTGAGGCAGTGAACAACTCTGAGGGGCTAAGCATGCTGCCACAGGGAGTCAGGGACGGCTACTTATAAACAAAAGCTCCTTGTGCCGCTAAACTTTTAGAGTTTGTTCCATCATGAAAATGGTGCACGAAAACACACCTTCTTGACATGTCAGGAGAAACAGGTGCACTTTCTCTTTGTTAAATGAACCACACAATGTAAGACTGAAGGGATGAGGGATTTTAACCATCATCATAATACCCCGGGGGTAATGAGGGTGAAGGATCTGTAAGGACAATTGTGGTTGGCCTAGAATGGGAAGGGAGAGAAGTAACATGGAGGAAAAAAGGTAAGGGACATTCTGCAGGAAGAGCCAGAGGGCACTGGGTATTCAGTATGCTTTCTGGCAACAAACTTGAGAAACGGACGGCAAAATGAGTAGAGTCTCATAGCAAGAACTAAACGCACACAAAGAGCAAGGGCAAATTCAGCCCCTCAACTCCCTTAACACACCACCAGGAGGCTTGCGGTAGGGATGTAAAAATCTCGATTAATCCGTTAACTGGTTAAACATTAGGTTAACTTAATATTTAACGGGCAAAGCGGGACCCTGAGTGGGGAACTGCTCCAGCCTGCAGGGCTCCTGCTCCCAGTCCCGGGTGCGTAGGGCTGGCTGCCGGGGCTGGCTCCTGGCCCCAGCAGCCATCTGTGCGGGGTGAGCTGCCGGCTGGCAGCCCCCGTGCAGGGGCCTGGTGGGGCAGGAGCAGTTACCCGTTCCTATCCCTAGTTTGTGGTCAGTTTTTTTAACAAGCCTCAATCAACAATTGTGTTTTAAAATTCATTAGCAGCATCTGTCCCTTGGCCTCTCTGACCCTGATGATAAACTACACATTTCACACTGCTGACCCTTGTTTTGTTACCAATTCCCCGGCATGCTCCAGGAAACCGTTGCCCGTTGCCAATGAAGCTGAAATCACGCACAAGGAAAACAAACTATGATCACTTGATTTTCCACCCACCTTGTGCCAAATTTTCATTTTGTTATAACCCTGGTCTCAGCAAAACCCTAGATTCTAACTAACAGGGACCCCTGAAAGTAAACGTTGAAACAGGAGCACTGAAAAGCAAAACATTTTTTCGTCACTCCCTTCCTCCTAATATTGCAAAAGCCTAACTGAGATTCAGGTGGCTATATAATAGAAAACTCCAGCATGGGTCTCGGGTAGGGGGCATCTAGATCTATTTTGGTAAAAAGTAGGTATGCAGGAATAAGGAGGTGTTTCAAAAGTGGACTACAGGACCAACCTAACAAACAAAGCAACAGAACACCACTGGCCATTACCTACGGTCCCCAGCTAAAACCTCTCCTGCACTTCCTCAAGGATCTGCAACCTAATATAAATGACAATCCCTTGTTCTCATAGACCTTGGGAGACAGGCCAGTCCTCACAGACAGCCCCCCAATCTGAAACACAGTCTCTCCACAAACCATACCCCCCACAACTGAAACACTAACCCAGGAACCACTCCCTGCAACAAACCCCGCTGCCAACTCTGTCCACACATCTACCCTGGTGACATCATAATAGGATCTAACCATATTAGCTACCCCATCAGGGGATCATTCACCTGCACATCTACTAATGTGAAATAGACCATCATGTGCCAGCAACGCCCCTCTGCCATGTGCGTTGGACAAATCGATCTGTCTCCATGCAACAGAATAAATGGACACCAATCAGACATCAAGAATGGCAACATACAAAAACCAGTGGGCAAACATTTTAATCTCCCTGGACACATGGTTACAGACTTGAAAGTTGCCATCCTCAAGAAACAAAACCAAAACACACACACACACACACACACACACACACACACACACACACAACCAGGCTGCAACAGGAAACTGCCGAGCTGGAATTAATATGCAAATTTGATAACATCAGAATGGGTCTGAATAGGGACTGGGAATGGCTCTCTCATTACCATAAGTAATTTTCCAAGGTATTCTCACCTTCTTATCTACAGCCACCCTGATTGAATTAGTTCTGATGTAATACTCCCATCTCTGTATACCTGCTATCTGTTTCTTTTTCTTTCACTTCATGCATCTGATGAAGTGAATTGCAACTCAGGAAAGCTTCTATCATAACAAAATAGTAGTTTTTAAGGTGCCTTTTGTGAAGTGTGCCGATGGCTCAGGGGAATGAAAATGGGATGCACAGACCTTAATTTGAGGATGACTGGTCTGAATGCCAGCAAGGACAGTAATTTACAGCTGACTCCCATTACATAGTATCTGACTGACTCCCAAGTGGAGCTGTGCAGATAATGGGAGTTTTGCCTTGGGGCTAGGATTTCACCCCTCGATGGCTGCAGGATATAGGTGTTTCAATGGTAGGCTAGAGGATGCTTAGCAAATTATGATTATGACTCCTTATTTGTAAGTGGGCCTTAGTCAGTGCCAGGGCACTGCGATGCTAGATGTCATGCATAGCAAACAGGAAGACACTGTGTCTCTGCCCCAAAGAGTTTACACAGCAGTTGCCTGATACTAAACGTAGCATGAAATTTCCTCCAACTAGAAGAATTACAATTTGCAGCAGAAAACTCCCAACCATACAGTAAGTGTTAAAGTCCATAGAAAAGATTCAGCAACATTCATAAGCCTCAGGGTATTTGTAAGTCACCATTCCTGTAAAAGGAGGGTGAGGGCAGGACTGTGTCTGTTTATACTAAATGAACTCCCCAATGCCATCCCCTACACTGTGTTCTCGATCTTGCCTTCAACAGCTGGACCAGCTCAGAATCAGGGACACTGGGATTGAAGTAAATGTGCAAAGTACCATTTTGCCGGGGCAGGGGAGAGGAAGGAGGGAGAGAGAAGAATGTGATGGATGGGGCCAGACACTGGGCAAGAGGAGGAAAAGAAAACGGGAAGAGGGGGACGCAGGGAACGAAGCAAGTGGTTTTTCCACTTTGGTTAGCGATGCTTTCCCCATCTGCTTGTCAATAAAAATGACATTATACTGAGAGAATATCCATGCCCAGAGACACTTGGTTCATTTTGGCCACAGAGATGAAAAGTTGAACCATCATTAGTAGAGTAGTAGGAAAAGCTTTGCCACATACACTTGAGAACAGCAGCTCTCAAAGTGTGGTCTGTGGACCACTAGTGGTCCGCGACCAGTGCCAGCCCGTCAATATAGGCGAACTAAGCTATCGCCTAGGGAGCCAAGATAAACGGCTGTTGAGGGCTTTGGAGGCGGGGGCGCCGATTGCGAGTTTCGCCTAGGGTGCCAGTTGCCGGCAGCTCGTCTAGGGCCGCTTCTGTTCACTACTATTATGAAGGAGGGCTGCAGGCTTGGGGCTCGCCCTCCCCCTGCAGCAGAGAGCCTGGCCAGGGGTATCTTGGAGGCTTTTCCTGCTGCTCCCATTGGCCAGAATCATGGCCAATTGGAGCAGTGCAGGGGCGGTACCTGGGAGCAGCGGGAGGCACGGAACCAGGTAAGCACCACTCATCCCCCCTCATGCCCAGACTCCATACCATCATTGCCCTTACACCCTCAAAACCCCTTGCCCCCAACCTGCTCCTGCACCCACCCATGCACCCAGACCCCCTATCCTCATCTAACTTCTGCACCCTCCCTTCCCCACAGACCCCAAACTTCCCAGCCAGACCCCCCCACCAGCCCCCTCCTGCATCCTCCCTTCCAGTCAGACTGCCCACCCCCTCCTGCACTCATTTTGTCATCATGGGTGGTTGTTTGGTGGCCTGCGGAAAGGTCTGCATTGAGCGGGGTGGGCCATGGGCCAGAAAGTTTGAGAACTACTGCTCTAGTATATATTTATGATGCTTAGGGAAAAAAAGGCCACTAGGTGCTATATGCAATTGTCTGTACATTTAATGCAGTGCGATCGTTTAGCATAAGCTGTTTCTTAGATTAACAACATGAGGATATACTACAATCTAGAAGCATAATAAAGAAATAGTGAGATAGTAGTTTTATATATTGAATTGCCTCCTTCCCCTGGACCTTTTGAATAGTACTTGTTGTCTTAGTGTAACAGGGAACAAGTCTACATTTGTGTTTGTACAGAGCCTAGCATGATGAGGACCTCATCCTAACTAGAGCCTTCGGGTGCTACCAGAGATATTTACTTTTGATGTTTCTCCACTGGAAGAGGAAATTCACTGACAAAAAAGTGAAGACAGTTTATTCAAACATCTGCCAACAAATTACTGACAAACTACTTTGGATCTTTAAGAACTGACCTAGATCTTGCACCTAAAATAGACTCGAACCTTTCTGGAACCATAATTTGACATACAAAAGTGTTCAGATGCTTCGTCTTGTTCTGTTGAGCCTCTGTGGTTCCCAAAGAAGTGACATGAATGGATGCCAGGTCACGATGTCTTGCCAGGTGCAAGAGATCTCAAAGAGATGCTCAAATGGCAAAAAAAATCAACACAATTGAAAGGTGCCTAGAAATCTACTGTTGTGCTCAGTGTTGCTTGGAGCTGGCGTTTCATGTCTCTGCAGAGGTGGCGGGGTAGCAAAGCTAATAGGGGAGGATGGTAATTATTTCAGAGTCTGTTCATATTTCTTGTTATGAAGATCACACTGTGTATGTCTACCCTAAAGGGGAAGGCCGATTTAAGATAAGCAACTCCAGCGACATTAATTACGTCGCTGGAGTCGATGTATCTTAAATCACTGTCCTCAAAACAGGAGGCTGACGGGAGCAAATGCTCCCGTCAGCTTCCCTTACTCCTTACGAGTAGCAGGAATACCTGTGCCGAGGGGGGGAGGGCAACTCTCTGAGTTTGATTTAGCAGGTCTTCATTAGACCTGCTAAATCAAACCCCAGAAGATTGATTGTGGCAGTGTCGATCTCCCGCATAGTGTAGACATAGCCTCTGTGTTCCATGAAAGCCTGGTCCCTGGCATATGCCTCTTTCAGGCTTGGAGTGATGAAAGAAGAGAGGGCGGACTTCGAAATCTCCCCCTTCCTTAGCCAGAGTGACTCAGGGAGAGGCGAACATTCCCTTGGCATGTGATCTGGCTCAGAGATGGGTGAGAGGAAAGATCACAGAGGGAGGGGCTCCCTGTGACCATACCAAGGGAAAAGAAAACCCTCCATCAGGCTGTTTGCTTCCTCCAGATTGCTACTGACAAAATGCTCAGCTTCCGCTGGGCCAGGGATGAAACATTCTCCTTCTCCACAGGCTACAGTCCTCAGAAGGACCAATGACTGGCTCTCTACACTGACCACAGTACGTTCTGGTTCAGTGGAAGGACCTTAAACTCACCGACAAGGACAAGGCAGTAAAAGATGAAGCACCTGAACCCCCCTGTTTCAAGATTACTAGACCCCAGGTGTGTGCTAGGGAGCAGTTAAATTTCATCATTACCCTTTCTTCTATGGTATTTTTTATAGTCCTTTTTACTACTGGCACTAAAGGTGCCGGATGCATCCCAGGAGCTAAGAGGACATCACTTGTCAACCTGACTGCTCAGTGATATAAAAAAATGACAAGTCCTGGCTTAATCTTTCTGATGACTGTGTTCAGGATGGCCCATCCATCTCCATGTAGGAGTTTTGGTGAAGCCAGGAGACAAAAGCATCACAGCATTTAAGAATGAAAAATTAAGTGCCCTTTTTAAGCACAGCATGGAGCTTATTATCACAAAGCAGTTTGCCGGCTAGTCTTTAGGTTGTGTGCACGTCTGCACATGCTTCTCTTTATTGAAATTGCCCAGTTTCAAGATTGGCTGAAAAAAAAAAGTGGCTGTGGTCAAGGAAATAGACCGTTAAAAAATTAAAACCATTAGAAAGATTAGAGACAGCTGGATTTAAAGGTCTTACAGACTCAGAAGGTGTCTATCTTCAAAACAGTTACAAACAAAGGCAGAAACAATGTAAACTTCTACACAAGCCTTCCAATGTGCCTCCAAACCTGCTTTAGTAAGCCCACCTCCAGGGGTGAAAGAGTAATAGGTAACTAAAAGTGAGGCCAACTCTCATGATTTTATCATGAGCCTGGTAATATTAGGTGTTTTTCTTAAAGTTTTTCTCATGAGTCAAGGGAGTAAGTGAAATTCTCAGCTTTCAGATGAAAAAAGAAAAGAAAAAACCTCTCTGACCCATCTGATTGGGGAAGAAAGTGATATAAAAGGAGCCTTAGTGGCTCAAACATCAGAAGGTAGATTAAAAAAATTCCAACCTGTGTTATTTTAAAAGGTGGATGATTTCTGAATGTTCCAGGTTTGGCAATACAGAGCTTGGGTCTGGTGCTCTACTCACTCTTTGAGGCCTCGTCAACACTGGAGGGGAAGGTCGACCTAAGATGCCGCAAGCCCTGCTGCGTTAATTGCGTAACTGGAGTCAGCGTACCTTAAATCCCCGTCCACACCGCGGGAGGCCGACAGGAGCATGTGCAACTGTCGGTTTCCCTTACTCCTCGCAGAACGGAGAGTACCAGACTCTGGCGTGGGCTGCCCTCAGTGTTCAATTTAGGGGCCTACATGAGACCCACTACATCAAACGCCAGAAGATCGACCTGTGGAGGGCCAAACTTCTCCCTCGTGTAGCCATGCCCTGAGTGCTTTCCCTAAGACTGTCCTCAAGAATGACAGGTAGTGCCCCTTTGGGTGATGATTTTTGCAATGTGGACCCCAGCGGAGATGGGACCGACTTGTCTCACAAAAGACCTCCAACCATCAGAGGGCAACTCATGAATGGGTTCAAAGCACATCGCCAGGTCTAAATATCTGTGATCCAGCCAAGAAATAGATCCAGGAGTAACATGAGAATGAGATGAAAGGATTTGTTTGGAGGGGGGGCGGGAAGGACATGAGAAATGTAGATACACACTCACACACACACACGGACACGTGTCTGTGAGCATCAATAGACAGGTGCACCTTTTAAAAGGCTATCCCATGGTAAAGAACACAATTCCGTAAAGCGGAGAGGATTTTCCCATGAGCCTAAGATTTCCAGACACTCTGTGGCCCGTTACGATGATGCCAAAGAGCAAGTGGGAAACAGCAGTGCAAAAAGCCTCGTTCTGCCCATCTCTCCCAGATGTAGCTTCATGTGAACTGGCAGCACAGGAAATGGTAATTTAATTAACTCCGACATTTTTACGTTCGCCAGGCTGCCAGGAATCCCTCTTGCTCTCTCTTTTTTTGCTCCTCTCCTTTTAGTACAACAGTCCCCTTTGCCTTGTTTTGTATTTGGCAGGCTAGGAGTGTTGTGAGAGGAGCCAAAGTTGACTAACTCGACTTGGAATGACCCCCTACCTAAGCTGGAAAGGAGGGTCCCTTCGCCGCCTCCTCTTCAAGGGACACTGGCTCCGGGGAATGCAGAGTTATGAACTACGCTGACTGGACGAGGGAGTGAGAACCCTGACTAGCTCTTTTTCATGTCAGGGTTTCTGTAGCCGTCTTTGGCTATCAGAACACCCCTCCTCCGCAAAGGTGGCTTGGTTTCAATGGCCGGGTCAGAATTCATGGAGCACTGGGGAGAGATGCCAGGTGGACCAGAGTGGTGGCTTACATCCCTTCTTTTAGCATGGAGCAGGCAGGGCAGGGGCAGCTCCCACACTTGCTGCTCTGAACAACGCGTTTCCCCTTCACAACTTCTGTGGGGCTGTGTGGATTTGGTTTCTACGGTAATTCAGTCCCTGGCCTCTCCACTGAAATGGCCAAATAAGGGACAAGTTCGTGTCAACCAGGCCCGCCACTGGGGAGAGGAAGGGAGGTAAAGGGGGCAACTGTCCTGGGACTTGGTGATTCAAAAGGGTCCAGGGCTCCTGGCCGTTGCTTCTGTGGCAATGATGGTGGCTGGAGCCCCCGGAATGCTGTGCACAGCGGGACCCAGGGGGAAGGTGTGTGTGTATAGGGGGGAGGGGCTTGGCTCCATGCCCCACAAGGGGCGGAGCTTTAGGCAGGAGGGGCGAGGCCAAGGGCAATCAGCCCTTAGTGTTTCCTGGAACACGGCACTGGGCCCTCCCCTCAAGTCACATCCCTGTTCTGAGCCTGAAGGTCCTCTCCCACCCTCTTTTTGCTTGCCTATATAGATTGTAAATGCTTCAGGGCAGCAGGGACCAATGTTCCCTTTATTTTTTCCATCTATGTGAGGAATAATTTTATGTGCACCGAGGCATTTGTGAATGTGCACCACCAGTAGAAACAAAACCTAGCTGTGGGTGCTCTGCTAATCTGCCGGGCGGCACCTGAATCTCTCCTGAGTGGCTGCACAAGCGCACAGCTTGCCAGGAACACTGGCAGGGACTGTCTCTCTCTGTGTGTTTGTGTGCTGCCTAGTACAATGGAGTTCCCACTCTCTGCTGAGACATCCAGGCAATACTGTAGCGTAAATGAGAATCCCAACAGCCAGATGCTGCCCTTGCTTGCTCCAGATGATCCATAATACACTATTTTTTTTAAAAAGAAATTGTGACGCATTTTTAGAAATCATCATGCAATTAAGCAACTCACACAAAGAAAATACCCCTCCCCTGAAAATCTAATTCTTGCTAAATCCAAGGGGAGGGGACAGAGATCCCACATGAACAGCAAAACCTTTGATAAAATCAGGGGTGAGTGAGGAACACAGGATGCTGGTGCACAAGCTGCTTATGTTCAGGGAAGAGGGAGCGATTCTTCCAGTGCAGGCTGAGACACAGTGCTGCGTGAATGGAAGCCGAAAGGGATCTAGAATGACCAGATGTCCTGGTTTTATAGGGAGAGTCCTGATATTCGGGGCTTTGTCTTATATAGGCGCCTCTTGCCCAGCCCTGGTTTTCCACACATCCTGTCTGGTCGCCCTCGAGGAACCGGGGACACTCTGTGAAAGTGGAGATTTGCTGAAGAGCTGCTTTCTTGGGAGCCATTCCCAGCAGCGACCTTTGGCCCAGCCAGCACGGCATCTAAAGCAGCTGAAACCTCATCTGTCAGTGACCGGGGGAGGCGGAGAGACAAAAGGTAGGAAAGCCCAGGAAAGCTACAGGAAATCAAAAGAGGGAACTAGAAAAAAAAACCCCCACACCCAGGGACCCCGATTCTGAATGTGTTGCCAGCGCTGTGCTGTAATTAATAAGCACCAAGCCTAACTGGGATTCCTATCAGGCAGGGGACAGGTCCTCATTAATCAAAGCCCAAGGTGTCCAAGTGCTAGGCAGGAGGACACGCCAGATACTGGAAACGGAGACAAAACTGTTGTGCCGAGCAGGAAAGAGGCAGCGGGAGTTTGCCCGAGCGAGGACTGCGGTGGTAGGCCCGTGCTTTGAAACTGGACTTCTTCAAAATGATACGAAACAGTCACGATCTGGTGCTGTCTGCAGCTTTCTCAAGCCTGGGCACGGAAGAGATGAAAGTTCAGAGTGAAACTGAGTCTAAGCACTAAGCGTCGATTCCCAGCGGAGACCCCGGCTTCGAAAAGTCCTGAAGTCGAGGGTTCATGATCCCTATTAGAACTTGCCTAAAGCTGGGAGGTTCGGGATTTAGGCTCAGCCCAATAACCAGGGGTGGGTTTGGGCTGTATATGGATGGGGTGTCGGGAAGGCAAAGCTCGCAAGTACTATTGTATTATAAATGAGATGCTAGACTAATGCTTAAAAGCAAACACACACATTGGGATGTTTCTCTACACCACGCAAGGAAATAATTGCAGCAGCAGTGATAGCAAAAAATGGCTCACCATCGCCTTAGCCCGGACACACCGCCACACTGCTTTTCCCCAGAAGCCCAGACACAGCGAAGCCAGACTGAAGTGGCTGGACTGGTGTATTCTGAATAATTTAATCTAGTGGGCTAAGCCCATACGGACAGAGTCATTCAGATGCTGTCTCCTGTAGCAGGATCCTGTACACCTTTTCCGGAGGACTGTGATAGTCCACACAGGACAGGACGAACACCCCCCACTCTCCGTATTCATTTAGTCTGGTCGCAACATTCAGGACGGGGGATAACAAAGCCATGTGGGACTCGGAGTTCAGAAACAAACAAGTAGAATGCTGGAGAAACGATGGGAAGAGAAGCGCTTTCTTGAAAAGGGGGGGAACATCTCGCAGCTCTTCCTCTAAGGAGTCAGGTGGGGCTGCTGAGTTGTGCGATGCTTGGGCTGAAATGATTTCAAAGGTTGGGGCTACTCTTTCTTGCTTCCAGTAGCATGTTGGTTTGATTACGGTCAGACATCAACTCTTCCTACCCAGGGCCAGCCCACCACATTTTGGCACCTGAGGCGGGGAGCTCAAATGACGCCCGCATGCCCCCTTTTCTCCTGCCTGCCGGTTATGTCTCTTGTGCCCTCCTTCCTCCAGCACAGCACTCCACCATCTCTGTGCATCTAGAGCAGAGAGAATACATATGCACTAGCAGCAGACACAATTTTCTACACTCTGGTGCCTCCCCACAGTCTGGCACCTGAGGCGGCCGCCTCAGCTCGCCTCATGGTAAGGCCAGCCCTGTTCCTACCTCTCTTGCATACACCCTCCCATCTGGCATTCCAGAGTTTCATTGATTCCTGCATGTTCACTAGAGGAGCTAGCTTCGCACCTGCACTCGCAGCTACAGAGATGTTCTGAGGTTTTCAGATATTTTGTTTCGTTTACCTGCGGACAGAATATAATGCAACAACATTTAAAGGACACAAGGGGACTATTTATCTTTAGAGAGAAAGGGAGAGATCTGTCAGCTACTTGGCAAGGACCTGTCAGGTAGAAAACTTTGGCAGACAAACATTAGTAAACCCAACATTTGCAAAATGGGAGCCATGTTTTGCAGCCTGACCATGTCCATAGCCTCATGTTTCTTCTTTATTATTTGCATTATGGCAGGACAAGGCTCCCACAACTGTGCTATATATACAGAGAACAAGATGACATTCGCTTGTGTAACTGCCATTGGGTGGATTTGAACCTGGGACCTATGGAGCTTAATGTGGGAGCCTCTACAGCAAGGCCCACAGCCTGTTTGTTTGTGGCCCATGGTGCGGTTTGGGTTTACACGGGGCTCAACATGCGACCCGCAGGTGGGCTCCTTTGAACATGGCCTCTGCTGGGAACATGCTCCACAACGGCGAGGCGTCTCCCAGGTGTGGGGAGCATTGAAAGATGCAAGCAGACGGGCTGGCTGGAACAGACGGGTACAGGGTGTCGGCGTTTCTAGCCCCTAGGGAGGAGGTGCCGGGAGCGCCGGGGCATTGTGGGAAGTGCTGACCGCTTAGCCTTGTGGGCAGAGCCTGAGAGGTGCTGAGTGGCTCACACTGGCCACGTTTGGGTCTGGCGCCACGGCTTACGGCTTGATCTTTGTATTCATGTCAGTGTGAAAGAAGCTATTTGCATATATATGCAACCACACTTAAGTTGCGGCCCTCGGCATGTGCTGTGAGTATCATTGTGGCCCCCGGGGCTTCCAAAGTTGAGTAGCCCTGCTCTACAGCTTGAGCTAAAAAGCCAGCTGGCACTCAGCTAGGTTCTATAGCTCACTTGTTCTTATCTCTCACTGTGGGCATGTCTAAACTACACCCCTCTTTCGAAAGAGGGATGTAAGTAAGACATATTGAAATTGCAAATGAAGCCAGGATCTTCCAAAAAAAGGGGTTTTCTTTCCTTTCTAGATGGCGGTTTCACTTTCGAAATACCCGTTTTTGAAAGAATGCGCGGCCGCCATTAAGCAAATGAAGCGCAGGAAATTCAAATCCTGGCTTCATTTGCAATTTCGATATGTCTAATTTACATCCCTCTTTTGAAAGAGGGATGTAGGCTAGACATAGCCTGTAAGTGGTCTAAGTGCCACACTATGGGACAGTGAACCGCACTACACGTGTGAGTTACACTTGCACATAAGCCCCAGGATTAATACACGCTTATTGCAAACGTACATCTTCCAGCGCGGGGCTGGGACTCAGGAGCATGGGTTCTGTTCATGGCTTTGGCACTGCCCTGCTGGCTGACCCTGGGATGATCACTTTGCCTCTCTGGGACTCAGGTTTCCTTTCTGCAAAAGGAGGGTAACAATACTGACTGCCTTTGTCAAGTTCTTTGAGAGGGGACGATGTAGAATGTTGTGTAAGAGCCGGATGTTGTTAGGATTGTCCATATCAAGTCATAAGAATGGCCAGACTGGCTCAGACCAAAGGTCCATCTAGCCCAGTATCCTGTCTGCTGACAGTGGACAATGGCAGGTTCTCCAGAGGGAATGAACAGAACAGGGAATCATCAAGTGATCCATCCCCTATCCCTCATTCCCAGCCTCTGACAAACAGAGGCTAGGGACACCATTCCTACCCATCCTGGCTAACAGTCATTGATGGACCTAACCTCCATTAATTTATCTAGCTCTTTTTCGAACCCTGTTAAAGTCGTGGTCTTCACAACATCCTCAGGCAAGGAGTTCCACAGGTTGACTATGCGTTGCGTGAAGAAAACACAGGTCTTGCTGTGAGCGAGTCATCTCCCCTCTTTAGATGAGCAAAGCACTCTGGATCAGATAGACTCGAAATCCCCAAAATCAAATTTCCACCCTCCTTTGCCTCCCAACTCTTAATACAGATAGTTTAATCATAAACAGGTAATTGTGCATGAACATCTGCATCACTAAGTATTGACGGATCTCACGGTGCAAAAGCAGATATAGCCTTTCACAGTAGTGTTTTTATAAGCAGTCAAAGACCTATGGCAGCTTTATACCAACTTTTCCTTTTAAATATATATTTATAATGAAACACCAACACATTAATGCCTGTAGTTAGTTACGCTCAGTCAATGGCTATGTTTTCCTTCAAGCAAACCATTAAACTTGTTAGCTTCTGGTTAGACACTCATTTTCTTTTCAAAGCAGCAACGTGTTGGGAATTATGTTAATAAGGTATAAATCAAATCCGTGCTTAAGTCAAAAGGTTGATGCCATCTAAACATATTCTATGTATCAACGGCAATACAATTTCATAGGTATAATCCATCAACAGCCAATCTCGGCAGCTACTTCATTACAATCAGATAATTAATGTCTGGTAGTAATAAACCACCTCAATTTTGTTGTTCTTAGAAAAAAAAAAGAAAATACAATTTTTAGGCAGTTGAAAGTGACACAGTTTAAAAGGCATGATAGTTGAGCATTAATTTGCTATCAATCAGAAATGCTGTTAGAGTTATTTCTCTCTTTATCTGATCGGTCTGGAAAAAGCTGGGGAGGGGTAGAACCCACCTCAGAGACACCCTGTGAAACTGGAAGATCTCTTTAATTGCCTCTGGAAAATGAGGAATTGCCAGGCTAACGAGTGACACTATCCAGATATGGATAGACCTGAAAATGTAAAATATGGAGATAACCAAGGAACAAATAGGCGATTTCTTGTTGCAGCATTTCACAGGCAGACAGTATTTGTGTGGCATGAACGCCATACGTTAGCCTTAATGTCAGCTATTTTGGGTATTTATTGATACTTTCTACTATCCCGGGACCTCTCTGGAGAGGACAGCTTGATCTCAAGTGCATCCTAACTTTGCGTACGTGAGGTACAAGGAAGCCAGTTTTCAACAGCGATGGTGTATCAATCAGCATGATGGTGATGCGCTGGGCCAGAAAGAAAGAACAGAGTAAGAAAAAGATGCTATTGCTTTCCTGTTTCATCCTCCCACGGATTCCTCAAAAAACACAAGGCTCCCTTTGCATCTCACACGCTGCGGGGACCAGGTTCTATAAGGCGCTTTGACATCATTGTGTTAATTCAGAACACCCTGTCCTCCTCCCCAGGAAAAGCCCTTGGGGATGAGAACATGTGTGCTTAACTATAAGCACTTGAATAGTCCATTGAAACCCTCGCTTGATTTCAACAAATGAATTTGGAGGGGCTACTTCTGGACAGTAGGTGAAAAAGGAAAAAAAAAAGCCCAACTCGTGCTAAAAATAAAAGCACAAAGGGAAGAAAAAAAGAACTTGTTGAAGCAATGTAAAGTGTAATGATGGAACTTACCCCAAAGAGGAGTATAATCAAGGTAAATTCTGTTATTAAGTCTTCTCTGAACCTTCCCCCTGCCTGGGGAAGCCAACTCTCCCTGCTCCTTCTCATTATTATTATTTGTGCATGGCGTACAGTGCAGCATCTCATAACTCACCATGTTTATGATAAAGCAGAGCAGTTGTTTTTGGAGACAGGCACTTTGATATTCAGTAGCCCCAGAGGCTATGCCACGGTGCACTCTTTCCACCATTCACTAGTTAACGTGCCAATTTTTTCCCCCTTTCTCAAGTGTGCCTGAAGGAAATTTATTGCAGCAGGCGACTGCTACGGGCAAATACTAATAAAATGCTGTTTTGCTGCAATTTGTTTAATTGGCCACAGAAGAGAAACCTTGCCTGTGAGATCCAGCTCCTGACACCTCCTGCCCAGTCCACAGATGTTCTCAACATGAAGTGCTCACATCTCCATGTTTATGGTAGGGGGAAAACAAACCCCGACCATTAAATCTTTACTATTGCTGCAAATCTGATTTGATTTAACATGCATATTTACTGTGGCAGGCTGCCGGCAACCTCTCTGATTTATTCAGCAAAATGTGCTATTTAACACACTTCCCCCGGCCCCTAAAAAAAAAAAAAACCTCAACCACAATCCAAACAACACACAAAAATACGACTGTGATTCATAGCAGATTAGAAAGAAAGGTACAAGGTACTGAGACATGAATAATCCTAAGAGCAGTCTGAGTTCACAGAGAGAAGTTTCCATCCTTTGCTTGTCAACAAGACTGTACCCTGCGTGCGCGCACGCGCACACCCCCTTGAGTTTCATGTTTCCTGGGGAGATAGGTCACATTATTAGTAGTACGGTTTTATAATATGCTAGTCCTCCAAAGCCCGCAGCAGGATCAGGGCCACCTTGTGCTAGATCCTGTACTCTTAGAAAGGACACACAATCCTTACCTGAATCTAAAGACAAAGAGAGACAAAGGGTACCTGATGTAATGGGGATACAATGCAAACAATCGTGGTGCAGCACCAGTATTGCTCTGTTAGTTACATGGATTGTAGGTAGACCACTGCAAATCCACAGATAATCTGCTTCATATCCGCAGGTATCTGTACCCATGGACGTGGATATCCATAGCGCATTTTTGCGGATATGAATGTGGATATACATTTTGTACCTAGAGCCCTGCAAATTCACAGATAACTACTTTATAGCCACGGGTATCCACATCTACAGCTGTCACTGGATATCTGTGGCTCATTTTTGGGGACACAGATGTACATTTTTGCAGATACAAGTATAAAAACAAATTTTGTATCCACACAGGGTTCTAATTGTAGGGTTTTTTTTTTTAAAGTGGCTCGACTAGATACCAGAAGTCAAAATTGTTTCAGGGCTCTACTGCTGGTTTACTGTGTGATCTCAGGCAAGTCATAATCTCTCTGCCTCAGTTTACAAATGTGAATAATAATCCCAAAGCTGTTGGGAAACTTAATTCATATTTGTAGAAGCACCACAAATGCCTGCGTGGAAACTGCTGCAGAAATACTCCCCAGCAATATTTTTACACCGGAGAGAGGACTTTACCAATTTGTACTAAATCCTTAATGTTATCAAGAGATGTAGGGGTTAGCGGACTATCCCATTCCATTCCAGGGATAGCTTCCTCGTCGAAGAGTACACCAGGTGCTGTAAAAGGGAAGTCAGTTGTTGATTCCAGTCAATATTTAGGAGGCAAAGCATCGTGGCCTTATTTGGGCTGGATGTCAAGCTGTGGATTGAGAGACACGTTATAATGTTTCCTGCTGGCATGTGCGACAGTCTGCAGCTTGAGGCAGTAAAGGAAGGTGGTTGCCCTCGCTTCCTGCTTTAGCGCTATGTTTTCAGATGGTTTGTGTTAATAAAAAGAAACTTTAAAAAGATATTTAGGAGATTTTGGTGCCATAAATCCACCCTCTTCACATATATTTATAGGACTGAATGGAAGACCTCTCTAGCCCTGGATGAAGTAGAATAGCATGCAAACCGTGCGTGTCTTGCTGGAGACTCTGATACTGTGTAATGATCGAGGTGAAAAAAAGACTTTCAGGTGGAAATGTCCTAAACAGTGATTTGTACACACTGAGAATATTACGGCTCTCCTAGGATTTGCCTTGACTCTCATTAAGTTTCCTCTTTGCTGCATATTTCAGAGATTTTCGGTATGGGAGCTAGAAGGCTCACTGAAGCTGACGGACAGCCCAAGCTGTACAGAGCTCAGCTTAGCTTGCTGCCTTGCTTTCGCTGGCCTGCAGTAAGAAAAAGGGCTGAGGGTGTTATAAGGGTGAAAATCTACGCCGCCAATTCAGAGCACGTAGAGCTGCTGTAGCCGTCATCAAGACCTGAGCCACTGGACTTGGGGCTCTGGTGCTTTGAGGAAAGGGAAGATTCTTTCGGGGTCTGAGGAAGCAGAGAGGAATGCTGGCAAATGGAGCCCCTCAAAGCACTGCATGTTCTTCCTCTTAGGCATTACACTGGAGCAAGTCCAGGTTTTGTAGCTAGAGAAGATGTTTTTGGATAGGCAGTAAAAAGATGGTATCTGGTTTTACTAGGAACGTGGTGAAAATGTAACACTGGAAGGTGGAATTGAACCTGGGGCCTCGGGAGCTTAGTGCATGAGCCTTGAATGCAAGAGCTAAGCTCTTAGCTAAGGCTGTAGAGCAGATGCATTCTCTCTGGAAGAGGTCTTGGTGCCACGAGGTGGGACAGTGCACCACCCCCAGCAGGCGCGTGGGTTACAGAACCACTTGCATCAAATCCGGGATCAGGGCGGAGTGAAAGGGAACAAGGTAGGCCTAGTTGGAGTGCACTAAAACACATTCAAGCGAGAAATGGAGAACTCAGTGGATTGGTAATGGCAGACAGGACCTGTTAGAACGTTACTGGTTTGACTCTGATTCTAGTGCATAACAGCAGCTGTTCTTTGACAGCCAGACACCCTATGGGTGCGTCTACACAGCAAAGTTATTTTGGAATAACAGCCATTCTTCTGAAATAACTGCACGCGTGTCTACACAGCAATTCCGTTATTTCGAAATAACGGACGGCTTCTTCCGATTTCTGTAAACCTCATTCTACGAGGAGTAACACCTCTTCCGAAATAGCTATTTCAAAATAAGGCGTGTGTAGATGCTCCACTGCTGCTATTTCAAAATGGCCCCTCACCAGGGCCATTCTAAGGTATTCCTCCTGGGGCTCGAAATCGAGAAAGCACGTCTACATTAGGGGAGCCTGCTTCCGACTAATTTTGAAGCTTCCCTGCAGTGTAGACGTATTTCGAAATAAGCTATTTCAGAATAACTATTCCAGAATAGCTTATTCCGAAATAACTCTGCAGTGTAGACGTAGCCATTATGTGAAATGAATCTGCGGACAAAGAGACTGTGGACCACCCTCTTACTCTAGTTGATGGTCTAGGTCGGAGATTAAGGGTCTACTACAGCAACCAGCTGTCTGAGTTACTCCTGCTGGTCAAGTAGAAGTGTCTACTTGGTTGTTGTTGAAGGAACTGATGGGTCGCAGAGAGTGAATCAGCTTCCCACGCAGAGGGGCCCCGTTTTGTTGCCTTTAAGAACATCATGGTGCCCAACTGAGGTCGCTTGGACAATTCCCTCATTGGCCTGGAAGTTACATGGCCTCCGAGCTGACACATTCGGTCAGTGACACGAATTTCAGTCGTTCCTCACTGCGCTTACCATATGGGTGGACATAAGATGGGTGCGAGCCTCTTTCCTGAACGTGCAGCCAGGCAAGAGACGTGCTGGTTCTGAAATGACTTTGCAGCTTAGGAAAAGGCAGGCTAGCAAGCAAAGGCCCTGAACCCACTGATATTCTGAGCAGCTCTCATTCAGTTCAATTTTTATGTATTTTAACTCCTTCTCAGGCATTGCTTTCGCAAACTCGAGCTGCCGCTCATTTAAAGAAACAAAACTAGCACCTCCATTGAGAAGTGCATTTTTCTTCTTTTTTTGTGCTCCATTTAGCAGGTATTTGCAATTAGAAATAAAGCTGGGAGGTGGGGTGAGGGCCAGTGTTCCCTCTAATCTTTTCCATCCACATGCAGGTTTTTTTCCCATTCGTGTGCAGAATAAATGTTATGTGCACCCAGGCATGTGCGAATGTGCACCACCACTAGGAACACAAAACCTAGCTGTGGGTGCTCTGCTAATCAGCTGGGTGGCATTGAACTCTCTCTTGACCAGCTGCACAAGAGCACAGCTTACAGGGAATGCTGGAGGGGGAGGACTGACACTGGAAAATTCAGCCTCTGATGCCTGGAACTTTCCTGCCTTCAAAGATGCATGGGTGGGTGGGGGAACAACATGAAAGTCCTGAAATCTTACAGGAAATATGGGTCTTGCAGGGCCATGGCACCTGCCCATCTAAGACCATCATTTCTTGGCACCTGTGCCTAAGGCAATGTGCCTGAAAACTTCAGCTTGGGCACCGTGCCATCCTAACAGATGGCTCCTAGTGCAAGAAGCCAAGAGATGAAGTACTGTATATGCATCAAGTGTACACTTCTTAGAGGATGATTTCCAGCAATGGGACTTCTATACAGAAATCCATTAGGAGCCCTGCCTGTCTGTGGTCAGGGTTTGGGATGTGCCATCATTAATTTAGTTTGGGATGTACCATTGCTCGTTTAGTTCAGAGCTGGATTTATCTTCAGAACTGAAGACGACAATTTCTGTGCCCATGGGTCAGGAGCATTCAGACCATCTGAAGGTTCCTGCAAAGCCGGCAGAGGGAGAGACGCATACAGAGCCAAACAGAGCTCCCTCTAGCAATTGTGCATGCTTCGTGAGCCACTTGAAAAAGGGGCTAAAACAAACTTTCAGGGCCCCATTGCAGAGTCACACGGATAAGTTGGCAGCATATGAAAAACTCTTCCATGACCATGAACCCCTATAGGCAGGCAGAATTTAAAAAAAATCATGACTCTTATTTACCATAGGATGATGGCAACTTTCATATGCTTTCCTCTAACTTGTCAGAATGCATACATGGCGATTTGGTTTTAACCTTGAATTTGAATTCTCTGAGGCAGAAGTACAAGGTGACCAGCTGACCTGAAATATGGTCCATGTTCCCTCTAATCTTTTCCATCCATGTGCAGAATAATTTTATGTGCACCAATGCCTGTGTGGATGTGCACCACAAACAGAAACACAAAACCTAGCTGTGGGGCACTTTGCTAATCAACTGGGTGGCATTGGGATTTCTCCAGAATGGCCGCACAAGCGCACAGCTTACAGAGAACACTGGACATGGTGACTGCAGCGAGTAGAATTGCTGTATCCCGCTCTGGCAACTTCTAGGCAAGGCATAGAATGCACAAAGGCAAGAGAAGGAGCCCTTTTCTTTTTTAACAATGCACATACTATCCTTTCCAAAAGGTTTGCTAAGGTTACTCATGTATTAAGTTAAGCTAACCAATTTACAATGCAAATGTTACACAGATTAGAAAGGGTAAATGAGTTGTATGTTGAAGAAGATAGGAGATACCCAGACAAAAGTGGAGCAGACCTGTGGCAAACTGCAATTAATGACCCGAGCACATCTCCCAGGATGAAAAATTCATCGAGCTCTCTAAGGATACATAGCCCAGGCAGAAGAAATTATTCACCACTCTCTACATATCCAGAGTGTCACCAGGCCTATTTATCTGGTAAACAAAGTACTTCCCTTCAGCTTTAATATCTCTGCTCCAGCATGGTACAAAAGTTTCTTGATTTTTTTTTAAAGTTATTAAAAAAAGCAATTTTAAGAAAGCTAAATGCTAGCGAATTGTTCCAGAGAGGACTGTAATAAACAAGGATCACCCCTGTAATCTGATGAGTAAAGCGTAGCTAGATGGGAAACAGTTTTTCTGTCACATGAAAATTTCCACATCAAAATTTTCCCCCGTTCTCAGTCAAGACTAAAAAGTTGAAATCTCAAAAAATTGTGTGAATTGGAACATTTTGCTTGGACAATTTTAAAACATTATATCTTGATTGACTGTTTTTATTTCTTTTAATGTTTTTATTTATTCTAATTAGCTTAAATTTCAAAAATGAGAAGTCACTTTGAGCTGGAAAATTTAGATAATTTTGCAGCGTATCCCCCACATTGTCCCTTCCCCCAACTAAAAAAATTAATTGAAACGGACTCCTTCCCATACAAAGATTTGGTTCCACAAATCAATATTTTTAGATGAAAAAAATATTTCATTAAAAATTCCCGACACGCTTTAAGTGAAAGAACAGGACTGGGAACCAGAATAAATAGGTGCCAATGCTGGCTCTGACACAGACTGTCTGGCTAAGGGTTTGAATAATTATTTAGGGAAGCCTTCTAGGTGTCCAACTTGAGACACCTTAAAAGAAAAAATGTTTGGTTTCCAGAAAGTGTTGATCCTCTGTCGTCTGGACATTCAAATTCTTTTAAGGCAGCTCAAGGTGGGGACCTAAAAACAGACACCAAAAATCATTGGGTCCTGTGTTGTGACCTTGGTCAAACTGCTTAATAGTTGCCCATGGGTAAGAAGGAGACATTGGAGAAGGTACAGAGAAGAGCAACAAAAACGATTAAAGGTCTAGAGAACTTGAGCTCTGAGGGAAGACTGAAAGAAGTGGGCTTGATTAGAAGCAATGGGCTTAAATTGCAGCAAGGGAGGTTTAGGTTGGACATTAGGAAAAACTTCCTAACAGTCAAGGTGGTGAAACACTGGAATAAATTGCCTGGGGAGGTTGTGGAATCTCCATCTCTGGAGATATTTAGGAGCAGGTTGGATAGACATCTATCAGGGATGGTCTAGATGGTGCTGTGAGGGCAGGGGACTGGACTCGATGACCTCTCAAGGACCCTTCCAGGTCTAGTATTATATGATTCTAAGGCAATAGATAAAACATTACTGTCCCACGAGAGGGTTGTGCAGCTTCATTCATTGACTGTAAAGTCCTCTGACATCCTCAGGTGATATTGGTGATGGGTGTGAACCCACCAACTACTAAACAGCCATTACTCTGGCTAAAGTGACTCAGTGTTGCCTTGTATTTTGCTAACCCATAATTTGAATATAAACAAAAGAGGAGGGAAAAGCCCTGTGGATGCTGCAATGTGTTTTAAGGAAATAGTTTTCCTTTGATATAAAATGTCAGCATAACTTTTTGATCCAGATAACTTGGTAGTTTGGGGAAGCAGATATTATAGTCATGAAGGGCATGTCTACACTAGGAAGCTATTTCAAAATAACTAAAATCGAAATAGCGTGTCTGCTCTATGGAGAAGCCTCGAAATTAGCCCAAGGCAGGTTCCGTTAAATGTGGACGCTCTACCTCAACTTAGAGCCCCAGGAAGCATTGGGGAGTAATTAGTCTGAATTACTCTGGGGAGTGGATATCTTGAAACAGCAGCTCCAGAGCGCCCACACTACTGCTATTTCGAAATAACTATTTTGGAAAATCAGGAGTGCAGATTTCAAAATAAGTAGCCCATTATTTCGAAATAATGGGCTTGATAGTGTGGATGCTTATTAATTCAACCTAAGGGGGGTTATTTCGAAATAAAGCCCCAGTGTAGACCAGGGCGAAGTAAGGAGTGAAGAAGAAATTACATAGCCCCTGATACATAATCACTGAGAGTACGTCTACATTACAGAGAAGATTGAAGCTGCCGCTGTTGATCTTCCAGGGTTTGAATTAGCAGACCAGTGAAGACATGCTCATTCGAACTGAGAGGCGTGCTCCGGTCAATGCTGGCCGTCCTGCTTCCACGAGGAGTAAGGGAAGTCGAAGGAAGAGTGTTCTCCCTTTGACTTCCTGCAGTGTGGACAGCACCAAAAGTTGAGTGAAGGTACTTCAGCTTCAGCTGCGCAATTAACATAGCTGAAGTTGCATATCTTAATTTGACCTTGTCCCATAGTGTAGAGTGAGAAAGGTGAATAACAAGCAGAAGAGGGGTAGCTGTGTCTGTTTTTGCAGACTCACACTATGAGGAGTCCCGTGGCACCTTATGCCTGCCTCCATGCATCTGACAAATTGGTTTTTACCCATGAAAGCTTATGCTCAAATAAATCTGCTAGTCCTTAAGGTGCCACAGGACTCCTTGTTGTAAGTACAGGAATAACACTTTGCTATCAGCAGGACAAAAACCTTTCTGCAAGTTCCATTTTTGTTCAGCCTCTCAGCATTTGTGTCTCACTAGAGAGGGGTTCAAGACACAAAATTCAGTTCCATTGATCAGGTTTTCAAGGACCCCAAAGGCAGGGTGTTTGTTCAGATGTGTGTTTTTTGATCAGGCCTCAATTTTGCTTTAGATATATCTTCTGTTCCTGCCTGCAGCCCAACACTTGGAGGTGGGTGAAGGGGGAAAGCCATTAACAACAAAGAACAACTTATAAAACAGTTAGCAAAGTTTTTGGGAACTTCAAAGATAGGTCAGTTAGCAATTGGTTTAGAAACATGGATGGATATTCCTGCTCACGTCACTCATCCCTATTTATCACCTGGTTGGCCAGTCTGACGTTACCTTAGCCTGTGCGTGTTTCTCTGATCAAATCAAATCATGATTTGAATTATAAATGCAATGGGGATGTACCTAGGCTGTCAGCATCACTAATGTCAGGAACTGGAGACTAATACAATGTAAGGATGTTAGGTATCGACTAACTGACTAATCGAATGGTCAATGCATTTTGCATCGACTATTCGATTAGTCAGTAGGGTGCCTCTGCCTTTGAAGTGTAGCAACAGCCCTACAGACTGATGCTGGGCTCCCTGTGGCCTTTCCAAGTGGCAGTGCCACACGGAGCCCGGGGCCAGAGGGGGAGTCCCCTGCTGATCCCAGGCTCCATGTGTCGCTGCTGCTTTGAAATGCCACTTGCAGCCAGTTGGCCTCGGGCTGCACAGAGTTTCAAAGCGGCAGCACCGCGTAGAGCCCGGGGTCTGGCCCCAGGCTTCAAGTGGCGCTGCTGCTTTGAAGTACCCTCTCCTCTCCCTCCCCCCCCCTTGCTGCCTCTATCTGGTAGAGGCAGCAAGGGAGGGAAGCGACTAGTTAACTATCCTGTCGACTATCCAATAAGCATTTGCTTATTGGATAGTTGACTAGTCGACTAGTCCTTCACATCCCTAATACGAAGAGGACCATCTGTGGTTAGAGAACAGGACTGGGAGTTGGGAGACCAGGTTTCTAATCTTGATTCTGCCACAAGTCAGCAGTGTAACCCCGGGCAAACATGTAATGTCTTTGTGCTTCACTTTCCCCACCCATACATTGGGGTTGCATGTTGCTTTCAGGATGAAAATGCCAGGTATTGTTATGACCACACTCCCGGGCAGGTTTTGCACATCTCTCTCTGTTTAGAGCACTGAGATCCCAAACCTTCATTCACAATAAGATCTGTAGAAAGATACACACAATGCCAGAGCTCTATAAAATGGCTCAGAGGAAGAGAGAAAGAACGTGCAGCAATCCTCCTTCTTCTTAAGTTCTGACCTTGTGCTATTGTTTGCTAAATAAAACCAATTCTGTAACTCAGAACTAACGGGTTAAGCAGCAGTCATCATGCCCCATTTACAAAAGAAGGGGCATATTTCAAAATATTTATTCTGCCTGTCCCAGTTGGATTGGCATAAGCATGTGGAAATCTTCAAGGAATCAAATAACTGTTAATCACCTCAAGCTATTCCAGGCTGAGTTTGCTATGTAAGCTGCCTCTCTTTGTTTACACACAAGGAGCAATGACTCAAACAACCCTATGGAGACTATTTTTTCTTCCTCTTCTTAACTATAAGGTCTGGCCAAACGGCTTAAAGGACCCAGCTACTTAGTATTGGAACTGCACCTTCTCTCCGCCCCCTTCCCCCTCTAATAACTCCATTTGTATGCAGATGGTGAGTGCTTGTGGGACTGGGGAGGTGCGGGAGTCTGGTTTTGCAGATGGATTGCCTAGCCACTTCGGTGGAGCAAACACTTTCAGGTCCCCACATTGGCTTGTTCGAGAGAGGAGGATGCACAAACCCTGCTAACAAAGCATGGCAGACAAGAACCTAACTGGCTAAATGTTAAGTTCCAAAAGCTTGACACAGAACCTCTCCCGCTCACCCAGGGAATCGATCTGGGAGGAGGAGGGCGGAAATGGACGTGACAACCCAGACGAGAGCAAGTTTTTTCTGTGTACTGGGCTGAAACTGGGACCTGAATCCAAATGTGGCCAAACACCGGGGGGCAGTTGACAGCCAAACCCAAACCGGCATCTGAACGTTGCAGTTCTGATCCATTTCCAGTTGAAAACAACTTGCTTCCGTCTGCCTCTGCATTACTACAAAGCCTCTATCCTACACTGGCAGCCACATAAGAACATAAGAGAGGCTATAATGGATCAGCCCCATCTAGCCTAGTATCCTGTCTTCCGATGGTGGCCAATGCCAGATGCCCCAGAGGGAGTGAACAGAACAGGGAATCATCAAGTGATCCGTCCCGTCACCCATTCCCAGCTTCTGACAAACAGAGGCTAGGGACACCATTTCTGCCCATCCTGGCTAATAACCATTCATGGACCTATCCTCCATGAATTTATTTAGCTCTTTTTTGCGCCCCGTTAAAACCCTGCTCTTCACAACATCATCTGGCAAGGAGTTCCACAGGTCAACTGTGCACTGCGTGAAGAAAAACATCCTTTTGTTTGTTTTAAAACTGCTACCTATTAATTTCATTTGGTGATCCCTAGTTCTTATGGGAAAACCATGAGAAAACATAACAGTTCTGGTGCACAGCTGTGGTGACCCAGATGTGAGAGCAGAGCCTCACCAACCCTGGAACTCTAAAAGAAGAATTCAGTGCTTGCCCTTCACAGACTGAGTAGCAATGAAGTTTTGTTCTCTTCAATGAAACCTAGCTCCTGCACATGAGGAAAGCCAAAAGACAACAGTGTTGCGCTCTCTTTCCTTTCATCTCGTGCGTGTGAATGAGGGTTCCCCTTTGTGCTCCTACATCGGTCCTGAATGCTGATGAATCCACCCCAGGCACTCATTTTCGAGTCATTAACTTGGTACAGAGCAGTGCCTGACTTTTCTGACTGGGAGACAACTGACTTCAAAGGCCAGGCATGGGATTATTTATTGCCAAATTTGTGTCCTTCTCTCTTTGCAGTGTCAACTCTGAGATGATAATTTTATCTGGCTTTCTCTCCACACCCTCCCAGTTGGTTACTTTGTTTGTTGCATCAGCACAAGATTCCCATGGCTGAAATAGAAACAAGAACTGAAAGCCAGTGACATAACCCCTTGGTTGCTCACCCCCCCACAGGTTATCATCCGCTGTCCTTCCAAGATCAGTTAAGATGTCGCCTGCCTCACCCACTCTGTCTACCGGTGAGTTCAGTGGTGTTTGGTTCCTCCCACCCCCAATGCCAAACTGAACAAGACATTATTTCAGGCTTCTCAAGAGTTGTCCTCAATGGAGCTGGTTTATTTATTTTTAGAATTTTTTTTTTGGTGGCCTTGTCCCTGGCTTACGACTCCCCCTTTCTTGCTACTCACAAAATGGATTATTGATTGACTTGGACCACAGTGGGTGCGCAGTCCTGGAAAAAGTAGTATAGTCTTGAGATTCAAACATGGGACTAAGAACTTGCTTCTATTTCTGTCTGATTTACTGGGTGATGCAGGGGAAGCCACCTAACTTTTCTGTACCCCTGTCGAAAGGAGGTTCAGAATGATACTGGGGGCTTCTGATTTTCCAACTGTGTTTCTTGGCTACCCGAGTGAGTAACACTTCATCACCAGAATCCTGGGATTTTCAGAATAAAAGACAAGACTGGTATGGTGAAGATGCCTTAGTTTAGAATCCAAACAATGCACCTGCGAGTCACAGGACTGCTGATAGCCAAAGGAGTATCTCCTTAGATGGAATGGTCCTACATTTCTTACACGTCACCATGAGCTTCAAAAGGCATGGGGACCTAAGCAACAATAGCTCTGTTACAACATATTTAAGCAATAAATTCCAGGTGATACCTTACGTTACATTATAACTGTACCTACATTAGCTTCAGAGGGGTAGCCAAGTTGGTCTGTAATGGGAAAAACTTCAAAAACAATGAATTGTCTAGCAGCACCTTAATGACTAACAAAACATGTAGATGGTATCATGAGCTTTCGTGGGTATAACCGCTTCTTCAGATGACTGGAGAATTAAAGGTCCCCATCTTGGACCTACATAGGCCTTTCCATGCAAGGATCTCAAAACACCTGATGTAAATTTAGCTCCCTAAGGTACGTACTTTCGTATCCATTGTACAATTCATCAGAGAGGTCAAGGGACTTGTCCTTGTCAGTGGCAGAGGTGCAGGAAAGGAACGCATTGACTTGTTTCCTCAGAGATACTGACCACCTCTTGAGAAAGGCTGCTGCTGCAAAAACATGGAGCCTGGGGGTGTGGGTGTGAATGGTGTTTGAGGACAAAAGCAGGAGAAGCCTGGTTACCAGACAAGTAAGCTTGACCTTAAACCGCATCTCCCAGAACTTGTCTGGCCACTTGCTGTAGAACAAACTCTGTAATCTCTCCAGGCAATTAGCAGAGAATCTAAACAAGCCTTTAGCAAGCCAGGAGGCTGTTCCCTGCAAACAGGGGAAGGAAGCCATGTTCGCAGCACACAAGATAAGAGCAGTGGGCTGCGAGGCGGCGCAGTGAGGAGAGATGCTGAGTGTTGACATATGAGGCTAATGAATGTTGACATATGAAGATACAGCCAAACCGAAAGCTACATCCCATTTAGCTTTTAATTTGGATGTTCACCGCGCGGATTCTAACGCCCGCTTTCATCACCACTTTTAAAACGGACCTGACTTGTAGGAAACAGCCTGACATGGAACCACATTACTTACAAACTTGACGGGAATGCTATCACCCATTTCTCTCGAGATCCGTCCTTAGCATCTACGTGTACAAGATCCAGCGGCGCATTCAGGCAGGCAGGCTGTGCCACAATAAAATCTTTCCCATCCCTGCCCTTAGGAGCTTCAATTCCACCTGGAACACCCTCGGCTCAGAGCCTGGGGCCTGGAGTAGCAGAGCCATGGGTAAGTCACAACGCACGCACCTCAGCCACAAGCTAAATATGAGTCAACAGTGTGACACTGTTGCAAAAAAAGCAAACACGGTTCTGGGGAGCATTCACAGGAGTGTTGTGAGAAAGACACGAGAAGTGATTCTTCCGCTCTGCTCTGCACTATTCCTGCTTCTCCCGGACCCCCTTTGGTTGCAAATGGCAAACCAGAGCCAATGGGAGCTGCGAGGCTCCGTGGCCATGGCACCGATAAGTAAACAAACCGGCGCAGCCAGGTAGCAGCTTTCTCAAAGTGGTTTCGCGGACCACTTTGAGAAACACTGTTCTACAAGGATAATGTCACAAGCTGTACGGAACTGCCAAAACCAAGAAACTTTGCTCCTTGAGCCATATTCTTCCTGGGTCAATAGAATCACACTTGGGATAAGTTTGTGGAGGGGGGATGGTATGATGCCTACGGTCATGGGCGGTGGGTGAAGGTAGGGCTGGGGGAGGCAAGACCCCAGCCCTGCCCCCAGCCCTGTCCCTTCTTCCCAGGCCCTGCCCCCAAGGGGAGCCAAGCCTTTCCCCACTCCAGCACCAGGAGGAGGGCAGACGGCATGCGGTCCGAGCCTCCCCTGCCCTGGAGCATGGGGAGGGCGGGCGTTTGGGGGCAGCAACACTCCACCCCCAATACGTCTACAGTAGGCATTTTGGGGGGCAGAGTCTGAGTGGGGCCAGGCTGGTGGTTTAGGAAGGCAATGCTTTCCCTGCCTAGCATACCCAGCGCCCCTGCCTACGGTGGCAAGTGATCTATCTGCGACTGCCATTAGCAAAACCCCTCAGTGTCTGGAGATGAGACACTAGGGCTATGTCTACACTGGCGGGCTGTTGCGCCAGAAGTATGCAAATGAGGCTAAGCGTGGAATATCGCCGAGCCTCATTTGCATACCTAATGAGCCGCCATTTTTGCAGAAGAGGCTCTTGCGCTAGAAGGAGCTGTCTACACTGCCCCTTCTTGCACAAGAAAAACCCTCTTGCGCAATGCCGTTATTCCTGAAAATAATCAGCGTAACGGCATTGCGCAGAAATTTTCTTGCGCAAGAAGGGGCAGTGTAAACGCTCCTTCTTCAAAATGGCGCAAAATTAGATATGCAAATGAGGCTCGGCGATATTCCATGCTTAGCCTCATTTGCATATTTCTGGCGCAAGATCACGCCAGTGTAGACATAGCCTAGATGAAGAGGGCTCTGAGAGTATGTCTAGACTGCATCCCTCTGTCGGCAGAGGGATGCAGATTAGGCAGGTCGACATTGCAAATGAGGCAGGGATTTAAATATCCAGCGCCTAATTTGCATAAAAATGGCCGCCGCGTTTTGCCGACTCAGCACTTTGTCGGCAAAAAGTGGCAGTCTAGAGGGGGATCTGTCGAGAAAGAAAGCCTTTTTCGACAGATCCTGTAAACCTCCTTGCAGGAGCCATAAGGGATCTGTCGACAAAATGCTGAGTCGGCAAAATGTGGTGGCCATTTTTATGCAAATTAGGCGTGGGATATTTAAATCCCTGCCTCATTTGCAATGTTGACTTGCCTAATCTGCATCCCTCTGCCAACAGAGGGATGCAGTCTAGACATACCCTGAGTTACTACACAGAATTCTTTCCCAGGTGTCTGGCTGGTGGGTCACATGCCCAGGGTGTAATTCATCGCCATATTTGGGCTCAGGAAGGAATTTTTCCCCAGGTCAGATCGGCAAAGACTCTGGTTTTGCTTTTGCCTTCCTCTGCGGCATGGAGCATAGGTCACTTTCAGGTTTAACCTAGTGTAAATGGTGGATTTTTGGTAACTTGAAGTCTTTAAACCATGATCTGAGGACTTCAGTCCCTCAGCCAGAGGTTGGGGGTCTATTTCAGGAGTGGGAGGGCGAGGGTCTGTGGCCTGCAACATGCAGCACGGCAGATTAGGTGATCACAACCATCTTTTTGGACCTTAAAGTCAATGGGAAAAAATTGACCCTGGGCTCCCACAAGTGAGCACAGAGTGCAGGGCAATGTGTGCTACATCTAACACAGGGGGCCTGATTCTCCACCGCTTTGCTCATTGCCAGTGTCACAAGGTGGCAGTCAGCCAAGAAGGGTGTACTTAATGTACTATCAAGGTGATCATAACCAGTGTGCCATAGTTCATGCTTCACCATATGGAGTGCATTTCATATAGCCCCTTTATCCAGCTCTCCTGATCATCCAGTTACATGGCACATACCAAGTAGAGGCAACACAGTGACAAGGTGAGTGCCATGTAGCTACAGCATAAAACTTACAATGAATTCTGTTTCTTGACTCACTCAGGTTCTAGGGCAGTGCCCGATTTATGCGGAAGCTAAGTAAGCTACATCATAGCCTCACAGAACACTAGAACTGGAAGGGATCTCAAGAGGTCATCAAGTCCAGTCCTCTGCCCTCACGGGTCATCCCTGACAGGTGTCTGTCTAACCTGCTCTTAAATATCTCCAGAGATGGAGATTCCACAACCTCCCTAGGCAACTTATTCCAGTGTTTAACAACCCTGACAGTTCGGAAGTCTTTCCTAATGTCCAAGCTAAACCTCCCTTAGGGCCTCAGATTATGAGGGGCCTCGAAAGACAAAAAAAATTACTAGTGTTTAGCTGAATGTACCATATAGTGCATGCACTAGTATAATGTACCAGTGTATATGCAGCTATGAAACTTTATTATTTGTATTTTCATGGTCCTTTCTGTTAGAATAATACACCATTTTTGGTAATGGTATGGGGCCTCATGGGGTATGTCTACACTGCACGTCTATTTCGAAATAAGATATTCCGGAATAGTTATTCCAAAATAGCTTATTTCAAAATAGCACATCTACACTGCAGGGAAGCCTCAAATTTAGTCCGAGGCAGGCTTCCCTAATATAGACGTGCTATCTTGATTTAGAGCCCCAGGGGGCACTGTGGAGGAATAACTTAGAATGGTCCTGGTGAGGGGCTATTTTGAAATAGCAACAGAGGAGAGTCTACACACGCCTTATTTCGAAATAGCTATTTCGGAATAGGCGTTATTCCTCGTAGAATGAGGTTTACAGATTTCGGAATAAGCCATCCGTTATTTTGAAATTATTTCAAAATAACAAAATGGTTGTGTAGACGCTCACATTGTTATTTCGAAAGAACACTAGTTATCTTGAAATAACGGTGCAGTGTGGACGTATCCTT
The DNA here is from genome assembly GCA_019425775.1 of Rafetus swinhoei. NCBI lineage: Eukaryota > Metazoa > Chordata > Testudines > Trionychidae > Rafetus > Rafetus swinhoei. The sequence continues at coordinate 8,554,539 of CM033445.1, read as the reverse complement.
AAACTTGACCTATTTTAGGACATCAGCATGTCTTAATCCAGTCCTGTTCTAGGTAATTACTTCTGCAATGCTACTCGCTGCAATTACCAGGGAATCTACAGGAACATGCAAGTGCTGTGTAAAAAGTCTCAGCGGGGTACCTGTGTGAGTTTGTAACTTTAAAAACAATAAGTAGTCCTGTGGCACCTTAGAAATTATACAGGATCATGAGCTTTTGTGGGTAAACCCCCCTTTGTCAGATGAGTTATAATATGCTGTGTATATACTATATGCAAGACCTTCCATAATAGGGAGACACCTTCTAGATCTTCTATCAATGCAATAATGCTTTGAACACAGATGGGAAACTTTTTCATCTGAGAATCTCTTAGGACACATCAGTCAAGCCCCACACAACACCCCAAGCACTTTAATCTGTCCAGGTTGATCTAGTCTGGCATCCTCGGGACCTGACCGGTGCAGAACCAGAGAATTTGCCAGACCACAAGAGGTCAATATTGTCTAGCAGCATTACCAACATTTCCACTGCTTGCTGGGCTCTTAGAAGACATTGAAGGGCAAATTAGAGCTAAATAACAGCACAGAACACTGAGAGTCAGGACTGGTGGCTGTAAACAAACTTTACGGGACTAAGGAAACTTGGCCACACCCATGATAAATGGACATCTGGCTAACGAAAATCATGCCAGACCACGGACTAGCTCAACCTGTACTATGAAATCCATGAATAAACAGAGGCACAGCGTGGTCAAGTGACTGGCCCATGGTTGCACGGTGATCAGGGGGTAGAATCAACTGCCCTGTAGTCTTTCAAATGACTGTCTCTCCTTTCCACCTCTTCTCTCATGATCTCCCCCAGGCAGAGCGCTAGCCTGATGAGATCAGAATATGAGATTAAATTCTGCACCTATGGTATTTGAATGGGTGAGAGTTTAGGCATCACAGTTCATGCAGCCTTAGCTCCCGCGTAAGAGCTCATGAAGCATTGGAAACGTTTCTGAGTGTTCTATGTTCAACGATGGAAACTAACATGCATTGTATGTCCCCAGCAGCCACAGCAGACAGGACATCAGTGCAACAGGAAAGGAATCCAGGTCACGGAGCAGCAGCAGAGCCACCCAAAGGCGGTGGTTCCAACTGGCTGGTGGATGGATCCACTTACCACCCCACCACCCTTCAACCCAATGCAACCTTCATGGAACAGCCTCTCAGGAGCTACCATTCTCCTTGCAACAAAGCCCCATTGGCTCTGCTTGCTCCTTTGCACTCACAGGCAGGATTGGCCCCTTGATAAAGTTTTAGAAGCCAAAAGGCACAAACATCAAGGCTGTAGCTCTGGTTGTTCATTGTGTGTGTGTGTGTGTATTTCATGCCTAGGCCAGTCATTTCACTTCTCCCCGGGGGCTTCCTCCATAAACTTTGCTCCCCTCGATTTTCCAAATCTGACGCATGCTGGGTGTTATCAAGGAAGAACCCAGCCCAGGTGTCTAGAGTTCGTAGGTCCTGCTAGTCACATCCAGAATCCTTCCTCCCTGGACTTCGCTTTATTTTAAGTCATCCTTGACTTCTACTACAGAAAAAAAAGGGCTCTCTCTGATCTCCCAGGTAATGGCATGCCCTCTATGTAGAGTGGAATAGAGTTAGAATGAACGCTCCAGAAACTCTGACAGCCCGTTTAACAAGGTGTCTAACATCCCATTTCCTCTGCACTTCCTCTCTCCTTAATCCTTTTATGCGAAACTCACTCAGGAGTAAGCACGTGTGAAATTGAGGACTCTCTAATACACATTGTACGCCACAGACTCGCTGAAATGGAGTGTCTCAGCCTTGTTCCGTCAAACAGTGCCAAGAGGAAGCAGACTTTAATCAAGGAGTCTTTTCCCTGTGTCCAGGGCTTGCTGCACTTTCAGAGCAAATAAACAGCCTTTCCTTTGATGCTACTTCCCCCAGTGCTTGGATCTTCTTAAAGCTCAGGCTACAAGAAGGTATTTTGGAAAAGCAGGAGAGGTGACAAGAAGGAGTGTTACCCTGAATCTGGGATTAACTTGCAACCTTGAATCTGAACGTTTCTGAGCTTTGGGGTGAGAGGTGGGGAAGGAGTTGTAGACTCTGAGCTGAGACCTGGATCCTCATTTTGCAAATGAGTGCTACCCATGGGCGAAGCAAAACCCCACAGCTTCAAGCCATTCTATAGAAGATAAGGTACATGCCAGCAATAATGTCCCTAGTAGCATGGTTTTAAGATGTGCTTAGCCCCTGCCCCCTCCCCACTTCCTGTCGACTTCTCACGGTAGGAATTCACCGTAGGAAAGGCATTCAGCCAACTAAAAGCAGAAACAAAGCAAGTGACTTTAATGAATACTAGCAGTTTGAATAAAAGTCAGAAACAATTCAGGTCTTTGCGCAAATCTGTTCAGTGGACTGTGTGCTAGTTTTGCGGAACTTTCTGGTTTCCAAGCTCTTTGGTTGTGAGTACTTCACAGTGGCCGTACTGTTGAGTCAATGCAAAAGTGGCCTATCGGTTAACATGAAGGAATCTTTCCCTTGACTTTTCACTGCTTGACTGAGCTCTGGAATTAGGAAATCACACTGGCCGGCTACACTACAGCAGGAAAGATGCAAAATAGTCCCTGGAAAGGCAAAAAATAACTTGAAATTGGAGGGCTTTATTGTGAGGAATCTGAAAAACAGAAAATTGGCAGAGACGTTTTGACCATTCCGCAGATTTGGAAGCTCAAAAACAGGCTTTGTGTGTGTCCACTGACAACGAGTCCATCGCCCCCGCGAAAGAAGACTTTGACATTCAGCTTGAATTTATTCTGTCATGCCTTTTAAACACAAAACTAAAATTGCACAGGCAAGTGAAATGGAAGGGGTGGGAAAAGAAACAATGAACATTTTCACATGAACTTTCCTGGAAAGTTTTTCACTGGTTTTGCACATGTCTAATCATCAGCCACATTAACCTAAGATCTAGTTACTATTCAATACGGGACAAGTCCTGCATCAGCACAACTATATCTTGCAACTGCAGGAGGTCGGACTTGATCCAATAGGTTTATTATCTCCCCAGTTACTACAGGATCGTAGTGACCGGGGAGAAAATACTATATGATCTCCCCAGATACTATGATCCTGTACTAATTAGGATCTCACACAGACAAGATACACCAAAAGTCACTGACAATTTCATTTATATAAGGGTACGTCTAGATTGCAGCGCTATTTCGGGATACTGGAAGTATCCCGAAATAGTAACGCTGCGTCTTTAAACGTGCTCGCTATTTCCTGAAGTAGCAAGCGGGCTATTCCAGCCTCCCTGTAACCCTCGGTCCATGAGGGTTAAGAGATTTGTCGGGAATAGTGCCTTATTTTGAAATTTGGTGCTGTCTACACAGTGCGAAATTTCAAGCTATGCTCTTTTGACCTAGATTATGAATAAGCTACGCAATTTGCATAGTGCAAATTGCGTAGCTTATTCCGACAGAAGAGTGCTGTCTAGAAGCACCCTAAGGGACTCAGCCTGGGAAAGCTGTCAGGTGTTTTTAAGTCACCAGCAAAGTATCGATTTGGTGAAGTCAGGAAATGATACTTTTGAAATTTAGGGGGTGTGCATTCTTATAGGATCGGTGACTTTAAGGACAGAGTAATGAGAGAGAATGCCATTTTTCAGATGCTAATCATGATGGCTCATCTCTGCCACGGCACCTCCAACAGAGTTATTTAAAAAAAATTAAAAATGGCAACTCAATAAACATTTATTTTAGATAAAGAAGGAAGTTGAATGATTTGCCTCTCTGTTCGCAAGCCTCTGCTGGAGTAATTGTTTTAGAAACAAATGATTTGCAATGTTAGGCCCATATGGAAAGGAAGGGAATCCTTATTGTACTGTGCAGCACAGATTACAGGGCCAAGATGAACAGCACTAAACCTATTACCCCAAAATAGTAAAAAAAATCACCCAATACAAAAGAAAAAACAAACACAAGTGATGCAAATTTCAGTATTATCATAGCATGTAAATGACAGCGTCCCTCTGGATTAGATTTATGGAGAGCAGGCCTGGGCATGGTAGAGATAAGGTGTTTTTAATCTGTGCCCATAATCAGCTGAAGGGGAAATATAACATGCTAATAATAAATTGAAAGTCAATCTAAAAGGATGCAACAAACATTAAGTTAATCATTCCCTTTCTTTTTTTTAAAAAAGCATAAAATGCTTGTTGTAATCCTGCCAGGTTTGAAACCTTTAGCAAAAAACCCAAAAAAACCCTTGGCCCCCACTTTAAATCTGTTCTATACATTCAACTTTCTATTTTAAATGGATCAGTTTACTTGTGTCTAAATATAGAGTGGATCTCAGCATTTCTCGCTAGGTGGAACACTATAAAAGGTAAGTGGTTCAATACATCATCTTAAAAGGTGGTTTTTCTGGAGAGAAGGTGTAGGAAATATAGTGCAAGGGACCGTCTGCATTTGAGGCACAATTGGATTCCATTTTTCCTTTTGAAATAGGGAAGAGAGAGAACGTTACTAATGCCTGAAAAATAATGTCAAACCATAAGGCATATAGTAAGGGATATATTTCTTCAATTTGAAGGGAGAGACTGTTCCAATAAAAGGTCTATGGCTGTTGAAGACTCAGATGGCACCTTTTCTAACAATTTTCATCTGCATAGACCAATTACAGAAAGACTTTAGTTCTACAGCATCATCTATGCAAAGGCTCTCGAAGCTCCTTACAACTATTCTTAGGGCCTGTCTTCACTGCTGCGGAGATTGACACTGCCGTGATCAATCTTCTGGAATTTGATTTAGTGGGTCTAGCAAAGACCCAGTAAATTGAACGCTGATGGCGCCCCTCCCTTCGACAGCGATACTCCTCACAGTTGCAACAAGCAAGGGAAGTTGACGGGAGCATTTCTCCCATCAACCTCCTACTGTGGGTCCGCCTCAGAAAAATTGATGTAAAGTACATTGATTCCAGCTACGCAATTGTTGTAGCTGTAATTGTGTATCTTACATCGATTTTTTCTGCCAGTGTCGAGGGCCTTAGGCCTTGGCTAGACACAAAAGTGGCACTGCTTTAATTTTACTGGTATAGTTTAAGCCATTCAACCATGCTTATGTGAATACAGTTATACTGGTATAAAAGTGCTTCTGCAGGGGGTAAGGCTTTGTCTATGCTAGATAGCTGTACTATACTAACTACCCCACTACAGTAATACTGATGCAACCCCCTAGTGTGGACAGTTATGTTGGTATAACAGTGCTTTAGATGGATAGAGTTTTTTCTGTATGGAAAGAGGAATAAGCTGGACTGGTATAAGACACCTTTATGTCAATATAACTGTCCACACTAATGTTTGTACAATATACCAACAAAACAAACCATCCCCCTAACCTCCATAGTTATAGCAGTAGAAAAAAAAATGCATAGACCCTGGCCCTTAGATTTTAAGACCAGAAGGGACCACTATGATTATCTAGTCTGAACTCATGTCTGGAAAATGTCTCCTGCTCATTCCTGCATTGGAGGAAATTATTCTTCCCAGCACCGGAAATGAAATCAAGCCCCAGACAATTAAGTATTATGAGCAAGGCTGGGGATGACTGTGGGTATTGAACGGATTCTGTCCATGAATATAAGCTACTTCTACAATCCCAGAACAGCTACTCCTGGTAAAATGACCAGCAGGGAAATGCTTAACAGTGCTGCTCTTTAGCAGGACCATAGTGAAGATCCAGAGTCAACACTTTGCGGTGAACAGGGGCATAAGATATACCAGGGATGGGTCAGATATGATCCACGGGCTGGATCTGGCCCACCCAGCCTTTTGATCTGGCCTGGGGCAGGGAGCAGTGCCGATCAAAGCGGCTGGCTGCTCCGTGTTACTCTCTGTGCTGTGGGGAGAAGGGAGGGAGGGAGAGGCTTCTACACACTGCCCTGGCCTCCCAGCAAAATCTCTTGATTCGTATTGGCTGGAAACTGGCCAATGGGAGCTGAGAGATTGTGCTGGGGTTGAGGGTAGTGCAGCATAATTTCTCAGCTCCCATTGTCTGGTTTCTGACCAATAGGAGCTGGGAGATTTTGCTGAGGATGGGGGCAGCACGTGAAGCCTCTCCCTCTCTCCCCACTTCCGGCAGTGCAGAGAACCACATGCACAGCCAGCCAGTGGGGTGGGGCTGCTGGGGTGGAAGCCTGCCTGAGAATGCTGCTGGCTGGGAGCTGCTTAGGTAAGAGCCTCCTGGCCAGAGCCTGCCTCTGGCACCCGGCTCCTCCCTCCCCACAACTCCCTCCCAGACTCTGCACCCCTCCTAAAACCCTCCTCGAGGCAAGAATCCTCTCCTGCACTCATACCCCCCTCCTGAACCCTGCACTCCAATCCCCTGTCCCATATCACAATCCCCTCCTTCACCCAGACTCCCTCTCAGACCCCACACCCTCTCCTGCACCCCAGTTCTCTACCCCAAGCTCCCTTCTGCACCCAACCTCCGTCCCAGACCTCACAGCCCCTCTACAGAAAAGTGCGGCCCTTGACCCCTTATCAAAATCTTGGTGTGTCCCCCCATCAAAAATCATTGCTCACCCCTGAGATATACACTAGCAGGCTGAATGGACATAATAACTTTTGTGTGGCACTGGTCCTTTAGGCAGCACCGACATACATTGTGTGTGTGCATGTGCATGCCCCCTAAAGAGCAGAGGAGGTTCCTCTCTTCCACTGACCAAAAATCAAGAGTTCCGGACAGAAGAGAAAAGTAAATCTTGGATGGCGCCAGAGATTGCAGCAGATTGCTCAAACCCCATTGAGCAGGTGTTCTCTCTCTCTCCTTTTAATACCTGGCTGTGTATTGCTCAGCAGACACCACGCACAGGGCAGATATAGCTACGTGGCTCGACCCTGGAACACAGAGGTATACTGGGCAAGAAGATTATTGAACAAAAGTAAGCGATAAAGGCATCGGGGAAAAAGATGTGTTATGGTGTTTCCTTGGAGGCAAAGACAAAGAAGATACTTTGCTGTTTGTTGTGCCAGAGAATCATCCCTGATTGTTTGTGTCATGGTGGCAGATAAGTGCAAAAGAGATAGATGTTCTGTCTCCGAGGCACTGTTCTCATCTGTATAGTATGAATTTATGCCTCCTGGTTGCAAGGCTCATGATTCACAGCCGGGATATGACTGTGATCTGAGCAGAGAGGCGAGCCAGTGCCTTTACATTTGACGTTGATCTGCTTCATTCGTGTTGTCAGTCAGCCTCTGAGAAACGTCCTCTTGTGTTAAAGTCAGTTTACTACCAGTGCCTGCTCAGCGGCATGGCGGCCACTTTCCCTAGATAGGCGCCGCTGTTGCAGGCAGGAGAAGAAACAGGATGGGGTTCCATGTGGGGAGAGGGCATTGGTTCATCGAAGGAATTCTGTTCCTGGTGGACAAATGAAGCTTTCCGTCCCTAGTTGATTGTCTGGGACGGCCCCTTTCCCTAAACATTCCACTTCTAACAGAGGCTCCAAGGCAGCTTCTCTGCAGAGACCAGTCATGAAGGTTGGAATTAGGGGGCAGTTCCTTTAGGGCATTCCCAGCCCTATGTTCTAAAAATGTGATGCCTCTCTCCTGTAGCCCTTGGCTGCCACTTACAATTTTAAAGCAATATGTTAATTTGTTAATTGCAATAGTGGCTGGCAATAGATTTTAGAAGCTTTGTGCAATTATTGATTATTTGGTGTTTTAAATCTTGGCAATAAGTATGGGACAGGTGTTCCAGGTAGGAATGTTTTAAAAATCAAAATACATACAAACTGAGCTGGAACAGTATCTTGGCTTTGAAAGTGGAGTACAGATTGGATCTCCCTGGTCTGGTACCCTTGGGAACTGACTGGTCCTGAATGCGGGAATTTGCTGCCTCCCAGCCTGCCACCCATCCCTGCGGTTGGGCTCGGGCTAGGCAGATAGCTAGCCTGGCTCACCTTTGCTACCGTTAGTAAGGCCAGGTCTACACTAGGGAGCAATGCCGAGCTATGGGATGCAACTCCAGTGATGTGAATAGCGTAGCTGGGGTCGACATAACTTAGCTTGACTTACCGCGGTGTCCACACACAGGGGGTTGATGGGAGAAACTCTCTGGTCAACTCCCTTATTCCTCACGACCTGGTGGAGTACAGAAGTAGAGAGGAGTGCAATCAGTGGTTGATTTAGTGGGTCTTTACTAGACCCACTAAACTGCCCCCCGGATGATCAATCTCCACAGTGACTTCACCAATAAAAGATTGAGCCATGAAGTCCTAAATATACATATGGTGCTGTGAAAATGTTTGGTAGTAGCTAATGGAAAAAAAATGATAAAAAGTCTGATTTTATGACTTCTTCATTCACTGGCACCTTACTCCACATGAAGTTCCACCGGACTTAATGGAGTTACTTTCAGAGTAAAGCACTGGTTTACATGAGTCAGGGTGACAGAATCATAATCACAATCATCAAAATAGCTCATGAATAGGCTACCTAAAAGGATTTATACTGAAGATTTATTGGCTCTGCTATAGACATAGTGTATAGACATAGGCACACAAAGAGCACAATAGCTGCATACACCAGAAAAAATGAGACTTATTTCAGAACATACATTAGAAACTTTCCACAAGCCGCTGGAAAGAAATGAGAGCAAAGAAAGAGAGGTAGAGACAGACAGATAGAGAAAGAGAAAGATCTAAGAAATTCTACTCTGTAGTGCTTAACTGATTAGAAGCATGTTCTGAAGACAAATTCTTCCAAACTAACAGCATCAGTAAGACCTTCATTCATTCTCCCTATCTAAGCGAGTCTGTTTGGAGCAGCACTTTCTCATGTCAGGGTTGTTTGTGCTTTCAGGAATGAAGAAGATTAAAGAATTTCTTGGCCCTACATTCCAGTCTTCTCCTCCAAAGAGGAGAGTTTGTTTATTTTGGTCTGTAAACTTCCCCTAATTTTTCTCCTCTCCTGATTGCTTAATTTCATGCTTCTCTGAAACAAGATAATCACCTCAGTTCATCCTCTTACTTTTCTTTCCCTGGCTAATCATTCTATGGCTCCACCCATTCCCTGCACCCCTTTTCTCAGGAAACTTCAGCTCCATGTGTGGAATATTGGGTTTGAGGAGGAAATGAGCTATGCTGCTGTAACTGAACCCTCTGGAGAACAGAGGGGGAAAAGGCTAAGCCCAGTGACGTTTCATTGATTTCATTTCCCCCAACATAGATCAAAGTATTTTCTACTTTTCTTGGATCTACTGCAGTCAAGAAGAATGGTAGCTGGTGGGGCAAAAAGACAAATGAAAAAGTTCACCAGAGACTCAGGCTTAGGCACAAATCTCCTCTCTCATAAGGAGGAGGGAGAAAACTTTTTCATCTTGGCCTCTGAGGATAGAACAAGAAGCAATGGGCTTAAACTGCAGCAAGGGAGGTTTAGGTTGGACATTAGGACAAAGTTCCTAACTGTCAGGGTAGTCAAACACTGGAATAAATTGGCCAGGGAGGTTGTGGAATCTCCATCTCTGGAGATATTTAAGAGTAGGTTAGATAAATGTCTATCAGGGATGGTCTAGACAGTATTTGGTGCTGCCATGAGGGCAGGGGACTGGACTCGATGACCTCTTGAGGTCCCTTCCAGTCCTAGTATTCTATGATTCTATGATTCTCCAGGGAGGATTTTATTGCAGGATTTCTGGGTGAATCCAACTCAAGATGGGTGAATTATTTTGACTTCTGGGAAAAGAAAACCCACCAAGAACAATTGCAAAATGTGAAAGGTTTTGAAATTTCCTCTACATGTTATTTAAAACATATTTTAAAAATTTTAAATGCTGAAAATTTTTAAAATCATTAAAAAAAACCAAATCAAAATATTTTGTTCAACTTAAAATGACTGTCTTTTTTTTGGTTGCTTTTCAAAGTCACCAATGAATAAAAAAAGCCATTTTTTACCCACATTTAACTCCAGCATGACAAGAGAGGCCCCAGGCATGACTGCCCTACACTAGTGATCATCCTTTTCACTAGTGCAAAGGAGGTGTGAAATGCTGCCAAATCAGACAGGGATACTAACTGTGCATGAGCATAAATGATGCACCTTCATGCGTCCCCTTCTGCCACTGGCCCTAAGTTGGCAATATTCTCCAGCTGTTGCCCCTTCCAGGGAGTTCTTACCAGCAAGAAACAAAACCAGAAGACCCCAGAGTAGAAGGCACACAAGGGTGCCTCGTATGCAGGGGTACTGAGACTACGGCTGCTGGGTGTGCGGTAGCACCACCCGGCTTGAAGTGGTTTCTGTGATATAAAGGGCTTCTGGTTTTGTGGGATGACTTTCAGCACCCACACAATACAAATTGTTCCATTGCCACTGCTCATGGGTTTCCCGTAAAGCTCCCTCACCTGGTCTTAGGCCAGTAACTATTTTTAAAACCTGGCAAATCAAGTACAAAAAACTTTTTCCAAAATATGAATGAACCCAGCATTTGGTGTGTTAGGAGTCAACTGTTGCTGCCATTTTGTCGATACTATATTCTCTTTTTTAATATCCAATCATCTATATGATCTACAGGTTGAACCTCCCTCGTCCGGCACTCTCTGGTCTGGCAACATCTGGGTCCAGCCTGATTGTAGTGAGCCGGGCAAGCACTTATCATGGGTGTGGCCAAGTTTCCCGCCATCCCATAAAGTTTTACAGCCACCAGTCCTGGCTCTCAGTGTTCTATGCTGTGAGTTTAGCTCTAAAATACCCCTAAAAGTCTTCTAAGAGCCAAGCAAGCAGTGGAAGGGTTGGTAATACTGCTAGACAATATTGACCTCCCGTGGTCTGGCAAATTCTCCGGTTTGGTGCTGGTCAGGTCCTGAGGGTGCCGGACTAGAGAGGTTCAAGCTGCACCACATTTCAGACTCCTGTTGAGACTATCAGGATGCATCTTGGGAACCCGGAAAATGGACAAGCTGGTCCAAAATAAGAACATGCGTCTTCTCCCCTAAATTCAAATCAAAGATTAATTTAAGGGTAACTTTCCCCCCCAACCTCAGCTTTTCATTTCCATGCTTTGCAGTGCCAACCTTTCAATAGTCCAGAGCTAAATGGAAACGAAGGCGAGGAATGAGAAAGCCTGTTCAGAGAAGACTTCTAGACTCAGCTCAACAGAGGTGAGGAGTTTCAGCTCATATAATGCACCTAAACTAAGTTTCCAAATCTCATCAGTATTCATCAGACCTTTATAATCACTGCCAGAAGAGCCCTTTGTGATTCCCCAGCTCAGAGCCCCTTGGACATTTGCATATGGCCCCTTGGACATTTTCTAGAATCCCAACTTACATGTTACAGAGGATGTCCCAGCTCCCTCCACCGTTCTAGTAATCCCCTTCCAGCTCGAGTGGCATGACACGCCTCATTCTATTCGGTTGTTGCCAATGCTAATAAACTAGGAAGAATGTGAGATGCTTACTTCCCCTGCAGAATGAAGGAACCGTTTTTCGATAGCTTAGAACACCATTTGCTGAATGTTGCCTCTTTGCTGTTCCTCAGCAGATGGCAAGATGCTCATTTGTTATTGCAAACCATTTGCCCATTTCCACGCCGTTCTGTTCACCCTGCACGAACGGCTCACACAAAGAGTTTGCAGGAAATACGGAGGAGGACGGTTAGTTCCTGTGGGTAAGGCAACGGACGGGTACTCAGAAGAGCCAGATTTTATTCCCAGTTCTGTTGCAATCTTCTTTTGTAACCATGGTTATGTCATTTACCAGGCCCAGCCATAGGTTCACGAAGCCTGCAAAATGGGGCTAGGACTTCATACCCTCACTGGGCTTCAGACTTGCCTTTTCATCTACTTTCACACTACCAAAGCTCCCACATTCAGAAAGCGAGAACAAGAGAAATACAGTTGAAGGAGGTCCAATAGAAATTTTAATCTGAAGTCAAGTGAACATCCACACAATTCTCTCCTCAGGATGAGTCACAGAGTTCAAATAGTTTCTCCTACCTCTGGTCTCCAGGCAGGAAGTCCCATGGTTCCTTTCCCTCTGGATTACACTCTCCTTCCATGGACAGGACACAGAACGTAACCAGTGCCGTTTGACCAGTCACAACAACAGCATAACCGCCTCAACCTGTCCACATCATGTCACTCTAATGTCCTAAATGATAAAAGTTTATAGCCCACAGGTGGGATCGAACCTGGAGCTTTGTGCATGTACCTCTATAGCTTGAGCAAAAAGTGGTTAGCAAAGGCTGCAGAGCGGACGCATTATTCTCTCTAGTTGGGACAGTCCACCACATCCAGAAGGTGTGTGGGTCACACAAGCATGACTTGATAGATTCTCTTTGTCTTCAATGAGGACTAAGAATATTGTTTCTGCAGCAACCCTACGGCTTCTGTTCAGTTGGGGCCTCACTGTGCCGGGCACTGTACAGTCCTACTAAGCGCTAACGCAAGCCCCAAGGAGCTTCAATGACAGGACATAACCGGCGGGCAAGACAAATGAGTGGGCAGGGGGGAGGGAGGACAGAGTAACGACAGCATGATGAAGTTTTAGGACAGGGGAAATTGTCACCGGCTTAATCAAATCATCCAAGTAAGGTGCCGTTTCAGTCCCAGAAGGGCAGAGGCTTTTTGCTAACAACCCATACAACAAAGAACGTTTAAATATAAGGACTAGCATAGCGTATCGGACCAGGACTCAGGAGACCAGAGTTCTAGTCCCAGTTCTGCCCCCTGGCCTCCCGAGTGACCTTGGGCACATCGCTTCATTGCAGCAAGCCTCAGTTTCCCCATCTGTAAAATGAGGGTAACACTACCAACTTCCTTTGTAAAGTGCTTTAAGATCTGCTGAAGTAAAACGTTATGTATTCTTTTTATTACAAATAATACGCATTTGCCAAGTCAATTCTTAAGTTAAATACAAGTTCTTTAGTAACTTAGCATCCCTTCCCTGGCTATCAGCCCCTTGTAAAGTGGGGGTGAGCACCCACGTCATGCACATTGTCTTAGAAGATTGATTTCTCACCTGTAAAAGTGATCTACGTTCTCCCTCCTCTCCTGGACTCCTTAGTCAAAAGGGAAAATGGATCTTTTAAAGATACATGTATCCATCACTATTATTTACATTCTAATATGCGTATGCAGCTCTGCTCCAACAGGGGAAATGTAAATCAAATGGACATCATTCCCCGAATGCCCTAAAGAGCTCCATTCCCCCCAAATTAGAATAGAAAATGCTCCTTTAAAATGCACCTTTAATATGTAAAAGCTGCTTTATCCTGGCTCTAAATAAACCCAACTTGAGCTACATGCCAAATAGAGTAGATGAAGGACAGGTAAGATGAGCGTATCTGGCCGAGGAATCAGTCCTAAACAGCTATTTATATTAATGCAAAGAAGGTACAATGTTCTTCCTCTTGATATATGCTGCGGTGGGATGTAGTTTTGTCCCACTAGTGAGAATAAAAACGTACAGTTCATGATAGGTAAAGTCACATGTGTGAGATAAAAAGCTCCCGCTATAATATATGTCTCTGCCATGTAATTCTCCTCAGGATTTTCTTTAGATCTGTGGTTGACAACAAGAAAACACTTATTCAAGGTTAGACACTGCTTTCTGGGCTTCTTAATAACCATTCCCTGCCTCCTAGGGGATTGTGCCTCTGAAGCAAGCCAAACTCAACTTTCGTTTCTGGCCTTGCAGAGACAAGGGAGAGTGCATTTATATGCGTCTTCGTTTTCCACTTAGGCCTGCACATGAATATACAGTGCACAAAGGTATGTGTTTGGGTGTCTGAGCGCATGCATTGCAAGGATGTGGAGAGAGACAATTGGTCTGCATCTGTCACTGTCAGAGCATCCTTGACATTAGCCAATCCACATTAAGAAACAGATTCATATTGTAACAAACTAGCTAGCAGGAATGTGAACCAGTGCCCTGTCCTACTTGGAATTGCTGCTGTAGCTGCCATAGCCCCAATGTGGCTAATAGCTAACGGAGCTTCTCCTCCAGCCCAGATGCTTTTGGAGCAGAAGGATACAAGTTCTAGCCATGCAACCATGGTGAAGTGCAGGGATTGTGGCACATGTGGGACTGACAGTTTAGAAGTCACCAAATGCAAGAATCTGTTACCTACGTTAAAAGCCATTTTCATTCCCAACTCGCACCCCAGTGGACTAAAACGCGATGGTCTCGCCACCCCTCAGATAATTGACTTATAGAGCCAGGATGCAAAGAACATTAGAAACTTTTGCCAGCTGGTGCAGGGGGAAGGCCAGTCCTACTATTTGTGGCTGTGCACACTGCTCCCACCATCCAACAGAGCGAATCGGGCTCCCGAGAGGTGTTAAAGTCTTCCCACAAAGTAACACATAACCCAAACAGAACCACCGCCAGGCTGGCCAATGCGAGGAAGGGGCAAAAGAGCCAACGGCCCCAGGGCCCAATGATTCAAAAGGGCCTAAGGCTCCTGACAGCTGGAGCCCTGTGCTCTAAGGGCTGCCTGGGGGAGGCGCAGTGCATTCTGGGCAGCATTGAGGCTGTCTGGGGGAAGCTGGCTCCAGCCCCTCCCCTCCCACCCGAGTTCCTGTCCCTTCCAGGGGCACAGAACTGGCTCTCCTCACCTTGCCCAGGCACCCAGCGAGTCTGTCAGCCCCACGGCCCACAGCACAGTTTGGCTGTGCAACTGTTCCCAGTAAGCTGAGCGCTTGGGCGGCCACCCAGGAGAGAGTCCAGTGCTGCCCTGCTGATTAGCAGAGTGCCCGCAACCAGCAGCATGCATTTCTCCTGGTGGTGCACATCCGCACACGCCTCAGTGCACATAAATTTTATTTTGCACATGGATAGAAAAAAGTAGAGGGAACACTGCTGTGAGTGTGTTTTGAACTCAGCTTCACTTTTTTACTAGTCTGTACAACTTGGAACGGGCCCCTGGAGCAGTATTTCCAATGTCAAGTGATCAAAATGCACACGTCACGCTCCAAAAGATCTCAACAGATTAGCTTAAAAATGATGAGATTTTAATAAAGGGTACATGCTGGGTTCCTTTGTGTTATGTCTTGTGAGCTTGTAGGGGTTACTTGGGCCACATTTTCAAGCTTTTCTCTGCAACCACAAAGGCTAAAAAATTACTTTTATATAAAAACAAATATTGGGAAATGCGTAATACAAACATGAGGCTTGGTGACACTCGTCATAACTCTGTCATAAGGAGCTGCGCACAGATGGGACATGGGCACAAATGTACAGTCACCGATATAATCGTGTTTCATCCTCGGCAGCGTCACATTAAAGAAAATACCCCCTCTGCCACCCTCCCACCCAGTCCTCATCAACCTATGATTTAGTTCGTCTGACTGAATGTGGCCCTCACTGGCCTTTTCTCACAAAAGCCGAGGCTTGTCCCAATAGGCCTCGCAATAAATTTACAGTGTCAAAATAGTGTATCGCTGAGTGAAGATTATATCTGTCCCATGCCCTGAACTGAAGAGCTGAGTCAAAGAACGTGTGATTCCCCTGCCATTGATATTGCGTCCCCAATGGAACAGAGAACAGAGATTAAAAACCAACACCTTATACGCACACACAAACCCTGAGCCTCCTCTATGACAATGCCAGCATCAGCCCCTGCCTTTGCTCTGCCTCTGCTAGCCACGGAAATAGCTTTAAAAGGTTTAGCGTTTCAACACATTAAGCAGTCAACCTGGGCAAAGGTTTATGTCAATATAAAACATTGTTGGAAAGAGAGAGGCTGAACTCTCTTTGAAAAGTAAGCCAGTGATGCAGCATGTGATCTGGGCAACACCCTTAGCTAGATTTCAGCCCTTGAGTTCCCATTGATAGCCGGTGCTGGCTGGATTGGATTTCAATGGTCTCCTGACCTGGAGAGTTTCAAATGCACCTGCACAGAGGCCCAGCGTGAGACCTATTCACACTCACGAGGGTCCGCACTTACATTCTCAGAAGAAAACTTAAGTAGGACTTAGATGGTGCTTAGGCCTTGTACTTGCACCTCCACCCCCCCTTCATGGGGGACGAACATGAATTTCACCCACAGAATGCAATATTCATCATAGCACTGTTTTTTTTTCATCTCTTGACAGTGGCTAATACCAGATGCTCCAGATGTGCATGATCTTCGCTCTCTGTACAATGCACCCTTCAACTATGCAGTGCTGTAGAAAGGAAGGAAAATTCTACTGCCTCCTACACCCACACAAAAAAATCGTATGCCCAGAAATCTGAAGTTTGATTGCTGTCATCTGACAATTGCTGGAGTGAGTCAAAGACCCCTGGCATAGCTTGCCAAAGACTCCAATGTGACTGTGATTTCTTTTCTTTCGAGCATTTCTCTACAACAGTCTTAGTAATGACAGGGGGAAATAACTTGGAATTATTCCCACCAGGGGGAGGATATCAGCTCATGAGAGTCTTTAGTGTTTCATTTAAAAAATAAGTTAATACGGGAGCTGTCTTGATCCAGTTTCCCTTAACAGTAATTTAGAAACATGCTTGGAACAGTTAAGCATTCATCACTATTCCTAACTATTCTGAATACATTGAAAAATAGCCTTTACGGACCACGTGACAAAGTATATTCTAGGTTCTTTTTCTCTCAAGCTACTTGTAAAGATGTTTCTCTAAGATGTGTGCAACCGATATTGCTTTACACCAGCTTGAACGAGTCTTAAGTTTCACTCGCCTTGACATTTTCTACCAGCCTGAAAAACAAACAGTTAAAGCTTCAGTGATTAAGTTTTCTGGGAATAGTTTTCCTTCTGGGCTGCTGCTTTTTCACACATTCCCATGGTCCAGAAATAGAATTTCCTCTAAATTGCACAAAGAAAAGCATTAGAACTAAACTGTTAACTCCTGACCAAAGACAAAAAGGACTTCCATGATGTCTCAATGGACAAGGGAGGATTAAAATAGGAATTAGACGTTCCAGCCTACATGCCGTCTCTGTTCTTTCCTATTTGCAGAATATAGATGTCGCCAATCAGAAAACGTTCTGGGCTCCCTCATGGCTTTGCCTCCTGCAAAACGCAGTGTGGCTAAACTGTCCCTGGGCAGGCCAGAGTCATCATATGACTTCTCGGCTCCCCACTGCTCTGCAGAAAAAGCACCCACACCCAGCCAAGCACCCGCTGACATGCTGGAGGAATCAACAAGCATGTGGACAAGGGGGATCCAGTGGATATAGTGTACTTAATTTCCAGAAAGCCTTTGACAAGGTCCTTCAACAAAGGCTCTTAAGCCAAGTGAGCTGTCATTGGAGAAGAGAGAAGGTCCTCTCGTGGTTAAAATATAGGAAACAAAGGGCGGGAAAAAATGGACAGTTTTCAGAATGGAGAGAGGTAACTAGTGGTGGGACCAATCCTATTCAACATATTCATAACTGATCTGGAGAAAGGGGTAAACAGCGAGGTGGCAAAATTTGCAAATGATACCAAACTGCTCAAGAAAGTTAAGTCCAAAGCAGATTATGAAGAGCTTCAAAAGGATCTCACAAAACTAGGTGCCTGAGCAACAAAACGGCAAATGAAATTTAATGTTGATAAATGCAACAGGAGAGAGGATCACATGATGATTCCCGGTTCTGTTCACTCCCTCTGGGGCACCTGGCATTGGCCACTGTTGGCAGACAGGATACTGGGATAGATGGACCTTTGGTCTGACCCAGTATGGGCGTTCTTATGTTCTCCAACATAGTGGGGGTATAGAGTCTGCTGTCCAAGGTAGGCAGGGGGTTATCAGGCTAGGCGCTATCCACTTCCCAGCTCGTTTACATGGTGGTGGTGATGGAAGTATCAACTACATAGAGGTTCTCCTCCCCACTTCACTGTGTTCTATACAGCTCATTACTTCCTTAGACTATTGTGCAATGTGGATGGCAATTTGCCTCTTTTATTTTTCTCTCTCTCTCTGTATTATTATTAAACCTATTTGTTATTCAGTGATATTCATTGACAAGATTGGGTGACCCAAGAGCAAGCAGGCTTGGACACTAACCACTGGCAACTTAAGCCAAGAAAGCACAATCAAGCATAATTTACCGCAGACCCTCAAAGCTGTCTTGAAGCTGGCATAACGCTAGTCCTGGCCAATGTAGAAGCTGGACCAGCCACAGAACAGAGAGAGAGAGGACTGCACCTTCATTCCCAATAGAGCATTTACTTCTCCTACAACCAAGCAAATTGGGTTATTAAAAAAAGAGCCAACGCAATATATATTTAAATCGGGAAATAATTCTGCAATTGGAACGAATGGTCAGATATTATTATGCCGATCCGCTGGCTGTAAATGACCCGGGATATTTGGGAAGAAAAACAATTTGCTCCCACTATTTACTTCTTTCTCCCGTTCTTGACCCTGAGATCACACAAGTGTGTTGTTTTCCTGGCACCTTGGCTGTGAAAGAGATACTTTCATCATGACAGAGTAAATGACAACAGGGAAATAATCCTTCCCTTGAAATCTTTTATTTATTTAATTATTTTTGCTTCACAGACGTCGACATAAAAGTGCATAAATTGTGGCGAGGGCTGCGGTTTGGTTAGCAGCTCAGACTCCAAATGAACCTCCACCCTTCTCTTTGATATTGCCTCTTGACAGAGGACTGTCAGGGCAGGGAGGGATGGCACTCTGGCACGAGGATGCTTTTTTCCCCTTTAAATCTAACTCAGGTAATGAAAACGCACAAGAAAATAGTGTGGGTGCATCTGGGAGTAGTAGAAAACAGTTAGATCTTCATAGAGCCATAAAGAAGTAAACAGTAGGCTGCTATGAAGATCTATGGGGCCTCGCAGTGCCATTGTCTTCAAAAGGAATTAAAAACAAATTGCTGAGGGCCAGCACATAATTTAGAGACTCACGGCAATTTTATGACTTGCTAATGTTCCTAATTACATGCCCGTGAAAGGCTTAATTAATTGGGGGATGTAGCAAAAAGTGGAGCCTTGTGTTTGTTATCATGGTTCCACCGCATTGATTTTAGTGCCTATGGAGAATTTAGGGCCTCTTTATTTGCACAAAGAAAATGCAAGTCTCTCGAAAAAATGCACATTAAGATCAACCCCTCGCTGCTATCTAATATACTTTCCTCTACTTAACCAAAGCGCTTGTAATCATATTTTGTAAATGTTGGTGCCGTTAATTGCATTGTGAGAGAAAATAGGTTCCGCTCGACTGGTCGTGGAGAATTTTATAAAAGTTCTTTCCCTGCTCCCAATTCCGAGGATTCTGTGAGAGAAAAGTAAGCAGGAAGTTGAGGTTGCAGGATGCTTAGTTGTCGCTGAGGATGGTTTAGGAAAGAGGAGAGCTCCCTCCAATTTCTCTTGCTAGTCTCTCTCGCTCACTCGCCAAGAGGGTTTGGAAGAACACAGGGGTAGGGAGTGAATAAAGACTTTGACACACCCCAGAGAGACACTTTGTCAAATAGCCTTTCCTTTCCAGTCCACAGCCTTGAAAGTGCCAATTGTTTTATGCACACCAGTAGTGTTTTGTTGTCCCCAGAAAACATGATGGGTGCTTCACAGAAGACAGAGAAAGTCGTGGCCTCAGCTCTAGCAAGCTGACATCACAGGGGAAGGTGACCAAAAGTAGCGGAGGTTGGGGGAGAGAGAGCCAACTTCACCAACTTTATAACAGAACTTGGTTTTGTATCGATGGGCAGGTTTCGCGTAGGCTGAAGATCAGGGCTGTTTGACGCCAGGACTTTGATATCCATCGTTATAGTGAGAGGGAGTTTCCTCTAAGAAATACAGATCCCAAGGGCAACCCCTTCCCCTCAAACCATCTGAGATCTATGGGTGAAAACTGCCAAGTACCACATCCCTACCATGGAAATAAAAATGTGTCCTGTCATTAGTGATGAGCAGGAAAAATCCATTTGGACCAATGCAACCTCTCAGCTCTGCCAAAGCTCTTTCCCAACACAGACATTTCAATCCTTTTATTGCCAGAACACTACGCTTCTAAGGCACCTTTTCCACCCAGAAGCTGTTTTATTGACAGCACGTGGGAACAGCTGGATATTCCCCTCAGGAAATGGCTTAGTAAAAATGTCTCAAAGGGATCCAGTCTCCACCCAGGTAGCCCCAAAAGCTGTTGAAGGTTAAGCATCTCATGGAAACCACCAGAGTGCAATGCATCTGGATGGCACCGTTAGAATCCATGTGCCTCACTGCATGTGAGGAGTGACAGCTGCCTCTCTGTATGTATCTAAAAGGCTCAACTGGGACGTGTTACCAGCCTGTGGCTGAGCAGCTCAGCTCACTATCTAAATGATTATGAAGTCTGCTACGCGTGCAGTGGTAAGGAGAGACTGGTACCTAGGTACAATGGCACAAAACCTATTTCTGAAGTATGGAGCTTCAATATACATTTGTACTTGAACTGTCATCCCCATGCCTTTTCCTTGTCAGAGAACTACAAGAATTAAGATTCAGAGAATTACCCCCCCCCCCCCCATTCCACACACACCCCTCAAGAAAGGAAATTCAGGTGGGACAAAACTCTTTGTGAGGCTCTTATGCTAAGTGCCTCAAGAAAATCAAACCGTTGGCCAATGTATGAGAGTATTTCCAAAGGCTGCTAGATACTGCATGCAAAAATAATTTAAAAGCAACCACATTGGAAAGGTAAATGCATGAGAAGGGAGGAGGACTTTTTTTCCCCCAAGTGACCACCACATCTTTTTTCCTTGGTGTGAGTGTCTCTGGGGATTCCTGCGCTCAGGAACACCAGTAAGTTGGTAGGAGGGAGCACTTAGGCAGGAAGCAGTGATGGCCACTGATCTGAAGGAAACACCCACTGGTGGCGATGGGTAATTTATGCTCTCAAAGACCAAGGGATCTGCTGCCTGAGCATAAACTGCAAACTGTGTCAAATTAGGTGGTGCTGGGCTTGTCACACTAGATGCCCATACAGTGGGGAATGAGTTTGAATTACAAGAATCATTTCATGGAGAGTAGAAAGTCAGAGCTTGATTCCATGTATTTAAGCCTAGTGCTTTTAATCTACTAAATCATTAATCTTTTTCCTTTCTGCTTCTACTCCCCCGTTTTTCTTAAAGGAATGAGTTCTCGCTCTCATGAGTGTGTACACAAATGTACACACACATGCCCAACAACCTTATAGTTGGCTGGGATAAAGAAACTACACAACCACGGAGCGAGCACCTATTCACCTTCACCCTTGTCGTGGACAATAGAGACTGCTTTGTGAGCACAATTTTATTTTGTGCATATATTTTTGTAACATGTACTGTTGACAAAGTGTGTGTGTGTGGGAAAGGGGGTAAGCTACCCCATTACCAATTATAATACCACAGCTGAAGTGGAAGGACTTGATATCTTGAGTCATCCAGCCCCCCTCAAGAAAAAAGAGCTGCAGCTTCATACGTCTAGGTTGTGGGTTCAAACGCAGCCTCTGCTGGTCATTACCATAGATGTCATTACCATATCATAGAATCATAGAACCATAGAGCTGGAAGAGACCTCAGAAGGTCATCAAGTCCAGCCCCCTGCTCTAGGCAGGACCAATCCCAACTAAATCAACCCAGCCAGGGCTTGGTCAAGCCGAGACTTAAACACCTCTAGGGATGGAGACTCCACTACTTCCCTAGGTAACTCATTCCAGTGCTTCACTACCCTCCTAGTGAATAGTTTTTCCTAATATCCAACCTGGACCTCTCCCACCACAATTTGAGAGCATTGCTCCTTGTTCTGCCATCTGTCACTACTGAGAACAGCCTCTCTCCATCCTCTTTGGAACTCCCCTGCAGGAAGTTGAAGGCTGCTATCAAATCCCCCCTCACTCTTCGCTTCTGCAGACTAAACAGACCCAACTCCTCAGCCTCTCCTCATAAGTCATATGCTCCAGCCCCTAATCATTTTGGTTGCCCTCCGCTGGACCCTCTCCAATGCGTCCACATCCTTTTGTAGTGGGGGCCCAGAACTGGACACAATACTCCAGATGTGGCCTCACCAAAGCCGAATAAAGGGAATAATGACATCTCTGGATCTGCTGCAATGCTCCTCTTAATGCAACCTAATATGCCATTAGCCTTCTTGGCTACAAGGGCACACTGTTGACTCAGATCCAGCTTCTCATCCACTGTAACCCCCAGGTCCTTTTCCGCAGAACTACTACTTAGCTGGTTGGTCCCCAGCTTGTAACTATGCTTGGGATTCTTCCGTCCCAAGTGCAGGACTCTGCACTTGTCCTTGTTGAACTTCATCAGATTTCTTGTGGCCCAATCCTCCAATTTGTCTAAGTCACTCTGGACCCTATCTCTGCCCTCAAGCGTATCTACCTCTCCCCTAGCTTAGTGTCATCTGCAAACTTGCTGAGGGTGCAATCCATCCTCATCCAGGTCATTAATAAAGATATTGAACAAAACCGGTCCTAGAACCGAACCTTGGGGCACTCCGCTAGAAACCGACCGCCATCCTGACATCGAGCCGTTGATCACTACCGCTGGGCCCGGCCTTCTAGCCATCTTTCTATCCATCTTACCGTCCATTTATCCAATCCACATTCCTTAACTTGCTGGCAAGAATATTGTGGGAGACCGTATCAAAAGCCTTGCTAAAGTCAAGGTATATCACATCCACTGACTTTCCCACGTCCACAGAGCCAGTTACCTCATCATAGAAGCTAATCAGATTGGTCAGGCATGACTTGCCCTTTGTGAATCCATGCTGACTATTCCTAATCACTTTCCTCTCTTCCAAGTGCCTCAAAATGGATTCCTTAAGGATCCTTCCATGATTTTTCCAGGAACCGAGGTAAGACTGACCGGCCTATAGTTCCCTGGATCGTCCTTCTTCCCTTTTTGAAGATGGGCGCTACATTTGCCTTTTTCCAATCATCCGGGATTTCTCGATCTCCACGACTTTTCAAAGATAATGGCCAAAGGCTCCTCAATGACATTTGCCAACTCCTCAGTACCCTCGGATGCATTAAGTCCGGACCCATGGATTTGTGTACGCGTTAGCTTTTCTAAATAGTTCCTAACCTGTTCTTTACCCACCATGGGCTGTCCATCTTCATCCCATCTTGCGTCACTTAGCACAGAAGTCCAGGAGCCGACCTTGTCCGTGAATACAGAGGCAAAGAAAGCATTGAGTACTTCAGCTTTCCCACATCATCTGTCACTAGGTTACCTCCTTCATCCAGTAGGGGCCGCACACCCTCTCTGATCACCTTCTTGTTAACATGCCTGTAGAAACCTTTCTTGTTATCCTTCACATCCTTAGCCAGTCGCATAATTCCATTTGTGCTTTCGCCTTCCTGATAACCCCTGGCATTCTCGAGCTATACATTTAAACCTCCTCCTGGTCATTTGTCCAAGTTTCCACTTTTTGTAAGCTTCCTTTTTGTGCTTAAGTTCACCAAGGATTTCCCCCGTAAGCCAATCCGGTCTCCTACCATGTTTGCCTCTCTTGCTACGCGTCGGGATGGTTTCTTTCTGTGCCTTCAATAAGGCTTCTTTAAAATACTGCCAGCTGTCCTGGACTCATATTTGATGGCTGTTTATTGTTTGTGTCAGTCCAGTTCCTAATGGACAGGTTTCCTCATCTCAAAGCCACCACTAGCCGCAACAGCCTCAATGAGATGCCAAGAACTGTAAGAAGGAACGACTTTTTCACACTTCACATTAGCCTCTCCAGATCAGGGCTGAGACACGTTGGTCAGAGGCAGTGAGCTTGCAGGATGCTTGAATTGACAAAGTCCCCTTCTCAACCAGAGACGTGGACAAGCAGAGATTCTTAGTCCCCAGGACTGAAACCTGGCACTTTCACAAGCACCAAACTCACTGAATCTTTCTCTATACATTAGAGATTTGGGTGTCTGTCTGTGTATCGGTCTGTGAGTCCGTTTGTTCAAGAACTCCTTCTACATGTAAGAGCTAGGAGCACCAAATTTGGTCTGCAGCTTCCTCTTCTCCTAACTTAAAGCAAGGTCAGGGACTGGTTGGGCCAGGAAAACAGGAAGTGCCAGGAATGGGACTGTTCTCCATAACATGGAAAGAGAGGAGGGATGCAATACTGCACAGTGGCCACTGGAGGCAGCCACACCACCAAGAGAGTGCTCAGCAGAGTTGAGGCTCTGCCATCTTGCTTGCCAACAGACCAGGTAAGCAGTCCCTCTGCCCCAAACCCTTCCTCCTCCCTCCCCCCGTCCAGCCCTTGGCCACAGTGCTGGAGGGGGAGGGAGAGAAAAGGCCCCTGCTGACTGTGGGAGGGAAGAAAGAAGGCTCCTGCCAGATGGGACACCCTGCTCTGAGCCCCTTCTCACCCCCCAACCCTCACTCTCTCACCCCCCATGTCTCCAGCATCCTGCCCTGTCCCCCACCCCCAAGACCTGCCCTGACTCCTGCACACCCCCCCACACACCACCAGCACCCTGAAGGACCCAGGCAATACCAGGTAAGTCTTTAAGTACTTACATAAAATGGAAGTAAAAAGAAACCCCCTGTTTATACACACCCCTGACTATATGTGGCGTTATATACCTTCCATACCTCCCATCCCTTCCATAAAGTCCACCCAGCTTAGTTATTTGTAAGCAACATCACCTTGCTATGCTAAAGCCTACATAAAGCCTAGTGCTATCTATGAAAAACTGGACACGCAACTGGACCAGATGCAGTAGTTAAACTGTTTAGTTGTTTTTTCTTATGTTAAGTCTGTAGACTATTGCAAAGGTAACGAGAAGAACAAACTTGCATTTGTAATAATGCCCACGGCACTACATCTTATATACACACTACTCTGTAGAAAATCACGAATATGGAGGAATAGAAAAAGTCCTTTTGAGGTTCAACATTTGCAGTTGTAAGTCTCCACACCCCCGTCGGCTGGTTCAGTGCTTGTTTGCTATCTACTACTAAGAGCAAAAGAAGCTTCTTCTTTAGCTCACATGATGATGGGGAAATGTGTTTCTGGAGCAGGGAATATGAGAGTTGTATCTTCACCATGGCCATAAAGTTCCAAGACAACTAATGTGTCAAGGTATTATATTGAGAGCAAGAAGCACATGAAGTTCTGTGACTGTAAGCTGTTCAGAGCAGTGGCTGTCTATCACCTAGCACAATATTAGATAATGAACATGTGATCTGTTTTCCCAAATCAAAATGGCACTTAAATTACTTAACACTGCCCCTTGACTATAATTTAAATCCCAAATTTAGGCTGTGTTAATAAATAGGGAAGAGGCAAGTTTATTAAACTTACTTCAAAAGTTTGAGCTGTTTTCAAAATTGATTTAATTAAAAAAAAAAAAAAAAAAGCAAAATTTCAGCATTTCCTGGTAGCACTGGAAACAGAAACAATGTGCCAAGGAAGAGAAGGAGGTCGAGGAAAAGGAACCGACCAGCTCACTTGCTTTATGTTTATTTATTGATATTCTGGTATCACCCAAAAGGACCCAGTTGGGCATCAGGACGCATTTTGCTAGGCACACACATGAAAGCAAAGACAGTTCCCTTGCCCCAAAGAACTCATTAACTTCCTTGTGTGATAACAGACAAAAAGCAAACAGTAACTGAGGCCAAATCTATGCTAAAAGGGCAGGGGTGGCCCGTGGACCTAGGCAAACTAGGCAGTTGCCTAGGGTGCTGCGGGCCCGGGCACCCGATGCTTACGTCATGGCCATTGACGGCCGTGCAGGCGGGGGGGCCGATCGCGCCTTCCGCCTAGGGCGCCAGCTGCCACAGCCGGCCTCGGGCCGCCCCTGTAAAAGGGAAGGTCAAATCAAGATACTCAACTCCAGCTATGTTAATTACATAGCTGGAGTGGATGTACCTTGTTTTGAAGTTCCCTGCCATCCCCACAGTGGGAGGCCGACGGGGGCACCCTCTGAGTTTGATTTAGCAAGTCTTCACCAGGCCCACTAAATCGAACTCCAGAAGATCGATCGCAGCAGTATCTATCTTCCATTTAGTGAAGACGTGGCCTGAGCTTGACGTAATGAGCAGGAGTCCTAGGACTTGAAGTTCCCAGCCTTTCCCCATTAAGCTGAATGAAATGCAGTAAGCAAACAGCATAAATGGTGAAAAGAAAATTTCTGTTTCCAAGTCCTTTCTGTTTTAGTCACATCAGGAGTTGCAAGTCAGGCAGAGAAGGATTTTTTTTTAATGTTAAAGAGTGTTTTTAACCTTGACAGTTTCATTAAATCCACAATTGAGCAGCACATAGTATTATTTTGGAACCATCAGAAGGAAGCATAAGCATCTATTCTTGCCCCACTGCACCTGAGTCTATCACACATGCTGCTTTATGCACCTGGACTTCCTTACAGCAATACTGCAAATAGAAAAAAAAAAGTGAGCCAAGTTTGACTTGTGCTCCTGAGAGGAGGAAATGTCTCTCGAAATATAGTTGCTGCTTCTTTAATGATAAGACCTTTGACAGGAACATGAATGTCATGAATACTTTGATCTCTAGTCTCAGAAGCGTCAACAATTATAAGTCAAGAGAGGTGAACACGGGCAGCAACTATAGCAACACCCTAGAGGGTGGTGATGCAGTAATTAGAGACAAAACCCAGAACATCTCTGCCTACACCACTGGCGTGAACCAAGAAGGGAGGAGGTGGAGGGTTAGCCTGACAGAAAAAAAATATCCTTCAGAGAGACATAAAACTGACAAGACTTCATACATTTCAAAGCAAAATTCTTCAAAGACAGGTAAAATGCTAATTCTACTAATGTAGGTTTTTATGTATATGTTCTGAAAAGGTAAAGCAAATTAATCACCAGCTTTACCCCCTAATATATATCTGTGGTGCAAATATATTACAGCATGTCAGATCTAAGGAGATATATCTGAACAGCGGTTGTTAAAAGAGCGTTTCCCTTTTCATGCTCTAATACAGTTATTTTGATCTCTCAGTCTTCATATTTTTTGTTCTCATCAAAGGAATGATGGTACTAGAGATTAGGATGTTATTTATTTCCCTCTCACTGTCCTACCGGTGTTAATCACTTCTAGTGTCAACAGCTGCACAAGTCTGTCTGCTGCCAGAGAATACACCTTGCAGTGCTCTTGGAACTGACTAAAGAAGCATTACTGTGCTTCCCCGCTGGTCAGAGCAGCTCTGCTGATAAGGCAAACATTCTTTGTTTTAGGTTGGAATGACCTCTCCACCACCCCACAATATACTAGGGGAAGTCTGATGCAAATTAACAACACAGAGATGAAAGAGACTTCAATGAAGTATACAAAGGCCAGGTCTACACTAAACTTGGAAGGTTGGGTTAAGGTACACAACTTCAGCTACGCAGACTATGTAGACGGAGTTGGCCTACCTTAAGCCGAGGCTGGCGCTCTCCCCACAGCAGGAGGCAGATGGGAACAATCGCTCCTGTCGGCTTCCCTTATTTGTCACAAGGGCAGGAGTACTGGCCGCTGGCGGGGGTGCCCTCTGAGTTTGATTTAGCAAGTCTTAACTAGACTCGCTAAATCAAACTCTGGAAGATAGATTGCAGCAGCGTCAATCTTCTGCGGAGTGAAGACAAGGCCAAAGAGTGCCAGTGGAGGATCTGATCCTGCGTTCATTAAGTCATTGGCAAAACACCCATTGATTTCAGTGGGGCAGGAACAGAGGCAGAGATGCCTAATGTCACACATGGGCTGACCTGGGTACAGAACCTAGATTCCCCCACACCCACACACACTCTTCCCGTTCTAGTCCATCTTAACCATCTTGTCATCTGGTGCATCCCTTCTCACTGTAGGATTGCTCTCTGCTCGAGTACTTTCTCAGTCTAAATATCCATGTTCCAAGGCATGGTGCTTCTATCACTTCCCATGGGAGATAATTCTGCAAGGCTAGGTCTCAGCAGTGGACATTTCCGTACGTCTGGACCTTTTCAGCTATCTTAAAAAAAAATCAGCCCAATATTTAAAAAGACAGAAGCATTTCTGAATGCTGTGCACAGATTATTTGTTTCACCTCACACACCTCAGTTTGCCCACAGAATTTCAAGGACTTCAGTGGGTGCATGATCAGATGCATAAAGGGCCACCTATAGGACTTGTCTGAATTCTTTATTTTTTAAGCAGATCATTACCTTGCCCAGCCACACTTAAAGTTCCTGGTCCAAATCCAGGCCTCTGTTTCCAGAGGCCAGATGGCGATTTATGGCTTAGATTCAACAAGGCAAGTGGCCACAAGCTCAACTTTAAGCACATGAATAACCCCACTGAGTTCAATGGTGATAAGCATGTGAGAAATTATAGATAGCTATTACAGGTTGAACCTCTCTAGTCCTGCACCCTCAGGACCTGACTGGTGCTGACCAGAGAATTTGCCAAACCCAGGGAGGTCAATATTGTCTAGCAGTATTACCAACACTTCCACTGCTTACTGTGAAACCTACATCTCAGCACCAATGTGTTCTGCCAAGCCCCATGCATAGTTATCTACATGGGGACCAGTGCGAACCAAATATGATTTTCTGCTGAATCAGTCTTTAGCATAGTAGAGCTTTTAAGGACTTTCCCTGTTGGCTAGGGTGGCTGAAGGATAGGGCGGCTGAAGCCCAAACTTTGGACTGGAACTGGAACAAGCAATCTAAATTAGGGAGAGTAATAAGGTTCATCTTACCCCCACAGTTCCTCCTGCTGGTCACTCCAGGAATTAGCTCAGTCCTCAGAGGGGCACCCCCTTCTGGCCGATGTCTCAACTGTCTACATGCTCTAGCTCTGAACCCGCATCACTCCCAGGACCACAGTGTCCTCTTCAGGAAACTGCCCACTGGCAAGGCCCACTAGTCTGGTTTCTCCCCTGCTTCCAGGGGGTATCAGCAGTTTTCAGTCTTACCTGTCCCTGTGGCCAATCTGCTGCCAAGGTCTAACCCCTCACCTCAGGGGCAAGCTGCAGCCTGCATGGGTGTGTCTAAACTACACCCCTCTGCCGACAGAGGGATGTAGATTAGGCACTTCGAAAGTGCAAATGAGCCCGGGATTTAAATATCCCGGGCTTCATTTGCGTACTCATGTTCGGTTGCTGTGCCGATCATGCACCCTTTCGAAAGTGAAAGTAAAGTCTAGCCGCGGCTCTGCCAACAGCGGGGAGCTTTTTCGGCAGATCCTGTACTCCGCAAAAAATGAGATTAGGCACTTTAAATTAGGCAATTTAAATCCCGGGCTCATTTGCACTTTCGAAGCACTTGATTTGCCTCCCTCTGTCGGCAGAGGGATGCAGTCTGGAAGTAGCCTATAGGCCATGCTCCAGTTGTAGCTACATGTGGTGCAAGCAGGAAGGGGAAGGACCCAGTCCCACCCACTACACTGGGTCCCAACCTAGCGCCTCTTTGGCAGCAGCCTTTTCCTGTCCTCCTTCACTTGCCTCTACTGCCTCTTGCTCCCTGGACCACTTCCCTTATTACCGCTTGCACCATCTTGGCCCTTATATCAAGGCCACAGCCTGGGGGTATCAGGCCAGAACCTCCCTCTCTAGCTTCCCTGAAACCACAATGCTGCTGTCCTTTTTACTCCCTGCCTCGTTTCCCATTCCTTTCTTCATGTGTTTTTTTTTTTTTGGTTAGTTTGTTAAGTGTTTCCTTTTGGGGGGAGGGGCAGGAATAAAAATATAAATACATAAACAAATAAACAAGTGATATACAAGTACAAAGCGGTAGTACTATTAATTAACTACTTAGCTATAATTAACTCACAAATAAGATTTTAGGAGGTGGCAAATCAAACCCAAGATAGAGTGACTTATACTTCAGATCAGGTCCAAATACTGGGATGTTCATGTGCCATTTTATGTAGCTGCCGTGATCAGCTAATGTTAACTATACGCTAATTTTATAGGCTCCAGTTCAGCACAGCAGGTAAATATACAATTACGTCCATTCCTATTTAGCAAAGCACTTAAACAGCTGCTTAGCTTTAAGCATATGCTTCAGCCCCATCAAGGTCAATGGGGATAAGCAAATCCTTGAGATTTTTGCTGAACAGAAATGAATTGGTGAATCAGGGCCTTATACTGTATAAAGAAATAAAGTGCTCATCTCAAACTCTAGGCATCCTTAACTATAATTTAAAAGCAAAAATCACCTAGACAACAAAACCAGCAACCATTTCTAGTGTGTACCGCAGAAGCCAATTATATTATGCAGCAAAAGGAAAAAAAAGAGGAAGAATACCCTATCCTTGCTAAAGAGGACCTTTCAAGCACCATTCCACTTCTTCAAATGTACTGTATATTTGAGAGAGTTTGTGCGTGAGTCTGTCTGTCTGTTCAAGAACTCCTCCTAAATGGTAAGAGCTAGGACCAACAAATTCAGTCTGCTGCTTCCTCTTATCACAACTTAAAGCAAGATCAGGGTTTGGTTGGGCCAAGACAATGGGATGTGCCTGGAATGGGATGGCTTCTCATAAAACTTTACAGGAAAGAGACAGAATCGCTAGGCAGGTGAAAGGGGACCCCTTCCCCCATCCAGGACTGCCCCAGTCCCAACCCTCCACTCCCAGGCACCCTTGAGGGACGGAGGCGGGGGGGGGGCTAAAGTGCCTCCCCTGATTTGTACAGGGATGTTATTGTTTGTTCCCCGTTGTCATGGAGCGAGGGGAAAGTGCACAGTTTGCTGCATTTCTCACTCTGGCTGGGGAGTGCAGGGAGCAGATAAACCTGGACATGCCCCAGCTGGGGGACGTGCACCCCTTCTCTGATGTGCCCACTGGAGCTATAGCAGCCATGGAGAGGTGCTTCTCACCTGGCCCCAAGCTGTTGTGGTGAGAGGGATCTGGGGGGGGTCGTCTCTGCTTGGGACAGCCTGCATCCTGAACCCCTCTTCCCTATCCCGGAACAATGATTCATATGAAGCATGGACATTTTCATTTAATTAAAAAAAACAATAAAATTAATTGCATTAAGGACCTGAGCAACGCCAGGTAAAACTTCTAGTACCTCTCATAAAAAGAAATAGGCCGTCACAATAGTATAATGAATGGATACTATTTTGCCCTTTTAAACAAAATAATTATGCAAATAACAATAAGAGGTTTCTCCAAAATAAATGGGTCTTTCAACGGTCATAACTAGTTAACTAGTAAATTCACATATATTGATAAAGAGAAAA
This sequence comes from Rafetus swinhoei, assembly GCA_019425775.1. Taxonomy (NCBI): domain Eukaryota; kingdom Metazoa; phylum Chordata; order Testudines; family Trionychidae; genus Rafetus; species Rafetus swinhoei. The sequence goes on along the minus strand of CM033445.1, from coordinate 8,523,440 downwards.
TGAAGAGAAAAAAAGATATACAGTAATTCCTCATTTAACACGTGCCCGCTTAACACGTTTTCACGATAGCACGATTTTTTTATAGGGAACATTTTTTGAATTACACGACCGTCCCTGGAATAACAAGATTTCCCCAGCCGGCCCATTGCCGGTGGCTGCGAGGGGCTTTTCTTTTGTAAAGCGGCGGAGGGTTTGCCGCTCGCTGCACCATTCCCCGCTGACTCCCCCTTGCCAGACGCCTTGCCCCCTCTCCTCCGCCCCCACTTGCAGGCTGGCGGCTGGGTTTCCCCAGCCAGCCCATCACCGGCGACTGTGCGGGGCTTCCCCCGCCTCCCTGCAAAACGGGGGAGGGTTTGCCGCTTGCTGCACCGTTCCCCGGCGACTCCCCCTCGCCGGACGCAGTGTGGGTTCCGGCAGACCCATCACAGGGGCATACTCCCAACCCAATCCCCCTCCTCTCTCCTCCCCTTCCCTTCCCCAGAGCCAAACACCTCCCCTCCCTACTGTAATCCAGTCCCCTTTCTCCCCCAACCTTATGTACCAACAGACGCCACCGCTTGAAACGCAACCCCCACCTTTTCCATTATTTTCAATGGGAAAATTGACCCCGCATAACACGTTTTCACTTAACACAATCATTTTCTGAAACATATCTATAGTGTTAAATGAGGAATTACTGTATACAGATATAGTCACATACGCTAGTGTAAATCGAGCTATTTGGAAAACAACCAATAGACAAAAGTCAGTTCAGCAGCCAAAATATCAGTTTCCTATTGGGTAGGTGAATACATTTATTTTGAAGTATTGAAAATGAGAAAAAAATGGGTGGGTGAGATGATCATGGATGGCCCATTTGTACACCCAATTTATACTTAAATAGGCCTAGACTACAAGAATGCTTATCACCTCCCCCCCATGCTATGGATCCACCAACTATGACTCAAACCAGTTCGATTATAGCTTGCTTCTACCTAAATACTATATAGCAGTTACTTGCTAGCTCCTGATTCAGTAGTGTACTCTTTGTGCTGAACTTTACACATGTGAACAGTCCCACTAAAGTCAAAATCGTAGGTGGTACAATCAGCTTGTGCCAGCTACATATTTATTTAGGTTGCATATCATAGAACACTAGAACTGGAAGGGACCTCGAGAGATCATCAAGTCTAGTCCCCTGCCCTCATGGCAAGACCAAGCACAGTCTAGACTGTCCCTGATAGATGTCTATTCAATATGCTCTTAAATATCTCCAGCGATGGAGATTCCATAACCTCCCTGGGCAATTTATTCCAGTGTGTAACCACCCTGACAGTTAGGAAGTTTTTCCAAATATCCAACCTAAACCTCCCTTGCTGTAGCTTAAGCTCATGTCCCCTCTCAGTCTTCTTTTTTCCAAACTAAACAAGCCCAATTCCTTCAGCCTTGCCTCATAGCTCATGTTTTCTAGACCTTTAATCATATAGACCAGAAGAGTACCCATTGCAACCTCAAGGTGTCCTAGGCAATCTAAAAGTTCAGCATACATGAAGACTAAACCAGCAACTGTCTTTGCTATATAAAAAAATGGAGGCCTACCATTTTAGCTCAGATAAAAGCCCTGCCACAGAAAAGTTCCACAGAACTAGCACAACTGCACTGTCCCGTCAATCCGAGCATGTCTGAAACACGTCAGAATGCAGAAACACGGGCTTACAGAAAATGGATCCAGTCAAACTAATTTGATATCTTTTTCGGATATAGCTAAGTTTGGCTGATAAAGCTAACAGCGTTGATGTAATATATTGAAATTCCTGGAAGTCAGAGGACACACAATATTTTGATTGAGTTCAGGCCAATCAATAGGGCTCAAAATGCCGTTCTAGATGGGGAATCATCATCTAGCAGGTGCGTTTCTGGTGGGATCCCCCTGGAATCTGGTCTTGGCCCTACGCTATTTCGCATTTTAAAAATGGTTGGTGATGAAGTTTGCCACAATAATAAGTTGGGACAATAATGAAGGGGACAGGTCACAGATTCAGAGTGATCTGGAGCACTTAGTAAGTGGGGTACAAGCAAACAATATGCATTTTAATGCAGCCAAATGGACATACAGGCCCGCCAATGGAGGGAGGGGTGTGGCCTGGCGTTTCAAAGGGGCCGGGAGCTCTCAGCTGCTGCTGCTGCTGCTACTGTGGCAGCTGGAGCCCCCCGTTCGGTTTAAATTGCCACTGGAGAGAGTGGCTCTGAGGGCTGGAGTGGGAAGGCAGAATCTGGGCAGTGCTGAGGGCTGGCTGCCCTGGCCCCGCCCCTTCCGCCTGAGGCCCCACCCCTTCTGGGAGCACAAAACCAGCTGCCCCCGACACCTTGCCCAGTGGTCCATGGAGGCTGTCAGCTACCCAGGGCACGCGTCTCATCAAGGGACAAAGAATGTTGGCCACCTTGACAGGCTGGGAGGGGATCTGTCCTAGGAAGCAGGGACGCTGATAAAGATTTGAGGGGTATGGTGGATAATTATCTGAATGTGATCTCCCAGTGGCCAGTCTTTGGGTGCATAAACAAGGGCACTTTGAACAGGTGTCACTTTACTTCTGTATTTGGCACTGGTGTTACTGGCGCTGCTGTGCCCAGGTGTGGCGCCCACCATTCAAGAAGGATGTTGATAAATTGGAGGGGGTTCAGAGAAGCCCTACAAGAATGGAGAAAGGACTAGATAATCTGCCTTAGAGTGACAGAAGCAAGGAGTTCAATCTAGTTAGCTTACCAAAGAGAAGGTTAAGCGGAGAGTTGATCATGGTCTGTAAGTGCCTGCATGGGAAATAAATACTGGATCGTGGGCTCTTCAATCCAGCAGAGAAAGGGGTAACACAATCCCACAGCTGTAATCTAAAGCTAGACAAATTCGGACCGGAAATAAGGTGAATATTTTTAACACACAGTCCCCATTAATCACTGGCACAATTTGCTAAGCATCATGCTGGATTCTCCATCACTGGCATTTTTAAAATCAAGATTGCATGTTTGTCTAAAAAAATAAGCCTTTGGAATTATTTTTGCAGAAGGTTTTTCACCTCTGTTATACAAGAGGGCACACTGGGTGATTACAGTGTGCCCTTCTGGGCTTGGAATCTATGACATCTATGTAAGCAAAAGACCAGGTTGTGTGTGTGGAATCTCCAACACTGGAGATATTTAAGAGCAGGTTAGACAGACATCTATCAGGGATGATCTAGATGGTGCTTGGTCCTGCCGTGAGAGCAGGGGATTGGACTTGATGACCTCTCAAGGTTCCTTCTAGTTCTAGTGTTCTGTGATTCAATCATTCTATGAGACTCATGGGCTATGGTAGGCTGGCCAGAACCATAAGTCGCTATTGCAAAATAATGTTTTACAAGAGTCCATTAAATCCCAAACTAAAGAATAGGTTAGACCAGGGCTACTCAACTTTGGAATCCCCGGGGGCCACAATGATACTCACAGCACATGCCGAGGGCTGCAACTGAAGTGTGGTTGTATATACATGCAAATATATGCAAATAGCTTCTTTCACACTGATGGGCATGAATCCAAAGATTAAGCCTTAAGCTATGGTGCCGGATCCAAACATGGCCAGTGTGAGCCAGTGTGAGCACCTCTCAAGCTCTGCCCACAAAGCTAAGCAGCCAGCACTTCCCACAATGCCCCGGTGCTCCCAGCACCTCCTCTCTGGGGGCTAGAAATGCCGACACCCTGTACCCATCTGTTCCAGCCAGCCCATCCACTTGCGTCTTTCAGTGCTCACCCTGCCTGGGAGACACCTCGCCGTTGTGAAGCATGTTCCCAGTGGAAGCCATGTTCAAAGGATCCCACAGGCCACGTGTTGAGCCCCGTGTAAATACAAACCACACCACAGGCCACGAAACAAATGGGCCACGGGCCACGTGTTGAGTAGCCCTGGGTTATAGCTTTGGCTTAGGCTAAGAGGGATGGGCAGTAAGGTATACCGGTACACTGATCATTTATATGAAGGAGTATCTGAGCATGAGTATGTCTCGCATAAAAAGTCCCAGAGAGACAAGAAATAGGGAAAGGCTGCATGATATAATGTCTTTGAAAGAGGTTAAACCAGTGACATTGGCTATCAGCAGCATTGTGTTCCTTGCCTTAAAATGCTGACACTCACATGTTTGATGGTAACTACACTGCATAGGGGCACCTTTGCTTTCACATCAGATCTGCTGACATGAACAAGAGCCGATTCAGATGGGCATCCAAACATTACAGTCCTTGCCTATTTCCATAAAATGATTGGCAGGATGCCTACTGTTAGTCTGATGGCAGCAGTGCTGATAAATGGCATTTTGATAAAAAAAAAAAAGTTGCTACATTTCTAATGTAGCATATTCTATTTTTTAAATTGGCTTGGCTTCTGACAGATGACACATTTCATTTCTAACAATCAGATCCATCTTATGCCTCTGACCATTTAGGATCCACTCTGAGAACAACAGGGGGTTTTCCTTTTCAGCCCTAGCTCAGCTGAAACTGTACTCAGATTTCTCTGGGAAAACTCTAGCCCTGAGTTGCAGAAAGATGACTCCAAGTAAAACAAAACTGAAATTCAATATCAATGCTGAGACATACAGATCTGATCCACAAAGCCAGCTTCTGCCTGCAATTTAAACTTCAAATGCACATTTTTTTAAAAAAAAATTACACAGATCACTGACTGCTGATTTCCAGCTAATCCATCAGTAGATCAATGCCTGAAAAAAGGAAAAAAAATCTCATTTCAAGCCCTGATAATATTTCCGTTCAGCTTTTGTAGCTTTTAGGAACTTAATTCCAGGCATTTTTCTTAACATAAGGCTTAAAGACTCCTTCGAAGATGAATTTTCTTTTACATCTGAATGGTATAATAGGAACTTTTTTTCCTCCCTGAGAGATCAAAATGTTGTTTCATTTTTTTTTAATTCTGCAAATATCTTGTGAGTTGAGAAGCCCAGACAGAAATCTCTCCTGTTGCTGATATTTTACACATATTCTATCTCCAGATCAAGATGGTCATGAAACCAGAAGTAATAGAGATGACACTGAGACCAGGTCTACACTAGACCTGGAAGGTCAGCTTAAAGTACGCAAGTCTAACTACATAGAATACATAGCTGGAGTCCGCTTATCTTAAGTCGAGCATGGTGGTGTCCCAACAGTGGGAGGCTGACAGGAGCAAATGCTCCCATCAGCTCCTCTTACTCCTCACGACTGCGAGGAGTTCAGGTGCCAGCCAGAGCTGCCCTCAGCATTTGATTTAGTGGGTCTATACTAGACCCGTTAAATCAAATGCCAGAATGTTGATCTCTGGCATGGCAAGTGAAGACATGGCCTGACAGTTTGTTATTCTTCCCTTTACAAAGATGGAAGGTCATCCCATGATGGTGAAATATGCATCCTGCTTGGCTTTCCTGGGACATCAGGGCTACCCCTGGCCAAACTCACTGTTACTATGGCTTTGATCCTGCAGTGCTGTGAAGGGATGGAAAGTGGACGGGCTCCAGAAAAATGTGTCTACCCCCAGTTGCAGTGTGTGGAAGTAAATCTTAAGCCCTCTTGCATGCCCACGTCTCCTGTCTCTATTTTATGGCCTGAAAACGGGTGTTGGTGCAGGGAGAGGAACATAAGAACGGCCATACTGGGTCTTACCAAAGGTCCATCTAGCCCAGTATCCTGTCTGCCGACAGTGGCTTATGCCAGATGCCCCAGAAGGAGGGACCACAACAGGTAATCCCTCCCCTGTCACCCACCTCCAGAGAAACAGAGGCTAGGGAAACCATTCCTACCCATCCTGGCTAATAGCCATTGATGGACCTAACCTCCATGAATCTATTAAGCTCTTTTTTAACCCTGTTAAAGTTCTAGCCTTCACCACATCCTCTGGCAAGGAGTTCCACAGGTTGACTGTGCACTGAGTGAAGAAAAACTTCCTTTTTTTTGTTTAAACTTGCTATCTATTAATTTCATTTAGTGACCCCTAGTTCTTATATTGTGGGAATAAGTAAATAACTTTTCCTTATTCACTTTTCCCACTCCAATCATGATTTTATAGACCTCTATCATATCCCCCCTTAGTCTCCTCTTCTCTAAGATGAAAGTCCAAGTCTTGTTAATATATCTTCATATGGGACCCATTCCAACCCCCTAATCATTTTTGTTGCCCTTTCTGAACCTTTTCCAATGCCAATATATCTTTTTTGAGATGAGGCGACCACATCAGTACGCAGTATTCAAGATGATGGCGTACCATGGTTTTATATAAAGGCAATAAGATATTCTCTGTCTTATTCTCTATCCCTTTTTTAATGACTCCTAACATTCTGTTTGCTTTTTTGACTGCCACTGCACACTGAGTGGATGTTTTCAGAGAACTACCCACAATGACTCCAAGATCTCTCTCGAGTAGTTGTAGCTAAATTAGTCCTCACTTATATTGTATATATAGTTGGGATTATTTTTTCCAATTGTAGGAGGAATTGTAGGGCGAGATTGCAAAGATGCTCCAAGGATTTTAGATGCTGAATTCCCCTAGAAATTATATGGCATTCAGACTCTCTGTCACAGTATGCGGGGAAACACTTTAGCACAAACTCAGGTCCCTTGTTAGGCCTCACTCCCACTATTAGGAAGGACTCAGGAGTAATAGAGTTTTCACATGTTGAAGTTCCATTAATTATGGAACATTCCCTGGACATGAATGGTCACGGGTGGGGGCCGGGGGGAAGAAGGGCAACAGTTGAAAAGAAACAGCTACATCAGGCTAGTTACGGATCACTGCATGGCAGTGGAGGCGGCAGCGATGGCACAGCGGGAACATTAGCAGCAAATGCAATGCTGCAGGACCAAGATGACCCAGCTGCATGGGGACAATGAATCAATGACAAATTGGGGTCTTCTAGTTAAAACAAAAATCCAATCAGAACTGGACACTCAGAGGCTGTGGAGGGTTTAGCTGCATGACTCCCACTGGCATCAAGAACGAGGTGTCCTCACGACACAGAAACCCAGCGCAGTGTTTAAAATGTGTCCATCGATACTGAAATAAGTTGAGACAGGACATACAGAATTGCATGGAAAGTCAAAGTAATTGAGACAACACGAAACTGATGACAGTCCTGCAGATTTATCTTTCCATCTCCTTGTACATTCCACACCACCATAGCATTGCAGGGCCATGCAGACATTAAATGAACATTGCATACCCGTAGTACACCCCTGAGATAGAGAAGTCCTGTCATCATTTACTGTGATCCTAGGATACCTAGACACAGAAATATTAAGTGACATGCCTGAGGACACAGTGAATCAGCAGTGATAGAGCCAAGAAGGGAACCAAGATCTAGTCCTGTACACCTCTCTCACAAGAAAAGACAAGAAACACTGCAAGAAAAATAGTTTCTTCCCCCCAAACAGAGCCATCGCACTTGCTGCCCAGTAGGCAGGGTGGCGAGGGTATCCCAGAAAGAATGAATAGAACACATAATCCTCAAGTGATACATTCCCTGTTACCCATTCCCAACCCTGACCAACAGGACTGAATTTATTGAGTTCTTTTTTTAACCCTGTTAAAGTCCTGCTCTTCACAACATCCTCTGGCAGGAAGTTCCACAGGTTGACTGTGTGTCATGTGAAGATTTACCTTGTACCTCAGTTCTCCATGGCAATACTTCTCTACTTCACAGGGGAAGTTGGGAGGCTAATGATCGTGAGACACTCAGATATTATAGAGATGAGAGCCATAGAGATAGAACAGCTGGACTCCATGGGACAAGAGTTACATGTTTATTGCGTGGCGTGAAGGAATTTCTCTGCATGACCACCATTGGGTTTAAATGTTAGCCAGGTTTCTCCTATCTCATGTATGTCTTGTCTACTTACACTGTAAGTTCTTCAGGGCAAGGACTGTGTTCTACAGTGTTTGTACAATGTCTGGAATATTGGAAAATGGTTCTCAATTCTTAAGCACTACCACTATAAACACAATTAAGAACAATAACATCTTCACATTGGTACCTGTCGCAGTCAGATAGAGATTGTTTGCATAACTGGACTTCAATCCTGTTTCTCTGTCATGTGACTTGACATCATGTAGAATTTACCTTGGAAACAAAAAAAAAAACCTTGCATAAGTGTGAAATGTGACTGCCGATAAAGTAATCCTCAGCAATCAACAAAATTAATTACGTGAACATCATTGATCAAACCTACTTAACACACTGGGTATACAGAAAGCTGGAATGTAATTTCATTACCAATCTGCTCCATCCTAATGAAATTTCTAATAACTTTCTAATTTTGATTTCAGTTAAGGAGAGAATGATGGAAATTTTCTTTTGCCTCTTTTGCAAGGTTTTATTTTATTGGTTTTCTGCAATTCCAGCGATCCTAATTTTTTTTTAATTTGACATTTTATTAGCAGGGGATTTTAATATAATAACAAAGATAAAAGAAACTAAATTGCAAAATGGACAATCCACCCAGAAATAAAATGGATGTCCAAATTGAGGCGGCTAATTTTAAAGTAAAAAATAAAGATTTTATTTTATTTTATTTTATGGGGGTTGTTTTTAGATTTTTGTTGTTAATTCTAGTAGAGTTTCTGACCCTCCTGATTTGAACGATAGTTATGTGCATCCTGTGAGCCAGACCAGAGAGGTTCAACCTGTAGCAATGAAAGAGGGCTGCAGACTTTTAACCATATGGAGGTCCCGAGGGTAGCCTTGGTAGCCATTCCATGTGGTTTCTGAACCAAAATTGGGCAGAGGTGTTCTGAGCACACTGATAAGGATCGTATGGGATTATGGACAGTTGTTCAACGTAATGGATGTGGTATCATGTAAGAGCTTAGAAGCTTTTGCTTGATTCTTGCAGCTTGGCGGTGGTGGAAGAAACAACTAGCAAAGTCAATATTGTTGCTTTTTCCATTTTCAAGTAACCACTAGTGTAAATGAATACACCGAGAGCCCTTGCTTTATGCGTTTGGTCACTGCTGGTGCCTCATATTGCAGCATCTCCAACAAAATTACCTCCCATCTGAGTTGTACTGTTCAGAACATGTGGTCTACATTACAAACAAGGGCTATTTAAAGTGCAGACTGGTGTTTTGCAGGCATTTTGGGGCCTTTTGATTCCAAGGAAGGCCGGATGATATGCGGCCAATGGCGAGAGAGCACAGAGTGCTTTGCTTGCTGAACTAGAATGATGCTCCTTGACTACTGAACTAGGCCCTATCGCTGGTATTTCCATTTCCAGCAATCTGATGTGTTTTGGTGATTTATTCATGACTATTGTAGTGAAAAATTGGAAGTGGCTAGAGGGGAAGCCAGAGCAGAGAGATCTAGCTTGAGATTGGCGCTACAGCTGAATTACTGCAAAAACGGTCACAGGCATCATGCAAGGTTTACTCCAGCAAGTGTGAAGTGGAATCTTTATATTAATAAGTGAACATGAACATGAACTATGAGAGCCTGGCATGCGTCTATTGCCAAGTCAGGTCTGGAAAGGGACTGTCAGATCCTGACGTGTCTTGGCAATAGACAAGGCAAACAGAGGGATGAGATCAGCACGCCCGTTTTGAGCCTCTTTTTCTCACAAAGCTTCAGCAGTCCTCTATGCACCATAGAGATGTTTGTGCGCAGTCACTGGAGCCACGATTAGACTAGCATTGAAGGTATGATTTTGGTACGTTTACTCGCATGTGCTAATTACTCCTTAAAAAAATAAGAGTTGAGTCCAGACATGGCAGTGACCATTGTAACAGGCCAGGTCTACACTAGGGGATATGTTTGAATTAAGATATGCAGCTCCAGCGACGTTAATTGCAAAGCTGGAGTTGATGTACCTTGATTTGAATGGAGAAATGCTCCCACTGACATCCCTTACTCCTTGTGAGGAGTAGGAGTACCAGCGCCAATGGAAGCACCCTCAGCATTTGATTTAGCGGGTCCTTACTAGACCTGATAAATCGAACGCCAGAAGATCGACCTCCAGAGTGTCAGCCCACCGGTATGTACAAACATGGCCACGTGCTAATTTGGCCAAGTGGAAGTCTAGTGGGTAGCCTCACTTTTAACTTGCCTCTTATTCAACTTATTTATAAATGATCTAGAGAAAGGGATAAACAGTGAGGCGGTAAAATTTGTAGATGATACCAAACTGCTCAAGATAGTTAAGACCAAAGCACACTGTAAAGAGCTTCAAAAAGATCTCACCCAACTAAGTGATTGGTCAATAAAATGGTAAATGAAATGTAATGTTGATAAATGTAAAGTAATGCACATTGGAAAAAATAATCCCAACTATACATACAATATGATGGGGACTAATTTAGTTACAACTACTCAAGAAAGATATCTTGGAGTCATTGTGGATAGTTCTCTGAAAACATCCACTCAGTGTGCAGCGGCAGTCAAAAAAGCAAATAGAATGTTAGGAGTCATTAAAAAAGGGATAAAGAATAAGACGGAGAATATCTTATTGCCTCTATATAAAACCATGGTATGCCATCATCTTGAATACTGCATACAGATGTGGTCGCCTCATCTCAAAAAAGATATATTGGCATTGGAAAAGGTTCAGAAAAGGGCAACAAAAATGTTGAGGGGGTTGGAACGGGTCCCATATGAAGAGATATTAAAAAGACTTGGACTTTTCATCTTAGAAAAGAGAAGACTAAGGGGGGATATGATAGAGGTCTATAAAATCAGGACTGGTGTGGAAAAAGTGAATAAGGAAAAGTTATTTACTTATTCCCACAACATAAGAACTAGGGGGTCACAAATAAAATTAATAGATAGCAAATTTAAACAAACAAAAGGATGTTTTTCTTCACTCAGAGCACAGTCACAACCTGTGGAACTCCTTGGCAGAGGATGTGGTGAAGACTAGGACTTTAACAGGGTTCAAAAAAGAGCTAGATAGATTAATGGAGGTTAGGTCCATCAATGGCTATTAGCCAGGATGGGTAGGAATGGTATCCCTAGTCTCTGTTTGTCTGGAGATGGATGACAGGGGAGGGATCACGTGAGGATTACCTGTTGTGTTCCGTCCCTCTGGGGCATCTGGTATTGGCCACTGTTGGCAGACAGGACACTGGGCTAGATGGACCTTTAGTCTGACCCAGTATGGCCATTCTTATGTTGCCTGATTTAGCCCGTACAAGGCCATGCGCCTTGTGGACTCTGCACTTCTAAAGCATTATAATTAGCACAAGTTAGTTAACATGTGCTAAAATCACAACTAAAACCCTAGTGAGCTTACCTACAATGCTCATTCAGATTTCAGGTGTTCGTTTGTTTCAGCAAAACCAATGAGGAGTCCAATGGCACCTTAATGACTAACAATTTTATCATGGCATAAGCTGCTGATTCAGTTTTCCTAACAAACAAATGCAGCTATTGCTCTTCCAAACATCTTCCAGCCTCCCGCTAACTTTAAAAGGTATATTAGACCAAATGCTGGTAACAAACAGTGGCAAAAAGCCCTCTCCACCACTGATCACACCTACTGTAGAAGAATCTAGAATTACAGAATCTATGAGACCTGGAAGAGACCTCAGGAGTCATCAAGTCCAGACCCCTGCTCAAAGCAGGACCAACCCCAATTAAACCGTCCCAGCCAGGGCTTTCTCAAGCCAAGACTTAAAAACCTCTAGGGATGGAGATTCCACCCACTCCCAAGGTAACCTATTCCAGTGCTTCACCATCCTCCTAGTGAGACAGTTTTTCCTAATATCTAACCCTGACCTCCCCCACTGCAACTTGAGACAATTGCTCCTTGTTTTGCCATCTCTCGCCACTGAGAACAGCCTCTCTCCATCCTCTTCAGGACGTTGAAGGCTGCTATCAAATCCCCCCTCACTCTTCTCTTCTGCAGACTAAATAAGCCCAAATCCCTCAGCATTCTCCTTTCAAATATGTATCATGCGAGCACAGTTGCACTGCACCTTCAAACCCAGGTCCTTGATCCTCCTTTGATATCAAGAAGATGCCTGCCATGGCCCGGAAAATGATATATGGCCTTCTGGAATGTCTTCTCTGTTAGTGATGGGCAATCCCTACCATGGAAAGACTTGTAGTTGGCTGTCATGATAGCTCTAATGCCAACCAGCGGCCCACAACAGGTCAGGTAAAAGAACAATGGGAGTAGAAACAGAAAAAATGAAATAAAAGTAATGAAATGAGGAAGGGGAAGGGACAGGGACAGACAATGAGAGAAAGAAGGAGGGGAAATCATCCAGGGGAAAAATTAACATCACATAACATGTACCGATAATATATAACATGTAATGATAATACATAACATATGACAACATATAACATGTAATATAACATTTAAAAAAATAATTTAACATAACATATTTGTATTAGCATAGGAGTCCCAGTTGTGGTCCACGACCCTGTTGTGATTGGCATTTCACAAACACAGAACAAGAGACAGAAGCAAGAGCGAAAGGAGAAAGCAAAGAACAGAACTAAGGAAGGAATGAGAAAAAGAGGTAAAAGTGAACAAAGTCACTTTCCTCCCTGAGCTCAACCAACAAGCGGCGCAGCTCAGAATCTCTGGTTAAGATGGAATTTGGTGCCCAATGTTCTAATCGATTCGATCTGTGATAGCTTCATTAGGAGACTGACAACGCATCTATGGGCAAGAGAGAGTGGCAGATCAACATATTGATCAAACATTCCAGCCCTCCATTCCAGCCCTTCCTCACTTCCCCCCCCGCCCTTCCTCTCGCAAGTATTTTTAGCAGCATTCAAGTAAAAACTGCATTTGCCAACAAAGCACAGGAAGGATATAATTCAAGAGATAACTAAGCCTACCCGGTTGTAAGCCTTTTAACTGAAAATCAGTCCCTTTCAAACCTGACATCCATTAATTTACATATACCTATCATGGACCATTTTCTGTTTCAACTTCCAAACACTTGGGTTTCAAAAAGAAAAGCCACAAAACACCTCAGATCATTCCCAACATTTTCTTCCAAATTTCAACTTCTGGGGAAAAAAAGTGATCAGTCAAAAGGGGCAGGGGGTAAAAAGTGGGGGGGGTGGAGGAAGAGCATTAAACACGACGCTACCGTAATATCTAGCAGTTCTTCATAATTACAGTTTCAGTTCCACATCCAGACTCCTTCCTAATTACCACTCCGCAGTTGGTGTGCACAGATTCAGAAGCAGCAGGGATTTTGATTTTGCTCACACGGATCACTATTCTTCTCATTATGAACTGTTCACTTTGGGGCTATTAGCCATCCCTCCTCATCCCCCCTCCACCATACCCCATGTGGTACTTTCCAGTGCATCTTTTGCTCGCAAACACCATTCAAGCCCGTGTGCCCTGTTTACTTACAAATTGGCTGTTCCTTAGCTTGATGAGGAGAAAGGCAGTCAGAGCATAAAGACAGGATGGAAACGCATTCCCACGCATGAGCCCAATCCCCCTCAGGCCACTTGTAAATCATTAACTGAGACCCTAACTTAGCACCCAAGCCAGGAAATTGCAATGTCAGTTGTCTTTATCCCATCCCTATTCCCACTCTTCCTTTTTTGACGAGTCAGCCAAAAGGCAGGGAGGTGGGTCAGTGGTTTGGGCACTCACTTGGGTATTTCGTAGACATGGATACCATTCCTGCGCTGTCACAGACGTCCTGTTTGGAGTTTTGGCTAATCATCTAGGTTTTGAAAAGATATGTAGGCATTGTCACACGGACCACAGCAACATCTCATTGATTTACATAAGAACATAAGAATGGCCGTACTGGGTCAGACCAAAGGTCCACCTAGCCCACTAGCCTGTCTGCCGACAGTGGCCAGCACCAGGTGCCCTGGAGGGGGTGGACTGAAGACAATGATCAAGCGATTTGTCTCGTGCCATTCATCTCCAGCCTCTGACAAACAGAGGCCAGGGACACCATTCCTACCCCCTGGCTAATAGCCTTTTATAGACCTAACCTCCATGAGTTTATCTAGCTTCTCTTTAAACTCTGTTATAGTTCTAGCCTTCACAGCCTCCTCTGGCAAGGAGTTCCACAGGTTGACTATGTGCTGTGTGAAGAAGAACTTTCGCTTATTAGTTTTAAAATTAGTTTTAAAGATTTAGGAAAATATTTAATTTTCTAAAGGGATTTAGACCCTTAAAGCCTCAGTTATGTTGCCTGCATTACTTTGGAAAATGAATCCATTAGGCATTGCAATGCTGAGTGCAGTAAAGCCCTAAATACCTCAAAAACCTGTGCCTTTGTCCTGTGTCTGAGAGCCATCCCTGCAGAATGGGGATAACGACAGTGCCCTACCTCACAGGGATGAGGTGAAGAGAAACACATTCTGAATGGTGAGGTACTCTGTTACGATGGCTATATAAGAAGTCACTTCCACCTCTTCCAAGCACTGTGGGGCTCAGTTCTCTTCCCCTTGGAGCATCAAGAAGGTCTCCAAAGAGCTCCTGCTCCCGCCAAACAATGTGTATCCCTGCCCATCTTCCATCCATTTCAAAATGCCATGCCCGGTTTTCAAAATGTCCAGTGTCTTGATTGGCTGCATAGCAGCCTCCTTTGGGCTGGGGAACCTAAGACCTGGGGGCCAGATTTGGCTCCTAGCTTGCCTGTATTTAGCCCCTGAGGCTCGGGGCTCCCCCCTAGCACTGGGGAGCCCACACTGGTGCTCCAGTCCCCTGCCCCGCAGTCCTCCTGTGGGGCTGGAGTGCCAACACTGGCTCCCTGCTGCCTGGAGGATTCCCCCCCATAAACTACTAGCCGCCCCCCCCCCCCGGCTCTGGAGTGTGAGGGGAATGTGGGGAGTGTCTTTCTGCTTCTCAGTCAGGGGTCACCTCATTGCAGGTTTTGTGCGGCCCCCCAACTGATTTTTCTGTGGGTCAGTGGCCCCTGGCCCCCAAAAAAGTTCCCCACAACCTCAGCTCTTCACAGTTTCCCTATCCCGTGTTTGTGTATTTGAGGTGGAGCCTACTTCCTGTTCTGAAGCCAGTCATCCCCTTGTGGGTGCTGGAGAGGGATGCTATAAAATATACACCCCGATTTTGAATACAAAGATCAGGCTAACTGGACCCAGCCACTATAAAGAAAAGAATGATATGTGGAATTCAAACTGGAGTTTGGAATATGAACTCCCCACCAAAGTTTCAGGATGTGCAGATCCAGGGGTTTGTTTTGGAACCATTCGGGCATTGTCAGAACTCGGAAATATTGGGAACCTGATGAGAAAGCCTGCTATTCTGAGCTTTTCAGCCCCATTTCTTGAGGTAAGTTTTTTTGGTGAACTTCCGCTAAGGCTGTCAGGGTCTGAAACAAACCCCACAGCAGCACTCCTGCAAAAAGAGTAAACCCTTGTGGAGTCCTTCAAAATTTCCTTCTCATAAACCCGAATCCTCACCAATGTGTGAAACTTTGGGGGTAATCTTCCCCCTCCCCCAACTATGTTCGCCCTTCACTAGTCACTAAGCTCATTGCTATCTCCAGCGAGAAGCAGTAAGGGTGCCTTGTTGTTTTCACAAATAAGTGCCGGGCAGTTGATTCTCTACTTTATGACTTGAGCAAAGTTGTAGACTAGCAGCCCAGAGCATGGGAGAGGTTGGGGTGAAAATTTATTTACAAAGCCAATGCCCTGAAGATACTTGTTCTGGACAACAATTACAGCACCTTAATTAACTCAAATTTAGTTCACCCTTCGACTGAGGCATGTCCAGTGCTAAAGTTATGCTCCTGCTGCTGTCTAGTACTAGTTAATGAATATAAATCAGATGGTTTATAGTTAGTGAACACGTAATAGGCTTGCAATGAGCTGAATTCCAATGCAAAATGCCTGGGGATAGGAACATGCCATCCGTAAGAAAAGTCTTTCTATAAAAATAAAATTTTTATTTCTACCAGGAAAAAGCAAAGCTATTTCACATACACTGGGGGAGTTGACACCCAGCTTTCAAGCGCTAGGAGGGGTTGATAAAGGGCGAAGCTAAGCATAGTCTAGCCACTTGAGATTAGACGCCAAAATTATTTGGTGTCCTCCAGGTTCCCTTCCTAAAAGTCAAGCCCTGTCGTATAGGTTCAGTCATGTGCTTGCTCAGAGCTGCTGAAAGCACCCTGAGGGAGAGGAAAACACTGAAGGTGACTTCTGAAGGTGTAAACTCAGGCCAGAAATGCCTGCCCAGGGCCTGCTCCAAAGTCCACCAAAGCCAATGAAAAGAGGCCCGTGGACCTCAATGGGCTTTGGATCTGTCCCATAGAGAAATGAACAAAAATACCCCCTGTATTTTACACACCTCTTATTTTGCTCATGCGTGTTGATTAGGGACATACATAGAGCGTGAAAGAAGAGGGACAGGAGTTAAGGCCCCAGTTCAAGTGGTAAAAGATAAACAAACAATAGTTCATCTCTTTGCTGCTGTAGGAGAGATCACAGTCGGGGGAGCTGACAGGGTTTTTGGGCCCCTGGCCAATGTGGGGCCAATGTGGGGGGCCTTCACCCACTACCCATGCCGGCCCCCTGTAAATATGATGGCGCCGAACCACACCACTTCCACAGTGTCTGGGGACCACTGCGGCTGCAAAAGATGGGGCAGGATATGGGCCTACATGCCCAGAGTCCTCCTCAGCTGCGGCACGCTTTGGAGTCAAAACGTGGCTGAGCGAATCCTCCCCCTGCCAGAAGCACTGACTCAGAGGAAAGACCCCTCAGTGGCGTGGTTCACTGGCCAGGTGCAATCATTCCAGATAATGTTGTTTTGCTGGTATTTGTTATTAAGCAGCTGAGCTGTCCAGTGGACCCCCCACCCCTCATGGATTTACAGGTGTTCCAATCACTCCTGCTGGCCCTGGGAAGAGAAAAGGAGGGACAGACACAAGAGAGGGTGGCAGCTTGTTTAAACCAATACAAGCCACAGCTGGAGTTTGCAGGACTCAGCTGTGAGGAAGTTTGCGGTTCTGATTGCAGAAGGGAAGAAGCTACGCTTCCGTGAGTCGCTCTCCATTACAGCTCACAAACAAACAAATACATCCTCCAGCCTCTTCCGTTAAGGAGGAACTAGACATTGCACCAGATGTATGTGGGCAAAAGCTAAGAGCCAGAGTCCTCAAATCCATGCTACCACACAGATGGCTTACTCCTAGGCATCGTCCCATTGGCCAAGATTTTCAAATGTCATTAACGAATGTGGGTCCTTGACATGAAGGGCCCCCAATTTAAAGTGGTTTTCAGAAAGTGCTGTGTCAACTAGTTGCCAGGGGATGTCGTGAAGGCCAAAAGCATAACTAGGTTCAAAAAAGAATTGGATACGTTCCTAGAGCAATGGTTCTCAAAGTGTGGTCCATGGACCACTAGTGGTCTGACGACCATCTTGCAGTTGGGCCTCGGGCTTGGCTCCACCCTGTGGCAGCGGGGAGGCTGTGCTGGTGCTCCACCACCCCCATGAGGCTGAAGTCCCAGCACTAGCTTCCTGCTATGCCGGGGGAGAGGGCAAGGGCAGTGCAGGAAACCACTCGCCTGGAGGCTTTCCCATTGCTCTCATTGGCTGTAACTGCAGCCAATGGGAGCAGCAGGGGGCACGGAGCCAGACATGGCCCTCCCCATCTTCCTCACATACTTCCCTCCCGGCCAGACCACCCCACGCTCATGCTGCTCCTGCATCCTGCCTCCCACCCAGACCTCACCTCCCCCACCCCCTGCTACACCCATTTTGTCATCATGAGTGATTGGCTGGTGGTCCATGGAAAGCTGCGTTGAGCAGAGTTGGCCACAAGCCAAAAAGTTTGAGAATCACTGTGCTAGAGGATGGCTCCATCAATGGTTATTAGCCAACATAGTTGGGGACACAGCCCCATACTCCGTGAGTCCATAAGCCTCTGATGGGGCGGGGGGGGCCTAGCCGGGCAGCTGCCTGGGGCACCAACCTATGGGGGGCACCTGATGGCAGCTGTAAGGGGTGCAGCATGCTGGGGGGCGGCGGGGCTGTGCATGTGCCGTGCACCCAGGGGCGGAGCTGTGCATGCGTCGCGTGCCCGCTGCCTGGAGCGCAGGAATGGCTCGAGCCGGCCCTGCCTCTGATTTCCAGACAGGATACCAGGTTAAGTGGATCATTGGTTTGGTCATTTGACCAGTTTGGCCATTCTTGTATTCTTAAATTGCCAACCACACACTCTCTGTAAATCATGCCCTTGTAAGTCAGGCGCCTGAAAAGTAAGACACCCAAAATCACCAGCCCCTTGACCATTGATCATGAGAATATAAGAACGGCCATACCAGCTTAGACCAAAGGTCCCTCTAGCCCAGGATCCTGTCTGCCAACAGTGGCCAATGCCAGGTGCCCCAGAGAGAATGAACAGAGCAGGGAATCGTCAAGTGATCAACTCCATCTTGCCTATTCCCAGGCTCTGACAAACAGAGGCTGACATTCCTGCCCATCCTAGCTAATAGCCATTGATGAACCTAACCGCTATGAATTTAGCTCTTTTTTGAATACTGTTATAGTCTTGGCCTTCACAACATCCTCTAGCAATGAGTTCCACAGGTTGACTGTGCATTGTGTGAAGAAGTATGTCCTTCTGTTTGTTTTAAACCTGCTACCTATTCATTTCATTTGGGCATCCCTAGTTTTTGTACTATGGGAACTCTTCTTTATTCACCTTTTCTGCACCAGTGCTTCCTCAGCTCCCACCCCCTCCGTCCCCTTCCCATCCATGGAGGATACGGCGAGGGGGCTCTTGTGGCCAAAGGCAGCTCCTGCCCCGGCACTCCACCGTTGGCCAGGCATGGAGCCTTGGGGGAGAAAAAAAAAGTAAAGGAAAGGAAAAGAAAAGTAAGGATCGGGCCCACTGCGGGACTTGGAGGAGGGAGAGGGCTGGAGCGTAAACGGCATCGCAGCTGGCAGCGGGAAGATGGATGATGCCTCCCGAGGGCAGGAGGCAGGGTGTGTGCGGCTGGTCGCAAACAGCGAGCCCCAGGCGAGAATCACCTGGTGGAAAGTCCCAATCTCACAGTGGGCCCAATCCTTACTTTTCCTTTCCTTTCCTAAACTTTCCGCAGACCCCCTACAGTACCATCGCGGACCCCCAGGGGTCTGCGGACCACAGGTTGGGAACCACTGCATTAAGATATTCTCTGTCTTATTCTCTATCCCTTTCTTAATGATCCCAACATTCTGTTTGCTTTAAGGGTTGACTGCTCCTGCACATTGAGTGGACGTTTTCAGAGAAGTATCCACAATGACTCCAAGATCTCTCTCTTGAGTAGCACCAGCTAATTCAGTTCCCATTTTGTACATATAGTTGGGATTATGTTGGTATTGGTTCCCGAAATAGGACCTGGGTTAAATGAGACATGCTGGTTGTCAGAAAAGACAGTCTTTAATCTTCCCTGCTACAGGAGTGAGAAATCATGGGCCTTATTTATTGCGCAAATTACATACAAGAAAATTATTTTCTTAATGTGCGACTTGATGAATGTTCTCAGCTCTCCACCCTGCTAGCAAGAGGGGGGTTACAATGAAAATTATTTACAAAGCATGTGCTACCCTGCAGGGATATTTATTCAGGCAGGGGAGGTTTCCACAGATTCTGTTGACAAAGGCAAATCAAATTACATTTCTGTGAACATTGCAGCATTGATTTGATATGGACAGGGAGAGGAGTCTGGAGTAGAGCTGTGACCCAGCAGCACTTCAGCCACTTTACCTAGAGAGGTGACTGCTTAGACATTAGCTGAACTGAAAGAAACAACGTGGAGAATCTCAAACTAAAACAAACAAACAAAAACCAAACCACCCTGTGAGCTGTTTTAGGATTGTAAAGTTTTTACTCTTTTAAACCCTAAAATCAATCCCGAATGTCTAAGACTATAATCAGACAAGATTAATAACTCCAACAATAAGATCACCCCTAAAGAGCAGTTTCAGTTTTCATCTGTTTTCCCTAACCCTTTTCTAGAAGGTAATTACCTACAACAATTCTCTTTGCTCTATGCCCGTCTCGCTTGGCCCCAATCCTGCAGCTGGATCTGTGTGGCTGGACGGACCCTTGTGCTCTGCGCCTCGATCCAGCACGCTGACCAGTTTTGCAGGATCGGGGCCTCATATTGCCAACAAACAACAGCCAGTTCCATCTGTCTTGTCCGTCTGTTTTTTAAAAAATGGGGGCCCAAGTTGGGTTCTTAAAGTCTATATATGGACATGTAAACAAGTGTCTGGATTTTCCATAATGCTGAGCCCTTTCAGCTTCCACTGAGTTCAGAGGGAGCTCAGCACTGGCAAAATATCTGACCACTAAGTTACAAAGTAATTTCCAAAATTTAGAATTAGGAGACTAAGTTTTAGACCGCAAAGGGTTAGCGTTCCTATTAAATGAATGTTCAAGCCCCATCAAGCTTGCAGAATACAGATTCCATACAATTCAACAATATTTTAATCAGATTATTGTTATTATCTTAAAATGAGTAATTTCTGCTGGAGGATGCAGAAACAGAATCCCTGGCAGAATCTCCTTTATTAACAAGAGCACAGAGCTCTGTATGTCAGGAATTCCGATGACATGTACTTGGAGTCTCTGACTCTACTCAGGAGAAAGAGAGAGAACAAACCTGCCACATATGCTTAGGGTTAGCCTATTTCCCAGGGATAACACATTTCATGAATATCTGCATGGACTATTATGACACAGCTAGCTTTCTCCACACCCTACTGCAATACTTTGCTTTAAACATCCCCTTACAGCACACACTAACTCACTCAGTCTACATTTTTATGGCTATCTGAATTCAAACAGAATAAGCAAGCCCCCTGCTGGTACTACTTTAGGTACAGTGAGAAGGCAGGCCTTGTAAAAAACTAGTGAAGAAGAAAGTGCTAGCCAGGGACACAAAGCCTCTGGAATATCTCACTGATTAGGGGCACTGGATTAAGTTGGTAGGCACAACCCACTGTTTGTAAACAGGCTATTGGTAAAAAACACTGGATTTCTTCAGACTTACTGCTATGTTTTGCATCTCCCACATTGACTATTTTTGGACATACAAGTGGATGAATAGGAAGGGTAGGTTTTCCCAGTTATTCATTACCCCAGAAGGTCGGCACACAAGAGTGACTATCTGGAATCCATCACTGGTGCTATCAGGTGATCAGGGGAAGTTGCTAGTGAGCGGTATAAAGATGTTCCCAACTCCTACACTGATGTAATGCACTCAGGCACCGGTAAACCAATAGACCAGAGTGAGACGCTAGAGCTAAACTTTGGGAAAGTTTGAATCCAGGTCCAAACTTTATTTCTGACGCAGACCTCTAACAGGCCAACGCAAAACCTCTGGATCCTAACAGCTCTGAACCCTGGGATCAAATCCAGATCAAAACACACAGGTGCCACCACCAAGTTAACAAAAATCCTGCCAAATTACAGAGGAATGATATGGGGCCTTCATGAATCAGGCAGATAATCACTTACGTAAATCCGCCTCTAAAACACTCCAGCCCAGCATGGATCTTTGCATTCCAAACCTGCCACATTTTGGGGTAAACCAATCAAATCAGATGCAGGGCCAACACCAGCATCATTTCACAGGGATTTCTGGCATAGAAGGCTCTGGGTTACTCCATTTTAACCGCAGTCTTGACTGTGGGAAGCCACCCCAGAAAGCAGGGCTGATAAGCTACAGATTCCTTGATGTGAGCACTGAATCTAATCCACACACTGGATACTAATAAAACAGGAAATAAATAAAACTAAAATAAATAAAACAGGAAATAAATAATCATAAATAATAATGAATAATGCATGTACTTTGGCTTGCGAGCTTGGCCAGTTCTGTGCAGAGCCGAGGCTCCAGATGGAAGGGCTCATGTGAAGACACATTCATTTGTCACCACAACAAAAGCCCATCCACCCCCCCTTCAGAAAATAGACTTATGAAGGCTGGGGAAGAGCCACAGCTATTTTGAACCAGTCAAAAGGCAGAAGGGGAAAATAGCTGGAGGAGAAAGGCAGCCCTGAGGTTAGGGAGTCAGCTAAGGGAGCCCGGGAGGTACATAAGTGTCAGCAAGAGCTTTGAAAATCATCCCTCACTAACTGCAAGCCAAGTGGCACTACCAGCAAGGACCTCGGGGAAAACTCTCAGACAGAGGGTCTGCATCATCATGCTATACTAGAACACCTGGGTCCCTGCTCCAGCCAGGCGAGATTTGGTTAACAACCAGGAGCAGTTAAATTAGAGCTGGCTCCCCAGTCTCTCCCGTACACGGAGACCCAGCGGTTCCTGAGGGACTCTACCTCCATCATGTTGCATACACCCACTCCCTTCCTCCCTCATTGTACTTCCTTACCCAGTCAGACGGGCTGAGCCATTCTAGGGAACGTCTACAACTGCTTTTAGGCACAATCCGATTGAAACTGATGATTTAGGAAGGCAGGCAGCAAGAGATTCATCTACTTGAAATTGAGCCAGGACATTGGTAGCAGTGACTCTCCCAGCAAGCACCGTGGTATCTTTAACATTCCCTAAACCATTGAAAAAAAAAGCAGCTGCCAAGATTATGATATGGATGCTGCTCAGATTGCGCAATGGTGGCTCTGTAGAAATGCTTTATATGTAGAGGTAAGCCGCATGGCCATCTGTGAGTGGCTTTCCCTCTGTCCCATGCAAAAGGTTGAAAGTAAGCTGAAAAATCTTGAGAATTCTCCATAACTCTTCCTCTACCCTCGTCTTCCTCCATCGGCTCACACTGTGACAGTGCTGTTCTAGCTGCACACCAGACTTCAGGCCAGCTTCCCTGCCACTCCCGAAGTTTGGAGCAGCCTCCCAGGGTGGCCCAAGCTATGGTCATGTCTCCACTTGCAGGAAGATCAGTGGCGTGGAGGTGCATCTTCTGGCGTTTGATTTAGTGGGTCTAATAAAGACTGGCTACATTGCATGCTGAAGGCGCCCCCCTGTTGACGCTGGTACTCCAACTCCTCGTGGGGAGTAAGGGCAGTCAGCAGGAGTGTTTCTCCGGTCAAACTCCCGCTGTGAGGACAGCACCAAAGCTCTGCTTAAGGTACATCGACTCCTGCTACATTTTTTAAGTTGCTGGAACGGCAACTTTCCCCTCCATTTCTAACCTATAGAGAATCCCCCAACTCCTCCTTAAAGCAGTCTGGTCTAGATTACATTACCTAGCATTTCTGTATTGTGTTGCATTTTTAACCTTTGTTTTGTTAGATTGTAACTGCTTGGGGGGGCAGATAGCTTTACTTGTTTGGCACATGTCACTTCTCAGGAGTATGGTGCATAAGCATCTTCATAGGGTGAATATCTCAGCCCTCAAAAGGATCTTTAATATAGCTGAGAAAGCCATAACAGGAACAGGCTGGAAGTTTTAAGACACACACATTCATTTTAAATATAAAGGCACTTTTTTAACAAGCACGGTGATTTACCAGTGGAATAAACTACCAAAGGACCCAGTGAGTTATCTATCTCTTGATCTATTTAAATCAAGATTGGAGGCTTTTCTGGAAGATATGGTTTGTTAAAATACAAATACTGGGGTTCATTACAGGGAGTAACTGGGTGAAATTTTATGGCATGTGTTATGTAAGACATTAGATAATCTAATGGTTTCTGGTGGTTTTAAAATCTATTTACCTTGCATAGTGCTATGACTACGTCTTCTAATGGTGTTATATAGACAATAAAACCCAACCCCTGCCCAGTGGTTTAACTCTCTACTGAAATGTGATATGGACTCCTGTCAAGGTCCTCTCAGTAAGGATTTGGAAGCCAGACAACCAACCACTGAATCAACCACATGAGATTTGGAGTTTCAAGCCAGTGAGAAATCTGGAAACAATTCTGCTTTCCTGATTGATAGGGAAAAGCCAGTAAAAAGAACATCACTGCTATCGGCAGATTAAACTCATGGGTCTTAAACCTGGTCTTCAATCAGGTTCTTGAGATGCCCCGAAAGATTACAACATCCCTGTGATTAGCTTAACCAGCATTTCACCCATTTCAATTTTCATGGATGGCCTATGCATACTGGGGAAGAAGTGCAGATTAATTTTTACGCAATTAAATCAGGAACGACCCCAATGCCTATGAAATGAAACCGCCGTTCTTCCTGGAGTGCACGGTGCTCATCTCAGCGTTAACCCTCAGAACACGAGACCAAGGGCATGTGTCTCTTCAGTGCGTTCCCCTGGACCTGTCGAAACATGTCTTCAGTTTCTCTTCACTCTATCGTTCCCTCCATCTTCTCCTGAGCTCAGCAAAGCTCCTTCCACCTCCGTAGCCCTCCACTAGTCCCTCACCCCCACATATAAAGGGTTGGGGAAAACTCTACCATGTACACTCCAGCTCAGCCTCTTCATTCCCCTCCCCCCCGGCATGGAGCGCCTAGTGCAGCTTTTGTCTATGGCTAGCCTCAGTTTCCAAACATTATCCGCTTCCCCCTGCTGGTTCCCAGCCTGAGGGAGCGTCAGGAGCTGGGAGAACACAGGCCATCTCAATGGAGGGGAGGGATGTGAGCGTGGGGCTAAGTGGAGCTGGCCTCTCCCAGGATTCTTGAGCTGACTTGATTCCGCAGTGTGCACAGGTTTCACGCCTCTCCGGCACATCAGCCCTCAAACCAGGTGACTGACTAGTCCACACAAGGTTGAGAGCCTGACTATGAAGCGCCCGTAGCTAAGCCTCCAGACAGAATCCTCAACAGAGAGACTCTCCCATCCTGCAGGGCTGCTGTCGATAGAGATGCTGCGGACTCACGTCTGAATCTCTTTTGCTAGCTGCGGCGTCCAGTTGTCAAGCAAGGCAACAACATGGGCTCTGCCACCAATTAGAGAGGGGCCCACTCCACGGGGCTTGGATCTCACATTTCTCATCATTCAAGGGTGTTCTGTTCTCAGGCTTGGGTTCAGACTTCTCTCCGCTGGGAGCCGGAATGTTGCTTCCCCAGGATAAGTTACAACATAGCCATTGAAATCACAGCCCACATGTAGCTCGTGAGCTGCGAGTGAAAGTCTGGCAAGCAGACCTAACGTGATTCTAAGCACTTGGAAAAAATCAAGTTGGCACTGTGGGTTTGAATGCACACCCCTTCTCTTACCAGCAGGTTTGCCTAGCGGGCACGGATGCTCGCAGGATCAGACAAAGTCACTTACATGGACTAGTCAACAATGTTCCCTGTAAGTGGTGCACTTTGACAGCCACCAAGCAAAGATTGAAATATGGCCCAGCTGAGTAGCAGAGTGCCCACAGTGCCTAGAGCCGGCAGCGTGTGTTTCTACTGGTGGTGCACACTTGCACATACCTTGGTGCACATAAAATTTATTCCACACATGGGTGGGGAAAAATTAGAGGGAACGTTGCTAGTCAACTCTCTAAACCTCTCATCTGTTCTTTTTTGTTTTTCAGATGCTGGGTAAAGCGAGGTCCTGACCACTTTTGATCATTGACGAGTTCAGTGTCCAAGAAACAGCTTAGTATTGACCCGTTTGATGTACAGAGCTGGAGGCTGCCAGGGATTCAGCTTTGCCCAGATCAATAACCAGACCGATGTGCACTGCTTCTTGCCAAGCAGATCAGCTGTCAGCTCCAGCGATTCACCAACCTGAGCCAGCATGACAATGCCATTTGCATATTCGAGATCTCAAAGCAGAATGGTGCTCAGCTCAGTATTTCCGATGGAGGCCTCCTCTAGCAGATCCATCAACCGATCAATGCTTGTATTGAATGGATTGTAACCAGCTCAGTATTATTTTGTCTGGATGGAACAGCAAGCAGATGGCAACTGTCACATATCTGAGCTGGGTCCAAGACAGCACTGAAGGCTGCTCAAAAGACTCTTATAAAATCCACTGCTGCCATATTTCAGGTTCTTCAGTGGCCCCTTTGGGGATATCATGTCACGAAACTTGCCTTGAAGCTGCAGACCTACAGAGCCATGTTTTGACCAACTGTACTGTACAGAAGAGAAACATGGGCACTGAGGAAGGCTGAAGTTGGACATTTTGGATTGGTGTTTTCTACCCTAATCTTTAGGCTCCACATTAAGTGTCAGAACAATATCAGGAGCGGGCATATTTGAAGCTGAACACAACAATCACTTGCACCAGCAGTCATGGGAGGGATATATGGGTTGCCAATGAATTCTCAAGTATGTGTACCAAGGAAGACCAGAGGATGTGGTGATGGCTAGGACTTTAACAGGGTTCAAAAAAGAGCTAGATAGATTCATGGAGGTTAGGTCCATCAATGGCTATTAGCCAGGATGGGTAGGAATGGGGTCACTAGCCTCTGTTTGTCTGGAGGTGGGTGACAGGGGAGGGATCATGTGAGGATTACCCATTGTGTTCCTTCCCTCTGGGGCATCTGGTATTGGCCACTGTCGGCAGACAGGATACGGGGCTAGATGGACCTTTGGTCTGACCCAGTATGGCTGTTCTTATGTTCCACTACATGAGAGGCAAACTACATGACTGGCAAATAGATGGGTGCCAAAAGCTGTGGTAGCAAGAAAAGATTGCCAGGATGGATGTAAACCAAACATCTGGCCAGACAAATGTAAGGACCAGAAAGCGATCTAATTCCCAGAGCATGATTCAGGTGGTGTTTGATCTGCAAGGCCACGCCCCTTTGGGATTCAACATCATGATGATAAGGAGGAGGAACAAAAATAGGGGTGGTCTTCTCCAAACTCTAACCAGAATAATTACATTAGAACTCTATAAAGTCCCCTGCCCCATCTCTGAGGCGTCAGGTGGAGTAATGATTGTTCATTTCTCCCTCTTGTAACTTAATTGGTGGGTGAACACAATATTTGTAATTACAAACCCGGTTCTCCTCTAATTTACAACAATTTTAGAGATTTGGACTGCACAACCTGGTAGGAGATTTAGCCAAAGCAATGCAACCCCCTCGTGGAAACTTTTATTTCAGTGTGAGTGGCTTATTTTGATTTAGCTTGTCAGAAATTTTGCATAATCACTTTTGGCAGAAAACTGGTGTTTTGACGTAATCCAGTTGTACTGAAAACCCAAAGCTTTGGCCTTCTGAGTTTTTGATGAAATGTCTAAATTTTTGGTGGGAAAACATGCACTCTTCCGTCCCACTCTACTAAGACCTCCACCAAAGTCAATGGGACTATAATGGTCTAAGTGAGAGAAGAATCAGATCCACATGTAAAGAGCAAGTAAGGGTAAATAATTCTTTGTAGAAGCAAGAATGTATAATTAGTGTCTAGTAGTCAGAGATTCTATGGCTATGTTTTGTAGCTGGGAAAACTGAGGCCGAGAGAAGTTACTAGAAAGTGATATGTCCAAGGCAACACCACATAGAATAGACCTAAATTCCAGGGCCTGATTCTGAGATCAATAATGTAATCACAGAGAAATTCTGTTGACTTAGGCAGTGTCACTCTGGATTTACCTTACTGTGCTTTACATCAAAATGTAGCCCTGGAGCTGGGCTTTCGAGGGAATTTTTCCTCTGCCATAAAAAACAAGTTAAAATGGGCAGATGGTTTTCGCTGCATAAGTAAGTGCTACAAATGCAAAGTGCTACAAAAGACAAATGCAAAGTGCTCCACTTAGGAAGGAACAATCAGTTTCACACATACAGAATGGGAAGCGACTATCTAGGAAGAAGTACGGCAGAAAGGGATCTAGGGGTTATAGTGGACCACAAGCTGAATATGAGTCAGCAGTGTGATGCTGTGGCAAAAAAAGCAAACATGATTCTGGGATGCATTAACAGGTGTGTTGTGAGCAAGACACGAGAAGTCATTCTTCCGCTCTACTCTCCGCTGGTTAGGCCTCAGTTGGAGTATTGTGTCCAGTTCTGGGCACTGCATTTCAAGAAAGATGTGGAGAAATTGGAGAGGGTCCAGAAAAGAGCAACAAGAATGATTAAAGGTCTAGAGAACATGACCTATGAAGGAAGGCTGAAAGAATTGGGTTTGTTTAGTTTGGAAAAGAGAAGACTGAGAGGGGACATGATAGCAGTTTTCAGGTATCTAAAAGGGTGTCATAAGGAGGAGGGAGAAAACTTGTTCATCTTGGCCTCTGAGGATAGAACAAGAAGCAATGGGCTTAAACTGCAGCAAGGGAGGTTTAGGTTGGACATTAGGAAAAAAGTTCCTAACTGTCAGGATAGTCAAACACTGGAATAAGTTGCCCAGGGGAGGTTGTGGAATCTCCATCTCTGGAGATATTTAAGAGTAGGTTAGATAAATGTCTATCAGGGATGGTCTAGACAGTATTTGGTCCTGCCATGAGGGCAGGGGACTGGACTCGATGACTTCTCGAGGTCCCTTCCAGTCCTAGTATTCTATGATTCTATGATTCTATGAAATGTTTTAAAATGCTGCTGTCAGTTATGATGATGTTGTTTGTTTCTGACTGCATCAGGGTAAGATGGACACACCTGCCAATAAAATAGCTGCAGAGCTGATCCAGGTCCATTGGGCTTCAATGGGAAGTTGCTCTCCTAGACCCACAGGGGTTTTAGATCAGACCCTCCATGCACAGGCGGCTCACACCAGCAAAGAGGGTGCACAATCTGTAGCCAGAATGAGTGGAAGCTGGCTCCATTGCTGAGGATGTGCCAAGAGCTCACCTCACGGTGTACATTGTACCAAAGACTTTAGCCTGAACATTCACCTTGAGATGAAATTAGCAATGGCAAAAATACCTTACTCAGGTCTTGGCTAATGATTATCCCATTAAAAAATCAGCTGACATAATATCATTTGGTAATTTTATAAACCCCTGTGACAACAAGACTGATGAGGCCTCATGCCCTGACAACTACATCAGTCCGGAGTGGGAAGATACAAGAATGTGCTATTTCACCTTATTGCAAATTTCACAGCATTTTAGTTTTCAGCTCCTTAGGAAAGGCAGGCAACCTTTGCATGTCTCAAGAAATAGGCTCTCTCTTTCACTCAAGCCTCACGCTTACAAGCAGATTTTCATCAACTCAAAGAAAAGCAACCCTAGCGACTGACCCTAAAGAGCTCAGTCTCTGGGTTCATTCAGACCTCGGCAAGATTGAAATAGTGACTGCAATGACATAAACACCACTTTGCTGGAAACCAGACTAAGGCCTAGTCTACACTACACCTCTCCTGCCATCAAACTAACCTATGCACATAGCGCGGCTGAAATCGACATACTTATCGTGGTGTCTTCCATGTGGAAAGGTCATTGTGGACTGCTCTCCTGTCAACTCTGGCTACTCTTTTCATCCTAGTGGAGTTCTGGAGTTGACGGAAGTACACTCAGAGGTTGATTTACCATGTCTAAGCAGATGGATAAATCGACTGCTGGTGGATCGATTGATGCAGCGTGGATCTATCGTGTAGTGAAGACAAGCCCTCAGAAGCCACTTAGAGACAATGGACAGCTTTTCAGTCACTGCCGGCCTGCTTCAGACTAAAGCCAGGCAATGACTGACTGAACCATACCTTCCTTACCATGACTGAGCCAGTCCAGTCCAAGGGCTCAGCATCACACAGAACTGTGCTATGTTGAGGTAGGCTTTTTAGAGAGTTTCATTAAATTGGTGAGAAAAGCTGTGTGGATCCTACCCTTTTGATTTCAAGCCAGACTTATTTTGGTTTAGCCTCAATCAGGGAGGTCTCTTCTTGAGGTCCCATCCCATTCTTGCAGTTCTGTGCCCAACTATAAATTCAGGTTAAACTAATTCACTCAAACTCAGTTTCCACACACAGGGTGGCACTGCTGCCACTTAATCTCCAGATAGCAGCTATTAATGTCCCATTCAGATGGTACAGTGCAGATTTGCATACAGGCCACGCCCATCACTCCTGTCACCACCCAAGACTTTGTTTTCAGGCCAGGATCCAGCCAAACATTTCCACTGTTACTTTAGTGGGATTCACTCATGTTTGAAACCTGTGCATTTTATTATTAGATAATCATATTTATTATGGCAATGCCTAGGGATCAATCAACATCTGGGCCTCATTGTACAAGGTGTTGTGCAAATAGTAGTCCCTGCTCCAAGAAGCCATACCAGTTAACATGTTTTGATGGATCAGAACTTCATCATACTCTTTACTTTTCCTTTTCCCTCCCTTATACTCTCTTTTGGCTTTTACCTACATAACCCCATACAGATAAAATCAAAGAATCATAGAACACTAGAACTGGAAGGGACCTCAAGAGGTTATCGAGTCCAGTCACTTGTCTTCGTGGCAGGACCAAGCACCATCTAGATCATCCCTGGCAGATGCCTGTCTAACCTGCTCTTAAATATCTCTAGTAATGGAGACTCCACGACCTTCCTAGGCAATTTATTCCAGTGTTTAACCACCCTGACAGTTAGAAAGTTTTTCCTAATGTCCGAACTAAGCCTCCTTTGCTGCAGTTTAAGCCCATTGCTTCTTTGTTCTATCCTCAGAAGTTAGGAGTATAATTTTTCTCCCTCCTCCTTATGGCACCCATTTAGATATTTGTAAACTGCTATCATGCCCCCTCCTGGTCTTCTCTTTTCCAAACTAAACAAACCCAGCTCTTTCAATCTTCCTTGTAGGTCATGCTTTCTAGATCTTTAAGTCATTTTTGTTGCTCTTCTCTGGACCCTCTCCAATTTCTCCACATCTTTCTTGAAATGTGGTGCCCAGAACTGGACACAATTCTCCAATTGAGGCCTAATGGGCACAGAGTAGAGCAGAAGAATGACTTCTCGTGTCTTGCTCATAACACTCCTCTTGATGCATCCCAGAGTCACGTTTGCTTTTTTTCTGCAACAGTGTCACACATATTTAGTTTGTGGTCCACTATGACCCCTAGATCCCTTTCTGCAGTACTCCTTCCTAGACAGTCACGTCCCATTCTGTATGTGTGATAATCTTGCAAGAGCAGATAACCTGGGTGGGCAGCAATTACTACGGTGCATCAGCATTGCAAGTCTGGGAGGCCTGGTATGAGGTGATATTTGAGGCAGGTGAAAGGTACACATTGTTCTATTGTTTAAGGGAGATACTGTTCTAGAAGGGGATAGGGAACAATTTCAACACAGATGAAAGCTTAGCCAATAAGTCACTGGCTTGCATGATGTTTTTAAAACTGTACAAAAAAATTTAACCAAGTAAAATAAAGTATTGGCCCAAGGCCCTGCTGCATCCTAAGCATTTGGTTTTATGCATTTAAAAAAGAAAGGGTGCTTCCCCCCCCCCCTTTGCCTGGGTGTCATGAGGAAGAAATGAGCAGCTGACCTGAGTTTGAATTTAGAGTGTTCATTAATAGGATATTATGCCATATGCTCAGCACACTGTCTTTTTTTTTAATGCAGCCGCCAATTTGAGAGAATTTCTAATTAGTAATGGTATAATGAGAGTATTCAGAGGCTAATGTGGTGGGTGGGGAAGTGAAATAGATCGCTCGGTGTAGACTAGAAATATTTCTGTTTGAATTCCTGGTGAAATAATGACCTGCAGTAAAAGGCTGCGATCTTTGACAAATGAAGGACGTTCGGGGAGGTTACATTAACTGCAGGAGAAGCATTTATCAGGTTGGGGAAAGGGGAGAGATAAAAGGTGAGAGATTTTGGGCTTACTACAAGGAACCTCTCCAAATGAAAACATTGCTAGCCAATGCCAGTGGTGGGGCGAGAGTGGGGGAGGCACAAAAAGGCACAGTGGGTTTGAAAGCTTTAGGAAAGAAGAGCTGCCAACCTGTCTTTTGGACCAAATGTATCTTGGTACGGGCAGGGGGGAGATATGGAGGGGCTTGACAGTGGTAGGGAACTGTTCGGAATGACCCAATCCCAGACTGATGGAGACCATGGGGGTGTGCACACGCATGCACACTCACATTCTGACAAGCCATAAAGTGTGCAAGCCCAGCCAGCGATTGTGTATTTTGTGCAAAATGCAGATGGATACCACAGCAGTAAATATTTATTTCATTCGAGAGTACAGAACTCATTTCAGCAGAAATATACCTTTGAACACAGCAGCTGCATAATAATTGCTTCTTATTAGCATATCATCAGCATACTCTTGCCTAGCGAGGGTATTAAGGGAAGTTAGGAAATTGGGAAAGCAGGTATGTGCCATATGAGGAGCATAGAATGTGTGCAACATCTTCTGAAAGTGCTTGTGTGGTAGAGTCGGGGGCCATATCATTTAACACCTGCTTCATTAGAGAGAACGGGGATTAATGAACCATTATATACAAGTTAGTGTTTTGTGGAAATTTGCTGGTATGAATGGTTACATGCATTGTTGTTAAAATAATATAATTTATAGGTGCCTGAGCTAGCAAAGTCCACAGAGCACCCGAACTGCAGTAACTAAAAGCAAAAAATGCATAACAAATGACAGGAAGGAGTCTATTAAAATAATAATGCAAAGCTCTTGAACAGAAGCTTTCGTCTTAATATCACAGCATCTCTTTCAAACTTAATTAAGGAATGCAGCTTCCCAACACACTCTATCATGGAGATGTTACAATCTTACAGTAGGGGAAACTGAGTCAGGGAGCTTTCAAACGGACTTGCCCAAAGTCAGTCCTGAATCTAGAAATAGAACCCAGGACTGCTGCAACCCTCTGTGTTGGTGGGACCATTAGATGACATCTTCTCCCATTAAAAAAATGGAGAGAAGTATAAAGTGAAAAATAATAGATGTCCATGTACGAATGAGACTCACTCTACACAAGATTCATTCTGACAAACAATAGCTCTATTTTCTAAAAGACTGGAAACAAATCACATTTCCAGATGACTTTCATTTAATACTATAGAGAAACCAAAATGCTAGCTGGGAAAGGAAAGGAAAAATAAAAACTTGAAGTCTTGCAGGGGAATGGTAAGAATTTCACCCTTAGCCCTCCCAGTCAGTAGAATGAGCACAAATTGATTCTCAGGTTGGTCAGTACCTATATTGCTGCTCCACTCCCTTTGCAGGTCGTGTGCCAGAGACAAACTTTCCGAGCACCCCAGATAGAATCCCATGTCTCTCATATACCGCCCCAGAAGAAAAAGCTAGAAAATATTTAGATTTTTCAAATGAGCCATAATTTTCCTTTCCACTGTACTAATTACATCTTTTAAAAAAAGTATTTCCTGGAATATTAAACTAACAATTAAACTATTTAAACAGAAACCTCTCTCTTGTGAAACATTTCTATTGTATCGTATTACTTTTAAGAAAGCCAATAAAGTTCTGTGACTCTAGAATCTCTCAAGTGAGTCCTACATTTATTTTGCTTATTGCAATACACATGAATTTTATATAGAAAAAGATACCCTGGGAATAAAACCCCCCAACTTGGGTAGTAAAGACAGGCCCTTTTTGAGTAGTAAAATACACTAGTTAAGTGCTCAAAATCCAACTCTAAGATTCTTACTCTTTTATTGATCAATCATTCAAGGATGGCAAGAATTGGGAAACTTTAACCGATATTCCCAAGGCCTTTCAGATTCGCTTCCACCTACTGCAACTCTCCCCATCTGTGTCCCTGTGTGGTTTTTTTATCACCAGATATGTAAACGAGGCAGTTGCAGCCAGGAGCTGCTTTAGGCATGGCCTGGGGATGTGCTGCGGATTGATATCGAGAGGAGCTCCAATGCAGTTTGAATCTAGTCAGCCAAAAACAAATAGTGTCTCTCTAAAGCTGTAGTATCATAACCCGAAAAGCTCAGCATGGGAGGTTGGGATTGGTCCTGCCTTGGGCAGGGGGCTGGACTTGATGACCTCCTGAGGTCTCTTCCAGCTCTATGATTCTATGAGGTGGTAGCTGCTGCAGCTGCGTTGCAGCAGGGTTCATCTTGTGCCACATTCTGGGAGCCCATGGGAAAAAGGAGGAGGAGAAAGAGTCTGGCTGCTCAGAAGACAAAGTTTCACACACTGGCTGGAAGAAAAGTGATGAAAAAGGAGGGATGGGGGGCGATCTGCGGAAGGGAATAAAAGCAGGGGAGACAACTGGAAGGCCTGGACTGAGGAAGATGAGCGCACTGGATTTCACATCTTCTTGCCGCTTCTCTTTATACAGCCGGTCCCCGAGTTATGAACGCGTCGACTTACGACCAACCTCCCATTAAGCCCATTACAGCCGGTCCCCGAGTTACGAACGCGTGATCCGCGCTTACGAACAGCGCAGTCTCATTTAAAAGTATGTATTCTGACTTATGAACAAATTGAGTTATGACCAGGTATTTGAAACGTAACCCGTTCGTAAGTCGGGGACTACCTGTAATGCAGAGTTAAATCCTGCTGCCACAGCATAGAGCCAGCACAGGAAAAAAGACCCAACAAAACTAAATACCCGTTGCCCCAATATCTTCCTTCTTCCATACATCACCCTTTCGAATTCTTATTTCTTCAGGTACTTGGAAGTAGTCCTGGGGGATTTCTGCAATTGTTGCCCTTGGAGCCATAGTCAAATTGCAGAATTCACGGCTTAGAAGTATAAGGCCCAGATTCCCCCGTTTAGGTGCTTTAGTGGAAACCTAGCTCTTTAGAAAGTCTAGTTTCAAGGCAAATGGGAGTTGTACCCAAACCAGAAATGTGCATTCCCAATGTTCAAAGCAGCACTGCCAAACATAAAGCAGAGCCATAAAGGAAAAGACCTACCCATCAAGTAGATCGGTTGGAGCTCAACATTATGCTCGTTGTGCAGAGAGCAGCCGAACTGACAGACGCTCTGGTATTGTGTAAACCCTGCTCTGAAAATTAAATATTCATAATGCTCATATTGGATCCTACAGCATCTTTTAGGAAAAAATAAATGAGATTTGCTTAAAAAGAGGGAGAGAGAGAAAGAGAGACGCAAGGGCCATGTAAGACCAAGCCAGAGCTTCATAAATAATATGTTTTTATGCTAACCCTCCACAATTAAAAGGCTTCAAATCCACTTTGGAGAATGAGTTATGCTTAAAACTCATTCTCCTAATCTCATCCCTGTGCCACGGAAAAATTAAAGTATGCATCCAATATATTGGGAATTTATCCCTTGTTCCCAGCATCCTTATTTCCAAGGTAAGAAATGTATGTGCAAGGTATAAGCAAGAATTTTTTTACAGCAAATCTTAATCTTGTTGACAGCTGTGACCAGATAAATTGTGCTTTAAAAGGAGTGGGCTCCCCAAACCCTCTTCATTATATTGAACCAGGCTCTCTTTCCTTCCCTTCCACAACAGGACTCCAGAAGGCAAAACATTGCCTAGAAAGGCATGTCTTTCCAACACTGCAAAATTCATGAAACAACGGCATAGGGTTGGGTTGCAGTGGGTCTTGCATTGACTGTACTCTTCAGTTATTCCACTACTATACAAATACTTTATATGGCAGAACTGGGGCAGGAGTGTGGGGGGTGAGTATTCCAACCATTGTACCTCTCTAACTTTTTTTTCCCTACACAGGCCTTTTAGGGGGAGCAGTATTCCAGTGACCATGTCTCTCTGGCTGTCCCATCTTTCCCATGGTTGATATAAGCCACCAAAGCATACATCATCCCAGCTCATTTTAGAGTGCATTAGTGAGAAATAAATATTAATATATGAGATAAATCTGATGAAAGTGAAAAATGTGATTATCATAAGGCCAATGTGTTCTATTGGATTCATATTCCTGTTAATTACCGGCATTTCCTGTGGTTCTCTGACTAATGGATGGTTTTCAAGAAATGAGATCCAGCACACACATTCATATGACAGCCAGGTCTGGAGTGCTGCTTTCGGTATGTTGAAATAAAAAGAACTGCACATCATCTTCTGTGGTCAAGATGGATCATTCTCCTGTGCTTGCTGCACCACGGCCATCACAATAATTTGTATGTAGAGTATTTCATCAAAGGAACACATGAGGGGAAAGGTGGTTTTGTGGTTAAGGCACTCAGAGATTGGGGTTCACTTCTCAACCCTGCCATAGAATGTGAGCAGGTCTCTTATTTTATCTACCTCAACTCAGCACCTGTAAAATGGGCACAATATAACTTTCTCCCATAGTTTGTCTCATCTGCTTAGGACAGGGACTATCACATTGCATGTGTAAAAATGGGTCCTGGATCTTAGCCGAGGTCTTCAGACACTAACGTCATAGAAATAAATAATAATAAAGCACTTTATAAACATTAAACTCTTAACTTCCCTGAGGTAGCTAAGGATCGATTGATTAATGCTTTGGAAGCCTTTGGTTACCATGGTGAAAATGCAATAGAAAAACTTACAAGTAAAATTAAATGACAGATTGTCCTTCCCCACTCACATCCTGGCTTGTCCTCATCAGGTGGGATTCAAGAAGTTGACCAGAGCCATTCCCTACTGCTGGGCAACTTTTCCCCTCACTGGCTCAGGAAGAGCTCACAAAAAGCAGACGCTCCCTATTAGGTGATGAGCCAAAATGGCTTCCGCTAAGGCCGATAGGCCACACAAGGGAGAGCTCAGCACATTCTGGGTCCAGAACCAACATCATCAAATAACAACAAGACCAATCACAACTAACCCCACTCCCTCTGAAAATTTTTTAAAAAGAAATTGAAAAGTTCACTGTAAAAGTTTTCAGTCAATCTGACAGGAGCCCCCCCCCCAAAAAAAACCTTGCTTTTGAACCTCTGTAAACTCCCATTCATCTTTTCAAGCTCAAACACATAAAAACACAACAAAACACAACGCAACAAAACACAACTTTTCACCACAAATATTTTGTCCCTTTCCAATATTTACCTGTCCTAGAGGGATAATGAGTGGATTAATTAGTATCTTTAAAGTTCTCAGTGGAAATTGCTATATGAACATAAGGTATTATTAAGTTTGTGGCAAAAAAGCTGTGAAGTTGAGAGATTTCACACCTCCCAAAGACATACAACCTGCCCCAAACAACTCTCCACCATTGCATACGCAGAATTTGCAGTCACCGGGCCTTCTCCCCGATCTTTGGAATGGCATCTTCCAAGCAGAAAGCAGCAGGGTCTCCTGTCAGCATTCCCCTCCCTTTAAAATGTCACTTAAGAAGTTTTGCCAGCCTGACTTTGTGCAGCCTGGTGCTGCTCATTTTAGGTTGGTTAGAAATGTTCTCCAGCTGAATACTGAGTGAAATAAATTCAAATCCTACTCTGCAAATGACACTGCACATAAATATTCAGTAAATTAGCAGCACACTTTTATAGATTTATCAGTCATTGCTGGCACAAACTGACAGGCAATGTTGGAGCTGAAATATTAAGGCTGACAAATTAATGATTTCTGAGTAAATGATGTCATTTTTGCACCGTTTCATTAAAATTTACTCACTTTCAATATCAGCTTCATTTCTATGCCTAAAAAAAAAAATTAAAATCATTTTCATTCTCTCATTCTCCTCTCCATCTCCCTCCCCTCTCCCCCACCTATAGGAGCTTTTTAGAACCAAAGGGACATAAATTTCATGTCACCCCAAGGAAGAAAAAGGGGATGAAGTTTGTATAAAATATATACATTGCAACCCCCCTCCTCATCCTCTTTCCACCATACCTCTTTCCCCCAAACCCTGAGAAGCCAATACATCCCTGTCAGGCGCTTCCGTCAAACCAGAGAGAGCTTTGCACTTGAAGTGCTGATAGCATGGGGTGAAATAACAACCTGCTGTCTGCCTTTTCATGGGCCTTTTCCGTCAAGCTGCAGGCCAGAATTAAAACTTGTATGCCACCAATGGCAGGACTATAATTTAGCACAGTGCTGATACTCTGCAATGAACCCTGTTAGTAGTACAGATAAAAGAAAACACTGTGGCAGCCCATTTACTGTGTGGCAGATAGAATTGGTAGGGCAACATCTAGCGATATTATCAAATGGAACTGCTGATAGAAAAAAAACCCCACACGCACACACAACCCGCAGATGAATGTGAATGGGGAAGCTCTGCTTTGTTCCACACTGATTTCTAGCCTTTCCTCCACTTACGCTTAGCTAGGGCAGGCTGGCATCTGCAGCACAGAAATGGGAATCAGGAATCCTAGGTTGTGTTCCTGTTACGTTTACCTCACACGCAGAAACACGTTACATTTTTAAAAACCCAAACACATTTGCTGGAAGGCTCACTGTGCCATCGTCTTATTTCTTAGAATTCAGAACAATAATACATAAGAGCCCAGAAACAGAGAAAGAAAAAGCAGGCTGCTCTTTAAGACGGAAAGAAACATCTCACCTCACCTTCTCTAGCTGTCTGTCTGCAGAACTGGCCTGTACAGTACACAGAGACCCTAATCTACAAGAGGAACCTGGAAAAAAAAACTTGTGGACTTTAAGCTTACAATTTAAATACTGTTTTCACTATATCAAGTTCCCAGAGCTTTTGCTGACCGACTTGTGACCTTCGGCAACTCCATTGGCAGCCTCCATCCTGCCATGCTTACTCACAGTGACTACAGTAGAGTTATGAACACTAAGGTTATGAACTGATCCATCAGCCACACTTGTTTGGAACCGGAAGTATGCAGGCAGCAGCAGAGACCCCTCTCCTCCCCACCAAAAAAGCGCAAACACACTGAAGTCCTGTGTTACTAAATTAGACTACTTAAAAAAATAAAAAAGAAAACCAGATTTGACTAGGTAAGTAACATGTTTCTGTGCTTTGTTCCATTTAAACTCAGATGGTTAAAAGCAGCATTTTTCCAAGTTTCAATGGTATATTAAGCCAATGTTCACTTGTAAGCCTTTGAAAAACAACCTTAACAATTTTGTTCAGAGTTACAAACAGCCTCCATTCGGAGGTTCTACTACAGTACCTTATATCATGCACAGTCCCAGTGAAATTAATACAGGTTGCACCTCTACAAACTGGAACAATCTGGTCTGGCGCCAGAATGTGGATATTTCAGGATCAGAGGCCCAGCAAGCTGCGGGGGGGTGGGAGGCTGGGAGCCTGACACAATGCAGGAGGGGGAAGGGAGCCTGGTGCATGGCCCAGCTGGGGTAGGAGGGAGTCTGGGGGAGAGGGGGAGCCCAGTGGGCCAGCAGAGCAGGGGGTGGGGCCAGCAGCAGGGGGGCCAGAAATGACTTCTCCTGGTTCGGCAAAATCCCTCATCCGGGACCAGTCAGGTCCTGAGGGTGCCAGACCAGGGAGGTCCAACCTGTAGGACGTCTCATAGAGTAAGGTGGAATTCACCGTGAGTAGAATGGCAGACACGCTCCCTGCACCTGGTTGGCTGAAAAGGCGGTGTCTGTAGGATGGAAGTATAAAGAAATGCAGAAGCACTCTCTCTCCACACGGGCCAGACCACTACGAAGGCATGAAGCAAGAGGGGATGGCTAAAGCACAAGACAGGGAGGCAGGAGATCTAGGATCTGCCCAGCTTCAGTGCAGGCCCTGCAGGATACTGAGCAAATCACGTTACCGTTCTGTATTACAATTTGCTCATGAGGCGGTAACACTTACCTACCATCCAAATCCATTCACGAATGTCTGTACAGTGCTGTCGGATCCTCAGGCAGAAGGTTTCCAAAGAAATGCGAAGTTAGCAAATGAGAAAATGAGAGCCAAGGAATAAGATTTCTGGAGGCTCACAATGGCCAGGAGAAGAGAATCTTTTCAGCCATTCCTCTCTGAGGGGATCTTTTCCCCTCAAGCTTCCACCACTCATTGTCTCATTGACCTCGCTGCCATCTTTAATGCACCACATTTTGTATTTTAGGCAAATTACCCCATCAAAAGCCTTCCTGCCTGTACAGGATTGGTGACATTTGTGACAGGTGACTGACAGAGACTGGTTGTAGTGGATCAGAAGGGGGGAAAAAAGGCAGAGAGAGAGAGAGAGAGAGAGAGCGAGCCAGCCCAGAGAATGTTTTACCCAGAATTCCCTGGGCTAAGCTATATCAGTCAATCTCAGGGCTAATTCGTGTCAGTACTTGTTTCCTATCTCCTTGAGTCTCCAGTGGAAGGTTGATAAAATTGAAGTGGAAATGAAGTTGGAGGCACAAGAGGATACATACAACAATAGTCTGGTGAAATGGGTTTGTATCCCTGATACGCTGTTTGGCGCATCAGGAATCTTGGCGACCTTGACAATGTCCTTGAGAGAAAAACAAAATAAAAGGAGAATTTCTATTTATATATAGATATATATATTAAGTAAAAGCACTAAATTTATCACATCAAGTATTTAATGGGAATCTGTAATACCAACTCCCGGCATTCTAGACCTGGGTTTATTTAGCCAGCGATGGCTTATGCTTGGGTATTTGCTTAGCTCGCTAGCTAAAGTGAAAAGAGATAGCCTTGTTATATCACAATAAGATGCCTATTGCTTGTAAAGGTGTCTATCGTCTCAGCTAGTAGCAGATGAATAGGAGAAAACTTGTCATGACATAAATAAAATGCATATACAAGTATATAGACAGTGTGTTACTTTTTAGACTGCTGGTACCTTGCTGTCAATAGTGTATAGAGTACAGTCCCAGAGTGAAATTCTATTGAGGCACTTGTGGTTAAATATCAGATGCATCTTTTCCAGTCCAACTGAAATAAAAACATATAAGTCACCGGGAATAACTGTGGTGAGATGGAGCTGTAAAATAGCGGGACGAACTACAGCCATGTATCAGTTCCGCCCCCAGTGTCTGATTTTTAAATAACCAGACTTTAAAAGGCTGAAATCTGTCCCTGATTTTAATTTATCAGGCCATGAAAGATTTCGCTTATGAAAATGGGGGATAACAGAGCATAAGCAAGTGCTTCACAAGCGTCCTACACACAGCCCTGAGTCCACACAGGCAGGATCCCCTGCTGCCCCAGTGCTAAGTCTCTCTTGAACAGTAACTGCCAGGCGCACACTGTGGCATAGTAGTTTTTGGATAGATCATGTCATGCGTGGAACTTCCTATTGCCTCTCAAAGAGCATTTAAACATCCTCGTTTGGGTCATTTCTACCGAACTGGGGGCACGTGATCTCAGTCGGGCTATTAATTCAATGCATTAAAAGACAGCGACACTGTCTTCCCTTCTAGTACCATGAGCCTGTTTAGGGAGCTCCCGTGATTTTCAGCACGGACTGCACCGAAGTAGATTTGTGCCACTGAAGGCCTTCACTGCATAATTCAGTAAAGCGGATAGCCAAAGCCAAAAGAAGTCTCATAGGGAAAGCCCTTTAAAGATGGAGGCAAGGGGTGCTCTGGGATACTTTTGGATGTAAAACTGACCGAATGGTTTTGTGTATCAAGCACATCTCTCCTTGTGACACAGACTTTTATGTAGGCTGGAGCTCTCTGCTGACTGATGTAAATGCTAAGTATTTGTGTCTTACAGAACACAGATGGAAACGGACTCAATCTGGAGTGAAAAGCTCCGAGTCTTCCATTTCCCAAGAATAGCTGCAGTGTTCTTGTGGGCTCTGTGTAGTGCACTAAGCTTTCTGGGTTGCGCTTTAACCCCTTCACCATACACCAGGAAAGAGCACTGCATATTTCTCCAAGGATCAGGTGAAATGTTAAGGCAAAGAGAAATTTTAATTGTAATTTTAATTTAATTTTAATTGCTATTTTAATTGTACAGAATTTTAAAAAAATCCAAGTAGGCTACATTTTTTAAAATCATTTTTCTCACTGCTTTTATGAGACCCTTCGGTAGTTTATGACTGATAGCTGTTATTTGGATCAGAAGGTATTTTCTCTTCAATACCCAGGCATATGGATTTGCTTTTGTAGGGATGTGTATGATCCTTGGGCTGTTCAAACCATCATCACTGGGACGTTTATGAGCCCTGATTTGCACACCCCGCTCATGAGTCTTGCACAGATCAAGGGAGGTTTCTCTGTGAACTAATTTGTTATTGTAAGATTGATTATTGGCTTAGCGTTAGCTTGCTCGCCTTGATTTGGTAGTGGTGCAGAGGTAAAACCACTAAAGCATAGTGCTGTATATTACAACTCCTTGCCCCAAATATATGAAGAATTATATAGCATTTGCAAACAAAAGCGATGTATCAAACAAGTCCACAGAAGAGGAATACAGGTGCTGTTGCCTGGAACAATGAGACAGGGCTAAGTTGGGGCTACCCAGCCTTCAGATCTGTGCTGCAGTGCCATGTTTCCTAATTATTTATCCTAACATACACTCCTTTTTTTTTTCAATGTATTGATTCATTTTTCTAGATCTACATCTATGAATTTTGTAATTTTTTTTTAAATTTTAGTGAAGATTGCTTGTGGGGGATAAGGGTCCAGTGCATAGTACTAGCAATTTTGGAAACCATACAATCAAAACACACTGAATCTCACCCGAAGAGGATGATGGGGGGAAAAAAGAGGAGCACCTTTTCCAGCATTCTCCTGGCTTTAGGCATCAATCTCTAGTATTAGTTGTCTGGGGAAATAAAGGTATTTAAATTGGAAGCCAACTTCCCCACTCATTCAGAAATCAGAACCCCCACCCATCACTGCCCACTAAAAACTTTAATTCGGTGATCTCTTATGAGAGCCTGTGTCTGAGAGAACCCCACCCCCTCTCAACTGCTCAAGGGTATATCCTGTCACAATCCCCGTAATTCATCAGTCGTCCAGCAATACCAGGCCAATCAAGGCCTGAAATTAAATAAACAAATGAACAAACTAATAAATAGTTTTTCAGACCTTTCTTGATATATTGCAAGGTGGAAAAACAACCACACCTTTCTCCCGCTTTCTAGGTTTTCACAAGACCATCCTTACTCACTTTTTGGCTTCGGAGGGGTAGCCGTGTTGTTGTATTTAAAGTTTTTTCAATTACAGACAAAGAGTCTTGTAGCACCTTAGAGACTAACAAAAAGTGTAGGTGGTATCATGAGCTTTCGTGGGCACTACCCACTTCTTCTTCCAAACACCAGGTACTAAGAATCCACTCTATCAGTTTAATTTAGCATGGACACTCTAAGGCTATGTCTACACTGCAACACTATTTTGGATATCAGAGTATCCCGAAATAGCTATCCCGTGTCTTCACAGCAAGCCTGTTATTTTGGGCTCGCTATTCCGACATCCCTGTAAACCTCATTCCAGGAGGAGTAAGGGATGTTTTGGAATAGTGGCTTATTTCGAAATTTGGCTCTGTGTAGACATACAAAATAAGCTATTTCCAAATAAGATCGAAATAAGATACGCAATTTGTGTACCTCAAATTGCGTACCTTATTTAGAACTACGGTGCATTATAGCTATAACCTAATTAACTATCACTGAAGAACATACATAAGAACATAAGAACAGCCATACTGGGTCAGACCAATGGTCCATCTAGCCAATACCAGATGCCCCAGAGGGAGCGAACACAACAAGTAATGCTCATGTGATCCCCCTCCTGTCACCATTATTCTTTTCCCATTTTTTCCTCCTTTCCTTTCCCTTCCCATCCCCTTTCTTTCTCTGCTATTTATTTGGAACCTGGACCCCTTAAACTCCATTCATCGGAGGAAGTGGGTTGTGCCCACAAAAGCTCATGAGACCATCTACATTTTTTGTGAGTCTCTGAGGTGCTGCAGGACTATCCTTTGTTTTAAAAGGTTTCCCCACCACCACCCACATTTTGGCTTGTACCAGACCTCTGCAGGTGTTGCTTCCCCCCTGTCTGATTTGGAGGTGATTACCTGAACGCCTCAGGTTATTTAAAGGATTGAAAGCTGGCAGGAAAACTGGCACGCTGCTCCCCTCCCCCCTCCGCCACACACTCAATCCCTTAACTGGCCAACAAGCTTAGTTCATAGCAAGCTCACTCTCTCAATACCACAAGCAGCTCTACTTTGTGACAGCATCATTGGTTGAATGAAGAGAACATAACAGACCCCCCTTCCCAAAGCACAGCACTGCCAACAGCACCCTTGGCTCACCCAGATCCTCTTTTTTTCCCCAAAAATCACTCCTGTGCACTGCAATCTCACAACTGTCAAACCCTTCCTACCTCTTCCCATTCCCCCTTCTCTTTTTACAGTGGAGTGGATTTGGCTAATAAGAACCAGCTGTTTTTTCTCTCCCACTCTGAAGGCTGTGAGAAACTGATGACAACCTGTTTGACCCCTGACCTCTGAACTTGACCTCCTGCTAATACCTTCAGCTGCTGATTGTCATGGGTGGCTGGCAGAGCCCTTTGTCTTTTGCTGTTTTGGAGTCCAGACAGATAAATGATTTCTATTTGTCCTTTGGCGCAACGGAAGAGCTGATCGATATTATCCACGAATGATGTCAAGGATTTGTCGCCACAGCTTATGAATGACAAAACACTACCCAAAAAAACACCTTTTGGGGCCAAAGATTGAAAGCTGGAAAGGTTTATTGATTTTTGCTTTCTTAAATAGCAGCTCAAGCCACAAAAGAGAAAAGGGAAAGCTTTGTGTGCTAAAATGCAGCAAAAAGCTTCCTCA
Source organism: Rafetus swinhoei (assembly GCA_019425775.1). Classification (NCBI taxonomy): domain Eukaryota; kingdom Metazoa; phylum Chordata; order Testudines; family Trionychidae; genus Rafetus; species Rafetus swinhoei. The sequence continues at coordinate 8,479,136 of CM033445.1, read as the reverse complement.
AGAGCAACGATTAGATCAGCTATTGCATTTAAGTACTGTAAGCCTTGCCACAGCCAACTGCTCAATTTCGTCTGCTAAGCTCGCTACAATTTCCCTCCATTTCTCCTTATTTCAACAGCGTTTGTGTAGTGAAACGCCAGCCACCAGAATAATAATAATAATAATAATAATAATAAAAAGCACTTTTCTTCCTTGCTCTCTGGCCACAGGTCAGTGGGGACAAAGCCGCACGTCTTGGCTGCAAGCAAGCGGGTTGGAGTCTTTGAAGGGGAACTGAAATACTTTTCGGACGCGGAAAGTGATCAGTGCCTAGTGGTTAGAACACAGGGTCGAGAAACATGAACAATGGGGTCTGTCCTCAGCTCTTCCAGTGACTGTGTGACCACAAGCAAATCACTTCATCTTTGTTCCTAGTTTCCCCAATGGTAAAATGGGGATCACATGTACCCACCTCAGAGCAGTGCTGTGCAGCGTGCCTTGTGCACTGGGGCAGTCACCCAGGAGAGATTTAAATGCACCCTAGTTGATTGGCAGAGCACCCACCATGCACACAGCCGGCAGCATGTGTTTCTGCTGGCAGGGATGGGGGAGGAGGGCGTATCCCCACCTGCCTCTGTGCACTTAACAAAATGTATTCCACACATGAATGGGAAAACATTAGAGGGAACATTGGCTCTGTACTTTGAGATCTTCAGTTTTCACAAGTGGAAACTGTTTCTTATTATGAGTTATATTAAAAATTACAGATGTACACACTTATCTCCAAGACAGTCCACACACCCATCAGCTCCTCCTTTACCCATCTGCTAGCAGCCACTCTACGTTTCTCTTGAAAGCAATGATGACAAAGGTAACCTCTCAAGCAGTTTAAGGGATAGAGGGAATGAAGCGTCTTGCTCAAGGGCCTGGAGAATTTATCAACTAATGCAGGAGAGGCACAGAACCTTGAACTCTGATCTCGGCAAGTGAAGCTGCAGGGTAGCGCAGAAGAACATTTGCTTTCCTTTCTGAGCCCTTCCAATCCCATGGACTCATAACTGGGCCCAGAGGAAAAGGTTTTGGGGGCATTGCTATCACCTGGGATGTAACCTCACAGCCAGTTTCTTCTGGTGAACTTATTTGAGCTAAGGAGGAGGTAGAATTATGAACAGTATTCCAGAGGGGCTGCTTGCAGTTAAGCAAAGCTGTGATACTGATGACAATGGAAATAGAAAGCCTGTTCTGGGAAGGCAGACATGTACAACCCTAACATCAACCAGACACATACAACCTTAACTTCAATCAGACACATACAACCCTAACTTCAACAGGAATTGAGGTGGGTCACCTTTGCCAGAAACTAAAGGTGATTGTCTAGCCTCTCTTCTCACAGACCTATGTCAATGGGGTCAGCATTTAAGGTGCACAGAATTCTCTCGGCTTGCCAAATGAATTCACCGGGGTGCTGACGCCCAAAGATTCAGGGGACTCAAAGCCACAGGATGCAGGTGGGAAGAGCTCATATACTGTAATATGTAGCAGTTTCATCCACTGATCTCAAAGGCTAAAAACCATTAGGCCCAATTCACAGATGGGAAAAACAAAGGTGCAGAGAAATGAAATGATTTACCCAAGGTGAGTCAGGGTATGTCTAGACTGCAGGGCTTTTTTTCGGAAAAACATCCATTTTTCCAAAAAAACTTCACTTATGTCCACACTGCTATTGCATTCTTTTGAAAGAAAATTGAAAGAACGCAGGAGTTTTTCCAACCTTGGTAAACCTCATTCCACGAGGAAGAATGCCTTTTCCAAAAGAGCTCTTTTGGAAAAAGGTGTGTGTAGACGTGGAAGAGGGAGTTTTTTCGAAAGAAAAAGCACAGGTGCCCCGGTGGCCATTCCGTCCATAGTCATCACAGCTTAAATGCGAGACAGCGTCCATTCAGTGTGGACACTGCATTTGAAAAAGCAGATCCTTTTTCGATGCACTTTGGCAGTGTGGACGCGCTCTTTCGGAAGAAGTTTTTTCGGAAGACCCCTTGATTCTCTGGCTGCCCAATACATACTCTAGCCTGGGGTGGGCAATAATTTTTGATGGGGGACCACTCCAGTTTTCTATGCAGGGGGTGCAGAGTCTGGGCCTGGGGTGCAGGAGAAAGTGTGGGGTCTGAGAGGAAGTTTGGGAAAAGGAGAAGGTTGTGAGCTGGAGCAGAGGATTAGGGTGCTGGGTCTGGGAGAAGGTATGGGTGCAGGAAAGAATTCTGGCCTGGGGAGGGGTGTAGAAGGTGGTGCATGGTCTAGGAGGGAGTTGGGTGCAGGAGGGGTTGGGGTGCCAGAGACAGGCTCTTACCTAAGCAGCTCCCAGCTAGCAGCACCTTCAAGCAGGCTTCCCTGCCTGCCAGCGGCCCCCAGCTGGCTGTTTCACATGGCTCTCTGTGCTGGGGGGGAGTGGGGGGGAAGGCTTCACACTCTGCCCCTACCTCCAGCAAAATCTCTCAGCTCTGGAAACTGGCAAATGGGACCTGTGCTGCACTGCCACTGCCCCCAGGAAAATCTCTCAGTTCCCATTGGCTGGTTTCTGAACAATACGAGCTGAGAGATTTTGCTGGGGAAGGGGGGCAATGCGCCAAGCCTCCCCCTTTGTCCCCTGCAGCCCAGATAGCCATAGGGAGCAGATAGCCACTTTGAGCGGTGCTGCTCTGCAGAGATGGGCAGACCAGATTAAAAGGCTTGGCGGCCTGGATATGGCCCGTGGGCTGTATCTTGCTTGCCCCTTCTCTAGACACTGACTCAATTTTGTACTGAGTCCTCTGACTGACATCTTGATTTAACTGCAAACCACAACGTAGGGATAGCAATGCTGAGTTCATTTAACCCATTGTTGCATTTTATAAAGGAATGTGTACCATACTGGCAGGTATTTCAAACTGGTTAAGAACAGAGCTGGTTGAAAATGTTAGAGTTTTCAAATTTTTAAATTATATTTTTTTTTTGCAAAAAATGTGATGCTCGTTCCCCAAAATACTACTTTTTTGACCAGCAAATAAAATGCTTGTCATTTTCAAAACTCAAAAATTTCTGTTCAAAATTCCTTTGCATTTGATTGGCAAAAGGGTTTTTTCCCCCCATTTTTAACCATCTCTAGTTCATAATTTTCAAGTGGAATGGATGACAGGCCATGAAACAAGATTAGCATTTTAAACAACGAAAGGCATCATGAGTTTGTGAGTGTATGTGTGTTATATATCTATCTATGTATCTATAAATAAATAAATAAATATATAAATGGGTGTATTGGTTTTTATGCATTTTTTCCAAAACAGAAGATGCCGCTATTGAAACTGTAATAATGCAATTTATGTCCTGGAAGAAAGTTGACCTTTTTGCAAAAACCACCAGGACACCCTCCCCCACCATTTGTTCTAGGACCTGCAATGGGGCACACTTAGCAAAGAGCAAACAATGTTCTGCCCATACACAGACCCGCTATTTCACTTCTTAAAATTCAGGAATAGTATTGAAATTTAAAGGGAACTGTGCAGCTTCCACATTAAATCTCAAAGCAATTACTGGGGCAGATAGGGAAGTATCATTATCCTGGTTTTATAAATGGGGAAAGAGAAGCATAGAACGCGAGAGAAATTAAGGGACTTGATCCCGCAAAGAGATGAACACTGGCCCCAATACAGCAAGGTGCATAAGCGCACATGTTGAAATCAATGGAACAATGCAAGAACTTGAAGTTAAGCATGTGCTTAAGTGCATAGCTGGATCGGCACCAATGTCTCTAGCACTTTGCAGGATCCAGCCCAATGTGACTTGACCAGGCTCACACAAAGCCAGGAGTAGAATCCTGTTTTCAAAACACTGTCCTCTGTGCACTAACCACTAGCTCATGCTGCTTTCCACTGTGTGTCCTGGTCTGATTTCTGTGAGTCACTCACAGAATGGAGGGGTGTCTTGGAGGTGTCTGGTCTCAAGGAGGCCCTGACTGCAATATTTTTTAGCCAAAACTAACAAAACAGCAAAAAAAAAAGGAAAAAAAAAAGGCATATTTCTCCTTCACTTTTCTTCCCAATGGTGTAGCCTCCACAGTTTCTCTCCTGGATTATTTGTTTACATGCAGTCCTTCATGCTGTAAACATTAGTTAGCTGTGGAAGGACCAGCCCTGCTAGAAACACTTTTGCCCACTGGGGTTCAAACAGATCTTTTGTTCTGGCTTCACTGCTTTTCTAGCCTGTGTCCCCCTTGGCTCTTATGTTGGAATTAACCCAGCACAACAAACCGGGATGACACCAAAATGTTTCCCATGGTTTCCACCTCAGTCCCAGGCTTGCTTGAAGGTTGGTGAACCTTGCCCAGGTTTCAGGTTTGTGACAAATGCCACAACTGGGTCAAAGGTTTTGTTACAAACATGTAATGCATCTGGGCAAGCAAGTGGATCCTGCTGGCTTCAAAGGCCAGACTCAGTGGGCTGAGATAGCAATTGTCTTTAGAATCTGATGACCCCAAAGGGCAGGGAAATATAGCAGAGATTGTGTGCTGTGGAGTGCAACCGTCCCAAGTACTTGGAGGCATTTCTGCAAAATTCAGAGACAACAGAAAAAGCACTGGGCCAGTATACTTGAGCTGCAAAACTCAGATCTTGACTTGCCTGAAACTCAGGAGTGTTTGGGTCCATGTCTTGGATGGACTCTGGACACTGAGTCTGGTGCACAAACTCAGATCAGACCCCTAGATTCCCTGACGCCTGAGAGTGTTGGGTCCCTGGGTTATGGCCCGCCTCGTTAATTGGTACAAGCCATCTAAATCATTCCTATGTTCTCTCCATTTATTTCTCTCTCCTTTGAGCTTTTTTGATCCTTGAAGTGTGTCCCACAGACCGTTCCAAAGGAAGTTTCCCAGACAATGTATTGTGTGTTCTATACATGGTACTCTCCTCTTCATTTGTAATCCTTGGACTGTCTGACCGATTCAGGTTTGCAGGGTTCATATTTAATAAGCGTATTCTTTCTCACCACAACAATCTGTACTTCTAGGTGATACATTAAAATTCACATTCATTTCAACAATGGATTAGTAATAGTGGGTGCTTCCACTTTCGGGTCTCAAATTTGACACACATTAAAGAAAAGATCCTGAATTTCAGAGAATCGGGTAATCTGAGAATCTGGCCCCTTTAAGATATCACTGAGCGGAACTCCCAAAATAGAGGCAACCAGAATTTTTACTCCTGAAAACCTTGACTTGAGCTTCATTTTACATTCCACTGGCAATAGTGGAACTGCTTTTAAGAAAGTGTTTTCTAAGAAATAAAATGTCTCCAAAAGTAGGGATTAGACATAATCCAGTTCCTTTATCAACTAAAGATGCCATCATGGTCTCTGAAACCTAATGGAAGAAATTCCTTCACTGTTTTCCATCTTACAATTATATCACATAACACATGCTGCTAGAAGGTTGGCCGGAATCCTACGACACCAGTACCACACTATAATGAAAAATGTAAAGGGCTCGACATTCTTTGCCACCTGTTTAAGATTCTACATAATCTGGCTAGAGAGGGATTAATTCCTACATTTGATTTTCCATCTGCATTGCATCAAAGGTAACCCCTGTCAATTCTGAGACATAACCCATTTGTAAGCACAGGAAATAGCCTACTCCACTGCAGATTTTGCTGTGACAAATGTAATGCTTTCTTTAGGGTTCTGTTTGTTTAATTAAATTTTACGCACGGATAAAATGTTTTGTGAAATTTCCACTGTGGGGTGTTGTAATTAAAACGGGTGAACTTGATACAGACAGGCAACTATTGTAAAGCTGTCTTTGTCTGAGATATGAATACGGCAGCAATGTTTAGTTCGACAGCCATGATTTGCTTTTAGAATTCCAAAAGCTTCCCAAATTAGGTGCAACTGAGAGCAACTTTGATCCGTTTTGGGTGGAAGAAAACAATTGTTAAGATGTATGATTGGTTAAATTACTAGACGCCTCTGTATTAAGGAAAAAAACAACCCTTCAGCTTTTGCTTCCACATGCAGGAGCAAATACGTTTTTTTCAAATTTATCTAATCTTTCATTTGCTAATGAGCCAATCATTCGACACACTGCAACAATAAATGCCTTGAGTGGTGGTATTATCGAAGAAAGACTCCAGGATGGCATTTCAGACTGGCTAAGTAATACCCTCAAAAACAAATAAGAATAAACAAAACATCCCCAAGATATGTTAGTGCATGGCAATTCAGTGCAAGAAATAGATGGATATTAAGAAGGTGCCATGGGCCCTGATTCAGGAAACATTTAGTGCTTTGTTAAATTGGGTTATTATTTTGGTGCTTGTTGAATTGGGTTGTTAGAGTTTTTCCAAATCTTCCCCTATCCCCTGCTTTCCCCTCTCATATTTCTCTATGTAAATAATAGTGCTCTCAAAACAGAGTGAAACACATAGGTTTTGGTCATAGGCATGTGATTTTTTTTCTGATTCACACCCTCCTGATCACCCAATCCCGTGGGTTGGTCTGTACTTAAAACTTAAGCCAACATAGCTGTCGTGCACAGGGCTGTGAAAAATCCACCGCCGAGGGCTGTAGCTGTGTTGACTTAGGGTGTTACAAGGAGGATGGAGGAAAATTGTTCTCCTTGGCCTCTGATGATAGGACAAGAAGCAATGGGCTTACATTGCAGCAAGAGAGATTTAGGTTGGACATTAGATGGTGTTTGGTCCTGCCGTGAGGGCAGGGAACTGGACTTGATGACCTCTCGAGATTCCTTCCAGTTCTAGCATTCTAGTATTCTATGACTCTAACCCCCCGGCATAGACATTGCTAGGTTGACAAACAAATGCTTCCACGGACTCAGTTACGATCCCTCAACAATGTGTTGTGCCTACAGTGATGGAAAAAAACCTTTCCATTGCTGTAGGCCCAGTTTATGCTACAGGGGTATGCTGGCATTGCTACTGGAGCATGGCTATGCCACTATGCTCCCCATAGCATAGACATGGCCTGAGGTTCTCCAAACTATGGGTCTGATGAGTGTGGAGGGAGGGGTTTTGAAAAGAGTTTGGCATGGTCTCAGTTCGGCTCCCATTTAAACCAATGTTGACAGGCCAAATGTCAGAAAAGCCTCTTCCAAAAAAAGAAGCGGAAAAAGCTTCGCATATTGCGGTTTGCAATGTGCGTAGCTTTTTCCGGAAGAAGAGTGCAGTGTAAACATAGCCTGAGGGCTCAAAACTCAGATCCAAATTTTTGTGACTCGGGTCCAACCCTGATAGAAACGGACTCTTCCCCTCTCACCGAATCCCCGAAGCAACCAATGTACATTCAAGTTAGCAAAAAGAAAATAAACTCCTCAGTGCTCTTGGTTTGTTTTGGAGCTGGCAACTGACTCCGAAACGAGAGGAGATAATTTTGGCAATCTTTATGCAAATTTCCCCCAACCAACCACTATACAACATAGATGATGTAGCAAGACATAGAAGGGCTGATAGTGTCTTGTTTGTGGAGTAGGATGGAGGAGATTTTTCTTTCTGAACACTGACCTACTTCTCAGTCAGCTTGTCTTTGTCAGTTAGGACCCAGGCATGGCAGACAACAGACCAATGTGTGTGAGTATAAGGGCTACTCACCACCTGTCTGAGCTGTCAAGTTACGTGGGAAGGCATATCAATTAACTTCTGCGATTATCTCATCATACTTCACAACTGACAAAACATTAACCTCCTTTCAAGCATAATCCTATTGGAAAATGAACATCATTCATTTCACCAGCAACATTACCATCATCCCCTTGTTTCTGGTGAGGGGCGGAGAAGGAAAGGAGGGAAAATATTTCCTTTTCCCGACCTCTTCTTCTTTAGTCTGTACACTTTAAAGTCCAAAAGCTATGTGCAGTCAAATAGTTTCAGTCTATAGACAGCAGGTATTAGGGTTAAATTCCCATGAGCCTACTGTGTTCCCTTGTAGCTTAAGAAGCTGGGACACTGGCCAGGAAAAAGGACCTTCCATGACCTGCTCTTAACCCCTGAGGAAAGTTACACAAACTCTTTCACGCTTCGCTGGGATTGCTGTGTAGGAGCTGGCCAAAACAATACTTTCCCTTGTGTTTGCCTACCTTATTAAATATCAATTAATATTTATGGAAGTTTATAAACAGTGCAGCTTTGGTTTCAAGGGTGCTTAGAAATTTGATCTCCCCCCGTTTTCTCCTCCTCTCCTCACTTGTCTGGCTTACTGCTGCATAGTTAAAATCCCCGGTCTTCATTTAAATTTAGAGGAGTTTATCTAAGCTCTGAACCCAATTGCCCTGTGTCGCTATTTACACCTGTGCAAAGGGGGTGCGAAATCTTACTGAATCAGCTATGTAGCAATTTTACATTTACTTGTCCCAGATTTTCCTCTCATGAAGGGTTTACACCAGTATTACTCCATTTACACCTACACTCCTGATGTACACAAGTGAAAGTGAGGGCCCCAAATCTTACCTATTTGCACAGATAGTAAGCTCTTCCAGATAGGGGCTGTCATTTTCCATGTGTTTGTACAGCACCTAGCACAATGGAGACCATGGGTGAGGCACTATCGCAACATAAATGTTTAACAGGAACAGCTATAAAGGACTACACAAGGGGCAAAGCACAGACATGTAAGACTGACATTGGGTGTCAGACACACTCTTTGGCATGCTCTCTCACTCTCATACCCATCCCTTAGCTTATCTCCCTCACCTGGAGAAAAACACATACAGATTTAAAATATTTTTACTCAGGCACTGGAAGAGACAACAATACATCTGGGGGCTCTGTGGTGGGGTTTCCAAGCTTGTGTTCTGTAGTAACCATGGAGACTACAGGGCCGTGTTCTATACACGTGCGAGAGGCGGCTAGGTGGGTGGGCAGGCGGGGTGTCGTGTGGGTCAGAAAAATATGGGTTTGCCCCCAAAACGAGCAGGTCGTGATCAGAAGTTGCAGGGTTTTTCAAATTACAGTTCAAAATGTGAACCACACTGGACAAATTCATGCCCTCAGGGATCTCCTACCCTCCAGGTTTTTGTTCAAAGCAGCAAAGACTCGTTGGCATTCCCACAGAATTCTCACGTGCCCTAGACTTTAGTATGAATTAGGACATTTAAGTGTGTCATACGCAGTATTAAGCCGTGTGCGTTTTAAAACAAACTAGTTGGATTAAAAACCCTGGAGTCTTAGATGTCACCAAGGATCAAAGGCCTGCAGAGAGCCCCAGGTGGCCCCCTAGTGTTGACACAGCACATCCCCTTGGAGAGCTGCATCCTTTCTTAAAATGCATGAGGTGATTCACCTGGGGCTTACACAGTGTAAAAATCTGGAATAAGTTGATGGAAACTAAGTGATCTATGCCCTGGTACAATTGGTGCAAGCTCAGAATCAGGCCCAATGTATTTGCACCGAGGAACCTATCTGCATTGCAAGTCCGCTCACCATTTTATATTAATGCAGGGTTGTGTTCTAAATTATATTTAATTTGAAGGATTTTTCCATATTCTGACTTCCTAAGGAAGATGCTTTCTGAAAGTCCCCTGCCGATTAATTGTTACTGGACTCCTGCCAAATGGGGGAAGTTTTACACATGAAACAAAAAACAAAAAACCCCTAACCCCTGTGCCTTTTATATTTGGTACGTCAGTCTATTTTGCAAACATACGGCCTGTCATTCAAGCCAGAGTGCACCATCCTGCTGTCAATATTTTCCTCCCCATCACAAAGATTAACAACAGAGGCTAGAAAGGCTGAGGCTGGGGTTTTCTCAGCCGTTTTCCAAGTACCAACTGCAACAGCCGAATGCTGCTGAGAAATCACCCAAGCTTTCATTCCACTGCTGATTTTGATTGGATAAATCAACACACACACACACACACACACACACACACACACACACACAGAGCACGGCTGTGTCTAGACTGGCCAGTTTTTCCGGAAAATCAGCCGCTTTTCCAGAAAAACTGGCCAGCTGTCTACACTGGCCGCAATTTCATAAAGCACTGACTTCCTGCTGTAAGAAATCAGTGCTTTTGCGAAATATTATGCTGCTCCCGTTTGGGCAAAAGTCCCTTTGCGCAAAACCTTTGCAAAAGGGCCAGTGTAGACAGCTGAGATTTGTTTTCAAAAAAGCCCCGATCGCAAAAATGGCGATCGGGCTTTTTTTTGCGGCAAGCGTCTAGATTGGCCAAGGGCGCTTTTCCGCAAAAAGTGCTTTTGCGGAAAGCGTCTGTGTCAATCTAGACGCTCTTTTCCGCAAATGCTTTTAACGGAAAACTTTTCTGTTAAAAGCATTTGCGGAAAATCATGCCAGTCTAGACATAGCCCACAAGTTTCTCATAGTCCCTTCTACATTTACATTTAGTAGCATCTTGGGATGCTTAAAGTTTAGGCTTATAATATTAAAATATAGTGAGTTTTTGCCTGCCTAGGGCTCATCCCTCATATAAAACCAAGTATGCTACAATAATACTCCTAAACCCTAGAGCTGTATCAATGATAATGCAGCATTTGGTGCAATGAGTGTACTATACTTAAAGCAAAAATTTAAAAAACCCCAGACCCCAACAATTGTACAAAATATTGCAGTTACATATGCCTACGTGCATGCACATACATACACGTATCGTATTGTGATTCAATAGGAAATGGACTGGAATGTGTTTCTATCCTCAGCTCTGCCACTGATCACTTGCGTAACCTTAGACAAGTCATTTTAACCTCTCCCTGCCTCAGTTTCCCAAACTTTGAGCTGCGCATAATGATATCTACCTTCCTTTGTAAAGCACACTGAGATATGTGAATGAAGAGAGGTAGCTATTGTGTACAGTCTTCTTACTGGCTAAGCTCTTTTGCAATAAGGAATTATTTCCTGTGTCCGATGGTATGCCTCCAAAAAGCATTGCCTCAGACACAGCCTCTTTGCCAGTCACCCCTTGTTTAAGACTAAATCTCTGTAGCAAAGGTGAGCTGGAAAAGGAATGTTGTATCTTATCCAATGCCTTTGCTGAAGGTGGCTATTTGTTTTCTTAATGCTGCACTCAGACGCTGGGCATGCTGTGCCGGGGAGCAGATATTGTAAAGAAAGCTACAGCAGCCTTCCCAGCTTATCTGAGGCTGCTATCAAAGGTGCCAGCTGAAGCTGATTAGGTAAGAGTGTCAGGTTTAATGCCTCAGACAAACCCGTGTTCTTGGACCAGCAGAGCTTGCAATCTGAGAATTTAAGAAGAGAGGGGTTTAGGGCTGGATTCCTTTCCAGGCTTCTAAAAATAAACTTCTGCAAACCCCAAAGTCAAAAAGCAACACTCATTAGAGTCCCATTAGGAGCAAGCCGCAATATTATTGCAAACAGATGAGCTGCAGATGATACAGGTAGGAACACCCACTAAAAATGCAAATCCTCATTTGCAATTATTTTCTACTCATTCGTCATCCTTCCCAGACCAAAACATATGACAACAGAAAGGAGAAAAGCAACTCTGATGCTTTATAGCTCCAATCAATAACTTCCCCCATCCCCTTATTTTTTTAACCCCCAAAATTTTAGGCAAGGCTATTGTTCATTTCATCCTTATTTATTACTTAATTGGTAGCAAACCCTGGAGACAGCGTAGCCTCCTTTGCAAGAAAGATCAGGTGCCAGAAGCAGCAAAGACACCACTACAAATCAGCATGCAAACTAGTTTCAATCACAGCACAAAGGATCTTCAATACAGGGCCCGTATTATTTGTTCATGTTACTCAACTCAGTGTTACGTGTAGTTTTACGTGGACAGAGCTTTCTTATAAATGAGACATCATAAGGAACAGGATCGAGCTGACTCCACAAGGTGAGAAACAGTAAAAATAAAAATAAAAAAAAATCCATGTGGCCAAGATATTGGGGAGGAATGTGATTTCTCTCCTCCCCCCCACCCCCCAACAATAGTCTGCCATATTTTTTATCTCGTTAATAAATTACATGAATGATACCATTTATAACCATTTCTAGACCTGTTAGAACATAAGAATGGCCATACTGGGTCAGACCAAAGGTCCATCCAGTCCAGGAGCCTGTCTGCCAACAGTGGCCAATGCCAGGTGTCCCCGAGGGGAGTGAACTGAACAGGTAATAATCAAACGATCTCTCTCCTGCCATCCATCTCCTCCCTCTGTCAAACAGAGGCTAGGGACACCATTCCTTACCCATCCTGGCTAATAGCCATTAATGGATTTAACCTCCATGAATGTATCTAGTTCTCTTTTAAACCCTGTTATAGTCCTAGCCTTCACAACCTCCTCAAGCAAGGAGTTCCACAGGGTGACTGTGTGCAGTGTGAAGAACAACTTCCTTTTGTTTAAACCTGCTGCCCATTAATTTCATTTGGTGGCTCCTGTTCCTGCATTCTCTTACATTTTAGGATTCATGAAGAAGATTTTGTTCACTGTAGCATCAGTGAAAGGGGCTGGGTTGACCAAACTCTTATCTAGTGCCAGAAAAAGCCAGGCATAGGGATAAGCAGCACCAGATTCCTACAGACCCAACTACTAATGTACCTCAGCTTTGACCTGAAGGAATCAGGATAGAGGGTAATCAGCCTTGAGCCTCTCTGACAGGGATTGCCAACAGGCTGCCATCTTGGAATCCCATCCACGGCCAATGCTAATGCTCAAAACCCAATGCTGTTGCTTAAAGCTGCACTTTCAGTACTAATAAAGCTTTGAAACCAGCTGTGTGACTTCACCCCTCAGACTGTGGGGAGCCCATTGGAAGGACTCCTCCTTGACATCAAAGAGGTTTTGGTCAGCCCACAGAGTGTGACAGGATTTCAAGGTGCCCTCACTTAAATTACAGGCCTGCCCTACTTCAGAAGTGCAGTTGTTGCCCCACAGATGGATCTTGCTCTTCCGCTGACCTACACCTAAATCAGCAGCAACACCAGTGAAGTCATTGGGATTGCTTTGGGTAAAACCAGTTCAAGTGAGAAGAGAATCAGACCTTCAACCTGCCTAATTGTGCCAACCTTCTGTTTTGCTGCTATTTTGCACTTGGATTCATTGTCAAAGGCTTAAAATAGTTGAGTAACATTCTCCCAATGCCCCTCTGCCTCAAACGTGGAAACAGAGGCAGAGAAATGAAATTATTTACCCAGCACCACCGTGAGAGTTAGACCTGGGATTAAATCAATGGTGTTTACAGGCTTGTGGGCCTATGCTCCAATCACTAGACAACGTCTCTAATGATCACTTGAAGGAACTGGTGCTCACAAACAACACTGAAATTGTCCTTAATTCATCACTGGCAGGGTTCTCTGTAAGCTGAGAGCTTAGGCAGCACCCAGGAGGGATTCAGGTGTTACCCAACTAATTAGCAGAGTGCTCACAGCTGCCCACATGTGTGTCTACTGATGGTGCACACTTGCATGTGCCTTAGTGCATATGACAAAATTTATTCTACACATGGATAGAAAAATTAGAGGGGACTGGTAAGAAGGATATCAAGGCCTAAATTAATGCTGGAATTAAATTATCTACTAAAATAAACTCATCAAAAATCAAATGTGAAGTTTGCTAACTTTTCCTTTTTTGCAATAAATTGCTTGGGGCCTTGAGGATTTTTTTTTAAATGTATATTTCCAGGTCCAATGACAGAAGGATTCTGTGCTTTCTATTCTTCATCCCCATGTAGAAAGACAGGTAATAGATCAATCAGATAACTGGCATTAAGATGTCACTTTAACAATAGCTTGTTCTGAATGGAGAAAATAATTAAGACCCAGATGAAAGGTCTGGGCTGAGAAATTAGTATGAGTCTCCATGTCATGGGCCGGATGATGGCAAAATGATGACACAATACTGTCATGTGAAGGGCATCTCAGAGAAGGGAGCAGGGAGGAATTGGCTAATGAAGTGGTAACACGTTCCCACAAACAATTACCCAGCTTCTACTCAGGACACAGACAGGGAATCAAAAGGGGTATGGTTGCAGTCAAACTCAATAACAACAAGCCCCATGGAGGGGCATTTAACTGTCAGCAAACTTAAGACTTTGCATCTGTAGGTGCCTTTCTTTAATGGATAGTTTTGTGGTTCAAAAATATTTACAACCTCGGTTGGCAGTGATGCTATAATCCCACAGCACAGGGCTTGTTACAGAATAAAATTACTTGCCTTAACCAAGCATACTGTAAATTTTCAAGAGCCAGTGTCTTATTGGAAATGAAGTCCTGCCGTATGTTGAGTTTGATTTATAACCCCACAAACCCAACTGTTTTGTCTGGATTGTCCCTACAAGAGGACCTGTCATTTTACCACAACCTGTTATGAGAGGAGATGGTAGGATATTAGCCTTGTGTTTGCATTCAGCAGGACCGGTCTCACAGCTTCCAGGGTCGCTAATGTGTCCCCCCGCCCCAAACATTTACCAGACCTGCTGCTGGGGGGAGAGAAAAGGGGAGTTGATCAGGTCTCACGCCTACAAGGCTAGTCAGTATTTGAGCTGTGAATCAGCAGGGACACTCTGTCTCTGAGGCATTTACAGTCGTAGGCCCTGAGCCTGGCACCAGTTATGCAGGTGCTTAATTTTACTCCTAGAGAATGGTGCTATTGACTTCAAATAGAATGGAAATTTAAGCACGTGCATAAGTTTTTGTGGGATCAGGCCCTTAGCTCAGTGGTTTTCAAACTCCAGGTCATGACCCTGTACTGAGTGGTGGAATATCAGGCACCGGGGCCCATTGCTGCAGGGGGATCAGTGGGGGAAGCTAAGGCAGCTCCCTGCCTGTCCTGGCACCGCAGACTGTGCTGTGCCCCAGAAGCAGCCAGCAACAGGCCTGTCTCCTAAGTGGGGGGAGGAAGCACACAGGGCTCCATGCACTGCCCCTGCCCCAAGCACTAGCTCTGCACTCCCATTGGCTGGGAACCTGCTGCTGGCTGCGTCTGGGGGCAGCATGGTCTGCGGTGCCAGGAGAGGCAGGAAGCTGCCTTCGCACCCCCGCTGCACCGCTGACTGGGAGCTGCTCCAAGTAAGCCCCTCCTGCCCCAGCCCTGACACCCCAAAGCGGGATCCCCCTCTTATGCCCCAAAGCGCTCCTCTTCAGCCCCATCCTGAAGCCCACACTCTAGTCAAATTATGTTGGGTCGTGGGCATCAATAATTTTTTTCAACTGGGTCATGAGAAAAAAAGTTTGTAACCAATGCCACAGATGATTCATAATAAGTACGTCTGCTGGTTAAACCCACCAACCAGCTACATTCCTCCCCTCTCCCCAGATGAAAACCTATGGACTTCCACCTCGCACAGTGGGGAAACTCTGCCACGTGTGCAGTCATGTGCTGATTTTATCTACCTGGGTTCACATGTGCCACAAGTTCATTTTCCAAAGGAAAACTCATCAGCGCATCCTTGTTTGGAAGAGACCACAAAGATACAAAAGGCCAAATGCTTCTTAGCTGATATAAGTTGACTTCAGTGAAGCTATGCCCCTGCTCCAGCATGCTCTACATAACCATGCAGAATAATATCTAAGCCAGACACCACAAATTAAAGAGAGAGTTCCCTGTTTATTTCTCTGAACTGGAGGTGGCCATTTATGTTATGAACAAAGAGTAGTCCTGTGGCACCTTAGAGACTAATAAATATATATATATAATATCATGAGCAAAATCCACTTCTTCAGATTAGCTGGTAAGGAGTAACAGGAACCCAGACTTTATTACAGAAAAAGAAGGGGGAAAAAGTTACCTGTCAATTATAGGACCATTTCTGTTATAAATTCTCAGTTCCTGTTACCCCTCTCCAGCTCATCCGATGAAGTGGTTTTGCCCATGAAAGCCCATGACACTATATATAAAGGGCCACAGGACTACTCATTTTTTTCAAGTTACAGACTAACACGGCTACCCCTCTGAAACATTTATATTATGAAACATTAGCGATAGTTCATCTGTCACTGAGGCAGCGTTGGACTTTGCTCTCAGTTCCTTGAGCGTAAAAGGGCAGTAATTTCAGTGGATTTACTCTGCATTTACAGCCAGGAAATCAGTATTTGCCCCACACTTGGTATGGCAAGTTCTCAACAAACTGGAGTCTTTTCCTGAATGTCACAGGACATGTGAGATGCTGGTTGGTTATACTGCAGGTTGCACAGGGACATGTTTTGAGCTTGAAACCATACATTGTGCCTGAATGCAACATGTGGCCAGAAGCAGATCCTCCGGGACTGTTCTTTCAAAACCCTTGTCTCCTGGAAGATTTGGGTGAACTTTTTAAAATAAATCAGGCTAGTGGTTCAAGCATGAGATGCAGTTGATCTGGGAGTTTGCTGGAAATATTCAATGCAGGTCTAGAATGTATATAGAAAATGGCAAGATGGGAAACGATAAACAGCACCAGAGAAATCCTACTAGAGCGAAACTGTGCCGAAGAGCCTAGCAAACATTATAGCCAATGCTGACAGATAGGAAGCAAATCTTCCCACATGTGGCTTGTCAGTTTCCTCTGGAAAAAACCCACAAACATAAATGAATGATTAATTGCACAACCCAAAGCTCTCACGCAAACATCTTTTAGATTGTGAGTGACATTCCTCAGCCACTTAATACAAGCGTGCCAAAAAATAAATAAATAAAAATCCCAGCACTGATAACATCAGCCGTCATATTGTGCCCCTGGAGTGACCTCAGGTCGCTCTGTCTGAGGCCTGCTCTTAACCCCGGTGTAAGGAAACACTTCGCATAGGACCTGCTGGTTGATTTACAGTCCAATGAGAGGACAGTGGATTAACAGGGCATATTGCTGGAACTGCTGCCAAGATAGGACACAAAAGTCCAGGCAGTGCCTCTTTTTAGAGACACAGGTGGGAAAATGTAGCATCAAGACCCTGCTTAGGGTTGACAGATGGTTTACCCAAAAATACCGAACACGCTCCCCCCAAAAAAAAAAAAAAAACACCGGGGAAAAAATTCTGTGGAGGAAAAAAAAGGGGGAGACCAAAGTTGTTGAGCAAAACGGAGTTATTAAGCAATAAATAAATAATAAAACAGCATTAAAACAGCTTTAAGTGCCTGCAGAGTCAGAATAGGGATAGCAAGAGGGGAGAGGTTGAGCACTAAGACCCAGGGAAGGATTCAGTTCTTTAGGCTTTTTGCTGGCGACCATTTTGTTTTCTTCGTGGAGCCAGAACGCAGCTTCCCTGCGGACAGGTAAGCAGGAGGGCCGGGGCCGGGGCTGGGGCCGGGGCCAGGGGCTGGGCCCAGTTGCCGAGTGTGTCATAGGGTTGCCAGGTGTTCGGTATTTTCGCCTCCTGGCTGGGAAAAAAATCAGAAAATACCAGACATTTTAGGTGTCTGGTATTTTCTGAATTTATTTACCGGACAGGAGGCAAAAATACTGGACTGTCCGGGCCAATACCGGACACCTGGCAACCCTAACCCTGCTCAAAAGCGGATTTGCAATTTAGACTCCAAGGGTGCAGCTCACATTGCAGCTGGGAGGTGGAATTTTCAGTTCTGGTCCACTTACACGCACTAGCTTTGGGCCTCGCATGCTGAAAATGGCAGTGCGGCCACAGTGATGTCTCAGTCGGTTTAACCACCCAACTACAATTCTATCTGAGATCCTCCGGATGTGCTCTGGTGGTTAGCCTGTGCCGCTGCCATTTTTAGCGTGCTAGCTCCATCACACTAGTGCACGGACATCTGCCTGAGCAAGGGACTGCACCTCCTAGCTGCAGCATAGCTGTATCCAGGGTCTGTTTTAATCATAACGTCTCAGAGGGGGTGGCCGTGTGAGTCTGTAACTTTGAAAACAACGAGTAGTCCCATGGCCCCTTCGAGACTAACAAGTAGATATGGAATCATGAGCTTTTGTGGGCAAAACTCACTTCTTCAGATGAGCTTGACACTTGTCGTTGTGCCCACGAAAGCACACGGTTCTTTGTCAGTCTCGAAGGTGCCACAGGACTCCAGGTCGTTTCTAATCATAAAAACATTCAAAGAATCAAGCGTTTTCTAAAGCTCTAAACATTGCTAGAGGCAGAGCAGCAGGTTTCCTGCTCACACAGCCGATCAACATTGGCTCAAAAGCCTCGGATTTTCCATTGATCTTCTTTATGTTAGTTTAAAGCTGAGAAACTTTTAGCAAAGGGGAAATAAAGGTAAAACAAGGACTAGATTGATGAGAGAGAACTAGATTATTCCCTTCCCTTCACAGGGCACAAGGCGAGGAGAAAATCGTTGTGGTAGACGCTTCCTTCATTGTTGTACAGTGGCTGGGCACAACCTCATGGACCAGCAGCGACACGGTGGGGGGAAAATTAGTAACCTAACCCAGACAATATAGTAACATTGGGCCAAACCCTGCTCCCACTCACCAAGGTGTCAATATGGATTCACCACACTGGAATGAGCCTGGATTAACACTGGATTAAGTCTCACTGGGGAGCAATCAGAGGCAAGAGGGTGGGGTAGTCCCCACTTAAGTTGCAAACCTAAACTGGCTGAAGTTTGCTTGAGAGGTTTGCAAGCTTTTGTGAAATGTAATGAAATATGTGGCCATACCAGGTGTACCTGCTATTCAGTGTACTATACTTTTACATTTCTAAATAAAATTTAAAAACAACAAATAGTCTGGTAGCACTTTATAGACTAACAAAACATGTAGGGTGCGTCTAGACTGGCAAGATTAATTTGCCAGCTGTCTACACTGGCCCCGCTTGAATTTGCGCAAGAACACTGACGATCTAATGTAAGATTGTCAATGTTCTTGTGCAAATACTATGATGCTCCCGCTCAGGGATAAGCCCTCTTGCGCAAGAATACTTGCGCAAGAGGGCCAGTGTAGACAGGGAAGAACTGTTTTGTGCAAAAAAGCCCCGATGGCGAAAATGGCAATCGGGGCTTTCTTGTGCAAAATCGCGTCTAGACTGGCCATGGATGCTTTTGCGCAAAAGCACTTTTTGCGCAAAGGCACCCTTGCCAATCTAGACACTCTTTTGCGAAAATGCTTTTAACGGAAAAACTTTTCCGTTAAAAGCATTTTCTGCAAAATCTTGCCAGTCTAGACTCAGCTGTAGATGGCATCATTTCTATAAGCCTGCAAGAGGCAGCTACTGTTTCATGTTCAGTGCAGCTGCATCATGCTACAGAAGAGACACACAGCCCATATTCTCAGAGACTAGCATGTGTGGGTTCACTTAGAATTGTTAGAAAAGGCACCCACACTAAAAGGAGGCGGTTTTATGTATGGAAAACGTAGGAAGTGACATGTGTAGCAATCTGGGTAGCTACTGCAAAGTAAACATTTTCAAATGGAAGTTGAAACCTTGAAATAAAGTGGAATACAAGCAGGAGTGATGAAAAGCATCTGGGGGATGGAGATTAAAACAAGAGGGGACACTGAAACTTCTCATCCTACACTTCGTGATGTAATCAGGCATCGGACCATTGGAACTTTCTGCCAACGGAATTATTTATCTCATCACCTTACCAACTCCAATTCCATTGTGGCTGGAGAGTGACACCCCATGAGTGGCATAATCACCAGTGCTTTTAGCTGTCCTCTTCCAACAAAGGAACATTTTCTTATCAGGGTTCAGAGATCAGGTATCAAAGTGGTGTTAGCCAGCACCCTTTGATGAAATTAGGACACCAAATTAAAGGGAAGGTGATTTCCCTGATTCTGGTGACATTTACACCCCCTCCCCCCCGTCTTTTGAATATCACAGACTAATCCCTGTCAGTGATAACTTTTGCCCCTGGGAGGTCATTCAAGACGTTTGAAAATCTCTTTTTTGCCCCTCCCCCCCCAATTTCAAATCACACCAGCTGAATGCTCTGCTAAATTAATAGTATGATCAGTTTATTTTTCAGGGGCTAAGAGCAGTAATAAATATTTCCAGCATGTGGCACTTAATATAAAACTTTGTCCCTCAAGTAGCATTTCTTCTCTCCTTGGTCAGGAGACGAGATTTCCGTTGAAAAGGGAAAATACAAAGAAAAGAGCTTGCCCAGCACCCAGAATCTCTGAGATCACACGCACTTCTAGTTCACAGGGGGTCATCGCAAATTAAGTAGGACTGGGGGGAAAAAGCAGATTTGATATTTATAGGGGTAATCAAGACTATCCAGAGTTCTAATTAAATGACAAACATACATTTTGGAGAGAATATTAAATAGGGATGTAATAGTGTAACCGTTTAAAGGGTTAACCGATGAGCATCAGCTTATCGGTTTCCGTTACAGTTACACTCTTCGCCGTCCCGGCTCTGCTCCCAGGGAGCCAGCTGCTCCCCGCTTTGTGGGCTCTGTGGTAGAAAGCTTATACCACAAAGCCTGCAGCGCAGCCAGCTCCCCGGGAACAAGGCCGGCAGCTGGTAGCCAGAAGCTGGGGCACACTGGCAGCTGGTTTATTAAATAAGCCGGCTCCCGGCACACACCGGCTCCTGGCTGCCGGCCCCACTCCCAGGGAGCTGGCTGCATGGTAGGTTCTGCAGCATAAGCCTGATACTGCAGCGTGTGTGACTGCATCACCGCTAGGATTTTTAGCCATTACATGGTTACCTTTTTAACTGGTTTTTTACATCCCTAATATTAAATCAGATGCTTCAGGGATTAAGCCAATCTCAGATTTTAGAGATCAGGACGAGACCCTGTAAAGCAACCAGTCAGGGGTGCCCGTTGTTCCAGCCTATTTACTGTGTTTACCCATCACCCTTATCCGTTTTATAAGTACACAATAGAGTTACTCCACAAATTAACCAGATTACTATCCCCACTCAGGTGAAGGCTCGACGCCCCGCCACAGCCGGTGAGGTAGGGGGGTGCGGGCCCACGCACTCTCCCATGCCACAGCCCAGGGCCCTGAGGTAGGGAAGTATGCTCCCTGCCTTAGCGGACGGGGTTGTTACCCCTAAACGCGCCCGCTCACGGGCTTCACGACCCTGCCCTGGGATGCTTCCTACCTCCGGCGTCTGGTATGGTCGCTGACTCCCCCTTCCCGGAGTGTGACTTTGCCCCTTTCCCTGGTGTGAGAGGTGGGTGACCGGCCCTCCTAGCCCAGCATTCGCTTTCCGCCGTACTCGGTCCCCCCTTTTCCCTCGGGGCTGGGCTGTCGCTTCAATGTTCCCGCGGCCCCGGCCAATGATGTCATCCCTGCCCTTGGCCATCGTGGGTCAGTGACGTCCCACCGCGCCAGTGGACAACGTCATCGGCGACGCCGGATGCAACGGCGCGCGGCACGCCGTCTGCCCCGGTAAAGCCCTGCCGCGCGGGTTTATGTTCTGCCTCAGCGGAGGCTTGTGCTCCCCTCGGGGTGTTAGTGCGGGGTTGCCTCACCCTGTCATAGACCCTTTATGAGGACAGATTATTTTATGTGTGCTTATGCAGGGCTCTTACTCCTCTCTCATCCTGGTCCCAGTTAAGAGACAGGACATGGAAATAAAGGAACTCGGGTCTGATCGACGCGGGCAATTCTAGGACTTCTCTGCAAATCCCTCATTAAAATACTGAGAGCACATCATTGAGGTATCATCAGCGTTGCCTTACTGAGTGCCTAACATAGTTCCGTTCCTTCTTTTGCCTCAGCCAGTCTACTCACGCCAGGCCTCATTCATTGATCGTTTTAAATGGTAATGCCGCACAGTGGCTAAGAAAAGACTGTACACATGTTCTCCTCCCCGCTGCTTTTCCTGGCTTAAAATGCCACCTTTTGCTGTTTTCTGAGCTGATGAACTTCCTCTCTTGAAAGACAAGTTTAGGACTTTGTTTGCAAACCCAGTGTCAGACTTGCCAGGAATGTGTTACCTCCACTCCACACCCCCGTGTCTGATATGGCAATCCTGCTTCAATATGCAGAGAGCAAATCTAAGCTGGTAGGACAAGGATGTGAGGGAGACAGGCGATTGCTCACACTTCTCTGGCACTTGGAAGAATCCACATCTTCCTCAGAAGCGCCTCCCTGATGCAAGCTAGGCTGTGTGGCCCAGGGAGCTGCTGGGGTGTCAGAGTGTTCCAGTGAGGAATTCTGAATGCTGTCTTCTCATCCAAGTCTGCCTGTCTCCCAGGAATACAAGCGCGCTCCCCCCATCGCTGCTGATGAACTACAAACAGCTACTAGTGGCTAGGATCAGGAAGGGGCAGGGAGCCTTGATTTAGAGTTGGGGAAAGTAGTGTATAGTAGGGATGCTGAATCCTGTTTAATTGGTTAAACAGTTAAACCCGGTGCAAACACTGCATTTAATCATTTAACCGATTAAAGGTGTGGGGTGGGGGCTGCTCCCAGCCCTGCACGGAGGCTGCCACTGCCACCGTGGCTCCTGGCAGCCCCACATGGGGGGCCTAGTGGGGCTGATGCAGCCCTCTGCCTGTGGATGGGCTGCATGCAGGGAGCTACTCCTAGGTATGGTTTAACCATTAGCCAGTAAGCATTGCCAGTAAGTGATGCTTACCGGGTAACCGTTTAAGTAGTTACCTGTAAACATCCCTAGGATATAGGGGACAGGTCAGTCTCACTCAGGGGGAGCATTTGTAAGCCTAGATACCCTGGAGACTGGCATGAATATAGAGCCGTAAAGTCCCACCTGCCCTCTGAATAACCCTGTGTAAGATAACAGACTTCAGTATGAACTTAAAAAACAGTGAACAGTCTAGCAGCACCTTAGGCTACATCTACACTTGCTCCCTAGTTAAAACTAGGGATGCAAATGTAGGCGACCGAAATTGCTAATGAAGCAGGGATTTAAATATCCCGCGCTTCATTAGCATGATCTTACAGGCGCACTATTCCAACCGCCAGCTGATTCGAAAGTGAAAGTGCGCGCCGGGACATGTTAGTTTGAACCAAAGCCCTTGGTTCGAACTAACATTACTCCTCAAAAAATGAGAATTGATCTTCTTGATTCAGTCTTTGGTCTTTCCAAGAGTCAGTTGTGATGTGGTATTTTTATTCACTGAAATGGACGGAGGACACCTAACTGATTCCATCCAGGCCTCCCCCGAAGCCATGAGGTGGTAACGACTTTTATACCCTGCAGAACTAATGGCCCCGAGACCTTCACTACCAAATGTCTCATCCCTCTTCCTCATTTGATTTTAATCCAGTGAGTTATGCAGCCAACAAGGAAGTGGCCAGAGCCAAGCCATGATGAGAAACATGGAGCCTGGGGGAGTGGTGAGCAGAGGGAGAAGAGGGCAGGACTACAATACCATTGGGAAATTGATTGCACAAACTTTTGAATGCAGAGACACTGAAGGGGCATTTCCATACTTGCCTGTGTTCAGGAACACTCGAGTCATTGCCTCTTTTCCCTTCCTAGTCTCCACAGGGCAGGGCATGGTGATTGTAGCTGGGCAACGCAGCAGGGCAGTGACCCAAGAATCTCCCCCACAAACACAGGATCACACCCTCCAAAGCGGGCGCAGCTCTAGCTGATGCTGCATAGGGCGGGAAAGAGACTACTTCCTCCCCATCCACATTCTCTCAAGCGTATGTCTGGGAGGACTCTGCGTATGGCCATCCCGCATTCGGAGATGTTCTTGTGCCCTCTGACCTCCCGCCCTTCCATCATGGGAGATCTATGGCATTTACAATCCAAAAACAAAAGAGAAAGGCGAGTTGGGCCAGAATTCATCTTCCAAGCTGACACCTACCGTTAATTAACGACTTAAAAATCAATGACATAGGGGACAGAAGCAAATGACACTCCATGCCTTCAGAAAGAGGAAAAAATATGTATCCGAGGACAGGTTTGACGTTCCCTGTGCACCCTTAGTCTAGGGGGAATTGAAGAAAAGGCGCTCCTTCCACATCCATCACTGTCCATTCGGATACTGTAAATCCCCCTTTTATTTTCCTTTTTCCAGACACCAGCATGCTGTGTTCGGAAGGCATCATGCTCAAAAGGAAGTAGGAAGTCTGCCATGCCTTTGGAATCGCACATGGAACGAAGGATCCGAGAGGCACCTACAGCCATATATGTTTCTAAGTTACAGAGATGTTAAATTGTAAGCTCTAGGGGGTCATCAAATGAAATGAATAGGTAGCAGGTTTAAAAACAAACAAAAGGAAGTTTTTCTTCACACAACACGTGGTCAACCTGTGGAACTCCTTGCCCAAGGATGCTGTGAAGGCCAGGACTTTAACAGGGTTCAAAAAAGAGCTATATAAATTCACACAGGAGAGGTCCAATAATGGCTGTTAGAAAGGATGGGCAGGAATGGTGTCCCTAGTCTCTGTTTGTCAGAAGCTGGGAATAGGTGAGAGGCTGGGTCACTTGATGATTCCCTGTTCCGTTCACTCTGTCTGGGGCACCTGGCATTGGCCACTGTTGGAAGACAGGATGCTGGACAAGATGGATATTTGGTCTGACCCAGTATGCTCTTAGGGCAGGAGCTGTCTTCATAGAGGCTATGTCTATTCTGCGCCCATTTGGTGCAAGAAATATGCAAATGAGACAAAGTGTGGAATATTGCTGTGCCTCATTTGCATAATTAATGAGGCTCCATTTTTGCCCAGGAGGCTTTTGGAGCTGGAACCCTTGACCTGCCTACATTCTGGGCCCCCCCTTGTCCATCCTATGTCACAAGGATGCCAGGGCAGGGCTTGAGCCCTTGACCCCTGGCTCCCAAGGTGGGTACCTTATCCACTGCAGCACTGGAGGAGCCCCCCAACCTCCCTACCTTCAAGGCCCCCCATATCTGTCCTATATCAGAAGGGTGTGAGGACAAGGCACATGGCACAAGGAGTCTACATGGCTCCTTTTTGCACAAAACCCCCCTCTTGCGCAAGAGCTGTTCTTCCTGAAAAAAATGCAGAAGAATGGCTCTTGCGCAAAAGCCTCTTGTGCAAAATTGGAGCCTCATTAATTATGCAAATGAGGCACGGCAATATTCCACGCTTCGCCTTCGCCTCATTTGCATATTTCTTGCACCAAATGGGCACAGTATAGACATAGCCTCTGAGTGTTTGTGCTGTGCCTAGTGGATGGGACCCTGGACCCTGGCTGGGGCTCTTAGCTGCAAAGAATGATAAAACACAACAATAGATGAGCTTCTTCAATAGCCAGAGGACTTGAACGAGACCATGAAGTGGAAACATTCGACTCGATTCTCTTTCCACTCGTGCTGGTTTTATCCCCATGGACTTGCATTGTTTTCAGTGGAGCTACTCCAGATTCATCTCGGTGCAAGCAAATTAGTGTGACTGTCTCCCCCTCTAAAACTACTTAGTCTGTGTCTACACTACAGGCATGACAGCAGCAGAGCTGCAGTATTGCCACTATGGTACTCTAGCGTAGATGCTTCTTATGTACATGGAAAGGGTTTGTCCATCTCTGTAGTAAATCCACCCCTCCAAGAGGCAGTAGCTAGGCTGACAGAAGAACTCTTCCAGCAGCCTACCTGTGACCACCAAGCTGACCGAATGACAATGCTCAGGGTGTGGATTTTTCACAGCCCCATCGCGAGATCGAATTTTTAACTGTAGCCCAGCCGCTTACAGACACAAAACTAAATATGTAAGGATAATCAAAGTGCTATTCACAGGGCAACAGACTGCAGTGCAGCACACGGGGCTGCTCTAGCTGCCTTTGAAGCCATGGGGTGGCTTTCTGAGAGCAGACTGCAATCTTGATCCAAGCAAGTAAGCATCTCTGGTACTAAACAAGTACATGGCTGCAATCATAGCTGGCAACGTGGCCCTGAACTGGACAAAATTTTGTAGCCCCGGACGCTACATTACAATGGTGAGAAGGCTGAGGTGGATTATCTGGGGACGTCAGGTAGAGCACAAACCACTGGCGTAGGCCAACCCATCAGCAAGTCACATGCATGTCCATGTTCCTAGTAGGACAAAAAAAAGGGGAAAAAACCAAACACCCCACAATGTCTGGGCAACACCTGCAGCACTGTCACGAAAAGAGGCTTTTTATTCCCAAAGTTTTCCGTGCCGTTTCAGCAGGCCTGGGGCGATTAAGCCAGGCTCATCCTCACATATGGCAGCAATTGTGCAGTGAAGCATCCGCATCTTGCTTTTCCATCCAGCAAGCTGTGACTGGCACGGGGCTGCCGCTTCCAAGGAGATGAAATGTGTCTCTCACCAATGAGGTATGCTGGGTTGCATCCGTCTGGGCAACGTTTTTGCTTATAACTGAGAGGGCTTTAGGAGAAACGTATAGCTTCAGGATTCTGCCGCTAAGGACATCCCAGACAAGCTTCATTGTAACAAGAGGCAGAAAGATGTATTACATCAATGAGTCTATACTCCCTAGCCAAGGCAAGATATAATGCCCCCAACAGAAGACAGGTCACAGATTTAACTGGAACTCAGCGGGATTGAAATTTACATTCCTCCATAATTTACAGCACAAGTAGTTTGTTGACTTAATCTAGGTAAGACAAATTAACTCCTGGTGTTCTCTTTGCCCCCAGAGGAGGAGGATGCAACCCCTAGAAACCACCAATTCATAGGACACACAAGGAACTCATTCTTTCCCTCTGGGGAAAACCACACTGCTGATAAACTTTTGTATAGCTTGTGCAAGGAGCTCTGTGCAGGGACAGTCGAGGAGAGCAGATGGCTTTTTAAGAACAAACCTTTCTGGAATACTAAATCTTATAGGAGCTGTAAATGTCAAATTTAAATTCATACTTTGTACCACCTTTGATTTCAAAGAGGATTACACCTATTCGCTGAAAGCAAAGCAACACCAAAGCTACATGAAATGGAATTACGACTACTTAGGCCTTTTTCTATTGCCTCTTTATATTGTTAACTCCTTCCAATTCATTAAGTCTAATCCTTATTAGGCTAAGTAACACACATATGAATAGACAGGACTGGACACAGGAGCATATGTGCCTTTTGTATCACTCCTTGGTTAATCCATCGCCCGCGGTGGGGACAGACACTGTGAAAAGTGGCTGGACTAAGCTTCTGACTGGGCCAAGCAGTGTGCCTCTCAGCAGGGAGGCGACAAGAGGGCCCTGTGATCAAGCCAACTCAATGCAGTCCGCCTCCAGTGTATTTCTTTGTTAATCAATCTGCTGGCGAGGCAGCCCACAAAGGGACCCATTCTGTTATGTAAATACTCTGGACTTCTGTGATCCCACCAGGGCTGGAGGGGAACCCACCTTCTTTTCAAAGTTTTGCTCATTCAACTTTATAAACACTCGCTCTGAACAGAGAATGTCACCAGCAAAGTTAAAGACCCCCTCCCAGAAGGAAAATTAAAAAAAAAAAAAAAGAGAGAGCGAGGGAGAGAGAGTGCATACAGTTTTGGTGTCTTTATTAGCAAATAGCTCCCAGGAGAAGTCGTAAGCGTGGAATTTGGACTTTATTCTTGCATTGCGATTAAATACCTTCCTCTAAAGTGACCTTCTTTAACAGGGCTAAAAATGCTGCCCCCAGTTGGGTACACACCAGTGCCACTGAAGGTCCTGAGAGAGTCTGTGTGTGGGATCAGATCCAAGACATGCCTCCTAGTTCTAAGCAGTTGTTTATCTCTGTTACAGTTTGGGATAATTGTTTCGTTGTCATTTTGTCCTTCCCCATGTACTTTTCACCCACTCACTAGAGAAAAATGAAGGGCTTCATTCTCTTTTCAGCTGCACGGGTGTGAAGAGGGAGTAACTGCAAGGAAGCCAAAGGAGTTACACGTTTGTATGTAAGAGGTGAATGAGACACAGTGTGTAAAGCAGATATTGTTTATATAGCACCGGAGTGGCACACGGTGTTTTGAAAACAATGAAGCACAAACTTACATTGTCTTTTGCATAATGCAACCCTGAAATAAAGCCAGGACAGGAGCTAAAATATCCAATTCCCTGACTACTAAGAACAGAGCGACATTCCGATTTACAGGGCACCGTTCAGTTTTATGACAATATCTTCTAATACAGCAGGTTTATCAATTGAGCAAAAAGGCACAACGGGGTGTGTTATTACTGGAGCCTAATCTCACGCCTCGGGTGTGTTGTGCGAAGCACAAGGGCAAAAGGCCACAGCACCGTGCGATTATGCAACAGCAATGCTCATGCGGGATGCCGTGTTTGGATTATAAAGTGGGATTGGCTGGGGTTTAAAATGAAACATTAAGATTTGTTGGTTGGGTTTCAATCGACAATGCCTCTTCCAGCTCTAGGTAAAAGTACAAACAGCAAAGGGACAGTGGAGAAGGAGCAATATTCTTTGTTTCCATTGGGTCTCCCTCTCTCTAAGTCAAATTGTCTAGTTAGGAATTTTTGAATTCCATGTCTCACTTTGTCAGACTTATAGGGCAGGGAAGAGCTTTCTGTGTACACATTATGCAGGGCGCAGCACAATGGAAACCCATCCCGAGCTGGGCTTTCAGATGCACCACTAAGCTGAAGTGGTGACGTTTCACGAGCCCCGTTTGGATTTAAAATCAGCAAGTAGTCCTGTGGCACCTTGCAAAAATACATACAGCATCATGAGCCTCCATGGGCACAACCCACTTCAGAACCTATTGGATTTCGTTAGTTATAGATTTCAAAATGAAAAGCAGACTCTTCTTCCCTGCTAGAAGAGCCGCTGAAGAGGTGGCTCATTAAATACAACGATCCTTACCATGGCCCGGTGATAACTGCTACATACCAACAGCCAAATCCAGTCACCACAGGCAGATCCCTCAGTGACGCCTTCATCCACCTCCCACCGCAATGAGTACAGAGCGTGGGGGGAGCACCTAGAATACCAGCCTAGGAGGAGTGCAGGGGTCTAGCTGCCATCTCTGCCCTGGACTCACTCAGTCAGTTTGGACAGGTTGTTTAAATGCTCTGTGCCTCAGTTTACCCACCTGTAAAATGGCAATATCAATCAATAATCTATAAACGCTTTTCAGCAGTAGATCTCAAAGCCCTTCTCAAAGGAGAGCATCTTTAGTCCATGTCACAGCTGAGGAAACTGAGGCACGGGGGAGTGAGGTGACTTACCAAAGGTCACCTGAAGCAGTGTTTCTCAACCAGTGGGACGAGTACCCTCAGGGGTACTCGAGTGAAGTGTGGGGGTACCTCAACACAATTGAAATTTGGAGAAAACTGACTTTTTGTTTTAAGTTTTACAGCGCTTTATTATTTTTGTACTTTTTACACCCCAAAATTTCATTGCCCGCCCAGGTACCATTAAGTTGTTTCAACAAATGCGTTGCAATGGTAGAAAAAAAATTGTGTCTGAAAACTGTAGGTACTGGGGGTACTTATAATTTTTTTTAAAGGGGGTACCTCATAAAAAAAGGTTGAGAAACACTGACCTAGAGGACTGGGGGCAGAGCTGTGGAAAGAATCCAGATTGCCTGAGTCCCAATATAGTGCTTTACCCATTCAGCCACACTGCCTCCATAAGGTGCCCTGCTGCCTCACAAGTGTGTTTGAGGCTATTTCAGATACTAAGTAGTTGTTGCCAGGATTGGCACAGGAAAGAGATGGTGAGTGAAGTTCTCACTGTTGTCACAATGGACTCCATTCTCCCCTTGCTTCCTGTGTACCCCCTGTTAAGGCCAGTGAGATCTATGGACACATGCCTCACGTCCAGCAAGGGAAGATGACACTATGGGTTTTAATTAGCACTTTTTAAGAGGCAAAAGCTCCTGTCTGGTGATAGTTTAATTACTGTGTCTCTACCACAATAGACACTGAGATTTCCCTATGACCTCTCTCTCACTCTCCCTGTCTCTCTCCCAGGGCCCTGAGCCACACTGGGAAACATGGAGCAACTTCTTAATTAATTGGGCTAATTAGTCTCCTAGATGACCAGACAGCTGGACCCAATCTCCTACGTGATCTCATTGTGAAGGGAACAATCAAATAACCGTTTGTTGCTTGAGAGTTGACAAAGTCTCGGAACTGCCCGCGATCTGGATCCTATTAACCTTACTCCCGTGAGAGCCCTGTAAAGGACGAAGCTGTTTTCCCTTTGGCTAAAGAAAGCCGCCTTAAGATCACAGTATTATTAGACAGCACCCGGTAGCCTTGAGCCCTCCCCCATTTTCCAGGGTTTAGAACACGGCTGTTAAACTTTGCTCTGGTCTAAAACCTAGTAGGCCGGGTCTTGGCCCTGAGGCATAATTCTTAAAACATTCAAAACGCTTTGCCTGTTTTTAACTCTTTGTGGACTCCCATGATGCTTGATTTTCAAAGACAACAAGCACTCAAGGAAGCCACTGAAAGGTGGGTATTGAGCACTTGAGCAATTTCGGCCTGTTTCTTTATAAAAGAAGAATCAAGAAACACATATGTAAAAATAGAGAGAAAAACATGCACATCTACTCTATATCTGAGAGAGTTTGTCTGTCCGTCTGAGTGTTCAAGAACGCCTCTTAAATAGTAAGCGCTAGGACCACCACATTCGGTATGTAGCTTCCTCTTATCATAACTTAAAGCAAGGTCAGGGGTTGGTTGTGCCAGGACAATGGGATGTGCCTGGAATGCAATTGCTTCTTAGAAAACCAAACAGAAAAGAGACAGAATCACCAGGCAGGTGATAGTGGCTGGATGAGCGGGGCACCCGCCATGTCCAGGAGTATCACAGACAGGAGCCTTCCACCCCGCAGGAATTCTTTTAGGGAGGGTGGGCGGGCTGAAGCTCCCCCCACACACATTCATACAGGCACATTCCTGGTTGTTCCCCTTCATGAGAGAGTAAGGGGAAAGTGCCCAGTTTGCTGCATTTCTCACTCTGGCTGGGGAGAGTAGGAGGCAGACGAACCTGGACCTGCCCCAGATGGGAGACATGCACCCTTCCCCCGGCTGTGTCCTCTGGAGCCTCGGCAGCCATGGAGAGGTGCTTCACACCTGGCCCCAAGCTGCTGTGGTGACAGAGGGCTGGGGGAGTCCTCTCACACCGTGGCAGCCTGCACCCCTCCTCCCCAGCCCCACCCCAGAGCAAAGATTTAAATGAAGCTGGACGTTTTCGTTTTATTTTTCAAAAAAGCAAAAATTAATTGAGTTAAAGACCCGAGCAGCGCTGGAGAGATTTTGTTCAGAATTTATCTGTAAAGTCACCTCTGAAGTCCTACTGAAATGACAGCCCTGAGTGAGCCAGACAATAAGGAGTTGCCAGATACTTTGTTGCCTCGTCTATTTCTCACTCCACATACCAGCAACACCACTTCTTTTCATTGGGATGGTGGTCCAGAAAATGCTAGCACTGTAAGGCTACGTCTACACTGCAGGCTTCTTGCCCAAGAAGCTTTTTGCGGAAGAGATCTTCCGCAAAAACTTCTTGCACAAGAGCATGTCCACACTGAAAAAGCGCATCGGAAAAGCAATGCGCTTTTGCTCAAGAGAGCGTCCAGATTGCATGGACGCTCTCTCGCAAAAAAGCTCTGATTGCCATTAACAGAATGGCCACCAGGGCACCTGTGCTTCTTTCGATAGGCTGTTTTTGTGCAAAAAAAAAAACCTATTTCCCATCCACACACATCTTTTTTTGCAAGAGCTCTTGGGCAAAAAGGAGTTATTCCTTGTAGAAAGAGGAATACCTATACCTCAAATCCCTCTGTTGTGTCGATTCACTGTAAATTTTCTTGCGCAAAAACGCGCTTGAGGTGTGGACGATCCGTGAGTTTTTGCGCAAAAATAGCTTTTTTGCGCAAAATTCTGCAGTGTAGACATAGCCTAAGAGTTAACCTAAATCATTTGAGTGTGTTTTGTAATTCTCAGTATAGACATTTACCTGGCTGTGTACCTTTTCTGCCTTTGGAGAGCTCAAAAGTGCCTTTGTTTTATGGTATGAATTTTGGGAGTGAAGAATCCAGATTGAGGATAGTATGAGAAAAAAACACGAGACATAATTAATTTTCCAAAGCAGCAACTATGCCAGACCACTACATCTACGTCTACACTGCGGAGCTACCTTCGGTATCCCAAAATAGCTATTCTGTGTCTTTTGAGCACGCTCATTATTTCAAAACATAACAGGCTTGCTATTCCAACGTCCCTGTAAACCTCATTCCACGAGGAGTAATGGACATTTTGGAATAGCGCTTTATTTTAAAGTGCTGAGTAGACAGTTTATTTTGAAATTTGACACTATTTCAAAATTTACTTAAAATAAGCTACTCAATTTGTGTACTCAAATTGCATAGCTTATTTTGAGCTATGGGTGTAGTGTAGATGCACCCTAAGATGTTTTCATGAGACTGTGCATGGATTTTATGAAGTGCTTCAGTATGAATCTATGCAACAGGTATTCTAAATCTGAACCCTTATACAGATTTAAATTCTTCCATTGCTTTCTACCATAATCCCACACATGCCCTCACAAGCAAAGTTTGGCAAGAAGAGGAAACATGTTAAAAAGCCACATTATTGGCAGGTGAAAACAATGTATCAACTTTTTGGTGAATTTTTGCTAGAACAGTCACAAATTTTTAGGGGTTTAGTTTTAGTTTGTGTGCTGCTTGCAAAATCCTCATAGAAGCACAACATTGGATTCTTTCTGTCTAGGTTATTTCCTCGGGGGTTACAAGATGCTTTGCCCCCAAAAGATCTGCTTATAACACGAAGTGGGAATGGAGAATGTCCATCTACAGATTTCACAAACAAAGAAGCTCAGTGCATTTTGGAAGCAAATTCTTAACAGCTGAACAGCGCTGCAGGAGGGGAACACTAGAAAACCACAGTAAAGTTGGCAGGCTAGAAGCAAAGCAACAGCCATTAGCCAACTGGGTCACGAGAGTACCATAAAAGATGGCAAGAAACAAGCACAGCACAAGAAATACCCTCCAGAGAAATAAGGATATGAAGACTTCACTTACACTATCAAGCCAACTGTGCTGTAGGATGATGGTGGGCATACTAGCTTGGCTTGTACATCATAACCAAAGTTAAGCCAAACCCAAAAAGAAAAAAAAACAAACCACTTATCTAGCAAGGAAGAATCCCAGCATGACTTAGTTTCTTCCACAAAGGCTGGCTAAACTTTTATAAGGACTAAACTTTTATAAGGTAAGCCAGCACCTTCAAGGCTGGAACATGAACTCCCACGTGGGGCTTGCTTCGTGGGCAGATACAAGCTATACCTTTCTTCAGGCTTCAATGTCCACTGTATAGCTGAAGAGGTTATGTAGCAGGCTAGGAAACACGTGGGCTGAGATTTTCAAAGCCACTGAGGGGCTTTGGAGGTCAAATCCCTTTTCTGACTAATTGACTGTCTCAGCTATAGAACCCAGCTACTGTCATGCAAGTGTAACGCCAAGAGGCAGAACCAAACCTGGGACCTCCGGCGTTTAGTGCATGGGCTATAAAGCCAGCTGGCGCTCAGCTAAGGCTGTAGCGTAGACTCATTCTCTAAGTGGTCTCAGTGCCACCACACGGGATAGTGAACCCCACCCAGTAGCTAGGTGCGTTACACAAGGGCAGTGATCAGTCACTGAGCGGTCAGGTGTCCTGCAGCCATATGGAACTGCCATGGGAAAAGATAACGAGTGGTGAAAGCAGCAAAGCACCTTTTCCCAGAGATCTACTTTTATGGTATCGGAGAAGTCCAGAGGCAACCATCATTCAGATGCATCGACGTTATTCAGGCAAATTACCCATGATCCCAGCAGGGCTGATCTACTCTGTTGTTCTGTTCTCTGCGACAAGTGCTGCAAGACCAGGCACTCAGCTTTCATGGGGCTCTGTTGCATTTCTCAAATACAACTGCCTTCATTTATAAGGGCATTGCAATGCATGTGCTCTCACGGGAGCAGAGAAGGACCGGAAGAGCTGACGCAAATGTGATGATCTGTGTTCTCAGGAAACCAACCGTCAGCCCAGCAATCCAACAGACTATTAGAGTTAAAGGCCAGAAAGGGTCTAATTGACCATCTGGTCTAACCTTCTGCATAAGGGAGGTTTAGGTTGGACATTAGGAAAAACTTCCTACCTGTCAGGGTGGTTAAACACTGGAATAAGTTGCCTAGGGAGGTTGTGGAATGTCCATCTCTGGAGATATTTAAGAGCAGGTTAGATAGACATCTGTCAGGGATGGTCTAGACAGTACTGGGTCCTGCCATGAGGGTAGGGGACTGGACGCGATGACCTCTCGAGGTCCCTTCCAGTTGTAGTGTTCTATGATTCTATGATAACACAGGCATGCGAGCTTCACCCAGTACAATCTGCACCAATCCCATAACTTCTCTCTGAGCTATAGACATTCAGTCCTGATTTAAAGTCTTCCAAGGGAGGGGGAATTTTATTTTTATTACAATGGTCACTTATCCTCACTATCTAGCTTCAGCTTCTAGCCACTGCATCTAGTTACGCTTTTTCTGATAGATTAAAGAACCTCTACTATCAGAAAATCTTTTCCCCCCACAGGTATTTGTAGACCGTGATCAAGTCACCTTTTAAAACTACCCTTTGATAAAATAAAAATCAGTGTGAGCATCTTGGCCTTAGTAATTCCAAGAAGGGATCAGGGCCTGCTGTGATAAGTACTGTACAACTTAATCTACTATATATTTTAGAGAGTTGGTCTGTTTTTTCAAGAACTCCTCCTCCATTGTAAGAGCTAGGACAGTGGTCCCCAACCTTTTGGGGCTGCCGGGTGCCCAGAGGCGGGGCCACTCACGCGCCGGGCACACGGGGGCAGGGCCGCACACGCGTCCGGGGGCGGGGCCACCCATACGCCGCATGCCCAGTGCCGGCGCCATCCATGCACTACACTCCCGGGGCCAGCGCCGCTCCTGTGCCGCATGCCCAGGAGCTGGCATTGCCCACACTCCTGGAGCTGGCGCCGCGCCTGTGCCACGTGCCCTGGGGCGGGGGGACGCTCATAAGCCACGCGCCCGGGGCCGGCACAGCCCATGTACCGTGCACTCGGGGGCGGGGCCGCCCATGTGCTGCGTGCCCGGGGCTGGTGCCAGCCCTGTGCCGTGCAGCTGAGGCCAGTGCCACGCCTGTGCCGCGCGCCCAGGGGCCGGCACCGCCCATACGCCGTGCGCCCGGGGCCGGCACAGCCCTTGCGCCGTGCACCCAGGGGGAAGGGCCATACATATGCTGCGCGCCCAGGAGCCAGCACCGCCCAGGAGCCCGCACCGCCCATGCACCACGTGCCCGGGGGCGGGGCCGGGCCCAATCACTCGGCAGGCGCACAGAAATGGCCCGGCGGGCACCGCGTTGGGGACCACTGAGCTAGGACCACTAAATTCGGTATACAGCTTCCTCTTACTATAACTTAAAGGAACGTAAGGGTTTGGTTGCTCCAGGAAAAAGGGATGTGCCTGGAATGGGATAAAACAATACAGAAAAGAGACAGAATCACCAAATCAAGTACAGTCCTCACAACTGACATAACTGAGCGAACGTTGAAAAAGACTGAGCCAGGTTGAGCCAGAAAAATAGGATGAACCTGGAATAGGATTGCTTCTCAATAAACCTTACTGAAAACGGATAAAACAGAGAAATGTGGAGTAGTGCTCTGTTGTGGCACAGCTACATCAATGCGTAAGGTTTGAAAACAAGAAGAAAATTGTATTGGAAACCAAACTGACCACAGCTCTTTTTTTTTGTTAAAACATCGAGAATGATAAAAGTTTATAGGGACAAAGGAAAAGAATATACTTGATCAAATTCCCATTTAAAAAAAAATTCAATGGAAAAATTTTAACAATAGCTTTTTTTAAGAAATCCAAAATAAAAATTAGCTTGATTAAAGCAGCACTGTACTTCTGAAAAATAAAATCATTTAAGTAAAGCTTGAACATTTCTCTTGTATTTTCAAAAGAACCCCAAACCCACAATTGAGCTACAGACCCGAGCAATATCGAGTATATCTGCTAGCACGATATAACATGAGAAGTCCATTATTACCCCAAAGAGCAGTTACAAGCAACCCACCCATCCTGACCAGGGAAGTTTGACATTATAACTTTTACATGTAGTATTCCAAGGATGCCTGTTTAAAACATCCCGATGTTTGTGTAGTGGATCAAGCTGTCTGAAATATGCCTGGAGCTTCCCTGCTATTTGATGGCAAAACACTGCCACCTTAAATTTTTCAACAACTGACACTTGGAAAGACCAAAGAATGGATCAGGCAGACCTAAGTTTCTAAGCTACAGAGATGTTACATTGTAGGAGCTGGGGCAGGTAGAGATCCTGGCTTACCCCCGCTGTGCTGCTGACTGAAGCCACAAGGCTCCCTTTTTGACCGAGTGTTGTGGTCAAAAACCAGATGCCTGGCCACCCTAGAATGACTGGAGAATCCAACACAAGATTCCAGTCTCCGGATCAGTCTCCAGGGAGGAAGTGAGCTTGGACACACCTTTATTCTTTATAAACTGGGTGTTCAGCATTCTTGGACTCCAAGGTACTATAATCAACAGGCTGAACCCTAAACCTGACACACAGTTGTGCACTTTGTGGGCTCAGGTTACAAAGGACTGGCAGTAGCTGCCCTGGGGAAAGAAATTCAGCATAATGCTTAAATAAAAAGACTTAAATCGAGTCTTCCAAAATATTGGACTTTCTACCATACAGAACAAAAGACAGGATTCAGTTTCCTCTCTCACCTGAATATTGAGCTACCATTTCTCTAGGAAGGGACCAAGAATGCATATAGGGTTGAATTTGTGCTCTAGAGATAAACTCAAGGCTCCTGCCATTCCTAGTGACTGGCCTTTCTCTGGATCACGGGCAAAGCACCAAAGCTTGCCTTTTTAACTCAGTATTTTCAATACATACAAAGAGAACATGTGCAGCAAGGTTTTGCTATGGTCAATAATCCCTGAAATGATGCTTTCAACAAACCTCATTTCAAGTCTAGATCTAGAGAAGAGAAGCGATTGGATGAAAGGCCATTATTGTGACGGCTGTAATTTATTCCACAGAGAGCTAAAACCACCAATTATCTGACATGAATGACACCACTTCTTTTTCTGACCAGCACAAAGGTGCACAGTATCTGTTTCCTGAGAGCTAATTTGGTTGATGTTAAATTAAACGTATAAACAATGCTTAAGTAAAAGCTGGATGCAAACCAGCTGGAATCATAAACGCTGAGACGAAGCAAAAATTCAAAGTGAAGCCTAATGCTCCATCCTCAGCTCACCTCACTGTTTTATTCTAAGGAAGAATAAGCAAATCCAGTTGCTGAAAGAGGTGATAGTCCGTCCCTTGAGCTGCTTGGGCTGTGCTTCCTAAAATCAACAGTGTTTGCATGTGTTGGGATTGGGGGAACTGGCCTTTCATTCATTGGAGAGGGCGAGCAGGGATGGAGTTGCAGGAAGGGGCAAGAGAAGATAATTTCATAGAAGCTGAGGAAATATGTGCTATGCAGTCCAATAGATTGGCTGTCAAATGATGTACATTTTAGGCCCCCTATTGTCTTTGGTTCAGTCTTCTGACTCATTGGCTAACATTAGAGCTTCACTAGGTCAGAAGCTGTAGCACACACATATACATATTTATATGATATATATTAGAGCGCGCGCGCGTGTGTGTGTCCATCCTTCCATCTGTGAGTCTGTTTGTTCAAGAACTCCTCCTAAACTGTCAGAGCTAGGACCACTAAATTTGGTTGGCAGCTTCCTCTTATTCTAATTTAAAGCAAGGTCAAGGTTTGGTTGTCCCAGGAGAATGGGATGTGCCTGGAATTAGATTGTTTCTCATAAAATGGAAAGAGAGGGGTCTGGTAGAAGGGACAGTTATATTGCAGAATGATCACAGGGGGGCAGCAAGAGGCCTGAGATGGGGACTGCTATAACCCCATGGGGCCAGCAGGGGGCAGGGGTGGTAAAAAGGACAGCTATCTAGTATATATGTCAGAGAGTTTGTCTGTTTGTCCCCCAGCTGGGGGATATGCACCCCTCCTCCAGCTGTGCCCACTGCAGCGGCTATGGAGAGGCACTTCTTACCTGGCCCTAAGCTGCTGCAGTGAGAGAGGGCTGAGGTAGTCCTCTCTGCCTGGGTCAGCCTGCCTACTGAACCCCTCTTCCCCAGCCAACTATGGATCAACCAACTATGGGTGACTCTTCAGTGATATACGCCCCAGAGTAAGTTTCTCAGTATGCCTGGGGCGCTCACATTGGTATTAATAGTCCCTCTTGACAGACTCACATGGGATTTTCACTACCCATTCTAAGATTTATGCCATTTTACCACTTTTTCTGGCTGAAACCCAATTGGAAGCCCTCGCCATTTGTGGTTTTGCTGTCTGCGTTGCTCTGCGCTGCACCAGCCTAAGCACACGACTCAGCGGGATGACACTTTTTCAGCGAGCTCTCGTAACGGAGCCTGAAAGTGACAACAGAAATTGAAGCTGCAATGATGCCGGACCGGGAAATTTTTAGATACTACCTGGCTACGTCTAGACTGGCATGATTTTCCGAAAATGCTTTTAACGGAAAAGTTTTCCGTTAAAAGCATTTTCGAAAGAGCGTCTAGATTGGTAGACGACGCTTTTCCGCAAAGCACTTTTTGCGGAAAAGCATCCGTGGCCAATCTAGATGCGCTTTTGCGCAAAAAAGCCCTGATCGCCATTTTCGCGATCGGGCTTTTTATGAAAACAAATCTCAGCTGTCTACACTGGCCCTTTTGTGCAAAAGTTTTGTGCAAAGGGACTTTTGCCCAAACGGGAGCAGCATAGTATTTCGCAAAAGCACTGATTTCTTACAGTAGGAAGTCAGTGCTTTTGCGGAAATTCAAGCGGCCAGTGTAGACAGCTGGCCAGTTTTTCCGGAAAAGCGGCTGATTTTCTGGAAAAACTGGCCAGTCTAGACACAGCCCCTGTGTTTATTGCATTATTACAGGAAACATGACTCTATTGCATCATGACCTCCCTTTAGATGGAAAATGCAGTTGTTTTGTGTCCAGAACACCGCTGGCTTCAGTATTCGTGGATTTCACCGTTTGTGGTGACCTCAAGAATGTATCCTCCATATATGCTGAGGGCTTCCTGTACAAGTAAATGTCATTGTTTATATTTAGAGAGAGTTTTGCACCTAGAGCAGGGCATTAGGTTTGCTATGCGGGGGTTTGATTTTGAACTCTGTCCAAGATTCCCATGGAAGCTCATGTTCCCATCTACATGTTTTGTTAGTCTTTAAGGTGCTGCTAGACTATTCGCTGTTTTTTAAGGTTTTCCAGTTACAGACTAATTCGGCTACCCTGCTGAAGCTCAAGATCATAAAGCAAGTCAGAAACAAAGGGCATAGCACCTTGATTCAGCAAGGTTCTTAAGCACGTCTTGTGTTAAGAACATGAATAATCCCATTTCAGCACAAGCCACTGGGGCTAAACCATATGTGCAAAGCTAGATATTTGTATATGTACTTTGCTGAATTGGGGCTTTTACCTCTGAGTTTCAGTTTATCCAAATGTACAACAAGGATCAGATGCTCATCAATCACACATGCGTGTTACAAGAATTAAGAGACACAAGGTGGGTCAGGCAGTATCTTTTACTGGACCGACTTCTGTGGGTGACAGAAACAAACTTTCAAGCCACACAGGGCTCTTCTTCAGGTCTGGGAATGGTACTCTCTACGTCCCAGCAAAACGCAAGGTGCAACAGATTCGTTAGCTTAAATCGCTAGCATGTGTTGTAAAGGACCATTCAAGGCAGCGTGGTGAAGTTGGTCCTATAAGAGGTATTACCTAACCGACTTCGTCTCACTAATATCCTAGGGCAACACAGCTTTAACTTCACTGTATGAGAATTAATGCTTAATCTAGCATTCAGATCTCTACATGAAAAGACCCCATAGAAATGCATGACATTGTTTTTACACGGCATTAACGTTGCTGATCTACTAAAACCAAATAAGATTTTTAAACTTTAAATAGTTCAAAGTAAAGTATCAAACCTTTATATATATATAATCTATATCTATATAGTTACACAATCAATAGGGCATACGACAATAAGTTCAAAATTACTTTAGAAAACTCTCTCTAGAGAGAAAGTTTTCTAAAGTAATTTTGAACTTATTGTTGTATGCCCTATTGGTCATCAACAATCACTTCATAAACTCCAATACCAAGCCTAAAATGAAGGCAAAGACTTTGGACTGCCTTAGTTCAATTCATCGTAGGTTTTTCTTGTGCCACTTTGGAGGGAAGTTCATGCCATATTCCATCAGAGTCTAATAACCTATAGATGCTTAGGTATGTTAACATTCGATGAATTGAGTCTGTCACTCTTTGCTGCTGTTATTTTATATCCCACTATTGATGTAGGTTCTTTTACCATTCCTATCACTGTGATATCTAAGTGCCTCCCAGGATGTCACCAAATGGCTGAGATCTAGCAGATTTTGAAAATTAATCAAAGCTCAACATTTTTATCTCACGCTCATTCATCATAAGTAACGAGGCAGGACTCCCTGAGTTCTATTGCTGGTTTTATTTCCCAGCTCTGCAGGAGTCTCTGGTGGAAATTCTCTGGGAGAAGGTCAGACTAGATGTTCACAGTGGTCCCTTTTAGCCTTAAAACCTACAAACTCACAGCATGTGATCGTGGGCATGTCACAACCTTCCTCTGCCTAGTTAATCAGCTGTAAAGTAGACACAAAATACTTGTGCAACTATGTGTATCCTGTTTTAAATTTTAACCCTTTGAGGCAAGTTATAGGGCATGGCTTAGATGCTAGGCAGTATGTGCAGGAAGCTGCTCCTGCTCAATTTGTTTTCTTACCACCTTTGATTACCTAGACAAGTCAAATTTTTACATGTAATTGATTGGTCCCCCCCTTCCCCTTTTCAATAGTACCATGCCTGGAATGGCTGACTGCTTGCATTGGCACGAGGATGATCACCATATTAAGGTTTCTAGAGGACTATAATTAGGAGAAAGGACCAGCCTTTTTTATGATGTACTTTTTACACCCTCACTTGGAACCTTTGAACCCATTTTCTTGCTGTTCCATTTTCCTCATGGTGGGTGGCTCAAATACCAGTTCCCAGGAGTTTGCAAAAGGAGGTAGCAGCAGATAATTTTAAGGGACTTTTCCCTTGTTGTTTCTTTATGATGGGAGACTGAGGCCAGATCTACATTAGACCCAGTAGCTCAGCTTAAGGTACGTAACTCCAGCTACATAGCTGGCATTGTCTTATCTTAAGCTGAGTTTGGTGGTGTCCTCACAGTGGGAGGCCGATGGGAGCAAATGCTCCCATCGGCTTCCTTTATTCCTCGCAAAAGGAGGAACACCAGCCGCCAGCAGGGGGCACCCTTAACTAGACTTGCTAAATCAAACTCCGGAAGATCAATCGCGGCAGCGGTGATCTTCCGTGTAGTGAAGACAAGACCAGACTGGTTGATACCATTGCACCACTTTCTCTGTCACGTGCACCTGTGTGCAGGAGCACACACTTTCTTCAATCTTGGCCCCTTGCCATTTCATGCCTTACATTCCCATGAGCAGTGTCAGCAAACTATGACTAGTGATCCTCTCATAATGCCCCCAAAACAGGGACTGCTGGATGTAATGGCCTCCATATACACAAAAATCAGGTCATAGCATGTGTGGCCCAGAAAGCGAAATGCTGAGACCTGTGAAAGACTTAACTCATTAAACTAGCCACATGTGATCCAATCCATGGTACAGCACTCTAGAAAATAGCATATTTTTAAGCAGGCAGCTCTTCAGAGCTTTGAAAGAAGAGAATGCATGAGAGTACTGCAGGCACACAAATGAAAAAGAAATATCACATGAAATAAAGAACCAATGGGGAAGGGGGGAAGAGGGTCCTCAAAATGACTGGCTCCATCTAAGCCAAGAACGAGAGCATTTAACCTTTTGTTTGTGTTTCACAGGAAACCTCGCCTTGCTATCGGCCGGGGTCACCACCAGGTCACCGCCACCAAACGTGACAACGGCAGCCAATCACTGTAAATCATTCTGGACGGAGGGACAGCCTTTGCTAGGCTAGGCTGGCCGGCACCCAGCCTGAACAGATATACCTGCCACTGTGGATAATGGTATTGGGAGAACTATCGGGCAGAAATAGGATTGTTGTTGTTGTTTCTTTCTGAAGGATTGGAAGAAACCCAGCGCTTAAAGGAATGGATTTTGCAATACCGAGGGTACTTCTCCATCGTTACAGCCTCTCATTGGGGTGACGATAGTTAAGGGTTGTGTCAGACCTGCTACAGGATTGATCTGCCATAAAACTCATGCTGGCCTAGAACCTGGCACTTAAAAGCTCCAGCCGAGAGGGACGTGAAAGTTTAAAATGCTCCATTCGGAGGGTTTTCGAATGATAAGATTCTGTTTGAACAAGGACATTTTTAACAGAGATTTTCTTATGTTCCTCTGACAAACATAGGGGGAGTTGTTTATTCTCAGATAAAGTAACCTAGTGCAGAGGCCTACTGATGGGGGGAGGGAAAGGGACAGTTGCCTCAGAGCACGGCCATTTAAAGGGGCCTAAGGCTTCCAGTTTGCTGCTCCTGCGGCAGCAGTGGTGGCTGGTGCACCAGGCCCTTTAAATCACTGCCAGAGCC
This sequence comes from Rafetus swinhoei, assembly GCA_019425775.1. Classification (NCBI taxonomy): domain Eukaryota; kingdom Metazoa; phylum Chordata; order Testudines; family Trionychidae; genus Rafetus; species Rafetus swinhoei. The sequence continues at coordinate 8,436,716 of CM033445.1, read as the reverse complement.
CCACGCTGCATGCTCTATGCGTCTCGAAGGAGGCAGGGGGCGCCACACTTTGGTCGTCGTGCAGGACTGATTGCCCGTGGCTCTGCCCCCTTTTGCCTGAGGCCCCGCCCCTTCCAGGAGCACGGAGCCTGCCTCCCCCATCTTGCTCAGGAGCCTGCACAGGCTCTTGGCTCCCCTGCTAGTGCATCAGGCTTTTAAGGGGAACTAAATTGATTTGGCTAGTTTAGAATTTAATTATTAGAGTCATGAAAGTGGGCTCAGCCTGCGAAGCTTTCTCCAGGTTGGGACACTCAGCTCTCAAGTTCTACACAGGGCCTCATGACCGAGACCCAACACAAGGGAGAGAGCACGTCGCCACCTAGCTCACAGGTGTGCGATTCGGATTCTTGCCTCTATGGTGTTTAGAGTGGGCCAGGAACGCTCTCAAGACCAAAGGCCTCCGCGGCGGCTGTAAATCAGCAAAAATCTACTCAAGTAAGAGCAGCGAGGCCAATTTCCACCTGCTGAAAATCTCTCCTAACTATGGCTAAGTCTAGACTTAAAACATCGGTGCGTGGCCGCAACTGCGCTTTGAAGGGGAAATGTGAACATGGCACCAGCACTCTCCCACCTTCACGAGGGGAAAAACCAACAAGGAGTCCGGGTGGCACCTTAAGGACTAAACATGTTTGTTTGGGCCTCAGCTTTCGTGCACTGCAGCCCACTTGGTCAGGTGCATGAAGTAGAAGCTACAGTTTGGCAGGGAGATGTACACAGAGGCAAAGATGGGAGTGTTGCATTCGGCTTTCAGTGCGGGAAGCCTGTTTGCAGTGCTCGAGAGCAGGGGCAGTGATTTTTTGCACCCCCATCAAAAAAGTTGCAGCGCAATAAAGTGGCAGAGTCGACATGACCTATATATTTGCCTAAGACTCACTATTATGGGCGGGTAGAAGAGAAAAGACAGGTTTCTATCGCGGTTCCTTTTCAAGCCCATGTCTACGGTAAGTTAAGGAATCATTTCATGGCATCAGTCAGTTTTCCGGGCCGTCTTCAGCACTGAGCGACCTTGCAGATTTTATTTACCCTGCCTGACTATGCATTACTTTGCAAACTCAAATTAACAGCTATCCTGCCACGTTTTGCCCACAGAAGGCAATCCTCTGGCAGGGAATGGAGTTACCTCGGGGCTCCTTTTAACCCACTATTTATACAGACTCACCAAAATAAGGGAGAAGCAAACTATGGGTATGTCTAGACTACAAGCCTCTTTCAAAAGAGAGAGTCTAGACTACAGCCAGTACTTTCGAAAAAGCGAGTCACTTTTTCAAAAGAGAGCGCCCAGGCAGTCTGGATGCTCTCTTTTGAAAAAGCACAGTTTGCATTACATAGCGCCTTTTTTCGAAAGAGCGCTTTCGAAAAAAGGCGTTATTCCTCGTAAAATGAGGTTTTCCTCGGTCGAAAAAACTGCTGGGTTCTTCCAATTTACTTTCGAAAGAACGCGGCAGCAGTCTAGATGCAGGGGAAGTTTTTTTTTAAAAAAGGCCACGTTTTTCGAAAAAGCCCTGTAGTCTAAACACACCCTAAATGTGCTCCATACCCAAAGCCATTCAGGCGGCACCGCATGTTGTCTCAGGTTTTTGGTGAAGGGACAGCACATTTCCCCTTGAACTGTAAACTCCTCTTGCTTTCACCGCTGCATGTTGCAAATGTCCCATTTTCAAAAGGATTTTTGCATGCACTGATAATCTGGAGCCTAAGGGCCATATAGCATGAATTATCCTTGTCCTTTCCCCAATGCTGCAAGCATGAGTTCTAGAAGGTTATAGCAGGATACTTGGTAAAGATTGGACTGGTAGAAAGATTGGGTCTTTGGCCAAGGCAGCTGAAGCAGCAGGCTTATAATGCCAGGAGTAAAATCACATCACTGCATTTTATTTAGTTCCACACACAGTTCTGTATGATGCACTGTCATTACATCATTTACAGCAGTGCGGCTGCACTACCCGTGTCCCAGTCAGGGTGGCTGAGTGGTCTAAGGTGCCAGACAAGCTACTGTCCTTCCCTCCATTGAGTGTTCTGGTCTCGGCAGGGGAACATGGGTTCAAATCCCACACCTGGTGCAGCCTTTGTTTTTCTCTAGAGATCGTTGTTACCAGTTTGAGTGATCGTGACAGGGACACCTCTCCAGCTATGAAGCTGACTGAGGCAACAAGCACATTTCAATCAGCACTAAACCTGAACTTGCCAACCAGGAAGTATGTAAGGAGCCACTGGAATCACTGTGCGTGTGATGCAACAATTCTGGTGGCATGTGCAGTGAGCCTTCAAGGTCATAATAGATTTAAACCGGAAGGGGGGCATCCCAGGACATATCTGTCCTTGTTCTTCTCTATTCATCTGGTCCATATTGCACATCCTTTTCCTTCAGCTCATCATTTGTGCATTAGTTTGCAGATTAGTTCAGAGCCGGCCCAATTTTCTCTGCCCCCTGCTGTAAATTGTTAATGGAAGATTTGTGCCAGCAAAGCTACACAGAGTCTGTGTACCCAGGAGACTTCTACTTAAACATAGAGTTTGCAGCCAGAGAAAGGGGCAGAAGACAGATTTCTCTCCAGCTGCATGAAAGGCAGAAGGATGGTTTTGCAGAAAGGCAATGCACAGCTCTGCCGGGCTTACTGTGGAACCTCGGGCAAACACAGGTTGGACCACCGCGGTCTGGCACCCTTGGGACCTGACTGATCCCGGTCCCGAACAAGGGAATTTGCCAGACCACAGGAGGTCCCTTGCCACCGCCTCCCAGCCCCCCACCAGCTCCACTTCCAGCCCTGGCCGGCCTCCCCTTCGCCGGCTGTGCTACCGGTCCCGGCTGGACCCCTCTGCCCCAGGACTCCCAGCTGCGCTGCCAGACTCCCTTGTTGTGGGGTTTCCCACATCACCTGAGCTCCAGCCCACCACTGGCCTCCCTGCCCCTGGGCTGTCTGGGCCAGGAATGTCCATGGTCCTACCGGACCATCTCTAATTTGTTCTGTACCTCAACTCTCCATCTGTGCAATGGGACTCATATTCCCCCGCCTCCCAGGCCTTCTGAGACGATGGTGATGAGGGCTGTTAATAAGCCTGAGCTGTAGAAATATCAAGGAGAATCTGTGATCCACACACTTTGGTGCAACAGAGTTGTCTGGGGCCAGAGACTTTGAATTAAAAACACAGCAAAGGGTTCGTGGCTCCCAGCCCCACAGCTACCACGTTGCCAGGCAGTTGCCCAGGGTTGTTGCGGCTATTTAAAGGGCTCATAGGATCCTGCTGCCTGAGCCACTGCCTGGAAATTCAGTTGGTGCAGGCAGCAAGATATAAATAGAAAGCAGCCAGATGCAGTCCGAGGGCCTGCTCAAAGTGTTAAGTGGGCTGGATCTGGTCCCCGGGGCCACACCTTGCCCACCCTTGCTCTATTGCATGAGCTAAAAGCCTACAGGCTCTCAGTTAAGGCTGTAGAGCAGACTTTACTCCCCCTTCTCAGTGCCTCTAGGTTACGTTGCCATAAGGCCTATAAGCTCCAGCCACCCATGGTACAAGGCCCTGTACAATTTGATCCCAGTATCCCCCATCCCTCATGGAACTCAGAATACTAAAAAGAAAACAGTGGGGGGAAAGCAGGCACGGATTTTAAGTCCCTGACCGAGCTCTCTCATCCACGCCCATCATTATGTCCCGTCCCAGGTATTTCACTGATTTAAGAGAGATTCAATAAACCAAACAGAAAAGCTGAAGGTGAACAACAAAAATTCTGTTTTTGCTATCTGGGACCTAAGCTTTCAGGAGGTGAAAATAATGCTACCGTTCCCCACCCTTCTTTGAGAAGGAAGGGTGATGGGTGACCCTCATCACGAGATGCTCCCTTCTGTTTGTGTTGATTAGCTGCTAGCGAGCAGAAATGGATTGGACTATGCGGGAATTCTAAACCCTCCAAGGAGGTCTGGGAACTCGTCTGAAAGTGAGTGAGCAAACCTGAAACAACGTTGCGCTTTCCTGTGGGTCCGATCCTTCATCGGCCATTACTCCTTTCCTTTTCTCTCACTGAGGTGTGCTCAGGTCCGCTGAAAAAACAAGGCAGGCACGGCTTGAACCTTGCTTGCTCTGAATCAGCCGCCTGTGCCCAAAAGGCAATGGAGTTCCAATGACTCCCAGGTGCTTCTGTCCGAGATATTTTTAAAAGCGCCACTGAAATGAGATTGCAATTTCTGTTTAGGTTTCATTAATTTCTGTGCTGGGCTTGGGTTGGTTGATCTTAACTATGTTCGGGAGAGGAGGATTTTTAAATATATTTTATTTGGGGGTGATTTGTAATGGAATAATCTCAGGGAACGTTTCACAGAATTTGACTGGTTTTCTCAGTCCGGTCTCCCTCCACCCACCCAGAGGTGGACAATGCCCACAAGAAACCCTTTAGAAAACTCCTGCATAGCTGGACTGTCCTTTAACTTACATTACTAATGTCCTTCTCTGCGCAGAGCAGACACAGACACTCAGGGTACGTCTAGACTACAGGCTTTTGTCGACAGAGGCTTTGTCGACCGATACTGTCGACAAAACCGCTGTCGACAAAGAGCATCTAGACTACATCCAGTTCTCTCAACAAAGCAAACCGCTTTGTCGACATGAGAGTGTAGACGCAAAGGACAGTGTAGATGCAATAACGCCCTCTGTCGACAGAACTCTGTCGACAAAAGGCGTTATTCCTCGTAGAATGAGGTTTACCGCCGTCGACAAAACTGCGGCGTTCTGTCAACGTTCTGTCGACGGAACTCGGCGGTAGTGTAGACGCAGGTATAGTTTGGTTGACAAAAGTCCACTTCTGTCGACAAAACCCTGTAGTCTAAACACACCCTCAATGTACCAACAAAGAAAGCAGAGCGTCCTAGCACGCAGATGGGAGACTAGTTATTTACTCTTTGTATTTGTGTAGCGCCTAGAGTGTCGCAACCGATACTGGGGTCCCACTGTGCACCCCAGAAGGCAGGGGCTGTCCCTGCCCTGAGAAGCGTATATTGAAATAAATGAGACAAAGGTAGGATTGTGAGGTCCATTTTATACATGGGAAACACAGGGCACGGCGAGGGACTTCCCAAGTCCACACACAGTAGAAACTGAACTCAAATCCCCTAAATACCAGTCCAGCCCCCATCATCATCCCCCTCCCTTGCCAGGACTCCTGGGTTGCATTGAGGACACAACCAATTGACTTCGCTGCACAGCCTCTGGCAAGTGATTCTCTACCTCAGTTCTCTGATCTATAAGAAGGCAAAGTTACCTAGCTCCTTGCTCCCCCTTAAGCTCCCAGGTGGAAGAAAAAACCCACAAAGCCAGAGAAGAGTCTCAACATTCCCTGATTTTTTCTGTGGCTGTGCGCTCAAGGGGAGGTTCCTCCGGTTCAAACTGGCAGCAAAACGGAGACAAAAGTCTTGGCTTGAACTCCACATTAGAAAGTTAAACCTGGACACATTTCTCCTCCTCTAACAACTATGCTCCTAAAAAACCTCCTAAACATTCATAATGTGCATTGCTAACTACGTATTGCACCTCCAATCATTTGTATGACAGAAAAGGAACCTAATCCTGAATCTGAAAAACTATGTGATGGAGGATTTACAGTATTAGAAGGCAAACAGTGGCAGGTGTAATTAGGAGAAAAATTTGTCATGCTCTTGACTCTAGGAGAGAATGAAAGGTCTGGAATAGCAAATCTCCCAAGTGTTTACCCAATGTGAGCACACACAAGATGGAAAGCGCATTTCCAACCACGGACAGATTAATATTTGATGCCAGAAAGAGAAATGCACGCTGTTCATGTTTATTTAGGATATTGTGAAATACAGTGAAATTTGCAATTTTATTAGATTTGGAGGTTCTGTAGTTTTGAAAAGTCCTAAGTAACTGTACGCTGTATAGGAGGCACATATGTTAGTAGTTTAGACATGCCAGCTACAAAGAATAAGGGGAGAGGTGTTTTTTTAAAGAAAAAAGTATATAAAAAGATCAGCCGCAGGATAAACTGGGAAAACTCCACTGAGCTTTGTGTGTCTCTTAATACTAATTTTAGTGGTGTATGGCTGACACAAAGGTAAATTATATCTAGGTTACTTTCTCAGTCACTGAAACTCTGAAACATGTATTAAAGCAACACACCTTTTAAATGGATTATTCTGGTACACAGCTGTTAGAAGTATTTTGTTCTGCTCAAAGATGACATATTTCATGCACAACGGAGCTAGAGATTTGCTTGCCGGTTTCAACAAGATTTCCAACATTGGTGGTGTCCGCTGGTTCTTTACAGTATGAGCACACTCCTCCTACAGTAATGAGGGTCCATTTAACACCCACTAAAGCCGGTGGGTTTTAGGGCAGGTGCCGGCATTATTGTTCCACTTCTCATACTAGCATTATTCTTTTGCAGAACGGTAGCAGAATTTTAGGACTTTGCAATGAAGATCCCCATTTTTTAAAAAAAGCAACAAAAATACTCCCCACAATGGCATGGAATCTGGGTATATTCTGTGTATAACCTCTGTTGTCTACTTGGAGACCTCAGTCCTGGAACAGAAGTGGTCACAAACAGCAGGTAGGGAATCACCTCGGCCCAAGCACCAGCAGCCCAGTTCCCAGGAAGCGTTCCCAAGGAGGCTGTCTGTCCTAAGAATTGCCTCTAAGTAGAGACAACTGGAGAGAAGAAACTGTTTGCCACAGCTTCTCTTAAAGAACCTTGCAAAAGCAAACTATCAGCAAGGTAGTTACTCTTCAAAGAATGAAAATTTGCACTTTAAGAAAAAGAACTTATACAATGGGCTGTAGGAACTGGTGACCTGCTCTCACCATAGAAAGGCTCCAGTTGACCTCAAAGGGCACTGGTTTACACCATAACCGAATAAGGGTCCTTACGTTGTGACTTAAACAGCAGTTTCTGCATACATCAATCAGCTGATAGATCTTACAGTAACTCTACAGAGAAAGGCCAACCCTGACTGCACTGCCAATATGCCTAGGTGGCACGAACTGACTCAAGCCATCACCCATCACTCGCGGGTCTTGTTAATTTCCATTTTGGTATTACTCTACACTTACTGAGTTCTGGCTGGGGCTGGAAGCAGAAGACCTGAAATAACATAGGAAGGCTGCATGCCATGGTGTTCCTAAGCACACATGGGTTCCTTCGTTATTAGTGTTGTTTCTATAGCATCATAATTGCGCGTGGCATTTTACAGGTATTTTTTTTAAAACCACAACCCCGAGCTGCTGCGCAAACCTGGCTGTGGGATCCAACCCCAGCTTGTGGCTGTTCTGGAACAAGACCTTGGATGTGCTTGTACAGCCAAATTGGAAGGAGAACTCATCAGTTTCCCAAGGAGAGGACGCGTGCTCTAGCAACCATCTAAGTAAAAATAACACCCAGCTCCACATCCCCACTAGATCAGCTTTACGGCAAGTTGCAATTTTCCAAATGAATGATACGTCATCAACATGGCCTTCTAAAAATAAATGAAATACAATTATCATGGAAACGTTTTGTTTAAAAAAAATTCAAGGGCTCCCCAAGGACAGTCAACCTTATTTTTATGTTTCTCCCTCTTTTCCATTGCAAGATAGGAAAGAAGAAAACTACAATGTCCAAAATCAAAAATACGGGGGAAGAAGAGATTTCAAATTCATTTATTTTTGAAGACTTAAACACAAAAATGTTTTGAAAATTTGTGGATATTTTCCCTTAGTCAGCATAGAGATTCCCTGCAGCTAACCCACTCATGCTTCGCGCTGGCAAGCGATTAGAGAAGCAGAGACTGGAAGCCAATATTCCCAACTAAGCCACAACCTCACCTTCATGTGCCTCATTTTGCCCATCTGTAAAATGGCTAAAAAATATTTACTTGTCTCACTTGAGATGCCGGAATGATTAATGTTAAGTAAAATGCACTGAAACCCTACAATGAAAGATGCTGTAATGATGCAAAGTATTACAGGTTGAACCTCTCTAGTGTTGGCATCCTCGGGACCTGACCGGTGCTGAACCAGAGAATTTGCTGGACCACGGGAGGTCAATATTGTCTAGAAGCATTACCAACACTTCCACTGCTTACTGGGCTCTTAGGAGACATTTAAGGGTAAATTAGAGATAAGTAACAGAACAGAACACTCGCAGCCAGGACTGGTAGCCGTCAACAAACTTTATGGGACTGTAGGAAACTTGGCCACACCCATGAGTGGAATCTGGCTAACTGAAATCCTGCCGGACCACAGATGTTGCCAGACCAGAAAGTTCCGGACTAGAGAGGTTCAGCCTGTAGCATTATTATTATTTCTGTGAGCAGCTATCAGAGCAAAGGACAGTCACTCCCCCGAGTTACAAACATCTGACCCATGAACAAAGCTCTCCGGCAGCCAGGGGAGCAGGCAAGAGGCACAGATGGTGGCGAGCAGCACAAATGCTGGCGTGAGGGCTCCGGAGGAGCAGGGGCAGTTGCATAAGCCAGTGGCTGGAGAGAAGCAGCGTTTTGAAAGGGAAACCACCGCTTCTCTCCAGCCGCCACCTGCACGGTCTCCCCCCGGGTCCTCCAGCCTGCGCACGCGCTGCTTGCCTCCTACAGGTAAGCAGGGGGATGGGGGCCAGTCAGAATCTCCACCCACCCCCCTCATCCTCTTCTAGTTAAACCTGCTTCTCCTCAAGCCCCAGCATTCAAGGCGAACTAAACTATTTCTGTTGTTCACAGCCAAGATACAGTGCTAGCAGATGTACCCGGTGTTGCTCGGGTCTTACAGTGAAGTAATGGATTTGGGGGATGGGCGGTGTTGGACAATAAAAGGAAAATGTACACGCTTTATGTAAATGATTGTGAGGGCAGAGGGCTCAGGGCAGGGAGGACGGGGGGAGTTTACTGGGGCCACCCGTGGGGGTGAAGGTGGTGCTGCTCTGACAGCAGCACCTCCCAGAGGCCCGGAGCTGCGCTCCTCAGCCAGCAGCTCCACTTGGGAAGCCTGGGCTGCAGGTCAGGGGCTGTCCCTGGCCTCCAGCTTGTCCGGCCCCAGCCTCCAGTAGCCTCCGCACTCTGCAGTCTGTTTTGGGGTCGGGAGAGGGCTCCAGGGGGGCTGACCTTGACCTCCAGCTCCCCCCCACCTCAGCTGTTCGGGGGAAGGCCCAGCCTCCAGCTGCTCCTCCCTGAGTTGCAGCCTGACGGGGCAGGCACCACTCCAATGGCTTGACTCTGGCCTCCAGTTGCCTCCCCCTGCCTGCAGCCTATCCAGAGTGGGGGGGGGAGGCAATACTTTGGGGGCTTGACAGTCCTTCTAGTGCCCCCAACCTGCAGCTGGTCATGGGCACAGCACTTTGGGAGTTGGTCCCAGCTTCTAGCTGGTCCCAGGGGGCAGTGCTTTGGGGGCTTACCAGGGCCTTCAGCACTCTCCCCTTCCTTCAGCCTGCCTGAGGGGGCAGTGGGCCCCATCCTTCAGCTACCCTGCCTCATCTTGCAGCTGGGCTGGGGCTGGGCCGCAGTTCTCCGCCCCAGCCTCTGCTCGAGGGCCTCTCCTCTGGGGAGGACAGGCCATGGTTCCCAATCTGGGAAACTGGGGACTTCCTGTAATTAAACCAGCATTCATTCAACCAAGGAGAGCACGAAGAGCAGACAGACTTCCATGACAGCGAGGAAAGTTAGGGGGGAGGCAATTGCACTCAAACTGCCATGCTGGGCTGGGTCCTAGTCACTCACCGGAGCAATGTTCTCTGAAGAGCAAGGCCGGTACAGGGAAGAAGCCACCAGTCAAACATCTGCCACCACCAGTGACTCACCACCGATCTCCTGATCATTTCAGAGGATGATTGATGACAATAATTCATTGCTAGGAGGCAGCACGGTCCAGAGCTCAGATGGGAATATTGTCTCATTGTTTCCTTCACGCCCCTGTCTGTCTGTGTCCTTCTGTTGCCATACTTAGCTTGTTAACTCTTTGGTCTATAGACTTTCTATCTGTTCTGTGTTTGTATGGCGCCTACCACAACAGAGGACGGGGATTCCGAAGCAGTATTGCAACATAAATCTACTATATATTTTAGAGAGTTTGTCTGCTTGATCAAGAACTCCTCCTAAACAGTATGAGCTAGGACCCCCAAATTCAGTATTCAGCTTCCTCTTGTTATTCTTTAAACCAAGATAAGGGTTTGGTACTGCCCGGAAAATGGGACATGCCTGGAATGGGATTGCTTCTCGTAAAACCAAACAGATATTAGTCAATCACCAAAGGGAGTACAGTCTTCATAATTGACTTAACTGAGCGAATATTGAAAGAGACTGAACCAAGATGAGTCAGAAAAATAGGAAGAACCTGGAATAGGATTGCTTCTCAGTAAGCCTTACAGAAAAGAGATAAAAAGGAGAAATGTGGAGTAGTGCTGTTTTGTCACAGCAACATCAATGCTTAAGGTTTGAAAACTTAGAAGAAAATGTTATTGAAAACCAAAACTGACTATAGCCCTTTTTTTGGTAAATCATAGCGAATGGAAAGAGTTTATAGGGATGAAGAAAAAAGGATACACAAACTAGAATTCCCATTTAAAAACATTTACTAAAACATATTAAAATGGGAAAGTTTTAGCCCTCCCTTTTTTAAGAAATCCAAAATAAAAATTAACTTCATAACAATTATACTGAAATTTTGACAAATACAATCATTTAAATAAGTGCACATTTTCCTTTTATTTTCAAAACCCCCAAAGCCTTACTTGAGCCAAGGACCTTGAGCGACGCTGGGTAAATCTGCTAGTGATCAATTAAAATAATAAGAGCAAGGAGATCCATGTTCTCTACTCCTTCTGCATCACACTGGGCAAGTCACTTGACCCCTCTCTCTCTCTCTCCCCCCTCTTCCCTTTTGTTTATCCTGATTATTTAGATTGTAAGTTATTTGGAGCAGATAATGTGTGTGTACCCGGTGCAAGTCCACAGGCCCACCAATGGGGGGGGGCAAAAGGGGCAGTTGCCCTGGGGCCCAGCAATTCAAAGGGATCTGGGGCTTCTGACTGCCATCACTGCTACTGTGGTCAAGGTGGCGGCCGGAGCCCAGGCCCCCTTTGAATCGCTGCATTAGGTGCGCCACGCAGCTCTGAGGGCTGGGGGGTGGGCACACGGCACATCTGGGTGGTGCTGAGGGCTGGCTGACCCCAGCCACACCCCCTTCCAGCTGAGGCCCCATCCTTTCCAGGGTGCGGAACTCCCTCTTTCCTTCCCCGCCACCTTGCCTCAGGGCCTGAGGCGGTTGTCGGCCTTGCTGCATCTCCACATGGGCACAGCGCTACCACATTAATGACTACAATCTGCAGCACAGCCCTAAGCACAAGCTACACCACACACCCAGGTGTCAGTGAAGAGTGACATGAGCAGAGCGTTGTTCTGAAATCAGTACCTGCACGGCGAGGAAGGAACACCAAACACATTCCCACCCACTCGGTATGCTGGCATTGCTTGGATCTGTGACTGCAAGAGATAGGGTTGCCAGATGGTTTAACTAAAAATACCAAACGCTCCCCCCCCCCCCCAAAAAAAAACAAAACAAAACACCGGGGAAAAAATTCTGTTGAGGAAAAAAAAGGAGGGAGACCAAAGTTGTTGAGAAAAAAAAAAAAAAGACCCCGAGAGTTATTTAGCATGGTCCCTTTAACAATTCCTTTTGAGGCTTTTTGGCTCTAACAGCCTGCCGGCGGCCATCCACCATCTTGTCTTCCTGCTCCGGGCCAGACAGCTCCCCTGCAGAACCCCAGGTAAGCACCTGGTATTTTCGCCTCCTGGCCAGGAAAAAAAAATCAGAAAATACCAGACATTTTAGGTGTCCGGTATTTTCTGAATTTTTTTACCAGACAGGAGGCGAAATTACCAGACTGTCTGGGTCAATACCAGACACCTATCAACTGTAGCAAGAGAAGGGATACACTGCTCTCCCACTTGTCATGGGGCATGGAAAGAGCTGATCTGACAGTGTCCCCTGTTTCCTACACAGCGCCTGTAAGAGGGAAAGAGGGAAAAGGAAAGAGTATGACTCCCCCTCCCTGACTCCCATTTCATCCACACAAGGAGGAGGTCTTGGGGCCACAGGAGCAGAAGTTCTTTTATGCCATAGCCCCACGGTGTTCCATGAGCATATGGAGAACGTGTTCCGGGGACAGAGGTGTAGTCTGGGGTTCAAGGAAGGGGGAATTGGAGACAAGGAATACTGGAGGAGAGAAATAATGAAAATAGGAGAAAAGAAGGGAAATACAACCTGGAAAATGAACTGAGGAAAGTAGAATCTGAAAAGAAAAGAAAAAAAAACCTTCTAAAGAAGTGAGAAGAATGAGCAGAAAAATCTTAAAAGTTAAAACAAATTAGACTAAGGCAAGAAACTGATAGAGGCACACAGCAAAACATACTGAGATGCTGTGAATGGTTGGACCAAAAGTGGAACAAAACCAGAAAGAACAAAAATGAAGATAATATAGAAAGTTTGTTACAATAAAATAACCAAATGTAAACGTACATTACATAGTCCTATTTGTAAGAACAGCTGACCTCAAATAGAAAGTCCTTTACTCCACCGTGAAGAGAGGCAGATTTTACTTCTCTTAAGATGCCTGAAATATGAGTGCCAAAACCAATTAATTAACTCATTCGCCCCTTGATAGCCACAGGGGAAGTCCCTGCATTTGTGCATTGCCTGATCAGGGCTTTCAATTTGTTCTCTCAAGGGTTTTCAATATTTGTGGAACCACGGGTAGGAATCTTTAAGTCTGTGAAATTCAGGGGGAAATAGTAAGAAAACAAAGAATCACTCTGCGTGCAAGTCGATATGACATCCTACAATTTATATTATTACACATACATAAATACACACACACAGAGAAGAGAGAGAGAGAGTGAGGTCTTCTACCAGCTTTTCATGAGACAGACTTTTCCATGAACTCTGTGCAGCTAAAATTAGTATGAAAATGGTGGTGTTTCATAAAAGAAAGATATGTGGGTACCCGTAAGTGCCATTTTATTTCTCAGTGAGAGGATAAAGTGTTTTTTCCTACATAATTTTTGATGTAGAGGCTAAATTAGGCCTGAGAAGAGGGACAATGCAACTTTAAACATCATTAGTATTCAGCCTACGTAAGCCAACCAACAGCAGTTATGTATTTTTGCAAGTATGCATATAATTTATTGTGGAGAACACAATTTACATGGGTAGTCGATGCCTGTTTTATAGCCTCACAAATAGATGTATGAACTCAAGCATATAATGGCTCAACCAGCAGGCGCAAATACGTTCTAAATCTTCTAAATGTGCTTCACAAAAATGTAACTGAGGAATATAAAACAGATCAATTCTTGCATGTTATATATTGGTTTTTGATTTACAAATCTAATCTGGGAAATTTCTTTAGAAATGAGCGGATTTTTTTTTTTAACTGAACTTCTTGTTTTGCAGGATTGTGCCAATCAAATCCTAGAGGCTTCCCTTCTGCATGACATTTTTGTAAGGTTTTATTTTTTTTTAAATCAATGGAGAGACAATCCAGTACATATTTGCAGTATCACAGCTTCCTATACATCCAAGTGCTAATTTCCTAAGCAAATTCTTTCCTATTCTTTACAAGCGCACAATACACAGAGGGTGCTTTAGCTAGGTTTGCCCCAATTAGCTTCCCGAAATAATGCACGCTGCTGTATGGAATTCTCACCCTGGAAACCTGTCAATCTCATTCTTATGTCAGGTGTGTAAGGAAGATGAAATCTGGGTGTCTGGAATAAAACACATTTCTAATGGGATAGAACAACAATTCCTTATAACCTCCCACCATTTTTCTCGTGGTTTTGCTTCCAAGTACAGCAAATCCCCATGCTATATTTTCTCATAATGTATGGCTTGCTATTACCTCTCACGAACAATTTTTATAGAGAGGGTGCCCTGTTCAATAGATCTGTAGCGTCTCCAAGGGGAATTCATGCAGGGTTTTATTTATGGTTACACTCAGCTATACCATGTTACCAAGCTTTCCCCCTTTGGATTTGTCAGAATTATTCCTTCCTCTACCAACTCCCATCCCCCTGCACCCCTTCTTCCCCTGCTGCCATCATAGTAGGTATTAAAAGTATAAAGAAAATAGCAGCCGTGCCCTATTTAAGGCTTTGAGGCACTCTACAAACCTAAATGAGAAAAAAAACCCTAAATGAGATGTTTAAATATCAGCTAGAGAGAACATTCCTACTTATAGGTTATGCTTTAAAGTACTAATTGCCTAGAATCCAGAGAAATGGACTATTGTTACAAGCTGATTCTACGTTAGGAGGCTGAAATAAGGACTATTTGTCTGCCTCCAAAGGCTTCCAGCATCATCTATGTTGACACTGGACCATGCACAATCAGCCATCCTATACCTCTCCGCTATCCTTCAGTTTGGGTCCAAATTTAATGCCGCTTCTCACACACACAGCACTCTCCCGGGCTTGCTCCCACGGGATTATTTACAAACTGAAACAGTGAATGAGAGGCAACAGAAAAAAATATTACTTATGCTGGAAGAATTAAATCCCACCTTGTTATGACCTTTCCTGCAGTATTAATTTTCTTGTGCCTGTCTCTCATTTTGGGTCTTTGTCCCACAATTGGGTATTGGCAGATTGAGAGGGATGCAATTAAACTAATTCATTATAAAACACATCTGGGAATAGAATTGGGGGCATTCAGCTTCCAAAGCCATTGACTCTACCATCAAGCCTAACCAGGTCTAGGCAGCTGCGTCCTTATCCTAGCTAACTCAAAGTTTCTGACGCAGCACGAATGCTGATCCAGCTCTTTTCTCAAACAAGCAAAGGTTAAAACAAAGACTTTCCCACTCTATGCATTACTATGGTAATAACCAAACCTTCCTAGCTCAGCTCCACAGAATAGAGCAGTCACCTGGCAGCTAACATGTGCAAAACATTTCCAACAAAATTTGCAACATTTTGACATTCGAGGTCGTCTCTCACACCACCCCAGCAGAAACAGGACACATTTGGAATAACAGCCCTGCCCTGGCAAAGAACAAAATACTGTAAAATGTTGCAACATTTCATACATAAGAATATGTAAAAACTGGCTTCCTCCCCCCCCCCCCCCCCCCCCCCTTTAAAAATGCTCTGATTGACCACCTGGAACCTCAAGATTTCAAAAGGACACAATTCAAAATGTTCTTTGTGCAAAGATCAATGATCTGATTGATAGATGTGATGGGGAGAAAACTCATCACCTCTCAGGATGTCCATTCCACAAAACACCCAGCAGGCAAAAACATTTCATGCAAAGCTGAATGGATAAAATTTTTCATGTGTGCGGTTTCCAGCCTACTGAAAATACCTGTGATTTTTCACAGCGAAAGGTCCAGATCGGGTTCTTATTCAGGTCAATAGCAAATGCCCATTGATCTCAGAGATACACAATCAAGTCCTTCACTCATTTGTGGTGGACTTTCGTACCTGCTGTTCCAGACTCATAACATGTTGTCTCCATATAATATCAAGATGATATTATGATACAGTGGTAACAATTATGAATACCTTGAATAATTAAGATATTCCAAAAGCAGCTTCCTATATAATAGCTATGCCTATTTATATACTATCACGTATCCTCACTTACAGACAACCCCCCAACCTCAAATAAATTCTTTCCAGTAACCATGCAACACATCTCCATCATAAACATCCAGGAACCCACCTTTGCAATCAGCCCTGGTGCCAACTCTGCCCGCACGTCTACACTAGCGATTTCATCACTGGACCCAACCGTACCAGCCACCAAATCAGAGGCTCATTTAACTGCACATCCACTAATGTGATCTATGCCATTAAATGCCAACAATGCCCCACTGCCATGTATATTGGCCAAACTGGACAGTCTCTACGGGAAAGAATTAATAGGCACAAATCAGATATCCAAAAAGGCAATACACAAAAACCTGTTGGAGAACACTTTAATCTGCCTGGACACTCATTAATGGATCTCCAAGTCAACCTGTTGTTTCAGGCCAATTCCACAAGCCAAATACACAGGGAAGGACTGGAACTTAACTTCATTTATAAGTTTAATTGTTATGCAAATGGTATGAACAGGAATATCGGCTGTCTCACACACTATCTTCCACATCCTAATGACTTAACCAACCAATGGAGGTGCTAATGGTTCTTATCAGCCTCTTGTAACTACTTGAACCATCTACTCTCTCTCTCTCTCTCTCTCTTTTTTCCCCTCCTTTTTTCTCTCTTTTTCCCTCTTTCCCCCATAGAATCATAGAACCATAGAGCTGGAAGAGACCTCAGAAGGTCATCAAGTCCAGCCCCCTGCTCTAGGCAGGACCAATCCCAACTAAATCAACCCAGCCAGGGCTTGGTCAAGCCGAGACTTAAACACCTCTAGGGATGGAGATTCCACTACTTCCCTAGGTAACCCATTCCAGTGCTTCACTACCCTCCTAGTGAAATAGTTTTTCCTAATATCCAACCTGGACCTCTCCCACCACAACTTGAGACCATTGGTCCTCGTTCTGCCATTTGTCACTACTGAGAACAGCCTCCCTCCATCCTCTTTGGAACCTCCCTTCAGGAAGTTGAAGGCTGCTATCAAATCCCCCCTCACTCTTCGCTTCTGCAGGCTAAACAGACCCAACTCCCTCAGCCTCTCCTCATAAGTCATATGCTCCAGCCCCCTAATCATTTTGGTTGCCCTCCGCTGGACCCTCTCCAATGCGTCCACATCCTTTTTGTAGTGGGGGCCCCAGAACTGGACACAATACTCCAGATGTGGCCTCACCAAAGCCGAATAAAGGGGAATAATGACATCTCTGGATCTGCTGCCAATGCTCCTCTTAATACACAATGCCCCCCTCCCCTTCCCTTATTTATTCTTGGATCCAGATTTCTAATACTCTGGTCATCTGAAGAAGTGGGTGTGCCCACAAAAGCTCATGATACCATCTACATGTTTTGTAAGTCTTTAAGGTGCTACTAGACTGTCTGTTGTTTTTTAAGTTTTTCCTATCACGTATTAGTTGTTTAACAGCAACTGTGTATAAAGTGCCTTCACAGCCTGCAGTACTGGGAGATGTGTATTTCATTGATTACGCACAGAAACAGAGTGGTCTTTTCATGGCAATAACTGGAAAGTGTCGTCTAAACACAAGATACAAGAAGGAACAAAGTAAGAACTGTTGAAGGAATTATGGTCACACAATTTATAATCTAATTTCCATTGAGGAAGTCCACTATAGCAAAGGAACCATAAAAGGAACCCATCTGCTTGCAGGTGCTAGCCCACAATTCATGTGCCTCTGCACACAAGAGGGAGGTCATTCAGGAAGATAATCCACTCATTGCCACAGCATGACCACCAACTGATGTGGAAAGGAAAAGAAAATGTGATGAGTGAAAAAATTAATTAGTCTTTATTTTCCTGATTCTTGAAAGACCTTTGTGCTCAGGGCCATCCTTACCCATGCACAGCATATGCAGCTGTGTAGGGCAACCGAAAATTTGGGGCACCACTGGGTCATAATGTCCACCCACCTACCTTTTCCTATCCCTGTTGCTTGGCTTCACTTCCTCTGGAGAGGATCTAGTTACATTAAAAGTGGAAAAGCCTGCCAGAGCTATTAGCAGCACACTGAACCTGTGAAAGAGCCATTCAAGCCATTTAATAGGCATTTGCCAACCCCTGTATATACTGTCAGTTTCTGAATTTACTGTGCAGGACCTTAGTTTACAATTTCTTCTCACAAAGATTTCATTAGTGCGCTGAAGATTATAAAAACCACATCTCTAAAAATCATCCCTCCCTGGCTGCCATTGGGAATAGGGGCATCAGTTTGGTAGTACTGCAGAGGACCCATAAATGCAGAGGATGGCCCTCTTTGTGCTGGTGAAAGATCTTGGGTTGACAGCCCTCAAGTATGAGGTCCTCTACAGAAGAAGTGCACAGCACAGTAGAAACACACATCTAAAGTTCACTCTCATTGGCCTGCTGACCCACCACGGAGAGGAGTCCGGATTACTGGTGCCAAACAATGAAGTGCAAACTCCTCATTGCACACAGACCACAACAGAGCCATTAGAGGAGGACTACCCACTGTTGCCCAACCTGCCAGGAAAGCTGTAAACAGGAACGTTTAAGAAGAAAAATAGGGACATGCTTTAAAATGCATTTGATAAGTCACCATTTGTGGAGAAAAAGTTCAATTAAAATTCGGAACTGTCTAACCAAGTTGCTATTTTTCTGAACTGAAATCAAACCAGATGAGAGGCCTGGCTGCTAATGTTTTAGGACCCAATTCAGCAGAGAGCTGCAGAGCTTTGCTGAGACGGGGCCTAAATGAAAAGTCACATCACTAGAAATTTCAAAACTGACTCTCACATGCCCCATTTCATCAGAATGAAGAGCAGCAGGAGTTTCAGATAACTGATCATCAGCCCCTTATGAAAGTCCACAGTCCTGTTCCAGCATTCCTTAGACTTTGGGGGAAAAAAGCCCTTTATTCCCCTTTTCTCAGCAGCATTTAGAAATATTTTCCATGCTTAGAACATACAAATTTGAGAATGAATTTAACTGCATAACTTCCTGTAAGTTTGGGGGGTTGGGTTCACACACAATTCTGGGATCCCATCTCTGCTTAGCTCAGACTTGCAAAAGGTTCCAGAACAAGGTCTTTAAAAACATTTCCAAAGGAGAGTCCTTGATATTTTCAATGGATTAATCATTGTGATAGTAAGGTTGATGGGTGTGACAGTGATGTGAGGAAGAAATTTGGGAAGACTGCTTTCTGAATATTGAACTAGGAGGTGACAGAGTTAAAATGTAAAGAAATGTCTATAGTTCGGACTAGGAGGCAAATGAAGCATACTGAAGTGTTATGAAGCACGGATTTAAATATCTCGCGCTGATCAGCATATTGCGTCGTCGCCATTTTAAATGCCGGTCGCCCGATTTAACTTGCCGCTGTAGACGCTGGAACCGAGCCAAAACTCTTCCTTGAATTAACCGTTACCCTCATTGCACGAGGAGTAACAGTTAATTAGGAGGGAAGGGTTTTGCTGACTGCCACGTCTACACGTGGCAAGTTAAATCGGGCGACTGGCATTTTAAAATGGCGACCGGCCGCGAATATGCTGATCAAGCGCGGGATATTAAATCCCGCGCTTCATTAGCAACTTCAGTATGCTTCATTTGCCTCCCTAGTCCGAACTAGGGGGCAAGTGTAGACACACCCTTTGAGACACTGAAACAAACATGCAAAATAAAGACAGGTTTAACACTGTTGGTGCTTCTGTTACACTGAGATTAGATACATGCAGAATTCACGGAAGAACGATATATCTGAAAAAGGGCCATTTTCCATCAATTCTCTTGAGAGTAACTACTTACCTCCACGTGTTCTAAGGTCTTTTAAAACTAGAACTCATCAGAAATGTTCTCTGCCCACCCTGAAAATTTTGACTTTAAAAAATGAAAAAGCTATGGCTGAAAAGAGATGGAAAATTTCAAATGGCTCTATTTAAAATGTGACATCCTGGTACTCAAAGGCCCCGATTAGCAAAGCATCCCTATCTCACAAGATATTTAAGTAGGTCCTGAACTTTACCTTATTTGTTTCCAAAACCATGTTTTTCACACGGTTCAGAGGACAGAAGGGCATTTATGTCTGTGGCTACATCTACACTGCAGTTTTTGTGCAAAAATGGCTGGTTTTGCGCAAAAAACTCATGGAGCATCCACACTACAAGCGTATTTTTGCACAAGAAAAAGTAGAAGATTGTCAGAAGACAGGGCTTTTAGCGCAAGAGTTATTCCTCTTTCTACGAGAAATAAGCCTTTTTGTGCAAGAGCTCTTGCACAAAAAGGCATGTGTGAATGGACAATGGGGATTTCTTGCACAAGAAACCCCTATCGGAAAAAGCACAGGTGCTCTGATGGCCATTCTGTGAATGGCCATCAGAGCTTTCTTGCACAAGAGCATCCATGGCAGCATGGATGCTCTCTTGAGCAAAAGCACATGGCAGTGTGGACATGTTCTTGCACGAGAACTTTTTGCGGAAGATCTTTTCTGCAAAACGTTCTTGCACAAGAAGCCTGCAGTGTAGACGTAGCCTGTATGTCCCACTGAAATTTGTCATGTAATTTGGGTATTCAAAACAGCCTCATTTTCCCACAGACTTCTATAACTGTTCCTTTACAGTAATAAAACATGGGGCTGTGGACTGAAAACTCTTTAGAGAGATTGGGATTACTTCCATGGACCAATGGCCATGGACCTTTAAAGTCCTCCATAAGGAGGCTCTACTCAAACCTCTCATATGACCAGAATCCTGTAACAAACTATAACACATCACAAAGTCAATACCAGCTCTCTCTCTCTCTCTCTTTTTGTTTCACCATAAATGTTACTATTTGTCCAAGACAGAGCTGACCTAACGAATTAAGTGCTTTTGTAAACGTAGGTATAAGGTTTGTTTGACATAACTTTGGACTTAAATTTTCATGATACAACTGATGGAGATTCCCCATCCCTTTTCCAATTGTGTCTGTCAAGCTAGACTGGCTTGGCAGGGAAAGGTCATTTTAACATTCAAAAAGTAAATATAAATTGTATTTATTTATTGCTAGCAGGAAGCAGAGATGCTACAAGGAAACAGCAACTCCCATTTTTATCAGCATGGGCATTGTTCTCTTTGAAAGCTGGCTTAGATTTTTCTTTTCAGAGACCTCTGAGCACAAGGCAGGTGAACAGTCAGTTCCATAATCACCATTTCAAGTAAAATGATAAGTGGGTTCAATACAGCAGCCAGCCAGAATTGTCAGTCGAGACTGTGGTGGTGTCCATCATACAGATCAGTATAATGTCTGGAGAAGTCCCAAACTGGAATAGCAATGGGTTGAGAATCATCCGTGCTGCCACTGGATGAGCTGTGCAAGATGTGCATGGTGCCAACTTGTGCCCTGCCTGACTCTGGAAATCACATACTGTCAGTTGAATTTGGAAAGACTCCCGTTGACTCGAGAGGATTTTGGATCAGGCCAAAAAAAGAATCAGAATAATGGAACACTAGAACTGGAAGGGACCCCGAGAGGTCATCGAGTCCAGTCCCCTGCCCCCATGGCAGGACCAAGCACCGTCTAGATCATCCCTGATAGATGTCTATCCAACCTGTTCTTAAATATCTCCAGTGATGGACATGCCATAACCTCCTTAGGCAATTTATTCCAGTGTTTAACCACCCTGACAGTTAGGAAGTTTTTCCTAATGTCCAACCTAAACCTCCCTTGCTGCAATTTAAGCCCATTGCTTCTTGTCCTATCCTCAGAGGCCAAGGAGAACAATTTTTCTCCCTCCTCCTTGTAACACCCTTTTAGGTATTTGAAAACTGCTATCATGTCCCCTTTCGGTCTTCTCTTTTCTAAACTCAACAAGCCCAATTCTTTCAGTCTTCCCTCATAGGCCATGTTTTCTAGAACATGATCTAAGAGGGAAGATGGAAAAAACAAGAACACAACCCTAAAGAGGAAGGCTGTATAAATGGGTGTTTGGCACCTCTGAATACCTGCCGTGTGATATCTATCATACCCAATGGGTTGTTCAATGTGACTTTTGAGTGTCAGGACTTCTGAAACAATCAGGCCACGTACCTGTTATTACATCCATCCCCATCAAAGTGTTATAAAGGGGGGTAAAATACAAATATCCTCTTTTCATGGTTGCAAAAGGGAAAATACCCCCCCCCATCAAGTCTCTAGTGCTTGCTGAAAAATCCGCACCCCACCCCCCCATGCAGTCACTGAAGTCATATCCTGTACGTTCATTACGGTAACAAATGTGTCCTACGGTAATTATCCAAAGGGGAGAGTTCCAAATCTTCTCATCTTGCTCTCTCCCTAATTAATTAATAGTTTAAATGTCATCATGATGGGAAGTGCTCATCAGAAACAGAATCTGCTGCCATGATTTACAACTCTGCCTCCAATCGCTCTGAAGCAGCGGCACCCTGGGGTTAAATTTAATTCAAAAATGGAAGGCACTTATTGTGCTCCTAACCAGTTTTTTTGCACAGAAACTCCCCATCGAGTGAGTGGTGTGAATCACGGATGCGGGTGAGCACTTCCTTCCCCTGGTTTTTTTTTTTTCTTTCCATTAGGTTGGAAACCAAAAGATTAAATTAAAATTAGCCGTTTGTCAACTTGTTACAGATTTGTTGCAGATGGCAATTGAGGGGCCAACCTGCTGAGTCGCTGAGCAGAGCTGATCTAAAGAGGGGCCCTTGTACTTATCAAGTGCCCGTTGTCAGAGCGTCTAATCCAGGCTGGAAATGGAGCCGAGTGCTCCAATTTGAGAACAACAATGAATAAAGAGGCCTGCTAACGACGCAGGCTGCTTGTTAGAAGTGACGTGTTCCTCCAGCCCAGAAAGCTTTCCTCCGTGTAACAAGCATTTAGTCAATTAACCAGCCTACCCCTCCTCTTCAAATAATTCTATACCGCAGTAATAATAATAATTTGCACTTATATAGCTTCTCCCATTGGAGCAACTCGGCACTTTTTGCTAATGTCCATTAGTTTTGCCTCAACACGCTTGTAAAGGACAGGAAGGTAACATTATCCCAGTGTTGGAGAGGAGGTAACTGAGGTACAGAGAAGCTAAGTGGCTGTCAAAAGTCACATAGGAAAAATATGAAAAAACAGGGGGGTAAAACTCAGTTTTCCTAAGTCTGTCTTTCCATCACTGCAGCCTCTCAGGCCAGGTCTACATTACAGGGGAAGGTCAAATTAAGATTTGCAACTCCAGCTACCTTTATTTCCAGCTACATACTTTAATTTGAGTTTCTGCATGGTCTTCACAGTGGAAAGTCAGCGGGTGCCCTCTGAGTTCAATTTAGCAGGTCTTTACTACACTCACTAAATCCAACTCCAGAAGATTAACCATGGCTGTGTCGATCTTCCGCATAGCGAAGACAAGCCCTCAGTCATCTGCTAAACATGGTTATGTATGTCCACACTTGTCAGTAGCTCGGCACTGTCATTTTAGTGGGTCTGGTGAAGACATGCTAAATCGATGGGAGAGCGCTCTCTCATTGATTTGTGTACTCCACCTTCCTGAGAGGCATAAGGGAAGTCGACAGGAGATAGCCACCATGGTAAATGGATCTAACAACCTTGATTTCAGTTATGTTATTCATGTTCCTGACATTGTGTAAGTCCGATCAATTTACCATGGTCGTGCAGACCAGCACTCTTACAATTTCTATTTAAAACTTTATGGGTAGTTTAATGTTTTAATGCTCCTAAAAGTGAGCAAGCAAAGCACAGATTCCAGTGACATTGTAGGTAGGTGTAAACTTTGGAGCCACACATACATGCACATCTCCTTCTGTACACAACCCCGATGAACCTTACCCCCCCGTAACCTTGGCCTTCCTCAAGCAGACACCATGGACTTTACCAACTCACGTGCTAACAGCAAGCTACGGACAAATGGGAAAAGTTATGGCAGAATGTGGCCTTGCTTGAATCCTCTCTTTAGGTTCTCAGAAGTGATTCACCAAAGTTCTGCAGTATGGAAGCCAGAACCCCTTTAAAACAAGCCATCCATTACTATTTGGATGCCCTACAGACCTCTGGCACCTCTCAAGAAAAGCAGCACTTGCACACCACAAAATATCCCGATTCTCTGCTCAACTTTCAGATGGAGCAATATGTGTGATGGCAAATGTCATGTTCCTCAGGTCTTAGTAGGGTACTCAGACTCCACACGTTCAGCAACTAGTGAGACCAGGAAAGAGCTGGAAGCCTATTACAGTACGTGAGAGTCGTTAATGGCTAGAGGATGACCCCAAAAGCTGAGTAAAGGCAAAAGCCCAACTATAAAAGTTTGGGAGCCAGGAGGAAGGGAGCTGGGAGAAAATGGCTCAAAACCATTCCCCCCCCCTGCCTCCAATTCAATGGATTAGTCCCATTTTCTGCTACCATAAGTGAGGTTCTGTTCAGAGACAAACATCCTTTGCATCAGATGAGTGGAGAACAGGACCAGTGGGAACATTCCTGGAAGAGTTTAGTCTCAAGTCCTGTGGCGCTCCGGGTTCAAGTTCCAGCAATGACTTTTGTGTTTCCCTTGCCATGGTTTTCATGTCACACGGGACACTGAAGGGCGCGGTTAGGTTTTGATCACCCAACTACAGATCGCTTTCGATCCAAGATGAGGGCTCCCAGCTTCAAACAAAAGTGAGACTCCTCTTAATGCTTTCAACAGTGAGATGTAGCCAGGCTGTGTCAGTCCTCCTGCCAACATATATGTGCGAAGCTAAAAAGAACAACAAAAACCACAACAAAAAACAACCACCTTCCTGAAAGCTTCATAGTAATCCAGATTTTGAAACAGTCCATGCCCACAACCAGGGTTAGATTGTCAGAAGAACAAAGCTAAACGCCAGCCAGGTTTGCAAAAGTGGGCAGATACCAGGAGCCCCTTTTGTGACACGTGTGACCAGATTTCCCCCCAAAAGCCTGCAGCCAGTATGCTGCTGTGCTCTTCTGAAAATCTGCCTCTGAATGGGAGGGCTGAGGTTTTCTGTAAGCCCGGCCCATGGTGGGCCAAATTCTTCTCGCAGTTATGCTGGTGCAGCCCACATGGTTTCTGCAACCCTCCCCCCACCTATAGACTCCTGCCGATATAACAAAGCAGAATTTGATACAGTGGCAGTGGGCTGCTCAAAATACTTAACTAATGGTTCAGTTACCAACTACATGTCTTTAGGGCTGGACTAGCTAAACACGCTTCACATCCCCACCCCATGTTCTTCCTTCATAATTACACGTCTCCCTTCGACCTCTAGATCCCCTAACCTGCTGTAAAAAGATGGAATTATAGATCTTTATTTGTCAACTTTGCACACTTGTTCCATTCCCTCACTTTTCTCTCCACGAAACAACTCTTTTATTCCCGAACAAGGAGGAAGGGGGCTGTTATTTTTCTCTTTCAGATAAGAGGTTGGCAAAAGACGAACCCAATTCATGTCATTGTATTTCCTTATTGTCTGCATTAACCTTCCCCATGGTTACTTGTTCTTTGTAATGTTACACTTGTCTTGCTGCAACACATGAATACCCGAGCCAATTTTGTCATGCAAATGAATTCAGTTGGATTGTAAATTGTGTGAAGGAGCATTAGTTTATCAGGAACCCGCCTGCATGCTGCACCCAACTGATTTCTCCTATTCACACCGAGGGTGCAGTGTTTTCCAGTGGATCCTGAATGTCCATTCTAAAGCAGGTTTATTATTAGTAGTATTTGTGAGGACTTTTACATTTGCATTTGTTTATTTAGTCAGTCACAATGCCGCAAGTTCCTTTTCTAAAGCCTGATTTATATAATCAAAACCCTCCGCTATGCCATCAAAAATGAAATATTGCTGCAATGGGCTTTGTATTTCTTGTGAGGCTAAATGGGAGGCTGGTAAGGAATGGGGGTTATAATCTGGGAGCCGTCAGGTAGATATCATTGTTGGCATTTCACACGATACAAGGAAAACATTTCTGCTGAGGTCAGTACCTGTGTTTAGTGTGACAGCGCTTCAGCCATAAAGACAATTCATTTCTGGGCTCCCCACCCCTGAAAGCCCACTCAGGACACATGAGAACCACTGTGTCTGCAAAGCTACCTTGCCCTGACAGCCTAATCAAAGCTTCATGGGGTAGCCAAGTTAGTCTGTAACTGGAAAAACTTAAACAACAACAAATAGTCTTGCAGCACCTTAAAGACTAACAAAACATGTGGACGGTATCACGAGCTTTCTAGGAAAAGCATGGCCAGTAAATACTTGAAATTCCCATTGAGATTGATGTATTCGTTTGACGCCTCCCAGCCATGCACCCAGATTACACCAATACCTCCACCAGAATGCACTAGCATAACAGAGGAGAAGTGGATTCAAATTTCTTCTAGGAGCCCTGCTCCTATTCATTAGTGAGAAGCAAGCCCAGGAACTATAAATACACAGATGGGTCAATGCATCACACAATTCCCTTGGAAGTTGATGGGAGTCATGTGCAAATCTTTGTAGGGCAAAACGGAACTTACTAGATGTTAAGGTCTAGGCAAGTTATTCATCGCAAACTTGCCTCTCTTTCAGCTCATGAGCAAGGATCTTGCATGTATTTTTCACATGTACAATGTTCATGGGCCGTTAGTTGAGTGTATTTAATCACTATAATGGTAACTGTGGTTATTAGTGGTCATTGGACACATAGGTTGTCATGTTAGTTCGCGTGACTTTAATACAACCCACTGAATCAGGTTTCTGGTGCAAATGCTCCTGCTGGGAGCAACTGCAATGTGGAATAGTGGGCCCAAGAGGGGGAAGTACGGATTGTGAACACGAGACTCCTGGCTTGAGCTAGGCTCTTCCATGGATAAGAGGCGAGCTAAGGTTAATTTGGAGGTCTGAGGCCAGATCTGAGTGTTGCCACTTTACCTCAGTTGAAGGTCCAGCCCCCATCACTTGTGCAGTTTGTGATTTCACAAGGAAAATATGAAAGCCCTCACGTGAAATTTTTCCACCGTTCATCCTGCACATTTCACACAGCCCCCAGTACGATGAACATGAGTCACATCGATGTTGTGAGGATTAGTCAAGCCAAATTCTACTCTGCTCCAGTGGCGTAAATCCAGAAAAATTCCATTAGGATCTCTGCGGAAAGGGCTTTGATTAAAATGCAAAGTGCCGTCGAGTACAAGTATGAATGGGTCAATATGTACAAATTTCAAATTGCTGCTGCAGCTCTACTCTTGATAGAGTCTCTACTGATACAGTCTCCATTTTATCACCTCCATTCAATTGTGTGGCAGCTGGAGCGGGAAAGAGAGTGGAATAGAACTTATTAGGCAACGGTGTAGATGAAGGGTCATGATGAACCCTCATTGCTCTTTGTCTCCAGTCGATACAGCAGCTCTTCTCGTGAGCGATGGGGAAGACCAGAGCCTCGAATCTGAACTCCTTCAATCTGTGACAGTGAGTGAGAGACACACACAGACAACTTGGATTGGATTACCACACGCAAGCTCTTCCTCACAATTTTTATTCCAGATTGCCTGCGAGTCCCAAAGGGAGTCTGATTTCCTCTTAGGGCTTGGATGTGATAGAAACCTCACAGGGGGAGGGGAAAAGCTCTTGCAAAATTCTAGCCCCAACCAGTAAACCCCACTTTGACCCATCTTCAGCTGCAGTAAGACTCAGTAAAAGGATGGCAATGACAGGGCGACTTCCAAATCCTTTGCAGCAGTCTTGCCTCCTATTTCGCTGTCTGGAGCCCAGACACAATTCCCCAAGAAAGCCTACGAAATCAAGGCAGCCTTCACATTTCCCAGCAATTCTCTGCTCGAATTGCAGATGAGGCAGCACACTGCTAGCCATCAGTTTGACAGCGGTTGAGCGACAACACCACACGGTAAAACAAGAAGGCGACAACTTTCCAGCCATTGAACCCTTACGTTGAAAGGTATCAACACATGTAAAAGGGGTTCTTCTTTCCCCCAAAGCACCAACACATCCAAGTTAGCATAAAGCCAGGAGCCCAGCTCTATATGCTCCATCCTAGGTCTTTAAGATCTTTATTGTGTGTGTGCCAGCTGGATTTTTGCTCGCATGGTAGATGCCATTGGAAATGTGAGAGGTTTGGAACACTGGGAGATCATGGAGAAATCTCTCATTTTAATAAATCCACGAATTCATGACCATTCTACTGAATTGTCCAGTTTCGAATTTTACTGAGTAATTCCAGTGAGAGTTACCAGCTTTATGGTTAACACAATGGAGCCTGTCTGCATTTTCACATAACCCCAATCACTGGACGGTCTGAGGGGCTCCCAAGTGTGCTCACAACCCTCCCTTGTGAGCCAGGGAAGAATTATTATCCCCAGATTACTGGCTAAGGTTAAGGGACATGGTTACACAAGGACTCAGTGGCAGGGCCCCAAACTGAAGCCACTGGGTCTTGAGTCCCAGTCTAGTATCTTAAGTACAAAATTATTCATCCTATCTTCAAGGGAGGAAAGAGGTTTATGTATGGAGCTACAGTAAAAACCGTATTGCCCGAGTCAAGTATTTGACTAAAGCCGGAATGAAAAAACTGTGCACAGACTCACATGAGATTATTTTACAAGCAGTTGTTCAAATCAGGAGTTTTCCCTCAGAGATATTCATGAGGGAGGGATTCCCTATAGAATTCCCTATAGAGTTTTCAACCTCCCATCTACCCTTGTTTCTGATAATAGAGACCAGATTATTATTCTGAGGGGTAATTAGGGGTAATTAGGGTAGTTTTGCTCTGGCATATTTGTTCAAACTCTAAAGGCTTTGTCTACACTGCAGGGTTTTTGTGCAAGAAGCTTTTTGCAGAAGAGATCTGCTGCAAAAACTTCTTGAGCAAAAGTGCGTCCGCACCTCAAAAGCGCATTGCAAAAGCGATGTGCTTGTGTGCAAGAGAGCGTCCACACTGCATGGACGCTCTTGCACAAGAAAGTTCTGATGGCCATTCTGTGAATGGCCATCAGAGCACCTGTACTTTTTCTGATAGGCTCTTTTTGTGCAAGAAACCCCTATTGAGCGTCCACACACACCTTTCTGCGCATGAACTCTTGCACAAAAAGGAGTTATTCCTCATGGGGAGAGGAATAACTCTACTGGCAAAAACCCTCTGTCCTGTCAATTTACTGTTGGGGGTTTTTTTGTGCAAAAACACGCTTGAGGTGTGGACGCTCCATGGGTTTTTGCGCAAAAACAGCAGTTTTTACGCAAAAACCCTGTAGTGTAGACATAGCCTAAATTTATAGAGTAACTAGGCAGCACTTTGAGGTGGACAAGGCCTTGTAGGCCATCCATGCCAGTTCCTGCCACCTCTAGTCTGTTCTCTAGTGATGGTTTTGTGCCATCTCATATTAAAAAGTCTCTAGCGAGGACAGGATAAGGAACAAGTAGGAGTCAAAGACGGGTGAAGGCCTCAAAGACCGGTATTGTCAACAGTGAGAAAGCATAGGGAGAAAAGACAATAGTCATAGGATTGGAAGAGATTTCAATATGTCATCAAATCCAAACTCCCCTCCCTCCGCCCCACTAGAAGCAGGACCAATCCCAACTGAATCATCCCAACCAGATCTTTGTCAAGTCAGGGCTTAAAAACCTCTAGGAATGGAGATTCCACCCTCTCTCTAAGTAACCCATTCCAGTGCTTCACTGCCCTCCTAATGAAATAGTTTTTCCTAATATCCAACCTAAACCTCCCCCACCACAACTTGACAGAACAAGGAGCAATGGTCTCATTTGTCACCACTGAGAACAGCCTCTCTCCATCCTCTTTGGAACCCTCCTTCAGGGAGTTGAAGGCTGCTGTCAAATCCCCCTTCACTCTGCTCTTCTGCAGACTAAATAAGTCCAAATCTCTCAGCATCTTCTCGTAAGTCATAGGCACCAGCCCCCTTAATCATTTTTGTCGCCCTTAGTTGGGCTCTCTCCAATGCGTTCACATCCCTTCTGTAATGTAGGGCCCAGAATTGGATGCAATTCTCCAAATGTGGCCTGACCAGTGTCAAATAAAGGGGAATAATCACTTCCCTAGATCTGCTGGCAATGCTCCTCCTAATGTACCCTAGTAGCCAAGAAGGCTAATGGCATACAAGGGCACACTGCTGACTCATACCCAGCTCCTCGTCCACTGTAAACGCCAAGTCCTTTTCTTGCGGAACTACTGCTTAGCCAGTCCGTCCCCAGCCTGTAGCAGTGCTTGGGATTCTTCTGTCCCAAGTGCAAGACTCTGCACTTGTCCTTGATGAACTTCAGCAGATTTCTTTTGGCCCCATCCTTCATTTTTTCTAGGTTTTAAAGGTAAGTTTCTCTTTTTTGTTAACTTTCAATTGATGGCAAGAGGTCCAGGAGGGGATGTCACAGTTGGCTGGTTGCCTATAGGGTCATTTGCCAAACACACCAAGTGAAAGTTGACCTCGGGCTGTTGAGACTGTTCCCAAATAATGTATTAATATAGTGGCTGCCTTGCCAAAAACTAATCTGGAAGCAATTCTTCGCTGAAGGCACTTTATCTTGGGAGCCGACTCACTGCTACCACATACCAGAGCTGGGGAAGTGAAGGTATGTTTCACTTGTCCACAGCAGACTTGAGACATCCAGAAAGAATGGAGTGGTCTTCAGCAAGTCCTGCATGGACTAGTGTCCTTGTTCAAACCAACCAACGCACCTACAACCCGCCACAAACCACCACCAGTATCCTTGTGGGACAGTTAACATGAATGGGCCATGGAAACTGAGCAGGCTTCTGACCTCTAGAGACTGTAAATTGAACTGTGCTTGAGGCACAGTGGTGGAGCAATGTGTGGGCTCTCCCACTGCCTGTGCCAAACACACAGAGGATCCAGTATTGACAGGGCTACCACTCCAGCTCC
Organism: Rafetus swinhoei; assembly: GCA_019425775.1. Taxonomy (NCBI): domain Eukaryota; kingdom Metazoa; phylum Chordata; order Testudines; family Trionychidae; genus Rafetus; species Rafetus swinhoei. Next base: position 8,406,220 of record CM033445.1, on the reverse strand, counting down.
TTCAGCAAGCACTAGAAGGAAACGTGATTTAGTTAGTCACGCAAGGCACTGGGAATTCAGACTCTTTGGTGCTCTTGCTGGCGTGGCCACCAACTCTTGACACTTGCCCAAGGTCACAATTTCTGTGCCTCAGTTTCTCCCACTATAAAAACAACACCCATCTACTTCATGGGGGTATTGGAAATGTATTCAGATGGATAAAGCACTCGGAAGAAGTGACTGGTGTGGAATGTACGTCAAGATTGACTTAAAACGGTAACAAAGACTAAGAATTGTGCTCTGCCTCGAACGTGGAGGCATATGGAAAATAGCGACATCCAAGTTAACTGTCCTGATGGAAGAGAATATTCTTCAGTGGAATCCTAGCGTCAGTGATGTAGCACAACAGCTCCCGTGTCATCAGGATGCTCTGAGGAGAGCTTTTAAGAACTACTATGTCCCTCTGAAATACAATTGGTTCAGGATTGAAGCCCCCATCCTAGGAAGACCAGTTTGCAAACAGCTTTGGCCTCTGATTTGTGACCGATTGGCCAAGAGCTGAAATGGCCCAGGCCACCACCTCCCTGCTGGAAAGAGAGAGATCGTTGTATTTTCCCCCACTCATAACTCTACCATCCACAGATGCTTTCCAAACAGAAGTTCTAATGAAAACCAAAACCAGGTACACACACACTCCCACCCTGACCTCCCAAGAGGTGTGGTAAGGATAGGTTGCTTTCCAGCACTCCCTGGGGGTTGTTTTTCAGTGGGAGATCATCAGGCTTTTTAAAGCAATAAAACTTTCAGATCTTCCCCTTCTCTGACGTGTCTGAAGTTCGGAGTTATATTCTACCTGCAGACAGATGTGTGGAGGCAGTACAATCAATAGCGAGCCAGTGCTGGTCACTCCAGAGTAAAGCTCTTTATATTTATTGTCAGTCTTTGGAGTAAATAGGTCTTAAGCTTGTGGCATGTCATTATAACTTTTTCAAAATAATGATGCTGCCTTTAGTTTTTTTGCTATAATTTATGCCCAATGCACTCGCGCCAGTCACTCAATACTGTGGAGTCTGCAGAGGTGTAGATAGCCCTTAATGAGAAGAGGTTTTGCCTTTATCTCCTTTATACTTCAACCATTATCTTCCTCCAGTCTATAACCATGCGGTTACCACTGACAATAATGCTCAGAGGCAACAAATGCTGATGAGTTTTCTATGCAGTCCTCACAATAAGTCTATCAAAACAACCTCGAAAAATTATGAACCCCAGTGACAGACAAATAGAACCGGCTTCAGCATGAATTTACAGCCCAAATGCAACGTTCCTTTTAATTCTTCAGGCTTTTCTTATCTCTGCTGTTCCTCTTCTGGCTAGGAGATAACAGTAATTCTTCTGTATGCTATTTTTTTTTCCAACTGAGTAAGATGTTCCTCGTGTCTTTCTGCTTGCTAAAGATAAAGGGTTAAAGACCAACTTGTGTTGGTCGCTTTGTGTTGGGGGGAAAAAAAAGTAATCAGTATTCAAGAGATTGTTATCGGAGGTACAGCGCAGAGAACAGTAATTTTGCCTGCTTCAGTTAGGGTTTTTTTTTTTTTTTTATGAATGCACATAATGCCTAGAGTGTTGAGGCCAGATAAAAGAATTAGTGGCAGCACAGGGGGACGGAAGCACAAAGTACACCGGAGAATTAGAATGTCTATCTTTGTCTCTTGCAGCTCATCCAGGCAGCTGGGGCTGTGAGCTCGTAAACAATTTAATCTTTTTGCTACAGTTAAAAATACAAAGACAGCAAACCTTCTTCTTCCAAAATGGGGGGAGGGAGGAGGAAAAAAAGGAGGTGGAGAGGATGGCAGGGGGGAATTGAAAAAGGCTGACACAAACTTTTCTGCCTCCGTGTAACCTCTCCCCTTCCGCCGCCGGCATAACGGTCCAGCACAAAAATCCACCAGGATTTTTACCAGCCTCCCGCCCCTGCAAACACAGTCTCTCCCACCCGCTCCTCAATCTCTGCAGCCTTCCCATTGTCACTCCCTGAGAATTCTTCAGGCGCACAGGTTAAAAAGCTAAACAGATTAATCCATGTCGAGAAAAAAAAAAAACCATGAGGTTGCCTTTTCCCCCCCCTGCCCTGTAGGAACATGGATTCAGGTTCCACAACGAGAAACACAACACAGCTGGTTCTTGCTCTTCGCCCCACAGACAAGCAAAGAGGCCCATAATTCGGAGCAGCAGGCTAGTCGTACGCCACAGGCCAGTTAGGAAAGATAACAATGGCTAAGCGAGACCAGGCTGGCCTTACCATGAGGCGAACTGAGGTGGCCGTCTCAGGTACCAGACCGTGTGGGGGGGAGGCACCACTAGGACCCAGAGAATTGAGACCTTTCAAAGTTTTGGCCTGAGCGAGGGGAAATGGGGGAGTCATTTGAGCTCCCCGCCTCAGGTACCAAAATGTTGTGGGCCGGCCCTGAGCAAGACTGATAGCATTCACCTTGTCTATTGTGTTTTACCTTTCTTCTGGTACTGCTGCCAGTGGGGGAGCTACGAAAAATTCTCTTCTTCTCCCTAGCCCCCAAATGTGGCAGCTCCCCTCAGTGGTGGGATCATAAACCACTGATGGCTGTTGCAGTAGCACTAATTCTACATTTTCCTGGAGGGATCACTGGACTGTAACCAGGACTACCTGAATTCCAACCCTGGCTATGGCATCGACTCCTTAAATAAACTTCAGGGGGTAGCCGAGTTAGTCTGTTATAGAAAAACAACAACAAATGGTCTGATAGCACTTTATAGACTAACAAAACGTGTAGATGGTATAAAGCTCATACCACCAGCTACATGTTTTGTTAGTCTATAAAGTGCTACCTGTCCATTTGTTGTTTTTTTCCTTAAATAAAGTCACTCTGATTCAATTTTCAGATGTCTCCACCCATTTGGGATTCCCAGCTGGAGAGAACGGGTCTGATTTTCAGAAAGATCAACCCCTCTCAACTCCAATTGGCTCCGTTCGTGTCCTCACCGTCTCAGTTTGGCTCCCCAGAATTAGGCTACCAATGCTGGAATATGTGGGCCTAACCATTCTGTGCCTCAATTTCCCACCTGCAAAATGGAACTAAAAATACATGCCCTCCCCCTCCCAGAGGCATCACAACGCCTCATTATAGTTTGAGAGGATGTTACGTGTTGTATCAATGCCACTAAATATGATGATGCTCATTGCAAAGTCAAATAGAAGTGGAGGGAATAGTTGAATTAAGAGGGAGGAGCCTTGAATCATATATGCCTAAAACACAAACCACTGGTAAAGCAAAGCAAAATGTGTCTCAGAGAAAAATCATGTCCAAGTTTATATACACAAAGGATCAGATTTATCCATGAGCACCCACTACTCCATTGGAGGCTAGAGGCGTTCGGCCTCCCTGAAAACCTTGCCCATATATTATGCAGTATTTAAATGTTTTATCCGTGTACATTTTGACCACAATGGATTTCAATCAAGTGTTAAAGTCTGTTCCCATAGACCCAGCATGCAAAAGGAAAAAGCATTCGGTATTTTACAAACCACCGAGGCCCTCAAGCCCTCCCAGACTTCCTCCCATCATCATTTTACACCACACAGCATTGATTTGATAAGCTACAGAGAGAGTGGTGGTTTGGTTTTGCTGAAGGGTCATCCTTTTGGGGTCACCCGGACTTTAAATGCCACATCGTACCGGAGATGCTTTGCAGAACAGCAGTGCAGAAGGTCGTGGCCCCGATAGGAATCCATCCCTATTCAGGACTGCACTGAAGCAAGTGCTTAAATGTGAGTACAAGTGTTTCTTGGTGAAATAAGTGGACACAAGCACCTCCCAAATAGAGACTGAAGATGTGTTTAAGCGTCTCTTCAATCACAGCCTAAACTCTTGATACCAGATCTAAACTGGATTAAGTATGTCATACAGAGAGTACATTGAGGTGTAGCGTTTACACAAAAGAGGCTAAACCAAAAAATAAAACACAGGAAACCAGGGCTGCCTGGACAGCCCCCATAGCTATGGAACAGCATGCACCTTTTCTGCAAATTTAGCATCACATTTCTCCCAGTTTAACAAATGGCACATTCTGTCCCCACACACCCACACCACCCGTCAGGAGGAGATTATTCCTACTGAAGAATGGAGGATACATTCTGTAATACGAATCCCTGCGTTAGGTTTGCAGGCATGGATTGAACCTGGAGTCTGACCCACAGCCCTAGCCAAGCTGTCCTCAGCCTAGACCCCAAACTGGCATGAGAAGCAAGTGGGGCTGTGTGCTCTGCTGCTGGTCCTGCGACAGTCCAGCACAAGTTAGAGCAACCTCGGGGCTGCTCTAATTTGCAGCCAGCTGCAATGGGCCTCAGCTGGTCACTTTGATAGCCAGATGAGAGCTTATGGGTATCATGATTCAGTGAACTCTCCTGGACTTACTGAGCGAGGACTGAAATGAATTTTCAAGTGTTATGCTGGTACTTACAGGCTTCTTGGAAAAAAAACCCCACCCCTCTCCTCCCCTCCAACTCTCCATTCTAATCAGTCTCTGAAAGAACGAGATCTGGGATTAGAACAGCAAAAGATGTTGCAAATCATGACAGGGTACAACTGGCAGAGACTCGTGAAAGAAAGCCAGCCTGGCACCTGGACACAACCATGCAGAGGTCTCTCCAGCTATCCAATACCATCCTCTCATGAATACTAGATTCACACTTTAAAAAAAAAAGGGGGGGGGGCGGGAGAAATAAAACATTAATATGTTTTAAATTAGGGGACAAGATGACCCAGTTTAGGAGTCAAAGGCTGATCTCACAAAAGGCTTTGTTATAGAAGGGAATATAGAAGTTAATGAACTTAGGATAACCTTTAATTTTCAGAGTCCCCTCTCTGCCAATTCACTCAGCATTCATCGCAGTGGCATTGCTCCTAATGAACGATTTGGTATTCATACAGATCGCTCAGTATTACTTATCCCTCTGATCTCTCCTAATGGAAAAGCTGATTGTCACTGGGAAGTTATGAGGAAATATTAAAAAGATCTGATCCAGGATGAAAGTTTCGGTGCTGAAAATGAAACTGCCAGACGACAAGTGCAAATAAATTTGGGGCGCTTATTGCCACAGAGTTTTAGTGCCATTATAATTTACACGTTTCACTGTAGAGCTGCTGATCTCCAATCCAAATGATTACAAATGGGTGTCATCCTGTACTACACTTCAATATCATTCACAGCCCTGAAACCACATTCTCCTACTTCCTCAGTCCTTCCACTGACCTTACAGCTACAGGTTCAACCTCTCTAGTCCGGCACCCTCTGGACCTGACAGGTGCCGAACCGGAGAATTTGCCAGACCACAGGAGGTCAATAGCGTCTGTCAGCTCACTGAAGTCCATGGCAAAGCCCCCTTGCAGGATCAGGATCCCAGTGCACTATAGAAATAAAGTCTAAAAAGGCTTAAATCATATAAATCGGGGTGGGGAACCTACTGCCCACGGTCTAGGTTGGGCCTCCGATTGCCTGGATCCAGCCCCTGAGAATCTCCCCCCAGCACTGGGGAGCTGGTGCTCCAGCCCTACACCTTCCCCCACCCAGACCCCCATCCTCACTCCACTCCAACACTCTACCTCCCATCTAGCTCTCCCAGCCCTCTCCTGCACCCTACCAACCTCCCAGACCCACCAACTCCTAACCCACTCCTGCACCCTCCCTCCCGCCAGACCCCACCCCAGGCCTGCTTCCTGGCAGCCCCCCTCCCACACACTGAACTCCTCATTTTGGCCCTGCCCCAGAGTGTAGTGGAGGGCCCACAAAATCTACAAGCCTAGGCTCTAGCGTGCAAGGGGAATGTGAGTGGGTGGGTTGTTTTTTTTCTGCTTCTCACTTTTGTGCGGCGCCCGATTTTCTGATATTTCTGTGGGTCAGCAGCCCCCAACCCAAAAATGGTTCCCAACCCCTGAAAAATGGACAACCCAGGTCTCTGCTCCTACGTGTCATGCAAGTTCTGCTAGTATACATACAGTCGGCAGATGTTGTCATAAGTTTTTCTCCTTCTTGTGCACACAATACTGAGTGGGGTTTTCATTTGAGAGTCATCAGTCTAGGGTGAAACCTTCCAGTTTATGAGGGGGAAGCGCTGACGTATCGCATAGACTGAGCGTGCAGATTAGCAAGAGCTTGAGTAGATCTCTGCCCAGGCTCTCGCCACATGTTATTTCTCAGACCAATGGTCATATCATCGTGCGCTTTACAGACGCACATGCTTGATGTAATAGTATGGAGCTGAATGGCTACAGCAGCACAAAGGCACTTCAGTGTATAGGAGAGGTGGGTGACTGAGGCAAAAAAAAAGGTTTGAGTGACTATTTGCTCTGACTTTTAAGTCACATTCCCTTTGTACAATCTCCACAACTGCTGCTGGGATGGGGTTTAACCACCATGCGTGTTTGCAGACGGTCCATTTCCGAATCTCATGCAGTAACTGACCTACCGAATTTTAAGTTCCCGTGCATGGGGTTTTGCATCAGAGGGGCTTGCCTGCTCATCCACATCAGAGCCCAGAAACAACATCGCTAAAGAAATCATGAAGAATGAGTCAAAAACCAATCCAAGAATTCTCCAGTAAAACAAACAAAATGGCGACAGCTTTTATCGAGTCAGTAAATTTGGAGGAAATTCCCCAGGGATTAGATGTGAACAAGGTGTTCTTACTCAAAAGAGTGCTACAAAAACAAGGATTAATTCAAAGCTACAGCAAAGAGAGATTGTAGTAAAGCATTCAGGACTCAAAGGCTACGTCTACACTGAAGCACTGTTTCGGGATACTGGAGGCTATTCCGTGTCTTTTGAGCGTGCCCGTTATTTTGAAATATAACGGGCTCACTATTCCAACATCCTTGTAAACCTCATTCCATGAGAAGTAAGGGACGTTTCAGAATAGTGATTTATTTTGAAATAAGTGCTGTGTAGACAGCACCCAATTTCGAAATAAACTATTTTGAAATTAACTCGAAATAAGCTATGCAATTTGCATAGCTTATTTTGAGCTCCGGGTGCAGTGTAGACACACTCAAAGGGTACGTCTACATAGCCGAGATATTTCGGGATACCGATGCATGCTAAAATAGCTACCTCGCTTCTTAGAAACGTGCCCGTTATTTCAAAATATTTTTTGAAATAACGAGTATGCTATTTCGCCATCCCTGTAAGCCTCGTTGCACGAGGGTTAAGGGATGGCTCGAAATAGCATGTTATTTTGAAATACGGTGCTGTGTAGACAGTGCAAATTGTGTATCTTATTTCGAGTTTAGGGTATAGATGCACACAAAGAAGCCAGGGCTCTTATAGGGCATGTCTACACAGCAGGACTAAACTTGAAATAAGCTACGCACCTTGAGCTATGTTAATTGCGTAGCTCATGTTGAAATAGCTTACTTCGAATTTGGGCACATCTAGGGCATATGTAGACTTGCTTTCACTTTCGAAAGAAGTTATGCAAATTCAGCAGAAATTTGCATATCTTCTTCCGATCGCTTTTTCGAAAGAGGTTCTTTTGAAAAAGAAAGTAGTCTAGACGTGGTTCTTTCAAGAAAAAAACCCTTTTTCAAAAGAACCATGTAAACCTAATTTTTTTAGGAAAAATGGTTCTTTCAAAAAAGAGGTTTTTTCTCAAAAGAACCGCTTCTAGACTACTTTCTTTTTCGAAAAGATGATCAGAAGAAGATATGCAAATTCGGCACGAATTTGCATATCTTCTTTCGAAAGTGAAAGCAAGTCTAGACGTGCCCCTAAACAGCACTTATTTCAAAATAGAGCACTCTTCGACTTCCCTTACTCATAAAAAGAGGGTTATGAAAGTCAGAGTAAGAAGCCGGTTATTTTGAATTTATTTCAAAATAATGAGCTTGCAGTGTAGACGTGCAATACGTTATTTCAGAATAATGTCTGTTATTCTGAAATAACGCTGCTGTGTAGATATGCCCATACTGTGCTTGCAAAAGAAAACAGCCAATGAAAGCTTGCATCTTACCTTAGCCTATCAGCTCTTGGGTATGAGCTCCGCCATAGCTGTGCAGTGGAAAATGGGAGGAGATACGCTTAAGGCAAACATCAAGGGAAGCTAGTGCTATCTCAGCTTTATTTTATGTCTTTCCTCCCCTCTTCGTACTGACTCAGTCATCACCCCTTATAAAAGTTTTTCTTCTCAGCTTCCTTTGGGATTTGGATGGGGTCAAATCAATTCCTGCTGTTGCTCTGCTAAGTTCGGTTGGCAATGGCAATATTTCTCTCTCTGATTTTCTCATACCCATTGCAGGAATATCTGGTAACATCTGCTCAGAGTTTTAGCGCCTTCCTTCCCTCCCCCCATACCATGGTATGTTAGAACTTCCTAGTTAAACAGGTCCCAATTGGACTTCATGGAGTCTTCTCTATGATATCAGGGAAAGCCAAAGAGCAGCTGTATTTGGAACATACATTAACAGGGATTTACATTTTTTTCCAAATTCTCTCATTTACTCCTTTTAAAACATCCTCCATTAACTACTCCTTTCAGCTCTCCTGTCACTACATTTCCCCCTCAACAACCTATCAGGCTGCAGACATTCTAGGAACTGCCACTTCTCTTCCAGGGCAGCGAAAAGGTGCCGAAAATCAGTGATAGTATTCTTGGATATCCTTGTAACGGGGTTGTACTCACCACTCACGAGCAGCCCCTGTTAGCAGAATCATGTGCCTGCACTCTGTTTATGGTGCCTCTCCTGTGACCCAGCCTTCCAGCCGAGTTATATATAGCCTGCACACTTCGAACACCAAAGAAGAACTGAGAGCTCTGGCCCAGCAGCTTTTTTTATACTATCTGGTTGGGCCCTGATTGGCTGCTTCCCCTGCAGCCACTCTAATCTGCATGGAGGACCCCTCTACTGCCTTTTCTGGGGGCGGAATGTGGCAGGACTACAAGGCCTCCAGCAGGAGATCTCAGGGCCTGGTCCACTCACAATGCTCCACAGGAACTGTAAGGGAAGAGACAGCATCAAAGAAAATGGAAACTGAGAAAACGTTGCTCTTCTGCTTGCCTTCTTCTACTGCAAGAGTCATCAGCGAATGCCCAGATTAGTTTTCACCCTATGTACGAATGGCACATACGAAGCAAACCTGGCCATCAATGGGATGCCTGGCACTTCCAGTGACTTTAATCACGGATAGACGGATAAACCAGCTGGATAAAAATAATTCACAATTTGCATCCAGAGAGGACGGGGGCATTCCAAGCTGTCTGAGCCCCGATGAAATCTTTGCGTATGATTTGTATATTCCAGCAGGCTTTTGTATTAAGTCAGAGTTGATTGAGAGATCAGTTCAGACCCATCACACCAGAATACCAACGGGAACTGCTCCGTCCCTCTCCTCTCTCTGTAAAATCCTCCAGAGGAGGTGACTTTCTCCTCTCCCTTTGCCGACAGTTTACAGTCGCCGTTCTGTGGAATAATGCTAAATGAAACATGTATGCGAATAACTAGTTGTAATCAAAGATATTTCTTGCCCAGAAGAGCCTAACGCCCCCTTTAAAACCACATCTAAGCCCTAGGAGTCCCAGCGTAGAATGTTCCCTCTAATGTTTTCCACCTGTATGCAGAATACATTTTGTTATGTGCACCAAGGTAGGTGCAGATGTGCACTATTGGTAGAAACACATGCTGCCGGCTGTGGGTAGCTGTGGGCGTTCTGCTAATCAGTGGGGTGAATCTCTTGGACGGCTTCCCAAGTGTACAGCTTACAGGGAACACTGGTGCTTATTTGTTCTAGGGATGGGACTCAGCCAACCAGAGAGAAAAAATTCTCCATCTCACACACGCCCAGAATGCTGGACAACAGCTTTCCTTCAGCATCACGTCTTCAACAAAACCACCACCTCTGTAACACTGCTGGGCTTGCGGGGCTTTAGATGACATTTACTTAAAAGGTGAAGCTCAAGTAGTCTGTACACATCCACCACATTAGCTCAGCTGCAATATCCTAAAAGGCAGGAGGCTACCTCAAGGGACTAAATAGGGGAAGGGTCCAGAGTGACCTGGACAAATTGGAGGACTGGGCCAAAAGAAATCTGATGAGGTTCAACAAGGACGAATGCAGAATCCTGCACTTGGGATGGAAGAATCCCAAGCACAGTTACAGGCTGGGGCCTTTCCGGCTACGAAGCAGTTCTGCAGAAAAGGACCTGGGGGTGACAGTGGACGAGACGCTAGATAGGAGTCAACAGGGTGCCCTTGTTGCTGAGAAGGCTAATGGCATATTGGGCTGTACTAGTAGGAACAATGTCTGCCAATTGAGGGAAGTGATTATTCCCCTTTATTCAGCACTGGTAAGGCCAGTCTGGAGTACTGCATCCAGTTTGGGGCCCTCCCACTACAGAAAGGATGTGGACAAATTAGAGTGAGTCCAGCAAGCGGCAATGAAAATGATTAGGGGTGGGGGGCACATGATGTAGGAGGTGAAGTGGAGGGATTTGGTTTGTTTAGTCTGCAGAAGAGAAGAGTGAGGGGGGATTTGAGAGCAGCCTTGAACTACCTGAAGGGGGATCCAAAGAGGATGGAGAGAGGCTGTTCTCAGTGGTGACAGATGACAAAACAAGGAGCAATGATCTCAAGTTGCAGAGGAGGTGGTCCAGGTTGGGTATTGAGGAAAACTATTTCACTAGGGGTGTGTCTAGACTAGATGGCTCTGTCGACAGAGCCATGTAAAGTAGTTTACTTGACATAGTCAATGAAGCGGGGATTTAAATAATCCCCGCTTCATTAAAATAAAAATGGCCACCGCGCTGTGCCGACGATCAGCTGATCTGGCACAGTGCGGCAGTCTAGACGCGGATCGGTCGACAAGGGAAGCCTTTGTCGACCGCTGAAACAAGGTTTACCGGAGCGGTCGACAAAGGCTTCCCTTGTTGACCGTGCCGCGTCTAGACTGCCGCGCTGTGCTGGATCAGCTGATTGTCGGCACAGCGTGGTGGCCATTTTTATTTTAATGAAGCGGGGATTATTTAAATCCCCACTTCATTGACTATGTCGAGTAAACTACTTTACATGGCTCCGTCGATGGAGCCATGTAGTCTAGACACACCCCAGGAGGGTGGTGAAGCACTGGAATGGGCTGGGGGGAGGGGGCGGCAGACTTGCTGGGCTCCTTGGCAAGGTGTGTGGTGTGGGTGGCAACTCCCCACTCCAGGAAGCGGTGGGGTCTCATATGGAAGGGGCGGGGTCTCGTGTGGAAGGGGCGGGACCAGCGGCAGCCAGCCATCAGCCCTGAGATCCTCCTAGAGTATGTCATACAGTGCTCTGGTGGCGATTTAAAGGGCCCAGGGTGCCAGCTGCCATTGCTGCTGCAGTAGTGGTGGGGCTGGAAGCCCTGGGCCCTTTTGAATTGCCTGGCCCCAGGGCAGTTACCCCCTTTGCCCTCCCAATGCCGGGCCTGGGAATGGGTTGCCTAGGGAGATGGTGGAACCTCCATCCTTAGCGGTTTTTACAGCCAGGCTTGACAAAGCCCTGGTGGGGGATGATCTGGTTGGCCCTGCTTTGAACAGGGGGTTGGAGGAGATGACCTCCTGGTGCAGTGGTGAGCACCCTGCGGCCAGCAGGTTGCATGAGGGCTGTCGAGGTCCCATAGGTGGCTCGAGCACCCTCTCCCTGCCTCTCATGTACCAGAGGCCCCACACTTACCTACCCCTCTGCCGCCCTCCCAGCACTTCCGAAGCACCATGAATTGGCTGATTCACACTCCCTCCCAGCTCCTCCCCCTCCCTCTCAGTGCTGGAATGCCGCAAATCAGCTGATCCACAGCGCTCCAGAAGTGCTGGGAGGAGCAGGGACAGGGCCCGCTTGGGATGCAAGGCGGGGAACAGCCCAGGCAGGGATTTGAGATTGTAAAGTATGTGCAAATGTTTCTTTTTTATTATTATTGTTATTTGAAGTGGATGACAGTTCTATCAATATAGGAATGATTAAAAATAATTCCTAAACCTGTTTTGAAATATTCAGCATGCCATGTATTCATGTCTTTAATCTTATTCTGGTGGTTGTGGTAAGTACACGTGCCTGATTTCAATCTCGCAGCCTACTGAGATGAAGGAAGCAGCCCACTCACGAGCCTTGGTTGCCCTGGGGTCCCTTCCAACCCTAATCTTCTATGATTCGATGACTATTTTGGCCTTTGCCACAGTCTTGTTGGGCAAATTTCTCATGCTTTGGGCCTCATTTTGTCCCCTCAGTAAGAACAGCCTCTCCGGAGCATTATGGACCTTTGTGGCTCCGCGGTTGTCCCAGCTGGAATTTGCTAACACATTTTGAGATGCTGGAGGTTCCAGTCGTAATGACGGTCTTGGTCAGATCGCCTGTGAGGACTGACCCCAGGATCTCCAGGTGTGAACGCACGACCCTCTCTGCTTGTGCTGAAGAACCAGCTAGCTCTATTAGGTCAGAAGCAGAAAACGAGTCAAACCTCCACGAGGGGTGTAGCCAGGAGAGCGCAGAGGGCAGGTTGCATGGGGGCTTCGGTACTCTTGCTAGATCCATTCTGGTATTTTTCTTTCGTGTATGAAGACAATTTGTTGGAATGCAAGGCAGGAAAATTTCAAGTAAAAGGGAAGATCGGGTGAGGAGGATAGAAAGGGCAGAAGGAGATTTTGGAATTGATTCAAGGCCTGCTCTTGAAACCAGGGATACGAGGCCAAACAATCGATGTTCCGTGCCACGAGAAGCCATTTGGAGTGCACATAGATGACTGGTGGAACTTTCGATACAGTCTCGCTTTTCTGTAGTTATCCAAATTCTCGCTGTGAAGAGGAGCCACTGTGCCATAGCTAGGGCTTGACCACATAAGGGCACTCAGGGCTAATATTCTGTGGGTAAAACCAGAGCTAGACCGTTATTACAAAAAGTCATCCTTGGATATACTTTTACATTTTTAAATACATTTGCATTCCCACTGACTTGCAGCCGCTTTTAGCATTGGTTTCCCAGAAATAGCCTAGCTAACAAGCCCGACTAATTGCAGCAACAGCATTTTGTGCAGGTTTTAGGTCAGTGGTTTTCAAACTACGGGTCGTGACCCAGGACTAGGTCATGGAATGTCGGGCCCTGGGTCTTGTTGCTTCAGGGGGATCAGGTGACCAGTGGGGGTGTAAGGCAGCTTCCTGCGCCTGTCCTGGCACTGCAGACTGTGCTGCGCCCCAGAGGCGGCCGGCAACAGTTCCGGCTCCTAGATTGGGGTGGGGGGGAGAGTACAAGGCTCCGTGCACTGCCCCTGCTCTGAGCACTAGCTCCACACTCCCTTGGGCAGGTTGCTGCTTCTGGGGCGCAGCATGGTCTGCGGTGCCAGGAGAGGCAGGAAGCTACCTTAACCACCCGCCCCCCCCACTGCACTGCTGACCAGGAGCTGCCCCAGACCTGACCCTTCCCCACAAGGTGGAGTCCCTCTTACAGCCCAAAGCTCTCTTCGTCAGCCCCACCCCAGAGCCCACACACTAGTCAAAACCTGTTTGGACACGGCCTCAACAATTTTCTTCCACTGGGTCATGAGAAAAAGCCCGCACCGTTTTAAATAATACTTGGGGAAAACAAATTTGGCCCCAGACGCTGAATTCTACAAAGAATCCAGTCATGGACTAGAAACAATGATCATTGATGAGCATGTTGTTAGTAGCAAGCTTCCAACCAGGATCTACGCTCAAAAGGTTTCAAGAGAATTTTTTTTAAAAAGAGAATTTTTAAAATTATATTTGAGAATACCTGAGCGATGTCCGGAACTTTTATACACGAAACAAGCCAGGCGATACGGGGCCAATAAAATCCTTCATTCACAGTTATTCGCCCAGCGTGTGTTAAAACCCGGCCCAACCTGCCGTCGTTGGGCTTGGATGGTACTTGCAGACGGTTTTGTCTGGCTGACACCACAGACGTTGCTTTTATCCAAGCATCTGTGGATGACTCGACAATTCCTGCTGCGGAAGGAAACCCACCTGGCTTGTATGTTTTCCAGATGTTTAAAATGTTCTCAGGCCCTGGGAAGCAAAGCGCTTTACACAGCCCCCAGCAGTACACAGCACTTGGATTTCAATGCTGAGGAATCCAAGGGCATATCTACGTGGGGTTGTGTGCACTGGTGCAACCCCCAGTTGCGTACCCTGGGTTGTGCACACAGCACTGGTGCACAGGCCCTGCACTCAACAAAAATTACTTGCCCCTATGGGAATCACCCCTGCTTCAGGGTGCCCTGAAGGCTATCATATGGGGGCTATTTAACCTATTGTTTTCCCCTGTTGTAAGGGTGTTTGATTCAGTTACACTGGCTGAGGATAAGGCCAAGGGAACCCCCCATCCTCCTGGAAATCGGTCCAGCACCTCCCACCCGGGGCACATGTGAAAAGTTGCAAACTGCCTCTAAGCAAAGCTGGCTGTCAGCCCTCCTTCGGTCGCATGTTTGGTGTCAGGCCAGCGGGGCCTGTTTGCTTTGTTCTGGAGCAGGCAGATGGGGACAGGAGCAGGGTAAGCCCCGGCTGCCTGACGCAGATTGCCACTTACTCACTCCAGCGTGAAAAATGTCACCCGCCTTGGAGGGATCCCTCCCCCCCACCACACACACACAGCTGTTAATGAGACAGTTTGCCAGAGCCAGACAAATGCAGCCAAGCACCACTCCTGCTGCTGCCTGGGGGGCCGGCGGGAGGCGAACAGGGCAATGTGGCCCCGGTGGTGCGCCCAACGCTTGGTTGGTGGCCGCTATTTGTTCGTCAAAGAGCTCGCCAGCTCCGTCGGCACACGTCCAGGCTGTGCGCGTGGGGGAGGGGGAGCGTGTCCTTTGTCTTGTCCGGCAGGAAGGCAGGTCACACCTGGGAGCTAACCCAGGCGCCCAGCGCTCCCTGGAGCTGCGGCGCCTTCCTTCAGGGCAAGATTCCCCCTCTGCGCAGAAAGTTAGCACAGACGTCGGAGCGAGACTTAGGGCCCCCACGCAGGCCTGGTGCAGGGTGAATTCCAACCCTCAGCGCAGGGCCGGCCTCGGGGAAAATGGCACCCCGGGTGAGCCTGTGTTTTGGTGCCCCTGAGCCCTGTAGGCCTAGCACCACCCACTTCCCCTGGCATCCCTGGGCTCCCCAACCCCTGCACCCCCATCCGGTGCCCTCTTTACCACTAACCCCTGCATTGGGCCCTCTTTGCCCCTAACCTCTGCACAGTGCCCCGTTCACCCCAGCCCCTGCACTCTCCTGCTACCTCTGCTCCCACCCCCGACCCTGCACGTTCAGCATGCCTCGCCAGATTGCCCTCTGCACCCAGTAGCACCCATGCCCGGTTGCTCCTCACACTCTGGCTACGGAGCTGAAGGCCGGCCCAGGGAGTCGGCTTTCAGATGAACTGGAGGTCAGACCCCGTTCCTGTACGTTGCTTACGGTGCTTCTGCTTGGGGGGCAGTTGCAGAAAGGAACCCCTTAGAAACAGGGTTCTAGAACTGGAAGGGACCTCGTGAGGCCATGAAGTCCAGTCCCCTGCCCTCACGGCAGGACCAAGCACCTTACGGCGAAGCTCACTGCTGTGCGGAGAAACGAGCACGAGGCTTGTGCGCTACTTAAGGTTTTGATTGAGGAGGAAATAGGCCTTCCCCTGCACAAACCTGATTTCACCACCGCAGGTGCACCACTGCTCTCTCTTTTCCACGCTTCAGGGATTGACAAGGAAATGGGGACTGGAACCATGATCACGGATGGACAGAAAGCACCACTAGAAACTGCTACCATGCTACCAGCAGATACATGCTTTCCCCCAACTCAGAAATGCTACTTGTGCAAGGAGGAGCAGAATTAAACCCAAAAGGGTTTTGCCTCCAATGTTAAGTGCATATTGAAGATTTAAGTAGCAATTAAGGTTGCTCTAGAAGATGGCAAAACAGCATGTTTATTTTCCTCAGATAAAAAAGAAAGAAGGGGGGGGAAAAAAGAGCAGTTAGGAAAACAGACTGGTGGGGGAAAAATATTAAATGGATGTTTCTGCACACACACAAAAAAACCAGGCTGACAACATTTCTGCTTTGTAAGGGGGAAATTACTGTAACGCGCTGTTTACATAGCAGAAATCAGGGGAAATTATGCTGTCACACTGACATCTGTAGGAGAAGGACAATTTTAAAATTACACTGTTCAACACCTTTAATGATTTGTAACACAAGAGGTGTGGCTACTCCTATTAAATGTGTTGCCAAATCAATAAAAGGCATAATTGGAGTTGTTAGAGCAAATTATAGCACCACCGTTATGTTGCAATACAATGTTCCCTTGTAAACTGCTATTACGGGTAAAGCTGTATTTCTCTCTTATTTGGCTGTTTTGTAATGAGTTGGCATTTTGCTCCATAATAGTTCCACTTTCTTTTATGGAGCTTTCACTTTTACTTTCCTCCTTTGTGCAGCCTATAATTTCCCCCCTTCTTTCCCTACCTCTCTGCCTGTTGACAACGGGTCTATGCACCTTTGAAAACAGCCCTGAGGTTATAAACTATATTATTTGTAATCTTTTTCAGTTGGAAGGTGGGGGGGGGAGGGGGAAAGAAGAGGCTTAAGATTCACACATTGAGAGCCAGGGGAGCCGACAGGATTGCTGGGCCCCTCAGCGATGGGGGAGGGGTGCGGCTCCATGCACCCAGAGGGGGCGGAGCCTTGGGCAGAAGGGGTGGGGCTACTGCAGCAGCAGTAGAATCCCTTTAAAATTGCTGAGCCCCAGGACAATGGACCCCCCCCCCCACCCCCCAGCCCTCCCTCTGTCTGCAAACCTGTTCAGAACCCAAGAAGGTTTTAGGCTGGGCCTTTATCTTTCCCAGGGGGCAGGAGGGTCACAGAGGTAGAGGAGGAAGGGGGGAAGATGCACAATCTCTATATTTCCAAAGCCTGATGGATTTCAGCTGATTTCTTTGGAACACAGGGCGTGGCCATTAATGCCTGATAGCGGCCAGGCAACAAGTCCACTCTGTGCCTAGCAGTAACACACAAATTCACTGTAACCGCTAAAAGTTCCCAAAGTCTCGTTTACAGCCTCAGCTCACAGTTGCACTGACAGCACAGCTCCGAATAAAAAGGGGCGATTTGTCTTTCTGGCAAAAAAGCAAGGCCAACAGATGCCAGTTCCCAGATACGGCTATTGATCCCATCCCTTCTGAAGCCTTTGCCGGGGTACTGAGCAGAGCTGCTGTCAAGCGGCCAGGTTCTTGCCTGGGTAGGTGTGCGCTAGCACACACTGGTGGCTTTTGGATCTGTCCATTCAAAGGAACTGGAGAGATTTACCATTGGAAATCCCAGAAAAGCAAAAGTAAAAAAAAAACAGGCAACTTGATCCTGTGAGAGGCTTAACCTAACAGGGTACCAGCCTGGCCCCGTTTAAAGGAAAATCCAAGGGGTCTGATCATTGGAATACCAGCTGCTACAGACCTAGCAAAACATACCACACAGACAGAAGTGAATGGAGAAAAGAAGCCAAGCTTGCAAGCTTTCTCCCTCTCCCGCCTCCCTATGAGCGGGGAAAATCGGGTTCAGTGCACAGCAGAGTGCAAGAGTTGCCTGAGCTCTTCTCTGCCACCACAACAAACAAGATACATCTATACGCACAAGGGGCTGGAACAATTTGTGTAGTGGGGGTGCTGGGAGATGTTGAGCCAAACTGGAAACCTTGCATATAATTGCAACCACTTCAAACCGGGGGACAGGGGGGAGGCCTGAAGCACTCCCCCCACACCTCAGTAGTGCCGGATGGCAGAACAAGGAGCAATGGTCTCAAGTTGCGGTGGGAGAGGTCCAGGTTGGATATTAGGAAAAACTATTTCCCTAGGAGGGTGGTGAAGCACTGGAATGGGTTACCTAGGGAAGTAGTGGAGTCTCCATCCCTAGAGATGTTTAAGTCTCGGCTTGACAAAGCCCTGGCTGGGTTGATCTAGTTGGGATTGGTCCTGCCTAGAGCAGGGGGCTGGACTTGATGACCTCCTGAGGTCTCTTTCAGCTCTATGGTTCTATGATTCTATGACCTCTAGTTCCAGCACCTATGTGATATGCAAGCACCCACACAAGGGCAGGGTAAAAAACCTTGGACAGACAGGGATTTTAAAAGGGCACAAACTCCAATTTGGAAAGGAGAATTTCAATTCCTCCTTCCCCATGTTAAGTTGCAAGAGCGCGTGCGCGCGAGCGCACGCACGCACGCACGCACGCACACACAAACACACAGAGAGCAACCCTTCCTTTCCCTGCATCATCTTACAGAGAAATCTCCTTCCTGTCCCTGAACTACACACACACACAGAGCAACCCTTCCTTTCCCTGCATCTTGCAGAGAAATCTCCTGTCCCTGAACTACCCACACACACACACACACACACACACACACACACACACACACACACACGAGAGAGAGAGAGAGAGAGAGAGCAACCCTTCCTTTCCCTGCATCTTACAGAGAAATCTCCTGTCCCCTGAACTTTACGTGTCAGCAGCATCAGGGCTGTTTTTGGCTCAGCCCCTGCCAGCCTCAACTCACAAGTTAACGGTGCACAGCAGCTGTCCATTAGACAGCATCTACACAGCAGGTCCCTGCTAACTGCCAGGCGCCGATTTTCAAGGCAGGCACAGTGTGACAGATAGGGGCGCATGCTGCTCTTATTATTTAAGTTATTTTAGGAACACCAGCTGAAGTCAGGAAAGGGGGCCGCAGTTAAAGGCAGACTATTTAAATAAATAGATATTAATTGAGCTACGTTAGTATTGACAAAGCATTATCGGCAACCTGCAAATTCAAATAGGAAAAATCATTTGCTCAATACTAACCTGCATAGGGACATTTTGAAATTAAATATCAGGGGAAGGGAGAAAACAAGAAAAAGTTAGAGAACCTGAGTCTTCTCCGTTACCCAAGGGTAAAACCAGGAGGTACTTTACCAAACCTCTGCCATGTCCAAGGAATGTGTCTGCTTTTCCAAAAAAAATTTCAGAAAAGCAGACACGTTTTTTTGGCATCCCTGCAAACCTCATTCTACAAGGAAGAAGGGATGTTCCGAAAGAGGCTTTTTTTTCCCGACATTTGGCCCAGTGTGGTCAGGCCAATTGTTGGAAAAGCCTCTTTCAGAAGAAAAGCGGAAAAAGCTATGCAAATTGCAGTTCACAATTTGCGTATCTTTTTCCGATAGAACTTTGCAGTCTAGACGCAGCTTAAGAGCCGTAAAATGTCTCCTCTCTTTCACACCAGAGCAACGGACCCAAAGGGATCTCATTACTAAAGCCTGTGTTTAAATGCCCTTCCCATATAGGAATGTTTGCTTGAATCAGGGCCCTAATCCTGCATTTTATCTTCCATGTCATGCCTACAGGTATGTTAACATGCACAAATACTGCGTTGATTACATTCTTCAGGGACCAACTATTTAGTTAGACCAAGGGGGCTAAATAAGTCTCAACTACTTTCTAGGACATGCAAGAAATCTCTTAATTTGCTGCTTCATCATATTTTATTATGAAACAGCATCGATCCCAGCTGGGGCTTGTGCCAGGCCTTTTGTCACAGAGTCTCAAAGGGCTTTGGGAAATGTAGCTAATTCTCATCATCCCCATTTAACAGATAAGGAAACCGAGGCACAGGGAGGCTAAGCAACCTCTCCCACCTCATATCAGAACTGGAAGGGTAAATTATTCAAGAACGCATGCAAGGAATATGCTAAAATAAAGACATATGCATCCCAGCACTATTTGTGTTTGATCATGGCAGGTGTGCCTGGGAAAGATACTTAACGAGTAAGGAATAATATTCAGCTGTCCTTAAGTCCACCCTCCTACCCCAACTTACTCCCAGACAACAGTAGTGACTAGAACACATCTGTAGCAAAAAGAGCACCAGAAAAGCTGTATTTCCTACAGAAGAGTGCCTTAAGAAAAGGCACATACCGGTGGTAAGACATACACCTACTTAACTCAGTTCATATTCTTTTTATTTTCACTGAATACAGAGACATATTAGTTTGTTTCCCATAACATAAAAACAAGGGGTCATCAAATGAAATGAATAGGTAGCAGGTTTAAAAACAAACAAAAGGAAGTATTTCTTCACACAATGCACAGTCAACCTGTGGAACTCCTTGCCAGAGGATGTTGTGAAGGTCAGGACTTGAACAGGGTTCAAAAAAAAGAGCTAGATAAATTCATGGAGGACAGGTCCATGAAGGGCAATTAGCCAGGATGGGTAGGAATGGTGTCGCTAGACTCTGTCAGAAGCTGGAAATAGGTGTCAGGGGATGGATAACTTGATGGTTACCTGTTCTGTTCATTACCTCTGGGGGCATCTGGCACTGGTCACTGCTGGAAGACAGGATACTGGGCTAGATGGACCTTTGGTCTGAGATAGTATGGCTGTTCTTTTGTTCTTATGACATAATAGTCTCCTTAGTGGGATTAGACATCCAGCTAGTGGAGAAGGCCCTCCGATGCTCATACAGAGCCCAGCCCTCAGTGGATGTTAAATCAATGTAATTCCATTGACTTTGGTGTTGGTGTGCACCAACCAAGCATCTGGGATCATGTGGCTCTCAGCGGATACCACGAATGGGGCTCAGGAAGGGGTGGTGTGTCCATTTTTGTACACACTATATAACCCTTTTATTGAGGGAAGGCAGATGGGGAAGAAAGAAAAAAATATTTTACAGCGTGGGTCGTGAAACAGCAAGATAACGTTCCAGCCACATGCAGCGGAAGCACACAATTATAGTTAAGAAGATAGATTACAAATTCCTCTAATGCAACCCCATACTACCCTTTACATAAGCTCAACACAGCAACAAGCTTTCCAGGAGGGACAGGGGAATGGTGTTATCATGGGCATAGCTTTCCCGCCCAAGCGAGGTATACCTCCCCAAACGGTAACAAACATCTAAAAAAAGGTCTGCGTTCCCGAGCCATGTGTTTGGCCACTTAACCGTTTTGGGTTTGTGGTTCAGGTTTCAAAACCTGCCACAGATTTCAATATAGAAATTGGGGGGGGGGAGGACCCCAAACAAACGTGATACTCTTGTTTCACCTCACACCCCACAGTGGGCACTCTCGTCTTGCTGGGCTGTGCAGGCGTAAGAATGCATCGCCCGTCGCCCAAATGTAAAGCACTTAATAAACAGGCTGTTAATGTGTCAGTCGACAGCAGCAGATACAAGGCAAAATGGCTAAGCTCCTTCCCCCCCCAGCCCCAACCCCCCTTCACACTCCTCATGATCCTAATTGCATCAAATCTAATCATTTTTATGGGATAAAAAGATTTCCGTGGATGACAAAGGGTTACATTCTTAGCCCTGTTGATCCAGCTAGTAAAATTAGATAAGAAATAGGTTTCCAGGCGATGCATTAAAGGAGGGGTAGGTGGGAAAGGGGATGGCTAGAAAGAGAGAGGGGAAAAATCATTTACTGCAATTCTGTGGCTCACTCCTTGGTTCAAGAAAGAAAATGTAAATGTGATGCTCGTTTGGCCACAGGCAGCTGCTTCTATCAGCCACTGCAAACTGCAGCAGGACAAAGGGGTAACTCTGGTAAAAGGAAAGGTTAATAGCAAAGCAAGGGAAGGGGGGGGAGCTCATCGAGATGTACGGCACGTCGCAGCCTCGACACTCGGTGATGGGTTCGAACTGGGAACTGACATGAGATATAGAAGTGCTCATTGAAAATAATTCAGAGTGACGGCCGCATTGGCCTGAAAATGGAGAAGGCTGAATCACCCGGCACTTGGCGAACATGCAGGAACAGGGTTGCCAACTGCTCCTGATTATTTTCAGTAATAGTCTGGATTTTACTGACCACTCCTCTTCCACCCTCACCCGCACATCAAAGAACTTGGCTATGCAGTCACTGAAGAGGGGAAATTATTGTGCCTGCCTACGTGGAGACACACACAAAGCACAGACATGGGCATATGGATACAGCTATGGAATACAGCAAGAATCAAACATAAAAATCCATTTAGGCCTCGACCTGCAAACACTTAAGCACATGCTTAACTTTACTCCCATGTAAAAACAACGAGGAGTCCTGTGGCACCGTAAAGGCTAAGTGATTTATTTGGGCATAAGCTTTCATGGCTCAAAAACACTTCGTTAGATGCATGAGGATGTGGTTGAGAGCTACGAAACCTTATGCCCAAATAAATCTGTTAATCTAGGTGTCACAGGACTCCTGGTTGTTTTTACAGATACAGACTAACGTGGCTACCCCTTTGAGACTTTACTCGGATAAGTAGTCCTACTGAAGTCAATAGAACTACTCATATTCCTAAAGTGTACATTTTGCAAGATCAGGGCCTTATAAATTGCATGTCTACACTGTACACACACAGAAAGAGGTTTTATAGCACAGGAAACATTTACCATCTCATTTTTTACCTTTTATATATAAAAACTGTGTGCATGTGTGTACACTAACATGCATATAGAATAATTACAAAATATCATTGAGCTACTTAGCAAATCTTAGGATGCCATGAAAAAGCAGATCAATAATAAGGAGATTCTATTGCTGGTTAACAGAATTCAAGTTCAAAATTGTTTTAAAGCATTATAATGTGTTACTTCCGATTTCAGATTTCCAGATGACACTTGTTTGTATTGCATACAATGCGCCTATCTATATATTTACACATCACACACCCTATACGCCCACACTATATACATACACCATTTGCTTGGATTCACTGTCATGTTTAATCTCTCACCACCAGGTGAGATACATGCGTTAAGTGTTGCTGCAGTGGGTCGATACACAAGCAGCCGATCTCTGTGGAATCCTGACTATTCTCGTGGATGGACTTGCTCCGAACAAACCCCAATGTAACCTTTCCCATAGAACAGAGGGGCCCAGAGATGGCAATAAAGCAGATTCAGGAGACAGACGATAAGAAAAGTCAGGTAAAATTAGACCTTCCTCAGTTGCTTGTCTGAATGGCCGATGCAGACACTGGGGATATGGCTAGACTGTGGAACGCTTTTTTTTGCGGAAGAGCTAACGCGCTCTTTCGGAAGCCCCTGTATTCCTCATTCTACAAGGAAGAAGGCGGCTTTCAAAAGAGGGTTTTTTCCTGACATTTAGCCCAGTCTAGACAGGCCAAAAGTTGGAAAAGCCTCTTCCGACAAAAGTATCTGAAAAAGCTATGCAAAAATCCGCATTTTGTGTAGCTTTTTCCAACAAACAGATGTAGTCTAGCCGTACCCTAGGATAGAACTGTTTAAAAAAAAAAAAAAAGGAGAACCCATTAAAGCCGCCATGCTAAAGAAATAATGATGAAACCATAACAGCACTTTGTATTTAGATTGATGATCCACCTGCTTCTCTCTCTCCCACTACCTAGCACGTGTGTGCATCACCTTTCTCACACACTCCAATATGACACTAGCACCTGTGTTCCCTGTAAGCTGAGCACTTGTGCAGCCACTCAGGAGAGTTTCCAATGCCACCCAGCTGATCAGCAGAGCCCCCATGGCTAGGTCTTTTGTTTCTCCTGGTGGTGCACATTTGTACATGCCTCGATGCACATACAATTTATTCCACACATGGAAGGAAAAGCTTTGAGGGAACATTGCCCAGCACTCAAATGCTTAGCAAGTTTACTGTGTGGACAGGATACACAGTATCAATATAAATTAATACCTAGATATCAACTTCTATGTTGGACCATCATCTCAACACCCCAATATAGAACAGTTCTGCAGTGACGAAACCTGCTGTATAACAATGCAGAAAAATTACTAAGTCGCAGGTCTTCTAACTCTGAGCAGGAAACATTTTATGACTAAGGAAAACTTTATTAACCCTAAAGCCACTGGGTCCCTCTCTCTCCACTGCCCTGCAGAACTTGGCTTAGAACACCGAGGTGTTTAAGTCTCGGCTTGACAAAGCCCTGCCTGGGTTGATTTAATTGGGATTGGTCCTGCCTTGTGCAGGGGGCTGGACTTGATGGCCTTCTAAGGTCTCTTCCAGCTCTATGATTCTATGATTCACTGTCCAGCCCCTTGCTGCCTGGCTTTCTCCAACAGATTAAAGAAACAGTGCCCTTACCCTCTCATGCAAATCCTGCACACCAGGCTGGTACCCAAATCAAAATACTATATTAAAGCAGCAAGCATTTTAACCGTCAAACATGCTTAGGCTTTTGCTGGCACAGCCAGATTAATTTTACTGTTCAGATAGCTAGTTCTTAACTCAACTACATGAAAATGTGTCCTCAAGGTTATAGAATTACTGATTCTAGAGCATTTAGGACATGTCTACAGAGCAGGGCTAAAACCGAAATATGCTACGCAACTTGAGCTACGTCAATTGCATAGCTTAAATTGAAATAGCTTATTTTGGCATTTGGTGCTGTGAACACAGCAGGAAGTCCAAGTCAGACCATTCTTCCTCCGACTTCCCTTACCCCTCGTACAATGAGGGTTACAGGAGTCGGAATAAGAAATCCTCCAGCTCGACATTATTTTGACATTATGTCAAAATAACTCCTTGTAGTGTGGATGCAGACAATGTTATTTTGGAATAGCGTCAGTTATTCCAAAATAACACTGGTGTGTAGATGTACCCTTCACGAGGGACGAACTACAAGAGACCCAAGTTTGGCTTAGCACCCATAGACGGACCTATGGTTGAATATCTTGCCTGCAACCTAGAGAGGAAGGATGGTCTTTGGTTAAAGCACGGGAATATGATTTAAGAATGGGAATTAGGACATCTAGGGTCAGTTCCTGCATTCCCCTGGGACCTTGGACAAGTCACTTAATCTGCCCTCGAGTTTCCCCATCTATAAAATGTTACTTTCTGTCTTCCATTCTTGTCTGGCTCATCTGTTTAGATTGTCAACTCTTTGGGGGCAAGACTACTCTTCACGATCTATTTGCACAATATTTAGCATGGCTGGGGCCCTGGTATAATAAAAGCCTTAATAATGAACATCACATGAGAACAGGCTCTTCTGAGAAACTGCCACTGGGCTAGAATACCAGGAGAAAACCAAAGGCTCATGACAAAAGCCTATTTCCACTTCCAAGCCAACAAACCAGAGGCATGAAAAAAGTTTGCGATTCAACATACTAACTTCATAACCCTCAACAAAGGAGATGAACCCTGACAGCAACTTATGGACTCAGACCTGGATCCAGTGTTGAATTTCCACTGAATTCAGATCTGGGAGTTTCCTTCTGAGCCATCTCTCCTTTCAAAAAGTGCATTAGGCAAAAGGTTCTCCCCGACCCGAACCATTTCAAATTTTCCCCCAGATCCACAGTTTGGAACGCTGTGGCTCCAACTCGCTCTTGTAGCTCGGCCCTTATAAATATTGTCCCTTGCCACAATGCTTTGCTCTAAGTGACAGTGGTTTGGATTCAATTTATACAGCACCTGCCACATTAGGCTGTTCCTTCTCTCCTTTGTCATTTTAAAGCGGCCATTGTAAGGGCTATTCTGAAATTACGTAATGCCCCACTGGCTACACGAGGGCATGCGGTATTTATAACCCCGCCATTGAAACACATCCTCATTTCGCATACATCTCTGGTGAGTTAATCACGCCAGCACTTTCAATCCCGTTTTAGGAGGTCAGAACTGTTGGTCCAGGCCACTTCCCACGACAGAGGCCTGACTGACTAAATATTGTTGCCAGCTAAGCAACAAGGAACGCGTCAAAACAATAGTGGATATGGGAATGGACATAATTCTGCCTCCACTGGCGTCAATGACAAATTCCCATCCAGCCCACTAAGGGCAATCCAGGGCTGGCTTTACCATGAGGCAAACTGAGGCGGCCGCCTCATGTGCCAGACTGTGGGGGGTGCCACTAGGACCCAGAGAATTGAGACCTTTCAAAGTTTTGGCCCAAGCGAGGGGGCATCATTTGAGCTCCCTGCCTCAGGTGCCAAAATGTTGTGGGCCTGCTCTGGGGCAATCACACCTCAGGGATCTGCCAACATGGAAGCAATTGGTTCCTGCTGCCTCCCCAGCAAAAGGTGGAGCCATAACGGGGGTTGAACTGTCTTAAGCTCTTGTCTGCTGTAATTTCAAAGCACAATGTTTAAGATGCGTCAGGTCTGCAGACACCCCCACCAGAAGGGATGACTAGGCTGTAGAATACGAGTACTATTACTACCAGAACTCTACCAGCAGTGGGAGGAGTACGAATGGTGGTGGCCAGACCCTCTCAGAAGTCCAAAGAGGCCCAGGTCCCTTCCAGCTTTTGAGGCCCTTAGCCATAATCAAAATTTTAAAAAATGACGACACATCAAAACAAAATAAGGCACCAAAAGAGAGAGAGAGAGAGAGAGAGAGATGATTTGAATATTTTGTATTTAACAAATACTTTTCTAGCCTTTTTCTGGTGCCTGGAAAATTAACAAGTGTATACATTTGAGGCCCAGGCCAAATAAGCATCCTAGTCCCCTCCCCTTCTGATTGGCCCTAGGAGCAGCAAAAATACTTCGCTGTTACGGAGTTTCTTTTCATTAATAGGTCTTAAAAGCAATCAGTATCCTTTTAAGGCCGCCTCATGATTTTTAGAGGGCCAGGGTCCAGTGTTCCCTCTAATTTTTTCCATCCATGTGCAGTATACATTTTGTTATGTGCACCAAGGCAAGTGCAGGTGTGCACCACCAATAGAAACACGTGCTACCTGCTGTGGGCACTCTGCTGATCAACTGGGCAGCATGTGAATTTCCCCGGGGTGGTCACATAAGCGCTTAGCTAATGGGGAACCCTGCCAGGATCATGGGTGTGGAAAGCTTGCAATCGGCAAAACTGTGAATTTCAGGTCACAGGGCCACCAAAGTACCTCTCAGGCATACCTGGCAGGACAGAAGAAATATACAGTTGAGAAGAGAACATTTTATGTCCAGCTTCAGCTAACCAGCCTTTTAGGAGTCTCTTGGTGAATCTGTCGTGGAATAAATACCTTAGTGATCCAGTAGGTTAATGCACAAGACTTTCACCATTGCAGGTTTGGGAATGAACTGGAATGCAGGACAGCTGAGTTCTACAATTCCTTCTTCTACTGACTTGCTTGTGTAGATCAGTGCACCAGTGCACCATTCCCCCTCCTCTCTATAATGGGCAGGGGGGATTGGTACTGGCTCAGCTCACAGCAGTGTTGTGGTGCTGGACAGGTAACTCCTTCAGGCTTACAAAGCATACTGATTTTTATTTGAGGATCTTCTTAATGCCCATACAGGATTCCAAGCACTGGATGGTTCTGACAAAGAAGAATTAGCCAACAAAGAATAAAAGTCACAGGGGGTGGCCGTGTTTGTCTGTAACTTTAAAAACAACAAGCAGTCCTGTAGCACCTTAGGCTAGGTCTACACTACAGTCATTTTTGCACAAAAACTCATGGAGCTTCCACATCTCAAGTGTGTTTTTGCACAAGTAAAACGAAAGAACAAAGGGGGTTTTGCAGTGTAGGTATTCCTCCCCCTACGAGGAATAACTCCTTTTTGCACAAGAGTTCTTGCGTAAAAAGGTGTGTGTGGATGGGCAACAGGGTTTTTTGCGCAAAAACAGGAAAGAGGAAAAAGCACAGGTGCCCTGGTAGCCATTCTGTGGATAGCAATCTGCGGATAGCAATCAGCGCTTTCTTTTGAGAGAGTGTCCATGTAGTGTGGACGCTCTTTTGCGCAAAAGCTCATCGCTTTTCCGATGTGCTTTTGCAGTGTGGACACTCTCTTGCTCAATAAGTTTTTGCAGAAGATCTCTTCTGCAAAAAGCTTCTTGCGGAAGAAGCCTGTAGTGTAGACATAGCCTTAGAGACTAACAGATATATCTATAGAGTATCATGAGCTTTTGTGGGCAAATCCACTTCCTCAGATGAGCTGAGTGGAGAGAAAGCAGGTTTTGTCCACGAAAGCTCACGATACTATAGATATTTTTGTCAGTTTAGAAGGTGCTACTGGATTACTTGTCCTTCCCAACAGTGAACAAAAGTCAATGATGCTAAGTTTAATAATGTTACTAATAGAAGGAAATGGCAGTTTGTGGTCACAAAGTACAACGCAACATATTGATGGCATATGCTGAGGTTTCCATTTCTGCAAGGTAAATTCCTCAAGATGATGAGAACCAAATTTGTTTTTAAAGCTCTGATTTACCCTTCCCCACAAATGAGTTGGTTTTGGTCTTTACATCACACTCCACTTGACTAGGGCAAGGTCAGGTAGTTACATTTTTCTTCTAGTCACTTTCACGTTCCAATTTTCATTAGCAGAAATACTGTAGGGATATATTTTCCTGGATTAAAATCCATTTCAAAACTGTTCTAGTCATACAGGGGTTCTGTAAAACTATCATTTCTCTAACCACAGCTATGCTTCCGAGGTAAACTAAGCTGACAGCCTCACTTTAAGAAAATTAAAAGGAATACTGACAACAATTTGAGGGGGTAGAGATGCCTCTATCCTCTACGGTGTTTCTGAAAATTACATGATTTTGAAATAAAGCACAGTTAATTAAACCGGATATAGTTATTATTCTGGAAACAAAACAATTCTATGATGATTCTAAAATATTCACCACACTGAGTCAAAATTCCTCAAGTACAGACAGGAAGATGAAATGGCACTGCCCCCAAGTTGCCGGTATATTTTCTACACTGTTATTTGGCTGCAGCGGGCACTTATCAGCTAGCTAACAACCATCTGTTTAGACCTCAGTTCTTGGTCCTATTCAGTCCACATTTCCACACGCTGAAATTAAAATATTGACAGAAACAGTTTCTGCAGGGAAAAGTGAGTAAGGGAGCTGATGCTTCTAAAGGGTTTTTGGCATTCCAGTTTCTGTGTGCACCCTGCCAATTAAAATTCTATTTATTTTACATTTCTGAAATATAAATATTAAAATTGAAAAAATATGTTCAAGGCTGTAATTTCTTCTAGAAACATATGAAAATCCTAGCTTGCAGACCATATAGAGGGGCAGTTTCATACTTGTCAAGGGACTGGATTTTGCTAGGAGTCAAGGGAGACGGTCCTGTGAGAAGTGGTTAGGAGGTCAGGGTACAACTCCCTGCAACACATGGCTGGGATGTCAGATGAAAAAGATCTGCCCTTAAGCATTTGGGACTTTGGCATATGTAATTGGAGTCAATTCGAGCCCGATACAAAGCTTGTTGAAGTCAAAAGGAGGTTTTACCTTATCTTTAATGGGCTTTGAATCCGGCCTTCAATGAAAGTACTCTCTAGTGCACTGGTCTTAAAGTGCAGTCCATCACCAGTGGTCCACGACCGCCTTGCAGGTGGGTCGCAAGTTCGGGGGCTTGCCACCCACTGCAGCGGGGAGCCTGCGCTGGTGCTCCAGCTGTGCCCCCCCCCCCCCGCAAGGTTGGAGCTGCAGGGGTGGGGAAGACACACCTCACGGGCTGCATTGGGCTTGTAGGGGAAGGAAGAGGCTCCGTGCGCTGCTGCTCTCCCTCTTTCTGACTGGAATCACGGCCAATGGGAGCAGTGGGGGATGGGGGGTGCCTGGGAGCCGTGGGAGGCACAGAGCCAGGTCAGTGCCCTCATTCCTCTTCATGTCCAGACTCCACACCCACATGCCCCTCACGCAACCCTCTCCCACCAAGACCCTGCACCCCCAGTCTGCTTCCTTCCACGCGGACCCCTCAGCCCGCTCCTGCGCCATCCCTCCTGACCAGACCCCCCATCCCCGCCCGCTCCTGCACCCATTTTGTCATCGTGGGTAGCTGGCTGGTGGTCGGCTAAAAGTCTGCATTGGGCGGGGTGGGCTGCAGGCCAGAAAGTTTGACAGCTACTGCTCTCGAGCTGTGCTTGAGAGAGATGTGCTGCATTCTCTCTCAAGGGCACCTCACATACTGCACCACAAATGGGGGTAAGTCACCCCTGTAGCCAGCTTCCCCAAAGTGTGGGGTTGCTGGGACCTGGGATTTCGGTTCAGGTCCATTTGGACCATTTAGAAAAATGTCAGGGCTTTTCATCCCAGGAGCCCATTGGGAAAGGCGGTTGCTAGAGTCCGGCAAAGATCAGCCTGAACCAATACACTAGCCTCAACAGTGCCAAGCCACTGGGAACTTCCCAGTATGAATCTAGACATGCATCTTGGGCCCTACCTTCATGCCCTGGGGAAAGGATGATGTAGAGCACTTAGTGGATTAGGGACTGCGGTGAGTAAGGGACTGCGGTGAATAAGGGACTGCGGTGACAGGCATTGGAAGCTGGCGCGAATAACCCAGAGGCCATAGCAGTGCTGGCCTTACCGTGAGGCGAACTGAGGTGGCCGCCTCAGGTGCCAGACTGGAGGGGGCGCCACTAGGACCCAGAGTGTAGAAAATTGTGTCTGCTGCTGGTGCATATGTATTCGCTCTGCAGTGCCATGAGCGGAGTAGAACAGGAAGACGGCAGAATGGAGACCTTTCAAAGTTTTGGCCCAAGCGAAGGGGCATGGGGGCGTCATTTGAGCTCCCCGCCTCAGGTGCCAAAATGTTGTGGGCCGGCCCTGGGCCACAGGCAGCGCTGGTGTAAGGAGGTGAAAAACGATGGGTTTTATACCCAGCTCGAATGTGGCCCGGGCAGGCTGGTCTCCAACAGCTCAGGGACCAAGTGAGCATTTATTATACTTACAATCTTACCACCATGCCACAGCAACAGGCTACGTACCACTTATACAGTGTTAATACGAGTGTGTCTGGGGAGAGGGAATCATCGAAACGTAGGATAGGAAGGGATCTCATCCCTGGCACCGAGGCAGGACTAAGTATTAAATGATTGCACATGCACATGTGTCCAGTTGCTGACCATTACCAATCGGGCCAGGAGGGTTTTTCTAGGATGCCAAAAAGGCTGGAATCCCTGGTACATCCCATCCTCAGATCAGCAGCCATTTATTTAACCCCTTCCCTTCTGCTTCACAAGAATCTTTTAAATGATGACTTTAAGGACAGGCCTCTAACCCATGCTAGGCAATTCTCCACTGGGCCACCAGAATGGGTGCGTTGGAGACACACTCTTTAGCTCAGGCAAGAGTCAAAGTGATAAAGGGAGCAAAAAAGTTCACTTGAAATTAAACCTTTAAGGAGGGGCGCACAAAAGGAGGCCAAACACACATTTTAAAATGGGCCAAATCAAGTTCCTGGGCTGAAATCTTGCAGGCCAGTTAGTTGCCCATTTCTTAGCTCTGGGGTGTGACTGGGAAAACTGTCAGAACATCGGTTTTAGAAGCGGTAACAGAGTCCCTGCACTCCAGCAAATACGTTGTCCAGCATCCGCTGGATTTGTATGTTCCATGTAGTTTTGCTTCTACACCCACCTTCCCACAACATTTACATGCGAGTGCATATGTGTACACACACACACACACACACGTGTGCTCTTCTCATCCCCATGGAAGGATTTCTGAAACCCAATCAGGGACTTCCAATTCAAAGCCACCAGGGAGTGACAACGGTATGGTTCTCCTCTTTGGATGAGAAGAAAGGTTGTTTTCCTCAGATTTCATTCAAGACTCGCTTGTTTTCCAGATTTAGTCTCGTCTCACCAGGGTTGGCCTTCCCAGCTTCCAGTGCCTCAATAAAGAGAGCTTACAATGCCCTATATGGGCTCAGAAACAGAAGAGGCTGAACCTGGGGAAGCCCCATGTGAGCATTCGATACGATTGCCCCTACGATCCTCGCCAGACTACTCTGGGGGGCATTCTGAACCAACGAGGGGAGGGAGAGGAAAAGACCTCACCTCCCATTGGTAACAGGACCTGTTTCTTTGAATCATGGGCATCATAGACAAACCTCGGCTCCCTTTTGAGATGTGCTAGCAAAAGTATGTTTATTGCAAGTATATCATTCTGCCACTCTTATTATGTTGCTTAGTTGAAGGAATATTTTTCTTCCTAGCAAAAAAGTTGGGGGGGCGGGGAAGGGGGAATCAGTGCTTGGTTCTAAGCAAATGAGCTGAAAGGCAGGTTCTCCACCACCCGAGACACACTGCACTACACGTCCTCGCACAGAGCCTGCCTCACAAATTCCCCGCAGTGAGCAATGCATCTGAGACCATCTCGGTCCCTGGGAAGCCCCGACATGCAGAGAATGCCAAGGCAGCGCCATGGAAGAACTCAGCTGCGTTCACATTGGAACATGCGTGTGTCGCCCCGACACGAAGCCCAGCACTAATGGAAATGCCACCCCCACGTGCTCCCTTTCCCACTCAAGAACATTCAAGACGGAGAATCTGGAAAGTTTTACATTTACTTACTTTCTGCGGGGAACAGCCCTGCATTCTCCCTCTTTTCATGCCTTTAGTCCTCTTCTGCTGTGTGTTCCTACAGCAGATGCTTTAGGAGAGCGTGGGCTAGTGGTCAGAGCTCAGATGTGGGAGCTAGAAAATTGTAGGAATATGGAACAAGTCAGTTCACCTCTGCTGCCCCACCTATACAGCAGATGCAATGTTTCCATGTTTAGATAATACCTTTCATTCACTATAAAAATGCTCATTATTATTAGGGCAACTCCCTGAAGAGAACACACCCAGGAAATACACAGAAAAGCATTCTAAAAACTTTGCTTTCCAATTCTATCTGTGCATTGTATTTTTCCATATTAAAAAAAAATGCAGGAAAATTATATTGGTTTGCTTTAATCAACAGTAGCACACTATGCATTTATCCAGTGCAACTCACTACCACAGACGGACTTCCTCTACCTTTCAGAAGCCAAGAAAAAAATAATGTCCTAACCTGGAAAAGCATTTAAGCACCTGTGTAGTTCCTTTGGCTTCAGTTCAGGCAATTGAAGTTAAGCACCTGGTAAATGCCTTCCTGGATGGGAGCCTGAGCATGCTGCGCTAAGGACCCAGCAGGTATAATTTTTCCTCGCTGACCAGGGTTACAACATGGGTCAGTATTGCCAGTTCCCATGAGACAAGTTACCTCCTAAAGAGTCTGCTGCTCCCAGGAAACTTCCCGGCTTTAGTGACAATCCCCTACTTGGGGTTAGCTTCGTTGGTGACCATGTGCATTCTTTTGAGCTATATACCCACGAGTACCACAGACAGGGCTGGTGACATATTTCGACAAGCCCGAGGCAATGTGGGGGAGGGGCCCATGGAAGGGGTGGGGCCTTAGGCAGAAGGGGAGGGGCTAAAGGCAACCAGTCCTCCACAACTATACTGGGCGGGGCTCTGGGGGTGACTTAAGGGGTCCAGGACTCTGGCTGGTGCTGTTGTGGTAGCGGTGGCAACAGCCCTGAGTTCTGGGCCCTTTCAAATCAGGCCTCAGGCCAACTGCCCTCTTTGCCCCTCCCCCATCAGCAGCCCTGACCTCAGATACTAAGCTGCTTGGCCCAATCTTGTGACATGGCCAAGAACAAGAAGTCGTGAGCATCCTAGATTCTCCCAGGAGCTGAAGCAACCCATGACCCAATAGGAGGCGCTCAGCATCTTGCAGGAAGTCGCTCTGAGTTTTTATTTCTTTGCCATGCTGCACTCTCTGGGTAATGCCACACATACTTACAGCACGCTACAGAACTCAATTAATAATAAAGCAGCTGGTAGAATTATCAGCGGTAGGACAGATTTCATGCAATCCAGATTCAACAGGGATACAAGATGAGCAATTGACCACTTGCGTGTGTGAACACACACCCTTCCCTACACAGAACAAAATGTGGACAGCAGATCATTTAAACCAAGACACTCTATGTAGAAGGATTCTTCTGGCATTAAATCTACATTATTATCATCTGTCTCTGTATTAAACTACAAAAATCGTACTCATCTCCTTGCTCTACAATGTATAGGTAAAAGTTAGTTCTCTAGTCTTCAAACTTCTTTAGCCTTCTAATCCCAAATTACATTATATTTTTTTGAAAATTATTTTTCCCCAAGGTCACCTGTTGGCTTTTTAAAGAAAAATTAAATTCCTATTACCTCCTAGATCAATACTCAATACATAGAACCATTTGATCAGGGCTGCCCCAGATCAGTGCACGATGCCCTTAGACCGGGACCTTCCATAAAAGGAAGGAAGGAGGGGGAAGTGGAAAGTAGATCTTGCTTGCATAGAGTATTGCGTCAAGCCCTCACAGCAATGGGATTGGGGTCAGAGACCACTTAATGTGGACAGCTGTAAACTGAGCGACAGTGTAGAGAAGGATCCCACAACAAAGTCTATTTCTCTGCCTCCCTCACTAACACACTTGACTTTGCAAGCTGCCGGATGTCCCGGCTTCCCTCACATTTTTGGTCTTTAGATTCCCCACCCCCCCTCCAATGCTGCATGCCCTTGTCTGAAGAATATTCCCCATTTTCCTTTTTGGAGGCATTAATAAAGATCAATATTGTGATGGTTTCCCCTCCCCTTCCCCTCTCTCTGAGGGACTTTTTCCTGTCAGATTTTGGTCTCCTCTCTGCAGGCCAGCACCTAGAGGTGTAATGCCCAGCCAGCAGTATGTACATCCCTCTCTTTTACATAGTCCAACTATCTGACATTGAGCGGTCTGGGAGGGAGGACGGCCGGGGGGACGAGTAACTGACTTGCCATTATCTCTGCTCCTTTTCAGTCTCTTCCCCCCCCTTACGAGCTTTGCTCCCGCCTATGAAAAATCAGCAAATAAAAAGTTACATTAACCCCACCCTGACCTCCCCGACATAATACACTGTGGGCTGATGGGCTGCCTTTGGAGCTTCGTTGAAAAGCTGTCATTCTTCGGCATCCCAAGTACAGCCTTGGGAGCATTTACTGGATAATTAATATATTAAATGCATGAAAAATAGTTACACAGGGTCCCCTTCCCTGCATGCTCTCCTCTTCCCCCTTCAGCTGCGCTCTCTTTCCCAGGGAAGGGGGGAGGGATAAAAAAAATAGATACAGCCTGCACACCATCAATATAAAAGCATCCCCTGAATAGCCATCATAAAAACTGTTCATAATTTTATAGCTTCATTCGTGCTGGAGCACCATAAAGGCAGGCCATATTTTTTACACTCAGGATGCCTCATAAAAAAACCACGGGGAGAAGAGGGAGTAGGGAAGGAAAGTTGGCATCATGGAAAGATGGTGCAGTGGCAGCAGCATCTCACCTGAGGGCGAAACAATAGGAGAGGAAGGTGTACGTTTGTCCTCTCTGACCGGAGGGGTTCTGAATCCTGATGAGGCCATCGGAATAATTATTAATTGAGAAGTCTTTATCTTTTTTTTTTTTTTTTTTTGCTGACTGCATATTTGCCTTTTACAAGGATGATGGAAGGCAAGAAAAGCAGCCCCTTGTCCTAGAACCACGTCCTTCACCTTTTAACAGTCCAGCATCTCGTGTGTGTGTGTGTGTGTGTGTGTGTGTGTGTGTTTCTCCTTCCCCTTCCCCCCAACCCCGAATGCAAAATTCATGAACTGGAGCATGGATTAACAAATAAATTATAATGAAGGCAAATGGGAGGCAATAAAAAATAATAATCATAGGAAAAAAGGGGCCTCACCTTCATAAGACAGAGGCTGAGGGTGATAACAAACTGGCTCATTTATTTCTCTGATGCCTGCTCTCCTGGTTGGGAAGGTGGGTTTTCAAAAGCATTTTATCCTTTATTTCCTGTAATATATTTGCACAAGACAGCTGTAAATCTGAGGAGAGAGGAGACATCAAGGTGTAGCAGAGAGAGATGGGGGAAGGATGTTGAGTTCTTAGGTGGATACAGCCCATGAGTTGTTGTGAACCAAGAATTTACAGCCAGTATCTCCATAAAGCAAGTTTGCCGGGCTGTCGACCTCTTTCTGTTACTGGGGGACTTGTAAGCAATTAAGATGCGGGATTATTTTTAAAAGGAGACGCATACAACAGCAGAAGTCTCCCTTAAAAATATACCAACTGCCTTGGATAAACTAAACAACATACTTTCATACACCTATAGTATTCTCTAGGTATCCCCAAGAGCAAACAGAGAGAACGCTACAAACATCTCAGATATAATGTTCATTATCTAAGGCAAAGCTGGCAAATTTAAGGGACATCACTTTTTTTCAGCATCAGCACACTAGTTTGATGACTAATGGATTGCTGTTCCTTCTCCCTCCAGTCATCTAGTCTTTGAAGTCTCAGGATCCAAGTCACAAGCAGAGCTGTGGTAGATTTTCCCTCACTGGACATTTTAAAGTCAAGCTAGGATGCTTTTCTAAAAAGATATGCTCCAGGCCAAACAGGAATTAAATCAAGGAAATCTTATGGCCTCTGTTATGCCTACGGCCAGACTAAGTAATTCCCTTCTGGCCATATCTATGAATTGGGTCATAAATTGGTAATACCTCTGTAGGGAAATTATAAACAATTGCTTTTCTAATTTTCACCAGAAAGTGTCCACATTTTGTCAAAAAGCCAAAAATTCTTTGGTTGCTGAAAACCAAAGATTTTCTGTCAGAACTACTGAAAAATGTTCAGTTTTTGGTCCCAAACTTTCAGTTTTGGGAGAAAAAAATCCAAGGAAAGCAGACACTTTTGTGAAAGTGTTTAAGCAAAGACTCCAATTTTCAGTCAAAATAATTAGCAATGGAAATTTTTTTCAACCAGCCTTGGTTCCAATACCAGTTTCTTGCTCGAATCCACGAACTCCACCTCCAACTGAAACTGAGCTCATCTGCAATTCATCACACCCAATTTCCAGGGTACATTAATTATGCCCACTTCCTGAGAAGCTACAAGATGCCCCACATAATGCATATGTGAGGATGTTCTAAGTTACTTGTCGACAAAACATTTTGGATCTAGACCAGTGGTTCCCAACCTTTTTGAGCATACGGACCCCTTTTCAATCTATTACAATTTCACAGACTCCCAAAGGATCAATTTCTGCTAGCCCAACTACACCCGGCCCACCACTCTTAGGGTATGTCTACACTAGCTCATTAATTCGAGCTAGGTAGGCAAATCAGGCAACCGGAGTTGCAAATGAAGCCCTGGATTTAAATATCCCGGGCTTTATTTGCATGTTCCTGTCCGGCTGCCATTTTTAAATCTCTTAGTTCGAACTACTGCGGTTACACGCAGCAGTTTAAAGTTAATCTGAACTAAATTTGTTCGGATTAACTGTTACTCCTGTGGAATGAGGTGTAACAGTTAATCTGAACTAAGGACTTAGTTCGGATTAACTTTAAACTGCCGCGTGTAGCCGCGGGCAGTTCGTTCGAACTAAGGGGGATTTAAAAATGGTGGCCGGATGGGAACATGCAAATAAAGCCCGGGATATTTAAATCCCAGGCTTCATTTGCAACTCCGGTTGCCTGATTTGCCTACCTAGTTCGAATTAACGAGCTAGTGTAGACATACCCTAATAGCTTTTGAATGGTTAGAGATGGTGATGTATTCAAAAGAGAAAAAAATATGGTAAAATGGCAAAAAAAAGTGACTGACCCATTTATAAGCTGACTCTAGAGGACAGTTGCAGCTTGTCAGCTTCTGCATGGGCTGAGGGATGTGCATAGTGCAGGGCATAGAACTTCTCAGGTCCCATTGGCTGCTGTTCACCTATGCTGCTTCCTCAGCTCCTGTCCCCTCCGTCCCCTGCCCATCCACAGAGTGAGGGGGCTGTCACAGCCAAAGGGAGCTCTGGAGCTGCCAACTCCACAAGGAGTGTAGAGGGCAAGGGCAGAACTTCGGGAGCATGGGGAAGGGGGAGAGGGTAGCAGCCGTGTGCTCCGGGACATGGCTTGCTTTTGATCCCGTTCTCTGGAAGCTAAGGGAGCATGGGGAAAGTGCCTGTATGCCTCTCACACCTGGCTGATGTGCGAGAGGCATGCAGGGGATGCAAACACTTTCCTCTCGCTCCCTTAGTGTCCAGAGAACAGGATCAAAAGCAAGCTGTGTCTCGGGGGGTGGAGCAGAAGAAAAGGAAAAGAAAAGTAAGGGCCCACCAAACTTTTGATGGACCCTCTTCATTGCCCGCAGACCACAGGTTGGGAACCACTGATCTAGACAAATATGAGTCCAGCTTCAGACCAAAGAGAGACTATAGTTATACGGAAATATTTCAAACAGTGTAAACGGGTATAGATGTTAAAGGGTTAGATAGGTTAAAGGGGTTGCTTCATAGCATCTTTGTTTGCCAAGTAAATATGATTCCTTTTATACACAAAGATTCTCTATGTAAATCACGCACAGTTTTACGCCAGTTCAGCAGGATAAGTTAGCGTGTGCATACATTTAAGTATGTAAGTAGTCCCAGTGAAGTCAATGGGACTATTCATACACTAAAAGTCATGTCCTGAGTTGGGAGCATATATATGCACACATATTCAGTGAGAGGGCACACCCACGCACACAGTGCACGTTAAAATGACTGTTGCTGTCCAGGGTGCTGAAACAGTTTATCAGGCTGTTCTAATCGTCTGGGGTGGACAAGATCCAGCCCACCAAGCTGTTTTATCCAGCCTGCGACCTACCCTGTTGTGCCCCCACTCCCAGGCCAATCAAGATGAGGGGGCAGGGTGAGCACTGAAGTCTCCTCCTCCTGCCAGGGGTGCATGGCACCAAAAGGAACTGCCAGCTGTTCAAAACCGCTGGCGGTTCCCTCTGGGCACTGGGCACCCCTGGCAAGGCAGGGTGGGGGGAGAAGGGAGACACCTTCCATGCTCCCCCACCCCACAGGGGAGCTCATAAAATCTCCCCCTCCCGCAGTGTGTCTAGACCAGCGGTTCCCAACTTTTCCAGCTGGGGACCCATTTTGACAATTCAGGAAGACTTGGTGATGCAGGGCAATTCAAAAAACGGGGGGAAGAGGAGGAGGGGCAGAGCCACCTGGGGAGACACTTGGCAACTCTTTTGAAATGTAATGGTGACCCATATTTGGGTCCCAACCCGTAGGTTGGGAAACCCTGGTCTAGAGGGAACCACCCCTTCCGCCCAAGGCCCTTCCCTTTCTGCCCAAGGCTTCTATCAACATTGGTGAAGTAGCCCCCTTACAAAAATTATTGCCCATCTCTGTAAGTCTCTATAATGTGATGTTAACTTTGCATTCTCATCATGCCTTCAGAAAAGTTTGAAAGATAAGTCTTCCACTCTTTCCAATTTTGTCATTTTCCTTCAGGGACAAACAACAATTTATTTCCCCCACTGTGTTCCTGATGGGGCTGAAATTAACAAGACCCTATCTGCTTAGCATGCAAGCACCAGCCCTTGTGGCCACGTTAGTTATCCTCTGCTACAGAGACCACAGGGGGCAGCAACAACATTGATTTTGCAGGACCTGCAAAAATATCCAGCTGTTGTTGCTTTTGTTTTACCAAAGATGAAGGGGATCATTTCCCACCTCAGCCTGAGACCACTGCCCCATAGATAGTTTGGAGATACTATACGGTCTATCACTTGTGTCGAGTTTCACCAATGTAGAGTCAGACTAACTCCATCAGCCTCCATGCTCTGAAGACAGAGCAACTCCACTGATGTCAATGAAATCACTCTGGATTTACGCCAATGTAATTCAAAGCCGAATTCAGCTAAATGCTTATGTATCCCCCACACAAATGGGGGAAATAAACTGCTTCCAAATTACTGTGCCACTCATGTTGTACCTGATCATCATTTTACTGCGTGACTTCTTAATACAAGCTGAACCTCTCTAGTCCGGCACCCTCGGGACCTGACCAGTGCCGAACCAGAGAATTTTCCAAACCACAGGAGTTCAATAGCAGTGTTACCAACATTTCCATGGCTTACTGGGCTCTTAGAAGACATTTAGGGTAAATTAGAGCTAAATAACAGCACAGAACAGTGAGAGCCAGGACTGGTGTCTAAACAAACTTTATGGGACTACGGGAAACTTGGCCACACCCACGATAAATAGACATCTGGTTAAATAAAATCATTCCAGACCACGGATGCTGCTGGGCCAGAGAGTTCTGGACTAGAGAGGTTCATCCTATATTGGAAATTAAGTATCTGAGACTGAACTAAGAAACTCCCACCCACCACAGTCCGACAGCCAACAGCCAAACAATGCTGGGGCCTTAACAATACCAATAAGCGTGTGTACAGCTACTGAACGAAGAGCTGTCATTTACGTGTGCGCACGGGGTGGGGAATAAATGCCAGGCTGACTGCAAAGCAACTTACAGGACTCTCTCATTTGTCTCTTTCATGTTTATTCATGGAGAACTATGACAGAGGGATACGACTCCATTCTGAAGTTGTCAGCATGTGACCTAGCAGTAAGAATTAGTGAGCCACACACAACGGAGAGACATACTGTGTCTGCCTAACATTGTCAATAATATTAATGCAGGCCGCAGAAATGAATAAAGCTTCCTGAAGGAGGAAAAGAAAATGTGGTGATGGAGAGGGGCAAGGGTGATTTTAAGGTATTAAATGGAAGAAACCCAATATGCAATTCTGAGCTCCGTCATACT
Source organism: Rafetus swinhoei (assembly GCA_019425775.1). Classification (NCBI taxonomy): domain Eukaryota; kingdom Metazoa; phylum Chordata; order Testudines; family Trionychidae; genus Rafetus; species Rafetus swinhoei. The sequence continues at coordinate 8,365,840 of CM033445.1, read as the reverse complement.
GGTTCATTTATGGGGCACATTTCCATAGCGGCACTTGAAACGCTTCTCAGGCATACAAATCCCATTGACAAAGAGGAGCCTGTGCAGGCTTTGCTTTCAAGTGACATTGGAGAACCTGGAGAGACAAAGATTTAATCTGAGAGCAGGCATCTTCAAAGGTTTCTTCCTCCATCCTCTGGTCTCACCAGCCTTCCCTCTTCCATTGTGCCACCTGTTCTGATTCAGGCAACAGGCCATCTTCTAAGCGGGGTGGTCAGGGAGCTATAGAATTCCATCATTACCCCCCTTACTGGCCCTTCTGGTGTTGGACCCCAGTCAGATGGGGATACAGTCCCTGTAGTTGTGACTGTCAAGTCAGAGTCACTGATGCTGCTGAATCAACCAGAGGGCCTGCTGGAGAGGGACACGAAACACTTCCAAAAAGCTACCCTTGTTCCATCGGTGGCATTCCCGGCTCCCGGTGGCCTCGGAATGAGGACTTGAACTTCTAGCTGACAGCCCTCACCCCTGCCCATGTCTGCCCAAACCTGGCAGATTAACATTATCATTTTTAATCCATTTTAATTCATGGATCTAGTTTTGGAAAATGCTAGTTACTCAGGAAGGAGAAAAAGAGGACACTAGGGCTATGTCTACACTCGCGGCTTCGCGGCTTCTTGCACGAGAAATATGCAAATTAAGCTAAGCATGGAATATTGCTGAGCCTCATTTGCATACCTAATGAGTCACCATTTTTGCAGAAGAGGCTCTTGTGCCAGAAGGAGCTGTCTATACTGCCCCTTCTTGCGCAAGAAAAACCCTCTTGCGCAATGCCGTTGTTCCTGAAAATAATTGGCGTAGCGGCATTGTGCAAGAGGGGTTTTTCTTGCACAAGAAGGGGCAGTGTAGACAGTTCCTTCTGGTGCAAGAGCCTCTTCTGCAAAAATGGCAGCTCATTAGGTATGCAAATGAGGCTCGGCGATATTCCACGCTTAGCCTCATTTGCATATTTCTCGTGCAAGAAGTCGCAAGTGTAGACATAGCCCATGGGCCACCCCAGACAGTTCTGTCATCAGCTTCCACCACGCTGAGCTCTTCTCATGGCATGTTTCACCCACATGTTATAAACTAGGGTCTCAATTCTGGGGGGGGGTTGGGCACAGAATCAGTTGTAGGAGTTGGGGGGCAGGTGTCAATGATCTTGTGGGGGAAGGCTGGCAATATACACCTTATACAGATGGTGAAGGTGACATCTGGAAAGCGTGGTGCCCCGGGGTCACAGACCGGATGTGTCTACACAGCATGCTAAGGCCAGGCTCAGACTCAGGTTTGAGCGCAGAACCCCACCCTCCACCCCCACACAAATGGCTGGATTTGGATCTGCACGCACTCAGCACCCAGGACTCTACCGGGGGGGGAGATCAGAGCCTGAGTCCCACTGTGTCATTTTACAGTGTGGACAGAGCTCAAGCCACAGACCAAAGTCACAAGGCCTGTGAAGTGCAGCATAGGGGCATTAGCACAGCGGAGAGATCAGGGGCCAGCAGCTGTAAGCCCAGGTTTTATGGTGCAGCGTGAAAGTTCTAGCATGGACTTGGAAACACCCGGTCCCCACAGACCCTGCCTTAGTGTGCAGTGCAGACGTACCCACAGGCAACAGGCGGTAGACTAGCAGACACGGCGGTAGGACACCTGGGCTCCCTTTTCAGATTTCACCACCAAGACACGCTCTCTTCAGTGGATAGCAATGGTTACAGGGAGAAAAAATATGATTTGCACTGAGAAGCAAAGAGGGCAGCATGGCAATTCCCCTGATTGCCTCGCTCTGCCCCAGAAAATCCTCATATCGAACCCAATCGGTCCTAGAGACCAACCACACTAGAACTTAGTCTTCAAATCTTCCTCTTGCTCGGCTCGAAGGGCTCACGCTGCACCCATTGGAGTCAGTGGCGGCATCACCGTTGTCATCAATGGGAGTTGGAGCCAACCCGAACGAGGATTTTCCCTCCCATCCATGCCTGCATCACTTGCATTAGCATTGATGGTGGCTTAGCACATGGGGAAGCAGAATGAGCACTGCCCTACCTTGCCAGCTGCCCACAGCGCCCTTGTGCCTCAGGCCACATTTGGCTGGCTAGTGTGTCCTCAGCAAGGAGCACAGTGAATAGCAGCATGCAGATTCCGGCTCTTCTGTTTACAATTTATGCCTGACATGAAATTAACCTTTGTGCTTCCCCAATAGATTTTCATGTTTAAAAAAAAAAAGCTGCAACATATGTAATGTGTGTGCAATACACACCCAAACCCCAGCAAAAGAGAAACCTTATTTTCTCTCACACAAACACACACACAGACACGATTCTTGCAATTTCAATGTACCTTGCTCTAGTCCCATTCATGGATTAAACTCCCAAGTTGTTGGTTTTTCCTTTTCCATTTTAAATAGCTGTCACACTTGGTCTGACCAAGGTTCAGGCAAATTACAGAAAAAGCACTCACTAATTTAAAAAAATATTTAAGAAACTCCAAGTTCCCTGCCTCTTTGACTATCTTCTGCTCCATAATTACATTGCACTGCCTGATATTTTCATGGAACATTAACCGAAGTCAGGTGACTGCCCCCTTACCGTCTACGCCTATCCGTTACCCATAAGACCCCCATGGACCTTGACATTATTAATAGTCCTATTCATTAAGTATTACTCTTGTAGAATGAGTAGCATAATATTGGCCTGGAGATAGGAACAGGCAGAAGGAATAAGTCAAATTAATTTTCCGCAGCAAACGCCCCGATTCTGTAAATGACATTCTATACTGTTAGCATTTTAAATGTGACACAAATGGCAGGAGATACAATTTGAAAGGAAAATAGTGGAAGACATGGCTCAGGGTGTAATGTGCTGCATAAAAATCCAATAACATCAGTTACACGAAGGAAGGGAATGAACCAACCCAGGGAGGGTTTCAATTTGCATTTGTTTAAAAATGGCAGGTAGAGGGAGCAAGTGGGAAGGCTGCAATGTGGAGATTAATTTTTTTCCCTCCTTTGTGGAGGGGCTGGGATGCGGGGAGGAGGGGGGAAAGAAGAGAATAAAGATACTGGAAGCTCACTCCATTTGGAGCCCCCCCCCATATTCTTCTGGACCAGTGTAAACTAGAACTGCAGAATGGTGCCCAGTTAAGGGTGGCCCAAGGAAAAAAATGTACCTGTTGTCCCATCTTGAAAGGGTCAGTGAAACATCCCGGGGTGGTGAGCAAGCTGAACTTGCTGAGGTTTGAGCCCTACTTGCACAAAGCACATTCAGGCTGTTTGTTTTGAACTCCAGGTCTCATGAGGTTCACATGCCCATTGGGAGAGATGCTGAGAAAAGAACCAGAATGAAGAAATACAGCAAAGAAAGGGCAGAGTGAAGGGTAGAGAAGGTAGCGGTGAATCCCTCTATCCCATTTACCATGTCGTGAAGAGCTACATTCAACACAAACCCCTTGATTTAAAAACAAAACAAAAAACACACCCTCACGTGCCATAATTGTGTGTGTGTGTTCAAAACCCAGGCCCAGATCTGACTGTGAATTCTGGGAGAAGGCCCCTGGGCCAAGCCAACACTCCAAAATTTAAAAACTACCCCTGTGCTTCTGCACCCACTCCTGATGCTGGCTGGGTTTAATACCCAGAATTGAAGCCAAAAGACTTGGACTTTTCAGCTTAGAAAAGAGGAGACTAAGGAGGGATATGATAGAGGTCTATAAAATCATGACTGGTGTGGAAAAAGTGAATGAGGAAAACTTATTTACTTATTCCCACAATATAAGAACTAGGAGTCACCAAATGACATTAATAGGCAGCAGGTTTAAAACAAACAAAGGAAGTTTTTCTTTACACAGCGCACAACCTGTGGAACTCCGTCCCAGAGGACGTGGTGACGGCTAGGACTTTTAACAGGGTTCAAAAAAAAGCTAGATAGATTCATGGAGGTTAGGTCCATCAATGGCTATTAGCCAGGATGGGTAGGAATGGTGTCCCTAGCCTCTGTTTCTCTGGAGGTGGGTGACAGAGGAGGGATTACCTGTTCTGTTCCCTCCCTCTGGGCAATCTGGTATTAGCCACTGTCGGCAGACAGGATACTGGGCTGGATGGACTGTTGGTCTGACCCAGTATGGTCACTTTTATGTTCTTATGTCTTCAGCCCATCTTGAGTATATGGGACAGCCACCAATGGCAGTTTCACATTTCCAGCATGCTCCCACTGATTATTTTTTCTTTCCCTTTTGCTTTTTTTTAAAAACCAAGGTCACTATGCTGGAGTTACAGACCAAGAGGCAGAGAACGCACTGGTCAAGATAAGGTAATGAGAAGCCCGACAGCCACAGATGTTACACAGGTTGGAGCTCTACAAGGGGCTTGATACAGCATGAAAGACTGCCCAGTGAATGTGGAGTAAAGAAAGTGGATTTCCCCTGAAAGTGCAACAGGATGGTATCCGGGGGCAGACTCCCATCACCGAATCAAAGAAAGAAACAGCCAATCCTATAATCACATGACACATGTGACATCCAGGCATTTGTTTATAAACAATGTTTCTAGCAATAAGAACCCATTGAGAGGGGAGTCTGTGCTTTTAAGAACTCTTTGAAGAGGTTGGATTAGCATTTGCGGCAGTACTTGCCGATCGCAGGGATCTCGAGGAGTCTCTCAAACTTTTGGTGGCGGTGCCGTATCTAAAGCAGCCCACGGAAGAGGCCTAACGTTTACTACACGATCTTTTCTGAGTAAGAAGAAGAATTTTGTGTACACCATTTGCCACTAACACCCCCGCGCCCCCAGCGTCCCCAATGCGTGTCTGAGCGACGCGTGCTCACTGGTGAGTTTAAGTTGCCCACTGTAGCTTGCCACTGCATAGCCACAGCCAGGAGGGGACGGATATTCTCGCTTCTGAGGCCCAGGCCCTGTACGAACGGGAGGAGACTCTCTAAAGGCAGTTAGGAGCAGATGTCCAGCAGAGCAGTCCCAGTTCCCTCAGAAGAGGCCATGTCGGCCAAGGTACAAGAGAGAAGAAAACACAGGGAGAAGGCCAAACAAGAGATGGGAAAGACCGATACGATTCAGGTCACTGCACGGGGGGAGAACAGACCGGTGAGGTCTGTTGATTTCTATGGTCACTTGAGCTTTGTGGAATAGGTTTAACCGAGTCCTGCACCTGGAAAAGCTTCTCTGGAAAGGGAGGTCTTGGCCAGTGCCGTTACCACAAGCTTCTTGCCTCCCTCTCCCCGAGGGACCAAATCTCCCTCCCGCTTTTCCAGCACTGGGCTGCTGTTCGGTAGAAACCCCATTCCATGATCATATTCAGCCACTTCATGAAAGCAGCAGCTACTCACCGTATAAAGTAAGTGGAGTTTGAGATCCGTCCGCCCAAGGGAGCGCCACAGGAGGATGCGCGCATGTCTGCGCGCTCTTGATCAGCGATTTTCATCAGCTGCATCTGCCCTAGACTCCTCAAGCGCGGGTATGAGGGGATACTACAGGGGTAGGCAATAAAACGGGGGAAGGAGAGAGAAGGGTTCGACAGGGTTAGCCCCTAGTGGACTGTTGCCACTCTGTTTACCTGCGTATGCGTGATTGCAGTTCCCGTTGGCCACAGATCACCATTCCCAGCCAATGGGAGCTGCGGGAAGCGGTGTTGACTGGGCCTCCACTTCCCGTAGCTCTCATTGGCTGGGAACAGTGATCCGCAGCCAAGAGGAGCTACAATCGCCTGTACCTGCAGAGATGCAGGTAAATATAGCAGGAGCTAACCCTGGGGAACTGGATACAGCCCACGGGCTGGTATTCGCCCATCTCTGCTATACTGCCTCAGGGAGAGCGCACCTAAGGAGCAGGCCCGGACCTGCAGGAACCGCTGGTGAAAATCTGCCATCAAGAGTGCATGGCTATATGCCAACATTCCCTCTACTCTTGCCCATCCACATGCAGAATAAGTTTTACGTGCACCGAGGCATGTGTGAATGTGCACCACCAGTAGAAAAAGCACTTACTTGTGGGCACTCTGCTAATTAGCTGTGTGGCGTTTGAATCTCTCCTAAGCTGCCTTACAAGCACCCAACTTACAGGGAACACTGCTGTACGCACATCCTGACTCGGAACACCTCTGGGCATCCTACTCCAAGCAAAAGCCTGTTTCGCACACTTGGTGGTAGCGTTGAACACAAAGATGGATGGACCATCCATCCTCTCTCCAAGCAGTATTATTTCAACCCCCCTCAACTATTCATGACATCAATAAGTATTTTATACACACACACACACACACACACACACACACACACTCCGGGTTTTTTTTTTAAAGCAAAGTTCTGGAATAGGGTGGGTAGCTGAAGGGCCGTTGCTTGAACCACATTCTACAAGAACGTAAGAACGGCCCATCTAGCCCAGTGTCCTGTTTTCCCAACAGTGGCCAACGCCAGATACCCCAGAAGGAGTGAACAGAACAGGGAATCATCAAGTGATCCATGCCCTGTCACCCATTCCCAGCTTCTGACAAACAGAGGGTAGGGACACCATTCCTACCCATCCTGGCTAAAAGCCATTGACGGACCTGTCCTCCATGAATTTATCTTGCTCTTTTTTGAACTTAGGTTTGAATTTGAAAGCCATTACACAGACTGATAAATACTTCCTCCTCCTTTTATATTTATATACTCTTGCAAAGCATCGTGTACTTCTGCAGTGCACTAAGTGGTTCCATTGTGGATGTGAGCAAATATTTGAACATTGTTCCAGTCCAATCAATGATATTTTAAAGAGAAGGAAAGAACATGTGTCTGAGAATAATTCCCATATAATGCCATGAAATTAATCCCTCAGCGTCCCCCCACACTCCTCCCAACCCATTCTGAATATCATTTTGCCAGTCAAAACAATATTGCTCTCATTTGCAGCCATGCTGCAGTGCTATTACAGAGGCAATTTTCCCTGTCCCTTTAATTGGGAGTTGCTCTCCTGCAGCCTCATCAGCTCTAGCTACTTCTGCTGTATGGAGAATTGGAAATTGTGCTTGAAACCACATGGTGCGGAATAAGCAACCGATCGAGGGACAAGAGAAAGCAAAAGGCAACTAAAATCCAGGCGGCTGGCAGGGCCACAGGAAAAGGTCTTGCCAAACACGATTATCAAGGTTTTGAAGAGACTAGGAAGCTCACAGAGAAGCAAAGAAGATAAAGAACAAACAATTTTTCACACCAGATCAGACAGTGGTGGACAAATTCCCCTCTACCCAAGCAGAATGGTAGATCCGGCCTTCCCACTCGAGACTTAAATCGGCCTTCTTTCAAGGCAAGCCTTTAAACACTCACACCAAATTAACAGTTTGTATCATGATTAAGTCACATACTGGTAAATTAGCCTATCAGAACCCTCGCTCCAGCTAAGATTAGCTTCGCCTAGATTACTCCATGTGCCATACAAGATTAGGCAACTGCTAATATCTTCCCTTTTGCATTTGGGGGATAAAAAGAGAAGAGAAAGCCATCTTTTTGTCTTGGGTATGCATGAGTAAATATGCAGATTCATGTATATATGGGAGAGATTTACATTTATATGAGAAATCACCTGCAAGCTGCATGGTCTGTTCTGCCACCCGTACTACTGTGGAGTAGTACTTACTTTGGTAGAGGTCTCATTGTTAGGACCCTGTGAGCAAAGCTGGCAGAATGAGGCTCTGTGTGAGCTTTAGCAGAAGACAGCAGTGAATTATGAATGGAGTGAAGGCCAGCGAGCCCTAGAAAAAGCAAAGCCCAGTAGAAGAAACTACATAGGTGCCCACAAAGAAATGGCCTTCCCCACTGAATTCTCAGCCTGACTAAGTGACCAGACCTGTGGTTTCCCAGGCTAGAAGCCACAGCTTGCTTGTATGAGATCCCCCAGATAGCACGTGGAGAACAACCCCACTAAGTGGCGAAGAGGGACAAAAAACCCATCTATGTGCACAGGCTAATTTTTACTGGCGTTTCAAGCAAGGACACTGCAAAGTAGCCTCCACCAGACAGTGAAAGGAACACGGTCTAGAGAGATCAAAAGAGGGAGCTCAACTAGAACAGAAGAGGAAGAGAAAGGCCACTTTCCAGATGGAGCCCTCCGTTCTCCTCGTTCAAAACATTTCACCAGTGTCGCACCGGTTTTCCCCATGACCTTTCTAACAGTCCAGCCCAGCACCACCTGGATTCCTCCCCTAGATCCGGGACAAGCCACCGTGTTTTGCATTACTCACTGCACCTTTCCCCCACTCCCGATCAATCTCTAAATTACCCTTCTGCCACGTCTGATCCATCAGCTGTGTTTACACTTGGTTCCATCGCCCCGCGACAAGAGATGAGCACGAAATGGGGGAAAAATTATAATAATATTGCAAATGAAATGGAATGAGTAACAACATTTCATAAGAACAGAATAAATACAGTTGGTGGCACCGTTTTTTCCAATTTAGTATTGTTTAATATGCATTTAATCAACCCATTCAGTATTATAGAGTCTATGTACCGTGACACCCTCCTATGTCACCGAGGAAGCATTCATAGGCCATTAGGCTAAAGTAATATGTATGAGGAACCACTTTCCCCAGGGTGTAGTAACTATTTTTGCTCCCCAGTCGTCCCCATTAAATCATTAAACCTCATGACTATGCTTTCTGAACTCTACCCTGATCTTTAAAAAGCAGAACATTAAAGGGCAACTGTCACCCTCCATCGCACAGGCCTTGTGTTTTATATATTCAAAGCATTAAGCCTTTTGTCAGTCTATACATCATAAGCACTGGAAGACTGTATGCACAAACAGGAAATGTTTATAACTGATGTTCCTTTTATAGTGGATGTGCGAATGGGCAGGATAAAAAAAAAAAAGGCTGAGGCTCGACTATTTTATGGAAACTGAAGCAACGTGATTTTCCCCAGCTGCTTGCAATAAAACCATCTTCGTTACTTATCTTTATGTGGCTGGCTACAGAAGGGCGAGGGAAAAGAGGGAGGCAAGAAATAATTTAACACAGAGCCCAAGCGGGGAGATTCTGGGGACCTGAAGCTTTCAGGTATGTAGCACTCGGGATTGTTTCCGCGGTGAAAGTTTTTTAATTAAAGAGCAGGGGTAGAAAAAGTTACATGCCGTAGCGGGGCAGGTGGGGAGGGGAGAGACTATTTCATATGACACCTTTCTAGCAGATATGCTAAGTTCTTCATTAAACTAGGTGAATACAGGGGTGTTGAAATGCGGCTGCTTCTGGGGTAGAGGAAAACTAGAAGCCAGCAACAAGGAAATTTTGACCAGGTCCTTTTCCCTTGTGAGCTCCCATGGGATTACTAGTGTTCACATAGAGCAGACTTGAACTCTTCCCTTTTCAGGGCTTCATCTGAAAGAGCCACTCACAGCACAGAGCTCTGTTTGCCCATTGCAGAGTACCAACGGGCGGAGTTGGCCTTCCACTTGAAGCTGTGGGGAATCAGCAGAGGTCAACACTGAGACCTACTGGAGATGGGGCAATTCCATCTTAGCTAGTTCATAAGTGCTTGAGAGCACGGGCTGGAGGCAGGAGCCTGGATTATTCCCAGCTCTGCCACATGCCTTAGAGTAAATTGTTTCACCCCTCTATCCCACACCACCCCCATTTCATTGACCATCACCAAAGTATCGAGAGCCTTATTTCATGAATGTCTGTGAAATTCTTTCTTCAATGCATAGCTGGAACATATCCAAGGCCTCGTCTATGTTACTGCAGGCCATCAACCTAAATTACACAACTTCAGCTACTTGAATAATGTAGCTGAAGTTGATGTAGTTAGGTCGGCTGACGCTCACCTGTCAACTCCTCTTACTCTTAATTTTGGTGGAGTACCAGAGTCAACAGGAGAATACTCGGTGGTTGATTTATCACGTCTATACTAGACACGGTAAATCAACCCCTGCTGTATCAATTGCTGCACATCAAACCAGCCTGTAGTGAAGACATACCCCTAGAATGACTGTATTTAGTGTAACTGTAGCCAGGTTGGTCCCAGGACACAATTCTTTCATTGGACCAAAATTCTGCTGGTCAGACAGACAAGCATGAAAAGATATTACCTCACCCACGTTGTCTCTCATATAGCCAGATTGTTATATTAACCAGCTCTAAAGTCTACATGAGTTCGAGTGTCTAGGTTGTACCGGTGACCATGGACAAATCACTTTACCTCTCTGCACCTATTGGTACTTCCACCATTTCTCGGTCTTATCTATTTGAACTATAAGCTTTCTGGAACAGAGATACCCTCTTTCACCAACTTTATATACAGCACCGTGCACAATAAGAGTTATGGTACCAAATACCAACAACGTGAAAAGATTTCTAACAACGGAAGGTAACAGTGATGATGATGATGATAAGATTTTTTCCAAGTGCGGAGATATGCTAGATGGATATTCAGTGGCAGGGATGGAAGATAAATTGGCATTGGGAAAAGGTTCAGAAAAGGGCAACAAAAATTATTAGGGGTTTGGAATGGGTGACGCGAAGGGAGATTAAAAAGACTGGGACTTTTCAGCATAAAAAAGAAGAGACTAAGGGGGGATATGATAAGAAGTCTATAAGATCATGACAGGTATGGAGAAAGTGAATAAGAAAAAGTTATTTACTTGTTCCTCTAATATAAGAACTAGGAGGTCACCACATGAAATATATAGGTAGCAGGATTAAAACAAAAGTAAGTTTTTTTTCTCCCCATGCACTGCACAGTCAACCTGTGGAACTCCTTGCCAGAGGATATTGTGAAGACCAGGACTTGAACAGGGTTCAAAAAAGAGCTAGATAAATTCATGGAGGTTAGGTCCATCAATGGCTATTAGCCAGGATGGGTAGGAATGGTGTCCCTGGCCTCTGTCCGAGGCTGGGAATGGGAATAGGATTGCTTGATAATTCCTTGTTCTGTTCACTCCCTCTGGGGCACCTGGCATTGGCCACTGTCAGAAAACAGGACACTGGGCTCGATGGACCTTTGGTCTGACCCAGTCTGGCTGTTCTTAAAGCTCCCTGCCCTAGCAGTCACCCTCAGAAAGGCCCCATCGCCTGCTGCCACCCCCCTTTTCAACCCAACCTCATTGTATCAAAACACTATCCTGGGCAGCGAGGACACTTCCCAGTTCCCTGCAGGTCCCTTGTAAAACAACATGGAATGTTAGCTTAACACGACTTAGAGCGCGATTGTGCAGCTTGCGAAATGTCAGCGCTTTCATCTCGTGTGTTCACTTCTGAGCCAGCGGTATCAATCTGCGGCAAAAACACAGTTATTTCATCGTGACATTCGCTCACCTTTAAAGGCATATGGTAAAGCCTGCTTTGTGGCTGGCCGCTGATGAGCTGCCTATAATTACAATTTGAACTGTTCCACAGGCAGCGCTGGAGATAGTGGATCAGTGATTAAAGCTGAAATCACAGGGTAAGTAGTTCTGTGACACCGCGAGTCACAACAATCATCAAAGACTCAACTCTCTGGTTTCTGATGAAGTGGAGATAGTGCAGTGATTCAAGTAGGGGGCTGAGACTCAAGTGCCGCTACTTGGAAGCGGGAAAAGAGCAGACACATTCTCGAGGAAGATACTCAGTGCGAGCTATTGACTGGCCCCGAGCAAATCTTTAACCCAGCGTCTGGGAGAGAGCATGACTGTGCATCTCATTGCGCCTGGGCCCGCGGGGTCACACCTGAGGATCACAGGCTCCAGTTAAACATTCTTGCTTTGCCAACTTCGGCTTTGATTGGGGGGATAATGCAGTCAGGGTGCGGGCAGGGCTCTGTGACAGGGCCAGGTGTTTATTTCCTTCCATCAGAGCTCTCCGGCTCCGAGAGGGCCCCGTCCTCACGAAGCGTGAAGGACACACGCACACGCCTGACCACCCCGTCAAAGCAAACAGACATTCTTTACACCGAACTAGCCTGCCCGGCTGAAGAACATACATGAGCTCGATGTTTCCCAGGTGAAACTCCATCCCATCAGCTCCAGTGGGATTATACCAGGGATAAATTAAATGAATGGAGATGCCTATCTCCTAGAACTGGAAGGGACAGTAAAAGGTCATCAAGTCCAGTCCCCTACCTTCACAGCAGGACCAAGTACCATCCCTATCAGATTTTTTTTTGCCCCAGATCCCTCAATGTCCTTCTTGAGGATTAAACTCACAACCCTGAGTTTAGCAGGCCAATGCTCAAACCACTGAGCTATCCCTCCCCCCAGTGCAGCATGTGGAATGGGCAGGGCAGGTGTTAATCTCAGTTACTCTGGGGGAAAGTCACCCAAAACTCAGTGGACTGATCGCAGTAGCACCCACCCACGCAGGGTGGAGGGAGCTCATCCCAAGCAGAGTGAAACGTCACCGTAAGTGGAGTGTAAATACATGGGAGCCATTTGAGACGGTTCCCCCTTGGCTAGAAGATGGACGATGAATGTTACTCCACACAATCCCTTATGGCAGTAACTTCCAAGCAGAGGTGAAAGGAAGCGGTTGTGCCCTGGTGCGCACCTCCAGCAAGAACTGGCTGAGCTGGGCAAAAACCAGCAGGGAGCTATTTAAAGAGCTGGCTGGGACCCTGATTGCGATAGGACAGTACCTGTAAGAAATCTAAGTTCCTTTCACCTCTGTTTCCAAGACAGGACCTCAAAGGGCTTTGCAGTCCCCCAGTCTCCAGTGTTCCCTGTAAGCTGGGTGCTTGTGTGGCTGCTCAGGAGAAATTCATATGCTGACCAGCTGATTAGCAGAGCGCCCACCGCTGGTTTTGTGTTTCTAAGGGTGGTGCACAGCCGCACATGCCTCGGTGCATGTAAATATTATTCTGCACATGGACGGGGAAAAAATCCGCATGTGGGTGGAAAAGATTAGAGGGAACGTCACCAGTGTCCATATTACAGGAGGCAAAACTGAGGTCCAGGGAGTTTAAGCAACTTGGCCCAAGGTAACAAGTCGGTGGCAGTGTCTGTCTTAGAATTCCAGTCCCAGTGCTTTGGCCACTAGACCATACAGCCTCCCCTAGGCAAAGAGAAGTTGGTGCCTTGTGAGTCAGGGAACGCAGCGCCAGAGGGTCCCTGTTACACCAGCAGCGTTTACACAGGCCGAGCTGTGCAGCCAGCCAGCCGTGCTGTTTGCCCTGGCTCAGCCGTTTGGAGAATCTGCTTTCCCCGCTCCTTCTTGAAAGATGAAAGAAGTTCCATCTCCGGGAGCAGGAAGGCGAGGGACGATTCAAAGCCAGCCACTTCCCTTCTCTGCGCCAAGAAGATCGTATCGTGGCTGCTGGCCATCTGCCACAGCTGGCTGGAGCGTTAACAGAGGACAATGACGGATGGATGCCTAGGCTGCCAGCTGCTGAAACAGATCCAGCGAGATCCCTGCTCCCTCCTCAAGAGGGCGGGGAGGAGCCTTGGAACACAGCACAAGGGCTCCAGTTGGGAAGGTCAGGATTTGGGAGGCATCGAGGCGGGTGTGGGTTGGGGTCTATCCTCCTAGCCCTCCCCTTCCCACATGCCTCCCTTGGGTGCTGCTCAGGGTCCCGAAGCAGTATTTCAAGGAACTGGAGGGCATTCTCCTGGGGTGTCCTGCCCATTGCAGCATCAGGGGAGTATCTTGGCATCCCAGTGTTTGAGAGTGGTTATCCGGACACAAGGCATGACAAACCTTCTCCTCGCCTGCCACCCAAAATCGCCTTACACTTACTTACCCCTTTGGCTATCACGCATTACCCTGGCTCACAAGGGCACGGACCAGGGACTCTCCACCAGTGTAAAGCGTAGCCTGAAGGGGTGCAGGAAAAGCAAGAGACCGGTGTAAAAAGAGGAAACTAGAGGGCTGCTTTATTGTCCCTTTCACTGGCCCTTAAATTAAACCAGCGTGGGGTCCCTGACTCCCCCCATCAGTGCACAAGGAGCATGTGGCCTCTGAACGTGCCTCCAGCCTTGATCCTCAAGGAGGAACAGGTACTGCCGGCTGCAGAAGGGCACAAGCGGCATTCTCCATGAGCTGGACCACCAAACTCAGCAGTCCCAAACAAATTCCAGCTGTTACAGAGTTCCGTGGGCGTTCACCGCTCTGCTGTGTCCGCTCCCAGGGCAAGGTTAGACAAACAGATGTACGGGGGGGCCGGGGGGGAGGTGAAATGCCCAGTGCAGCAGTGAATTTTGATTGCATCTCACAGAAGAATTTCAAATTCAGGATCATGAGTCTTTGCACCTCTCGTGGGCAACAAACAACCACCACCCGAAAACCACAGGGGGCAAAAATGAACAGAAGAGAACACGGGCCAAAATTCTCTCTTCCCCGAGATTAACCAGAGTCCAAACATGTACGTATTTCAATCCGAAACGTGCCTTGTACCACTCCACTGGAATTCGCTCTCCAGGGCTGAAGAGGGAAGGGTTAAGTTGATTTGAGCTGCAAGCACTGTGGGGTGGCAAGGTCCTTTCCAAGGCAGCTGGGAACAATGGAGCTATCAGTCTATATTTGGCCTTTGCCCTCAGATCATTTATGACTTATTCTTCACCTCCGATGACCACAGCAGCGAGCTCTCAATCTCCCTCTCTAGCCTGCAGCAAAAAGATCCGCTCCCTCCCCCGCCTTTTTAAATATCACACTGTTTGCAATTAAAAGCAACTGCCATGTAGGAGGGGGCCTCTAGTAACTCTTCCCTCAGCGTCACCCAAGAGGAGACCAAAGGCAGGGATCATTTCTGTCCTGGCGGAGAGGGCGGAATGAGGAGGGGGAGAAGAAAGAGGGAGGAAAGTCCTGTTGCATCTGGGGAACAAGACTCTTGCCAGCCTAAGGCTGAAAGCTGGAGTGTGTGTGGAGGGAAGGGAAGAGGGGGAAGAAATGTGGCAGCGTTACATTTTACAGTTGTGCATTTTAAAGGGGCACCAATGCATCTGAGATGATCCAAGGCAGGTCTCTCTTTTTATCCCATGGGTCAGTTTCAAAATCTGCCTGATTTGTTCTCAGAGTTTGGCAAGAAGAAGGAAAAAAAAGCTCCAACAACTCTGCGTTGTATCAAAGGCAAAAGGCAGTCCCAACAACTTAGCCCTCATGGTCAAATCTACCATAAACAGAGAGTGCAAAGGAGGACATAAAACACTTGGCCTCTAGCATGAGACTTTCCAGAACTAACTAGCATTCTCCTCAAGAAACCGTGTCACTGAGGCCTTAAGAGACTTGCCCAGGGTCACCAGCCAACCAGCGGCAGAGTTGTGTAAAGTATTCCAACTTCCGGCCCTGTGCTCGGTCCACTAGAACCAGAGTTTCTCAACAATCAGGCCAGGGACCGGGTGCTGGTCCTGGAGAGCTCCCTGACACAATTTCGGAAGGCAGCAAGCCAGTACCTGGTGCCAGAAAGGACGAGGAACGCTGCAGTAGACCACAACTGCTCGAATAACCAGCCCAGGTGAGTGCACTGGAGGAAAAAACCCATCCCACTATAGTCTGTAAGGGAACAGGTTTCAGCTGCATTCACCCAAGCAGTTGTTTTGGAATTGAAAAAAATATCCTAAATGCAGGGGTGAGCAATAAAGCAGCAGCGGTTCCCTAGGGTTAGTCCCTGGTGGGCTGCTGCTCCTAGACTGACCTGCACCACTGTAGGTACCAGCGCTCAGAGCTCCCATTGGTCAGGAACAGCAATCCGCAGCCAGTGGGAAAGGTGATCTCCCGTACCCGTGGAGGTGCAGGTAAATACAACAGTGTAGGGCCAGCCCTGGGCTGACCCTGGCAGACCGGATCTGGCCTGCGGGCCAATATTTGCCCACCCCTGTCTAAATCAAACATTCTTTGACAGGGTTAATTCTCAAGGTCCTCAGAGGCCAGTAGCTTGGCCTCTTGGATTCAAATCTTAGCCCTAAAAAGCAACCCTCCTGCAGTGATGTAGGCATGAGGCAATTCTGTCTCTTATTCCAATTGGCTACAAACTGCTCCTGCCAGGCCATGCCCCAGATGAGGATAAACGTACGCTATTGCTGCCCTACTGGGCCAGATCCTGCAGCCCTTACACAGCAGTGCTTGGTTAGGGGAAGGGTCCCACTGACACCATGAGTACCCCTTGCACCAGTCGTGGTTTCAAAATCAAACATCTTCGTGCGCCTCCCCCCCTCCCCCACCACAGCGCTCACTGAATCGCCGACCACAGCAAGTGAGTGGTCTGGGATGGCAGCCTGGCTCTGTAATAAATGATTTCTCAACTGGACCAGGCAGCAACCTGGAAAGAGAGTTAGACAAATCATACCTGCCAGTCTCTAATCTTCCTGCAGGAAAGTCACCTCCACCACCCTAATTCATCAAAAGGGCAAGACGCCGGTCAGATTCAAAGCCTGTTTCGCTTATAATAACCCACATATGTAACGAGGAGCTGCTGAGATTAGCCTAGGTATTTTTCACACTCGGGATTAATATTTGTTTTCTTTTAGGCTCCGCTCAATGTGTTGTTCCGGTGAACATGAAAAGAAATGACTGACGTGGCTCCCCGCTTCACGCATTAATAAAAACAACTAAGAATGATCATAACCCCGACATTAAAAGACGGAGGCCACATAAGCCAACCTTACTCTTGCATTAGGATTTCAAAGAGTCAACAACAACAAAAAAGGGACCTAGAGAATTTTGCAGAGTGATTCTGGCTTGGTGTTCTTCCATCAGACATAGCGCTCAATAGGGGCCCTCCCAAAATACACGTTTTGGGTTTAAATCTAACGTGTGCCGGGAAGTTTCAGTGTTGAGCTTTTTAAAAGTCTTGGGCCTGATTTAGAAAAGGTGCTGACTGTGCACTATTGCAAAGGAAGCGGGGGAGAGCTGTGGGTGTTCCATCCATTGGCAGGGGTGGGTGGGGGAACCTCTCAGCCCCCTAATTTACTTGTCACCATTCACAGTGTTGCCAACTGTCACAATTATAGCGTGAGTCTTAATAGAGTGGATTGTTTTTAAATCACGGTTGAGATCTTCACAGAATCCCATGCCTCCAGCAGCTGAGGATTTAAGGAAACAAAATTTCTAGCCCTCACAGTTGCAACAAGAAACTTGAACTAATGGCCTTCGCGCAAGCAAAAACCGAAAGTCAGATAAGAAGAACCAAAACATATATTTTAGACGTCACCATTTAAACCCATCTCATGATTTTTGGAATGCTTGGGGCTGGCGACACTGAAATTTCGGGATTTGATTCACCAGAAACAGTGAAGCTCGTCTGGTCAGTTTTGCTTCTCCTGTGCAAGCAAACAGCGGCTGTATGTGGGTTTCCAGTCCTGAATGTTTACATCGGCAGTGAAAGTAACTGAAAATGTCTTACAGGTGCTGTCCAATTGCAACTCGGGTCCCGGCCAGCTCTTTCAATAGCTCCCTGCTGGCTTTTGCTGTGGCTCAGCCAGCTCTTGCAGGAGCTGCGCACCAGGGTTCACCCGCTTCCTTTCACCTCTGGTTTAAATCCAAACACGCACCATTTTTAGAGCAACATTTATAGAAACAAAAGCCACAAACAAGTTTCTGCTCCTCCAAGTTCCAGTCTTGTGAAACACCCTCAATAAAATCCTCAGCGACTACTGGCACCCTGCAGGACCCAAGAAGTAGGGTTTTATAAAACCATTTTAAAAGGGGAGGAAAAACTGCTGCATTAAGAATGGATTTTAATCACCTGACAGTGCTCCTTTAATGGTGGGATCACAGAAGTAGCATTTTCCCAGTTGGTGTATTGGGATAATTGGGGGAACGTGTGTGTTCACTGGTGAAATGCAATTTATTTCGTTTGCCTTTTGGGACATAAATAATTTAGTTTTATAAGATACCCTGGCAAGAAAGAGCAGAAGGGGAGATGGGTTTTAAGAAAGGTAAAAGTAGGAGAGTTGAGTTTTCCAATGTATGGATGATCCCCTAGAATGACTATGAGATGGAAATATACCAGCCCTCCCCCCCCCCAACACACACACACACACACACCTCT
Source organism: Rafetus swinhoei (assembly GCA_019425775.1). Lineage (NCBI taxonomy): Eukaryota > Metazoa > Chordata > Testudines > Trionychidae > Rafetus > Rafetus swinhoei. The sequence goes on along the minus strand of CM033445.1, from coordinate 8,347,888 downwards.
CTCTTACACCCCCAATCTCTCTCTCATAGCTTCTGCACATTGGATTTACAGAGCTGTACAATTTTCCAACATTTTCCCCCCTTTAGCATGAAATCTCTCCCCCCCCCGCCCCGCTCAGAATACTGCAAGCTGCAATTATATAAAGCAGGAAGAAAATATTGCTGGTACCATTTTCCTGTTTAAAATGCCAGTCAGCTGATTTTCATTAGATAATTTCCGTTCAGACACTTGTATGTGTTGATTTTTCTTCCCCTCCTTGCATGTCACCGCATGTACCGACATGTCAGGTGTGAAAGACCAAGCCCCCCTCCACTTTCTTCCGAGACGACAAATATTTGTGGCAGGAAAGGCCCTAACAGTGAATTCAGCTTCCTGCAAAATGCTCACGTATAGAGCTGCTCTTCTAACGATGCGAGTTTTCACTAACATTAAGCCATCTTGCATTAACCGTTCCAATTTTTCATCTGCTATTAGAGAAGAGGCCCCATTCCCTGGAAGCATTACAAGAGCGTACACATCCCCAAATGGACCGGCAATTTGCACAAAGCGCCAGAAAGTCAAGCACTTACATGTCTAGTTTTATGAACTCAAGAGGGCCAGTTTTGGAAAAGACTCCAAAACCTCAGAGTCTCCTGAGGTATCAGAATTGCTGAAAGTCATGAAAGACTCCCAGACAAACATAGGGCTGGTTCCAGTTTTTAACCACACGAGTTATGGAAGAAACCATCCCTTGCTAGAGCATAAGAGTCATTGAAGGCAAAAAAAGTGTCCAAATCGAGGTGGACAAGAACGTTTGAGAAGTCAATAGCGAAGAACGTTTGAGAAGTCATCCCACTTGCGACGTCAACTTTGACCCTGTACAAACATCCTGGCCATACACCTATGATTCACTCAGCTGTGACTGATGGGGCAGCTGGAGGCAAGGGACTAGAATTAGATGCAGGGAAAAGCCTGGAAGAGGTGAATGGATCTGGAGCAAAGGGAGAGAAAGAAAAATCTAGAGACATGGATGGCCATGATACGGCAAAGATGTAGAAATTACAGTGGGCAAAGCAGCACAGAGCAGGCTTTTAAGCAGTAGGGGTAAAAACAAGGGACAGGCTTTGGAGACAGTCAGGGGAGAGAAGAGGGAACCAGCAAACCGTGCACGTCTGAGGAAACAAGGAATGAAAAGGTTTAATATATCAGCTGCGAGGGGCATGCAGGATCTCTCTCTTGTTAGTGCTTCCACTGGTGTTCAAGAGAGGCAGAGAGGGTATGCAAGGTCCCCGATTGTGCAGCCACTGCGCCATGCTATGTAGAGACCTGATGGGGAGGAATTACAGCCATTCTCTACTTTGGAGTGCAAATGAAGTAGATGATCAGCTCAGATCAGTGAGGAATCTGAATCTCCACTGGACGCAGCAAGGAAGAGTTAGTGTCTCCTTCTGCCCGTACATGGGCAATTAAAGAGGCCAACTCTTACGTTGTGCCTTTTCATCCATAAAGCTCAATGCACCTTTAGCAAAGTTTTAGCACATGGGGAAACGGAGACATAAAGCAGTGACGTGATTTGCCCATGGCCATAATGCCAAGAATACAGCTCAAGTATCTAAAGCAGCAGTCCCTGCTGCCGCAGGCTGTATGACTGTGTAAGACTTGCTGGCCAATATGTGGTGAGTGACAGCCCCTAACTTTCTAACAAGATTGCAGCAGGCAAACTGGATACGTGGGGAAGGGGGCAGATAGCCTCATAAAATAGTGGCAATTGATTTAAAGTGCGTTAGATGTGTGGGGTGACAGAGGATGGGCACTGCTACGTAATGTTCTCTCTAATCTTTTCCATCCGTGTGCAGTTTTATTCCAACCATGTGCGGAATAACTGTATGTGCACCGAGTCAAGTGTGAATGTGCACCACCAGTAGAAACAAAAAACCTAACTGTGGATGCTCTGCTAATCAGCTGGCAGCATTGGAATCTCTCCGGAGTAGCTGCACAAGCACCCAGATTTCAGAGAACACTGCTGCTATGGGGCTAGAGTCAAGATAGTGAGAACTGAACTACACGTTGTGAGATCTGGGTCATTTTTGGTTTATTTTAGTCATTGCGAAAGTTAGAATTTCCTGAGCTTTCCGCAGCATTTGCTCTGCTATAAAAAGTGACATCAGACTACTATGCTCTTGCTCGTTAGAACAGCACCCGTCTGTGCATCCTTCCTGCTGAGCACCATAAACTCGAAGTGCTGCCGTCAGAGTTTCAGCGTCAAAAGTTCATACACAGGCAAGTCCAGTTACTCTTTCCAAAACGGGCCAAGGGACATCCGGAGCGGTGTCTGAGATTCAGCTTCCCCCACAAAAGAAAAATTATTTGCCCATTAGAAACTCATCCTGCAGTGGCAGGGGAATGGGCTGATTGGGGTCAAATATCCCGTGGGGCTCGTTCATTTCCTATTTTCGTAATTCGATACAAAAGCAGGCAGCCTTTGTCCTTGGAATGTGTCATTTTCAGTACCCGCTCTGTATGGACTCACTCGCAGCCATGGGCTCTGTTAAGCTTCCATGTTCCGCAAGTAGAGCGTGATGCTTCCTCGTGCTGCAGTTTGCCGGGTACGAACGTTTGCCTTCAATCCGTTCGCTGCTGACAACGGTTACGTTTTGCCCGCTGGCCCATTTTGTAGATTTAACTTTGCTCCCCTCCTCTAGCCCGGGGAACTTGATAATAAATCAGCAGTCTGGAGGCTTCATGCGGGATGCACGTGGAGATGTGAATCTTTACATTTTTAAGTAGACCTTGTCACATCCAGGAGAGGTAATGAAAAAAAAAATTTCATTTTGACTTTTGGGAAGAAAACGTGGCAGCGGGAAATCCATCATTTCTCAGGCTTGCTTGGGGGGATGTGTCAGGCTTCTGAGCTCCCTCAGAAGGTCATATGGGACTTGAGAGCCAAAAATCTCAGTGGTGCCAAGTAAAAACTCTCTGCAAACTTCCTTTACGGACGGCAACCGGGAATGGACTGGGAGGCGGAGCCAAAATTTAATCAGTGGAACAGCTTCTTTCTCTGCCATTTTGCCCCTCTTCAGAATGGATTTAATAGCAGCACTTGCCTCCTGATCCAGCAAAGCGTCTAAGCACAGACAAGGTTCTCATCTGTCAAATGGGAGCAGTGGCGCTAACCCTGTGTCTATTCAGGCTGAAATCACTTCAGAGCCCAAGCTGTCTTTCACTTTGCTTTTACCCAGCACCTTGCACAAGGGCCGTGATGGCCTCCAGAAGCTACCGGAACACAAAATGGCAGCTAAGCTGGCCTAAGGTTGTGCAGCCAAGTCACCCCCTAGAACCGTAACTGGACTCTCCCCTGCAGTTTAGCTACAAAAATAACACTTCCTTTAGATCCTTCTTTGGCTCCTCATGTGAAAAGCTTGGTGCTGGTAAGGACATACCCTGCACTCTATTGTGTTACTCGGTGACACCCTGGTGACAGGAAGGCCTAGGCACAGCTCTCAGCAAAACTCAAACAAGCGCGGCAATACTGCTGGAGAGCCGAGAGAAGCCAGCATAGACACTGTCCCCACGACAGAAGTTGCGGTAGAGAGAGGCAGGACCTCTCTATTTTAACAGGGTTCAAAAAAGAGCTAGATAAATTCATGGAGGATAGGTCCACCAGAGGCTACCAGCCAGGATGGGCAAGAATGGTGTCCCTAGCCACTGTTTGTCAGAGGCTGGGAATGGGCAACAGGGGAGGGATCATTTGATGATTCCCTGTTCTGTTCCCTCCCTCTGGGGCATCTGTCATCGGCCACCGTCTGAAGACAAGATTCTGGGCTAGATGGACTTTTGGTCTGACCCACTATGGCCGCTATGTTCTTCTAGGCACTATATCTAAATGCTAGCACCGCTTACCAAACCACTCCCCACCACCAGGCCCGGAGGCCCAGAAGAGCACCACAAGTTCAAGGTGAGAGCCAGAGATGCTCGTAAGAACCGCCTGGAGGCTGCAGATAAACAGGTGTGCAGGACAGATGTTTACATTTCTAATCCTCACTCCTCTAGAGGCACCTGTTTGGTTTAATTGGTCTTAAAAACGACACCCGCATTTGAGAAAGCCCAGACGACCATCCAAGCCCAGCTCTGTCCACAGAGGATCGCCTCCGATCATTTCCCTTCTGGGCCCAGCTCGGAGCTTCACAAATGCGAAGGGCCCTTACAGCGTGCACAAACAATCTGACCTTTAATGAGCTTGGCCAGCTAACTTTAAAGACCTAGAACACAGCTCAAGATCCAGGCGGGGGTAACAGAGGGGAAGCAGCAGCCTCCTTTTGCCCTGTGGATGATAACCTCACACGCATATTATTTCCCACCATAATCCCACTGTTTTTAATTAGCGCCCTGTACAAGGAAGTACCTCCATGTCTCCAAAGGGAAGCGGGGAAGGGAGACAACACAGAAGAGTCCGTCCGACTTTTAGCTTAATAGATTTTTAAATGGGGTTATTAACACCACCTATGAATTATTTTAGGGACCTAATTATAAAAAACAAAACCCAGCTAATTAGGTTTCCTGAACTTGCCTCGACACAGGTGAAACAAGATCTCCAAGTGTAGGGGGATTGAAAAGCAAATCACTTCAAACCAAGAATCAATGAGTATTATTGCAGAGCCAATTGAACAATTACTTCTTTAATTGTTGGCACCTTGCTACCTTTCACTTAGCAGGATGGATGGATCTGCCGACTTCCTTCCCCTCCCTGAGTCACTATAAAGCTTTCTGGTAAAGCCAAAATAGGTTGATGCACTTCAGGAGAGTTGCTTAAGGTGAGTTCCTGATGAGTATTGGAGCTTGGGCGCTGTATAAGCACCGTGGCGCCAGGGCCTCTGCTGTCCAGTAGCCTTGCAAAATTTCTCCCTCACCGCCAGTCATTTCGGTGAACATAATGTTCATTTCCCCATCACCACATTAGTCCGTGGACAATTGGGCTTTGTGCCTGGGCAGGGAAGTTTTTCCAGACTCTTATTTTTTCATTCTTGGCTGCCACTTATAAAGAGTCTCCAGGAGGTAGCCGTGTGAGTCTGTAACTTTAAAAACAACGAGCAGTCCTGTGGCACCTTAGAGACTAACAATAATATATAGTGTCATGAGCTTTCGGGGTAAGGCCCACTTCCTCACATGAGCATAAAGGGACTTTGGGAGTGTGTGCAGGGCCGGCCCACAACATTTTTGCACCTGAGGCGGGGAGCTCAAATGACGCCCCCTCGCTTGGGCCAAAACTTTGAAAGGTCTCAATTCTGCCATCTTCCTGTTCTACTCCTCTCATGGCACTGCAGAGCGAATACATATGCACCAGCAGCAGACAATTTTCTACACTCTGGGTCCTAGTGGCACATCCACCTCCCCGTCTGGCACCTGAAGCGGCCGCCTCAGTTCACCTCATGGTAAGGCCAGCCCTGAGTGTGCGGGGATGTGGCACTGAAAAAGTGAAAGCGGAATTGTTTTCCCAAAACTGCCTAGGGGATTTAGACATGGGATCCCCATTGAAATATGCACAGAAATCCCCAGAGTGGCTTTGAAAAATCTCAGCCTAACGCACTTGTCCATCCATATTCCTTATCGCACCACATCCTCCAGCCAATGTGGTAAATCTACCACGTCGAGGAACGGGACAAACCAAAGAAAAAGAAACTCGGGCTTGAGTTTTAAAACGGCATCCGCCACGAGTAGCTGGAAGCGTAGATAAGGCGGAGTTTTCCTTTCCACGCTAACCTCCCTCTTTCAGTAATCACCTTGGCTGGTGGTTAGTTTTTTAATTACAGCCATGGAATGAGGTAGCCAGGCTCATAAAGTAAACAGACATTACCCAGGGCCTCCTGCTGTTTTGTGAGAGGGGAGTTAATGGAAAAGTCAGGATGCTCTTCACAGAACGGACACTGCCATTTAGCCAACATAAAGGTAGGATTGCGGGAACGCAGCCCTAGAAAACCTGACTTCGCCCAATGGTGCTAGCTGCTGCAGCCATGCTAGCCCCTCTGCCCTACCGCTCTGTACGCTCCAAGGGCCATTCCTCTGTTAGAGCGTGGCAGTTTCCTGTGGACTGGCAGAAGGTGGAGCATGTGTTAGCAGGCTCAGATAGGATCCGGCTGCTGGACAGCCTAGTATACTAGAGGGATTAGCTTCTAAACTGCATGCCACACACACAGGCCACCGATGGAGATGAGCGACTCCAAACTCTTGTATTCGAAAGAGATTAAGCCACAGAGAGCGGGACACCCACTAAACACAGGTGAGCTGGGTTGCAACCTACCACCAGGCTTATGGGTAATGAATCAACCTGACCCCTCGCCCCCACAAGAAACTGATTTTAAGGATCACCACTGCTTGAACGGGCCTTGAATGGCTTCATTAACTGGATGTCGCATTATAAAGCCAGCCTTCCCTGCATTTAACACCTCATTTTTACATCAAAAGCTAAGTAAGGGGACACTTCCAGCTCACTTAATTAGCCTCATTAGCACTGGTCCTACAATGACAGGTACCTACACGCTCCTTTTTCTGTTATCAATTCGAGGTTCCTGTTATTCCTCGCCAGTGCCTCGGAGGAAGTGGGTTTTGCCCATGAAAGCTTGTGATACTATAGATATCGGTTAGTCTCTAAGGGTGCGTCTCCACTGCACCCGTAGCTCGAAATAAGATATGCAATTTGAGCTATGCAAATTGCATATCTTATTTACAGATCGTTTATTTCAAAATTGGGTGCTGTCTACACAGCACCCAATTTCGAAATAAAGCACTATTGCGAAACGTCCCTTTCTCCTCGTGCAATGAGGTTTACAGGGATGTCAGAATAGCGAGCCCACTATATTTCGATAAAACGGGCTTGCTCTCAAGACGCAGAATAGCGTCTAGCACCGCAGTGTAGACGTAGCCTAAGGTGCCACAGGATTATGGGTTGTTTTTAAAAGTTACAGACTAACGCGGCTCCCAGGGCCGCATTATGACTTTCGTGGGCCCTAGGCACATTATGACTTTCGTGGGTCCCTTCCTCCATAAAAAAAAAATATATTAAAAATTATTTTTGATATAACTTTAAATACTTCAACTTTTTTTTTTCTGTTTTAGGCAAAATTTAATAGATTTTCGTGGGCCCTAAAAGTTTCGTTTTTTTTCTGATGTGAGAAAAAAAATTAAAACATTTTCTTTGACCCTAAAAGTTCATTTTTTTCCTTCTGATTTTAAAAGAAATTAAAACATTTTCGTGGGCCACTAAAAGTATCGTGGGCCCTAGGCACTGTGCCTAATGGACACGGCCCTGGCGGCTCCCCCTCTCAGAGTCATTGAGCCAAACGACCCTGCCGTTAGCGTGCAGCAATCGCATCCTTTCTGCAGGTGAAAGAGGAATAACAGAGAAGGGGATGCTTAAAAAAACAACGAATAGTCTTATGGCACCTTAGAGGCTACCATGGTGTTTCCTTTTCATAGAATGTTACACTGGCCTTGCTCCGAACTGCCATGACTTTACTTTTGCACCGACAGTGACTGTACAGCTCCCGGATACACTGTGGTCTAATGCTTAGAGCAGTGGTCAGGTTTTGCCTCTGGGTTCGCCACTGACTTGCTGGGACCAGTTCCATGACGGCTGCATGGCTTGACGGAGACTTACCAATCTCACTGGGAAACTGGAGGACTCACATGCATCGGTAAAGGGTTTTAGACAGGCTCAAAGGGCGCTATAGAGGTGCCAGTTACCAGTTGTAATATGCAGTCTGACTCCGCCCCCGAGCGCCCACTGGCATTGTGCTATTTCGCACCGTTACGCCCAAACAGCCAGGGTAGAAAGAGAACTGAGCTTTTTCTGCATGGGCCCTGTCAAGAAGTGGCCTCCTCCAAGGCACCTTCTGTTGGCTTCAGGGCAGCTGTGCAAGCAGCTCCTGGCCTCAGTTTCCCTCCTTGGTTCCTCAGAAAAGTGGCCCACCTTCCATCTGATTTATTAACCTCAAAAAGGAACACACAAGTCTCCTCTCCTGCCTTAAGCTGGGCCCTGCCCCGAACTCTCTTGGTCTACTCAGGATCCTTCCTTAGCAGGCTACTCCCAGCCCTTCCTAGCTGGAGTGACTCCCCTGGCCTCAGTGGCTTCCCTGAAAGACCATGTCTGTGTCTTTCTCTTGAGCGTCCCTTCGCCCTCTGTAGATTCCTGCTGCTCTTTATAGGGGAAGAGTGGATCTGTCTCAGGTGTGTCTCCTCAGTGATCCGTGCTGGCTAGGCCCAGGCCTCTGGCCCACAAAAGGAGAAGCCACCCACCCCCATACATTGATGAGGGATGCTCAGTCCACAAAGCTCCTTTGCCACCCCCCTTCAAGGTGTGGGAGAACCTAGGAGGCTCGAGAGCCGTCCGGCTTTCCTTCGCTCTGTGAGATCAGGGGGGCAAACAGGAGGGTTGGGAAGTTTGACTGGGGAGGAGCCAGGAATTCCTTGCCCCACATGCTCCTGTCCCATTACCCAGAGCACCTTGTACAACACTAAGCCTACAGACACATGAACTTGCTGTGTGTGTGAGCGCAAGATCAGAGAAGCACTGAGATCATCTGCTCCCCGATTACCTGAACTGGGCTTGAACTGAGCCACTGTCTGTATATAAACAGTTACTCAGAGGGACGCAGTGAGAGGCAACATGGATGCCAAAGGAGGTCCAGATACCTCCTCTGTGGTTTGACTTGCTGTGGAGTACATCCACGAGGCCCCATAATGAGAAGTGCTTCTGTACCAGCCAACAAAACACACCGTATGTGGAGTCCATCTTGTCTATTGACTCCTGGAAATCAGTTTGCTGAGATCGGGACTAGATCGTCCAAAGCTCCAGAACGGAGAGATCAGAAGAGGGGAGGTGCGCACATGTACACCCCGGCACACGCTTTCTCCTCGACATTTTTAAAAATCCGGGATTGCCGCTCTCACATTTTGCTCCTCAGAAGAAATGGCAGCATGGGGAAGGGAGGGGAAAAACAGCCCACATGTGGGGCACTTGTCTAATTCTGCAGTGTGGGTCTGAGCACCGAACCAGAGCTTGGAAGGTTAAAAAGTGACAAAACATAAGACATGGAAACAAGTTGGGGAAGGCCCTTTGTTATGTGAATATTTTCTTGAGTGTTTAATATCACTTATTTTTATACGCACGTCGAAGCTCTCTAGTCCGGCACCCTCAGGGCCTCACTGATGCTGAACCACGGAATTTGCCAAACCACAGGGGGTCAATATTGTCCAGCAGCATTACCAACACTTCCACTGCTTCCTGGGCTCTTAGAAAACATTTAGGGGTAAATTAGAGCTAATTAACAGCACAGAACAGTGACAGCCAGGACTGGTGGCTGTAAACAACCTTTATGGGACCGTGAGAAACTTGACCACACCCTTGGTAAGTGGACATCCAGCTAACTAAAATCATGCCGGACCACGGATGTTGCCAGACCAGAAAGTGCCGGACTAGAGAGATTCAACCTGTAGTTCCCTTCAGCTTAAAGAGCTTTATAAATTAAATAGACACTCTCTTACACACACTCCTAACCTGAAATGTGATCCCTGGGGTGAGATACAATAACTTACTACAGAACCCCAAACCACTACAGCACAGGAAGAGAAGAATACAACATTTATTTGGGGGTGGAGAGAGACAGACAGACAGACAAGCAGGTGGAAATTTTAAATTTTGTTTCTATACAGACTGCATCCAAAATGTGTTATGGGAAAAAAATCTAGTAAACAAAAAATAGAAACTCAGATCTGAGCTGGTTTCTCCTCAGTTGAGGTTCCACTGGACACAAAAGAAAAAAAGTGGAAAATCAGAGTGCTTAGAGCAGATCATGACCAGCCCCTCAGTTATAGGCCTGATCCAAAGCCCACTGAAGCCAATAAAAAGAGGATTTAGATAAGGTCCCCCAAAGATCAGCAAAGACATTATGAAATGTTGATCCTGCAGTTTAGAGATGACCATTTTTAGTGGAGCTGAGGCCATTCAGAATCCATGAGAGCATGCACCTGGCAGAATGCTGTGTACCTAGAATGGAACACAACATACTCACAGTAATTCAGACTTCTTCAATTATTTTATTTTGAATCCAACTACTGAAGTAAATGTAAGCATCTTAAATGATCTATCCTGAAAACAACACACCTTAAAGGATAGCAACACATCTGGAGCAAGGCATGCCTTATGAGGCATGTGTAAGGACATATCAGTAGAAGATCTTTGTGTGGGGATCGACGGACTGAAATCAGACAAAACATAACATTATAAAATTTTGAGATTTATCTGACAGAACAGGGTTGGCAATTTCACAATTCCCCCACCATTTCAAGGGGAGGGGGAGTCTAGCTCTACTTAAAAGCAATAAAAGCAAAACAGTGAAGTGCTGATCACAAACATCAGCCGTTCTGAAGCATGTGGTTTGGAAGTCCTGAAAAGACGACGGTCTTCATTAAAAATTAGCTGTCGAATTAAAGAATTTGAGTTTAACCCTTTCTGGAACCAGTACCTGGCATTAAAATAAAGAGCATGTGAAACCAAAGTGCATTTTGGACACAAACGGATCTACATTTTTTTTTATTGCAACTGGACTTGTAATTTTTAAACCAAATTTTCTCCTGATGCATCTTTAAAGTCCCTTAATGAAGGCTGAGATGATTATCTAGTGGAGATGCTACCTGCAGTAATCCATCCATAGTTGTAGTGATATTGAATAGTGTCACTGTGGGTAGAATTTGATATTTTTGATATTTTTCAGTGCCCATGCCTTTCCTAGGGTGGGGTCAGCAGGAGGAAGGAAAGGAAAAGGGTAGAGGAACACTTAGTACGTTCAATTATTATTTTTTTACTAGTGTCTGGCAAAATAAAATATCCTTCTCCAGCAACGGCACGAAATGTGCATCATCCACAAGCATTTTCCAGTGTTCCTCGCTGTATCTGTGTGTGCTTCAGGAGGAAGACAAAAGAAACAGAACTGGCAATGCTGCACAACTGGGGCTGCATATCTTCTCCCTTCCCATTCCTGGCTGCGCTGATTAATGTGAACCCCACTGTCACCTTGACACCCATTTGGTGATTCTTGCATCCAGAAATAAACTGATCAGCTAGGCGGTGAGCGGTCAAGCGGGGTCCCCCTCCAGCAGAGAGAGGAGGATTGGATTCTCTGTTTGTAGGTGTGATTCTCAGCAGCCAACTTGCTCCTCTTACTCAGTTATCTGACACTTCCCTCCACCTTACCACTGTGTAACAATAGCTGGATTTAGTTTAAGAACACACACCACATTAAGTAAGAGACATAATGGTAATGCACTGGTCCATTGTTTAAATTAAATGATGTTCATTAAAGGAACATCACCTCCCAATAATTAATTTTGCTTTGAGGGGAGAGGAAAAAAGCTACAGGCGATTTAATGTACCATGCAAGCCCTAGTAGATGCTCCATATATTTTCTCCCATTCCCCTCCTCCCCGCAGAAAGGCATCTCTGCGAATCCCCCCCTTGCTTCTGAATGCAGAAACCGTGTTTGGCAGGAGACGCCGCACAACAAGAAAAATACCCTTGTCAATTTCACCCAGTGTGTTCATGCTGACAGCGTTTCAATAAGGTTACACGTTAGTGTATTGATATCTGCAATCATGTTCACTCTCTCTGCTCTCCTCCAAGTTACAAAGATCAAGAAACTGGACATAATTTGAAGACACAGACAATAGAATCAATAGAACACTGGGGCTCCTTCACAGCGTGGTTCTTGTTTCTATGCTGGAACAGGAGGGGAAGTTTTTGGAGGCATTTTGATTTTTGCTTAAGATTAAAATCCTAAACCAGCATGTCGAGGGGGGCAGGAGTCAAGAGGAGAGTTTGGTAACAAATAAAATGAGATTTCCGATGATTTGCCCCCATGAGCGGATGGTGCCTCCAACTGACCACAAGATAACTCACAGGTCACAACAATGAAGACTAGATTCATGTAGTAATAAAATCAATAGCTCCCCAAACAAGGAAAAAGAATGGTCTAGTGCAGTGGTTCTCAAACTTTTTGGCCTGTGGCCCACCTGGCTCAATGCAAACTTTTCTGGAGACCACCAGTTGCTAATGGAAACTCGCCATTACAGAATTACGCCCGAGCCATTTTGCTAGTGCTGCAGCTAGGGACAACTGTTTAATTTAAGCAGTAACAAAGGACATATTAAATTATTAACTAGATTAAGCATTTGAACTCTCTCATGTTAGTTTATCAAACTTCATTTTAAATAAAGTACAATATTTTGTCTAACACAAAAGGTTTCAACATTGTCTTTATTTATGGCAAGGGTGGGGAACCTTTTTTGGATCAGGGGCCACTGATCCACAGAAAAATCAGTTGGGGACCACACAAGTGAGAAGCAAAAACACTCCTCCAAAACACCCTGACCCTCACTGATGTGGCCCCCAACTGTGACACCTCACTCCTCTGGCACTCTAGCCCCACAGGGCAAAGGGGAAGGATGGGGAGAACCAGGGATGGGGAGAGGGGGCTGAGTTTGAGCTGTGGACCACCTGGAAGGCAGCTGTGGACCTCTAGTGATCCTTGGACCACAGTTTGAGAACCACTGATCTAGTGTTTATCCCAAAGGGAGCTCTTGTGTTGTCTTACTCCCTACTTAGGCCCATTCAGTTCATTTGGAAATCTTTGTGGAGTTAAGTGCTGGTCACCTCAACCAAAGAGAACAGACTCTGGCCTTAGCTCTCTTCTCCATGTCTAGATGTCTGGAATAGTAACCAACTCCTCTTTGGATGATTATACAGGTTGAACCTCTCTAGTCTGGCACCCTCCGAACCTGACTGGTGCCGAACCAGAGGATTTGCCGGACCACAGGAGGTCAACATTGTCTAGCAGCATTCCCAACACTTCCACTGCTTCCTGGGCTCTTAGAAGAATTTACGGGCAAATTAGAGCTAAATAACAGCACAGAACACTGAGAGCCAGGATTGGGGGCTGTAAACAAACTTTATGGGACCATGGGAAACTTGGCCACACCCATGATAAGTGGACATCGTGATGGACCCCAGATATTGCCAGACCAGAGAGTGCTGGACTAGAGAGGTTCTGCCTGTACAAGTAAAGCCAGTCTAGGTCAGGTTTAAATTAATTTAAGAGAGTCAAACCTTACCAACACCTATGTTTATCTAAATCAGTTTAGAAACAGCACCATTAGTTAATCTTGGGACACTTTGTGTGTGGATCTGGCCTCATTCCCCACAAGTGATAAGTGTTCTGGAAGGGTCACAGCCACAGCATTATTACCTGCACACGACCCTTACAAACGGTCTACTTTCCTTTCGGACCCACACTGTAAACCGGCCTCCTAAGCAATTCACGTTTGAGTCTTTGTGTTAATCACGCTGCTTTCCTAACAAGCTGGCATCTTGGAGTCCTCTATGTCAAGCCATAAACCCAGTCCTCAGCTTTGCCGGAAACCTGGGAGCAATTTAAAAGTGCCATCCTGTCCCCGTCTCCCTCTTGAAACGGAAAAAAGAAACAACCAGTGGCAGCTTCCTTTGCCTTGTCTGGGTGCTGCAAGTTATCAGTGCCCATGTATGGGTGTTAGAAGGCTAACATTACGCACTGAGGCTTGAAGATGTTTGCCCATGTCTTCCTGTGTTAACTGGTTAGTTGACTGAGCGGAATCCAATGAAGCCAATGCCAGATGCTTCAGAGGGAATGAACAAACAGGTAATCCTCAAGCACGCTTCCCTTAGAGTACGTCTACACTGCACACTTATTTTGGAATAAGCTATTCTGGAAGAAATACTCCAATATATTATTTCAAAATAGCACGTCTACATTACAGGGAAGCCTCAAAATGAGTCTGAGGCAGGCTTCCCTAATATGGATGTGCTACCTCAATTTAGACAGAGCCTCAGGAGGCACTGGGGAGTAGTTACTTTGAATGGCCCTGGGGAGGAGCTATTTCGAAAGAGCAGCAGTGAAGCATCCACACTACTGCTATTCTGAAATAGCTATTTTGGAATAGGCATTATTCCTCGTGGAATGAGGTTTACAAAAGTTGGAATAAGCCACCCGTTATTTCGAATTTATTTCGAAATAATGGAATTGCTGTGTAGACTCTCGCATTGTTATTCCAAAATAACGCTGCTGTGTAGACACACCCTAAGGGTACGTCTAGACTACAGGCTTCTGTCGACAAAGAGCGTCTAGACTACATCCAGTTCTGTCGACAAAGCAAGCCGCTTTGTCGTCATGAGAGCATAGACGCAAAGGACAGTGTTGATGCAATAACGCCTTCTGTCGACAGAACTCTGTCGACAAAAGGCGTTATTCCTCGTAGAATGAGGTTTACCGCCGTCGACAAAACTGCCGAGTTCTGTTGACGTTATGTCGACAGAACTCAGTGGTAGTGTAGACGCAGGTATAGTTTTGTCGACAAAAGTCCACTTTTGTAGACAAAATCCTGTAGTCTAGACACACCCTTAGTGTCCCCGATGCTGACAATTGTCTCATGCTACAGAAGAGGTGCTGTGGAATCCTTTGTGTCACCCAGTTGCGTTCAGAGGGCTGGGGACTGCTTAGGAGAACAAACACTGTCCACCTACCGTCTTCATGACACTTCTGCCTTCATACAAGCCAATGGATGGGAACTGAAGCTAGACAAATTCAGACTAGGAATAAAGTAGTACTTTTTTTTTTTAAATGGTGGGAGACACTGGGACAATTTACCAACAGCCATGGTGGATTCGTCATCACTGGCCATTTTCCATCAAGATCAGGTGTTTTCCTAAAAGATCTGCCCTCAGAATTATTTGGCGGAAGTTCTGCAGGAAGTCAGATTGGATCTATCAAAGTCTATCTTAGCAGCCTGAGTTTGCAAGAGCTGTTTGGTTTAGGGCCAACAGGGACACACAACTAACAACAAATAATCAGGCAATAACTTAGGTCAGCCTCAGTCCTTTCGTCCTAACATACATACATAATGCTTGAGGGTTACATATGCAGAAGTTACTTCCCTCAGAACTGGAAAGCTGCCATTTCTGGGCTGAAACGCAACAGCTTTCAATCCATAGCAACACCACACAATAGACACAGAAGATGTTTAAAAAGAAAGCAGCTCACGAGCGTGAAGTTATCATATGAATTTAGGAAGCCAAAATGCAGCGAGTGACATTAAACTATGCCATGAAATCTTCAATGGCCACTAGTATTGCGGCTCTGCATTGGCACGGCCTGCTGTTCCCACCGCCTGACTGAGGAGCCCCTGAGATGAATAGCAATGCCAATGACTTTCGCCAACACTCGGGAAACGCTCTCCCATCTCATCGAAGTCACAGGAACAGTATAATTGGTTCAACTGTCTAACACAATCCATATCTGCAGCAACCTATTGTCCTTCCCCAGCCGGCTCTTGCAACTATACACATGCAGTATTCCATTGCCATACAAAGTATCTCTCTGGCATTCGATTAGTGATTAGGTAAGTGGTGCATTGCCTTGAACTGTAAGTGTCACTGTTTCATGCTGTGCCGTATAAAAGAAAATGCAAACACAAACACTGACCAAAGGAGGGGCAGTATTATTTTCCCTTAAGACGCAGGAGCAATTCACTTTGAGGCTCAGTTTGCTGTTTTCCAGGGAAGTACATTTTTTAGCAGTTTGTTAAAAAGTTGTACTACATTCTGCATTGAGTCTAAATATTGAGTAAACAACTTGTAGATCTTCCTTATTGTCATCTAAGTACACAGTCATAAAACAATTTTATTTAGCCACCTTTGCAATGGGCTTAGAGATCTACAAACAAAGCATGCTGTATGCGCTACAGATCATTATCCAACTTTTACCGACAGGAAAGATGGATTGCAATCAACATTCCCTCGAATCTTTCCCAACCATGTGCAGCTTTTTTCTTATCCATGTGCAGAATAAATTTTGTTATGTACACTGAGGCATGTGCAAAGGTGCACCACTCTTAAAAACACAAACCTAGTGGTGGGCACTCTGCTAATCAGCTGAGCAGCACTGGAATCTCCTTGAGCAATTGCACAAGTGCACAGGGTCCAGGGAACTCTGATTGCAACTATGGTTTATTATTAGGTAGTGCTTTGGACTCCATTCAGGGACGGGGACCCCACTGTGCAAGGTGCTGTACAGATAACAAAAGGACAGCCCTGCCATGAAGAGTTTACAAGTTAAGTCTACAATAGATGGGGGAAAACACAAAGAAAAGAGACAACAGTGTCCAGCATGATAAACAGCAATCACAGCCACAGAGATTAAGCTTTATTCTCAGAGATGATGAACATTCAATGCCAACTGATGTCCGGGGAAACTAGGGGTGCTCAGCAACTCTGAGCTACCAGACTCAGGCAAGGTTAGATTGACCTCAGTATAAGAGCTGGAAATAGAAGCCTTATTTCCTGATGGCTCATTCCTTGCCCTACCAACTACACAGCTCCACTTTCCTTCGACACATAAAATCATAGGGTTGGAAGAGATCTCAGGAGGTCATTGAGTCCAGCTCCCTGGTAAAAGAAGGACCAATCCCAATTTATACTTAACATGTGGTATACTGCAGACAGACCCATATCCAAGTAACAGTCAAAACTGACCTAATGAAATCCACAGCATCACATTAATCCTGATGTTTAATGTTACATGGTGCTAGAAGCCCCATTGATTTCAATGAGAATACTCACACGACAAACGTTTAGCGTACATGCTAGTGTTTGTATGAGCAGGGCTGTAGTTGGAGAGAATTTCCAGTGAAGCAAAGCAATATTCTTTGACTTGGATTTGGAGAACCCACAATCTCCTTTTGGAGACTCCAAAACCCGTAACAAAATTGATTTTTCAGAAAGAGATTCACTTCTGTCTATTTGCAATCTAAAGACCTGAAAAGAAACAAAAGAGAAAAAAAACTTCCCCTTGGGGAGACTGCCCTGTGACTTGAGCAAGCCTATGGAAGCAGCATGGTCATTTTGTTATTCCATCTGTCACAGAAAGCTTTGATTTCAAAGCCTTGATTCCATACGAATAGAATAGAGGTTGCAATCAGAATTGAAGCAAACAGGCAACGAACCAGAGGAGGCTGGGTAGAACCTGATGCCCAAGGAACACAAGCAATTTGGACACACCTAACTCATGGAATTTGGAAATCTATCAATCAATCAGTCTCATGCATAGTAAGGTCAAGCTCCAACAGACAACACAGACTAAGTAGTGTGAGACAACTCTATGCAATACGCTCTTCAAGGGACTCCTGTTCACAGGTGTCATGGTTCCTCTTGTGTTCAGTGGGCTTAGAAATTGATCCCAATGCTGACTCACTGTAAAAAGGGAGTCGGAGTTCATATGCTGTCATAATGACCCACAATAAAGAAAGTTTCTGAGGGGTAGCCGTGTTACTCTGTAACTGAAAAAAAAAAACTTTTAAAAAACAAAACAACACAAAACAAAAACAAAAGAGTGAATAATCCTGCAGCACCGGGTATATCTAAACTACATCCCTTTTTCAAGAAAGGGGTGTAAATTAGACAACTCGAAATTGCAAATGAAGCAGGGATTTGAATTTCCCATGCTTCATTTGCATAATGGCAGCTGCGGCTTTTTTTCGAAATGGGGCTTTTCGAAAAAACGGCAGTTTAGATGCAGATCTTTCGAAGAAGGGTTTATTTTCGATCCATCTGTGTCTAAACTGCTGGGTGGGGGGGTTTCGAAAAGCCCTGTTTCAAAGAAAAACCGCGGCCACCATTATGCAAATGAAGCGCAGGAAATTCAAATCCCTGCTTCATTTGCAATTTCGATCAGTCTAATTTACATCCCTTTCTTGAAAAAGGGATGTCGTTTAGACATACCCTAAGCAACTAACAAAACATGTAGAATGGATCATGAGCTTTCGTGGGCACAACCCACTTCTTCAGATGACTGGCGTTTAAGGGGTCCAGTTTTCAAATAAAAAGCACAGCCTCTCCCCATCTTCTCTCTGTTCTATTTATTTGAAAATTGGACCCCTTAAATGCAATTCATCTGAAGAAGTGGGTTGCGCCCACGAAAGCTCATGATACCATCTACGTTTTGTTAGTCTCGAAGGTGCTGCAGGACTATTCGCTGTTGTTTAAGTTTTTACAATAAGGAAAGTTAGTTCAAGGGAACTAGAGAGGAAAACTGGATTAGTCCAAGACAAAAGGCCACCACTGAGGCCTGCTGAAATGCTGCCCATTAAAAACAGATGTGGAGCTTACACATTAAACAAACAAAATTGGTATGTGGGATATGAAGCCGAATTGGTGGACAAACATAATGAGGACATGGGCTATTCTTCCCATCATTTTACCACCAGGGCTTCCACCCCCACCACTTCCTGAGACCTTGGGCCTTCATCATCCTGATCCTGAAAGATGTCCTGGCCAGACCTAGCCAGAGAGAAGAATCCAGATGGCTTTACCACCAGAGTTCCCGGTAAACTGTGCTCTTGGGCAGCCACCCAGGAGAGAGTCCAATGGAGCCCAACTGATAAGCAGAGTGCCCACCGCCAGCTGCATGTGTTTCTCCTGGTGGTGCACATCCTCACATGGGCGCACATAAAATCTATTCTGCACACAGATGGAAAAAAACTTAGAGGAAACACCGACCACTACTGCCACTAGCTCCAGCTGAATCCCAACCACCCTTGGAGAAGAAACAGGATTAGATTAACAACTGCAGGATTAGATTAACAATGAACTAACTTCTTCTCTTTGTATGCAAAGAAGTATTACTGTCTTTAATACCCTTGGCAAGAATGTCAGACAAGGGATTTCCTTCCCCCTTCTAAAATCCTCTCCAGCTAATGGGAAAGGGATCAAAGACAATGGTGACATGAAAACCTCACTTAATACAGGTTGAACCTCTCTAGTCCAGACCAAAGCCATGCTGAATTAGAGAAGTTTCCGAACCAGGGGAGGTGACTACTGGCCAGATGCCCCGCTATGAAGACTGCGCCTTGCCAGCAGCAGTGCAGAAGTAAGGGAGGCAAAACCATATCATACCATGCTTACTTCTCTGCTACTGTTTTCAGAGCTTTGTGGGCCTGGTGGCTGCTGACTGAGGGCCCAGCTCTGCAGGCAGCAGCACAGAAATAAAAGTACCAAGGCCATACCATGCCATCACTCTGCATTGCTGCTGGTAGCGATGGCTCTGCCTTCAGAGCTGGGCTCCCTGCCAGCAGCCACCGCTCTGCAGCTGCACAACTGAAAGCAGCACTGCCGCCAGCAGCAGTGCAGGCATAAGGGTAGCAATACCACAACCCCCCTACAATAACTTTAAGGGCATGTCTACACTAGGAAACTATTTCAAAGTAACTAAAATCGATTTAGTAACTCCCGAAATAACAAAATCGAAATAGCATGGCCTCACTACGGGGAAGCCTCAAAAGTAGTCCAAGGCAGGCTCCATTAATACTACCTCAGCTTAGAGCCCCAGGAAGCACTAGGGAGTAATTAGTTCAAATTACTCTGGGGAGGAGGGTTGCCAGGTGTCCGGTATTGACCCGGACAGTCCAGTATTGACCCAGACAGTCCAGTATTTTTGCCTCCTGTCCGGTAAAAAAAAATACCAGACACCTAAAATGTCCAGTATTTTCTGATTTTTTTTTTCCTCTGCCAGGAGGCAAAAATACCAGACACCTAGCAACCCTATGACACACACAGCAACTGGGCCCAGCCTCCCCCCACACCCGACCCAGCACCCACCCCCAGCACCCCCTACCTGGTTCCGCAGGGGAGCTCTCTTCCTGCACAGAGTAAGAAAACAAGATGGCTGCCAAGCAAAAAAAGCCCCAAAGCCCTTAAAGGGGCCATGCTGGGGGGGGGGGGGGGTTTGTATGTTTGTTTTTCTCAACAGTGGGGGTTTTTTGGGGAGGAGAGTGTTCGGTATTTTTGGTTAAACCGTCTGGCAACCCTACTGGGGAGTAGTTATTTTGAAATAGCAGCACTGGAGTGTGCACACGACCGCTATTTAGATATAACTATTTCAAAACGAGCGTTATTCCTCAAGGAAAGCAGGAGTACAGATTTTGAAATAAGCAACCTGTTATTTCAAAATAATGGGCTTGGTAGTGTGGACGCTTCGCTTCGCTTATAATTTCCACCTTGGGGGTTATTTTGAATTAAAGCCCTCGTGTGGATCAGGGCTAAGTGAGTAGAATGGATTTTAAAAAATAAGCTTCCGTCTTTATCTTTTTGAGACTTTTGAACTATGTGCTAGAAAGTAAAACGGCAGTGTGTGTGTGTGGGGGGGGGGGGGGAGGCAGTTTCCCTTCTCCAAGCATTCCTGTTAAGTTCAAATCATGTTCCTGGGCTTTAACAGAATGTGGATATTTCCTGCCTCTTGGCTCTGCCCATCAAATCATTATTAATCTTTCTGGTCTGTGTATATTCATTAGATAAACACTGGAACGGTGATGTTGTTTATTGTCTGCTCTGTACACATCATAACCCAGGGAAGACAAGATGAATTTGACAGCTAATGTAAAAATTACAGCAGGCAATACATCTTAGATTTGGGTGGAATGCCAAGATGAGAGTTAATCAATAAAATCCTAACTTAGGTGTTGTATGAAATGGCACTTCATTCATTATTAGGGGTTGGTGTAAAACATGATTTAGTGGCTTGAGATATTGGCCCTTCACCTCAGGGACCTATTTTGAAATCCAGTCCAATCCAAAGTGACAAAAGATCCCACTAGTCTGAGAGCTTTGAAAGGATACTGTTGCCAGAAATGTATACAGTCTCAGTTTATAATGTGCAGGCCTTCACCCAAGGAAATAGTACACTGGAGCTGAAAGGGTTAAACTAAGATCAGAACCCTTTGTATGCCAACAACTTCTTTTTGAAGGAAAACAAAAAAGTGTGTTTCTCCTTCCTCTCTGAATTCACCTTTCCTGTTGTCAGGGAATGTCACATCTCAACTCTTAACAGACTGGCTTGTCTTAATTTGGTTTTCATCTTGTGTGCCTGTGACAGCGTGGCACTCACCTCATGCAAGTGCCCCGTCTGGTCAAGTGTGTGTGTGCATCCCCTTACTCCAAAGCCTTTTTGGTTACTCAGTCCTCTGGCCAAGTCACGCTCCTGTGCAAAATCACAACCCCTTCCAGGGTATATACTTTACCAGGGGCCCATCCAAGTGCCCCCTGTCCTAGTGTCTCTCAGTCTGTCCCCCCACTCAGAGGTGCCTCCAGGGCTTCCCCTCCTGAAGACAGCTTCCTCAGCCAACCTCTCAGTTTGCTCTCCTTGAACTCTGCCCTGCACTGACTGCTGCTGAGCTTTGCAACTCCTTTTGTAGGCCTCTTTGGGCCCTGATTGGCCAGTTTCTTTTGGCCACTCTAGCCTCCTGGAGGACTTCTCTATGGCCCTTTTGTGGGCTCAGGGCCTTGTCCACCCTGTCTCAGTGCCCAAAACTACAGGAATGGAAATCACTTTACTCCTTGCAGAAGTCAACACAAAAGACTCAACCTAGTCTCCAAGTAGCAGCTACATGTATTAAACAAGTCAATGGGATGGAGCATATCAAGCACTCTCCTAACCCAATGGGCCCCAGGGAGACATACTAGAGATCATGCCATTTCCAAGAAACAAGAGATAGAATGGCACCCTGCTTGGGTCCAGCGTAGTCAAATTTCAGCTTCAGTGATATTTGGGCTCATGGACCACCTGCAAGACGATCAGACCACACTTTGAGAGCCACTGTTCTATAGCAATTACACTCTTGTTTTAGATTGGCACATCCTTAAAGGAATATACTAGAGACAGGGATACAAAATAAGACCAAGACCCTGCAAAGTATGAAGCACCTGCTTAACTTCATACCCTGCAAGTAAACCCACTGTAGACTCACAGGAAGGATGGTTAGAACAGCAGCCTTGCGACCCATCCTCAAGTCCCAGCTGCGGTACAGACACCCTGTCTCCCAGATCCCCCACCTAACGGTACTTTCCTACCTGACTGGAAAGTTGTAGACACGCTGAAGACTGTAAGGAGACAGGGGTCATAAGTACCTAAAGTGAGTGAAGCAGGATCCATTTTGGTTTAATGCCTGGATACCCCACTGACTGACTGTTTTGTTTACACACGTTGGGATAGGTTATGAAGAGACCCAATTTTAAAAACACAGCGTTAGCAATCTGCACAGGAATATGTGGTCACTTAGCCCAGTGCCTTATTACAATAAGTCATTGAAATCAGTGGATTTCGTTCCTACGGTCTTGCTGCAATTCCTTGCTCCAGGAGACCTGGGACAGAGATTGAGTGCCTGTGAATCCACTAGCCAGCCCAACCCAACAAACCTGACTGAGGAGAGGAAGGATTTAGACACTAAGCGAGTGTTATCTATCTGGCAGCAGTGCAGGGACAGCACTGAATATTCTCAGGCCTTGTGTGCGTAGAGAGAGAGAAGTCCCTTACAACATTTTATACACCTGCCTTTGTGGGGTGAATAAAATAAAGCATTTTTAAAGCCAAGAAGCGTTCCAGAGAATTGATTCCCACTCCATATAACAATCACAGAATTCAAATTTAAATTATTTTTAAACTTAAAAAGAGTCAACCGAACCGATTCCCTGGTTGAGCACCCGTGAAGACTTCCATTGTCTTTGTAACGGCACTTTTTCCTTGCTGCCTTTTAGACATAAAAGGAAAGTGGGTTGACTGCTACAGTACACCTACAGGCCCTAGTCAAGATCAGTACAGCTGACCCATTAGCCTGGAGTGAACAGCTACGGCTCCATAGGTGCCTGAAACGTAGCTTTAGAGCAGGGCTACTCAATACGCGGCCCACGGGCCAGTCCACGGTGCGGTTTGGGTTTACATGGGGCTCAACATGCGGCCTGCAGGTGGGGTCCTTTGAATGTGGCCTCTACTGGGAACACGCTCCACAATGGCGAGTCAATAGAATGGTCTTCTGTTGATATGCTTTTTAGTAGTTACATTCGTGGACTGTCATTGCTCATTAAAAGTGCTGTCATATGGGTGGAAATCAGGTAAATATTGCATTGTATTAATAATCAGCAGAACTGATGTACATGAGGCCTGCGTGTTGTGTAGTCTTGCCTTAATCTTCGTATTCATGTCCGTCAGTGTGAAAGAAGCTATTTGCATATATATTTGCATGTATATGCAACCACACTTAAGTTGCGGCCCTCAGCATGTGCTGCGAGTATCATTGTGGCCCCTGGGGCTTCCAAAGTTGAGTAGCCCTGCCTTAGAGAGGTGCCCAGAGGCAGCTCTTGCTACAGTTCACTATCCACGTGTCTTTGAAGTTCCTTGGCGTATGAAGTTCCCTGCCCATAAGGGGCCGTTCCTCTAGGACCTGATCCAAAGCCCGTTACACTCTATGGAACGACTTCAGATTTGGACCAAGTTCTAAGTGATTAGAGCAGCTGGCTGACAGACGGGAGAACTCTGTTCTATTGACAGCTCTGCCACTGACCTGGGGCAGGTCACCTGCCTTTCAGGCCTCACTTTCCCCTTTGACAGATGGGGATTATAATACTTTCTTGTTCCCGTAAGCTTTTTGGAGATCCCCAGATAAGAGCTGTATCTTCCAAGACACTGCTGCCCTCGCTTTCATTTTTTTGTATTAAATAGCACCTATCACCATAGCAGCTAAGCACGTTTCTGCAATGTTAGAACATCCGGAGTGTGGTAAAAGTTCCAAGGATGTAATTTTTATGAGTCCCAGGAAGACACCTGTGCTCTTTGCCCCAGTCTCCAGTTTCACGGCGTCTCTTGGGCTTTTTTCCAGTAGAGAGAACAATCACTGCTGATGCTGTGGATTAGTGTTTGAGGATATATCAATAACAGTAGCGCTTCAGAACTGATGGCAGAGAACAATCCACTTCCAATTTGTTCACGCTTAACAAGACGTGGTTAATATCACAACACATTTTGGATACTGGGGCCAGAATGACCTTTACTTTATACCGATAACAGAGGAAAGAAATTTTCCTTCCAAACACAGCCAGGAGTTCACCAATTTATATCCCATATCCTATAGTGGCCAGAGACTGACACTTCAGATAATGTTGCAAAAAAACAAAAACAATCCCCCCCCCACACACACACCACTGCAGTGGGCAACCCTGGTATAACCTGCCCCCATCAGCGAGTGGCTGACTTCTGCATGAGGGTTTCTCTCTCTCATTTCTTATTTTTAGATTACGTATAAACTTATAAAGAGCACATGGACATCCACAGTGATCTGAATCTTTTTGGGCCTCCATTAAGTTCTTGGCATCTTCGAGGATACCCTGCAGCAGTGAGTTACACAGATTAACCAGGCATTCTGGAAGAAGAAAGAAAACCATCCTCGTGCCAGCAGAACCATTTGGTGCCTTTAAGTGTTAATTATGAAGCTTTAGCTCATCCTGCTCAGTTTTAAAACGCCTGCTATGACTTGTATTTGAGCCACCTCAGGTTTGATTGCACAGAACAAGGCCAGAAGGGTTGACCTCGCATTCAAATGGAAATTTTTCAAGGAATACCTGGCACTGACCAGGGAAGAGGCTGCTCTGATGTCAATATTGAGCCAGCACTGCCTCCCCACGATGCTAGCAAGCACTGTGGTATGTGAGGCACCATCTTTCAGATAGAACGAAGCCCTTGATTGGCTGTGTCATGTGCGAATACGCTGTTCTATTTTTTTTTATTTGTTACGGTTTTCCTTTTAATGAGTTAACATCTCTTTGCAATTTGCACTCTCTTTACGGCGTCGCAGGGGGCAACAGGTTTGTTGTTGGTCTGTCACTATGCTGCAAGCGCCGGGGAACTTTACAGTCACACCCGGGACAGATTTGGCTCCTCCTGCTTCAAAACCACAGGCCCGTGATTGACTTAAAGGAGAGTCGCTGTTCTGTCAGCAATAATGGGTCCAAGAGGTCAGACTAAGTAGCAGAGGCGGGTTCTCCACCCCCATCCAGTATATGAAAGTACTAACTGGATTATCCAAGGCATTCTGCATTGGTCTAACTCAGCTACCCCTGAAGTAAACACTACACTTTCTGGTTGGCTTCAATGGGAGCAAAGATTGGCCAACTGTAGGGGGCGGTCACCCCTCTCCAGTGAAATAGGAGTTAAACCAACCCTGAGAATGGGCTGGAACTCTGGGCCAATCAGGAAAAGACAGGTAGCAACCAATCAGGACCTGGCTGGTGCAGTATAAACAGGGGTTGCTAAGCTCATGGAGGCAGTCGGGGCTGGCTGCCTAAGACAAAGCAGTGCTGGGGGAAAGCAGGCAGAGCTCGGAAGCTCTGGCCAGGCAAACGCCCTGGCTGAGGCTTTGCTTTAAGGCCTGAGAGGTACCAGGGCTGCAGGGAGGCAGCCAGAGCAGCAGGAGAAAGCCGCAGGCCCACACCCCTTTGCCAATGATAAGTGGCCATTTCAGACTGCGGTTTGCCCCTGAGGTAGGGGCTAGATGACGACGGGCAGAGGGTCACTGAGGCAAGGTGGGCATGGGAGAGTGGGGTTCTCTAGGAGAGGAGGACCCCCAAATGCAGGGACACTGCCATAGGGCAGAACGTGGGCCGGGTGGGACACTGGGCCTGAAGTGGTGGTGAAGACAGGTAACTGAGGGCGAGACACGGGCCAACAGGGGTGCCCTGGGTCTGGAAGAGCTGATTCCCAGACAGACCAGAAGGGGGCGCTGCACCAGGGAGTGCTTGAACGCTTTTGAAAACTTCACCCCAAATGAGCAGCCAGGAAGAGATTTTTGGATACTTTATTCATTTGTCCCCATTTTCAATAAGCTAAAAATCCCAACCTGGGAAAGGCAATTCCAGAAGCAGCATCTGCTCCTTATTCAACTAATGGATATTGACAGAGTCTCCAATATTCTTTCCCTGGCCTGTCAAAGAGTTATAGGCCAATTCAGGTTGTCTGGGGCTGCTCTAGTTTCCTGGATACTTTTTTTTTGGAGGGGGGGGGGGTCGCTGTTCTATCAATGCACTTTCAATGCCAAAATAATTTTCTCACAGTCATCTCCTTGTGAATAAGATTCTGTGCGGATGTCTCTGGAGAACTCTATCCATTGCTCTTCACAGAGAGTTAAAAGACAATCAGTTAGAGGGAACAAAAATAAGATTTCCCAAACCAAACATAATAAATCCAATCCTCTCCCCATTCTGGTTTCAAGCAGGCAGAAACTGCAAATATGACACTGACACTTCCTGGGTTTCTGTGAGTATTGCTGGCCCTCTGAATAGGGAGCACAACCAGTGGGAGAAAAGGAGTTGGTCCGGACATGTAGCTTCTTTCAAAATAATCAACCAGAAGCTAAATAAGCTTTTGTCAGCTAGACAAATAGTCTAAAATAGTAAAGATGTTGCCATTCAATAACATTCTCCTGGTTGGAATTTACACTGCTTCGACTGTCCTGGACTTTCCAGGCAGCGACGTGTGTATTTTCCCTGCTACCTTAAATCGCCAACTACATCGCAACACTTGTATTGCAGCCCTCCAGAAGGCACAAACATTTCTGTGCAAAGACACAGAGGAGACGGGCCTAAGGAAATGGTGTTTTAATACATTATGGGGAGTTGTCCTGCTTTAGCCCTCACAATGGACTGGAACACTCTCCCAAAGAACGGGATCCTCAGGTGACAATTCTCACTTGGATAGACACTGCACATACACGGTACAACTAAACTACATCCCTTTTTCGATAAAGGGATGTAAATTAGACGCATCGAAATTGTAAATGAAGCCGGGATTTGAATTTCCCGCGCGTCATTTACATAATGGCAGCCACGGCTTTTTTCGAAAAAGCTGCTTTTGGGAAAAAAAAAAAACCGCGGTGAAGACAGGGATCGTTCAACAGAAATGCCCCATTTCGAAAGATCCTGTAACCCTGTAAATGAGGGTTACAGGATCTTTCGAAATGGGGCATTTCTGTCGAACGATCCCTGTCTTCACCGCGGGTTTTTCTTTCCTAAAAGCGGCTTTTCGAAAAAAAGCCGCAGCTGCCATTATGTAAATGACGCGCGGGAAATTCAAATCCCGGCTTCATTTACAATTTTGATATGTCTAATTTACATCCCTTTATCAAAAAAGGGAGGTAGTTTAGATGTACCCTAAGAGAGACGTCATTGCCTGTGCGCCGGGACTGTTGATTGCTGGCTCTGCCCCAATGTCACAACTAATAGAGAAAGACTTACAAGTGCTGCTTCTCCTTACAGGTTGAACCTCTCTAGTCTGGCACTCTCTGGCCCAGCAACATCCGTGGTCCGGCATGATTATAGTTAACCAGGTGTCCACTTATGGGCGTGGCCAAGTTTCCTGCAGTTCCATAAAGTTTGTTTACAGCCACCAGTCCTGGCTCTCACTGTTCTGTGCTGTTATTTAGCTTTAATTTACCCGTAGATCTCGTCTAGGAGCCCAGGAAGCAGTGGAAGTGTTGGTAATGCTGCTAGATAAAATTGATCTCCTGTGGATCAGCAAATTCTCTGGTTCGGCACCATCAGGTCCCAAGGTTTGATCTGTACTATGTAAATGTCACTGTCCCTCCCAAATGCTGCCTTCCTGGGGTACATAAACCCTAATGTAGACACATTTCTGGCCGCTGGAGCATTTTATATACCTTTAATTAAGGAAGTGTAACAAACCACGGTAAAACATGGACCTAGGCGCAGGAGCTCTGTGAAACGAGAAACTCCAGCTGATACCAATACAGGTTTGCCTCAGTTGCTGTTTTAGCCAGCAGGCATTTATTTATTTATAAAAAAAGTTTCCTAAACCTGGGCAGCAGTCATCAGTGACATATGGCACTAGCAGTAGGGGGCAACCAGCAGCTAAAATGAAATAAATCCTGTCATACAGTACTCTAGGGTTTTGTCTAGACTGCAGGGTTTTTGTGCAAGAAGCTTTTTGCAGAAGAGATCCATACCTCAAAAGCGCATCGCAAAAGTGATGTGCTGGTGCCAGAGAGTGTCCACACTGCATGGACGCTCTTGCGCAAGAAAGCTCTGATTGCCAGTAACAGAATGGCCATCAGAGCACCTGTGCTTTTTTGGATAGGCTCTTTTTGCACAAGAAACCCCTGCGGCGCATCCACACATGCCTTTCTGCACAAGAGCTGTAGCTCAAAAAGGAGTTATTCCTCGTGGGGAGAAGAATAATTCTACCGGCAAAAGCCATCTGTCCTGTTGATTTACTGTATTTTTTGAGGTGTGGATGCTTCGCCGGTTTTTGCATAAAAACCTTGTAGTGTAGACATAGCCTAGGAAGGTCTACATAGCTACTAGGGAAATACGCCAGGCACCCCAGAAGGGAGTTTGTTTCCCCATCTGTGGAACACAGGTATTATGAAGCCTCGTTTCTAATCTAAAGCACTTGAGAATGGCTGGATGAAAGGTGCTGGTGAAATACATCCAGCGTTTTATTAACTCACGTAAGGGTACGGATTATTGGTTGTCAAACTTAAGGTCATGACCCAGCACTGAGTGGTGAAATGTTGCTGCATCAGGTGAGCAGGGGGGGCTAAGGCAGCTCCCTGATTGTCTTAGCACCACAGACCATGCTGTGTCCCAGAAGCGGCCGGCAGCAGGACCAGCTCCTAGGTGGGGGGGTAGGGGAGCACGCACAGGGCTCTGCACACTTCCCCTGCCCTGAGCACTAACTGCACACTCCTGAATCTGCTTCTGGGGGCAGCATGGGCTGCAGTGCTGGAGAGGCAGGAAGCTGCCTTAGCACCACTGCACTGCTGACCGGGAGCCACCCAAAGTAAGCTCCACCTGCCCCAGCTCTGACCCCCTACCCCAAAGTCAGAACACCTTCCTTTTCTTCCCAGCTCTCCTCCTCAGCCCCGCCCACCCTCTAGTCAAATTCTGTTGGGTCACAGGCATCGACAATTTCTCTCAACTGGGTCAGGAGAAAAAAAAAAAAGTTAGAAAACCGCTGGATTACGACGCTTTCAGCAGAGCCAGCCGGACATATTCCTATTTTATTTCCTCTACATGGGCCTGGTCCAAAGCCTATTGGAAGCAGTAGAAAGACGCCCATTCATTTCAATGGCCTTCGATCAGGTTCCGTGTCTGCAAGCAATAGCTGCGAGTGGTCCTTTCAGTTAGCTCGACGGATACATGCATCAGGACTTTGCAAACTCATCTCCCGCCCGTCATTCACAGACACACTTGCTGCATTTTCAGGCCTTAACACAGAGAGAATGGATTCATTTAAACCCAACCCCACCAGGCTACTGGAGGAGGATACGAAAGGAATAGACGGGAGTGATTTCGGCTATATAGGTGAACTCGCTTCATTGTGCACAGCCTATTGCTTGCTCTGAGATGGGAAAGGGGAACAAGGCCACTTGTGAAAAAACAAACTTTGGGCTAGTAGCCAAACCGTCCAGCTGGCTTAGACACAAGAACCAAGAGGCAATTCCTGCCTTGTACGAACTGGCCCAATATCCTGAAGACAAGAGGGAGAATAAAGAAAAGCAGCATGGAGCCATTGCATACAGCCTTATGCTAAACTAAACGTGTTCATTTTTAAAATGTTCCATCAATGAAATGAACACACCTTGTGAACTATCCCCGTCAGGTCAGATAGGTAAGAAACGAAGAAAACAAAGGAACTGTCTCCGAAAGCATTCCCAAGCACTTCAGAAAACAAGCCTGGGAAAAATGTCTATCTGTATTTAAGTCTATGACACTCAAAGCTGGGGGGAGGGATAGCTCAGTGGTTTGAGCATTGGCCTGCTAAACACAGGCTTGTGAGTTCAATCCTTGCAGAGGCCATTTGGGGAAAAAGTTTGTCAGGGATGGTACTTGGTCCTGCTGTGAAGGCAGCAGAGTGGACTCAATGACCTTCCAAGGTCCCTTCCACTTCTAGGAGGTAGGCAATCTCCATTAATTTAATTTAAAACTGTACCAGACTCACAAAGTTTGAACACCCACAAAGAGGGGAAGGGGGAAGGCATTACAATGAAGGCTGCATACTCCTCTGGGGAGGGACTGTGCTTTGATCTGTGTTGAGAGTAAACCTACCATTTGCCCTACTGCAGTCCAAGTGTGTGTAGAGCTCTCTCATACACCTCTTCTTGAGCCTTAAATATAAATGAGCCAAAACAATGGATGGGAGGTTTTTTTTTTAAATCTAGCAAAATAGAGTTTATACTGAAATGTTAACATTTACACCTACAACTACCTATGCAAAATGGTCCATTGTGCAGTAGATAGTCAAAGGTTAGTTGCTGTGTTCTTTTGCATCAACAGCGCTCATTTCAGAGAGTTGTGTGAAACTGATTTGCAAACCAAGATCAGAAATTAACGGAGGATTGTTTTCAAAGGTCTAGTTAGAATCTTCATTATGTTTATGGCCATGCAAGAGATCCAGGGAACAGGCCCATTTCATCTCCAACTGCAGAGCATTGCCAGATGCAATCCTTGTGTTCATTATGCTCTATGTTTTTGCCCTCATCCTGACGGAGGAGTGAAGATTTAGCTCCTTGTTGTCAGAGAATGAATGTTTTTATTCCATTTGCTCCCAGGCTAGTATCAAAAGCTCCCAGTACATGGGTTAACCAGATGATCCTTTAATACACAAAGGACCCCTAAACAGCTTAACCTTAACCCATCTGTAAAGATTCCACCCAGACGGCTAATGCTGTCCTGAATCGTGTTCTCTATTATTACATCTGAAATCCGTTAAAATTTCACACAATTTCCTGCACAGCAGTGTATGTAATAATGCTGGGAGCCAATATGTTTCTATAATTGGGCCTGTAGTGGGGCAGAGTCCAAAGCAATTAATCCAGCCTCCTTCCTTGTTTGCGCCCGTATAAAGCTGACAGGGTAGAGAGTAATTGGAAACGAGCGGCCTCTATCCCCTACTTTAAATTAATATTTTCCTGTTCTGATTTAATTTCACCCGGTAACAGTGACACAAAGACACGCCATGTCAAGCACTAAGTAATCTGCAGCAGCTGCCTTAGGAGGAAACTTTTATTCATCAGTAATATACTGACCTGTATATCACTCCACATACAGTACACAATATTCCTGTCAAATAGGCAGCCGCATTTAACTCTGTACAATCAGTGGAGAAGGAAAGAAAAAAAATACCCACAAACCTACAGACCCAGGAATTAATGGTGAGAAACCCACCTTTTCCAAAGCAAAAGCATTAAACAGCAAATATAAAAAATGCTAAATCAGGATAACCAAGAATCTATGCAAATGGGGGGGGGACACGACGACCCAGGAGGATAGCCAAACCAAAACCAAACAAACAAAACACAAAAACAAAACCCCACAGAACCACACAAACAAAACCCCAGACCATTAAATCAAATCTCTGAGAGAATAATAGCTAAACTCTTACTTGTAACACTCAATTTATGTAGTCAATATGGCTCTGAATGAATGAGCGAAGGTACTAAGAGCACAAATCTAAATTCAATATACATATCTTAGGGAAATCGTCAGTGCGGGCTTCCACATGCCAATACACCAGTGAGAGCGGGCATCACCTGTGGGACAGGAGCCAAAGGAGAAAAAAAAGCATCCTTCAAGAGGATTCTGCTGCTCGCAATAGACCAAATTTCAGTATTGCTTAGATTATTGTAACAAAATCCACAGCTGCCAAAGAGTTTATGGAGTCGGTAACTCACTCTGTGGCTCTTCAGGGTGATGGTAGGAACAGAACTCTAAGCATAGATCCCACTACCACCTAAGTTAGCAGATCTCCTTTAGCTGTTGGCAGTATAGAGCCCATGACACACAATTGAGTGGTGCTGATTATTTAGCTAAGTACAGTGGCATACATACACACTGCATATACTACAGTCTATATTTTATATAATCTAGCATATATTTAAGGGACATTGACCATGAATAAGATCTTAGACATGGACCTGAACCAGAATCTAAAATGTTATTAAGTCTCAGATGGGGTAACCATGTAAGCCTGTAATTAAAATAATAAGTTGTCCTGTGGCACCTTTAAACCAACAAAAAAATATATATATGGGAGATTGTATATATGTGTGTGTATATATATATATATACACACACACACACACACACACAATCATGAGCTTTCGTGGACAAAATCCAGCTCATCTGAAGAAGTGGATTTTGCCCCACGAAAGCTCATTATACTATATATTTTGTTAGACTCTAAGGGCATGTCTACACTAGGAAATTATTTTGAAATAAGTTATTTTTAAATAACTCCCAAAATAACTATTTTGAAATAAGCATTTTTCCAAGGAAAGCAAGAGTACACATTTTGAAATAACCAGCCTGTTATTGCAAAATAATGGGCTTGGTAATTTTGATGCTCCCCTTATTATTTTGAAATAATTTCCTAGTGTAGATCAGGGGTTAGGTGCCACAGGACTATTCATTCTAAAATGTTGGTTTTTGCAGGGGGGGATGGGGGAGGCTGGAGGTGGGTTGTACACTATTTTCTGAATGGATTGTGATTCATAATTAAACTGATTTTCTTTAGGAGTTAGTTCCACAACAGCTGACAAGCTGTCTAGAAAAATCACATCTCCTCTTCAGACAAACCTCTCCATTTTTCTGGTTGGCTGCAGCTATAACTGGAGGAGGGGTCAGTTAACCTGTGGAACTCCTTGCCAGAGGATATTGTAAAGTCCAATATTATAATAGGATTCAAAAAAACAGCTAGATAAATTCATAGAGGATAGGTCCATCAATGGCTATTAGCCAGGATGGGTAGGAATGGTGTCCCTAGTCTCTGTTTGTCAGAAGCTGGAATGGGTGACAGGGGAGGGATCACTTGATGATTCCCTGTTCTGTTTATTCCCTCTGAGCCTCCTTGCATTGTCCACTGTAAGAAGACAGGGACACTAGGCTAGATGGAGCTTTGGTCTGACCCAGTATGGCCGTTCTCAGGCAGACAGAGGCAATGCTGATAAGTTGAGGGTAGCCCCTTGAGGGTTTTAAAGAGAACCAAAACCATACATGTAGCCCAATGCTCAGTGGGAGCAAATGAAGAGACTGGAGCACTGGGATGATAGCCTATTGGCTGCTTCCACAGATAAGCGGCCCTGATTGGATGGCCTTCAAGCCCAAGATATCGTAAAATGTAGCCCAGGATGATCGGCGCAAACAGCATCTATGCATGGGGGATGGGATAGAGCTTTTGTGGACTTTTTAAAACAAACGGTTTCAAACCATAACATTTTATAAGACTTTAAATCCCCCAAATTAGGATGGTCTCTTATGCAGAGACAGGCCCATCCAGGTCTACTAGAGAAATTCACAAGGAGTCCTATAAACAGTTTATAAACAGAAAAGTACAATCCAGTGGCTTAATTTTCTCTGCTCTTGATCTTGTTGAAATTCTTCCTTCTGTGCAAGATCCTAGTTTCATCTACAGACAATGTTTAATCCACTGATGATCACCAGCCATGTTTGGCTGGAATATTACTTCACACAATGGCACATCTCCAATGTTCCCTCTCATTGTTGCCATATGTGTGCGGAACAAATGTTATTATGTGCACTGATGCATGTGTAGATGTGTACCACCAGGAGAAACACGTGCTACCAGCTGTGGGCGCTCTGCTAACCACCTGGACAGCATTTGAATCTCTCCTGGTCACCCATGCACTCAGCTTACAGGGAATACTGCCGACCTCCAAAAAGTTCCATGTAATAGACCGCCCTTCCTAGAGAGGAAAACAACGCAGCAGCAATTGGGACAGGGTTCTACATCTGCATCTCACAAGGAGGCTGCACCTTTTCTTTCAGGACTGGGCCCTCACTACCATCAGCCAACATACTTTAAGTATGTAACTACTGCCAAGTGCTCCATCTTAGGCCAGGTCTACACTAGACCAGAAGAATTTCAACAAAAGCAAGAACAAGAGAAAAGGAGATCTGGAAGTCACTGGATATAAGCTGCTGATGTGCAGAGGACTAAGCTGCCACATCTCTCAGGATTCTCTTGAGATTGTTCATAGCTGGAGACAGCTTACCTTAAGCCAACTTTGGTGTGGTTTTCACAGAGGGAGGCCAATGGGAGCCAATGCTCCCATTGGCTTCCCTTACTCCTCATGACTGCAAGGAGTACTGGTGCTGACCGAAGCTGCCCTCAGCATTTGCTTTAGAGGGTCTTAACTAGACCCGCTAAATCAAATACCAGAAGATCAATCACCAGAGTGACAAGTGGCCTTAGAGCCACTGTCCAAAATAAGTCAGTATCACATCATTCCCATTTTACAGATGAGGAAACTGAAGCAGAGGGGATGTGACTTGTCCAAGGTCATCCAATGGGGTGACAAACAAAACCTAACTTTCCTCCATCCCTGTCCAGTGCTTTACCTACTATGTCACACTGCCTCCCCTAGCTCCTATCACTTTCATTCTTTATTTCCATAGATTTTAAAGGGAGAAGAAACCATTCTGATTATCTAATCTCACAGTTTTATAAATATACATAGATAAAATGAAATTGGTAAAACCGTTTGGGTAAGTTGTCCTTCACTTCTGGTTGCAAACGGATGTTATAATCAGCTTTTATTCATCACCCCAGAGGTGGCTGCATTTCAGTGGTCGGGAAAGTGATGCCTGTGTGTAGTTTTGCATATAGATTTGTGAATTATTTGAGAATTGCTTTCACAAAACCAGCTATTAAGAAATGGAATTAAAATTATCCAGAGCAATTAGGGGAAGGCATTTATATTGACAGGGATTTTATTGTAAGAGGATATATTTTTCTCCTGGCAAAAGTTTGCATACAAAGAGGAGGCTAAAGGTCAACGAAAACCTGCCAAGGGTGCCTGCAGAAGAATAAGGAGGTGCAAAGAGGCGCTTTAGCAATTCTGTGGTGGCCCTAACCTTCCTGGAATGACAAAAAAAAAAAAAAAAATGCTGGAGCTAGCATTAAAAAAAAAAAAAAACACCCTCAAAAGCTTTTGAGTATCAGCCTTGCAGCCAAGCACACCCAGCATCCTTCGATTTTGATGTACAGTTTGAAACAAATCAATAGCAGTATAATAATACTCAGCACGCTGTGTAATTTTTATATCATTAGTTTTCATTTTCCGCTCCCCATGCATCAAAAAACTTACAACAGGCTCGTAAAGTTTATTTAGTATTCCATGAATTCCTAATCAGTTTCATTTCATAATGATTCAGAGCGGCCGTTGCCAGGGCCCCGGTGTCAAAAAATCGATAAAACCAACACACTTTTCCTGATGGCGGCTGCGAAAGGATCTATTGTAGGGGAATTATGATTTATGTCTGGGCTGCACCACGAGCAGCAGCAAGCGACAGCCTGGCTCAAGAGCTGAGATGTTCGCCAATAATGATTTATATGCATGCCTCACCCTTCCCCCCCCCATCTCTTCTTACCACCCCCCCTTCGCTCCTGTGCTCTGCCACAAGGCCCCGTGTGCTGTGCAGCAGCAGCAGCTTTTGCTTTCCGATGTGTAGCTGCAGCTGGATGCTGGGGTCGCAGGCCTGTGCGTGAGACCACCCTCTCTCCCCAGGCCTCTGGTCCGGCTCAGGTGATGCCAGCCCCGTTGCTTTCCATGCTGGAGCACAGATGGCTAGTGTGAGCTCTCCTCCTGCCCCAGGCTCTCTCAATGTTCCCTTCCGCTCTGGCTCCAGAGGAGCAGGAGGACAGTTCAGGATTCAGCAACATGCACGAGGTGGGGAGGGACAAACAGACAACTCCAAGAGACAGCCTGGGCCAGAGAGGAACGAGCGGACAGACAAGCTGGAGCTGCTAGGAGAGACTTTAAAATATAAGTTACTAGAAGATTTA
The DNA here is from genome assembly GCA_019425775.1 of Rafetus swinhoei. NCBI lineage: Eukaryota > Metazoa > Chordata > Testudines > Trionychidae > Rafetus > Rafetus swinhoei. The sequence continues at coordinate 8,312,135 of CM033445.1, read as the reverse complement.
CCCGGCGTTGCTCGAGTCCTTCACTCAATTTTTAATTTTTTTGAAAAATTAAAAACAAAAAACAAAAAAACGGTACAATGCCTCATTTAAATCAGCGATGGGCAATCTCGGCTAGGGAATGGGCCGCATGAGCGGCCCTCCATCTGAGTGGACCGCAAGATTGTCATGCCCAAGGGTCTCCTAGGATAGGGTCGTTTTGCTAGCTGCGCTTGTGTCCCCAGAATGTGTGTGTGTGTGGGGGAGGGGTACCGACTGAACCGTAGCAGCACTTTGATCAGATGCAAGGGGAGCTTGCGGCTCTCACCGACAGTGTTGTGTGCAATCAGCCTGCACCTCACTGCAAGTGCCTTTGCTTTCCGGGTGTGCCACTTTGGTAACACTGGTAGGAAAAAACCCAATGCGGCTGGACCCCAGTGGAATCTGGCAACCCTGTGCATGGGCAACAGTAAACAAAATGTCTCGTGGGCCACAAGTAGACCCCACAAGGCCACATTCGGCCCAATGAGCTGCAGATTGCCCACCATCGCATTACATCAACACAAATATCCTATTCCCCTCCTCCCGCCCCGGTGAAGCTAGCCAATTTTTGTAAATTCGACAGGAAAAAAGCTAAAATGCAGAGAATACATAAAAAAGGAAAATAGCAAGAAAAACATATTTTGATTTAGTTGCTGACAAAGACAGACATGATCTGCTAGCACTGCTTTGTGCGGTGGTTCTCAACCGTTGCAAACTACCTGCCCCCCATTCAAGAGTCTGCATACCTCAAGATCTACTTCGCTTAAAAACTACTTGCTTTAAAAAACCAGATGTACGAATACTAAAGGGTCACAGCCATGCTATTACTGAAAATTGCTTATTTTCTCATTTTTACCCTATAAATTATAAAATAAAATCGATTGGAATATTGTACTTACATTTCAGTGTGATACTTCCCAGATAATAGCATATAGAGCCGTATAAACAAGTCATTATTTGTATGAAATTTTAGATTGTACTGACTCTGCCGGTGCTTTTTGAGTAGCCTGTTGTAAAGCTAGAGGAGTTGACTTACCCCTGGAAGACCACTACATAGCCAGGAGTATACGTACACCCGCGGGTGAGAGCTACCTGTCTAAAGGAACATCCTTCCCCAACTGGATAGTAAGAACCATGCAGTCCCTCCTGCATCTTTAATATTCTAGTTACCACACAGAAAGGCATCTTCAAACATGTTTTTGGGGCTGCATGAAAGTTACTGCATGGTAAATCCATGAAAAGCCACTGCCACCACTTTCTGCAAGGAAGATTGGACTACTGTCCGACACACCGTTTCCAAACCAGGCCTCTGTCTCTCTCCAGTGCCCAGCTCACCACAAGAATCTATTGTGAAACAGCTACTCCAGCTGGCAAAGTGATGGTGTATGGTGCAAATGGCTGCGGCATGGGCTCACTATTTATCTGCAGCCAAAAATATTGGGGGGGGGTTGTGGAGTCATTCCTGGTCATTACTAGTTGCCTGCCCATTGTTTGTTGTATTCCCATCTTCTCATTTCTTCCCATCTTCCTCTAATAATCTACCCCCGGTTCCCCACAACTAGACGGCAGATCATTAAGACACAGATGGAACCATATTCAACGTCCCTTGTTGTTAACGAACTCCTTGTTTTAACTGCAGTTCGTCTCCACCTCAATGAATAATAGAATACTAGAACAGAAAGGGACCTCAAGTCCTCAAGTCCAGTCCCCTGCCCTCATGGCAGGAGCAAGCACCGTCTAGATCATCCCTGATAGATGTCTATCCAACCTGCTCTTAAATATCTCCAGTGATGGAGATTCCACAACCTCCCTAGGCAATTTATTCTAGTGTTTAACCACCCTGACATGTAGGAATTTTTTCCTATTGTCCAAACTAAACCTCCCTTGCTGCAATTTAAGCCCACTGCTTCTTATCCTATCTTCAGAGGCCAAGGAGAACAATTTTTCTCCCTCTTCCTTGTGACACCTTTTTAGATACCTGAAAACCGCTATCATGTCTCCTCTCAGTCTTCTCTTTTCCAAACTCAACAAACCCAATTCTTTCCGTCTTCCCTAGCAGGTCAGTGGCAGGAGAGACGGATGTGATACAAATGTATGGTGTCAGAATAGATCTGCCTCCCTGGATTCCAAGCTTGGCAGGACTCATTTTTCGATCAATATCCCTAACCACAGCAATGCCATATGAGATTTGTGGTAGCACACAACACTGTATAAGTCTGAGTGGTCAAGATGACAGATGGACTATACATTCTATATGGTTATAACAATAGGCCTTGTACCGATCAACTGAATTCAAAGGCTGAGTTTGGGATAAGGTGTTAATTAGACACTTGGTCTAATTACACAACACGTTTTCACACAAACATCTGTTTCCCAGCATCGGCAACTCCAAACATTCAAAAAGAAAAGAAAACCTTTGGGGTTAATTTGCCTTTTGGTTTCTAAGACCTTTTGAGTTCCAACGAGTCATGTTTTCAAGCTTCTCTCTGCTGCTCAGAGGGCTAGATATTTTTTTCATTTGAACACACAAAGAAGCTGAGCTTTGCATGTAGTCACTCATCTTCACACACAGGGACCAAATACGACACTTGCCATGAAAACCATTAGGGTTGGCAATGCTAGTTTCAGGACCCACTCTTTGGCAGAGCATTAACCAAAACTGGGGATTACACGGCTCAGATGCCTAGAAGGCAAATCTCCAATATTAACAGAGCTCTAGTCAGCAGGAACCAGTTATCTGATGGGGCTAGGCAGGAGGTTGATAAAACAAAGCTCCTAGTCCAGTTCCTCTGGACATTTTTTTAATAGACACATCACACGCCCATCATAACAGGCCCCACAAGCTGGTAGCCTCAGCAAAGAAGCCAACCATAGAATGTGGCACAAAGACCCAGTTCCTCCTCTCTCACTGTAATGGATCCTTACAGGCTGAGGCTGTCTACACTACATAGTTTTTCCTGGGATACCAGAGGTCAGAGCCGGCCCAAGCTACGGGCTGACTGGGCTACCGCCCGGGGCGCCCCATTGTAGGGGGCGCTACATAGGGCTGCTGGACTTCCCGGGGCGGGGCCGCACATGCGCCGGGCGCCCGGGGCCGGGGCTGCGCATGTGCTGCACTCCCGGGGGCAGCACCGCGCTCCTGGGACCCGGGGCGCACGAATGGCTCGGTTCGGCCCTGCCAGAGGTATCCCAGGAAAAACCTCTGCCGCATCCAGGGAACGCGGCTGCTCTTCCGAAACTTTTTTCGGAAGAGCAGACGTGCTCTCTCGGCATCCCTGTAAACCTCATTTTACGAGGAAGAAGGGATGTTCCGAAAAAGGGGGTTTTCTGACATTCCAGGCCAAATGTTTGAAAAGCCTCTTCTGAAAAATTTGCATAGCTTTTTCCAGAAGAGCAGTGCAGTGTAGACATAGCCTGAGGGTAACAAAAGGGAAGTTTAAAACTGATCTCTCAAGCCAGTGAGCGGTCCGAAGATTTCATTCAGAAGATGGTGGATGTGGAACCCCACGAGAAGTATTCAGCTCAACTTTGCCAGCTATTTGGTAGATAATTTAACATCCTTGATATCTTTCTTAAATGACAGCAAAATAAAAACAGAAATGGGTGTATCCGTTTGCTACTACGCCACCAGAGTCCGGTCTCTCTGATTTTTAGCCACCAGGTTTTTAAGTGCCTGTTCTCTCCTTCAAATGAGATGCATGGTTTTAAGTAGACCTAGGAATCGTTTGCTCACAAGAGAAACCTAAGGGTGTGTCTAGACTACAGGTTTTTTTTTTTTTAAAGTGGCCTTTTTTCGAAAAAACTTCCCCTGCATCTAGACTGTCGCCACGTTCTTTCAAAATTAAACTGAAAGAAAGCAGCGGTTTTTTTGACAGCGGTAAACCTCATTTTACGAGGAAGAACGCCTTTTTTTGGAAGTGCTCTTTAAAAAAAAAAAGGCATTTTTGAATGCAAACAAGGGCTTTTTCGAAAGACAGCATCCAGACTGCCTGGGTGCTCTCTTTCGAAAAAGCAACTTGCTTTTTTGAAAGTACTGGTTGTAGTCTAGATGCTCTTTTTCGAAAGAGGCTTTTTCGAAAGTATCTTTCGAAAAAGCCTCTTTCGAAAGAGGCTTGCAGTCTAGATGTAGCCTAAGAGACTCCCAGATCCTCTACCCATGAGCAAATATCACCCTTTGAGAATCTCCTCTTTAAAATACTTACTGTAGACTGGATTCTAGTTGAACAATAGAGCCAGCAAATGGCAAATTAGGGTCCATCTGCAAAGGTGGGAAATGGAGTATGTCAACAGAAGGGGGTGTAACTGAGAGGAGAGAAAGTAGGAAGAAATCAGTTAACAGATGGGTGAACGGAGGCAGTCTTCCCTGTAAACTGAATGATCGAGCAGCTGCCTAGGAGATTCAGGTACTGCCCAGGTGATTAGCAGAGCTCCCACTGCTGCCGACACCCAGTACATGTGTTTCTATTGCTAGTGCACCTTTGGGCATGCTTTGGTGCACATAACAAAATTTATTCCACATATGTATGGAAGAAATTAGTGGGAACACTGAATGCAGGGCTAAGGAAAATGGGCATTAACTTAGCTTACTCTTACATGTTCCTTCCATCCCTCTCCAGGATCAATTCTGCCATTCACACTGATGTCAAGTACTTTAATGTGCAAGAAAGCCCTCTGAAGTTGCTAGGACTATGACCTATTGTTCAACTGGAGCAAGGTGTCAGGTTCATACCAGCAGAGAGCAAAAAAAGAGCAAGTTATACCGTGAGCTTTACACCACCATTTTCTTCACCTTTGAATTTGGCCTTTGGCATTCCTGTAGGAACTCATCAAGGCCTGGGATCTTATTGCAAGCCATTTTTAGGTGGGTAAGATACGGACAGACAAATAAATGAAGCTTTGAGTCACATTTTAATGGCTCGAGTGACATAGTTAATTGGAGAGAACAGGGTTTTCTTTCCTATGAAAGACAGAAGCTGCTTGGAACTCAGCTTCTATTTTAAAGGATTAAAATAGCTAAATGTTGAGATTTAAGGGGAAAAAATAGTCCTGGGTTTATGTTCGCAGGCTTCTGTGAATATTTTCAGCATATTTCACCATATCATTGAGTGGTGAGCTCCGCTCGTGCTGCCAGAATGGATGTTCCATCATTTCTATAGTGGGCCTGGGTGACATTCATTAAGTGCAGCTACAAAGGGAGAGGGTTAAACAGCGCGGCCTCCTTTCTCTGATTTGGTCATACATCAGCAAGCGCTCCAGGTTAAATGCCCAGAATACCGCAGCAGATGGATAGGTAAAAGGAGAGCGGCAGATACTTCACCCCACACTACTTAACCCAGGGAAATGAGTCTCGGAGTCGGTGTCACGGTAAAATATGGACGCTCACTCCGATAATGTGCAGCTGAAATTTTTTTCCAAGCTTTTACAACTGACTGCACTTTAAGATGCCGCGTACCCCTTACCGCATACTGTCAGTTCGTCCTGCCAATGGGAGCTATTTTTATGTGTAATTTATCTTTACTGGTGCTCGTGGAAGAATTTTAACCCTTGGTTGAATGCACGATCTAATCAAAGCGGCGTGTGCCCCTAACTCCGATCCAGGTGAACTTTCCTACTCATTCAGGCTGCATGGGGAGCGGGCTATTTTCCCCTACATAAACATCTCCAAGAAACAGCTGCACCAGCCAAGTACCAACACCACACTACCCACAGAGTATCCTGGTCTGAAAAGAAACCCACCACAGGATGCACTGGGCACGAGTTTAACTGTGTTACCGCAATGGTAAAGGCACTCCGGTTATGCCCCAGGGTACCCTCATGCTAGATGTGCTACAAACGCAGAACAGGGAGACGGTCTCTGCCCATCTCTGCCTCAGCCTTTTTACTCCATAATTTCATACACTACTGTGTACGCACGCCTGGATTTTAAAGTTCAGTCTCAATCTTTGATCGCTTCAGTGAACAAAGCAAAAGCCCATTTGGGGTTGTTAATTTGGAGTACCTTGTATAACCCACACGCCTTCTGGGGGTGGTGTACTGTCCCATCTAGTGGCCTGAAATCATTTTACAGAGGTCCCAAGTCCGCCCGTCAGCATTACACCTGCATAGCTTCTTAGTGCGTACTTCAAAACAAAAAAGTTTTACATGACTCTGTGCACGAGAACACTGGGCACGGACACTGAACACAGCCACCAGAATGTTAGTCATGGCAACTTTTTGGCATTCAATTTGAAAACTAAAAAGTGACAAGAAGCAAGGCACAAGGCTTCCCACTGTTAAAGGCTGGAGGTTTGGATGTACTGCTGTGATGTCACTGCAAGGAAAATGCCAGGGTTGTGCAGACGGGTAAATACACACTTTACACATGGGAGCCGTCCTGCAGAGTTCTAATGAGCTACTTACCTGCGCACTGTTGAACAGGTGTGCAAGCGTTTACACAACCAAGTCCCCAGACAATGAGACTACTCAGGCTACATCTAGACTGCAAGCCTCTTTCGAAAAAGAGCGTCTAGATTACAATCAGTACTTGCGAAAAAAGCAAGCCACTTTTTCAAAAGAGAGCACCCACGCAGTCTGGATGCTCTCTTCCGAAAAAGCACAGTTTGCATTACATAGCGCCTTTTTTCAAAAGAGCACTTTCAAAAAAAGGCGTTATTCCTCGGAAAATGAGGTTTTCTGCGGTCGAAAAAACTGCCACGTTCTTTCGATTTACTTTCGAAAGAACGCGGCAGCAGTCTAGACGCAGGGGAATTTTTTTCGAAAAAAGGCCACTTTTTGTTTGAAAAAACCCTGTAATCTAGACACACCCTCACACACACCCAAAGATAAGCGCATACATACATGCGTACAGGAGCAAGACCTGTATTTCAATTCCCCACTATGGGACTGATCCTGCAATGTTCTTTGGCTCCAATCTTCAAAGGCATTAAGGCGCGTAACTCACCTTGGTGAGTACCATCAGCTCCCTCAAGTTCTAGAGGGGGTGAGATCAGTCTGTGCTAGTCCTAGATTCAGAGATTAATGTTCATACTACTGATTCTTCAATACCGCTCAAAGCACGCTGTCCCTCCCATAAACCTAAAAAAGTCTAAGGGTGCATCTACACAGCACCTTAAACTCGAAATAAGAGACACAATTTGGATAGCACAAATTGCGTATCTTATTTCGAATCTATTTTGAAATGGCGCCAGATTTTCGAAATAGCCCGCTGTATAGATGTGCCAACTTTCAAAATAAGCTATTTCGAGCCATCCCTTATCCCTCGTGCAATGAGGTTTACCGGTTTTTCGAAATAACGGGAGGGTTGTGTAGATATGGGGTAGCTATTTCAGGATACCTCCGGTATCCCAAAATAGCCGTGCAGTATATCATAGAATCATAGAACCATAGAGCTGGAAGAGACCTCAGAAGGTCATCAAGTCCAGCCCCCTGCTCTAGGCAGGACCAATCCCAACTAAATCAACCCAGCCAGGGCTTGGTCCGAGACTTAAACACCTCTAGGATGGAGACTCCACTACTTCCCTAGGTAACCCATTCCAGTGCTTCACTACCTCCTAGTGAAATAGTTTTTCTTAATATCCAACCTGGACCTCTCCCACCACAACTTGAGACCATTGCTCCTTGTTCTGCCATCTGTCACTACTGAGAACAGCCTCTCTCCATCCTCTTTGGAACTCCCTTCAGGAAGTTGAAGGCTGCTATCAAATCCCCCTCACTCTTCGCTTCTGCAGACTAAACAGACCCAACTCCCTCAGCCTCTCCTCATAAGTCATATGCTCCAGCCCCCTAATCATTTTGGTTGCCCTCCGCTGGACCCTCTCCAATGCGTCCACATCCTTTTTGTAGTGGGGGCCCCAGAACTGGACACAATACTCCAGATGTGGCCTCACCAGAGCCGAATAAAGGGGAATAATGACATCTCTGGATCTGCTGGCAATACTCCTCCTAATGCACCCTAATATGCCATTAGCCTTCTTGGCTACCAGGGCACACTGTTGACTCATATCCAGCTTCTCATCCACTGTAACCCCCAGGTCCTTTTCTGCAGAACTACTACTTAACTGGTTGGTCCCCAGCTTGTAACTATGCTTGGGATTCTTCCGTCCCAAGTGCAGGACTCTGCACTTGTCCTTGTTGAACTTCATCAGATTTCTTGTGGCCCAATCCTCCAATTTGTCTAAGTCACTCTGGACCCTATCTCTGCCCTCAAGCGTATCTACCTCTCCCCCTAGCTTAGTGTCATCTGCAAACTTGCTGAGGGTGCAATCCATCCCCTCATCCAGGTCATTAATAAAGATATTGAACAAAACCGGTCCTAGAACCGAACCTTGGGGCACTCCGCTAGAAACCGACCGCCATCCTGACATCGAGCCGTTGATCACTACCGCTGGGCCCGGCCTTCTAGCCATCTTTCTATCCATCTTACCGTCCATTTATCCAATCCACATTCCCTTAACTTGCTGGCAAGAATATTGTGGGAGACCGTCTCAAAAGCCTTGCTAAAGTCAAGGTATATCACATCCACTGACTTTCCCACGTCCACAGAGCCAGTTACCTCATCATAGAAGCTAATCAGATTGGTCAGGCACGACTTGCCCTTTGTGAATCCATGCTGACTATTCCTAATCACTTTCCTCTCTTCCAAATGCCTCAAAATGAATTCCTTAAGGATCCCTTCCATGATTTTTCCAGGAACCGAGGTAAGACTGACCGGCCTATAGTTCCCTGGATCGTCCTTCTTCCCTTTTTTGAAGATGGGCGCTACATTTGCCTTTTTCCAATCATCCGGGATTTCTCCCAATCTCCATGACTTTTCAAAGATAATGGCCAAAGGCTCCTCAATGACACTTGCCAACTCCCTCAGTACCCTCGGATGCATTAAGTCCGGACCCATGGATTTGTGTACATTTAGCTTTTCTAAATAGTTCCTAACCTGTTCTTTACCCACCACGGGCTGTCCATCTTCATCCCATCTTGCATCACTTAGCGCAGAAGTCCAGGAGCCGACCTTGTCCGTGAATACAGAGGCAAAGAAAGCATTGAGTACTTCAGCTTTCCCCACATCATCTGTCACTAGGTTACCTCCTTCATCCAGTAAGGGCCGCACACCCTCTCTGATCACCTTCTTCTTGTTAACATGCCTGTAGAAACCTTTCTTGTTATCCTTCACATCCTTAGCCAGTCGCAATTCCATTTGCGCTTTCGCCTTCCTGATAACCCCCCGGCATTCTCGAGCTATACATTTAAAGCCCTCCCTGGTCATTTGTCCAAGTTTCCACTTTTTGTAAGCTTCCTTTTTGTGCTTAAGTTCACCAAGGATTTCCCCCGTTAGTGTAGACGTACCCTAAGTTGTGCCCTCTCAAGGCACAGGATAGGAAAGCAGGAATGATTCTGTATTAAGATGAGGGCAGGAAAACAGACTACTGAAAATAAGAACCATGGCACTGTAGTGATGATACGACCAAGTACACACATCCATTTTGCTTTACTTTCCCCATCCCCACAAACTGAAAATGAAAAAAAGAGACAAGAAACATCCAGCTAATACCATGCAGAGGGGTAGCCTTGTTAGTCTGTGTCTGCAAAAACAACGAGAAGTCCTCTGGCACATTAAAGACTAACAGATGTATCTGGGCATAAGTTTTTGTGGGTAAAATCCACTTTGTCAGATGGAACAAAATGGTTTTTACCCACAAACGCTAATTCCCAGATACATCTGTAAGTCTTTAAGGTGCCACAGGACTCCTCATTGTTCAAGCAAACAAGGACAAAGTCATATATGTAAACACTGTGTGCACGCACATGCATGATCGTCCCCGGGGCTATGCAAGCAATTTACATACTGAGCTGGAGAAATAAATTATTGAATTGTCTCTGTTGTCTTCCTTTTCCCTTAATAACCATCAGGGAAAAGCCAGAGTCCTGCACCATCTATTGTGTTTTTTAATATCTCAGAAATAATTGCTAATCAAAGCTTCATGCAGAGGGGCCAGTAGGAAGTGGATACATGTCCTCGACACAAAATTTTCATGTGAGCTGAAGGAGTGGGAAGTTGTAGGGACACCTAATTTCCACCTTGAGATCCAACTCCATCTGATGAAAAAGATTGCCCAGCAGTCAAAAATCAAAGTGACACTGTCCTGGTGAGAGCTGGAACAGTGACAGGCCCTAGCATGCCGGGAGAGCAGGCATGCAAGCAAGTGAAAATTTGGTCTCCACTAGGTGTGGAAATTCAATGTTATTTAAAAAAAAAAATTATTTTAGCAAATGTGTAGTTTTTTTGTTCTCTTATCAGCGATTCAGTACACAGGGGTTCTTCTAGCTTATTAACCTTACCAAGCCTTTTCCACTATATTAAAAAAAAATAAAATTATTCATTAGCGTCAGTTCTGTCACATGAAATTCATTCTTTTTTGTTCTTAACCTCTGGAGTGACTTTGCCATGTGGAGGAATACAAGACTTCTAAGCTAACAGACCAGGGACATACAAAATCACATGTCTAACCCCCCTCGCCTCCCCCACCAAAAATAAATCCAAAACTTTTCAGGCACATCTTACCACACCAATATCGGTCTTTAAAAATTCTCTTAGGCATTAAACAAAAGTGATGTGTGATTAATTAGCAGCTTGCCACACTCCCTGCTAATTAAGTAATGATATGCTGAGCAGCCCTCTCTAAAAATGAAAACAAAGTCTTCTCGGGCAGTTACATATGTCTGTCAACACCACAGATACAGGTCTTCCTTTCCCTTCCCCCTCCCCCCCATTATTGTTCTTAAAGGAGCAAGAAATAGCTCAAAAAGCATTGAATACACTATTGAGGGCGAAAGACCAACATGTCCCCAATATTCTGTTTAAGAGACTGTCGCTGACAACTTGATACTGAAAATATTTGTTGCCAAGTATAGGCCCAATAGAAGAAAGCGTCCCAGTTCCGGACAATATGTGGACACATTAACTTTAAGCTTGCGAGAGTTAAACGTGCTTAACTTGAAGTACATGCCTGAGAGGCATATTAAATAGGGATGCTTATCTGCTTTCCTGAATTGGGACCTTACAGAACTACTCTCAGCAGAAACACTACTGGGTCACATTTAAGATACGTAGGCTCCAGGAGATACAAATGTAGGTTGAATCTCTCTAGTCTGGCACCCTCAGAACCTGACTGGTGCTAAGCCAGAGAATTTGCCAGATCCTGGGAAGTCAATATTGTCTAGCAGCATTACCAGCACTTCCACTACTTGCTGGGCTCTTAGAAAACATCCAGGGGTAAATTAGAGCTAAATAACAGCACAGAACACTGAGAGCCAGGACTGGTGGCTGTAAAAAAACTTTATGGGACTGGAAACTTGGCCACACCCATGGGAAGTGGACATATGACTCACTAAAATCATGCCGGACCACGAATGTTGCCAGACCAGAGCGTGCTGGAGTAGAGAGGTTCAACCTGTAGTTGTGTAATGGGATTTTCATAAGCTCATATGCGCTCAACAGCCGCTGAAATCCATTCGAAGTACGCAGCTAGATGCTTTGCAGGGGAGGGAGGAAGTCATACTATGCACCTACCTGCATCTTTAGGCCTTCATATAGCTTTACAAATCTGACCCTAAGCCAACGCCACTGCTTGAGAAATGTTGAGCGTACACAAGTTTGCAGGATCAAGATCCGGCTCTGAGATTATAGAATCAATAAAACAGTAAATTTAATCAATTTGGAGAAAACCAACCTCACCACAGAGCACCCTCTGCTAATTTTAGGACCCAACGTACATTTTGAGGTCATCTGTTTCCAGGGCGTGGTCCAGACTAAACACTGCTTAGCACGTGCAGACTTCTCTCAATACTAGTAATGACGACAGTCGAGGCTCACATCTTGCAGAAGCAGCTGTCTTCGTTGAGGAATTCTCTGCATCTTCCTACACATTGGCTTTCTGCTTTCCTTTCCCTCTCCTCTATGACTATCAGTCATTATTTCCAGAGTATTCACTTGAGATGAGGGCACGTAGCAACACAAAGGAAGAGATTCTGCCCCAAAGACCTGACAGACTTCGTAGACGCGTCAAACACAGGCTGGGAGAGGAAAAGCAGCAGAGAGAGATCAACTGGCTGAGCCACGAACAAATCCAACATCTCTCAATTTTCACGTGTCCGGTAGGCCACGCCACACGCCCCAGTGTGGCTTTCCAGCTTCGCCACACCACTGCCACATTCGCCTGTCCTGTTCCGTGGGTCTAACTGAACACATAGAACATTCTTCGCGTGGACTGTGGCCGCGCTCCCACAAAGTATGGACAGTGTTAAAAACAAAAAGGGCATCAAAAGAGATGGTCCAATGAAAGTAGCTGAACTAAGGGCCAGCAGCTTGGATGAGGCCAGTTAGAAGAGCATTTGCTGATCAGGGTTTGCTTGGTTGGTTTGTAACACAGTCTCTTTTGGGCCACTCTGCTTTTTAAAATATCACTTTGATACCAATATCAATACAAAAATCAAGGGGGGGGGGATTTATGCACCTTGCAGGGATCCCAGCTCCATTAAAAGTCATCCAGAGTGGTCTCCCTAAAGACCATTAGGCCACTAAAAAAAAAAAATCATACCACACACTCCCTCCCCGTGAGGCTGAAAAGTGCTTATATTTCTATTAGGCAGAAGCCAACTCCGTGACCGCATTAAGTCCCCTGAAAAACAAGGTGTCTGGTGGAAATGCTGCAGAGCTTCTCTTTGGGATGAGCGTTGCCAACGAAAGCGAGGGGAGGGGCTGGCCAGCCCATACCAAGTGTGCGCCGAGGTAACGTATTTCCATGGAGTACCGGATACAGAATCAATACAGTCAACCATCAGCGGTGTTGAACTTTGCATTGGGTAATGACAACAGATCAAATTGAATTTTAACTCTTTGCAATTAGAATGGTGCTCCGAGGCCACATCACAAGAGGATTTTGTTCATCAAGGGGAAGGAATCCACAAAAAGGAGCTGAGGAAAGATGTCCATGTCAGACATTTGCAGAAATCTATTGTGATGGGCTTTATCCACTTATAGGGCAACCAAAACCCTGACATCTGTCTATCGTGGTGTAAGCACACACCATCCCAGGAGGGTGAGGTTCCAGGGGTGCGTGGACATCGTATGTGCTGCTGCCAGTGACCTGAGTCGGTCTGTAACCCTGAGGCAGCAAGGCCTAACAGCCAGAGCCTGTGTAGTAGCCCATGGATTGTAGGGCGGCACAAACTAGTGGCTAGAGTTTATAAGGTAGACCCTTGACCACAGGGCACTACAGCCTAATGGCTAGAGTCTATAAGGTAGCCCCTTTGTCACAGGACAGCACAGCCCAATGGCCACAGTCTATGAAGTTCTGGACCTCCTGAAGCAGGCCCTTCCCAGACTGAGCTGAGCCGCTTCCTTTTATACTATCCCAATACTTGGAGCATGCTCAGTATGGCTGGGAGGACAGGACTGCCTCCACCCACAGTGTATTAACCCCTTCCGGCCCAGGGTGGGGCATGCATACTCTGTCACAATGTCTCACTTGGAAAGGCCGGGTAAGCCTTCGGTTTCAAAAGGTCCCCTCAAAAGAAAGACACGATGCACCTGTTCTGAATGGGAATGAACTCACCAGCTCAGTTTTATATAGATTTTAAATGTAACCTACCAAGGAAAGGTTAGGGGATTAAACTTTTCAGAAGCTTTGCTCAGCCTGGCAAAATATCTGGAGGGAGCGTTTCAACCTTTGCTCCCTTTGGGGGAAACAAGCAGTTATTTGAGGGAGCTTTTTTTGGAACACATGCTGGGCACATCTGTGTCAGCAGACCCTAATCAAGGCAGACCCATAGGGTTGAACCAATTTGTGTTCAAGGATTCAGACAAGAATCTGAAATTCCTATTGGGATAACTAGCTTCCTGTAGGGGGATGGATGAGTTGCCTGGATAGATTGTGAATATGAGTGACAGATGAATCCAGTTTTTCTCTGAGAAGCCCAGGTTTTTGGCCTGAAGCCTTTGAAAGCGATAGGCTTGCAGAAGATGTCCCTGAAGTTTACTAGCTTGAGGGAGAGAATAGCTCTGTTTGGCTCCTTACAATTATTAATTGAAGTGAACATGGTTTGGGACATTTGAACAAGGTGGCTGTTGGAACTCTGCCAAGGGGTTCATGATGCAAACGCAGTGGTTTGGCTTGCCGGGGTGAGAAATGAGGCCGCCACATGCAATGCTGCTTGGCAGCTCAAGACTGACTGGCTGGCTTCTACCCACGTGCCTTAAGATAGTTCCAGAACACCCATGGGTCGATATTAAGGCGAACTACAAAAGCCAGGGATTATACACCCTCCACACACTCCTTTTCCCCCCTTCCTGGGTATGTACATTCTGCTGTGGTGGACATGGGCAGATGTTTTGGGTGGCGTGAAATGGGGCTGAGAGGTTCCTGACATCCACGTGCTTCTCTAGCGGCTGCATCAGATGCTGCTACAGCAGCGTTTCCCAATTTTATTTGGCCACGGAACCCTTTTAAACACGAAATAATTTTGCGGAACCGCTAATAACAGTTTTATATATGAAGCTCACCACTGACTGTGCGCACAGCGCTGAGTCGTGACATCATCGAGTCCACTCTCTGGCTAAGCTGGCATTCCACAGGGACACTTATCGTGGCAAACACAAATGAAAATTGTTTTCAACAAAACTCATAAACGCTTAAATATTAATTTTTTATAATCAAAATGTTATTGTAATGGAATTTTCTTGCAGAACCCTTATTTTCACTTCATGGAACCCTGGGGTTCCACAGAACACCATCTGGGAAACACTGTGCTACTTATTCCAATAAGAGGATGGAATCCTTTGGCTCAGTGGGCCGAGGCTCACGCTTTTGGATCTGGGGTTCAAACTTCACTGCTGGCCCAACCAGGCGCAGTGACTCTGGGCTCGTGTTCCCAGATGTGCCAACAACCTCAGTTCAAGGCTTAGTCTGAGTGGGTTCAAGGCAAAAGTGTTTTACAGATTGAATTTTCATTGGCTAAACATTTTTATAAGCCTGCTCCCACTGCACAAGCTAGGCCAATGAGGCTCAGCTTTCTCTTCCTCTCAAGCCACACTTATTAATACAGTCTAATCAAAACAAGATGGTTGTGGAGGGAATAATTACAAGCACCATTTTCTTCCAGTGGATACTGAGAACACAGCTCTGCATCAGGCCTTCAGAAGATGGCTAATGAATGCTCTAAATTCCTAGGGTATGTCTACACTACATGGCTCCATCGACAGAGCCATGTAGATTTGTTTACTGGGCATAGGAAAATGAAGCGGCGATTTAAATAATCACCGCTTCATTTAAATTTAAATGGCTGCCGCGCTGTGCCGATCAGCTGTTTGTCGGCTCAATGCGCTAGTCTGGACGCTCCTCGGTCGACATCAAAGGCATTTGTCGACCTCCCCGGTAAACCTCATCCCATGAGACATACCGGGAGGTCGACAAATGCCTTTGATGTCGACCGCGGAGCGTCCAGACTAGCGCGCTGAGCCGACAAACAGCTGATCGGCACAGCTCGGCAGCCATTTAAATGAAGCGGCGATTATTTAAATCGCCGCTTCATTTTCCTTTGCCGGGTAGCCTAATCTACATGCTTCTGTCACCAGAGGCATGTAGTCTAGACATACCCCTATTGTGGTAAGAGATCCTTCTCCAGAGATCTCCCAGAGCAAAAAGAATACCATAAGAGCAAACTTACAATAAATGTAAAGAAGTTTGTAAGTTTTATTCAGAGAGGAGCTCAGAGAAAAAAGAATTCCAGTATTTTACCCCTTCTCTTATAGATTTTCCTACCATCTGAGAGCACGTCTTCACTCTGCCAAAGACTGCCACTGCCCCAATCAATCTTCCAGAGTTCAATTTATCGAGTCCAGTTAAGACTTGCTAAATCGCACCCAGAAGGCACCCCTGCCAGTGTCCGGTATTCCTGCTCTTGCCAGGAGTAAGGGAAGCCAATGGGTGCATACTCCCACTGTGGGGATGCCTCCAAGCTCGGCCTAAGGTAAGCCGACACCAGCTGTGTATTCTATGTAACAGGGGTTGCATACCTTAAGCCAATCTGCTGGGTCTAGTGTAGACTTAGCCTTATAAAAATTCAAGGTTTAGGATCAAGCAACTATCAGAGCACTGGTGGCTGAAATTCTCTTGCTAGAAGATTTAACATTTGTTAGCTCTTGTGTGCTGACTGCTATACTGATTATTACAAGTTCACCCAACCCTGAACTGCAATGGGATTGGGTGAATTTTCAATTTTGGGAAAAGTTCTGTTCAATATCTTCATCAATGATTTAGATAATGGCATAGAGAGTATACTTATAAAGTTTGTGGATGATACCAAGCTGGGAGGGGTTACAACTGCTTTGAAGAATAGGATTAAACTTCAAAATTATCTGGACAAACTGGAGAAATGGTCCGAGGTAAATAGGATGAAATTCAATAAGGACAAATGCAAAATGCTCCACTTAGGACGGAACAATCAGTTTCACACATACAAAATGGGAAATGACGGTCTAGTAAGGAATACTGCAGAAAGGGATCTAGGGATCATAGTGGACCACAAGCTAAATAGGAGTCAACAGTGTGATACTGTTGCCAAAAAAGCAAACATTCTGGGATGCATTAACAGGAGTGTTGTGAGCAAGACACAAGTAGTCATTTTTCCTCTCCACTCTGCCCCGATTAGACTTCAACTGGAGTACTGCATCTTGTTCTGGGCACCACATTTCAGGAAAGATGTGGAGAAACTGGAGAAAGTCCAGAGAAGAGCAACAAAAATGATTAAAGGTCTAGAAAACATGAGCTATGATGGAAGAAGAAAAATAATTGGCTTTGTTTAGTTTGGAAAACAGAAGACTGAGAAGGGATGCGATAGCAGCTTTCAAGTACCTATAAAGGAGTTATAAGAAGGAAGGAGAAAAATTATTTTCCTTGACCTCTGAGGATAGGACAAGCAGCAATGGGCATAAACTGCAGTGAGGGAGGTTTAGGTTGAACATTAGGAAAAACTTCCTGTCAGGGTGGTTAAACACAGGAATAAATTGCCTAGGAAGGTTGTGGAATTTCTATCATTGTCTAACCTGCTCTTAAAAATCTCCAAACATCTGTTAGGGATGGTCTAGATGGTGTTTGGTCCTGCCATGAGTGCAGGGGACTGGACTTAATGACCTCACGAGGTCCCTTCCAGCTCTAGGATTCTACGATTCAAGATACAGTAAAACTCCAATTGTCCGGCATCCAGTGGTCCGGCACTCCTGATAGTCCGGCACCAACTGGAACCCGGAAGTGCTCCGGCCAGCCGGACAATTGGAGCTGCTCTGCCCCTGGCTTCCCCAAGTCAGCCGCTGGTCAGTTTCAGCAGCGGCTAACTTGGGGAAACTGGGGGCAGAGCAGCTGGGGTGCTGCTGGGTTTGTCCCGCAGCGCCGACCCTCACCTGAGTGGCGCTGCGGGACAAACCCAGCAGCACTCCAGCTGCTCTGCCCCAGGCTTCCCAAGTCAGCCACTGCTGAAACTGACCAGCGGCTGACTTGGGGAAGCCGGGGGGCAGAGCAGCTGGGGTGCTGCCGGGTTGGTCCCGCAGTGCCGCCCTCTCCCACGCTGCGCAGTTCCCCGCCGACCCCACCCCACCCCAGACCCCTCATAGCCCCCCTTCCGGTACTCCGGCATATCTGATAATCCAGCACCCCTGGGTCCTAAAGGTGCCGGATTATCGGAAGTTTACTGTACATCAAAGCCTTAATTCTCCTCTCACTTTCACTGATGCAAAGCAGGAGTCTGCTGACAGCAATGGTTTCGTGGTATAAGAGAGGAGAATCCATCCATAAGGCTTCATCTCCATTGGGATTTGCCCCAGTTACTGCCGTCATTGTAAACCCGATTCTACTGTAGGCAGGCAGAACTGCTCTAAACCATGTTTTGCAGGAGTTTGGCTCACCCAGGTTTCAAGCATGGCTAAGCTGCACTAATACAATCACAGCGGATAGCAGCTTTGCCTAGTCACACTTGGGGTTTGCTCTGGTACAATTACATGAGCAGCTGAAATTCTCAGTATAGCCAAGGCCTCAGTTTCCACATGCCTACTTAAAGGCATTGGAGGTAGGGCAGCCGTGGGCCAGCAAACAAAGCTGGAGAATTCTTTTTTTGTCTGCCCCTTTAACTCTCAGATCACATTCCTTGGGTGCCTTGCACAGGGATGCCTCTCCTTCTGTTAAATTGCCTGGAGCTGCCATTGGTTCAGAACCAATGCAGAAACCATCCACAGGAATAGAGGTACAGTTGACTGACACTGAAGAATGCAAAATGTTCCAGCAGGGTCTGCTGGTTGGGACAGTGCTTTGTAATGGAGATGGCCAGCACAAACCTGCAGACCCTGAGCAACGTCCCCACTAATTTTTTCCACCCATGTGTGGAATAAATTTTGTCCCATGCATCAAGGTGTATACATCACAAGGAGAAATAAATGCTACTGACTGCAGGCACTCTGCCAATCACTTGGGCGGCATTGGAATCTCCCCTGGGTGGCCGCCCAAGCACCCAGCTTATGGGGAACCCTGACCCTGAGGAACCTCAGTGCTGCCATTTTCAAAGACAACCGCTATACAAGCAGGCCTGGCATCCGTACACTTGAACCATGGAGTGAAAACAATTGAAACAGCGGAGGTGACTTGCAGAAGCACCAGGTATTGTCCCTGGGACACTTTAGAGTTGGGATTTCTTACGATTCCAAGTGAGCCAGGGGTCTACAAAATTGCTTGATAGACAATTTGTGGAGGATCACAGATCAGTTAAAGGAACATGCTTTATGCATAAGATTTGCATTCACGGCTTAAATCCCCGGATTAGAGTTGGTGAGATCAGAACACTGGAAAACCAACCAGGATAAAAGCTCCCATGGTTCCATTATTTATCCTTCCAGTAACGCTAGTGGTAAAAACTGAACACAGAGTTTCCACACAAGTTCTATGCACTACTTAAGCCCTTCCGTTTCAGCAGCTCACAGCGTTAATACTCACCCTAAATTCACAGGGATGAATTTCACCCTGAACATACAAGAGCAGTAGCAATCAGAGTCTTCAAGATGCATAGTAAATATTTGCTCCACTTGTCATTACCATCATGCCATTTCTATAGCAAGAGTTGCATTGTGCTTCAAAGCACACGTTTCTATAGATGCTTAAATAGCCCTAAGTCTGAGTGCTAGATAAGCTTGATAGAGGAGTCAGAAACCTTATTAAATGGGAAGTTCTTGATGGGCAGAAGTGGTCCTAAGGCAGTGGTGTTCAAACTTTTTTTCTCATGATCTAGTTGAAGAAAATTGGGATGCCTGAGAGCCAACATAATTTGACTACAGGGTGGGCTCTGGGGTGGGGCTGAGGAGGAGAGCTTTAGGAGTGTAGGAGGAGACTCTGGCTTTGGGGGTGTCAGGGTTGGGGCGGGAGGGGCTTACCTCGAGTGGCTCCCAGTCAGCGGTGCAGCGGGGGTGCTAGGGCAGCTTCCTGCCTCTCCTGGCACCACAGACCTTGCTGCGCCCCAGAAGCAGCCAGCAGCAGGTTCCCAGACAATGGGAGTGCGGAGCTAGTGCTCAGGGCAGGGGCAGTGCACAGAGCCTTATGCACTCACTCTTCCCCGCCTTTCCGCTCTAGGAGCTGCTGGCCTTCTGGGGCACAGCGCAGTCTGCGGTGCCAGGACAGGCAGGAAGCTGCTTTAGCGCCCCCACTAGTCACCTGATCCCCCTGCAGAAATGAGACCCAGTGCTTGACATTCCATGACCCAGTACTGGGCCGCAACCCATAGTTTGAAAGCCCATCTAGAGAATGGGGGAGGAGGGACCCACACCACGGGCATTAAATGCCAGGACTACAGAAGGAAAAGGGGCAGAAAAAAAAAAATCACACCAAGATTTTAAGCATTGATTCCATGCTGGAGAAGTAAATGCCACATTCTCCTAAGAGGAGACCGCCACTTCTTCAACAATTTGGCTAAGTTGGTGCAGTTAGCTGGACCCTTATATGTTGTTCTTAGTTCCAGGTGCGACCCTACCCGCTGCAGTTTATACTTCCTTTCCTTCCCGGCCCATGCTGAGAACCTAGCACGAACAAGGCGTTCTCAAGCATATGCTAACCTTATTACACTGAGTCTTTTTTCCATGACCCATATTTGTCAGCTAGGTAATACTGTCCTAGTTATTGGAAACATTTTGATTGTATCCTTTTATGACGGATGAAAAAAAGAATGCCATTTTCATGGACAGCTATTGTAAGCCTGTTTAAAACTGAGCAGGAGACAGTATCAAAAGTGTGATTTGAGGTTTCCAAGTTCTTTACCTCACTGCCAGAAAAATCACTTCTCTCATTTATTAAATTCACACAGAAAATTGAACGAACTGTGTTCATACTTAAAATCCAATATAGGCCATCATATCATTTACTCTTCACAAGCACTGAGCTGTTTGTGGGGAGGGTTGTTTTATTGGGGGGGGAAGAGGTCAGCTGCTATCTCCAGATTTTAAATAAGAAAGATGCCTACACTTCCCACTACCCAAAGCAGGGACTGGACCAGAGCGGATAGATCAGCTGAAATTGCCTGTTCTAGTCATTCCCAGCATCTGGCACTGGCCATTCATTCAAAAGGCAGAATACTGGGTTAGGTGAACCAGTGCTCTGACTCTGTATAGCCATTCTTATGGTCTAAAAATATAGACCCAAACAACTTGAGATGAAAGTCAAGGATGTCTTGTGCTCTATATAGGACTTTGCAAAAATGATACTTCTGTAATAACTTGCAGAACAGAGTATCTTAGAAGAGACAGTCAACTCGAATGTTTTTACATTAAAATATACATTTTTAATAAGACCTTTATTTAAAATAGTACGCCCTGAATTTTTAGGAATAATGCCTCTAAAAACACCCCTCTGGCAGGATAAAGTTTTTGCTACCTTGCTGTTTCTTCTACAGAAGTTTTCAAACGGTCAGTTTTTCCCTTGCTGGGTTATGCAGGAGAAAAGTGAAACCAGCTTTACCAAGAGTTATCCCAAATACAGAGTAAACAAAGTAGATGGGAAATAGAGAAAATTAAAGATCATCTCACAATTTTTTCCACTTTCAATTTGCCCAAGTGTTGTAACTGTGTAGGGTGCAGATTTCGAATTGATGGCCAGCCTTTAAATGCAGGACAGATCGGTCTTTTTTAACCAGTTGCTACTTTTTAAAATTAACCCATTTTATCCTGCTTCTGGTCAGCATATCAGGGCAAAATGACCCCAGGTGATAGAAAGTTTGCTGGGCAGGGGTGGGGAATACTGTCCTACAAAACTACCACCAAATCCCCCTGCACCAGGGAGACTGCAACATGACTAGCACAACCAGGCTGCAACTGGGGAATGTGCTGGTTTAATGACATTTCTGCCACTGAGAGTCTAAGGGTGGCATCTGTGAAAACTAAGGTCTTAACCTGTAAAGGCATTTCATGCACCTACACCGAACCCCCATTCACCCTCCATCCCCAACATCATCCTAGGCTGGCCAGGAAGGAGAAACTCTTTGTGGCAGAGGGGCATATCTAGACCATCTTACATGTGGTACAATGCTTGTAAAAGCTTTCTTTCCTTTGCATGGATACTTAGATCAGAACCGAACTACTGCATCCTCGCCTGCGTTCCCTGTAAGCTATGCACTTGTGCTGCTGCTCAGGAGAAATTCAAATGATGCCCAGCTGATTACCTAGCGGTGGTTGCTCTGCTATTGTGTTTCTTCTGGTGGTGCACATCTGCACATGCTTCAGTGCACATAATTATTCTGCACATGAATGGAAAAATCTGCACATGGATGGAAAAGATTAGAGGTAACATTGATGCTCGCCTGAATTGGACTCTCACTAGAGCAGAAAGTTGACCTAGTCAGATGAGGAACTTGCATTATAGGGACCAAGAGAGGTTGTAACTGATGACAGCATCCACCCATATGGCCTCCATTTGAGCCCCGATTTGCAAATCTTCTTAATACACTCAGGTAGCACCGAACACAAACTACAGTGAGCAAATTGCCTCCTGAATTGTTCTGCCTCAGAAAACTGGGTCGGCCTTTCTTTCCACCACAACTAATTCTCCTACAATGAGCGAAATGCAATGTTCAAAGCAATAAAAGCGGGAAAGAGGAATTATTTTCTGCACCATTCAGATGGAAATGAAGCTGAGCCTCAATTCCCCACCACCTACCTGGAGCTGTGATATGATCCTATAGATCTTTGGATCAATACTGCATCACAGCTACAAAACTGGAAAGGGGAAAAGATGAGGCACGAAATCGAGGAGTGTAAATTTTAACTAAATTAGTGCTGTAAGGGTGTCCTGCCCCCTTTTTGAAAAACACACACACACCCCACAATCAGTGGGGTGGAGGGGTACCTCTTGGAAAGGAACAGGTTTGAGTCACAAGGTTGTTACCCTCCCCCAGGTCTCTATGCTGACAAGAGATACCTGTAAGTTTGATTTTCTATTGAGAGAGTGATATACCCCATATTATTTTTTAACTATTCAAGATATTGCGACATTTCTACAGGCAGAGAAGTTTAAACTGCCTCTCAGTTTCTCTCCATCCAGGCATTTTGTTACATGCTATAAGATGAGTTTCTGCCCCTGTGATAAAGGGATTGAGTGGCAGGGTTGGTTGGTTGATTTATTGGAGTTTTTTGGTTGTGGATTTATACATTAGGGCTATATGGAGGCATCCCGTGTGGCTACATGACATCCAAGGCATCTGAGGGACACAACATGACATTGCAGACCGAGATTTCCTGGCTGCTAGTTGTTGCGATTCTCAGAGGATACTGTTCCTGGCAGGCAGCTATTGCATAAATACCAGTGAATGGGTCACAAAAGATAGTATCTCAGCGAAGGACCTCCCAGGTGGCAACGGTGAATACATTAAGGCCACGTTTCTCAAACTGTGGGTCCCGACCCCTTGGGGGGTCATGAGCAACTTAGAGGAGGGTCACGGTATCACAAAGTTTGAGAACCCCTGCATTAAGGTATTTTAACACCATTGTGCTTTCCCCCTTTGGGAATTCACCAGGTTTCTTTTCACAGAAATGGGATCCTGAGAGGTCATCTAGTCCAATCTCCAGCACCGAGGCAGGACCAAGTAAATGTAAACCATCCCTGACGTACTTTTCCAACCTTTTCTTAAAAGCCTTCACTGATGGGGATTCCACAGCCTGCCTTGGATGCCCACTCCAGAGTTTGGCTAGCCCTAGGGTTGGGGGAGGGATAGCTCAGTGGTTTGAGCATGTGGCCTGCTTAAACCCAGCGTTATGAGTTCAGCCCTTGAGGGGGCCATTTAGGGATCTGGAGCAAATCTGTCAGGGATAGTACTTAGCCCTACCGTGAGGGCAGGGGACTGGACTAGATGACCTCTCAAGGTCCCTTCCAGTTCTATGAGATGGTAGATCTCCATATATTTTTATTATATTTCATTATTTCTCCTAAATTTCTAATCGAGATCTTTCTTGCTGCTGACTGACAAATATTTTTTGTCCCCCTTTCAAAGAATATAGGGAAACATTTGCTCACAGTCTTCTTCATAACAGCCTGGAACACATTTGATGACTTATCATATCTCCTCCCACAAACACACACACAAACACTTGTCTTCTCACAAATCCAAACATGCTCAGTCTTCTTAACCTACCCTCACAGGTCAGGTTTCCTAAACCTTTTATCGCTTTTGTTGCTCTCCCCAGACTCTAATTTTTTTCCACATCTTTCCTCAAGCATAGTGCCCAGAATTGGACACAGCTTCATCCATGCCAAGCAGTGTCTTGCATACACTCCCCTTGATTCATTCCAGAATAACTTTACCTTTTTTGCAACTACATCACATAGCTGACTCACATTCAGTTTGTGATCTGTTACAACCTTCCAGCAGCACGCCACCGAGCCAGTTCTACCCCCATTTTGTAGTCGTGTACTTGATTGGGCCTTCCACACAGAGTACTAAGTAGAAGTTCAAAGGGACTCCAGTCAGCCTTTCCAAAAGCAGCATCTCCACAGAGCCAACCTTTGGGGCCATACAAAAGGGGCTTCCAGCTCATATTTTCCTCCTCTGTTCAAGAAGGGTTTAACCTCCTAATGGCAGGCAGCCAACCCAGCTTCCTCTGACAACATTCTCCTCAGGAATGCTGATGAGGCAGATTACTTAATTTGCCACAGCTGGTTCAGCTCTGGGACCTTGAGAATTAGGGCAGGCAGCTATGGCCAGTCCTAAATCCCCAGAAAGTGTTTATCTTCTCCTTGCCAAACCCCACATCTTTCAGCTCCATGGACTTTATGGCATATCCGGAGAGCACTTCACCCAACACACGGATGTGTCCATGCCTGAGAATATGCCGTGAAGCATACTCTATCCATTTGGGACAGCAGGGAAAATGCAGGTAACCAGAATATAATTACACAACTTGGACTGTGGTCAGTAACTCCCTGGCTACGTCTACACTGCAGGCTTTTTGTGCAACAACGGCCGTTCTTGCGCAAAAACTTGCGGTGCATCTGCACTGCACGCGTTCTTGCGCAAATAAATTTACAGTAAAGCGACGGAACAGAGGCCTTCTTGCACAAGAGTTATTCCTCTCCTCACGAGGAATAAGCCCTCTTGTGCAAGAGCTCTTGTGCAAGAAGGCAGCGTGGACAGGCAATCGGGGTTTCTTGCGCAAGAAACCCCTGTGGCTAAATGGCCATCAGAGCTTTCTTGCGCAAGAGAGCGTCCACACGGCCATGGATGCTCTTGTGCAAAAGCACATGGCAGTGTGGACGTGCTCTTGCGCAAGACCTTTTGCACAAGACCTCTTGCACAAAACAGTTCTTGCGCAAGAAGCCTGCAGTGTAGACATAGCCCCTTATTCTAACTAACAGTGTCATGGGGTCATTATTAGCCACCCTGGGTCAGCCCCTCAGCTTTAGCACTTTCAGCACCTCTAGGCCCAACTTGGGGATGTTATAGAGAGTCCCCATCGCCTCACCAGGGCTATTTTATAGGGCATCGAGCTGCTTGCGGGAGAGCTCATTCCAGCACGAATCTGGGCTGAGCCTCGCTGAGCCTGTGAGATCTGAGATCTTGCGGGATCGCTGAACAAGGTGACGTGGCTGCTAATCCTGAAAGGGAATGCGGGGTTAGCGCTGGTGCAAAGGAGTGAAAGGCCAGTGTGTGATAAGGTGTAAAGGTTCTTAGGTAGGCAGGGGTCATGGCAGGGTCTCAAACTCAATTTACCTAGGGCAAATCAATGTGCAAATCCTCCTAGTAGGCCAGTGGGCACCCCGTCTGGCAGGGCTCTGGGGGGGGGTCATCTCCACATGCCCCCCCCATATGTCTCCTGACCCTGCCTGCCAGCCCGCACACCCCTCCATGCATCCCCCCCAACCCCACCTACCACCCCAGGGCAATTTAAAACCCCTCCCGGTGCCACTACCAGCAGCACAGTGGGGCTGGAGCAGCTTCTGGCTTCTACCTCTGCACCACTGCCGCCAAGTCCCTGTGACCCAGAGGAGGTGTGTGCACAGCTCTCCTGTCCATAGGACAGTTTGTTGCAGCCCCTCAGGCCCCAACTGGGGGCTCGCAGCGGCTGCCCCAACTGTCCTATGGACGGGATGGTCCCCCATATGCAGGTTAGCCTGGGGTGCTCTGGGCGGGCTGGGGCCGGCAGCCGCGGAGGGGCCCCCCCCCACACGCACCACGGCGGTGGGAGATGGGGGAAGTAGAGCTACGCAGCAGCCTATCAAGCCAGCCCGTCCTGGGGCTGAGGTGCTCCACTTCCTGCCACCGCGGTGATGCAGAGAGACCCAGCTGGCCTGGGGATGGCGGCGGAGCAGAGCCGAGGCTGCTGCATCACTCTGCTTCCCCGCAGCTCCCGTTGCCATGGTGAGTGCGGGGCGCCTACTCCTTGCTGCCACCACACACCAGGCCTCCCGGTGATCCCTGAGGCTGCGTCCCTTGGGAAAGGGGGGGATTGGGACAGAGAGGGTGGAGCAGGGGTGGGAAGAGGTGGGGTGCAGCAGGGACTGGACTTGAGGGAAAGGCACAGACACTCCCCCTCCCCCCCGAGCCACAGGGACTCACGTGCCAGCAGCCGTACGTGGGCAGGATTGTGGAACTGCTCATGCCACAAATCACCCACAGGCCATGAATTGGAGACCCCTGGGTTCCAGGAATATGACTGATTTGGGCAGGATTACAGAAAACAGGGGGACAAGACTAGTGTAAAGAAGGGGACAACAGAGAGCAAATGTGTCTACTTTATCCCAGCTGGCTACCGCTTGAAAGATCTAGAGGGCCGATTAACCTTCTGGTGGAACTGATTTGCACTAGTTTTGTTTTTGGAAATCAAGTAAGCCCTAAGGAAAGGGATGTGAAGTGACCTGTGGCTGGGATTTTACTGCGATGCTTACATAATGCACCAGCCAATCCTAAGAACGGTTCATCTAATTCTAATTTAAAGTAGGCTTGGCAAATAGCATTAAGTCAAAAACTTCATTCTCCATTGTTTGTTTTGATATCATGAAAATAACTACACTATTCCAGATAACTGATCTCTTTCTTACAGAAGCATTATTCTTTGGGGAATTATCAGAATGTACATAGTTTTGCTGCACAGGGTAAAATTTAGTGTTGCCAACTCTTGCAATTTTATCGGGATTCTTGTGATTGCTGGTGTTTATTCTTAAAGCCTGAGCTTCTGGAGTGTGAACATTTGAGCTTTTTTTTTTTTCTTTTACAGATATGTATGAACATTTCTGTCCTTTTACAAATAGGTGTGAACATTTCAGCCTTTTTTCCCTCCTTTTACAAATATGTTTTCAGTACCTCTGGTTGAAGGGAAAAGCTAACAGACATGAACTTTCAAGCTTCAGAACCCAGAGCAAAAGAAGGTAAAATGTATTTAGGTTTTTTTTTTTTTTTTTTAAATCATGATTTTAAAGAGTATTTCATGATTTTTAAATGCTCGGAGTTGGCGCCAAAACCTTTAAACATTTCCCTGGAATGATTCTCAGATTTCTCTTTGTACACAGGCAATCATTAAAATCCTAGTCTTTGAATGAGATCACACAAGACCGCCACTAACTTAAGTGAGGCCTATTTTCATGATTTTTGTTGCAGGGCCTTAACCAAGGACAATTTATTGTAACCACAACTTCATTATTTTGGTGCCACCACCCACTACAGCTAATAGAGATGAAACTTCCGGTGCCACTTTATCTTTTCTCTTTTATTCAAACACTTTGTGCCTTCTTTCTGCCATTTCGATAGTAAATCATCTGGTCTGGTTTTGTATGATTAGGGTTATGAACAGCTCAGTGCTCGTAGAACCAAACATTAGGACAGGGATACAGATGCCCATGGGACAGAGATAAAGATTCATGAAAGAGGAGACTGAGCTGACTTGAGAGGAGATGTTTAAAACACATCAGTGAGGAGTAACAAAGTGGAAATAGGGGATGACTATTTTAAGGGGCCGAATACTCAAAATAAATACACGCGCACACACAAAATTAAATGGATGAATCGTAATGGCCAATCAATCTTCAATTTAAATCACTGATTGGATTAATTTGAATTTAGGGTTCAATCCTCCAAAGGAAGGAGCATGCTAGCCCCAATCCTGGACTTAGGCCCAGGTCCTCAAAGCCTTAGACCGGGGTATCCCGCAGGTCGGATGCGGTTCACCAGGGTTAGCCCCTGGCAGGCCACCAGACATTTTCTTTACCTGAGCATTCATAGGCATGGCTGTTTGCAGCTCCCATTGGCCACAGTTTGCCATTCCCGGCCAATGGGAGCTGCAGGAAGCGCCATGGGGTGGGCCCCTGCTTACCGCAACTCCCATTGGCCAGGAACAGCAAACTGCAGCCAACCGGGGCTGCAAGCAGCCAGACCTGTGGACGCTCAGGTAAATAAACCATCTGGAAGCCTGCCAGGGATAAACCATGTCCAGCCCTTGGGCTGCTTATTGCTTACCCCTGCACTAGACGAATCACTGAGCCTGTCTGCGGGTCCGTTTTCACCTCAGTAAGATATGTACGATACTGCCTGTCTGTCTCACAAGCGTGTTGCAAAATTATAATTTAATGTTCCCTTATGGAAAAAGTGCACCATAGGGATGAAATCCTTTAGCAATTATACCTGCCTCTGGAAATTTCCACTACATGCATCTGACGAAGTGGGTCTTTGCCCACGAAAGCTTATGCTCCTACACTTCAGTTAGTCTATAAGGTGCCACAGGACTCCTCGCCGCTTTAGAAATTAAGTTCATACAAATGACTCTTAAAACATATTGAATTAAACAGAGAACTCTATTTTCATATAGATTTTAACAGACAATTCTATAGGAGGAAAATAACTTCATAGGATAGTTCAAAAATTCTATAGGAAGGCTATTATTCCCCATTAAATCCTGCAGGGCTTTTTCCATATCTATTTCTTAAAGACCCCAATTCAGAGACATTCCTACTCAGGACAGGATGTGAGCACATGCTTAAGTCTCACTGAAATCAATGGACCTAGCAGAAGCTCTCAATGTTAGGCACGTCCTATAAGAAAGAAGAGGTGAAAATGAGTTTCTCCAGTTGCCAGGCTGGCTGCTAGCATGATTATTTGGGTGCTGATGGGATTTTATTGCAGTGCATACTTAATACATGTGTGAGGGTGTCGAATCTAGGTGTCTTTTTTATCACTTTAAATCTAAAGTAATAAATACAACTGCTTTCCAGAAATGGGGTCAAAATGCCGTCATTTGTCCCTTAATATTTACATCTTTTGAAAGGGCCTGTGCCATGGTCTGTCAGCCATCTTAGCTCCCTGCCCCCCAAGCTGGAGGCACAGGTACCCTCACATGTCCTGCTCCAAGAAAACTCATTTGGGAGATTCGCCCAGTAAGATTTAGTCCTCCAGAGGCCTAGAAAGGCCAGGAGGGACACAGACCAATAGGGAGCCAACAGGCCAGGTAAAGTCTTACCTGCTTCCTGGGAGGGTAGTGGTGGGTGAGACTGGAAGGAGCTCCCTGGTGCTAACCCAGAAGCAAATCAGATCCTGGCCTTAAAGTGCAGCCACTAAGTATCTGTCTTTATTGTTTGTTTTGTTTGAAGGTGTGGACAGACAGATTCAGAGTTGGTTATTCATTAGCAGTTCAAAGACTGTATGCTGAATTTATGGCATGCATCTCCAGATTGGCTACCATGTCTTGTAAACTGAGGCAGGGCATGTCTGTCACGCCATGTGTCGACGCCAGAGAACTGTGGTGGGAACGGCTTACAGGAACATCACAGTCAGATTATACTGATTTTCAGTAAAAGCTGATGTCATGATTATGAGGGTTAGCCAGCAGCCTGGGGATTAAGGGGTTAACTACACCTAGCCAGGTGGAGTGACCAGTAGGAATGTAGGTGGGACTTTCAAACTGGGACAAAGGAATTTGGGTTTTTTCCTTTCTCCTTTTGTCTCTCTGAGAGAGTCCTCTGCAGCTACAGGGAGGGACAAGCATGTCTCTCTCTCTCTCCAAGAAACAATTCTTCACTTTCTGTAAGTAGGGCAAAGTTTAGGTAGTTTCGTTAGGCTTTATTGTTTTAAGGGTTGGGTATGGGAGCTGATACCTGGCACTGCTTAAGAGATGTTTGGCTTTTCTTTTTAACTAAGTTCTAGCCCATGGTGTAATTCCTCCATGAGTATATTTTGTTACCTTTCCATCTGACCCTTATGCTTGCAACAGGAATATTGTTGTAATAATAAAAGTTTTCCCCTTTCTTTTTATTAACCTGGCATTGGTTACTGTGTGTCCTGATTTTTATAATAGGGGTGAGATTTCCCAAATGATCTTTCCCCCTAATCTCGTTATTAATATTTGGGTGGTGGCAGCGGAAGTTTTATTCCCAAAATCTAGGGTTTTAAGATTTTGGGGGAAGTTTTATACCAAAGCCTGGTAGATAAGGCTTTGGGGTACACTTGCTGGCCCCCACTTCTGCATTTATCATGCCAGAGTGGGGAAGGAACCATGACATGGTGGCAGAGGTGGGATCATGTCATGGCTCCTTCCCCACTCTGGCATGATAAATTCAGAAGTGGGGGCCAGCAAGTGTACCCCAAAGCCTTATCTACCAGGCTTTGGTATAAAACTTCCCCCAAAATCTTAAAACCCTAGATTTTGGGAATAAAACTTCCGCTGCCACCACCCAAATATTAATAACGAGATTAGGGGAAAGATCATTTGGGAAATCTCACCCCTATTATAAAAATCAGGACACACAGTAACCAATGCCAGGTTAATAAAAAGAAAGGGGAAAACTTTTATTATTACAACAATATTCCTGTTGCAAGCATAAGGGTCAGATGGAAAGGTAACAAAATATACTCATGGAGGAATTACACCATGGGCTAGAACTTAGTTAAAAAGAAAAGCCAAACATCTCTTAAGCAGTGCCAGGTATCAGCTCCCATACCCAACCCTTAAAACAATAAAGCCTAACGAAACTACCTAAACTTTGCCCTACTTACAGAAAGTGAAGAATTGTTTCTTGGAGAGAGAGAGAGACACGCTTGTCCCTCCCTGTAGCTGCAGAGGACTCTCTCAGAGAGACAAAAGGAGAAAGGAAAAAAAAACCCAAATTCCTTTGTCCCAGTTTGAAAGTCCCACCTACATTCCTACTGGTCATTCCACCTGGCTAGGTGTAGCTAACCCCTTAATCCCCAGGCTGCTGGCTAACCCTCATAATCATGACAGCTGGGCGCTCATCTTTCTCATGTGCTCCCCCAGCCCTACTTTCACACACACACCCCATACTGCCCGGCTTGCCCAGGGTTCTGCTGCTAGCCCTGCACATCGGGGGACTCTGCTGCTAACCCCATGCCCCGAGACCTGGCTGCTGCCCCATTCATCAGGGCTTTGCTCCCAGCCTCAGCTGGAGGGGGGACAGAGATAAGAGGGGCCGGCAGCACCCCCACTCTTAAAAATGTTCCTGCACCTCTGCGTGGTAGTGTAGACTAAGCCCAAGAGAGTTACTGGGAGTCTCAGTATGCTCCCCCTTTTCAAGCACACACGTGTCATAAGAAAAAGCATTCAGCACCAAGAACCACATGATCTTAACAAAAAGCATTTATAGCTTCTGCAGGCTACAAACATCTCGCAAATATTTCTAGTTAATGTTTCCAGCGTGCAGGGTGGGTAAACAGGCTATTGTCAGTGCTGTCGGTCTTTTGATATAAGGCTCAGACCTCTTTTAGTTTCACTCAGACATACTCTGACCTCTGTCAAAAATTCATTGACAATCAGGTCTCTCCAAGTAAATGTTTGCAACTGCAACAAAAGAGTAGGTAATAATATGCCTGCTATGCATACAGAAGGCAAAATAACGGTTTAGATTTATATGGTAATTTCTTCAGATATAGTCCCAAGCTTTGGGGACTTTTTAGATGCTGAGTTACTGTAATATTTCTCACACGAAATCTTGAAATCAAACATCTAAGTTTCCAATCTAAAAACTCCTTAGACATATTCTTGGATCTAGCTAAAAGCTATACCTGTATTTATTTGACACTACACTCAAAAGACAACGGTGGTCAGCAGTCTGTGAAATTATTGTTTTCTTCCCAACGTAGCTGAGAACTCAATATCTAGCTATTGTCTGCTATCCTTATTAACATAAATATTGCAACAGTCAGGCGGGATACAAGTCATACATGAGCTAAGATCTTGTCCGTTTCTGGTGATATGAGCTCAACGTCAGGCAATTAAAACAGCTGGAGTATTTTCCAATCATTGTCATATCAGATAACTCTGCTGATGCATATGTTAAGTGGGAAAAGTTATTGCATTCCTGCATGGGGGGAAGGGTGGAAAGGCTTAAAACAGTACCGCAGCACTCGTGGTTTATGGAGACATAAAAATTACTCTGTATAGTAATTCTGAGGGCCAGTGTAATTGTACAATAATTCTGTTTACACTTGTCCATCCTCTTTTTCCTGTAGAATGTCACATATGAAATGTTGCGACAGGACTGTACAAGGGACAATAATATAAACCTCAGTCGATTGTTTTTCCTCACTTTTACTGATGGCACTTTAGAATGTACTCTTCCTTGCAGACAGCCTGACTTTGGATAGTCAATATAACATATTCCTATAAGACTGTCAGTAGGATTGGTAGGGTAATTTGCAGAGGTTTTGTGGATCTGCAAAGAGAGAATCAGTCCTTGGAGGATTGAGGTTTCAAATTTAATTTTACACTAATTCTAGGCATTTTTTGAAAAACGACAGTCTTGGGTTTATTACCTTGAATACATTGTTATTTACTTCTTCTCGGGCTCCTTTTATTGTTTTGTTAGGAAACCGAGCTAATGTCACTCTGCCCTAACCACTAAGCTGCGCCGAGCAAGAGTATTTGCATGCACTGTGCCTGACAATGTGGAGGTAGGCTGCAGAGTTCACATGCAAATGATCCAGTGTTTGGTATTAAAAATTAAAAACCCGGGGTCTAAGTTTTATCTCGCTTACACGGAGGTAAATCAGGAACAATCCCTCTGCTATCAACGGAGCTGCACTCTCTTAAACTGGTGTGAACAGGAATCATATCAGGGCCACAAGAATTCCCAAGAGTTCCAAAAAGAGATATAACGTCATATCAGGTTTTAGGGCTGTGCATTCCAATCACCTTTAAGGGGAGATGGATACATCAAAGCGGGAGGGAAAACACTATGCAAAGTTAGAGAATAAGCTGTTGGGGGTCTAAAAAAAAAAATCACAGAACTCCCTTTTCACTATGTATTTTTTTAAAAACACTGTAATATATCCACTTCCCAGCTATTTCTGTGCTGTAACCCAGGACCAAGTACTTAATGGCAACACTAAGAACTCGGTTCCTTCTGCTCCCAAAACACGTCTCTACCACCTGAGCAAGAAACTCCCTGTTAGCTGTTAGGAAGATAGGGTTTATGACCCACAGTGGAACAATTCTAATTCTATCCAGCAGAGGGCAGTGGTTACACACACACCCATAGCCACTGCATTACACTGCCAATGTCCTGCACTCCTGCAACACTTTCACCTAAGGATCTCAAAGCACTTTATACAGATCTCAATACATTTTGTGTTATACTCTGTCTCAGCTACCATGTAATGCGAGCTTAACACAAGTAGAGATAACAGCCATCTTTCTTATTCATAATGATGTTCAAGATTCTCAGTGCAAGTTCTGCAAAAGCTTGTCAGGAGGTGATGTTTCAACTGACAGAAAAAAGACGCCACTGCATTCCTGCCAGATCAGGAAGATTTTTCTCTTTTCTGTTGTTTTTATTATTATTATTATGGTTGAGCCTAGCACTGTAATTGAGATTATCCGAAAGCTGCACAAACACACAGTAAAAGACAGTCCCTGCCCCAAAGAGTTTACAGTCTATATAGGTGTTGGGTTCCAGGACTGTGCACAGTACATATAACCTGCTCTGCTGAAATAAGTCCCCGCTTATTATTTTTTAGACAGGAAAAAAAAATTGGAGAGTACTTGTAGAAATGAGCAAGGTTTCACCAAGTGATAAAGGTAGTTATGCACCAATAATGAGGAGAAAGGGAACTTGCTATCAGGAATTAATGAGATCACAAAGAACAAAGACGACTAACAGAAGAGGCAGGGGAAGTAAAGGTTTTTTAAAATGTCCCTGCTGAACACCAGGAATAATAGAGTGAGAAAAAATGGAGTAGATCCCTGTGGTAAAAACTATTAGAGGCGGCGAATTATAAAACTATTAACCAGAATGTAACTCCCAATTAAAAGATGATTTAACACTGGAATCTGATGGATGAATTTTGATTAAATGGAGAACTATTAGGAGCCCTGGGAAATGGACTTCTCCTGCCAGTTCTAAAAGTTAAAAGGCAGTTTGATATAAAAATTTATAAATTAAGGTTAATTACTTTAAATAACATAGCTGGAAGCAATAAAAAGAAATTTATCATATTCTCTGGAGTTTTAGGAAAATAATATAGATATCCGCACCTCTCAATGGAAAATCGAATTAGCCTCCCCAAGTACAGGTCAAAAAAGACAAAGGCAAAATAAACTCGCTGACAAAGGGGAGGCGTGAGAAGTTGGTTGAGTTGGAGCCGTGCTCGAAGAGAATACTCCTTTTTGGGTGACATAGTGAGACTCTTTCTGGGAGAGGGAGAACAGTGTCTTCCACTAGCAAGCCTCTTCCATGCCAGGCAGTGCACATGAAATGATTCCAGAGCAAGCGCAGCACATGTCCTGGGGTACAGTGGGCATCCAGCGATGCTGTTTCAGGCTCTGTCATTGGAGACGGATGTTTCTAAAAGTTAAAATTAACACATGGAAGTAACACTGAAAACCAATCTATGGTAGTGGTGGGAAGACCTGCACCAAGGAAAGAAAACACCACCCCTCCACTGATTCTCCAAGACCTTGAAGCATCTTGAAGAATATTTCTGTCTAAGCAGGGAACTCTCTCATTAGGAAAGGCTTCGCTGGAAGGCAAGGGACGTATTGTACAGCGCGCCTTAACCTGATTAAGCCAAAATACTTAAAAATTGCAGGACAAGAACCTTGGGATGGAACTGAGACACATCAGGTTAGATGATTTCTTCTCCGCCTTCCTTTTTCAAATAAATTGGTAGTTTGGAGAAAGGCGGAGAGTATTTTGGGTTTAAGGGCATGTAGCCATGGCTAGTTTCTTTTATTCTTTCAAAGGGCTCGGGACATGAAGATTTGGGCAGGGTTGCCCTACAGGGGGTCTACTTCACTCCTCCCTAAACTTTGGGTTGGATCCCCTTCCCACAGAAGACCGGAAGAAGGTGGGTAAAGAACAGGTACCTTTTGCTACAACACCAGCCTGGAGTTTTTCCCTGATCATTGCATTGGGGGCCCATCAAATGAGCCAGACACCTGCAAGATCCCCAAGGATTCATATGGATCTCAAGGGGTTCCCAGGAAGCTAGATTTATCTGAGGAGAGGATTTGTACCCACGTGGCAGCTCTTCCAAGAGCAACGTCCCTCTTCCCACCTTCTGGCAATGCAGTTTCTTTGCAGCCATGTTTCCAGGGGACCCCTTCCAAGACAGCTCCAGGCAAAAGGCAAAAGCTCCACAGATCAAATAACACAGGACAGGTTCTCCCAGTTCTCCCAGGTCAGCCCCATGTGGCCTGTTGTCGCCACGTATCCTGACCCCACGTACAGGCCCCGTAGAGTTGTAGGAAGGAGGAAGGGTGGCTGAAACAGCTATTTCCATGCAGGCTGGGCAAGATGGAGTTCCCTCTGCATGCTGATGCTGAAGACGTGGTTTGTTTTTAGTGCTGCACTTTCATGAACAACTGAATTTCACGGGCAGATAGGGAGGGAGAGAGGAAGTTTGCATCTGATTGACGGGCTCAATTGTCAGCCCCTGGCTTTGCCGGAGCTCTGTATGATGTCTGTCAGGCTGAAGTCTGGCAGTCCCGATGCCATTCCGACACCAGGCCTGTCCCATCACATGTACTCCCCAATGTCTTCCCATTCCCAGATCAATTCACCTCCTCATCTTTTTGTGCATCCAGCTAAATTAGTCTACACAGAGACTTGTGTCATTACGCAGCCTCCTGCCTTAAGAAACTACCCTCAAGTCTCTCCAGGGTTATTGGTCTGCTTCTGCTCTCACCAAGTCTCATGTAAATTTGGAGCAACTCCACCAAAGTTGGCATCAGGGCAGAATCACGTCCATCATCCCTGGAATCCGGGTACCTAATTCCACTGCAACTTTATCAGACCATCTCTTTGTTAGGCAATCCGTTTCCTTGCTGGCCCCTTTGAATGTTAGACACAGACCTTGCATTTCCCCACTGCTCTCCCCTCCTTCCATTCCAGTCTGGCTTGCATCTCCCCCCAAGTCCCTTTCTTCCTTTGTCTTGTCTTCTCTCACCCTGCGCCCCCTCCATACCCATACAAATGAAGTGCTGTTCCTTTAAGGCTCAGTGCTTGTAAGTGATTACTCTTGGCCATCACTTTCTCTATATCAGACATGTCACGGTGAAGAATCTTCAACCTTGACTCTTACAGCTGCCCTAATTATAGGACATATTTTTGGTGCTGTGTCTTTATTCCTTTCTGTGCTGGCACTCTGACCCTGGTGCTTCCTTCGTCGTGCTTGTGTTAACAAGGTTGTCCATTCTTCAGTTTCCTCACTCTGATTTGTAACTCGGAATTACCATATCTGGCTTTCACTCACTGACAACCGTCACTTTAAATAGGCCTTTTAAAGTTAATACGATGTCCATTCTAAAGTGGAGTATTACTTTTCAGTGATGTTAAATGAGCAATTTAAGGAGCTAAAGGCATTTCTTTTCAGAAAAAAATTAAATTTTATCCGCTGCTTAATTTATGAACAGTTCTAACCCTAAACAAATCTGTCATATTGCTGCGGCCATTGCTAAAAAAATACCAGAATAACTTTAGGTGATTGCGTCAAAAACAGAGCAGAAATATACAAATTACTCATAAAAACATGTTTCGTCAGCATCCTTTGGGACCTCAGGGGCTGGCACCAATTAGATAACGCTTTCTTCCAGCGCAACTGCCTTTCATTGAGGGGGGCATTGGCAATTTGTGAACATCCAAATATCTGCTCCCTGGACTACTTCTTGTCCTCCTTCAGAGAGTGGACTGGAATCCTTTGCTGGCAGAAACCACACTCCTGGGGTTCAAATGAGACACAAGGGACGAGGTTCTTCTCTGATAAAAATGAATCGCTCCCTTAGCTTTAATGGAGTGATGTCTGTTTACACAAGCTGCAGATTTGGCCTGTGGTCTCTAAGGACAGGTCTATACTACACCTGGAAGGTCAGCTTAAGGTACACAACCCCATCTACGTAAATAACATAGCTAGAGTCACCATTTCCACAGCGGGAGGTTGATGGGAGCAAATGCTCCCCTCGACTTCTCTTACTTCTCATGAATCAAGTACCATTGTCAATCAGGGCAACCTCAGCATTCAACTGAGCAGGTCCTTATTAGACCCACTAAATCGAACGCCGAAAGATCAATCTCTGGTATGTTATGTATTGATGTGGCCTAAAGGATGTATGTATCTGAGATTAGCCATGCTGGGGTTTTTTTTTTTTTGTTTTTTTTTTGCTTGTATGTACAAACTACAGCTAAATTTGAGGGATCATAAAATAATTTGATTTCACTTCATGGGTTATCACCAAAGATCTTATGAGTAAGGCAGTTCCTCAGCTGCCCTCCAATCAATGGGACTAGGATGAAAACATAAGACTAGGAGCTAGGAGATTTGGCCTCTGTGCTCCTGGTTCTGCCAGAACCCTCCTCGGAGATCAAGTCACTTACACTCTGGATAGAATGTTCAAAGGAGTGTAAAGGAGTTAGGAACACAATTCCCTTTGGAAAACCCAGCCTCCATGCCTCAGTGCCACCAGCTGTGAAGTGAGACACTGCTATTCCCCACCTCTCACAGGGTAGTTGTGAGGCTACGTTTCCTCCTGTTCAGTAAACAGGACAAACACCAAAGGTGGAAAGAGCAGCAGAAGTTCAAAGCATCAGTTTCTGCAGTAAGTCCACATCTCCAGACAAATTAAACAATTCCAGCCTGCCCCTGACATTGGTCTCCACATGGATCAACATGCTGGTCCTAATATTTTCCCCCAGCTTCTGAAAGGTCAGAACGACAGGCTATTGAATCTCTAAACACGCTGAATACACAGTCATGCTATAGCACTAGAATCCATTAATAGCCAAGTCACTGGAAGGAGGGATAGGGGAAACCCTGCTCCATGAACTTAAATCAATTAGCTGGGACTATAACAGTAGATTCTTGTAGAAGAATCAAAAATGGAAAACACCAGGCTTCATTATACTGTCCCTGAAGTGCCACAGGGTAAAATTATCCTTCATGATGATGTTCTGCATTGATTAGTCAAACAAGCAGGAAATCATATGAAAGGTTTGACACCTGTTGTGGACCCAGAAGAGTGGTGGACTGTGGCTGCATGTGGCAAGGTGTGTTGGGAACTTCTGGGGAAAGAAACCTGGGTAGAGGGGAAGGAGCAAGGAATCTAATGTGATGGGACCTTAATCCTAATAGTTCCCATATGGAACAAGCCTATAGATTTTAATACGTCTCAAATCAATAGGGATTGGGAGCAATTTACTAGGGTTCTGTAGACGTTAGTCTAAGAAGCTATGGAGTTTAATAGCAGATGAGCATTTTTTTTCCTATAGGTGTTTGTTAACCAGCCTACAGAATTCTGTAACTGGAAGCTAATTAGAAAGAGTCAGGTCTGATGTGTAGAGTGGGTGCGGTTGGGCCATGGACAGGAATCAGGCATCCCTGGAGGGATGTGTGGCTGAAACGCGCAGACCTATTGAGTAGCCAGAATGGTCTTCTGTATTCTGTGTGTAAATAATGGTGACGGGGTAAAAAAGAACCATTAGCCTGCATCCGCAAAAGGTAAAGAGATTGAGAGAAAAATGCCCTGCTAGCAGAAATTGGCACAGCTCCACTGGTTTCTCTAGTCCTACACTGATTTATACCTGCTGATGATCTGAACTACAATAATGCCCATTAAGAACGGGGGAAAGGGAGAACCAACCAAACACACACGCCACTAAAATCCAAGGGTGAAATTCAGGCCCCACTGAAGTCAATGGCAAAACTCTCATTGACTTCAATGCAGCCAGGGTTTCACCTCGGTTTCTGCAGAGCTCAGTACTCAATGGCTCTTATTCTTCTCAAAGGGAGCTGTTAGGGCCAAATTTCTATTGACAATCCAGCCACAACTGGAGAGCAGCTGCTTCATGTCACCTTTTCCGTTCACTGCCACCCCTTATTTCTCTTTTTTGCTCTTCTGAAGTTTAGGGTCTCTCTTTTTAATCCTTTTCCATTCTGGGAAGGGGTTTTAGAGGTGTGGGTATTTCCTTCCTCCTGGATGTCTTATTTTTTAGTGTCTACTGTACCTTCCAATACCTCATCCCTTATAAAGTGAGATTTTTATCCTTTAATAGGGCCTTCAAAACCAAACCCATTAGTAGATGAATAAAATCACTACAATCCTATGCACTTATCAACCAACCATAACCAGCCATATTGGGATCTTCCAGCATTTCAGGGCTAATTTATGCATCAATGCTAACTAAATTCCATGGCATGAATAACCTACATTTTTTGGGAGATTACCCAGCAGGAAGCATAGCAAACATTACTTAAGGAGTATTCAGTTTCTGTAGGAAGTGCACAATGATAATAAAATAGCACCATGTCTCATTTCTATGCACAAAGATCCCTGTAGTTAAGTAACATTCACCCCTTCCCTGCTGCCAATTCTCAGCAACAGTTTTGAACAGGACATATATTGCAGGAGACTAAACACAAGAATACGTTCAGGGTGTACTGTGAGACTTGGGTCCACATTATTCGCTGAAGAAATCTGTCCATTAAGAGTTGCTACACCAAGTCTCCCCAGTTCAAATGGATTCTTGGTTTTTTTTCCCCTTTCTACTGATGTGCTTAGCACTCAATTTATTTGCACAGCAACCCTTAGGCAAGGGTGAAGCTTCTTACCTCAAGCTCCCTCACGCTGCTCATTTTCAGTCCACCGTTCTTACAGCATTCTGACTAGCACTATTTTTTTCCTGCCTACTGAACCGCGGTTCCTGAGAGTTCTCATTGTAGGGTAGCAGCAAGATTTCTTGCCCACCCACATCCGCTCTCCATTTGCTTATTGCTCTGTGAAAGGGAACATCCCCTTTCTCCTGTGGCTTTAGTTTCTTCTCACATTTGATATTTAGACCTGGATTTGATTGTTATAACTCCTGGTTCCTACGTGGGCAAGAAACCAGCAGCCGAGCCACTTTCAAGATGCTTTCTTCATTCAGCCAGGAACATTTAAACTCCAAACTGAGCAACTGAACTCTAGTCAATAGTGCAATTGAGGGGTGACAAAATAAAAGACCAATGTTTTAAAATCCCCAAGGCCAACCCAAGTACTAGCGGCAAAGGAATGAATATTCTGGATCTGACCGGGCAATGGCAATTAAATTTGAATGGAAAAAATAAAATAAGCCATCCAGGATCAAAAATCTATCCAGAGTGGGTCATCAGAATCCTAAGAAAATACTCAGAAGTGTCTGATTAACATTTGGGACATTTCAGAAGCCCCTATGGGATGTAGTAGCACAAAGTGCCATTGAAAGTTTTTAAGTCACTTAGGCATTTTTGAAAAATCCCATCCTACAACAAGTTTTGCTTTCTCTAAAACAAAGATTTAAAAAAAAAATATTAACTGCCTTGCCTTTTCAAAAACAGCTCATGACTTTCAAGAGACACAATTTCGGGGGGGGGTCCACTTTGACACTGTGAAGGAGTCTGATGTTCAGAAATCAATGTGCAACCTGCCCTCAGAAAATCAGGCCCTTTTACAGTGTCTCAAACTGAGGATGCTAAACTCAAGGCTCCCATAGGAAAGTCACCCAGTCACAGAAGGACAAACTGAGGCATGGAAGCTGAGCTTTTCAAAAGGAACTGAGCACCCTGATGAACATCACCAGTCAGTTTTGAAAATGTAAGCCAACTTTTTTTTTCTAAATAGATACGATACAAACCTTTTATGACCCTGTGACCTAGGTCCATATGGAGCAGAAGCGTGGTGCTGACACTGATTTATCAGCATTGAAGTTATTTCTTCAGAGGCCATTAATCATCGAGTTCAAATAATGGAACTTATGGCCTGTATAGCCACTGTCATATGTAAATGTGACCAGCTGGCCAGAGGTGTGTTGATAGCCGACAAGCACAGGAATGTACCTTGGTGCGGAGTTCTTCAGAGCTAGCACTGGGAAGTAGCTGCACATTCTTTCAAGGATGTTAGCTCTGCATCAGTACAATCCTTGATGTTTCTCTGATTCACAGAGTGCCGTCATATGAAAACACCATGGGCTCCTGGATGTTGTTGAACGATATGTAGGATCGGTGCATAGCATTGGCATGGACACCCCCATTTGTCGACGGTGCTTGAGTGCGGGTGAAGTCACTGATTAACGGCATCCTCCCAGGCGGAGAGAGTCACACTGAATGAGTCTTTCTCACTGAGCCCTGGTGCTAAAAGCGCACTGAGAAAGTCGACTTCTTTGGCATCAAGTCACAGAGAGCTCCCGACAAAAGGAATGACCCCCCTAGAACAGGAGAAATGACCGTGTTCTCCATGTTCGGTTCAGACGAGAAGTTCACCCAATAGTATTCTCTTAGTAACTCTTTGAATGGCCTGAATACCAGGAGAAAGGCCCAATAACCATACATCCACAAGTACCACTAATGTACACCAAAAATATAACGAGCATCAGTAGTCTTCATTACAGTGCAACCAAGAATTATGGAGATCCTAACCTTGCAAGCTGAATAAATTATTGCCAAGGGATTATTATGTATTCTAACAATATCTAATGTACCTCTTTGTCTCTCATAAATTACAGGGCCTTCCATGACTCCTAAGGTACACTCTGTCTCATGCACAGCCACGGTAAACTCCTTGTAATAAGTACACACAGAACAGCTGTAATCAGTGCTCTCACAGACTGGGAGTGCAATAGCACTGAGAATGTAACTGTTATCACACTTTTGCCTTTGCCTGGACTGGAGTAACTGCTTCATTTGCCAATGTCGATGACCATAATTAAAATGGGTGGTAAAGAGGAAGCTGATTTGGGGTTGCATAAGAATTCTGCGAGCGTATCTGGAGTCCCAGAGCAGGGGTGGGGAAACTTTTTTGGGTCGGGGGCTGCTGACCCACAGAAAAATCAGTGGGGGACTGCACACAAGTGAGAAGAAAAAAAAAAGAAGAAAAGAAGAAAAAGAAAAACCCAAACCCTCACTAACATGGCCCCCAACTGTGAAGGAGAAAGACACTCCCCACATTCCCCTCGCACACCAGTCTAGTAGATTTTGGGTGCTCCAACCCTGTAGTGGGGTGGCGGGGGGGAAGGGGGCTGGAGCCTTAGGTCCCTGACTGCTGGTGTAACGCCAGCACCATACCTCTACAGCTCTTCATGGAAGCAACACCATGGTAGAGTCTCCGGCATTGTTCACTCCTCGGCCTGTCTGGGGAGACAGCTAACCAGTGACATTTGTGACGGTGGCATATGTGATCACATCCAATGAGGGTAGCACAAGATCATCGAATTCAGTTCACCTAGGCTACCAAAAAGCCATCCTACACGAATAACTGCCAGTTACCATCATCTGGGGGTGCCAACAGTTTTCAAGTCCAGATCCTCAACTGATAAAAGTTGGGGACGTTGGCATGATTCCATTGTACAGCAATTAAGCATTTGGCCCACAGGTGATTAGCACTGATTTGATACCTTTGCCATTTTTTTTTCACCCAACAGTTCACTCGACAAATGTTTTTTGTCACTATCCCAGCAGCTCTCTAACTGATAGAGTAGTATAGTGATAGAAATGTAGCCGTGTTAGTCTGGTGTAGCTGAAACAAAAAACAGGACTATGTAGCACTTTAAAGACTAACAAGATGGTTTATTAGGTGATGAGCTTTCGTGGGCCAGACCCACTTCCTCAGATCAAACAGTGGAAGAAAATTGGCACAACCAGTAGTGTTTGTCAAATG
The DNA here is from genome assembly GCA_019425775.1 of Rafetus swinhoei. Classification (NCBI taxonomy): domain Eukaryota; kingdom Metazoa; phylum Chordata; order Testudines; family Trionychidae; genus Rafetus; species Rafetus swinhoei. The sequence continues at coordinate 8,269,456 of CM033445.1, read as the reverse complement.
GTTTGGCCCATAAGGAAGGGTAACAGTCACTGCATGCCTTATCTAACAAACTTTTTTTAAAGTATTCAGCCACCCCTAATAGCCATCGAAAAGTAAAAAAAACGCTGAGCCAGCTCTGAACCATGTAGCATCCCCATTTTTGCCTATCTCTATTTATAAAGAAACTAAGAATTAGTTGAGGTTCGTGCTTCAGATGAAGCTGTGAAAAAAACCCATAAAAAACTCTCCCGTTCGCTTTACGAGACAATGATGTCGATCTCGATTGTTCTGATAATTTCTCTTTCTTCCAAGTTCCTTTTAGTACTTAGACACACACACACACATATTCTTTCATGCAAAGAGCACAAGAAGACCATTGCACCCCGTACGTGATAGGCAGTGGTTATAATGTATCTTAAAGAGGCAATGGATACTCTGAATAGACACAACAAACTAAGAAGGGGGATATTCTCAGGGCGCTATTGATTAAGTGTTTTTCTGAACAGAAGGCATCATTTTTAACTGGCTTAAACTATCATGGACTCAAGTGGAAAATGCAGGCAGAGCTAGCAAGCAGCATAACGGCCTGGGCATAGAACTCAGTAACCTCTCAGCATGTTTGAGGTGGTGGTGAAGGGTTTTTATTTTGTTTTGTTTTGTTTTTCTTACAGACAGGGCTGTTTAGACTCGGGAACCCTTTCTTTTGAAAGTAAGCTCTGCCAGCAGCTGAAGATGATGATGATGATGAGGGAGAGGGGGGAGGGAGGGAACGGGTCCAGCCACTCAGTTACATGATCTAAATTCTAATCAAACATCATTTAAAGCATGTTTTATTTCAGCCTCTGGAGAGATAGTCCCTCCTGACTCCTCACCATGGCAACCGGTGTCTCATTTCAGAAGTGTCATGCCACATTATCATCTTGCCGGCTCACACACTCCCGCCTGACAAGTTCTCTCTGCCCCTTGCGACAACCATTCCAGGCTTATGCTGTTTATTTTTGGTGTCAGGCCGGCCTCGGCAGATTGAAAGGCAACCTCGCCCCCCTTGAACAACAAGCATCACACCCCATTTGGTGATAAGAGATAATTTGAGAAGATATTTGCTTACATATGTATAAACTATTTGCTGGATTAGGAAGCCCCGGGGTGCGTATGCGTGTGTGTGCACGCACGCCTGTTTGTGCAAGTCAGAAGGAAAGGCAGATGCAGAACATTCCAGGAGAAGGCAAACACTTCATTTTGGTTCCCGGGTATTAGATTTCCATCTTCAGATCCTGCGAGTCGCACAGAACAATATGCAATATATGCTGAAATGCCATCATGGTCGCTTTCTCCTCAGAGACAAGTACGCCAAGTCAGCCATCATATCTGCACAAAAACCGCACAGTGTCCCTGCAGGGCTGCAAGAAGCAGCAGCAAAAAAAAAAAGAAAAGAAAAAAAGAAAAGGCTTAGAAAAAAGCTTTAAAACAAACCCTTGGCGAAACAACAAAGTAATTTACTAAAGAAATAGTCTGGGAAGACAAATATTGCCCCTTCCGGCCAAACTGATTTCATCGACACTTCACAAATTTGAAGCAACACCAGTTTAGCCAATGGAGTTACTTTGGATTGGAACTGGTGTAACTGGGATTACAGTCTAGCCCCTTTTCTCTGATTATGGTCCACCCTCTACAAAACCTGCTGGGCCAGGATTGTCTCTTCCTATATATTTGTACAGCACCTAGCGCAATGAAATCCTAATGTATGATTGGGATTCCAGCCGCTGCTGTGCTACCTGCCCTTCAAAACACCCATAAACAGACATAAAACTAGAGATGAGGGGCAAATTAATTTTCTGTTTCATGGGAAATTCTGTGATTTAAAAAAAAATCTATTCTGAAACAAAACAGTCAACATTTCCCATGAAACAAACCTCAGGGGGAGGAGGAAACTTTTCAGGTCAATTGAAACACATTGTTTTGATAAAAGTGGGAAATTTTGCTCTGATTTGGACTTTTTAGTCTTTTTTAAATTTACATACTGATGAATTTCATGCCAAAAAGTTTGTTTTCAAATGAAATATCAGAAACGCCCGTTCTGAAAACGACATTATCTAAACGCTTCATTTAAGTTGATTCCAGTCAATATTGTGTTGATTTAGATTAAAATAGAATTGAAAAGCTGTTTTGACAAAGAAAAAAATTCCGACCAGCTTGGTTAAGGACTTTCCTGTTGGCAGAGACCAGTGAGCTCATGAGTGAATTGCCGTGGGATTACTCAAAGATCAACAGGGATCCAGCATCGTTTGCTAGCTAGTGCAGTACAAAGAAAAAGCAAGAGGGACTGACACCAATGATTAAAGGTCAGAGGAGATTCCATAACTACTATCTTGGCTAGTATTTCTACCCCCTGGGATCCACTGCAGAACAATGCCTGGAGAGAAGAAGAAAACAGCTATTCTGAGCTGGCACCAAAAAGTGGTTCTTTTCACAAAAACGTTGTGCACAGAGACAATCTTAGTCCAGTGGTCTGAGCTCAGGCATAGCAGCTGAAAACTCCAAATTTTACTCTTAGTCTTGACACTGATTCCTTTTGTGTCCTTGTGCAAGTCACTTAACCTTCCTAGGTCTCAATTTTCTCATGTGTACAATCAAGGTGATAGCACTCACCCACCTGACAGGATAGTAATAGAGATGTAGCCGTGTTAGTCTGGTCTTGCTGAAACAAAAGACAGGACTATGCAGCACTTTAAAGACTAACAAGATGGTTTATTAGGTGATGAGCTTTCGTGGACCAGACCCACTCTGGCCCACGAAAGCTCATCACCTAATAAACCATCTTGTTAGTCTTTAAAATGCTGCATAGTCCTGTCTTTTGTTCCACCTGACAGGGTTATTCCAAGTATTAATTAGTCAAAATTTGTAAAGTCAAGATTTGTGATGGGCAACCTAAGCTAGTGAGTGGGCCGCACGAGTGGTCCTCCTTCATCTCAGTGGGTTGTAAGATTGTTGTAACCAAGACTTGCTCCTGAGATAGAGTAGTTTTGCTAACTGCACTTGCGTACCTAGAATGTGCAGGGTGTGCCATTTGTACTGGAGCAACGCTTTGATTGGCTGCGGGGGGAGCACAGGGCTCTCCCAGTCAATGTTGTACGCACCTGACTTCCTGGACCCTTGCTTTACATGCGTACCATTTTAAGAAATACTAGTAGGAACAAAATTGATGTGAACGGAAACCAGCAGAATCTGGCAACCCTGCTCATGGGCAACGGTAAACAAAATGTCTCACGAGCCACACATAGAACCCCTATTAGGTTGCCCACCATTGCCCTAATAGGAACCAGGGGACCAAATTCTCTGAATAAACTAAATATTTAAATAAAATAGGTATTAACATAGTAGGCTAGATAGCCTATGGCTGAGGGCCTAATTTAATTTACATTAAGATCACTGTACTGGAAGTGTGTAAAGGGGGCTGAAAGAGGTATAAGCTGGTAGTGAAGGGCCTTAACGTAAATGAAAATTAAGTCCATTGGAATCTGGCTCAGAGGATGGGGTGGATAAATCTGCAAAAATGGAATGGGTAACGCAAGATCACAGTTGACTCAAATGTGATATTTGAACAAATGGGGGTCTGACTTTGCAAATAGCTTTATTTTTTTAAAGTACCCAAACTGTTTTCCCTAAGAATAAGATAAAACCCTCAGAACATCTAGTTTATGTGGTATTATATCTACTTTCTGGTAATTGTAGCAGTGGATGCAAGAAAGCTTATACCTTTGAAGCATTTATAACTGGAACTGGTTGGAGAAATGTCAGCACAAACATATTCTGTCAGAATATGCAGTCCTATCAAAATCAGAATGGTTTGTGAAAATGGATCAATTTTGCTGGAATTTGCCTCCGAAGAAAACTGGGGCATGGGGGAGGTTTGGACAATGCTCAAATGTTTCAATTTTTCATGTTGAAAAACAAACAAACCCTTTTCATTTATTTTTAATTCTATTCTTATATGTAGTATAATATAATGCAAAATAAATACTCATAATTGAAACAAAAGGTTTTAATTGAGCCAGCACAATTTTTGTCAGAGTTTTCCTTCACAGAAAATTTCAGTGGTTTTGTGTTTGGTGTCGACTCGGAATGAAGCCAAATCTCAAAATCCTTTGCAAAACAGAACTTCTATCTTCTGCAGCACTATACCTGTGATGGTAATATATTCATCACAAGATGCACTCATGAAAACAAGCATTTTGAAGACATTCAAAGAGGACTGCATCTATATTTTAAAACCATAAAAGGGGAAAATTGGATAAAGATTATGAAGTGGCACAAGAGCCATGTGTTAAAAGCTCTAAGCATTGGAAACATTGCAGGAGTTGTTTAAATAGACTGAAAACTTTTCTTGAACAAAAAGAAGATGGGAACAGGAAGATAGCATCCGGGGAAAGAAATAAGGAGGCTGAAAACATGGTGATCAGAATAGTCTACCTATTCTGCGTGCACACGATATGCTAAATTACACTCTTTGTTATGTACATGTAATTCCCATTAGCCGAGCAGTCTTGACTTCTGTGTGAGTCATATGCACATAGCTGGAGATGGAATTTGGCCAACTGTATCAAAAACCATACAGCTGATGGTACTCCATTGATAGAAAATAATGACAACATTTCAAAACTTGCACGCTGTCCAGAAAATGTGCCATATGCTTGGAAACAAAAAAGAAAAACAAGTAAGGCCTTAATGTCTAACAATTACATGTACAATTATACAGGCAGAACCACACCCACAATAGAGTGCAGATGTGCTTACACAGCTTCCATGACTGTGCCCCCACTCCAAGTATTCCCTCTCAGAAGTGGCCAGCTATGTACATAAATATATATGCAAATACCAAACTTGCACAAGCAATCACAGTCATTGTATGTACATATTAGGCCAACACTTGATCATATTGTCTCTCAAGGGTGGTTGTTCCTTGGGCTGGATTTTTTTTTAACATGATGCCTTCTTTGCACCTATGCAGCCTTTTTTATATACACGGATGATGTGACTCACCAAGGTTCCCAAATGGAAAATGCATCATAAAAAAGGAACCACACAATCAAAGAATTCTGCAGGTTCAAGGAGCAAGTGGGGGACTATTAACCTGTGTAAGCTTTGACAGGAGTGTCACAGTGCTTTCTAATTATGCTTCCAGTGGCATACACATTTCTGCATGTGCAGCTGAACGCCCACCTTTATAAAGATCAGCCCCTTGTTATAAATCTCAACCCCCAAAAATGCTTTTTTATTCAGTTGCCCCTTTCCACCAACAAAAAACATTAACGTGCCATAAAAGAACACACTCTTTCAAGACGACATTACCTACCCAAGCCATGCAAACAAGCACTTTGCCACTTTATAATCTCACACATGGAATGAACATCATCGGTCCCTTCGGTACTTTAAAACAGCAGCTACATAAAATTACTAAAATGCGTAACAGCAAACCATCCTATTCCCCAAACCCCCTGGACTAAAACAGGACGCTCTCCTGTTTCTGGGTGCCTTCTCCTGTCCACAGACTGGGGCGCTAGATCATCTCCCCCAATCGCTATGTGCGACAAAAGTTTGATATGTCACATTTTATTTGCCAGCTCCTTTTTCCAAGTAAGTCGACTGGTGTCAGTCTTATTATTATTAAATATTAAGGTAACTAGGCCAGATCCTCATCTCATGAAAATGGACTCCCTTCCGATCTGGCCCATTTATTTCAATGCCATTATTCTAATTTACAGAGCCACATCTAGCCCTGAAGGTTTAGCACGTCAGTGCAATATGTTCCCAATTGCTCATTTTGCTCTTGCAACCCTCTTTTACAGGGCAGACTAAAGATAGTTATTGAGTTCACATTGGAAAGATTTCACGATGGAGCCAGGACTTGGTGGGCTTCACTTTGCAGGGGTTAGTGTAAATGAGAGCATGTCTACACTAGGACATTATTTTGAAATAACTAAATTTGAAATAATAACTCTCGAAATAACTATTTCAAAATAAGCTTATTCCCCAAGGAAAGTGGGAGTACCGATTTTGAAATAACGAACTTGGTAGTGTGGACACTCTGCTTATTATTTCAAAATAAAGGGGGGGTTATTTCGAAATTACTCCCTAGTGTAGACCGGGACTTTCTCTTCAAGTTTCAATCCGCATGTGTTAGGGTTTGAAAAAAAACTCCAAGTTCCAAATTATACTAGCCCTGGGGTTCATCTTCAGGCTCAAAACTAGTTTTAACCCTTTTAATGCTGAACCAGCCCATGCGGTCCTGCTGTCATGCCCCAAAACACCCCACGGAAATGAGTGCAATGCTAGGAAGTACTTGATACATGCATCAATACAGCTGGTTTGTTCTACTTGGATGTACTGGTAACACGCAAGAGCAATCAAACGGGTAACAGATATGGATAATAAATCACAGAGCTAATAATGAAAATTCAGAAGATGATACATTGCCCAGCCAAAGTGCTCTTAGCATGCACAACCACTGGGTGCCAACTTGTTAGCGCTTTTGAGACACTCATTTGCAACATTTCATATGGGAACTTCACAGCAATCTGCATTTTTGTACCTTAGCCCAAAATGTTCCCTGGTGCACCACTGGAAGGTACCTTTCTGACATCCTTCTAAGAGGAAGTTTGTTGGTGTGGGTAAAAGTCTTAGATTCAAGACAACTGTTGTGGGTTTGGTTTTTTACCTGGCTGTGCCACTGAATTGCTGGGTGACCTTGGGCAAATCACTTAACATGTAAATGACTCTGCTCCCCTGCCTCACTATCTAAGCATTGTAATCCTCATCTCAGAGGGACAATGTGTCGTCCTTTCAGAGCCTCTGATGGAGACAATGGAAACACTACTGTTAATACCCACACTAACAATGGCAGCCTGGCATTTGGAATCGGGGCATCCAGCTAGTTCCTGAGCAGAGAAGTCCAACCATAAGTAAAGCAGTAGAGCTCTTGGATAGGGGCCTACAAAATGGGGATTCTTTAAATGGGAAGAAGGGTGGTCTATTGATTGGGGAACTAGCCTACGATTCCTGAGACCTGAGTTCCATTTATCCAGGGCCAACTTATCCAGTAGGCACAGTGCCTAGGGCCCATGATACTTTTAGGGGCCCACGAACATGTTTTAATTTCTTTTAAAATCAGAAGAAAAAAAATGAACTTTTAGGGTCGAAGAAAATGTTTTAATTTTTTTCTCACATCAGAAAAAAACAAAACTTTTAGGGCCCATGAAAATCTATTAAATTTTGCCTAAAACAGAAAAAAAAATGTTGATGTATTTAAAGTTATATCAAAAATAATCTTTAATATTGATATTCCAGGGCTCGCCGAACCGTGGCGAGCCCCGCTCGCCAGCCGTGCTGTCCGGCGATCTGCACATGCGCAGATCGTTCTGCACATGCGCAGATCGCCCGAACCCGGCTCTTCCGGGTTGCAATCTACTCGCCACGAGCGAGTAGATTGCATTATTTGTCGAGCCCTGGTTATTATTATGGTGGGAGGGGCCCACGAAGGCAAAAGTGCCTAGGGCCCACGAAAGTCATAATGCGGCCCTGCATTTATCCACAGAATCCATGTGAGCTTGTGCAAGGGAGGCTGTGGAATCGCCAGCATTGCAGATCTTTAAGAGAAAGTTTAGACAAACACCTGTCAGGGATGGTCTAGATCAGGAGTGGTCAGGGTTAACTTCTGGTGGGCCCCCATTGCTATATTTACCTGTACAGCCGCAGGTACCAGCGATCGCAGCTCCTGTTGGCTGCGGATCGCCGTTCCTGGCCAATGGGGGCTGTGGGAAACAGTGTCCCAGTCTGCACCACTTCCCACCACTCCCATTGGCCGGGATCCGCAGTCAATGGGACCTGTAATCACTGGTACCTGTGGCTGTGCAGGTAAATATAGTGGTGGCAGCCCACCAGGCATTAACCCTGGTGAACTGCCACTGTGTTATTGCCCACCCCGGTCTAATTAATCCTTAGTCCTGCCATGAGTGCTGGGGACTGGACTAGATGACCTCGCAAGGTCCTGTCCAGTCCTACAATCCTAGTTATTTAGTCTCTCTCTCTCTGCATCTTAGTTCCCCATCTGTAGAATGGTGATAATACTATTCCTTACCCCACAGGGATATTGTGCGGATACATACATTGCAAGGTATTCCAGTAACAGGGGACAGATAAGCATATTTTTAAGAGGCACACATCTTGTGACAGATGGCGACATACATTTGTGGGGAAACAGGGCTGTCCAGCTTTCTCTCTTAGGAGCAGAAACAAAAGGAACTGGACCAGCCTTGATGACGAAAAACGTAAAGTGAAAGTCTAAGCACAGCTGCTATGAGCGCTTTTTTGTTAGAAATGCTTGATTTACAGCAAGGCTGTAATTTTGCAGAATAATAAGATCCAGTTGGTGGCAAAGGGGGAAAAATAAACATCTGAGCTTTGGGGAGAGAAGGAAGGAGGTTGGTGAAAATGCTGATATTTACTTACTGTAAGTGTTGAGCCTATAAAATGCTCCCTCACACAGCAGCCTAAAGTGCTAGGCAGACAACAACAATCGCATGCTTGAATGAAGTTGTATATTGTTTTGTGAAAGCAGCAGCTCACAGCAGAACTGAGATTAATAACAACGCAGGTCTTCTTGGTGTAACTTACAAGAACACGCCAACGCTTCCTGAGCGCAATGAGCCTGGCACAACGTCTAGATTCGGCCCTGCTGCTGCTATTTACGTGAATGTATCTTTTTACCAAAGGTGAGAGGGAATCAATTTCCGAGGGGCTGTCTGCACAGCAACAAATGCTCTGACAAAGGAATTTAGTAAAATATAATGCTCTTAGGAAGAGGTGTTTGCAAGGAAGCATTGCCTAGCAGAAGAGAGGCAAGCCATGTTTAAAACAGAACTCACAGGGGTGCATCCTGACGCCTTGCTAACAGACAGTGTTTGCTGGAGATGCTAGAGGTGACCTAGGTTTTGGCTCTACCTCTAGCATCTTTCTATAAAATGCAATTATTAAGGAGCATTAATTTGGGGGGGCTTAATGAGGTGTGTGCATCTTCTGAAAACACAGGGCCAAATTTTCCTCTCCGTGATGACAGCATAACAGATACGAGAAAGTCTGCCAAAGATTGTTCATGCTACCGAAATGGAGAATAAAATTTGCCCCCCCTCCCATGCCCAGCTTGTGACTTTAGCTCTCAGGACTGTCTCTCCTTTCCCCTCCACCAATAACTGCTAAGAACAAGCTCACTGGCATGAGAAGAGATTTTAGAGTAATACGCCTGTCCTATGTACACAATAGAAACATTTGTCTGGGACAGCTCTGGACCTAGGTTCTAGCCCCACCACTACCAGCAGCCAGTGTCTGTCTCTTTCTTAATTGTCATGTTTGTCTATTTAATGAGGTGTGTAGCAACCTCTAGTGGCAGACAGTAGAAAGCCATGTAGTTAAACTACAGCTAATTTGGGTGAGAGATTTCTTTTTTCTTCTTGGCAATGGATGACTTAGCCATTTCTAGAATCTGCTGGAGACCATTTACTTGCATAAGAAGGTGACTTTAGCCTTTCAGAGCACAAATATCTCTACAGCAGGAGGAGAATTCTCTGTCGGTTTTTAACCTCCCCTGAAACGTTCTCCCGCATGGCATGCAAACAGCATTTTCATTTGTCGTTTATTAGCCTTCAGTAGCAAATACTGCCTCCTCTACCACCAGAGTCCAAATTCCAACCAGAATCATCCCCATCTTCCCCTACTCCCATATATCTGAGCTCCAAGGCAGGCCCGGGTCCTTGGTCCATCTCTTCTCCCAATGCGGTGGTGCTGTGCTGGTTCTGCTGCCACTAAGGCCTTCTGTAGCCATACAGGAGGGCCCAAGATGTGTGGCCCTTTGTAGTGACCTAACATTCCATGCCTCAGTTTCCTCATTTGTGACGATGGGGATAGGGTGAATTGTGTGGTGCCTAATCAGTCATTCATCGATTTTCATGCAGGCAACACTCTCAGTGGCATTGTCCAAGGGCTTACCTCTGAAAGGTCTAAGTCAGTGGCTCCCAACCTTTTCAAGCATATGGACCCCTTTTCAATCTATTAAAATTTTACAGACCGCCCCCCCCTCAAAAAAATATAGCTGTGCTTGCAGCCTGCACATCCTTCAGCCCGCGCTGCTTTCTGAGCCGCGTCCCTTAGCCCGCTCAGGAAGCAACCGGGGTTGAAGGACGTGCTGGCTGCAAGAGGCTCCGTAAACTAATTTTAATTTCTATTTTAAACTTTCTGTGGACCCCTTACGGTAACACTGTGGACCACCAGGCGTATGCAGACCACAAGTTGGGAACTGCTGGTCTAAGGAAAAGCTGAGTAGAGATGTCTAGCTTGGTCTAAATTTGTGCCTATAATAATATTTACTGTACCTCCTGCATGGGTGGGGTGGGGTGGGCTGAGAGGTTCCATTCCTAGCTGTGCATAGCGATGCAACTATTGCGGCTTGTTTTCATTCAGCTACAGCCATAGATCCCTTAGGGCTGCCTGCCAAGTAAAGGCGGTGGCCATTTTGTGAGGCGGAGTTGATGCAACATGTAGCAGCAACCACACTGGGTGCTCACTCACCAGGATCTTATTTCTCCCTTGGTTAGTCATTTCCCTTCATCTAAGTAGCAGGTCAGCCACACTGGAAAGCTCTGCCTCATGTAGAAGAAACTATACCAAGTGCTGAAGGCAAAAGAGGCTATGTAAGTGCAAAGCATGGCGCTCCCAGACAAACTGGGTGATAGCCAGGTGAGACAGTATTTCATCCGCTATTTTGTGGATCCCAGACGACTTTCTTAATGCTGGACTAATTCCTGTGGATTCCAATGTGGCTTGGAATCTGACACTGACAGAGGGGTGAGGTGTGGGAGAAAAGCTGGTAGTTAACTAGATTCTTCCCACCGCTTCTCTCCCTTTGATTCTCAAGCTCCCTTCCAAATACAAACAAATCCCAGCACGTGGCCACAGTCTCACCCAGAACGGTGTGTCATTTTGTCAGTGCTCCCCTCAGACTTCACATTCGGAGCAGCTGGATCTTCCCACTGGCTCAGCCGTGTAATTTGCTGCCGCTTCTTAATGAGACTGTGCAATTTTAAGTGGATTCTTCCACAAAAGGTTAATGAGAAATGGCTTGGACTAGCAAGAGATAGCTAAGAAGGGCCAGATATGGGTTCTGACAAAAAAACTTCATTGCTGCTTGGTAGAGATATATAGTGTGACACAAAGGGCTCGCTGATTTTGTTTGCAAAGGCCGCTCTCTTGTAGCCTGGTTTTAGGCTCCTATTTAATCTTCTTTCTAATAAAGGAGTGCGTTCCTAAAATAGAGGCAGAAGTTTCAGTATACAAAATTGTCAGGTTCTTCTTCTCCTTTCAATTATCTGTTGGTACCCAGACAAAATGAGTGCTTTAGAAATAGATTCGATTCCATACTAATGAATCGGGGATGGGTGGGTGGATCGCCACAGTCTTTTTTTCTCCAGATACTTATCCAACAGTTTGAAAAGCAGTTTCCATGTATTTTTCTTCTGGTTACCATTGGAAATGTGCTATCGAGACAGACGTGATTCACCATGAATAACTCCAAAGTGCACTGCCAGTCAAGACTCTTGGGTTTTACCCCCAGCTCTGTGTGTTACATACATGCATAGATAGATAGATAGATATTTGTCATTTCCCTCTGTTGATTTATCTGAGGTCAGTCCTTTCCGGCCTTCCACTTGTTTTTCGCACATGCAAAAAATCATCACTTTCCGCCTCTTTTTCTGGGCCTCAGTTTATTGTTTATGACAAATTTAAGCAGGTAGTGGACACTCCCATATTTAGATGCATAATATCGCTAGTCAACATGAAGTGTCAACCAATAGGAAACCCATAACCATATCTTTTCATTTACATCACATGTAAGCAGCACTATATCAAGTCTATTAACTCAGACTCTGATTCTGCTTTGCAGGCAAAAGAAGTGGGTTGTGCCCACAAATGCTCATACCACCATCTACATTTTTTGTTAGTCTTTAAGGTGCTGTGGGACCATTCGTTGTTTTTTAAGTGCTTTCAGTGGAGATACAGTAGAAAGGATTTTGGCTCTGTGCATCTGCAGCAATGTATCTAAAGGTTTGTCCACCTAGTGCATCAATCAAACTAAATATGTGAATTTGAAGGAGAGCTTCAATGTGACCATTGCTAATCAGAACTGAAGTGGCCTTAATTCAGGTTAGTTTAGTTTAATTCACTTTGGAAGTTAGTTAATTCTAATTTTCTAATTTTACTGGATGTCTCTGTGTAGACACCAAGGGTACGTCTAGACTACAAGCCTCTTTCGAAAGAGAGCATCTAGACCACAGCCAGTACTTTCGAAAAAGTGAGCCACTTTTTCAAAAGAGAGCACCCAGGCACTCTGGATGCTCTCTTTCGAAAAAGCACAGTTTGCATTACATAGCGCCTTTTTTCAAAAGAGCACTTTTGAAAAAAGGTGTTACTCCTCATAAAATGAGGCTTTCCGCAGTCGAAAAAACTGCCGCATTCTTTTGATTTACTTTTGAAAGAACGCGGCAGCAGTCTAGACGCAGGGGAAGTTTTTTGGAAAAAAGGCCACTTTTTTTCGAAAAACCCTGTAGTCTACACACACCCCAAGAGAACAATTTAGTCCACTCACTGAAACAGTCAGGACAAATTTTTGCCCTCACAGTCCTGAATCTCCCTTCACACCTACTCTGTGGTAAACTGACTTACCTCTATCTCAAATATCCACTGCTATGTTCTTTGTTAAACCTTTTTAGATTTCTAGCTCTTTGTCCTGTTGTTCCTTCTCACTCCGTGGCTACAACTGCAGTTTTGAACCATAATTCATCCTTTGTCTATTGTTCCTCCAAGGTCATCTCTCTGCCACGAAAAAGGCGTGTCTACCTTAACCCCGCACAAGTCCATTTTGAAGAACTTAGCTTCTTAGATTCAAAGTGGAAAATATGGACATTTAAAGGGAACCCATTCAGCTATCATGTGTTTCTTCCACATTGGTGTGTCACTATTATTCACAGATGCGCCTAATTTTCTTCCTCTTCTCTCCCTGATGCTCCCCCTAGTAGACAGTCTTACCTTTTGTGGAGTAGCAGCACCAACACGGACACTTCATGGAACCAATAAAAAGACATTCATGAAAATGGCCATTTCAAGGGAGATAAAATATCATTATGGGAAATGGATTTGCTGGCACTGCTCACCAAATTTAGCACCTATTAAATTATAGAAACCATTATTCCTCTGATACAAAAAATTTTGAAACTTTCCTTCAAAGATATATTTTATTGTTTTAAGTGGGAGTTTAATCCATTTTGTTCCTTGTGATAAATCTCTGCATATGAATTCTCAGAGATACAATGCTCTCTTTTTCTGCTAAAAGCTTTACTGATAAAATACAACAGGACAATACACCCTTCTGCCATGTGGAAAAAAAATGAAGGGATTATTTTGCATCAAGGAGATATTATCCCTACAGAAGTGTGTGTGTGGTGGGTGTTGAACTTTTGATTTTCGCCTCATACTCAGGTTGCTAGCTCATAACTCAAGTCTCCCCATCAGAAGTGTTTAACCAGCAAATATTGGTTAATACTTACAATGTACTTAGGAAACCAGTCTTATGCTACATCTACACAACAACAGAAAGAGGATTTAAGCTATGCAACTCCAGCAACATAAATAACATAGCTGGAGTCAACATACCTTAAGTCAAGTTACCATAGGCTCTACATCTCAGGGTATCAATGAGAGAAATTCTCCCATTGACATCCCTTACTCTTCTCATCTGGGGTAGAGTAACAGGTTGATGGGAGAGCAATCTGTGGTCGATTTGGCAGGTCTTAACTAGACCTGCTAAATCGATCACCGGTGGATTGATCTCAGAGCATGGTTCTGGGCTGTAGTGTAGCTATAGCTTTAGTAATTGACATAACTTATGACCCTACCCTTATTAACGAGATTACCAATTTACATCATACCGAGGAATTCTGGGAAGTCCTCAAAATATGTTTTCTTTGAATCATTAAATTCTCTCATGCTTTCCTTCTAGAATCTTGATTTTTTTAAACATTATCTCATCATCAGCTACACTGCTGGTCTGTTTGATTAATAACATTATTGTCCGAACACATACACCAATTAAACTGTGTTCTTTAGGAAGTGCTCTTTGGTTGAGTGGTGGGAATATGAGCAGTCAAGGAAAGAGTAGTTTAAGCACCCTGAGAATCTATCCTCTGACTTTCTCTCTTCTAGTTGGTCATTTGGCTAAAAGCAACCAAACTAATTAGCCAGACCATTAAAGTGCAAAGACAGTCAAGTCATGGAAAAAAGCTGCATGGGGAGACTGGGCTGGAATGGAGAAGATGTGCTGGGAAGTGAGAATGACTTTGCAAGACTGTGCTGTAGAAAAGCACAGCTTGGAATTCTTTCTGAGGATACCTGAAGGAAACCACAAGTCATAACAGCTTTGTACTGGATGTTATTGTATACACTTGTGCAGGAGAACTAAAAGCATAGAGGGGAAATGAGAGGAAGACCTGTCCTGTTTGATCACTTGAGCATAGGAGAAACGAAAGGATGTGGCTGCACCTTCACAGCCATTTTTCCCCTTTTAACATTAAGAAACTTTGAAACACCTGCAGCGGGAAACAAAAGGTTAATTAAAAAGAACCCCAGTCTTTGCACTAAGCTGATTGCTGGGACTCCTGCCAGCCTGGGAAGGTTAAAAAGCTCAAGCATGCGTGGGTTGTGGGGGGGAAATGGCTAAAATTTACAGCCAGCTCCCTGGAAAGTCACAGTTCAGCTGTTCTCCCAGAGCAGGTGCTCATGGGAGCGGGCCTGTCCCTTTCAAAGCGTGAAGATTGATGAAGCCTTCGCTCTCGCCAACTGTAAATATACACAGCCTTGTCAGAGCAGGTTTGTAACATCACTCGCTGACAGCAAGAAATTTTTTTAACCTCCTAAACACACACACACACACACACATACACACACACAAATACACACACACACATACCAAACAAGGTTTTCTTAGCAATCAGAAAAAAAAGCCAGGAAGGAACACTGGGAAATACGGCCTTGGGGTGGACTCCTGGGCCAATCATATGCAGAAGCACAGGTGAGGGGTTTCATCCTGTCCTATAGAAAACAAACACACAAAATCATCTTCTTTTGAAGTCACGATTAATGGCAGAGTCCTGCAAGGTGGGTGGTGATACTGTAGGGGACCGCGTGCTAATGGAGGAATCTGGATCAATGAGATTCATTGGCTAGATGGCTGCAGAGCATCCCCAAGTGGCCCTGGGGGCACTCAGCAGTTTACAGGGGTGGCCCCATGAAGAACAATGAGGTTAAAACGGCACTTTGGCCTTTGCCTGCCAACTGGAGATCTCAAAGCACCTTGCACACATTAATAGAGTCAGTCGCAGCTGCTCCCTGAGGGGCGAGGACACATGAGCCTCAATAAAAAGGAGAGAACACAGACATAAAGAAGCTGAAGTTGAGATTTTCAAAGAGGCCTATCAGAGTTCAGAGCCCAGCTCCCATTCCTGCCTAAAGGATTCATCCGCGGCTACACCCGGAGCCGGCAGGCTAGCCAAGTCTCCTGACTCCCAGTTTAGCTTACAAGGATGGAGGGAGCGGGAAGCAACGTCACAAGCAGCAACTCAGGGTGTTATTGCCTGTTTTGTGTGTATCACACGCATCCAACCCGTCCTCTCCTGAGCCATCATTAATGGGCATGTTTCGTGCAAGCAGCAATGGCCGAGGTGCATGCTCAAGAGCTGTCCTGGGTAAGGAGAAGGCAGGGCTTCTAGTGAATCAAGCAAATGGCTCAGTCACAGGGTATGTCTACACTTGCCCCCTAGTTCGAACTAGGGAGGCAAATGAAGCATACCGAAGTTGCTAATGAAGTGCAGGATTTAAATATCCCATGCTTGATTAGCATATTACGCGACGATCGAGATTTTAAAAGCGGTACCACGAATTAACTGCGGCGTGGAGGCGGTAGTCGATCAAAACTCTTCCCTCGAATTAACTGTTACTCCTTGTACGTGAGGTAACAGTTAGTCGAGGAAGAGATTCGTCTCCGCCGGTCTCCAGCCGGGTAGTTTTAAAATGGCGACCCGGCGTATGATATTTAAGTCCCGCGCTTCATTAGCAACTTCGGTATGCTTCATTTGCCTCCCTAGTTCGAACTAAGGGGCAAGTGTAGACATACCCACAGAGATCAGGTCAGAAGCTCCCAAACCCACAGTTGTTGGTGCTTCTGATGATTAAAGAAGAAGAATGCAAGAGTAAGATACAGTGGAACACCCCAGCACCTGGGAAGAGAATGCATCAGGCCATTTTTATCTCCCATCACCCCTTTTTTTCAGATCTAATCGAGACCTGAGTTAGATAGAGGAGAAGGAGACTTCTGCATGGAGGATCCTCTCCTGGTCTGACCCTATACTAGCGGGAAATCAGCTGTTTGTCGGCTCAGCGCGGCAGCCATTTTAATTTAAATGAAGCAGCGATTATTTAAATCGCCGCTTCATTTGGGTATGTCTAGTAAACTAATCTACATGGCTCTGGCGACAGAGCCATGTAGTCTAGACATACCCTTAGAGAACTATTTCCCCCCTGGAAGGAATCGCCTCCTCCAATGGACAACTAAGAGGCTTGATCCAAAGCCTAGTGAAATCAAAGAGAGTCTTTCCATTGACATCAATGGGCACTGGATGAAGTCCTTGGTGACCAAATTACTGAGACAGTACGAAGCAACACTGTTATTCCCGCGCATCAGTGTTTCTTGATCATCAAGTACTAGAATTCACTTCTATCATTACAGTACCTATGGCTGGTTAAACTAAAATCGTTTTCCAGTATTCTTTGCCCTTTTCTTCCCCCGGGAAATTTTTCTCAGTTATCATTTCTCCAAGGCAAAATGTCTGGGTAATAGGAACTTGTTACCTCATTTCCTAAGAAAAATTTCACATGCTTGATTTTATACATGGAAAGAGAGGGAGGAGAGAGAGGGAGATTAAATTTGCTGCCTTAGGAAATGCATGACAAAATTCTGAGTACCCCAAAATTTTGCCTTGAAAAGAAAGCTGGCATTTCTTTTTTGCTTCACTGATTCTGGTCTATAATTTGCTTCTGCTTCTTTTTTGTAGCTCACCCAACCCTGGTCTACACTAGGGCTTTATTTCAAAATAGCCCCCTTTAGGTCAAATTAATAAGTGGAGCGTCCGCTCTACCAAGCCTGTTATTTTGAAATTACGGGCCACTTATTTCAAAATCTGTACTCCTGCTTCCCTCGGGGAATAATGCTAATTTCAAAATAGTTATTTCCAAATAGTGGCAGTGTGGGCGCTCCAGTGCCACTATTTCGAAATAACGACTCCCCAGACTAACTTAAACTAATTACTCTCCAGTGCTTCCTGGGGCTCTAGGTCAATGTAGTGTATCCACAATAATGGAGCCTGCCTTGGACTAATTTCAAGGCTTCCCCACAGTGTGGACACGCTGTTTCAATTTTGTTATTTCGCGAGTTATTGATTTTAGTTATTTCGAAATAGTTTCCTAGTGAAGACATGCCCCCAGAGAGAATTCTTCCTCTTCAGCAGAGCGTTCTGGAGAATTCCTTGTGTACTCAAGACTCCCATGTAAGTCAGACCCCAAATTGTTTGTTTTCAGTTTTTTAAAGCCCTTTGCTTATCACTTATGTTAGTCTCTATCTCCCTAACAAAACCACCTTGACCTTTGTAAACCTTGCTCACATTTAGACTGATCTGGGATGAATTTTAAGTGTGCACACTGCAAAATACAAAACAAAACAAAAGTCAAGAAGTATGGAATGAACATGACATTTGCAAACCATCTTATTGTTCTTTCGGCTTGTATGTTTTATCCCTTATCCCCAACTGTTTGACTAGCTGATCTATTCAGCTGTTTGAGTGCAGTGACTGTCATTGCTTCTTAACGTATGTTTGTACCACACCTAACACAATGGAGTCCCGATCTTGGTTGCAGGTCTGTGGCTTTACAAAGAATTATACATAAATAATAAATAAAATAAACAATAAATAATAAATACTTCCCTTTTGGCTGCAGCAGAAATCTAAAGATCCCAAGGAAAATTCCTGACAATGGAAGTGTTTCTACATACGGTGAAAAGGAAAAAAAAAGTGAAGTACCACAAGTGGTGAAACATAATCACACAACTCTGGTTGCAAGTGTTCATACAAATGGAACACCCCTTGCTTAAACAGTACAGCCCTCCAAAAAAACTCCAAGGACCTGTGTTTGTTTTAGTGTATGGCAAAGCTCAAATAGATTTCAGCGGGCAAAGGCTGAAAACAACTGCAATATTCACTCACCCTGCCTCACAATTAATATTTTCCAGGTAAAAAAACACTGATGTCTCTCAGGTGAGCCAAAATGCTTAGACCAATTTTTCCATCAGATTCAATAACAACCTTCAACAAATACCACTGCCAGTCTCCTATTTTATTTTGCTTATCCCTTCAGTAAACTCTGCCTGCTCATGTTTAAAATCCCCAGTTATTTGCCTGGTTCAGCCACACCTCTGTTATTCCAGGGATATCACATCTGCCCTTGCAAACATGCAAATCCAGTGCAGCCATCAGTGGCTCAAATATCCCCCCTGCCTCAGGGAGGATCTGTAGCTTTTGGGCTCGGATCCCCTGGTGTTTTCTTTCATGGGAAGGGGCATGAAATGCCACACTGTCTAACTCTAAAGGATCAAACTCCATGGGGGAAAACATTCATCTGTATCCTCCAAGGATTCTTCCAACATAGGGGACAATCTGCATTGATCCAAAGTCCACGGATGTCAAGGTTCCCATTGACTTCAAAGGAATTTGGATCAGTCCCCATGCTACCAGGGTTGCTAATGGCTAGATCCTGATGTATGTTGGCATCACTCATTTGAAGTAAAGGGAGCTGCTCTGATTTACACCAACCAAGGTGTAAAGCAGGAGAGAATTGGGCCTTCCATTCTGAGCTTGGTAGTTTTGCCATTCCCATTTTAGCTACCCCGTTAGCCCCGTTTCACTGTCTTTATTATTCTGCCTCTTTGCTTTCTAGATTGTCTTTTCTTCTGCTCCTTTCTCTGTTCATTTCATTTTCCTTTTAAATCTGAAAATACTTTTCTCCTGCTTTTATGCTTTCCCCACTGGGTATACATAGATCCATTACTCTGCCTCCATTTATCCATCTAATCTATCCATCTATCTCACTTAGATGGCTCGATAGCAGTGAAACTCAAACTTTTCCATGCCAGGAAACACAACCCAGCGGGATTCATCTCCCATCTAGACAAGACTGAGCCAGGATTTCTCTCTTGTTCAGCACTTGAAGGACAAGTTGGTTATAACCCCCAAGTCAACACGCCTGCGCCTTAGCTCCCATCACAGTAATACTAAAACCAGAACTTTCACTCCAGGTATCTTATTGTATTTTCCTTTCATCTTTATACCCTTTTTCTTTAAGGTCCTGATCCAGCAGTGTAAACCATCTGAGCAGATCTCTGCATCCACATGGCGCTCCCCGGCTTTCAGCGGGGCTCTAATTACACGGCATGAAGTGCAGGATTGAAGGTTACGTGAGAGTGATAAAACCCAGTTGACCCCAGAAGACCTGATATCAAAGCTTCTCTCTTTTTCTTTAATTTTCCCAGTTCTCAATCTGATCCATTTCAATCAGAATTTAACAACTGTGTGTTAGTCCAAATTCATTCCTCTGCTCTTTAGGCGACATGTTTATCCGGGAGAAATCTGACTCACTTTCCATTTAATTGTTTTAAAACCACCATTCCAATCATTGGAAAAAGAGCTTTAATTGAAGATGCGGCTCATAAAAGGTAGTGCAGTGTTAAAGCTTCGTTTTTACACATTGTAACTCTGTTAACGGAGTACATTCTACACTGGCCAGGCTTAGGAGGACAAATGAGGCTTATCCCTGGTGCAATCTTCAAACCATCCAGCATTTCTCAAGTTTTTGCTCACATCCTACCCGCCACTTTACAGCATTGTCTATGAATGCTGTTGAATTAAATGCCATTGTGTTACTGGAGGATTCGTGATAGGATACAGAGCCTTTCACTTGTACATTACCTTTTCAAATCCTGTCCAGGATAGGAGAGACCAAGAATTATTCATATTTTATAGCCTGTACACACTATGTTGACAAGGCTTGAAACATTTCTCAATTGGCAGGCATTTATAACAGAATCTGCACCCCCTGATGGTGTAACATGGTGGTAGAGGCCTACCCTGGAGATCCGGGGTTCAGTAGGGTCAATTCCATGGCCATCACAGTGGACAGGACAAAGATGGAATGAACCACACGGCTCTATCCTGTGTCCTGTTCTCTTCTTGTGAAAGCTCTGTGGCTGAGGGGTGAGAAGCTCCTCTTCACACTACAGAAAGGCCTCCTGACTTTCCCTTCTTCTATGCCTGTCCTCTTTGAGCCCTCTTTTCTCTGGTAGTAGGCTCCGGCCAATCCTGACATCATGCTGCATACTCTGTAGGGAGTCCAGAGATGAACTTTTTATATCTTAGGGGCACGTCTTCACACCATGGAAGATCACTGCTGCCACAATCAATCTTCCAGAGTTTGATTTAGCGAGTCTAGTTAAGACTCACTAAATCAAACTCAGAGGGCACCCCCACTGGCGGCCAGTCCTCCTACTCTTGCAAGGAGTAAGGGAAGCCAAGAGGAGCATTTGCTGTCATCGGCCTCCCACTATAGGGATGTCGCCCAGCTCAGCTTAAGGTAAACTGACCCAAGCTGCATATTCTACATATTCTATAGAACTGGAGTTGTGAATCTTAAGGCGAGCTGCTGGATCTAGTGCAGGCCTGGCTTTAGATACTATTCCACTTAGCAGATACTTAAAAAAATCTTCATCTGTCTGGCACTATGCTATACAATTCAACGTGGGCCTAATCCCAACAGATCCTGAGCCCCTTTGAAGGTGCTAAGTGTCCACACGTCCCATTCACTTCTGGATGATGGAAATACTATCCTTTTGCCCTTTGACTTTTCACTTAATGTCAGACTGCTCTTGAAGGACTGGGGATAACCTGGTATCAGGCTCCCCAAGTGCCGCTTTTCCTACACGGTACCCACAAACTGGTATTTAATTTAGGTTTAATAGGAAAGTTATTGTATGTTAAATAAATACTAATTGATTATTCAACTATATGTGTTGAGGGTTAACAACTATGTAATGAGCTGCTCTCCATTAGCAGTGCCATTAAACATCAATTAATATAGCTTTCATAATCAATTGATATTTAACATGCCTAAAGTTTCCAAGTGAGAGTTAATGGGTCAGCCTTCATATAGGTAGGTGAAAAGTTATGAATCTGTTAAACCGCAGCAAATCCGCTTCACAGAATTAGCTGGTGTTTGCTAGACACAAAGGGGCTATCTTCTCAGCTAGGGAGAGCTGCACTCTATCGCGTGGTCACCCTCATATGCATGCCAAGAAGTTTCCAGACTAAAAAGGGGATGTAATTCAGATTCCCTGCTAAACTTATGGAGGAAGCATACTCACATTCTTGTGGAAATAGAGTCCTAGGCAAGCGGGCTGAAGGTATCGTACATTGTTTCAGTGCTCCAGCAATAGGTCCCTAATCCCCCCACAGTCCACAGTTGGCCTCTATTTTGGAAGTGGTTTTGCTCAGTGGCAGAATGTGGCCTTTCAGTTAGGCTCTGATCCAACTCCTACTGTAGTCATTGATCTAAATTCTTTCCACTGAGTTTAGTGGAAAGTGGATCAGCCCCCTTACGGCCTGATTCTGATCTCCTTTATGTAGTAGGAAGAGGGCCTGACCACTACTTTAGCCCATGCCTAAGACCTAATACTAGGCCTCTGATACAAGGGCTTATGTTTCAGGTAGGGTTGCCAGATGGTTGAAACAAAAATACCAAACACCTCCCCCTGCCCCAAAAAAAACCACCGGGAAAAAATTCTGTTGAAGGGAATAAAAAGGGGGGGGGGGGGAGGGGAGAGAGCAAAAGGGGGAAAAAAAGGACTCCAAGGACTTATTAAACCAAAAATAAAAAAATAAAAACAGCATTAAAACAGCATGAGTGCAGGGATAGGAACAGCATGGGGTCGGGGTCTGGGGGTGTTGGGGGCCAGGGGGGGTTCAGGGGTTGGGGAGGCCAGGCGCTGAGTGTTTGTAGGGTTGCCAGGTGCCCAGCATTTTCACCTCCTGGCCGGGGAAAAATTCAGAAAATACCAGACATCTCAGGTGTCCGGTATTCTCTGAATTTTTTTACCAGACAGGAGCCGAAAATACCGGACTGTCCGGGTGAATACCAGACACCTGGCAACCCTAGTTTCAGGCCCTCTTCCTACTACACCTTACACTGGTGTGAATCAGGAGTAACTTCATTAAGGTCAATTGGACCTGGTTCCCCACTGTCCTGTACTTTGTGTAGGCATTTACACCTAGCCTTAGTGTACGGTAGCTTAGTGCACGGTAACTAACACAAGTTAACATCTGACCTTAAATCCATTATCTAGACAAAGCCTACATCTTCCCTACTAGTGCAGCATTGCAAGGTTTGGTAACAACTACTGGCATTTATTTTTTTAAGTACTACAGAACATTATGTGGGATAGATCGAAAGACAAAGAAATAGTAAGTGTATCTTACTAAGTGTTTGTACAGTTCCTAACACAAGGGGGCCCTGATGCTGATGGGGGCCACTAGGAAATAGTCTGATACACATAACTAGTAAGTAGAAGGGAGAAAGCGAATAAGAGAGGGGAGAAATTTTTTAATGGAGTTTGCCAACAGATATAAGGTACTAGGCCTTCTTTTGAAATTAGTGGAGCTACAACAATTTACACCAGCCGAGAATCCAGCCCAAGAAATA
Source organism: Rafetus swinhoei (assembly GCA_019425775.1). Lineage (NCBI taxonomy): Eukaryota > Metazoa > Chordata > Testudines > Trionychidae > Rafetus > Rafetus swinhoei. Next base: position 8,246,524 of record CM033445.1, on the reverse strand, counting down.
CAGTTAGGCCTAACCTTATCCTGGCATCCTTGTCAACTTCTCTCCAGTAGCAAACTTCCACTCTGGAGTCTTTTCTTCGCACACATCCCCAATGCATTGTCTCAATCACAATATTTTGGTTCTCAACGGTAATTGGCAGCAGTGTCTTATTATCACTTATCCTGAAAGCCCGAATCCTTCATTCCTAATGATTCTCCTGTTGTGCACAATTTATGTCCATTAGTTCAACAGTGTAATTAATTTTCTTTTTTAAATATTCCCTTTCCCTCCCCTCCCCCCCTCCCCCTCCCCCCCCAAGTCTGGAGAAACAAACAGCACTTAAGCCAGAAAGAGCCACTGTATTGTGAAAAAACCAAAGGAAGCAAAGGAACTAATTACTGGTGACATGTAGCTATGAACTGCAGTCCCAGGTGTCTCTAGGGTATACAGCAACAGACTAAAATTCTCCTTATAAGCATTTTAAATAGACAATGATACTAATGAACTTAATGGCATCACTATCCAAGGACAGCGCCAACCCATTGCTACCTTATATTTTGCAGAAATCGCTTCTCTTTAAATAGTGCACCCCTGCTTTGAACTGTAATGGTTTCTAAAAGTGTCTTAGCACACAAAGGCAAAATCTTTTTTGAAACAGGGTGGAATTGGTTGGTGATTATCACTGAAAAGCTGGCAGCCACCAGCTAACCTTCTAACAATGAAATATGGGAATTTACCTTCATGCTTCAATGCTTGCTATTCAGCTGTCTACTAGGGTCTAAATCAATGGCTCTACCCCCTCCACTCAAGGTTTCTCTTTCAAACGCTGCAGATATGACCTTAAGTTCATCATCTAAACAATGCAGTTCACGTTTAATTTCATTAATCTAAGATCTTCCATAAAATTGCAATATGGCACCATACCTTTCAAGTACCTTCATTAAAATCCATGTTATTTCTAAATCCTATGCATATCTATGAGGTCATACGGTGTTTTATTAAAATAGGTTTTTGAACGGCTCAGCTCTTTTATCATCAATAGTCATAAGGTAGTTCACAATAAAAAAAAAATAAAACCTCCCCTTATCATTTAGACTAGGAACAGCTGACCCATCTCAGTAAATTACCCCTTCCCAATTTTCACCCCTCTTCCAGGATTTTTCATTTGGAGGAAAAGCAAATCTTACTAAAATCTTCTCTCGTTCATGAATTTTCTTATTTATTTATTATTAATTATTATTATTATTATTTATTTCTTATTTATTTATTAGAGGGAATGTGGTTGCCCTTTTGAAATTAACTATTCCATTCAAAACTAGAGGCAAGAAAAGGTGAGATTATTTCCGGGATCTGCCATGCAATCACTTCACAGCATTATGTTCTCTGACTACACGTTGGAGTTTCCTGCTATTTTTGTAATAACACATTGACACAAACTATAGACTTGTATGTTGCATCCCTTTCACCTGACCTTTTGTCTGTTTTGTTTATTTAGAATGTGAGCTCTGTAAGGCCAAAGATTGTTTTTTATTATGTTTGTCCAATGAGGCGCAATGACCTCTTATCCTGATTGGAGCTATAGGTACTATCCTAATACAAACAAATAAATTAATAATAAAAATAAATAAACTCATCTCTCTAACATAACTGCATAAAGTCCAGTCCCTACAGCCTGGTTCTGCAAAGACTTATGTGTATGCTTAATGGTACATACAGGAGCAATCCAACTGATGTTCCGCACATACGGAAGCCTTTCCACAATTGGTGTCTAAGCTCCAACAACTTGTTCCTGATACTCATATATTTAGGTCGTAGGAGAGCAAACTCATGATGCTAGTTGACTTACCTGTGAGTGCATGTAATGCTTTTAGACCATCCACAGAATACACAGCCACCATAAGAATGGCCATATTGGGTCAGACCAAAGGCCCATCTAGCCCAGTGCCCTGTTTTCCAACAGTGGCCAATGCCAGATGCCCCAGAGGGAGGGAGTGAACAGAACAGGGAATCATCAAGTGATCCCTCCCCTGTCACCTATTCCCAGCTTCTGACAAACAGAGGGTAGGGACACCATTCCTACCCATCCTGGCTAATAGCCATTGATGGACCTAACCTCCATGAATTTATCTAGTCTTTTTTTAACCCTGTTCAAGTCTCGGTCTTCCCAACATCCTCTGGCAAGGAGTTCCACAGGTTGACTGCACTGTGTGAAGAAAAACTTCCTTTTGTTTGTTTTAAATCTTCTACCTCAGTGTTTCTTAAACTGTGTTCTGCGGCACACCGGTGTGTCGCAAGGCTGTCGGAGGTGTACCACGGAGAACAGAATTCAAAATGGCTGCCCTTAAAGGGGCAGGCAACCTTTTTTTTTTTTTCCTCTCAATAACTTTCCCCCGGACCCTTTTTTCCCTCAATAACTTTCCCCCCAACCTTTTTTTTTCTCAACAAAAAAATTCTCGGTCTTAAAAAGTTTAAGAAACACTGTTCTACCTATTAATTTCATTTGGTGACCCCTAGTTCTTATAGTATGAGAACAAGTAAATAACTTTTCCTTATTCACTTTCTCCACACCAGTCATGCCTTCACTAGACAAGCTATAGTTTGGTCATTTTTTGGGTCAACTGCAATTGCAAGCACACAGCTCCCAGCAGCTTACGCCGGAGGTTTACCTACATATTCAAGGCCAGAATGTGGGTCATCTTTGTATCATCATTAAGGACTTTTTTCACATCTCATTATGTTACCTATGAAAAGAGGGGAAGCAACATGCCTTTTTTCATTTGCTACATTCCAATAATGCATCAACACAATAGGTCCACAATGATGCCATGAAAGCCTCCCATTATACAGGAAAATTTCAGAACAATAGCAAGGCTTCTTAAAATCAGAGAGACTTCTACATCATGGGAATTTTAGGCAAAAAGACTGTGAGAACAAAGTAAGAGTAATATTTATAAAAGTGCCTAAGTGATTTAGGAGCCAAAATCCCATTTTTCAAAAATTATTTAGGCACTAAGGAGCCAGATTTTCCAAGGTCCTTAGGTATCTAAAGATGCAGACAGGTGCCTACTGGGATTTTCAAGAACATCAGGGCATCTAGCTCTTAATGTTTTGAATCTCCCTCTAGGGCTATGTCTAGACTACATCCCTCTTTCGAAAGAGGGATGTAAATTAGACATATCGAAATTGCAAATGAAGCCGGGATTTGAATTTCCCATGCTTCATTTGCATAATAGCAGCCACGCATTCTTTCGAAAAAGGGCTTTTCGAAAGTGAAACCGCCATCTAGACGTGGTTCTTTCGAAAAAAAACCCTTTTTCAAAAGATCCTGTAAACCTCATTTTTTGAGGAGTACAGTATCTTTTGAAAAGGGGTTTTTTGTTCAAAAGAACCCCATCTAGATGGCTGTTTCACTTTTGAAAAGCCCTTTTTCGAAAGACCGAGCGGCCGCCATTATGCAAATGAAGCGCAGGAAATTTAAATCCCGGCTTCATTTGCAATTTCAATATGTCTAATTTACATCCCTCTTTCAAAAGAAGGATGTAGTTTAGACATGTCCTAGGTGCCTATTTATATCTTTGAGTGCTTAAATACTGGTTGAACCTCTCTAATCTGGCACCCCTCAGGACCTGACCATGGCTGAATCAGAGAATTTGCTGGACCACGGGAGGTCAATATGATCTATCAGCATTCCCAACACTTCCACTGCTTACTGGGCTCTTAGAAGACACCGAGGGGTAAATTAAAGCTAAATAACAGCACAGAACACTGAGAGAGCCAAGACTGGTGGCTGTAAACCAGGGTTGGGGAACCTAAGGCCCAAGTGCTAGGTGCGGCCCCCGGCTTGCCTGGATCTGGCCCCCAAGGCTCAGGGCTTCCCCCCTGCCCTCTGCCTCCCCCTGGTGCTGGTGCAAACAAAATCCACTAGTCTGGGCCCCCCAGGCTCTGGTGTGCAAGAGGAATTGGTGAGTGTCTTTCTCCTTCTCAGTCGGGGGTCACATCAGTGAGGGTTTGGGGTTATTTGGGGTTTTTTGCTTCCCACTTGTGTGCAGCCCCCGACTGATTTTTCTGTGGGTCAGCGGCCCCCGACTCAAAAAAGGTTCCCTATCCCAGCTGCAAACAAACTTTATGGCCGTGGGAAACTTGGCCACACCCATGATAAGTGAACATCCAGCTAACTAAAATCATGATGGACCACGGATGTTGCTGGACCAGTTTGCCAGCTACTTCTTACAGCAAACTGTTCCACAGGATGGAGAGAAATCTCCCCACAGCAGCTACGTGCCCCCTCCCCAGGGCTGCAGGAGTGGGCAGGGATGAAAGAGACAGTGTCTGGGATCCCTCGAATGAGTGTGATTTCTCCTTGGACGCCTAAAACTGGTGAGTATGTAGATGAGAAATTAGGCCAATTCTGGCAAGGAACACTCTCTGGCAGTGGGTACAAGTGACGTCTCTAACTCCATCGGTGCCGATACCAGCAGCGCCGATGCAGGTCCGGGCATGTGCCTTACATTGAGCTCTCTGATCTTCTTCATGGAGACGTCGCTTGATCTCAAAGTGTCAGGCACCGTTCTTGATGGTGGTCCTCCAGGTTACCTGCCTCTCCTGGGTGTCAGCGTCAATGCTGCACTTTACCAAGGTGCTCGTCAGGACATCCCTGTAGCGCTTCCTCTGCCCACCACGAGACCTCGTCCTGGTCCTCAACTGAGCATAGAAAATCAGTTCAGGCAAACATATGTCAAGCATCCTGACCACGTGACCAGACCATCGTAGCTGCCTGTGGGCAATTGTTGCCTCGATGCTGCAGGAATCAGCCTCTGCGAGGACACTAACGTTGGTCCATCTGTCCTGCCACGTCAGTGGCAAGAAAGAGACAGTGGGGACTCAACAGTCCATGGACAGCACTGGCTACTGCAGCCGCATAGGTGAGTCAGGGGAGAGCAGTTCTACAATACGAGAATTTGACTCACCCTTCTCATTTTTCTGACAGAGAAGTCAGAACCAAAGCAGTGAGATCAGAGAATGACTCTGAAAATGACGACAAACCACAGGAAGCAATAATTTTCAGTTGATCCTCAGATCAGGATTATGGCATTAAAAAAACCCAGATATTATTTTCCGCTCTTTAAACAGAGCTGATTCAAAACCACATAACTTTTTTGCAAAAAATATCCAAAAATGTTTTTGTTCCACGTGTTTTGAACAGGGCTAATTTTTCACATGAGCATGAAATAGTTCTTCCTAAAATTATTAGTTGTTTTAAAGTAAGTGGAAAATTTACAGTTATTGTTTTCTTTTGTAGGCTTTCCTCCTTTTCTTTCTTTTGCTTTATTGCCCCTGAAAGGATGCTGGGAAAAAGAAAAACAGTAAAAAGGCAAAAGAAGAGGAAAAAAGCCCAAACCGAAAAACAGAAAATAGAAAAATGTTCATTTCATTGAAAAATCTGGATACCTTTTGCAAAAGCTTTAGAACAAGCCCATTGTTAATGGAAAACATATTTCAGCTGAACATTTTTGACCAACTCTATTTTTAAAATAGCGATAAGGTGTCCCAAATAGCTATTAGTCGGGTATGGGAAAATATACCATGCATCTTGGTCTCAGCCCTGCCGTTGTTACTGAAGCAAAACTTGCACTGATTTCCATAGTTTTCCCTGAGTTAAGGTTGCATGACCGGACTGCACTGAAACTGTGAGCCTTGCCTGAGTATAGTGACAAGTTTCAGAGGGGGTAATAGTATAACCGTTTAAAAAGTTAACTGATAAGCCTGGGCTTGTCGGTTACCATTAATGGTTACATGCCAGCTCCCGGCCCTGCTCCCGGGGAGCTGGCTGCCACTCCATACTGCTGCCTCTTTATCAGAGACCAGAGACTGCTGCTTCTGTATCAGAGGCAGCAGCATGGGATGGCAGCCGGCTCCCCAGGAGCAGGGCTGCAGACTGGAGCCAGTGTGCCCTGGGAGCTGGCTTAAAAGCTGGCTCCCAGCATGCACTGACTCCCAGGGATCCAGCTGCTGCCCCACACTGTGGGCTCAGCAGTATAAAGCTTTCACTACAGAACCTGCAGTGCAGCTGGCTCCCTGGGAGTGGGACCAGTCAGCTCTGCTCCTGGGGAAGTGGCCACGCTGCGGGCACTGCATTATAAGCTTTATATTGCAGAGTCCTGAGCATGTACCTAATTAACCACTTTTTAACATTCCTAGGTCATTGGTATCTGCAACGACAATGAGGAGTCCTGTGGCACCTTAAAGACTAACACATTTATTTGGGCATAAGCTTACATGGGTAAAGACCATGTCATCAGATGCAGTTGCAGATACATCTGATGAAGTGGGTCTTTGCCCACAAAAACTAATGCCCAAATAAACCTGTTAGCAGGAGCGGCCTGAGGCAGGCTGCGGCAGCTGGCGCCCCAGGCGGAACGCGCGATTGGCGCCCCCGCCTGCACGGCCGTCAATGAGCCGTCAATGGGGTGACATCATCATCGGGTGCCCCCGTGACATCATCATCGGGCGCCGTTGAAGGCAACGCCCTAGGCGACGGCCGAGTCAGCCTATAGCCATGGGCCGCCCCAGCCTGTTGGTCTTTCAGGTGCCACAAGACTCCTCTTTGTTTTTGCTGGAGTAGGCGCTATAGATTCAGCCCTTGCATTTTAATTAATTCTCAGAAACGTTTTCCCTAAAATACAACAGGGATGCTGGGATGCCTCCAGTTAAACAATGATACTCAAAGCTTGTGGAGCAGTCATTCACTGGAGCACAGTGGTGAATCTGGCCCTTACAGGTCACATTTGCAAAAGAGTGCGGTTTTGAAAAAAGCTGAGCTCCCGTGTAGATGCTCAACCAAGGATCACATTTTCCAAAGCACCCAGCAACTACCATTGCTACACCGATGGCCATGCATTTGGAGCCTCAGTGAGAAGTGAACTCTGAAAATCTGACCCTAAATCTTTTGAATATGAAAAAAAAAGACACACGCTTGGGGGGTTTTAAAGGAAAAAAAAGTACAGTGACATTTTTCATGGCAAAAGAAAAAAATCAACAGTATTCCCAATTTGTAAGAGGCCTGTAAAAAGAAAAGCAATGCACTGACAAGCGATCTAGAGACCACCCTACTCCTTGTGGCTTAGGTCCATAATAATCCATTGTACTATCTTGCTTCTGTGACTATCGGGCAAGAGACACTGAGACTAGATGTCATTTGTGACAAAGCGTCCACAGTTCATATTAGCGGATGACTTCAACCTCGCGTTCCCTCATTCCTCCATAAAAAAGTACTCCGGCTACGGTACTGCGGTGCTGTGTAACATTACTCTGAAGAAGCAATTACAGCAAACAGTGAGGAACTAAAGACAGGTCACCTAAATGAACTGAGGGAAAAGTACACGAGAAAACAAGAAAATGTCTTCATCACTTTTCAGGCTTCAAATTGGAAAAACAGGGATCAATACCGCAGAACTTCATTTAATGGTGTGAAAAAACAATCCAACACGAGACAGGCAGGAATCACTTATTACAAAACAAACAAGCCAATTAGAACCAAGCAAGAAATACAGATATGTGCAGCCACACCGGCCGTTCCATTGGCCAAATCTTTGAAAGAGGGGAGATGGGGGGGAGTCTTAAATGAGGATTCTCCACTGTTGTTTTACAAGGTGAGGGCATGTGAAATTTGAAACAAAAAAAAAAGGTTTTAATGGGCAGCAATTTACTCCTTTATTTTCTCTTTTTCCTCCATTAATTTTAATGTTCATGAAAACAAGGGCGGGTAGCGCTGGCTAATGCTAATGCTAAGCTGAGCACCAATAGATGTTGCTTAGCTTTTGCTCTCCCTAAATTTCTGCCAAAGCAATCGCAGGCCTGACTTGCAGAAGAACTGCTAGAAATAAAATAATGTTATTGAGTTATTGTCACATTCCTTATGACTCTGCAATGGCAGCACAACAGAACATCTCTTTCCTTGGGCTGTCTAAGGTGCCAAAAGAATGCTCGTTGTTTTTAAAGTTACAGACTAACATGGCTACCCCTCTGAGACTTAATTCCAAGAATGGTACATGTTCACTGACAGGACAAGCCAGGACAAGAGGCTAGAAGTGCTTGCTTCCGGGCCTCAGTCATAGAATCCTAGGGCTGGAAGAGACCTCAGGAGTCATCGAGTCCAACACCCTGCCCAAAGCAGGACCAACCCCAACTAAATCATCCTAGCCAGGGCTTTGTCAAGCTGGCACTTAAAAACCTCTAGGGATGGAGATTCTACCACCTTTCTAGGTAATCCATTCCAGTGCTTCCCCACCCTCCTGGTGAAACAATTTTTCCTAATATCCAACCTAGACCTCCCCTCACTGTAACTTGAGACCATTGCTCCTCGCTCTCTTATCTGTCACTACTGAGAACAGCCTCTCTCCATCCTCTCTGGAACCCCCTTCGGGAAGGGAAGTTGAAGGCTGCTGTCAAATCCCCCCTCACTCTTCTCTTCTATAGTCTAAATAAGCCCAAATCCCTCAGCCTCTTTTTGTCAGTCATGTGCTCCAGACCCCTAATAATTTTTGTTGCCCCCCACTGGTCTTTCTCCAATGTGTCCACATCCAGAATGTAATGGGGGCCCCAGAATTGGACCCAATAGTGTGGCCTCACCAGTGCTGAATAAGGGGGAATAGTCACTTCCCGAGATCTGCTGGCAATGCTGCTGCTAATGCACCCCAATATGCCATTAGCCTTCTTGGCTACAAGGGCACCCTGTCCTGTAAACTCAGTCCTATAAACCCAGAACATTTCAAATGGGCATCACTCATCAATTTCAGAGGCCTGGATGACTTTTAAAGCTACTTCTTACGCCAAGTCTAGCCTAGACTTCTCAAAGCATCACTCTGAATTTTGAAGATTCCACGCCAGAACCTCACCTGGGATAAACTGCCATAACTCCACAGGTTTCACTGGAACTACATGAGTTTAACCAGCTGAGGATCTGTCCCACAGATTGCTATGAGCTCTATTAACTGTGGTGTCCCTAGCTTCTGTTTGCCCTGGGAATGGGCGACAGGGCATGGATCAGTTGTCGAGTCGCTGTTCTGTTCACTCCCTCTGGGGCACCTGGCATTGGCCACTGTCGGCAGACAGGATACTGGGCTAGATGGATCTTCGCTCTGACCCAGTATGGCCGTTCTTATGGTCTTGTGAATGGTGTCCCTGGCCTCTGTTTGTCAGAGGCTGGGAACAGGTGACAAAGAGGGATCAACTGTTCTGTTCACTCCCTCTGGGGCACCTGGAATTGACCACTATTGGAAGACAGGATACTGGACTAGATGGACTTTTGGTGTGACCCAGTATGACCTGTTACAAACTTAGAACAATACCAGCCCTATTCTCTTTCAACCACACACAAGTGGAGAGGTGAAAAGTGCCCCCAGGACACCAGTGTGGTCAGTAGTAGACCTGTTCAACCTGGCTCCCAGTCAAGAGCTCAGTTCTGTAGGCCACCCTGCACTCCTTGTCCGTGAAAAGTGCCACAGTCAAATCTGTGATTACCATTCCCTGTAAAATCCAGGGCAACGGAAGGGGCTTTTATTGCAGCACATCACCAGCCTCCAAAGACATAGCAGTGTAACCAAGTACAACCATCAGCCAATGACCTCACAAGAAACCAAAGGCACAACAAGAGTGGGCAAATCCCTGTGTGTAGAACCAGCTCGCTTGTTCCACATTAAAACACGATGGGCCTGGTTCGTGCTCCCACCAGCCAGTTCAAATCAGCAGTAACGCCACTGACATCAGTGGAATCACGCGAGCATGGGAGCAGAACGCGTTGTTTTAGTCATGACAATGCCAACAAATCAATCCATCTGTGAGGCCCCTTCGGAATGCAGACCTCATTCAACATAGATTTTAACTGACCAGCTTCTGAAAGAAAAGCCAGCACCGCACTCTAAATCCATGATGAAGAAGTCTTCATTAAGGGAAAGAGCTGATAGCGGGAAATGTAAACTGGAACAGGGGAAAAATAAGAAGCTACTGTACTCCAGCGCGTGCGCTGTCAGGGCTATACACCTGAATACAAACAATGTGGCCATGCTGGGATTTTATTACCTTGACTGCCAATTCCCACCGCCGCGTTCTGTAGCATATTAAATAGATTAATAGAAGTAACCTAGAGGGAGTATAAAAAGTGCCAATCTTCACTTATGGCCAAGTACCACTGAATGGAAAGAGAGAGAGAAAGTGAGAGAGAGAGAGTATGGAGCTGACATTTGCAGAAGTAACGTCGTGTTATTAAAACAAATTTGGCATGAGGGAGAAATATGTTTGCTTTGTGATTACTAATGGCTAAGGGAGCATATTCAAAATCAAATATTTGTAAGGCAGCACATTAGCATTCTCCCCTCCCTACAAATAACAACACTGCTTACATTATTTAAATGATGGGACAGGTATTTAAAAGGCATACGAGGGTGCGAGGAAGATGTTAAGCCTAAATCTCAAATCTAACTTTGAATTCCTATTAGTCTTTTTTTAAAAAACAATCTGTAGACACAATCTCTAGATGCGTTTTCAGAAAACTGCTATGCTTTGCCATTTTTTTTTTGCCTTCCCCCCCCCCTTCCTAAAACATTGGTTGTATTTTCTCCCTTTATTTATTGGACTGCTAAATGGATTATTTCAGTAATAAATCAAGCCCTTTACATTTTTAAGGTATTGTCACTGTTATGAAGTACAGTGTCGGCGTGCCATCAAAATTAAGCTCAGATTGCATTACCACCTATTTTATAGCTACAGAATTACTGGATGGATTTTTTTTCCAGCAATCAAAATACTTTGTGTCTTTCCTTCCAAGCAAGGCTCCCTCACCAGAATCCTCCTCCCGCCCAAATTTATGAAAATTTCATACTGTTTTTTTCATGGGTATCTTCCTATTTACATTTTAAAAGTGAGAATGGTCACTTTTAATCAGCGCTCACGTCTAACCCACAAGAAAGAAGTTTTAAATGTGAACAAGAAATATGTCAGCAAAAACACACAGTGGGTTTGATTATTTCTAATATATAGGTGTGTAAACTCCACTGAAGTTCGTGCAAATCACATCTCAAATGGGATCAGAATCAGGCAGTGTCAGTTTTAGTCCATTTACATCAAAGGCTACAGGCCCAATTCTGATCTCAGGTGTCATGCCAGAGTCACTTAGCTGAAGATAATTTTAGTTGAGTCAGTAGAATTACCTCAGATGTAAATTAAGCCAATATTACGGTGACAATTCTACTAGAATGAGAGCCTTGCTGTAATACACTGTTATTGGGAGGACAAATAGGATGTATTTAGATTCAACCAATACCATCTAGATGGTGCTTGGTCCTGCCATGAAGGCAGGGGACTGGACTCGATGACCTCTCAAGATCCCTTCCAGTTCTAGTGTTCTATGATTCAATAAATGCTAGAGAAATCTCTCTCTAGTTTAGCTCTGAATTTCATTTCTGAAAATTCTCTCCTTTTGGATGGAAATTTTCATTATTTTGTTTCTTTGGGCAAGTTAGTTTTGTAGTTCAGCCACTGGAGTGGGACTCAAGGGGTATGTCTAGACTGTATCCCTCTGTCGGCAGAGGGATGCAGATTAGGCAGGTCGACATTGCAAATGAAGAGGGGATTTAAATATCCCGTGCTTAATTTGCATAAAAACTGCCGTTTTTGCCGACGCAGCACTTTGTTGGCAAAAGTGGCAGTCTAGAGGGGGATCTGTCGAGAAAGAAAGCCTTTTTCGACAGATCATGTAAACCTCCTTGCAGGAGGCATAAGGGATCTGTCAAAAAAGACTTTCGTTCTCGAAAGATCCCCCTCTAGACTGCCACTTTTTGCCAACAAAGTGCTGAGTCGGCAAAAACGGCGGTCATGTTATGCAAATTAAGCACGGGAGATTTAAATCCCCGCTTCATTTGCAATGTCGACCAGCCTAATCTGCATCCCTCTGCCGACAGAGGGATGCAGTCTAGACATACCCAAGGATTCCTGGCTTTAGTTCCTGGGTCTACCACACTTGACCTTGGGAGAATCACTTAATTTCCAAGCTCCGTCTGTAAAATGGGAATAATAATACTTCTCTACCTCCCAGGGATCTTCTGGAAGCACATGGACATTCATATCTATGCAGGACCCCAAATATTGAAGTGATAAGGGCCATATATTGGTAGTCAGGAAGACAAAAAGCATGAGAAGCAGCAGTGAATCCTTCCACGCTGCTCCTGCCAAAGAACCGCAGTCTTGAGGAATAAAAGGATAGTTCAGGTTCTGCACAATGCACAACCCTTTGGCTCCTTGCTAAATCTCCCAACAAAAATACCCTTTCAGTTCATGGAAGATAGGGTTTAAAAGAGCCCAGTTAGAGCACCTATACCAACCCCAGACAGATATTGCGGATTTTAAGGCCTCGGTTTAGAACAGCATCCTTCCTTCAGGAAAGCAGTGTGCAAGCATTCACTCTAAGTATCTAGCCCCATTGAAGGCAATGCAACCTATGCATGTGCTTAAAGTTAAGCATGTGCCTAAATGCTTTCTTGAACCGGCACCTAAACAGATATTATACTTATCTTGGACACAAGGCCAACAGGAAGTGATCATTACTGTCAACTGTATTCATTGCGTTGTGATGTGGAGACATGTCTACTAGGAAATGAAGTGAGAGCCTCAATTGATTTAATATAGGCCAGTGAATAGCTGGCAGGTGGACATGACTTTCAGTCATTATTAACCTGGGCCCTGTGTGCCAACCACTGGCCTAAATGTCAATGTCTCTTTGTCCTATTATCAGTCCCCCCATCTCTCCAGGCACCGTCATTACAGGGCTTGTTTGGTTTTTAAGCTGATAGCTAGTGATCAAGGGTATGTTTTTTCATTATTTAAAAAGGAGAATTTTGAAAAATCCAAATTCTATTAAACTACTTTTGCTGATTACCTAAATTAGGAACAAAGCGATTTTTTTTAAAAAAGGCAATATGAAAAATGTGTCAGAAGCAACTGATATAAAGTATATCACCTGCAAACTCATTCTTTTTTCAAAACCACCTACAGGTTGAACCTCTCTAGTCCAGCACCCTTGGGACCTGACAGGTGTTGACCCAGAGCATTTGCCAAACCATAGCAGGTCAATATTATCTAGCGGCATTACCAACACTTCCACTGCTCACTGGGCTCTTAGAAGACATTTAGGGGTAAATTAGAGCAAAATAACAGCACAGAACACTGAGAGCCAGGACTGGGGGTTGTAAACAAACTACATGGAACCGCAGGAAACTTGGCTACACCCGTAATAAGTAGACATCCAGCTAACTGAAATCACGCCAGATCACAGATGTTGCTGGACCAGAGAGTGCTGCACTAGAGAGGTTTAACCTGTACTGGGTCCAATCTTTCTTTTGTCCACACTACTATAGATCAGGAGTAAATCCATAGAGCTAACGTAGAATCAGACCTGTGTGAGAGCACAATCAAGCTCATTCTAAGCCAGATTTTCAAACACGCAAACCTGGCTGGGACCAGCTTTTTTCCGGCTTAGCACCCACAACGAGATAGATTTTTAAGGCGCTTCGGGGGTAGCTGAGTTAGTCTGTTACAGAAAAAAACAGCAAGCAAATGGTCTGGTAGGACTTTATAGACTAACAAAACATGTAGATGGTATCATGAGCTTTCGTGGGCACAGCCCACTTCTTCAGATCATGATACCATCTACATGTTTTGTTAGTCTATAAAGTGCTACCAGACCATTTGCTTGCTATAGATTTTTAAGAGAGCTCAGGTCCCATGGCCAGAGTACATGGGCTTTTGTCCGGCAGGACAGGAGACAATGGATGTGGTTCAATTAAGTTGCAGCTTTATCATTAGCTGTCTGGGAGCACACAGCAGATGAAAGCGTTCAGTGCAGGTAATTCCATGTCTATTGGGGGCCTTCTGTCAACCCCCACCCCTTTCCCATCCTGGTTCTCTGCCCAGATGCAGGTTCAAAGGCCAGAGACATGTGGCCCAGCACCGCAGGAAGCTTCACACCAGGTAATAATATGTCTATGGTTCCTGAATGCTCAGTTTCATGGCTCTGCTGCCCAGAGCTGCAGGAGTAGGCTGAGGATGTCGGTGCTGTCAGCACCGCCAGGTTGGGTTCTGCTCATTACCATCTCCTGTCTCTAAGGGGGGGCCCTTAAAGAGCAGGGACTGGCTCCCAGACATGCTCGTCATGGGAGCCCCAACTCCTCTCCATCATTTCCTCTCCTTTATCAACTATCTCCTTCAAATCCTTCACCAATCCATTTACTCGAACACCAGATCCTCTGCCTACGGCGTACTGGTGCTGGACATCTGCCCCATGTCGCTACAATCAGTTGCAAAGGCACCGCCTCATGTCCGGTCCATGCTCAGCCCCAGCGAAGGCACCCCCTTTGCCTCAGCCAAGCTGGTGGTAAGGAAAAATTCCTTCCCAGCCGCTGAAAGAGCATCTCCTCAAGGCCCACGGCAGTCGGACCAACGCTGGTATTGCTCCAATTTGTGCAGGTAAAGAGCTTCTCCTGCCTGGCAGGTACTTATATAATCTCCCTCTCTTCTGGCCAGCTGGGGAGAAAGGGCCTGCTCTGCTATGGCAAACTCATTCCATCCTTCAAATCCTTCACCAATCCATTTACTCGAACACCAGATCCTCTGCCTACGGCGTACTGGTGCTGGACATCTGCCCCATGTCGCTACAATCAGTTGCAAAGGCACCGCCTCATGTCCGGTCCATGCTCAGCCCCAGCGAAGGCACCCCCTTTGCCTCAGCCAAGCTGGTGGTAAGGGAAAAATTCCTTCCCAGCCGCACAAGAAAGAGCATCTCCCTCAAGGCCCACGGCAGGTCCGGACCAACGCTGGTATTGCTCCAATTTGTGCAGGTAAAAGAGAGCTTCTCCTGCCTGGCAGGTACTTATATAATCTCCCTCTCTTCTGGCCAGCTGGGGAGAAAGGGCCTGCTCTGCTATGGCAAACTCATTCCATGCTTCTCTCGCCTTTAAATGGATACACACATGGCCGGCGGGTGAAGGCCCAGCTGAAGTAGGCCAGCCCATCCCCACCCCTTCTGCCTGAGGCCACGCCCCGGAACCAAGCCCCACCCACCCCGAGCTCGATTCTTCCTGGCCACCCAGAGGGCCGGAGTTGCCATGATGCAGCTCCGACCCCACCCTTCCCCGGCAGCCGGGCATATAGGCAATTTTGGGAAGGCTGCGCCTTCCCTTGCCTATATTACCAGCTGACCATGGGTACACACCTTCACACCTTCCTCCAGCGAGCCAAACAGCGTCCTCACCACTGCCCCCGCTGAATGTGCTGTGCAGTCACTTCAAAAGTGCTCAACACTCAGCCCCCTACTGCGTTCAGCTGACACGTGTGGCCCTGTTTTCAGAAGGGTTCTGCATGCAGCCATTGTGCTAAGCTCTTCTGAAAGGCTGGCTAAATGGGAGCTGACTTCTTTACCAAATCTTGGCCTGGCTGCTGCGGGTTAAGCCCTCAGAAAATTCTGGCCTCTGGGTACACTTCCCCCTCAGTGTTGCAGTGGATGCGTTAGAAGAGTGGCTACCATGCAGTACATACAGTACACTGAATCTTTATGGGTCTGGAATCCAATTCTGGATCATGTCACAGACCTGCAGCATGTTTCCTTCATCTTCCTGTGCTGTCCAAGGAGCTGGTAAACTGAGAGTCTGGAATCTGATGTATAATTCAAGCCTTCTTTCACCCCCTCAGCATTGTCCAATTATCTACAGCTTCAATTCTATGGTAAAGAGTATAAGATGCTGAACTGAAAACCTGGATCCCAGCACCCTCAAAATCAGATAACATTCAGGTCTAGACCCAAATTATACAGCTTGTCCCATGACTATGTAAGGGGCCAAACGCCCAGGAAGGTGGAGTCCTAACCAAGTAGGCCGTCTCAGAGCCATCCCAAGGGAGAAACCACAACTTAACTACAAAACTTTCGGTTGAGCTTTTGCTAAGCACCAAGTGGACCAACTCTGAACTCAGAGCCTTTTAGTAAAAGAAAAAAAAAGATACCATGGCGCATCCCATAAAGAAAACAACTATTTTTCTCTTGAAACTTGTATTGTTCATTAAAGACACCTCACATGACAAAGCTGCTCAAGGAGTTAAATGTATTAAGCAATTTACAATTAATATAGAACTCATTCCAGAGATATCTACCAGAGAGTACAACAGGGCAATTAACCCACTAATACACTAGGCTATTACATCGCTATGTCTCTTATTTTAGCCTGAGGTGATTTGAAACGCATTGGATTAAAGGATATTACAGGAGATAGCATGAAAAATAGCTTAATGTAATGAGCCATCCCGTGATGTCTGCTATTAAAGATGATTTGCAGTTGAAAACTACAACATACAGTAGTTCAGCCATTTAGTAACATGAGTATATTTAACCCTTTTCTATACTGAATCTGTTAGCTACATCAGGATGGTGGTTTCTCCCTCCCTTACCCCACCTTCAGTCCCTTTATCGGAGGATTATCAAACACACCTCATTAAAGTACAATAGTATCTTTGGGAGATTGGTGCCGGAGGTTGATAGAAAACCAGTAATCTGCTAATAAGTTTTTAAAAAGGAGATCCCCGAGAAAATAAATAAGCTCAGACCAAAGGAGGCTATTTGACTGTCAAGGCATTTGTGAAATGGGAACTTGTAGCAAATTTCTATACTAGCCTTAGGCCTGTTATATCCGTTTCAAATGGGAACTCGAACAGAACCGAGAAACAAAAGCACTGTATCTTATCATCTATCGCTATCCATCTTCTTAAGGAAATAATAGCACCTTGCTAGAGGCGGGCTTAGCCGTTTGAATAAGTTCCACCCATTGGAGGAGGCAAGCCCACTGGAGAAGCCATGCCACAAACACCTCTATGCTAATGTGAGGCTGCCTGGAGCAATGGTGAGTCATAGCTCAACCTTATTTGATTTTCCCCTCCCTAAGAAACTGGACCACATGCTTGATTATGAATAAGGGTGCCTTAAAATACAAAACCCACCTAAGAGGCCCAGGTCTGTTCTCGTACCATTCGCAATCCAGAGTGACTCCAATGGGGAGACAGCAGTGGAACTGAAATCCAGATCTATTTCTTCAAACAGGTGCAGGCTGTTCTGCACCCACTTCATAAAATCTGGGCATTGTGAGGTTTGAATGATTTCAGATAAAGGATCGGCCTTGTGTAACTGCTACTTTCAACCTTTAATTGGGCTTCACTCTTCTTTCTTTCATTCATATTGGTTTATTCTCTAAAGTGGATTTAGAGATGAGTGTAGATCCAAGTAAGTAAAGCACTTAAGCATGTGCTGAAATTTAAGCAGAGGAGAACTGCCACTCATTCAAAAAACACGTCACTGAACAGGTGTAAAAGTTGTGCAGGTTGAACTTCTCTAGTCTGGCACTCTCTGGTCCAGCAACATCCATGGTCTGGCGTGATTTTAGTCAATTGTCCACTTATCAGGGGTGTGGCCAACAACAAAAACACTTTGTTATGAAGATGGCTGATAAGCCTTGAGTAGGAACAGGCTTATACAGGGTGTATCAGTCCAGTCAGACATTATTAAGCAGCATTGCAAGTGCTGCTCTATTTATTTGCCTCTGTGAAATAAAAATAAAGAGACCCACTCACTACAATATTGACCTCCCTGGTTCAGCAAATTCTCTATTTCAGCACTGGACAGTTCCCGCGGCTGCCGGACTAGAGAGGTTCAACCTGTACTTGGAGCATATTTGGGTTGCCAGCTGGCAATTGTTATAAGGACCCCTACGGCTGCTCACACAAAATGCTAGCTTGCCTTTGCTGAAGAAGAGGAGACTGAAATCTCCATTGCAGCCCAGGTGACTTCACGCACCTCGCCTTAGCAGCAGCTCTCTCTTAGGGGCATGCATGGTTATGGATAGCCAACTCTAAAAGCAGCTCCCAAAATGCTGATCTCTTTCTCAGTGATCAAAACAAGCGGTGGGATTGGTGTTAAATACAAATAATTTGGTTCCTCTGAATTAAAATTAGACAGGGACTTCCATTGACCGCTGAGTGATTTACATACACGACTTTGCATACCACACCAATCAGAGCCTTGCACTTAGACGTAAGGTCCCACCAACCACCAGGGACTTTCAGTCAGGTGGACCCAGAGCTACACAGGGGCAAACGTTTCAGACAAATAGTTTATTTGAAGGAAAATGCAGTTTCAGGTTGACCAAACTATTTGTGAATTCAGGTTGAAATCAACCCAAAATAATGGGGGCGCAGTGTGAAGAATTAGAAAAAGTCCAAACATTTTTTAAATGAAGCGTTGGACTTTTTTGTTTGGAAATGCAGTTTTACTTTAAAAGTTATCTGGATTTAATTTTACTTTTTAAAAAGGCTACTAAAAACACCCCAAAACTTAACATGTCATTGAACCCAAAACATTTTTCTCTGTTTTTGGTTAGAACAATGCTAAATGGTTCGAGTCTGATTTAACCCAAACCAAAAACAATTTCTGATTTTTCCAGTTCAGCCACCAACCTGAAAATTCAATTATTCACTCAGCTCTACCTAATGACTTGGTTTGCTCTATGGGGATAGCTGTTTCCTTGTTGGCTAATGCACTAGACTTTATTTATTTTATTTCTTTAGATTTAAGTAAAAGTGGAAAAAAGATACACCGATAGAATTGTTCTAGATGCCCAGACACATAATCTTGTAATAGCATAATATATCTAACAACGCCAAAACAACCAAGAATGCAGCAGGAAAAATGCAATAGTGAATCATCCCACATCATAGAATCATAGAACACTAGAACTGGAAGGTTTGAGAGGACATCGAGTCCAGTTCCCTGCCTCACGAAGACCAAGCACCATCTACATCATCCCTGACAGGTGTCTGTCTAACCTGCTCTTAAATATCCCCAGTGATGGAGATTCCACAACCTTCTTAGGCAATTTATTCCAGTGTTTAACCACCCTGACAGTTAGCAAGTGTTTCCTAATGTTCAACCTAAACCTCCCTTGCTGCAATGTAAGCCCATTGCTTCTTGTCCTATCATCAGAGGTCAACGAGAACAATTTTTCTCCCTTGTAACACCATGGGTGTGTCTAGACTATAGGGTTTTTCCGAAAAAAGTGGCCTTATTTTAAAAAAACTTCCCCTGCATCTAGACTGCTGCCGCGTTCTTTCGAAAGTAAATCGAAAGAACACAGCAGTTTTTTCGACTGCGGAAAACTTCATTTTACAAGGAAGAATGTAAGAAAGTGCTCTTTCGAAAAAAAGCACAATGTAATGCAAACTGTGCTTTTTCGAAAGACAGCATCCAGACTGCCTGGGTGCTCTCTTTCGAAAAAGCAGCTTGCTTTTTCAAAAGTACTGGTTGTAGTCTAGACGCTCTTTTTTGAGAAGCTTGCAGTCTAGATGCAGCCCATTTTAGATACTAAAAAACTGCTATCATGTCCCCTCTCAGACTTCTCTTTTCCTAACTAAACAAACCCAATTTTTTCTGTCTTCCTTCACAGGTCATGTTTTCTAGACCTTTACTCATTTTTTTTGCTCTTCTTTGGACCCTCTCCAATTTCTCCACATCTTTCTTGAAATGTGGTGCCTAGAACTGGACACAACACTCCAATCGAGACCTAATCACCGCAGAGTAGAGTGGAAGAACGACTTTTCGTGTCTCGTCTCTAGGAACAGACTCTAAACTTCCTCAAAAAATCCAATCAAAGATATGGCTTTTGCACAAGGCTTCGAACATCACCAGATTCTGGCTACTTCAGTCCAATGGAGTAAGGCTCAGATTCCTGGGGCACTCACAGTGCATGCCCTATCAGGAGCCCCATATGCAGGAGACCAGTTTTCAAAGCCACAGCTAAAAGTCGGTTAGCTCTTTGATTCTTTGCCAGTGGCTATTTTTGTACCATGCATCTAAAGAGGATAATGTTTATTGTGCTTCTTTCACTGGACATTTCAGTCCTCTTTGGCTTTTGCCAAAGTCAACAGTGTTGAGTCAATAGTGTGACGCTGTTGCAAAAAAAGCAAACATGATTCTAGGATGCATTAACAGGTGTGTTGTGAGCAAGACACGAGAAGTCATTCTCCGCTCTACTCTGCACTGATTAGGCCTCAGTTGGAGTATTGTGTCTAGTTCTGGGCACCACATTTCATGAAAGATGTGGAGAAATTGGAGAAGATCCAGAGAAGAACAACAAGAATGATTAAAGGTCTAGAGAACATAACCTATGAAGGAAGACTGAAAGAATTGGGCTTGTTTAGTTTGGAAAAGAGAAGACTGAGAGGGGACATGATAGCGGTTTTCAGGTATCTAAAAGGGTGTCACAAGGAGGAGGGAGAAAACTTGTTCTTCCTGGCCTCTGAGGATAGAACAAGCAGCAATGGGCTTAAACTACAGCAAGGGAGGTTTAGGCTAGACATTAGGAAAAAGTTCCTAACTGTCAGGGTGGTTAAACACTGGAATAAATTACCTAGGGAGGTTGTGGAATCTCCATCTCTGGAGATATTTAAGAATAGGTTAGATAAATGTCTATCAGGGATGGTCTAGATAGTACTGGGTCCTGCCATGAGGGCAGGGGACTAGACTCAATGACCTCTCGAGGTCACTTCCAGTCCTAGTATTCTATGATTCTATTGATGTCCCGACACTAGACAGATCTCCAACTGACCTAACTTTCTCAGGGAAAATATAGTACCAGTAAAATGATGGCCATGTAATATACTCAGAAGTTCCTTCCTCTTATTTCTTCATTATGCCGTTTCTCCTGAACTGAGATAAGCAGCCAGACTGATAAAGGTGTTTAAGTGTCTATTATGCATTGGGAGCTAGGTGCCTTATGAGCTTTAACAATCCATCCCTAACTCTTTTATCCTATCCTTCATGTCTGGATATTTTTGTACACGAGCTGACTTAAATGCCACAAGCCCTATTTAATTTTTTTTTAAACAATCTCTGTTTGTGCAGAAGCAGAAATGGTTAAAAATGCCAATTAATTTTCACAAGACACTTTACATCCCTGCCTTCCCTCTCCCTCCCCTTCCCCCCGCCTCCCCCCCACACAAACCCTCCTGTGAAAATGTTTGGGTTTGCACCTAAAAATTCTCAGTTTTTATTTAAAAATTATTTAAAAGCGGAGATGAGGGGGCAGGCTGATAAAAATATCCAGAAAATGTCAAGCGAAGAGGAACATTTCCTGCAGAAATGTTCATGTTGGTTAAAAATCCATTTCTCAAGGGGGGGTGGGGGGAAAGGGATTTTTAAAAATTTCAACCAGCATGGAGGAACATAGGAATTACCAGATTGGATCAGCACCACCTAGTCCAGTGGCCAGTCACTGTGTAAGAATTCCACAGAACTCTAAAGAGATAACATCATAAAAAAGGTGGTGATGCTGAGGTGAATTTTTATAGTTAGGTAGTGCGGACAGGACTTAGGTTTCACACACAAATACAGTCATTTTTTCTTAACTATCGTCGCCCCCGCCCCCACCCCCACCTCATATGTCCTCTCATCTTATTTTTGGAGGAGGTCCTGTGTCATTAAAATATGAAGGCTCTTACCTCTGCCCTTCAGACTGCCCCCTTAGCTAGACGTTGCTTTGCCATCTTCACTTGATAAAGCCAATCCTTGCCATCAATGAAGCTCAGCGAATCAGTCAACCAAAGGTGCTGAAGAACAACAAGGCCGGCATACAAGAGATGAACCATCACAGTGGAGAAAACCACAAGGATGTTCTGGTTTCCCTGAAACACATAATTGTCCTAGTAGCGCTTTCAACACATGAGATAATCTAAGCTATGCAGCATTTCTACTGGATGTGAGGTAGCCAAAGCACAAGGTCCCTTTTGTAATATTGAATAAGGATAACAAACAATACAGAACAGTTTGCATTGACATAGGGCCTTACATCCAAGGATCTCAAACAAAGGATCCTCATAAAACAAGCGAGTAAGTATTATTATCCCCATTTTACAGACTGCCCGCTGGATGAATGCATGACACTCCATTCTATTGTTATAAGAACACGGCTGCATTTTGCCAATGAAAGGCTATGTCTAGACTGCAGGCTTCTTTCGGAAGAAGCTTTTCCAGAAGAGATCTTCTGAAAAAACTTCTTCCGAAAGAGAGCGTCCACACTGCCAAAGCGCATCAAAAAAGTGATCTGCTTTTTCAAAAGATAGCATCCAGACTCAATGGATGCTATCTCGCATGTAAACTGTGATTACTATGGGTGAAATGGCCACCAGGGCACCTGTGCTTTTTCCTCTTTCCTCTTCTTGTGAAACAACTCCCTCTTCCCTGTCCACACACGCCTTTTTCCGAAAGAGCTCTTTCAGAAAAAGGCTTCTTCCTCATAGAAAGAGGTTTACCAATGTCGGAAAAACGCCTCTGTAGTGTGGACATACCCTCAGAGGTTAGTGGCTGGCGATGCTATTGCAAAGTGAGGAATAGATCCCCGTTATTCTCTGTCCTAGTGCTGCTTCTTAGCGGCCTCCCCTTTCCCGCAATCCATCACCCCGCAAGCGCACCCTACCCCACAGGCTTCAGTAACTAAATCCTCCACCATAATCTGGATGATCTTAATTAAGAGTTTGATTTGTGTTTCATGGGCATGTTTCAACCA
The DNA here is from genome assembly GCA_019425775.1 of Rafetus swinhoei. Classification (NCBI taxonomy): domain Eukaryota; kingdom Metazoa; phylum Chordata; order Testudines; family Trionychidae; genus Rafetus; species Rafetus swinhoei. Next base: position 8,223,902 of record CM033445.1, on the reverse strand, counting down.
CCTGGCTTCCAGGGTATCCCTCGGCACCTGAAAAACAAAATAAAATAAAAAGACATTTTTGTTTATAAAAAAAAGGATGAAATGAGGATTTTCATATGTAAACAATACCAGAAATGATTAACAGTAAGGAATAAAACAAGTTGATCACAACTCTCAGTTTGGGATCAATCCTCTGTAAATCAGGAATAACTTCCTAGATGTCCTCCGGGTTACCCCAGATCACACCAGGAAGCAGTGGAAGCGTTGATAATGCTGCTAGACAATATTGACGTCCCTTGGTCTGGCAAATTCTCTGGTTCGGCACCAGTCACGTCCTGAGGGTGCTGGACTAAAGGGGCACGTCTAGACTAGATGGAGCCATGTAGTAGATGGAGCCATGTAGATTAGGGTTGTAGGCAAAGGGAAATGAAGCGGCAATTTAAATAATCGCTGCTTCATTTAAATTAAAATGGCTGCCACACTGTGCCGATCAGCTGTTTGCTGGCACAGCGCTATAGTCTGGACGCTCCGCGGTCGACATCAAAGGCATTTGACATCAAAGGCATTTGTCAAACTCCCCGTTATGCCTCGTGGGATGAGGTTTACTGGGGAGGTCGACAAATGCCTTGTCGACCGCGGAGCGTCCAGACTACAGCGCTGTGCCTCCAAACAGCTGATCGGCACAGCGCAGCAGCCATTTTAATTTAAATGAAGCAGCGATTATTTAAATCGCTGCTTCATTTCTCTTTGCCCAGTAAACAAATCTACATGGCTCCATCGACGGAGCCATGTAGTCTAGACGTAACCAAGAGGTACAACCTGTATATATAAAGCCTCTGAAATGAGGATCATTATCATCATGGTTTCTCCTCTGAATAATTTAGAAGGCATATGACTGAGAAGGGTGGAGAGGGAGAATAAACTCAGCATAAGAATCTCCTGGCCAGTGGATCCTGACCTGAGACAATTCTGTATGGAAGTGGAAAAAGGAAAACAAAGCAAGCCGCTTCCCCAAGTGAAGCACACACTCAATAGCATCCATCAAGGTTCTAGGTGGAGGATGATGTTTCTCCATGAAACCTCCTAGGCAGGGTGGGAGCAAGTGTGGGAGAGAGAACTCTTTCTAATCAAAGAACTCGTCACTGTCACTTTGGTGCTAGCAGATGCCATGAGCAATCACGGGGATTCCATGCCTATGAAATGCATTATTAACAGGTTACATTCATTGCTATCTTCTCCCCCTACCCCCGCCAACACGCTTTCTTTTTTATTTTACTCCGGGCTGTCTATATCCCAAGTGGCAGGGGAACCTGTCATTTCTTATTTTCTTCCAAAGGAACAAGTGATTTTGGAAGAGAGGAGAGGATGACCAGGCCTTTCTGACCTTTTCTCCTTCAATTTCATTCCTTCCTTCTCCTTGAACAAAATGGCAATCACACTAGGTGGAACTGACAAACTCATCTCTGTGTCACACTGTTACATATACAATCGGCACGTCACTTGGCATCAGGAGAAAGAGAGGAGGTATTGACGGTCGTGTGGCCCCATGATGGGTCTAATCTCTTAGTAGATTTAAGCTTTCCTTCTGCGTCTCATGCTCTTTCGGAGTCTGCTACTTAGTGTAGGGTGGGGCTACTTAACTGGTGGGTGTTGAATTCCGTAGTACCAATGAAAAACTGCATTCTCCCTTTTTTGAAGTGTGTTTTTGGCTCATATGTGCATCTGCAAATTTTCCCATGAACAATTTAGACAGAGATCATTTGTACCTTTCATTGTAAAAGATCACAAAGCACTTCACAGATCTTCATGGAGTAAATCTTACCACATCCCTGTGTGGTGAATAAGTGTTGTTAACCCCATTCTACAGATGGAGAAACTGAGGCAAAGGGACCTGCTGAACGTCACACAGAGCCAGTGACTGCAATCAGCTAGAACTCAAGAGCCCTGCCTACTATTCCATTGCTTCATCACAAAGCCACACACCACTAAAAGCTAAGGTGAGACGGTCATGGGAAAACCCATGTGATGGGCCAGACCCTTCTTCATCCTACCTTCTAGCACAACCATGATGAGAGCTGGGGTACAAAAACTACTCATCACTCTCGAGAGCCTGAGTAAGACACAACATAAACTAGCCGATTCACTTCTTTGAAGCTGCAAAGTTTGGAACTGTGGATCGTTTTTCTCTCCTCCATTCACCCTTCCTCCTCTGTAATGCAGAAGGCAGGGTCACACCGCTGCTGACTGGAAATGAGGCACTGAGCCTTTCATTCTTACCCTTCATGAGGAGTCAACGGGTCTACCCAGGAGCAAGGGTGACATGGAGTGCCAAGAGAAGGTGAGGGATTAGAGGGAGAGTCACGAGAGCAGATACATCAGAACACGAGTACTTTTTTAAGCACAGAGGCATCAGGAGACACAATGAAAGGTCCTTTGGGAGGAAAAAACTTTGGTGGCTCTGAAGGCAAACAAGAACCCCTGTTCAAGGAAGTCCGTAATCATAGGCCTGTCTTTAAGCAAAACACTTACTCATGTGTGTAAAGTTAGGCTTGTACTATCTACAAGGGCCTCATCCTGAAGCAGGAATTTTCGCCATTGACATAATGGCCACAAGATCGAGCTGAGGGAAAGAGAGAAGGCTGAGGTACAGGGTGCATAAGCTGTTCTAACCCAGAAGTACCCCAAACCAGCCTCTCAAAATTCTACTCACATGACCACCAAGGGCAAGCCATCATTTTGGATGGGTCAGTGTCCAAGCCGAAGATTAACATTTGTCATCCTTGTCATCATAATGATGGAAAGGGCAGAGAACATCTACATCTATGGGTTTGTACAGAGCCTTGCACAATTATGGGCCATATTCTCCACTGGTCTCTAGGCACTACTATAATAGGCGTGATTATAGCAAAAACAATGTTGAGGGCCATGTAGTTATATTTTGTCCTGGGGGTGGTATTTCCATAGGACTTTTGTAGGAAGCCGTAGCCCTATATTTGTCCATACTCCTGTCTTTCTGTAGAAGTTGCCCTATGACATCCAGTTCTGTATAATTTATTTGATACTGAATGGGTTTTGCCTATCAGAGGGCAATGCTTCTGCCTGTCTCTGCCTTCATGCACTGAACCAGCCAGCACACTCCAACAAAAATTCTGTCTTTACCAAGAGATTCTAGCCTAAGGCAGACTGCCATTCAAGCTAACTCGAGGACTGGCTGACTCACGGAGGTTCAGGAGAAGGAATCAGTGGATTTAAAAGCTTCCATTATGAAATCAAAATGTGCCAGCAAACATTAAATTGTATAATTTAGATAGTGGTTAGCAATTAGCACTTGATCGGGAGGGTGGAGGGTTGTTGTTATTGGGTTGATTGGTTGGTTTGATTTTTGGTTTGCATTTAAAACAAAAGTTTTATTCAAAATTTAATATGATTTTTTTTAAATTACTCTTAGGATCTCTTCACTTAAAAAAGAGTAGGACAAATGCTGCAGGTTTTTTTTTAAGAACAAATGGAATGTTTAACCCCCAGCCCCTACCTCACCCTAGGTAAAGCATCATTTTAGTTAAATCAATGTAAATAGTTTTACCTGGAATGCATTTACTCAAAACTACATATTCCTGGTAGGCATGATGTACCCTCGATAATTATTTCTAATATTGAATGGAAATGCATAGGAAGATAGCAAGGTCTTCATTCAGTGAGTGATTTTTCCACAGAAAACTCCCTTTTTTGAGGGTGGGAAGGATATTCAATGGTAACAGGAAGAGCACAGATTTTTGCACTCCTATAAATCATTATTACCGGAGTATCCCTGAGGGAATTAGGAGAATGAATCAGTTACACATACCACAATGCAAGAAAGAAAGAAAGAAAGAAAGAAAGAAAGAAAGAAAGAAAGAAAGAACTAACTTTAGGAACCCTTTTATAATTCCCTTCACCTACACCATGAACTGAACAGGCGATGGGATAAAAAAAGAAGGAAGGAAGGAAAAAATATTCCGCCCAGCGCGCAGATTATCATTTGAAAAGATTCTGTGGCTATGTTTTTGTCCCTGGGTGATGAAAATGAAATTGTCTGATGTGTGCGCTGTGTTAGATTTACCTTTGCAGGGTTCACCCACAATCAGTAGAGAGGGGTCATGCCACAATATGTCATCTCACAGCTCCATCACACCAACTCCAATTTATACGAGGAGGTATTATGCATTTCAAAGGAACCCCCTGCGCGTGGCTCTTGTTACTGATCTATATCACAGCTCGGCTGAGGGAAGATTAGTTCTGCTGCAAAGGCAACTACCCGTATTTGTTTATTATTATATTCTCCTTAAAGATGCACTATTCCCTTTTTTCTAAATGTCTAATTTGAAGTGTGCATTAAAGATTTCTGGAGGGTGGGGGTTGTGAGGGGGAGTAAGAGGTGAGAAAAAAAATTGTACTCTCCCATAAGGAAACCTTAATAGTCTTAAGTCTCCCATGTGCCCTGCTCATTAAAAAAAAGAAAGAAAAAAACTATTTAAATGCAAATTTGAGTTGTAACTGGGGACTCCCCCAAAAGCTTCTCTAGAAGCACCAGGGAAATAGGATTCAGAAATCTAAAATGGCTGACAGCAGTTGAATGCCCACAGAAAATGCTTCCCTTCAAAATACCCTTTTCCTCTTTCCCTCCCAAACCCCGCTATCTCTGGGTTCTTCACTCCCCAGTTTTTGCAGCTGTGTGCCCTGGTACAGTTTGGCTGACTCGCACTCAGTATTAGTTATCACTGTTCTCCGCCACGAGTCTGTTTTACCTGAGGCAAAACACCACCCCGGCGAGCTAAAACTGATAATATTAGCCTTTCAACTTGTGCTCACTGTTGCTTTAATCAACGTTTTCTCAGAAAGTAGACATTTTTGTTCCTGATAAAGGCTCTGAAGGATTTAATGAGGACACAGAGCATTACAGAACCTGGGAAGCCACGACGCTTTATGTAAATCCATATGCATTTCTGAATGCAGCTTCACGTTGAGGAAGGACACCAGATCAACACACACAGAGAAAAGAAATCTCCACCAGCATCCAATAATTCAATGCAGCCTTTTATCTGTGGTGTCAGATTTCATGTAACCTGCAGCCCCTACACTTCAACAAGTCCTGGGAAGTTTTCGTAGCTAAAAATCATATTAGTCTGATGAGAAAAAATGATATGGCAAAAAAGGAGAATTATTCTAAATGGCTCACCTCAAAACCCCGCCTGGAATCTTTATGGCTTTAAAAGTAAAGCTGCCAAAGCAGCGAAATATCTCATTTCTTTGCCCACAGGTGTAACTAGCAATTTGAAATATGCATATACATACAGCCTGATTTGTTGTTATATGCCTTCCCACTGCCTGCAGTACAGTATATACCCATAATGTTCCACCGTAGATGTGCTATTACACATAATACGATCACTAACAATTAGTCAGCCAGACACAGATATCTCTCAACCTGTTACTAAGAGTCCTTATGAACAACAATATAAACCTGCTGCTTAGTCCTGTAGTTTCATATAAAAACATAGAAGTGCTCCATGTATCACATGTAAAAGAAAAAATAAAGTTCCCACCCCAAGTTCACAGGGACCCTATACGAATCTTGGATGTTATGAAAATGGGTTGTAAGATCAGACACTAATTTAGTGCCATCATAAGAAAAAGTGCTCACAAAAATTAAGAGTTGGCCAGTAGGACATGCAGTATTATTGAGTTACTTATGAATTTTTATTATATATGCATGTCTCATATATTTGTATAATTATGGTACAATTATATAATTTGTTATAAATAATTATTAGAAGTAGGCCATATCCTGAGGTCCACTGACTATTTGAAAGACAATAGTTGGGAAAAGGGAGAGATTAGAGGGAAAGTGAACAATGTTTTCTTGAAAAGTTGTGTTTTTAAAAAAAGACGAACAGAATATGCCTGTCTTAGCTTTCTATTTAAGTTGTCCACACAGCTTCTGTACTAGCTTTAATGGCACCAACTTTCTGTATCTCTCCAATGGGGCTGTGGCTATCCCTTGGACATCAATGTTGTACCTTACTCATGACAAGGCACTGATACAAATGGCAAGGAATCTGGCTAATGCCCAGTTGCATTGTCACTGGAGTTAACAGGATTTTGCCTCAGGTTTCAGTGGAGAAAGAAAAGTCCAGATTAGTGCTGAGACCTCAGAGCCAAACAGAGCATGCAGCACCGTGCTACAGCAGCGATTTAAAGGGCCCAGGGCTTTGAATCACCATGCCCCCCCAGGGCAACTACCCCCCTCTCCGCACCAGTGGGCCTGGCCTGTCTGTCTCTTTAGTCAGAGAACAATAGTCTGGGTTCAATTCCCTGCTCTACCGCAGACTTTCTGCATAACACACAGTCTCTCAGGGTCTGACCGTACTACAGCTGTGAGCAAGCCTCGCGCTTGTGAACTAAGAATGGCCATTTGGGCTTCCAAGCTCACCTGAGTCGCTAGGCTTCTGAGCCAGAGCTCACGCCCGTGCCGGAACATCCACATTGCTATTTTTAGCATGCTGGTGGAAGCCCCATTCTGCCTGGTGTGGGAGGCTTACCCCCAGCTGTAGTGTAGACAGACCCTCAGTGCCTCGGTTCCCCATATGTAAAAAAATGAGCATACCAGTTCTTCCCTACCTGCCAAGTGCAGTGAGAGGAAAACACACGATAGAGTCTGCAGCACTCAGACACTATGCAAGGGCAGTGATGTAAGTCCCTTAAACAGACTGAATTCCCCTCAAAGCCTAGCTCTGGGCATGTTTTTGAACCAGTGGTTCCGATCACCCAACTTACTGATGTCAGCATGGTCTCACGCAGTGTTTCTCAACCTTTTTTTGCTCATGGCCCCCTTCTGAGCCTCGTTTACCTCTGTGGCCCCCCTCATAGCCGCTGTTAGTTGGAAAAAAGGGTACATAATTTACCTAATGTTCCGTTTTTTCCATGTGGCCCCGTAGAGGTAGGGTGTGGCCCCTGGGGAGCCATATGGCCCATGGTTGAGAACCACAGGTCTAGCGGACCAGGCACAAGCCTGAGAATCAGGAGATGCCACTTCTAGTCCTACTTGCTGTGTCACCTTGGGAAAGTCACTTCACCTCTGTTTCCTCTCCCACTTTGTGTCTGGTCTGTTCAGACTGTAAGCTCTTTTGGGCAGGGGCTGTCTCTCACAAAACAGATTTCCAGTCTTGGTGCCATCCTGTAAGTGCTCAGTCCTACAAATAATAAACATTTCTCTGAGAGGCACCTTGGTGCAACATCCCCTAGTGGGTAGAGCACTGTCCTGGGACACAGGAGACCAGGTTTCTATTGCCAGCTCTGCCCTAGGGTATGTCTACACTGCAATCTTCTTTCGAGAGAAGACTGCAAATGCAGCCGAGCGAAATTGCAAATGAAGCACGGATTTGAATTCCCCACGCTTCATTTGCATAATCGCGTCCGGCCGCTATTTTGAAATACCCTATTTCGAGATAAAAAACACAGTGTAGACGCAGTTATTTTGAGAAAAAAACCTTTTTTCGAAATAACCCTTAAACCTCATTTTATAAGGAGTAAGGATTATTTTGAAAGAAGGGTTTTTTCCTCAAAATATCCACATCTACACAGCATTTTTTATCTCGAAATAGGATATTTCGAAATAGCGGCCGGACGCGATTATGCAAATGAAGCGCGGGAAATTCAAATCCATGCTTCATTTGCAATTTCGCTAGGCTGCATTTGCATTCCTCTCTCGAAAGAGGAATGCAATGTAGACATATCCCTAGGCCTGGACAGGTCACTTCCTCTCTCTGTGTCTCGGTTTCTCCATCTGTAAAATGAGGCAATGATACTAAACCTCCTTTGTAAGGGGCTTTGTGATGTATGGGTGAAACATTTAAGATGATAGTCCACACATTCCAAAGGCAGCTTCCTATGCTCTAGAATCCCAGTCACTCTCCCGGCAAGAACTGACTACTGGGATGGAACGTACCGATGATCCCATTCACAAACGCAAGTTACCAATGGGTAAATGTACAAACGTACCCTCTGTACAAGTACTGATAAGCACTGAACACAACACCTCATTTTTTCAGGAAGAACGGCTCTTGTGCAAGAGGGGGGTTTTGCGCAAAAAGGAGCCGTCTACACAGCTCCTTTTTGCGCAAAAGCCTCTTGCTCAAAAACGGCTGCTAATTAATTATGCAAATGAAGCGCAGTGATATTCTACTCTGTGCTTCATTTGCATAAGCTTTTGCGGAAGAAGGCTGCAGTACAGATGTAGCCTGAGTGGGTCATGAATTGATAGCAGCCTTTCCTACGCAGTTGGCCGTACACGCTCATTAGCTGTTCTTGGTAGCAAATCTGAAAGCTGGGTTTATTTAACCCTTTATTTTAATGAAGGGAATTTTAAAACACCTGAAAGGTGCTGCATGGACAGCTTGACGAGCAAAGTCCCCAATATACACTGCGGGGGGAAGGGTTAGATTGGCTTAACAGCAGCATTCAGAGAGGTGTCATTTTTCACACCTCAGAATTCCGCAGCTACGTCAGCCTAACTCTTATGTGTAGACCAGGCCTAAGTGAAGTTGGTAGGTTACATGGGGTTTCAGTCAAGGCAGACCTTAGTTTAATGTGGCCTGGTCTACACGTACACGTATGCTGGTCAGGGGTGCAAAAAAACCCACACTCCCAAGCAACACGGCTATGCTAACAAGCTCCTTGGGGCGAGGCAGCTATGCCAAGCACACAGGGCTTTAGATGGCATAGCTAACATAATGTGGGGAGACTGTGTTCCTACACCAACAGAGAAACTCCTGTCAGTGGGAGGCATAGGCTCTGTAGTGTAGACGTCACCTGAGCAACTAAGCCCTGGTCTACGTCTACAGCATAGGTCCATCTAGCTATGTCATTCGGAGAGGTGAAAAATTCACACCCTTGAGACATGTCATTAAAATGACCTAAAACCCAGCATAGACACCACTAAGATCTAAACTATACCAGAAGGTCGGCTTAAGGTACGCAACTCCAGCTACATAAATAACGTACCTTAAGCAGAGCTTGGAGCTGCCTCCACAGATGCTCCCGTCAACTTCCCTTACTCCATGCAAATCACCCCAATCGGGGACACCCTCAGTGTTCAATTTAGCAGGTCCTTACTAGACCCACTAAATCAAATGCCAGAAGATCAATCTCAGGTGCGGTAAATATAGACGCAGCCTCAGTCAGTGGAAGAATTCTTCCATTAACCTAGCTACCACCTCTCCCAGGGTAGATTTACTACAACCACAGAACCCCCATTCCCCCCCGCCCCCCATTGCTATTACAAGTGTCCACCACGCGGTGCTACAGGGACATAGTTGCAGTGCTGCTGCTGGGCCAGTGTAATATATGCAGTGTAGAAACACCCTAAAATAAAACTACAGTTTCCCAACTCCTAAGGAAAAATTAGTATTTTTAAATGCAAGACTCGAGGCTTATCCCAGTAAGCTAGAGACATTGGCAAACATTCTCACTAGCATTTCATTGCAAAGATTCTGTGACTTATCATCATTTTGTTCTGCCACTTTTTTGCACAATTTTTTGCAAAAATAAAGGATACATGTTCCCCCTCTTATTCTCTCCAGAGACCAGCCTAGAGAAAACAATTTATAATTGCTCCGGATTTATTAAGGTGGCAATGGTTCACAATCACACATAATTTTTATTTCTCTTTAAAATGGTCTTTTATACTGGGAGTTTGAGTCAGGGATGTGTGGGCCTCTAAAAGACGTGGGCATGTTTAAGTATGCAATGACCCTCATTAACTGCTCAACTAAGCTCATGCTTTAGTACAGTGGTGCCCAGCACTGCGATCCCCCTGGAAGACAGCCGTGATCCCCTTGGGGGTCGCAACCCACGGGTTACGCACCGCTGCTTTAGTAGAACGCAAGAGACAAGGACCTAGCTGTCCGTTAAAATGCGAAGGGTGAAAAAGCAGCACTTTTGGGTAGGAGCAGTAGAATAGTTTCATTCTTCACAAATGAAGACACCGTAGAAACCAAGCCAGTGTTTCAGTTGCTGCCTTTTCTTGCACTTAAGTCGATTCATGTCTAAGCCCTGCAACACAAGGTTATTGTAAGAGGGGACAGTGACACAACCTAGTGATCTTCAACCTTCTCCCTCAACCTCCCTTGCAAAGGCAAGCGGGGCAAAGGCTATAGAAATGCGATCTTTGGTAGTCAGTGTTGGGAAAATCCATGGGAGAAGCCAGTTCCACACCTATAGCTCACAGAACCCAGCTGAACCTTCAGCAGGGGGAGTTTCTGTTGCTCTTTTTTCATTTACTTGTTGTTGATGGGCCAGTTTTTGACCCTTTACTCACGTTTCAATCCTCTCTAGTCCGACCCTCTCTGATCCAGCAACATCCATGGTCTGGCATGATTTTAGTTAGCCGGGTATTCACTTATCAAGTTTCCCACGTTCCCATAAAGTGTGTTTACAGTCACCAGTCCTGGCTCTCAGTGTTCTGTGCTGTTATTTAGCTCTAATTTACCCCTAAGTGTCTTCTAAGAGCCCAGTAAGCAGTGGAAGTGCTGGTAATGCTGCTAGACAATATCAACCTCCCATAGTTCAGCAAATGCTCTGGTTCGGCATTGGTCAGGTCCCAAGGGTGCTGGACTAGAGAGGTATGGTGCTATTCACCAGGAGTAAGGGCATCAGAATCTGGTCCCAGGTTAATAACATGCCTAGATTTTTTGTTGAATTTCAGCTCCCCAACAATGCCTGACAGTTTTCAGCAGCAGTGAAAATCAGGACTATTGTCCTTAAAAAGAAAATCCTTAATGACTTCTCTGTGCTTTGTATCTGAGGAGACCTTCTATCCACCCACCATTCTACTGATGTTTATTTTCTGCTTTCCAATTCATCTTGCATGCTGCTGAAAAGCAGCATTCTGGGGCTTAAAATATTTGTGGTCAACAAGCAACTCTGCACCCTGGCACATTAACCCTGTGATAATTATCATTTGCAATCAACAGCTGGGCATGTTGCAGCTTATATTTTGGCAGTGGTGATGTGCCTTATTTTCCTTCTCAGCTGTCACACCAGGTGTAAAAGCCCCACCCCAGGCATGACAAGTTTGTGTAATAATGACATTGCAGTGACCGGCACTGACTTTTTAGGAATCTACACAATGAATTCTAACCATCTGGCTTTCTTTGCGATTCCTCCACAAATCGCCACCCCTTGTTCTGGGCCAGATCCCATGGCTTCAAATGACCGTGCACTGGTTCAATTAGAAGTGGAAAATTAAAGGTGATACGCGTCAACCCTTTTGCTGCACCTTCAGCGTGCTAGCATGAAAGATGAAGAGATAAACTCGTATGAAAGAAAATGAGAATATTAATTAACACTGGAATAGGCTCATATTTCACTTTAAAGTACAAAGTACATTTATGTGGAATTTCATCTTACCCAGCATTTAAATGTTTTGTACTTTCAGCACTGCGTTAAAGCAAACGCAAGGTTGGAGAGCCAATTACAGCAATGACACGAATGGAAATCTACATGTGTGTCCAGGACCAGGATTCCCATTTGGTGCAAAACAATGTCCTTGCATTAATGCCAATGGAGGCATGTTAATTTATACCTGCTAAGAATCTGACCGGTAGTTTGTCTCAGGGTTTTTCCTATCAATCATCCATGAAAATCACATTCTACATATACACCAATATGCTAACTGCACTACCGTTGGCACAACTTTGTTTCTAGGGGCCTAATTCTGTTCTCATTTATTCCAACGTAAATTGGGAGTAATTCTGTCGAAGATAATGGAGTTTCACCAGTGTATAAGTAGGGTAAGAGACTGAAATACAGTTTAATGCAAATGGCCATTTTGGGGAAATAGTGCTCCCAAAAGCTCCAATGTGAATTGTGAATATTTTTTGCTTAAATGAAAAATCTTTGCAGTATGGCTCATTAAGCTCCTTCATAGCACAGATAATCATTGGAAAAGAAAACTCAGAAACCCAGGGCCAGTTTCTAATCCCATTCATCATGGTGCAAATCCAGAGTAACACTATAAAAGCTAGATTCTGATCGCTCTTGCACCAGTGCCAATCGGGAGTAAATACACTGAAGTCGATGGAATTACATCTGTACAGAACTTGTGAGAGATCAGAATCAGGCCCAGTAGCTTTTAAGTCATTCTGGATTTACACTGGGGTAACTGAGATGAGACACTGGCCCCAAGACTACAGCTGTCTTCACGCTAATATAAAGTATCACACACATATTTTCTGAATGATTTAAAGCATATGGGTGATGGGGTGGGCAAAGGCATTAAGCCCCGCCTCTCCTCACATTCTTTGCCATTGAATTTCCAAGAGTTCCTGTTAAGAAAGAAAACTGTCTTCTCTTCCCCCTCCATTTCGTTCTTGTTCTCAGTAAAACCACACTCATTCCACTACTTTGAAAGCTCATAATATGATGGGTGAAAACAATTAAATGAAAGAGAGTGGTAATACCCATGGGAAAACATTTTTAGATATGATATTACAATCTTGTTTCAAAATTGGATTTTGCCAAGAGGAATTACAGTTTATTATAAAACACATTTTCTTTTAATTTAATTATATAATCTTTGACTTCAGAAAAAGGATGCTTAAATCAGACTCATTTGAGTTTCTAGTGTATTCACCCATCACCTAGGGCAAATTGGTTTAAATTAGCAGGTGACTATATAAGTTCTAGATGTGTGTCAGACAAAACTTTATCTGTGAACTCTGTATGAATGGCCATCTGCCTCAGCCTCACAGCAGTAGAAATCACAGGGATTGGGGAGACGAGTTTTTAAAGAGCAGTTTTTGCGCTGCTCTCAACAAAACCAGATTTGGGACTTTTTTTCCCCCTTTGTTAATGTTTTGCCAGGTCAGTTCATCACACTGCATGTCTGCACTATGCCAATAAAAACTGATGACCTGCAGTTAGTTTCTACCAGGTGCATTAAATTCCCATAACGTGAACAGATCTTGCTAAGTCTACCATAGCCTCTTCTTTTGCAGAGATTACATTTCCAACCTAATGACAAGTGCAGTTTGTTCAGACATTGTAGGCTCTAGCAGTACAGTCATTGAACTCTTCCTACAATCCTTCACGGTGACCCAGACTACCAGAAGCACATTGCTAACGGGAGGCTTGCAAAATAGCTGGAGATGGAGCAATATTTTGTGAGTTAAGTTTCGCTAATCCCTTCCCATCCCACTTTTTTTAAAAATTTCCATAAAACATTATAGACACCTCTGAGCGCCAAGTAGAAAGCTGATGGAGAGCAAGGAAGGTGCCAGTTTCATTGTGAAGGCTAATTGCTGCTAAGTAGAATTCAGGTCATTTATGCTGCATGCTTCTGCCACCTGCCTGCTTTACTGTTGTCTTTGCAACAATCCGCACAGCACTGGCAGAAAGCACTTCTGGCTCTATTAAAAAGAGATAACCTTACCTCTCTTCTCCTCACCAAGATGTCTCCTCTTCCCATCATCTGCTGCAGGAAGGAAAAGTAAGGATGAGGTTGCCAAGCAGCACTGATTCTTTGCACTGAGGTGACACCTGTCATTCAGAGATTTCAGCGCACTTTGGAAAAGGGAGAACTACTCTCCTACAGCTGGAGAAACCAATGCACAAAGAAGTTGTGACTTGCCCAAGATGATAAAGTCAGCGAGATTCAGGTCTCCTTATTTCCTGTCACCACTCTATGTACCAGACACCATTGCCTTTCGCGGAAAAAAAAATCACAGGCGCTAATGGAAGGTGGGCAGCTTTGCATACAAACTAAACTTTATTGTTCCACATTTCTATTCAAATCAAGAAGACGAGCTACGGATGCTGCAACATCCATTTGATTGTCAGCCCTGCCTGGACTATCCGTATTTGAAAATACTGTACTTGTTTACACGTGGGAAGAATCTCGTGAGCTGGCAGGTCTTCAAGACTAGAAAATTAAAATGCTCATTGAGACCCAAAATTTCAAGCACCTCCAAGTGTGACATTTATAGAAACAAATATGAGCATGTGGACACTGCACTTTACAAGTCAATACTTTACTATGGTTCTGATAGGAGTACGACAGCTTGCTTTGGTGCTACTGAAATTTCCATAGCAAAGGGAAAACACTGCAGTGCAGTCAGCAGTGTCTTTTTAAAAGCACATATGTTATCATGAATAACACCACATAGGACATCTTTCATCCTAGATCTCTAAGCTCCTTCCAAACCATACTGGTATCCCGTCTCATTTTGCCCAAGTAAAATATGTGCTTGCATGCATACATGCCAGGTTCTTCAAACTGGTGTACTCCCAAATATTGTGTCTGCATGTCCAGAGACCTATTTTAAAAACCTGGCCACAAGTATCTATGGGTCAAGTCCTTTGTGTTGCAGAACTCCTGAGCTCTGCTAAACTCTCATATAGAACCGGGTCTAATTTTGCATCCCTCCAGCGAAGTTTGCCCAGCTATTGCTGTCATAGCCAACCACTGAATGGTACACAGGTGTCCTGACTTGCCAAAAAAACCTGGATGACTTTTTCCTAACAACTATGCCAGAAATTCAGCCATAATTATAAGGAAAGAAAACACTGCCAAATGAAAGTGCAATTTTAGGTTTATAATTTATTGTACCCCAATGGATCTAAAATAATTAAAACTTAGACAGGTCCTTGGCTAACGATACTTTCATTCGTAAGAGCTGATAGCCCAGTGTGGAGCACACTCCTAATGGACAACTTTCACTGCAGATTCAGATTTCTATACTGCAACAGCATTAGAAGAGAAAAACTCTTAAAAAGAGACCCCATTTAGTGGGCAAGATGGCTTAAGGGCAAACACTAAATAAGCCCAAAGCACTTCTCATCAGAAAGTCAGCAGTAAGAATCTTTTTTTTTAAATTATAAATTCCGAAGCCCTTACTAACTGGAGGGAGAAAAAAAACAAAGTTTTGTAAAGGATTTCAAAAGGGGCCGGGGGGTCCTGCTTTGTATCCCGCAGTCTGTCTGCTGGACTGGATTAGAAATTATAGGGTCCCAGTTTTACACAGGCAATGTATTCTTTGCATAACCAAAAGGTGCAATATGTTCCTAGAGAAGAACACTATGTAGTTTGGATGAAGATTTTCAAAAGTGCAACGGTGAGTCAGGGCCCAATCCCCGCTGAAATGACTTTCCATCAAGCATTTGGGTTGGTAGGTACATATACATGTGACTGCACACGGATGCCTATGATGGCTTTCAACAGGTGGTGGGCACCTACCTCCCCTTTGTCTTTGAAATTCTCCCCGTTAGCTACTTAGGTTCTGATCCAGAAAGATACCAAGTCCTCTCAACCCGCCTCCCGCCCACCCAGTGACTTCAGCACTTTGCAAGATCAAACCCTAAATGGACAAGTCTTGCCGGTCGCTAAAATGCAGATGTATTCCAAGTGTTGTGAAAACACATGATCTCAGCCATGGCTGGCAAATACACATTACAAGGGGCTGTTTCATATCTTTGTAGTAGCAAATCTCAGCACTTAACCAGTAACGCAATAAGTCCTATCAAGAGCACGCTGAAAGGTGGAATAAATTTCATGGAGAACAATGAGGGTGATGTATGCATATGACCAACCCACAATAAAACTGTAGAATGGTAGAAAAAAATGCATACAGTCAATACAATAAAATCAGCACAAATATAGGCTGTGTAAGCAAATAAATCTAACGATCCAAATATTTTACAACACGCATAGAACACAATTTTTTTCCCCCCAGAAATCTTAGGGTAAAAAAAAAATTATACTGTTTTGCATCTTGCTGTATTGTAAAGGCATCAGCGGCTGTCTGCACAAATTACCATTCATCTAGGCGTTGTTGTGGAAATTTTCAAGGGATTTGCAGTAATTATATGACAAAATGCTTGCAAATCTCACTCATTGCTGAATAGAAACACACGGGTCAAAGATTGAACACTCTCAGCTTGGTAATTTGTAAATGTCAATCAGACTGGGGGCCACTGGAGGCATAGAAGCATAAGCAGGGAAAAGCAGAGCGATTCCGTAGCAACCAGAAAAAGGCTTTTCAATGCAGATTATAAAAGGCATAGGATAGTTTTACTTTCCAGCCTTTAAAAAAAAATCTAACTGATCACCTTGCACCAAGAGAAGAGGGGGAAAGGAGGGGAGATCGGAGGAGGGAACTGAAGAAAGGGAGGAAAAACAGTTTAAATAAAACTGGTGAGATTAAATTAACTGATACATACATTCGCGGTGGTAGATCGTTTGCTCTGTAATAAATATGGACTCCTATCTTCCCTTCTCCAAGACAGCAAGGAAAGCCAAATAAAATTAAAAGATACAACAATAAAAATTATAAATGCATTGCGGTCCCAGAGCCCAGCCGCCCGTAATGAAGGCTGTTGCAGAGTTGGTAGTGTGTTATCCATTCAGATCATAAATAGGTAGAAGGAGTCAAGGTGAGAGGGGTTTATTTACCCTTCCCTCCCCCTTGCGCCCTCCCAAAATTCGCTTCACCACAGGATGTACTTAGTTTAGGATTTTGGTTTAAAAAATAGTCAATGTAACTACTTACATTTTGCTGAAAATGGGATTTGGAACGGAAATGTTTTGAATTCAACAAAGGAAATAACCCAACCATCTACCTCTCCATGGGGAATACCTTAAAGTAACCTGATTTGCCTCTAAGGAGAAACACCTTTTATACAAGACAGATATTTCAGACATAATTATATATGAGATCCTGAATGGACACTGAGACTTCATGGCGCTTGCCCTTAGGAGTTGCTGGCTTTTTTGCAGCCTGCCCTCTATTTCAATGCTTTAAAAAATGACGTTTTGGTTAAACATGGCAATGTCTTTTTAAAAGGACAAAATGACAGGATTCAATGTTTCGTCTTAACAAGTACTATTGGCAGGATCAGAGGAATTCCCCATCGAGTCTTCCCCAACGCCAGCCTGAACCTATGCACTCCCAGGAGGCTGAATAGTGGCACACATCAGGCAAGACACCACGGAAACCCTCAGACCTGCTGGTTATTTATTAGAAAATAGGCCAAAAGGAGGGGGAAATCCCATTGTCTGAAGACCATGCCCTCTGAGGCGCTGACCACAAGATGCTGAGTCCCTCTGCTCTCATTGATGTAACAAAACAGAACAAGTGGGGAACATTCGGAACCTATTTGGAGCAACAGTGTACAGAAAAAATCCATCTCTTTCACGTGGCTTAATGACAGCAGTCCCTTTGCTTTCAAGCACAATGAGCTTAGCACCATTCCCCCCCCAACACTCTCTATATTTTGCTTGAATTTGGGGGTTCATATTGCTCCTGAACCTCAAAGTAAAACTGAGTCAAAACTACAGAGCTTCATGTCAAGAGGACAGATGGGCCCATGCCACAAAATTCAAATTCAGATCTGTGAACTTGGTCAATGTTTTGTACTGGGAATTTCAATGTGGCCCCTTCCCAAAAGAGACCCATATTCTGTAAAGTCTGGTGGGTTGGGGGTAGTTCTGAATTGAGGGTCACAGTTTGGGGCTCATTTCTTATCCCCGCCATATAAAATCATGAATCAGCCCAGGTTTGTTCAAAAGGGGCTTGATCCGAATTCCACTGAAGTCATAAGAAAGTAAGAATATCCATGCTGAGTCAGACCAATGGTCCATATAGACCAATATCCTGTCTTCCCAAAACGGTCAGTGGTACGTGCTTCAGAGGGAATGAACAGAATTGGGCAACTATGAAGTGATCCGTCCCTTTGTCCAGTCCCAACTTCTGGAAGTCAGATGTTCAGGGACACGCAGAGCTTGGGGTCATATGTCTGACCATCTTGGCTATTAGCCATTGATGGGCCTATCCTCCTCCTTTTTTTTAACTCAGTTTTACTTTTGGCCTTCACAATTTCCCCTGGCAAGGAGTTCCACA
Organism: Rafetus swinhoei; assembly: GCA_019425775.1. Classification (NCBI taxonomy): domain Eukaryota; kingdom Metazoa; phylum Chordata; order Testudines; family Trionychidae; genus Rafetus; species Rafetus swinhoei. Next base: position 8,205,990 of record CM033445.1, on the reverse strand, counting down.
GGTTCACTGTGCACTGTATGGAGTTCGGCCTTTTGTTTGTCTTAAACGTGCTGCCTGTTCATTTCATTGGATGACTTTTGGTTCTTACCTTATGTTAAGGGGAAAACAACATTTCCTTTTTCACTTTTCCCACACTGTTCATGAATTTATAGACCACTATCACATCCCCACCACCCACTTTGCTTTCTTTTTTCTAAACTGAACAGTCTCCATCTTTTCAATCACTCCTTGTAAGGAATAATTTTTGTTGCTGCCTTTTGTCCTTTTTCCGATTCCAATCTATCTTTTTTTCAGATGGAGGAAACAGAACTGCGTGCAGTATTCAAGGTGCGGGCATACCATGGATTTATAGAATGGCATTATGATGTTTTCTGGCTTATTTTCTACCTCTTCCCCCAGGGTTCCTTTCCATAGGACTCTTTCCATTGACTTCAATGGACTCTGAATCAGGCTCACGGTTTCCCAAACTCAGCATCTCGGTGAGTTCAGAATGAAGCTTATTATGAAATGTCAAACTTGGCAAGTTGTGTTTGGGTGTTTTCTCCTTACAACCACAGCAGCCACATGTCAAGGATCTGCTTAGATAGGACCTATAAGCTTGTCTCTCTCTCTCTCTCACATACACACACAAACACTCACTCACTCACTCACTACACTGCACCCAGTACCATTATCTGAATGCCTCCCAGAACTACATGAAGATCCAGCAAGATACTTAAGGACATGCATTACTTTAAACTTTGGAGTACAGGTTGAACTTCTCTAGTCTGGCACCCTCGGGACCTGACCGATGCTGAACCATTTTTCAAAAGTAATTTAGGAACTCTGGAGCCAGATTTTCTAAGGTGCTTAGGTATCTAAATATGCAGACAGGTGCCTAATGGGATTTTCAAAAACACCAGGGCATCTAGCTCTTAATGCTTTTGAATATCCCTCTAGGTGCCTATTTATATCTTTGGGCACTTAAATATGGGTTGAACCTCTCTAGTCCAGCACCCTTGGGACCTGACTGGCACTGAACCAGAGAATTTGCCGGACCACAAAAGGCCAATATTGTCTAGCAGTATTACCAACACTTCCACTGCTTACTGGGTTCTCAGAAGACATTTAGGGGTAAATTAGAGCTAACAACAGCACAGAAAACTGAGAGCCTTTGAGGTGGCTGAGGTGGCTGTAAACAAACTTTATGGAACCATGGGAAACTTGGCCACATCCATTATAACTGGACATCCAGCTAACAAAAATCATGCTGGACCCCAGATTTTGCAGGACCAGAGAGTGCTGGACTAGAGAAGTTCAACCTGTAGCTTCAATAGCACAGTTCTTTTGCCTAAAGTTACACATGCTTGCTTACCTTACTGACCAAAGGACCAACAACATCTCCATATGGATGGAGACAGACAATTAGCCTTTCACCTCTGGAAGTAATTCTTCCAGAGCAGGTTTAAGGCATGCTGGTCAAGGAGAAACAGAACAGAAGCTGCTCTACCTGTGCCTAGAGGACTTCATATTCCAGTCCTGTCAGTCCAACCCAGTTTCATGAGCAATAAATTCACTCAAAGATAAGGATCTCAAATACACTTCAACACTAGCATATTATTCTGCAGTTAAACCAACCATTTAATGGCCTCAAAATATAAACAACATGTTCCCTGGGACATGGTAACTACCAGGGCTAGAAAAGTTAAAATAAACAGAGCCATATGCAGCGGCATAGACATAGGCTCTGGACAGAAGATCAGTGCATCAATCAAGGAAATTCTAGAGACTTTTGTGAATACCAGACAAGAGGGCTGTACAATATATTTTATTATAAAATATAGGATTTTTTTGCCACATGATCCCAAGAAAAAAAAAACTGCTTATGTAATTGCTTGCAGGGAGACAGTCAATACCCCCTCACTACAGACCGCTAGGTCAAACCTTGACAACACAAACCACACAAAGAAAGGAGCAAGCCTCCTCTTCCACCAATTTTAATTTGGGGTCGAGAACAGAGGAGGGCCAGGCTAATGCCATTAATGACATGGCAAACTGGCAGAACTGAGAGGGACAGGCCATTAAAGTCCCATTGTTTCCTTGTTCTATCCCCATTGTCAGGGAGACCGACAGACTTGCCGGGCCCCTGGGCAAGGTGGGGGTAGCTCCACGCTCCTGGAAAGGGCAGGGTCTTGGATGGAAGGTGGGGGGGGCTGGGCAGCCAGCCCTCAGTGCCACCCAGAGCATGCTGCACTATGGTCTCTCCTCCCCAACCCCCCGCCCCAAGCCTTCAGAACCACCTAGAGAGCACCATGTGGCACTCCAGTGGCGATTTAAAGGGCCCCGGGGCAAATGCCCCCTTCTCTGCCCCCATCAGCTGGCCTGCCCTATGTCTGTCCATATCCAATTGATGACCCTTGTCTTATTCTTTTCGTTCAGTGTTTGCATAGCAGCTAGCACAGAGCTTCTGTTTGTCAGAAGCTGGGAATGGGCCACAGGGATGGGATCACGTGATGAGTCCCTGTTCTGTCCATTCCCTCTGCAGGCACCGGGCATTTGCCACTGTCGGTAGGGCTGTTCTTATGTTCACGGAGTTCTCAGGCACCCCTGCAATACAAATAATAAATACCAGCATTGCCCATGCTGAGAGGCCAGAGCTCCATACGGACTCTGTGCTGATTGTCCCTGGCAGCCCCAGGCTTGTATTCCTGAGCCTCCCTCGTCCTCTAGGTCCCTCCTGGAGCCTGGTCATCTTTCTCCAATTCCGCTCATCGTACTACACAGCTTTGCTGGGTATAGAATCACTGCAAACCCTGATGGATGTTATCTTCCATCTACCAGCACTGTCTTGGGCAGAATCCCGCTCCATGTAAGTGAAACCCTCATTGGGAGGAGGGGATTTATCCTGGGAACAGGGGTCAAGAACTTCCTGCTTTCCTTCCGCTTTCCAAAACCCCAGCTCAGCAGTAGAATCAGGGTCCCCCAGCAAGCAACGCCTGTGGAGTAACTGTATCTTACCACAGGCCTTACCTGCACAGGGCTTGCCCTAGCCCTTATTCAGTCTCTTTCTCTCAAATCACACATGCTTTGCTTAATGAGATTTTCCCTAACTTGCTTGGCAGTGCACATATCACATAGGTTCCCTAGATATTGGAAGATAATCGTTAACACCACTCCATCATTCGTACAGCTCCTAGCACAGTGGGATCCTGTTCCATGACACGGGCTTCCAGGCCTCCCCCCTCCCCCATGCAATAATAATAATGATGATAAATCCTGCCTCTGGTTATTGCATAATACTGTATTAGACTCTGCTTCTGCCTCTATAGTAGGACTCATGGGAAATATGCCATACCATGGGCTTTTCTCACTGTACTTATGTTGGAAAGGTTTGCCAAACAAAATAGTTAATAAACACGTAAGAGTTGCCATTTGTTCTTGCAACAGAAGATAACAATTGTTTGTTCACACACAAAATCTACATTCTTCCCTGGCAGCGTCGCTGTATAGTAATTAACTTGATTCAATCCCAGCCATGGATGGTTTCTGACAGAAAGCATTTAGATACTAGTTCACTGTTATCAACCGTAACCTTTTGGTGTAAGTTTCTTCTTTCACTGGTTTAAGATTCTTTCCTTGTGTGCCTGAAATGAGAACAGGAATGTGCACTTGTTTCCTATCCAATTATTTTATAGGGGGAATGCCTATCACTGTGAAGCACTGGGAATCTGATACCTGCTCTTGTAATTAGCTCCACCCTCAACTGAATTTAATGAATCTGAGAAAAAATTATGAAGTACCATAAAGCCACTAGTATCATAAAAAGTATAATAAAATTGAGAAAAGCTATTAAGTTATAAATACAACCAATACATGCAACATCACTCAGACAGCAGAAACTAGCTATAAAATAAAGACACTTTAAACCCTTATTCTACAAGTGACTAAGTCTCTTAATTCACAAGTCACACTTTCCTTTATGGCACCCAATCCTATTGTCTGTATCAAGAGTTTTATAACATAGACCTTCCTGTAGCAGCTAAAAATACACATGTAGGACAAAGGAGTTCATTCATTCCTTTCATATCTTTTACCATCTCTCAGCAAATGGTTACACAGGTCTTCGCTCTGTTCTTACGAAATGTCTCGCATACCCGATTCCCTAAATACTGAGGAAGTGCAAAAACCACTCTCTGGAGTTATTTTGTCACACAAGAATGGTACAGGATAAAAAGGAGTTGGCACACATTTATTAAAAAAAAATCTGAAGTTTTCAAATACTTTGTACTTGCAATCCTATTGTTCCAAAATATACACAGTGCCAAATTCTGTTCTCAGTTGTATCGGTGTAACTCCACTGGGGTCAACTGAGTGACCCTAAACTGATTCTGATATAACCAAGAGCCGAATTTGGCAGAGTTTGCACACACTGGTCAAGATTCTGAACCCATTTATACATGACTTAGTATTCGTAGTAGAACAGGTTGAATCTCTCTAGTCTGGTACCCTCAGGACCAGTCCTGAACCAGAGAATTTGCTAAACCATGGGAGGTCAATGTTGTCTAGTAGCATTACCAACACTTCTGTGGCTTACTGTGCTCTTAGAAGACAGTTAAGGGTAAATTAGAATTAAAAAGCACAGAACACTGAGAGCCAGGACTGGTGGCTGTAAACAAACTTTATGGGACCACAGGAAACTTGGCCACACCCATGATCACTGAACATCCTCATAACTAAAATCATGCTGGACGACGGATGTTGCTGGACCAGAGAATGCCAGACTAGAGAGGTTCAAACTGTAGTACCACGGCTCCTTAGAAGCCCCAGTCTTGGGCTAAAACAAATTGCACATAGAAGATGGCTGCTGTCCTAGAGAACTTGCAATCAAAGTAATTCTGCTTTTACAACTATTGTAACAGAAATGAGAAAATGGCCCATTAGACACCTGTCACCTTACATACCATTTCCATCTAATGAAACCAAGGTTTACATTACATAGGGCCTGATTTTGTCACACATACAAGCACTATCTTACTCTGTACATAGTCCCTTTGAAATCAATGGGACTATTTGCATAGCAAGGTGCTACTGAATGTGATAAATGTCCACTTTACATATTCCATGTTAACTTGAACACAGACAGTACTTGGTTAGCAAAACGACTACCCAGAACTGCCGCATTCACTTTTATAGGCTTTAAAAAAAATAATTTACAGAGTGGAACAATAATATGCTTTGCAACAACAAAAATAAATGTTTACAATGTGTGTTCCATTTCGATCACTATAACCTTAAAAGCAGATAATTACTTATCAAGATTTCTAATCACTGTGAGATCACTTCTTGCTTTAATTTACTTTAAAAGTCCTGCATATTTTGAATATTCATTGAAATAATTTAAAAGCCCCACTCACACCCATTATGTTTACTGTTAGCCCAATAAAACAAATAAGTTAATGATAATATTTACTATAATAATTTAATATTATTTCACCTATGTATTGGCTGAAAGGTCAGCTTTCTCTTAAAGTGTAGCCAATTTACTGAAAATAAATAACTATTATAAAAATATGCTTCAGATTCTAAGTCAGAGGCGCATGTCTCTGTATGTTTGTTGTCTGTGCGTCTGCATTTCTGAAAGGATTTTTGCTGAATTTCTAATTTAATTTTTGGAAACAGTATTAGAGCAAAAAAAACTACAGCATGATTTTTCTTGGAAATATTAAAAATATATGATGGATAGTTTAGTGCAATTGTTCTGTAAAACGATGACTAGACAAAACCACGAGTGCCCAGCGGATTGACAATGAAACATGACCTGAAAAACCTCTTATAATACAACAGGCATTAGAAAATACATTTACCAAAGCATGCACTCTAACTTATTTTTTTAACAAAACAAAACGAAATAAATAATGTATCCACCTGCTTTACCATAATAAAAACAAGCAAAACTTATCAAGACAGCTTTACTAGCTTGTTGTCCCATCTTGAGCCTATGTGACTTATCTTATTAATGACAGTTCATTAAGACACTAGCTAACTCTGACGAGTCACTATTTACAATGGGCTCTCATGGATACACAAAGAGAAGCAAAGGGAACAACAATAATCTGAAAAGTTTATGAGGTTAATTTTCATTAATTGTAATATATATCCTACATTCCTGGCCATTATTAAGTTTTAAACGAAGTTTGTTAATATGTACATGAGCTGTTGATCATTTCCCAACAAGATTGTTTATACTTATACTTCATACTGGATCGTTAAAATGTCAGAGATAGTTTTAACTTTTTTTTAAAAAAAGAGTAAAAATACAGAGACCATAACATTTGTGAAAGAGACATTCATACCACCTAAACCATGCAAAGTGGCTATTTGACTTCAGCCTGCCATAATTAAAGAACTTGTTCTGCATGTAGTGATTTCATTGAGTTTTTCCACTTATCAGAATGGACGGAGGAATCCCAAGTTTTAATATATATCTTTCATCATTTTCTTAATGTTTTGCAGCAAGCCTTCAGTGGTTTCCAACTTAGCACATTTACAGCAGTTAGACTTTCTTTTCTAGAAAGGATTGATTGGCCTTACTGGTAATTTTCCTTTCATGGATTCAACAAGATCTGGGGCTTTCCCCCTGTATGATATATATAAAATACATTAGTATGCAACTCAACCACAGACTTTGGAATCAACTCACAGTCCACAAATGTTTAGCCAACTAAAAGCAGGCGTGAGGGGAAGGGCTTGTATAATAAAAATGTAATCTACTGGGCTTTCTATTTTTTTTCTTTCTTACACTAAATGTGTCTGACAGGAGGTAAGCAATGCCAAACGTAATCTGAAATTCATCAACACAAATGGCTGCTGTTCTTGAGTGGGCAGTAATCAGAGGCTGTGTGGCAGTAATTGGCTGCTACAATCTATCTCCTCTCTCACTCTGTAAACATTCCACAGCATTAGACAACAGCCGAGTTAATTTCAATACGCCTCTTGCTATCAAATGAAATTGGCAGGGTAAATAGGAACCACTGTTTATTTGCTACTTACCTCTGTCTTGTTCAGCTTAAATACTGAGTAAAACCAAGTGCCATTAGGTCAGAAAGAAACTATACCGCCAAACATCTGGCTGCAAGCGAAAATGATATTAAAGAGTAAAAGAGAGAAACATACCAGTGTAATTTTATATATAGGCCAATCATAGTTAAACAAAATCTTAGTCAGAGACTTTCAGTTATACTTGAATAGTAGAAGAAATATTAATTTCCAGATTACCTAAAGTAATATTTAATATAATAAAATTATCTTAGCAGGGAATGAGTTCTGAATAGAAATGTATTAAGAAATGGCGAGTGATGTATTGTTCATCCATGTGAACTAATGAGGTCACAAACATCTAGCAATGAAATTCTGGGGGAAAAATTGTATATGCATTTGATGTCCTTCAGTCTGAGAGGTATATAACAACACAAAGGATTGAGGTTGTTTCTACTACAACAATGAAATCAGTACAGCTATGACAATTTAGACCATCTGAGGACTGGTCCCTGTATAAAACTTTTAATATTCATCCAAACTGGCCTAAAAAGTTACACAGCACTCTAAACCAGGGTAGAGAATAAAATGTAGGCAGGAAGCAGATATGTATTTTCACATTTATAACTTTCCCAGAAACACACTCAGCAGCTACTTGGGATAATATTTAGGAAAACCTCTGAGAGGGTTTTTCTCAAGGGTTGCTTTGCAGCTCTCACCAACAAATTAAGAATTTGGTAATTTACTTAGAGCAGCTCGTTATTTTTATTATTAAACCCAGTAATGTTTCCAAATATAAAGACACACAGAAAGGGGAAGGGGTAGTTCTTAAGGAAGTTATTTCTAATCATTTTCCTTAACTTAATAAGTGCTGTTATCAAGGGTGGGTGGCAGGTAACCGGTAGACCAGATTCTTCGTTTGATGTCAATAGAGTTACACCAGCGATGAATATGACCCATTTAGCCTCAGAAGTGGAATCGCTGACCCATTTGAAAATGCTTAGCTAGTGGAGGTCTACAGCTGCGTGTGTCTGGTGGAAGGGGGAGGGCAGCCTGTCCCTCTGTTTTTAAACCATGGGGCCAAACAGAGAAATTCAAAGATTTCTGTGGGAAAAATAAAACAAATGTGAAAAGGCAGCTCTTGTCCGCTGAGTAAATGACATATCTTTTGAGGTTGTCCTCACTAGCTGTCTGTATAAATAAAAAGCCTCCCCCCCCGTCTCCATTTTTGTTCCACAGAGCAGACTGTGCTCATTGTAGCAGTAAATGGAGTTCTTTAAAAAGGTGTAAGGAAGCTTTCTGTGTGACTGCTAGGCTGCCGACGGACCCCATAGATCACACTGAAATATAATGAAGCGCTAAGGCCGGGCCCGATCCTGCTTCCCTGGCACACCCACCGGGAGTTCTAAGTGAACACTCTCGCCTCCATCAGTGACTCTGACAGAAACACACGCCAAAGCCACCACATTATTTAATAAATGATGCTCAATACAACACTCCCCATTCAGCGTGCAGCCTGAACGTGGAGAGTTGTGTGTCACACTCACAGTCCCCGCCTCAACTGCCCTACAATTAAATAATTTTTCCCTCAGAAAGAAGTGAATTGTTCCTGGTTTTAAAAAGAGCACCGGATTGCACAGTAACGGACTGTCATTCTCAATTAGGAAGCTGCAATCCTGCAGTCAGGGGGGTTTATTGTGGGGGTTGCTGCTTGTTTGGGGCTTTTAGCAAGGGATGTTTCCTTAGCAATTTATGAGAATCCCTTCAGAAACACTGCTGTACAGCAGAGATCTAGTAAAGAGATATCTAAGTGGGCAATTAGAGAGCTCGCAATGAGATGACTTTAGTGTGTCTGGCGCATCAGCCAGCTCCTTCTGACCTCAACAGAAAAACTAAATGAAAGTTGGATCAGGCATTTAGCGTAGAGCAAACATGAAATCCTTTCACATTCATAAGTAATATCCCTACAAGACATGCTAGTTCCCTGGACTAGGGCATTGTGTAGTCTTAAACACTGCCAATGCACACCAAATAGTTCTGGCATTACGGACTGGTGCATAACAGCATGCTATTGTGAGATGCAGTATCTGCATCCTCTAGAAAGGAACCTTTTATTGAGAGATGCTCAGTGGATTTCTTAGTGCTCGTGGAAGTAAGGAATTGACAGAGAAGAGGCACCAATCCAGGTAAGCAGTAGATGCCTGCTTCCCACACGCAGCCCTGCCCATGCTGCTCAATTCTGAGCAGCCACATTGCCCCTTCTCTTCCCATCTTGGGGAATAAACAGCCCTGGATTGTCCTGTCTTGTTTGCTCACAGCCCCTTCCTGGACAAGAGGCACAAATGTGATGAGACTGACTATTCATAGTAGCAATTCTCACACTCCTGTAAACCCTCGTGTGGATGTTCCTAAGTGGGTTTAAAAATGGTTAGGTGAGGTTTGCTTGCACATGCGCATTTATCAACGCAGCCTAAACCAGGGTTAAATCAAATGAAGAGCATCCACTCAGAGCTGGAACTGGTTTAAAATCACACTTATAGTTGAACTACTTCAGATTTGTGTGTGGACCAGAACATTAGAGTAGAAGCTGGTTACCTCAAGCACGTTCCTACCTCATGCATTAATCATTTGCTCTTTCTTAGGTCAGGTCTACACTGGTGGAGAAAATCAATGCAAGATATGCAACTCCAGCTACATGAATTGCGTAGCTGGAGTCGACATACCTTGCATCAATTTCCCAGGAGGCCTCATAGTGGCAGGTCCACAGGAGAAACACTCCCAACTTCTCTTAGTCTTCAGAACAGCAAGGAGTACCACAGTGGACGAGGTCACACTCAACATTCGATTTAGCGGGTCTTTACTAGACCCGCTAAATCAAACCCTGGAAGACAGATCACCAGAGACTCGATCCTCCGATAAGTGAAGACAAGGCCACAGACTGCAAGCTCTTTGGGGCAGGGAAATCTGTCCATCATATACCTTGCACAATGACAACTCGATTTCTAATTGACACTGCTCAGTACTTATGACAATCAAAAAATATTAATCATTTGCACACGGAGGAGGGCCAGGCTCTCCTCTCACGCTGGTTTTACACTAACTTCTGTGGAATCTTTCCAGATTTACACCAGTGCAACTGAAAGCAGAGTTACTTAGGATTTGAACAGAGTTTGAACCAACCTGCTTCCAACCTATAAACCCAACACGGTTAATGGAATTGCAGATCGAATGGAATCAGGGGAGCTCCACTTTAAACCAGGATAAGGGACTACAGTCATAGATACGAAAGTGCTTAATCAGAGGAGCTGTAACCTCACTCACTTGGCTACATTTACATGACAGCACCTAACCAGGTGGCCCTAGAAGAGACCTGCCTCTTTGTACACCTACCCTCTACACCCCTCACTTGCCCTCTCCTTTGGCACACTGCATTAAACCCTGACCAAGGTAGGGATTGCGGAAACACTGCTTGATCATCATTCTGCTTCCCAAGAGAGGGCCCAATCCTGCAAAGGTATAAGCACACATAGGCTGCCCTAGGCAAAGGAGTTTAAATGTGTTTACTCCTATGTATATCACTGGGGCGACTTGCTGGAGGTGCTCATACTTATCTGGATTAGGCCCTGAAATTGTTCAAGCATTTCAACCCTTACACCGCTAAATTGCTGCCACAGGCAATGGGACAAAGAAATTAGCAAACTGGTTTCTTTAAGGGAGCCACAGAATTACAGTGCTAGAATTGTAGCATACACCAGCAGACTCTGTAGCAAGGACAAATTAGGAATGAAAACTACTGTATTGAGTCCAGAAATGACTCACACGGAATCTAATGGTCTTGCCCAAGCAATCACTGAAGACTGGCGCTCTTCCTTTTTACTAAATGTGGCATCCTACCATAGGTGGGCTTGTTGTTTTAAAGACACAACTGAAAAGACAGAGGCCTTGATTATGATGTCACTCACAAAGGTTTTACGCTAATCTAAATCTACTGACTTCTGTGGAGTTGCTGCTGATAAACACCAGTGTAAGTAAGAGCAGAATCAGACCCAAAGTCTCTGTCCCAAAATTTGCTTTACTTTAATGAATAACCAGCATCTGGGGGGTTGAACCAGATATGCTGCTTTTCTTTTGGCCAGGGACAATGGAAGGGGAAGGGATCAGGGGACTGCTCATTAGGTTTTACCCCTTTGAAGGCTTCCCATCCCTCTGATATCTTTGTTTATCCTGTGTAAAAATCTTATGGTATTTTATAAATACTAATTCATCCCCAGATTATGCCTGGCAAGTAGGTATTATTGTCCCCAGTTTATACGCACAGAGAAACTGAGTGTTACACAGCAAGTTGATGAGCCCAAGAGTGCTAACTCACAATCCCCTGCCCTAATCATTGCAGGACATGTCCTCTTTCTTGCTTTTGTAATGCCGACAGGCAGAACCAAACCTGGGACCTCTAGAGCTTAGTGCATAAGCCTTGACTGCATGAATTAAAAACCACCAGGCTCTCAGCTAAGGCTGTAGAGCAGACTTGTAATTCTTTCTCTAAGTGGCCTTGGTGCCAATAGATGGGGCCATGCACCATGCCCAGCAGGTGTGTGGGTTACAATGTACTTACTTAGGTCTCATGATTAACCTCATTTACATTTTTTTCTATTAGACATCTTGCTTCAGTCTAGCTCATCTGCCTTCACCTGGCTTGTTTCATTTGTGGCTCCTCTTCTCCCTTGTTTTGATAGGTTCCTTTCTGTGGTTGTGATTGGTGACTTAACTTATGTTCCGGGAAGAAGATTTAGTACAAGACGACATAGGGCCATCTAAGCATCAGGGCAAAGGGGTTTGAAAAGTAGCTGGAAAATGGCTGATGCATTTCTTAGAGCAAATAGGATCTGCACATTTTATCTGAATAAACCGTATACCCACAAAGAAGCCATGTTCAATATATACAGAGATTTTTATACTGGAATGTATAGTGTCCCTTTAGTTTATGTCATAACAGAAAATATTGGGAGAGGTTCGGTGCTTAACAAGCTCCAGAACTGAAGGAAACAACCTAGAGGCATTCCAAAACCAAAAACCTAATGACTGCCACAAACATGTCCCAATATTATAATAAGTCAAATTGGATGCCATCATAGCAGGTTTCACATGCTGCATTTTCGACCCCACAATCAAAAGTAAAACATAAACAGTGTTTGCCTTCTTTAAATAAACAAACAAATAAATAAATAAAAGCTAGGTAAAACATTTAATTAGGATCTGAATGATATTTACAAGAGATAACCTGGCTCCAGATAATTGTACTAGTTGATAGACTAATAGATGAAAGTGATACTACCATAAAAAAAAACCCTAAGAAAATTACTCTGAATTTTCTAAACTGCACCCAACATTAGAAGAACTCAAAACCATTTTCAGCCTCATCATTGAAAGTAGTTGGCATTCCTTGTGTTATAGACTGGAAACATACAACTAGCAACCTCAACCTCCCCACCCAGCTACGTCAGCACAGAGGATAATTTCTTCTGAAACAACCAATTGCATACTGTAAGCACTTCCTTTGAATGTCAGAGATGCACAGCCAAAAGGAAAAAAAGAAAAACAACTTCCCAGCAAATAGCTTCATCATTATTTTACTTGCCTTTTCTGACATCAGATTACTTTGTTTGGTTTGGGGAGGGGGCTTGGACAGGAAAATAATAAAGTAATACTAAAAGCCACATTTTCAAATTTAACAAGTGGGGTCACACTTTTGAAAGAACTCAATAATTAATATAATGAACACTTGAAAATCTGGCCATCCGTGCCACTATGGGATCTTCTGGGTGTGCTGCACTTTGGAGAAGCTGGGCCTCCTGTTGGTGCCTTCTTGGTAATCGATTGCTTTTAAAAATCTAGCCCCAGTGGTGGGTGCTGAGCACTTGAAAATTTGGCCACGAGCTCTTTTGAAAATCTGGCTAATAGCATCTTTAAGGCTGAGTTTAATTCTGCAGACCTTACACAGGCAATACTCTCAATTAGGTCAGGCTCGAAAAAGTGACAAGTCACTCTACTTAGCCACTCCTGGAAGAATCCCACTGAGGTGTTTAATTCTGCTGGGGTTTGATCCTGCACCACTGAGGTTCTTGGATGCAGAATCTGCCACCTGATTAGGGAAAGTATCAATTTTCCAGACAAATAATTAGAAGGGGGATTGTGCATGTTTTGTAGAGATTTGCTTAAGTACACTTTGTAAAATCAAACTAAATCCTTTATGGTGTTTCCAGTGCAGCTGAAGGGAGGAAAAAACCAAATCCATTAAAATACCACTTATATTACTAATAAATTAACCAATAGTCAAATAATAAAATACTGCTTTTAGGTAGCCCTCTGATACCATGAGACTCAATAATATTATTTTTTAAAATAAGATAAATAAAAATGGTATTTTATTTATCAGTTAAGCAGCAATCACAAGGTATAGTGAACTGCAGATACTAATCAAATTCTAAAAAATAGGGTCACGCACACCTTAGGACAGTGAATAATAACTAAGGAAGAAGAACATGATGAAAATCACAGGCAAGAAAACAAAACAAAAATTTGAAATGTCTTTCTGCTCCCAAGAAAAATTAAACCAACAGATGAAAACTCTTTGAGCCTGAAATAAAATCACTGCTATTCCCCTATTTAATCCCCTTTTGCAGCAGCCTGTTCCCCACCCAGTTATTTCTTTCAGGAAATCAGAATCTATGCTGCATATTTTCAAACCATCTGTTAAATGGGAAAAAATCACCTGTTTTCTGAAAGCACTACAAATATATTTTTTTTTATTTCAAGAGGCATAATAAATTACTTTAATTGTGATTACTGTTCTGCCTCTTCAGGCCAGCTAAATAACCCTATTATACTGAACATGGCTTCAAAATTTTCTATGGCATGAACTACAAGTGAAAAGAAACGGAGTAATTTATTTGTTTATTCTCATTCCCGTTGTATTTGTCACCGGAGACACTGCACCCAAACATCCATTTGCCGCTAAAGAGATGACATAGAATAAAGAATGCGGGAGGAGGGGAAAGTGCCTTTTTTCAAAATTAAACATCCTCCTCTCAGAAAGGAGACTGTAATTTGGGGTGTTAATTTCCAGTCTTGTACAGTTCCCCTTTCCTTGTTATTTATTCTTATTGGTACACCAAAACATTCATTACACTTCTCTCTCCTCCTGTACCCTTTTGTTTTGTGTGTCACACAGTGTCCTGCACTGCAGTCCTAGGTCGCATCGTCTAGATATACATTCGTTTTTGCCTTTTCCGGAACAACATCATCATCATTGTTCTCGTCTATGAAGAGCTGCTTTTGGCTGCAGAGAAAATCTCCTGGACAGTGTTAGCATATGCCATTAAGGCTGCATAGGAGAGGTGTTTGCCATGCTAACTGTGGCAAAAGGGACTGAATTGTCCATTGCCACATATTTGATTTGGGGCAGGATAAACACTCTCTTTAGAGCAATACAAAGGCATCATTCTTCCTACTATCGTCCTAGACATCCAAGTCCCAACCCATCATGCACTGGATGACCTACCAGGTTTTTTTCGGCAGCTTCAGGGGATTGCCAATTTAGTCTGTACAGGAAAAAACAATAAATGGTCTGGTAGCACTTTATAGAATAACAAAACATGTAGACGGTATCATGAGCTTTCGTGGGCACAGCCCACTTCTTTTGATGACCGGAGTTTTTTCCTGGCTCTAAATGTATATGATAATAGCATAAAATTACAGAGCTGCTATAAACCCACAGGTTCTCTCAGTTTGACCCTACAGCTCTTTAGGTTACATACATTGTGGGAGGAACACCTCAATCGCTAGACATTGGGCCAAACTACAAAGTTCAGAACCAGATCTAAATTTTTCTCGTGTCCGGGGATTGTTTTGGATCCAGTGTTTTCCTCTGTTCCACTATAGTAACAGAACACAGCTGGAAAGTTTGGCTCCAAACCTGAATCAGAATTTTTCCCAAAGTTCATAGGTGCTCAGAATTGGCTCATCTCTTGTTTCTAACTAGGCTCAAATATTACAGTGCAGCTACTTTGTGAACATTGCTTACATGCTAATCTACAGTGTATTATCCTGAGCATCTCCTCCCTTTTTTTCTCCATGAAGAGACACTCTCCTACCATAACGTATTCTCCCTTTCCTTTCATACCAGAGGGATAAGAGCAGTAGTCAGAAATGCCTTATTGGTTCTGAGCAGCCACTAATGCCTTCATATTTCAGCTCTCCTACTCCTCAGGGGCATCTAGTCTCTCTTAT
Organism: Rafetus swinhoei; assembly: GCA_019425775.1. Taxonomy (NCBI): domain Eukaryota; kingdom Metazoa; phylum Chordata; order Testudines; family Trionychidae; genus Rafetus; species Rafetus swinhoei. The sequence goes on along the minus strand of CM033445.1, from coordinate 8,190,690 downwards.
ACGGGCCAAATTCTGCCTTCATTGACACACATGCAATTCCCACAGAACGGTACCCATGTATCTGAGGCCAGGGATTGTCCTGATACATGTGTGCAACTCGCTTGAATGTGAACTGAAATAATATCCATCCACAGGAGAATTAGAATCCAAGACAGCAGCCTTCTAACAGTGCTCCTGACCCCTCTGTCTTACCGATACCAAGAAGTGCAAGAACTTGCCCATTCTTCTACCCTAGAACTCCCACCTGAGGCCCCCAAGCTGTCTCCTCATTGCTATTTTAGTCTTAAGATTCTCCTTGCAGAACAGATGGAAACACAGGCAGGCCATGCAGCAAAGATGATAAAAACAGCACACCCTCCCTTTCATGTCTATGCCATAGAGAGATGAAAGGAGCAGACACTTGACCCCTCCCCTCCCCCCTTGGCCAAAACTGTTTCAACAAGGGACGGTATCATTGCCTTCCTGCCCTGCATTAGGTCTTCTGTGCCTCAGAAGGGACACGAGCAGTGCAGAATTGAAGGAGCTATGCTCACCACAGATACACAACAGGGTCAGATTTACCCTACAGACCCCACAGGACAGATTCACAGCTGGTATCAATTGTCAAAGAATGATTGATTTCAGTGGCCCTATGGAAAGTTACCTCAGCTGAAGAGCTGCCCCCGGAAGAACATTGGGAAAATGCTACTGACTGGAAAGGTGAGGGGGCATGGATCACAAGGAACACAAATCATTTGAGGCAGCAAATCAGCCGGAGGAGGACAGAGCTCACACTTAACTTCTTTGAGAGAGAACTGGGTATTAAAGATACGTTGGAGGAACAGGAGAATGCTAGTTGGATAGAAATCACAATGGAACTGAGCACTCACAACATCCATTGAGAGCAATAGCTATCAGTGCAAGAATAAACACTGGGCTTTTCACCTGAATATTTTTGCCTTACTGCCATGTGTGTCTCAATTTGGCCAGCATGACTCCCTTGTTACACACAGGAAAGGGGATGGGGGTTTGCAAAGGGTGAGGAAATGAGCCAATCTGAATGGTTATTCACCAGTAAAGAAAAAAATTAAAAATAATAAAAATGTTAACTGAGAATTTTATTCTCATGTGATGGTGAGTAAAGACACTGTCATTTGCCGCCTTTTTAATTGGCACTGAAAAGTGTGATTCTGCTCTCATGGATGCCAGTGTGAATATGGGCTGAGTGCATTCAAGTTATTAGGCCCAATCCTCTGCTGGAAGAAACTGGAAAAGCAGCCTGATCTGGCCAGTGAGAGGTGTAAAACCCATGTGAAAACAGAATCAGGGTATGGTTTCTAAGGCTTGGCTCCCTGTACATATTCTGGGTCTGATTTTTCCAGCTCTCCAACTCCGATTTAACACACATAACACCACTAACTCTTGGTTTACACTGGACTGGAATGAATCCTTGTCTTAAGACACACGCTGTGTTCCATTCCTGTCCCCACACCCATGTCTGCCTTGATGATGCTTTTGAGAACTAATATTTAATATGTTTATCGCAGTGCTGCCCAGAGCCCTCATTCAGGATCAGCCTCTGCCCAAGGGAGGGGCTGTACAAACACGCAGGAAATCATAGTTCCTGTCCTGGAGAACATATCCTTCAATGACGGACTGAGATCCCAACTTAACTGAATGTCTCTCCCGTCAGATCATCCCAGGATGTGTCTTTTCTAATTTCCCTCTCAGGCACTCAGTATTTTGTCAGTTCACTGTACATCCCCCTTCCTGCAACATTAACCCCTCATTCCCCCCTCATGCTCCTATCCTGATGCTCTCTCAGCCTACATACCCATCACCTGCTATTTTACTGCCTGTCCAGCTTTAACCTTTCACTGGTTGTCATTCACATCCCCATCTCTCCTTTTGATTTTCCTAATCCTCTAGCCAGCATGGTCACCAACACTCCAAGTCTAATTCTCCCTCTGCTTATCACAGATCATCCCCCTACAAAGCCCCCACAATAGAAAACAACAGCAGCACATAGACGATGACTTTCTATTGTCCAATAACTATTTTTTTGTCTTTTTCAGTGGAAGTTCAATTCTTTCCACTCCACATTTCTGTTTGTAACTCCCAGTTTAATGCATTTGGTTTTGTGTCCAGAGGTATAGGGGTTTTGAGTATGGGTAGTTTGTGGTGTTGTTTTGAAATAGAGGCATTCTGGTCTTTTAAATCAGTAAGCTGAGGCAGAGGTAGCCAGGAGATTCTAACAGAGCTTTGACAAGAGACAGGAGTTCTGATCACCTCGTAGGAATATGGTGCAGGTTTGGCTACATTTTTGCAACCAGGTGTTGTGAGCTACAAGGCAGAACAAGGCCCTTCCGTAACAATCTCACAGTGCTGAACAATTTCTTCTGCTCCCATCCTCAGTGCAAGCCCTCAAAAGGGATATTGACTAATATCACAGCTCCACCTAGTGCTTTGTGTTAACTATTTCCTCCGTGCGGAGACACAGACCTGGAAGGCTACACTCCAGTCCATAAGCTTGGCCTGCTAATTTGACAGAGAAGGGAAAAAATTAAAACATATTAAAGGTGTTAATAAGTGACTTATTTAAACGGAGTATCACATATTGAACATTAATCACTTTGCAGTAAAAGTGTAATTAAGGAGTCAGTCTGCCTTCTGGGGAAGGCTCGCTTGGAAGCCAAGGGAAAATGGTCTCTTTATTAACACAAATTATTTTATTTGGCTAAAGGTAATAATTCTAAGTGAGGTCAACGGGACTTCTGCACACGAGAATGGCACTATTGCCCGGCCAGTGTTTCCATGGTGACTGAGCTAAGTTCATCCTCCACACAGTAATGGATTTGCTCTCTTACCACCGGTTTGAATTGTTTCTGAGAAAAACAGCATTAGATCTGTCAGACGCATCTTCTCCTTGCCGGCAAAAGGAGAGAGGGAAGGGGGTGGGGAGAATTGGAGACATTTGAGAAACACATTTAAGCAATATACGGGACTTAATTTTTTTTTAATAGTAAAACATTATTCTCCTCCCTCGCCTCTTTTTTGAGGCTCTGCGAGTTCCTTTGAAATAAATGGTAAGGAAAAGGCAGATTGTGAAGTGATGATGGATGTGGTGAAGGTGGGAGGGGAAATGAAAAGTGGTGCCAACCTCTATTAAAGACCCTTAAAATAAATAAAATGCCAAATTTCTCTGTTGAATTCCACCTGATACCAAAGCAGCGGTTCTTGTAAGATTTAGAAGTACAGGGTCTTTTAAAGATCCAACCCCAATCTTACCTACCATGGTGTAATCACTGTCATAAGGGCAGGAGGAAAATGAGGCTAGTCTATATGCAGATTTTGTACTGGTATAACTATGTCACATGGTGAGTATGTATTTGTGGGTTTTTTTTGGTGGGGGGGGAGGTTACCAATATAGTTATACTGGTACAACTGTGGATGCAATAATACTGACATAAAGATGCCTTATATCAGTATTGCTAATTCCCCTTCCCCTACAGGAATACGCTATAGGGATATAAGCACTTTTTACAGTGGCGTAACAGAGTTCACACTGGGAGGGCTGTACTGTTTTAACTATACCAGTATAATTCAAGACACAGGGACAAGACCTGACAGAGATATCAGGCCTGACTAGTATTGGTAAGATCACTTCATTATCGCGCGTTTCTTTCTCTACATACCGCAGCCCCATTCTCAGCTAGCGTCAGTCGACTTCAGTAGAGATACACCAATTAACACCAGCTCCGCAGCCTGGCCTAGAAGCAAGGGTCCATACTTAGGAGTCCGAGCAGACATGGTGGGAGAGGGGTTGATCTTACTTTCTGTGCCAGCAAAACAAAAAAAGATTGTTTTTCCCTTTGAAACGCTTCGCTAAGAAAGGGGTGGAAAGGCCAAATCGCAACCTGGGGAAGCTACCAAAAATATAAGTTGCAGCTAGGGTTGCCAGATGGTTTCAACAAAAATACCGGACACACTTGACATTACAGCACAATCTACATTACATCTTATTTAGAAAATACCGGACATTTATATTTTCTCAGTTATATTTTCCCAATTTGTTTCCTGAACAGAAAGCTCAAATACTGGACTGTCCAGTTCAAAACCGGACACCTGGCAACCCTAGTTGCAACCGTGCTCATATAGCTGTTTTCAAGCAGATGCTCTTGCTTCCAAAAGAAAATAAAATGTTCTAATGAGAAAAGGTGGAAGGCCCGCTACAGAGTGGAAGCTGAGCCATGAGGTGGGTTACAGTCTCCAGACTGCTACCCAAGGTTTTCCCCCAAGTTCAAGTTGTAGATGCTTGTATTTTTGAAGCAGGGGACATGGCCATGCCATGCAGTGTAGTGACAACCCTGACAGTCCTAAGGGATCATGGATATGTTACAGTACCTGACACGCCTCTAATGAATACCTTCCACCTGAGAACCTCAAAGCGACACTGCACACCAAGGAATGAAGCAAACATATAGTGAAGTCTGGGGTTTCTTAGATCAGTGGTTTTCAAATTATGGGTTGCAACCCAGCACTGGGTGGTGGAATGTCGGGCACTGGGTCTCATTGCTGCAGCGGGGTCAGGTGACCAGTGGGGGTGCTAAGGAAGCTACTTGCCTATCCTGGCAGCGCAAACTGTGCTGCGCCCCAGAAGTCGCTGGCAGCCGGCCCAACTCCTGGGATGGGGCGGGGAGAGCGCGCAGGGCTCCACGCACTGCCCCTGTCCTGAGCACTAGCTTCGCACTCCCATTGGCTGGGAACCTGCTTCTGGGGCGCAGCATGGTGTGCAGTGCCAGTAGAGGCAGGAAGCTGCCTTAGCCCCCCTGCTGCACCGCTGACCAGGAGCCGTTCGAGGTAAGTACCTTCTGCCCCAGTCTGACACACATCCCGCCCCTGCAAAGCAGGAGCCCCCTCCTACACTCCAAAGCTCGCCTCCTCAGCCACACACCGGAGCCCGTCCTCTAGTCAAATTATGTTGGGGTGTAGGCATCAACAATTTTTTTCAACTGGGTTATGAGAAAAAGGTTGAAACCCGCTTCCCTAGGACATCAGCCTGTCCTGTCAACAGGAAGATTTGTGAACATGTAAATGGAAGATTTCGACTCCTGACTCCGTATCAGAGGAAACCTTACAAAGCATTGCAGGCCACTTCCTCACCATGAGGATGGGTTGGGGTCTGTCCTCCACAGACTGCTGCTGGCTGCAACTAGGACACTGGGTGTTGGCTCTATTGGCTTTCCCCACTGCCAGTCTGAGCTGAAGAAGCCACATCAATGACAATTCCCACAGGAAATAAAAGGTGAGTTTCTGGAACAGAATAAAAAAGCAAACAGACTGAGCTATGGAAGGAGTAGAATAGGAGCATAAGGGCTTGTCTAGGAAAGGTAAAGGATAGGAAATGAAATTCAGCTCCCTCCATTTAGAAAACATACCAAATGGCATTTCCTTGCTTGATGAACAGGATGATTTCTTCTGGATTTATATACTTATACCCTCTGGCTTTCCATTTATAAATCAAGAGTGCTCTCCTGTTTTTCATAAAAATCACTGAATCCTTCAGATAAAAAGTGCTACCAAGATCATAACAGACTCAGACTCTGGGCTGCTCAGAATCTAGAGCCAGGTGGAGATCTTGTAAGTGGAGCAAGTCTGAAATCGATGACAACCCAAATACATTCTCAAAAGCCCAAGAATCCTCCTCCGTGCCATACTGAAAACATGCTGCAAGAAGAGCTCCTATTTATAAAACCTGGTTTCCTTTTTATCCAGAGATTGGGGCCACTATTTTACAGAGGGTAAAGATACCTCCACTAGAGGACATCAAGCTATATTTTGCACCAGCTAATCAAAGCAGAAGGCACACCATAATTTGGGAAGGGTAACTTTTTTCCTTTCATACACGCTTTCCTCCTCTACAAGAGAGTAGAATCTACCATTGCAGGTGGATTCTACTCTTCTTTTCCCTCACTAAAATTTGCAGGACGGTAGGAATGATATTTAAAGAATTTGCCCCAGAGAGACACCAACTTTTAATTGTTTTCTAGTACCGTTAAAGCATCACACTGTTGTAACATAGTTCACATCCCCACCTAACGTGGTTACAAACACTGTAGCAAGAGTGGTAAGATATCTTACTATTGACTCACTACAGGGGAAAGCTAATAGTCTGTAGCATGGTTTTAGTTTCCACAGTTGTTGCGAGGGAAAATACTCCCTGACCATACTGGACGCTGAAATTTTATTACAATTCTGCTAGCAACAGCCATGTTGGAACCATGTTACCAATAGGACTTAAGCTGCAATAAGTCACTCATTACCTGGAAATACCTTCAGCTCCTTAAGATACAGAGTCTCATTTATAAACAGAGATCAACATGTTTAGATAGATAGATAGATAGATAGATAGATAGATAGATAGATAGATAGATAGATAGATTCAAAGCCTCATAAATATATTAGTAAAATCCAAAACCAACTTGGACTGTAAAACCATGTTTCTCCAGACACACATTCATGCTTGCAGAACTCATGTGTTATTCTGTCTCTGGCAGATTATTGTCTGAATACAATAGTGATTTATCTGTCTCCCATGTCGTGCCATTCGTTTATGTACAGTATTATACATTGAACATAGCATTAAGATTTTACTATTATTCTTACCTTTCAATGCACAAGATAAGAGTGTAAATCTCAGAGACAATGGATATGTCAACATAGTTGTTCTTGTGTTACAATTTGGGTAGTTTTTGGTATGTTCTCTCACCTTGAATGAAGCAAAAGCTAATATCATTTTTCTCCCACCATGCACTAAGAATTGGCTTATCATGGAATCAAACCTAATTTAATTGTTCAATGGCTTAACAAAGTTGACACAAGCAGCGTGTCCGATGTGGGAACATTAGCATCCCGGGTACCACTGAAACATTCTGTCAGAAATGAGGGGGAAAAAATTGTGAGCAAAACAATTCAGTCAGGGACCTCAGGCGCATCAACAATTTCCTTTATCCTCCCACCCCCTTCGCGCCCGCTCTAAAATATATGTCCTGAAGGTTTCTAAATAGAATATAAAATACCAAACATGCTTTTAAACTTTAATCAATGATCCCTCAACCTAGTTAAAGTCAGCAGTAAGAAGATAATCAACAGACAAAAGGAGCGCCTGTGTAGAATTCTGCAGGGTGCATGGGAAATTCAGGGGGATTCATGAGAAATAGAAGAGATTGCCTCTAGATCATTGGCACCAATCCAGCCCAGATACGGTACAGCTGAGAATTTTTTATATCTGACAAAAAAACAAGTAGTCCTGCATAGATATATATATATGCCAACTTCCTAACGGTCAGGGTGGTTAAACGCTGGAATAAATTGCCTAGGGAGGTTGTAGAATCTCCATGATTACAGATATTTCAGATCAGGTTAGATAGGCATCTGTCAGGGATGATCTAGATCAGGGGTCAGCAACATATGGCACGCCAGCTATAAGTGGCACGCAAGATGATATTGAGTGGCACATGGGGAGGCCATGCTGCCACTGGAGCCTTGCAGATGGCACGCAGCCGCAAGCCTGCAGCACCAGATCCAGTGGGCAGGCAGGGAGGCGAAGAAAACAAACTCACTCCCCTCTCCCATGCAGGCCCCCTGCTCCCCTCCATGGAAAAGTCCCCCCCACCACTGGGCGTCCGCCTCAGTTGCTCCCACGGGGCAGGCTGCAGATTGGGCTGTGCGGGGCCTGGCCAGGCGGGACGGGCTATCATGGTGCACAAGTGGCCAGTGCCCTCCCCCTTCCCTGGCAGCAGGTTAGGCTGCACCATGCCCGGCAGCGGTGGGAGGAGGCAGTGCTGGGGCTGAGGACCCTGCACATGCAGGACACAGGTGGGGGCTCAGGGCCCTTTGGGGCTTTGCTCCCACAGGGACTCGGTTTGAGGGCACATAAACCTTGGCACGCCACTTCTGAAAGGTTGCCAACTCCTGATCTAGATGGTGCTTGGTCCTGCCATGAGTGCAGGGGACTGGACTCGATGATCTAGATGGTGCTTGGTCCTGCCATGAGTGCAGGGGACTGGACTCAATGATCTAGATGATGCTTGGTCCTGCCATGAGGGCAGGGGACTGGACTCGATGACCTCTCGAGGCCCCTTCCAGTTCTAGTCATCTATGATTCTATGATTCCCACCTTGCTACCCAAAGAAACAAACAGTCTATTCACAAGTTACAGCCAGTCCCACATAACTTATTAACAGCTAGTCAAGATTAATCAAGCAAAGAAAGCTAAAGCGGGTCCCTAATTAGTCGCTGATGATAACTATATTTGTCATTCTCTCCCAATTAGTCTACTGTACATTTAGGAGTTTAATTGCACCTTGTTCTTCATTTAAATGTCATCACGTGCATATATTCTCTTCATTCTTTAGTCAATTTGACAAAAATTTGACATTAAATATAGATTATCTTTAGATTTTCATAATTAACACAACTGAACTGTCTTAGGCCTAAATATTTCTTCTTACACTATAAATCTAGCCAGTCTCTTATAGCCATATATTGTAAAGAACTACAGGAACTCAGCTCAATATTTCTTCTAGCACAAATCTAATAGGCCTGTGGTGTAAACAAATACAGGCTGAACCTTTCTAGTCTGGCACCCTCGGGACCTGACCGCTGCTGAACCAGAGAATATGCCGGACCCTGGGAAGTCAATATTGTTATCAGCACTTCCACTGCTTACTGGGCCCTTAGAAAACATTTAGGGGGTAAGTTAGAACTAAACAGCAGCACAGAACACTGAACGCCAAGACTGGTGACTGTAAACGAACTTTGTGGGACATCAGGAAACTTGGTCACACCTACGATAAGGGGACATCCAGCTAACTAAAATCATGCTGGACCATGGATGTTGCTGGACCAGAGTATACTGGACCAGAGAGGTTCAGCTTGTACATGCACAAATACACAAGAACACATTTTCCTTCTTAATTTCTTTCACCATTCCTGAGTATGTGGTAAGTGGTGAGGTGTCTACACTTACTGCAAGGATGATCATGGTCCAGTGCTATAAAAACTTACCTCACACACTCTGCCAGTGTATCTCAGTACTGACCTAGACCATTTCCTATTATTCTATTCTATTCTTAAGCCCCTCAGAGCACCTGGTATGTGGAAGCTCTTGTCTAGGTCTCTCTTGGGGAGCAAGAACACCACCTGCCACATTGCACTAAACCGTGGCATGGACAATGTCTTCTAGGCACATGGGACCTACTTTAACTCCCACTGAAGTCAATGGAAGCTTTTCCATTAATGGAAGATTTTCAGCTGTTGCTGAAACTGCTGCCCAATGACCTGAACTTCTGTGCCCAACTGTTCAGCTGCTGAAAGAAGTGGATAGGTCCAGCCTATTTAACTGAACTTTGCCCCTTTGAGAAATGTGTTAAACAGAAAAGAATCCCCTTTGTGATACTAACACAAAAAGGGTGTTCGGTGCAAAGATAACATACCACCAAGGTGGCATTCAAACATCACCTTAAAAAGTAAGGTCTCCCATCAGCTTCATCTCTATGTTTTAGACAACAAAGTAGAGGCGTAAGCCACAGAACACCTGATGCCAGGTAAGAAATGAGGCCAACGGAACAGTTTACAAACTCTCTCGTGGATCAGCACTGAATCATTTAGAACAGCAGTCTCTGTAGTTATGATACATTAGGAAAATCTGCAGCAGTCAATGTCCCTAAAAATATCTGTGGGGCATTTGTCCCTAAAAATGTCAGTTTAGTTTTATAGAGAGCTGTAAGAAAAAATTCAAGGACACTGGCTGGTTCCAAATTGCCAACGGGCTGCATTTTTTTGTCCCCTGTTATTTCCTTAACCAGGCCTATCCTATTTTTAGCATTTGCAGTATTGCAGCACAACAAGAGGCAAAATAGGTATAAACACACAGGGAAACCAACCTTCACATGTGGGGAGAGAAAATACAAGGTTGTTTTAAACCCAGAAGTTTTCACTTGTGTTAGGTGAATAGCTAATTTATCACAGGGAGATATGTAGATATGTAGGTAGATGTACCATAGGCTGCATGGACTACCATGGTGCAGAGTAATGGAATGAGAAGATGTAACCTCTGCCCCAACATCACCTCATGTAATGAATACAAAAGATTTTTAATTAAGGGTATTGGGCAGCTGGCATTCTCTCTGACTTTTTAGCTCCCACGCTATCTGAAACCCAGGTTGTGCTGCCTAGTGTCAACCACACAAGGCTAATCCAAAGTCTACTGAAGATAATGAGACCATTTCCATTGATTTTAGTGGGCTTCAGAACAGGATCCAAGCCCAGGCTCAGACCACTTTTGGAAAGGATCACTGCCTGTCTAACAAGTGCCTGCTCTCGTCTCAGGTTGTGGCCACAATGCTGCTCCAAAATGAACAAGCCTCACCGGAAAGAGCAGCTGTTGATCAGAAGCACATGAAATATTTAATATAATGTGAAAAAAAAGACAACCAAAATGAGAGGGGTTTTCCTGCTGTTTGTTATGAATGTGAAAAACAAACCCACTTCTGCAAATAAGCTGGCTAAATCCCTCTTAACTCTATTCTTTTTTACCCACATCACTGTATGATGGATTAACAAGCAGAAGAATTAGGGGAGGTTGTTTGTTTGTTTGCGGCTTTTATTTAAAAAAAAAGTAGTTACATTTTAAAAAATAAGTCACTTAAGAGACAAAGTCCCATCTTCAAAAGTACCTGTTTAGGCACTTAAATTGCTAACTCCTATTGGAATGCAGGTGCCTTAGGGCATGTCTACACTAGGAAATTATAATTTCGAAATAGCATGTCCACACCACAGGGAAGCCTCAAAATTAGTCCAAGGCAGGCTCTGTTAATAGGGACACGCTACCTCAACTTACAGCCCCAGGAAGCACTGGGGAGTAATTACTTCGAATTACTCAGGGGAGTAATTATTTCAAAATAGCAACAGCGGAGCATCCACATTACTGCTATTTCGAAATAACTATTCTGAAATAAGTGTTATTCCCCGAGGAAAGCAGGAGTACAGATTTCGAAATAACCAGCCTGCTATTTTGAAATAATGGGCTTAGTTGTGTGGATGCTCTGCTTATTATTTCGAAATAACACCCTAGTGTAGACCAGGGCTTAGTGACTTTGGGCCAAACCTACAAGTGCAGCGAGGTACCTAGTGGCATTTGCAAAAGCCCCTGGATGTCTAACTCCTATTGACTTCAATGGGACGCAGCACTTGCGATTATCGGACAGTTATACTGAGAGGACCACACATAGATTTAGGAATCTAACAGGAGGCCTCCAAGTTTGAAAATTTCAGTGTAAGTTATTTCTGTATAAATATTTCAATGAAATTTAAAGGAACTCCAGTTTAACTCCTTCCATTCATATGCCAAGCAATTTGCCTGCTGGTGTGAAGAACTCTGAGGAGGTTACATCAACATTCCTGTAATGCTATAACAGGATGGCCTTTAAGACAAGGCATGTTCAGTGTTACACCCGGAGAGTATTCAGTTCCCAGGGATCCAGATGAAAAGCTATTCAATGTATTGACATTCAAGAGAAAGCTATTGCTGAAGCTGCTGCCCGCTGACCTGAACTTCTGTGTCCAACTGTTCAGCTGCTGAACCCTGTTAATAGATCCACCACAGTGAGGAAAATCATTCAGACATACTCTGTGAGACCCACTGTTCAGTACAAATAAATGCAGTTGCTGGCACCCAGGTATAACCAACCACCACTTACTACACTTTGGTGCACACCCTAGCAGAGTGTTGCAGGAGGAGAAATAGTATTTCCCAAATACACAGATCTGGCACTGTGCAGGAGAAATAGTATTTCTTTCTTCTAAACCAGATCCTGTGCTCTCTTTTCTTACCCGTCAGCTGGCAGACAACAACCAAAGATGGATTAAAAACCACATCCAGGCCTTAAAATCATGCAGCCACATCGGTAGGGAAATTCTTTTCCCCCCTCCTTTTAATTAGGAATAAGCAACCTTTGTAACCACTGAAACTCCTGCCACCATCTCCAGAACCAATAGGGCCTTTTGCATGATATGGGGTGGCAGGTAGGTGGCGAGGTGTAGGGGGTACACAGGCTCACGTTCCAGCTGATGAAGCTTTCATTGTCACACAAAGCATCAGGCGCTGGGAAGTTTAGCTACATCACCTCTCTGAATTGCCTTTGCCTAGCTGCGTATCATGCCTGTTTACTAATCAAGTTTATTAGACAAGTCTACTTATATACTGTGGAAGCTCATAAGGCTAGTGACCTGAAATTCAATGAGAAATTGAGAGAAAAAAGGCATCTGCAAGTCAGTCATGGTTCAGTGTGGGTTGCTTTTTTTTTTTTTTTAATCTGCAGGGAGCTGGATCTCCAGAATGACTAATCATGAGCAATTCCCAGTCATTAGCTCAGAATTCAAAACACCCCCTCTCTCCTGGCGCTGACACGCATCCTCTCCATGGGGACTACCACTCCGGGCAGCGGAGGCCATCTCACAAAGGACAACCCCTGCAGGACAGCAAAGCAGAGAGGAAAACCAGTGTTCAAGGCCTGAGCAAGGAGAGGAAATAGCACCCACATGAGAGCCTCCGGGACCCAGAATGGACATGGGGAGTGGCTGCTATTGGCCTAAAGCAGAGCCAGTATCACCCTAGACTCAAAACAAACCATCCTTCCCCATCCAGCAATGAAATAAGCCTTAATGACACTGATACACGAAGATACATCCGTGATATTAGCCCACTTTGCTAACATCTGCGACAGTAGCACAGAGTGGAAGTCCTAAGCAGGGTTGTGAATAGAACACAGATGCCTTCTGACTCCCAGTCATGGTCTCTAGCCACAAGACCACCCACCCTCTGCCAAAAATCAATATCCCCTGGTGTGTTCAGCGTCAAGTAATAAACACCCTGACACAGACTGTATCAACATCAAAGACTAGGTTGGCTATTAGGAAAAACTATTTCACCAGGAGGGTAGGGAAGCACTGGGATGGGTTCCCTAGGGAGGGCGTGGAATCTCCATCTCTAGAGGTTTTTAAGTCCCAGCTTGACAAAGCCCTGGCTGTGTTGATTTAGTTGGGATTGGTCCTGCTTTTAACAAGAGGTTGGACTCGACTTCCTGAGGTTTCTTCTGACCCTTTGATTCTATGATTATATCAGCATCCCAAATACTCTTTTTGAACAATTACAATTGAAAGGCAAGGGAAAATATATTGTATCCCTCTTAAGCTATTGAAATATTTACTCCCTTCTCTGCTCTCTTTTTATTACAGCAGTTACTGAACACTTAAAACATATGCTAGCCAGATTCTGATACTCCTGATGAGTGACTTGAGAGATTGACAACATACTCGATCCTCCTTCCGTCCTCATCCCCCCTCCTCCTTGAAATGCATTTGCCTTCACATGTAGCAAGCTGCGAGAGTTCTGGTTTGAAAGACTGATCAGATGAGTGACTGTCACAGACCCTCACTAGCTGCCTCACAAGAATGCAAACTCACCAGCTATCAAACTCAGGGCTCTCTCACTCTCTCAATCTCAATGCTTTTATTGGAGCAACCACCTTCAATTGCTTGGGGATCAAATAAATAAATACATACACCGCTAAGCACAAAGACAAGCAGGGCAAACACAAGATCCAAGATAGCAAAAGTGGGCTGATAATTTGCAAAGGATGACACATTAGAATTTAATCAGATTCCATCTTCCCTCATGCACTAGCCCCCCGACCTGCAACACATGAGTCCCAGGATAACCAACTGCTGGTTTCAATTGCTAAAAGCACTACTGTTGCCAAGTGCATGGTAAGTTATTCTGTTGGATAACCAGAGCTCAGCGCAGCTGCTGATGGTCAGCAGCTCCTGTTTCCCCTACCCCCCCACAAGCAGAGGTCAGGTTTAAAAAGGAGGAAAATAATTCAGAAAGCTGCAAGCTCCTACCTGTGCCTTCTGAAGAGCCTCAGTGCACTGAAAACCCCTATTTCCTATTAAAAGCAAAAATCTGTCGGTCTGTACGTTCCCTAAACGCTCCGTGGTCCTGCAAGTCCAATGCAAGGCAACATAGCAACTCATTTTCCTGAGAGGAGGATGCAGCTGAATGAATGAAAAGGGGGGAAAGGAAAAGAGAAGGGGGGGAAAAAACCCATCAAGGAGTCAAAAAGTGTATTAGAAGCAAATTTGGAAAGAAATCAATGGCACGTAATTAGATTTGATTTTTTTTCTTCACATTTTGTTTGGCTGGGGGTTATATATAGAATCTCTCTATAGAAGGAGTCAGGAGATTACACTGTGGAGAACAGGTGCCTGATCATGAGACTGCGGCCACTAAAGCATGACAGTTCCATCATCGCTGTCAGGAGGCACAAGATAAATAAATAAATAACAGAGAAAGCAGCACAAGGAACAGAGAGCAGAGGGGGGGGGGTTTGTCTTTCTTTTTTTTTTTTTTTTTTTTTTGCTCTCTCTCCCCACCACTGCTACCTTGGCTCATGCAAAAGCAGCCAGTCAGCAGGAAACAGGAACGTGGGAAACCACACCCATGGGCTGGAATGGCAGATCTGACCTCTCCTAGGGGCCATCGCTCTGGAGAAGAGCCTCCCGCAGGCACCTACTCAGCCGCTGCATGCCCAGCCTGTCTCAGGCAGCTGTGCTGGAGCAGCATGTCCAGCCTCCTCGAGGTGCCTTCAGCCAGTCCTCTCCCATGCACTCTCCCTGGGGCAGCGTTCCCAAGTGTCCCACTGGCCCAGACTGCCCCATGTATCTCAGCGGCAGCAGCCTCCCTCCCGGTATGGCACGTCCATTTGTATCCAAGGACTTGCAATTACGCCCCCTCTGTGGGCCCGAGTCTGCTCTCAGTTGAGGTATGTGAAGTAACACCTCTAACACCCATGGACGTACACTCACCTAACAGCAGTGCGGGAGGAACTCTGGGCCTGCTGACTCCCAGCGAGTGAAAACCCAGCTTGGCAAAAACGTCAAGTCATTTTAAAGGTGCCTTCGCTTCATTAATATTCCATCCACGAATGCTGAGGAAGGAAATGGAAGAGGAGGCTGGAGAGGAGAGGACGGCAGCAGTAAAAAATGGGGGCAGCAAAGGAGAGCATGAGGACAGGTCTGATTTAACAGCTTTATCCTGCAAACAGTTAGCCCCAGTAGGAAGCAGGGATGTAAAACTGCATTTAAAAATGGAACTGTGGAACTGCTAAAATTCCTCACTGTTATCTATATATAAGCCTTATGCTGCAAAGCCCACAGCGCAGCCAGCTCCCCGGGAGCCTGCGGGCACCAGCTCCCGGCTGCCAGCCCCGCTCCTGGGGAGCCGGCTACACTGCAGGCTTTGCAAGATAAAAGTTATACTTCAGAGCCCACACCAAAGCCTTCTTGGGAGCAGGGGCCAGCAGGGGCTGCTGGTCCTGCTCCCAGGGAGCCAGCATGCAACCGTGATGGAAACTGATAAGCTGATGCTTATCGGGTAACCGTTTAAACAGTTACACTTTTACATCCCTCGCAGGTAGTAAGCACTAAAGCTCACATCCTCCAAGGTATTTAGGCACCTAACTCACATTTGAAATCTATCAATCCACCGTGGAGGATCTGAGGTGATGTGCCTTCCGTTCGACACCTCAGGCAGTCAACATGACACACCGTAGTAAGTCTTTGCAGGATATGGCCTTCATATCTTTTTGTAATATGCAGGAACTTAGAGGTGTCCCATCAAGTCATCCCCATTGACAGGGATGGGAGGAGGGGAAGGTTGCCCAAGACAGAACGGCAGGAGCAGACCCATCTTTCATCAATGGAGTGTTAACGTCGCTCCCTAAGGATGAAGTGTAGGCTCCTGCTTGTGACTCAAGTTGCAGAGCACCTGACTCTGTGTACCGGCTGCCTGATTCCAGCCCCGCCACTTGCAGAGTGCAGGGCAACTCAGCAGGAGCGCTGGCGACAGAGATTCAATATGCCTTTGTTTCATTGGTCAGTGTTTGTCCTCGCCCTGCTGCGAGTGATCTCACACATACGACCGGCCCGATCTTCCAACGTGTGTGGCATCCACAGCGCACATTGAAGCTAACAGAAGCTACAAGTGCATCGGATCTCTAAAAATCAGGCTACTTCTTAGGATATTTATAGGCCATAGTATAGAAGTAACGGGCTCCAATTCCACAACAATCGCTCGTAGCTCAGGTGGAAATCACATAAAGCAGGAAAAAGACATAGCTAGAGTATTCCCAGGTCCTGCCATCTGCCTTATCTTACCCCTACTGGACACTTTTCCTGCCATAGTCTCAGCCGTATGCCCCCTCATCACATACACTTTAACAGCTTACACCCTCTTGCATCAATTTAATGGCAATTTATCAATGTGCAAACTATACCTGCTCTGAATTGGGCCCTAAGTGGCCCTGAATTGGGTGGGGGGGCAATACCTTCAGGCATATGAGGACTCTAAAGGCAAGTGCTTTGTAATCCCTCTACCCCTTAGCACACTGGCTCCTCCAAGGAGGTTGAAAGACCTCCAAGATGACCCAGAACCCCTACCCTTTACATACGTGTATACAGACACACACAACCCCCAGGTTGGGCAGAATACTAGGGGGATTCTGCCCAAAGTGATCCAGAATCCCCCTGTATGCATGCAAATGATCCAGAATCCCCCTGTATGCATGCACACGCTCCTAAGGCGATCGAGAATATATGTGTGTAAGGATGGCTAAGGTTTACAATCACGATGGGTTTTATCAAATAATACAATCATGGGAGGGTGGAGCATTCCCAAGCATTCCCAAGGCAATCCAGAACCCCTACAGAATGAGCCAAAATACTTAGGCACTCTGGAGTGATGGAGTTTAAAATAAACATCCTTGCACACTGTCATCTAGAACTGCAAGAAACAGGAGGATGTTTCTTCAGTTAATGTGCATCTGAGAGGGTGGTTGGATGGCAAACAGATTGATAACTCTCCCTTTTTCTCTTTCATTTGCAAACACTACATTATTCCTAGTCTCAGGGATTTTAAGGTCAGAAGGGAGCATTATGGTCAACTAGAGTGGCCTGAAATAACCTCAGAGGGGTGGCCATGTTAGTCTGTAACTTTAAAAACAATGAGTAGCCTTGGGCACTTTAGAGACTACCATAAAATATATAATGTCTTGAGCTTTCGTGGGTAAAACGAAATATATATATATATATTGGTTTCTGTTATTTCCACTCCACTTCATCTGATGAAGTAGGTTTTACCCACAAAAGCTCAAGACATTGTATATTTTATGGTAGTCTCTAAGGTGCCATGGGGCAACTTGTTTTTCTGAAATAACCTGGAATTTATGGGCTGTGGGCCCAGCTTTGTGCAAACAGCATTTTTGTCCCAGTGCGTTGCAAAGCTCTGCACCCCTCCACAACAGTGGTATTTCTGGGGGAACCTACCGTGTAGTGTCTACTCTGACCTTGGTGGTACAGAATGACATTAACGTACCCTCTGCTGGAGTTCCGCACAGAAACAGCAAGCTGATCGTTTTTACATACACGAGAACCAATTACCAGGCTGTACAAGACGTCAGCATTGCCGGATTCCAGAAACACAGGTCCCCTTCTTTTGAGCTGAAAACGAGAATTTATAGATTTTTAAAGCACCACTGTGATCACCTAATCTGACTTCCTTCACAAGCCACAGCATTTCACTCAGGCTACGTCTAGACTGCAGGCTACTTGCGCAAGAAGCTTTTTGCGGAAGAGATCTTCACAAAAACTTCTTGAGAAAGAGCGCATCCACACTGCAAAAGCACATTAAAAAGCAATGCGCTTTTGTGAAAGAGAGCATCCAGACTGCCTGAATGCTCTCTCAAAAGGAAACTCTGATTGCTATTTACAGAATGGTCACCAGGGACACCGGTGCTTTTTTCGATTGCCTCTTTTTGTGCAAAAAAACCCCTGTTCCCCGTCCACACACACCTTTTTGCACAAGAGCTCTTGCACAAAAAGGAGTTATTCCTCGTAGAAAGAGAAATACCTATTGCGCAAAACTCCCTCTGCTCTTTCGATTCTTTTTTGCGCAAAAATGCCCTTGAGGTGAGCACGTTCTGCAAGTTTTTGCAGAAAAAGGGCTGTAGTGTAGACCTAGCCTCAGTGATGCCTACTCCAAATCCAACAACATGTCCTTGAAGTAGTACATGTCTAGAAAGCAAAGCAAGAGAGACTCCGCTTGGCAAGATATTCCAAACTTTAATTACCTTTAAGGTTGTTACAATGTGGCTATGTCTACACTGGCGGGTTCTTGCGCAAGAACATCTTGCACAAGAACACGTCCACATGGCCATGTGCTTTTGCGCAAGAGCATTCATGGCAGTGTGGACGCTTTCTTGCACAAGAAAGCTCTGATGGCCATTATAGCCATTGGGCTTTCTTGCGCAAGAAATCTCTGCCGAGTGGCCACACTGCACTCTTGCGCAAGAGCTCCTGCACAAGAGGGCTTACACCTGTCAGAAAACAGTGTAGCTCTTGTGCAAGAAGCCCTCTTCCCACTCTCTACTGTAACTCTTCTTGCGCAACAGCGGGCAGGCAGTGTGGACGCTCCGCGGGTTCTTGTGCAAGAACCCACCAGTGTAGACATAGCCAGGGTGTCTGTATTATCCATAGTAAGATTAGAGTTCAGACCATGTGTAGGCTGTTAGGAAGCAACATTATCTGTATCGGGAATGTTTCAGAAGCCTATCAGTTTAGTATCGCTCTTTTTCTCTCATACACTCTTGAGCACATCTGACATTTCATCTGTTAGAGGGCAGTAAACACACACACAGTAGGAGTTCCAAATTCTCACTGGAAAGAGATTCTGTTACAATCCTACCTTCTATCTTGTGTTGAAGCGGCCATCTGAGTGACACATGGGTCTGTTAAGTATCTTCGAAATCTACTTCTTTTACAGTCTAAAGGGGGAGAAGAGGAGAGTTCTTGTGATTTGAAAAACATCATAGGCAAATTTCTATATGCTTTAAAAATAAGGGCTTTTTCTAATTTCCTCACATGCACCTGAATTGGGGAGTTTTCTGTTAGGTTCTGACAATTAACCCAAATATCTGCCTTTGATTCTGAACTAGTTTGCAAGCGCTAAGTCCTCAGGATGATATCTTTTGGCACACACAGTTATTTCCTATGTAAATACAGTTAAATGTGAAATGCTGAAAAATGTTCCACCCTCCCATGATTGTATTATTTGATAAAACCCAGCGTGATTGTAAACCTCAGCCATCCTTACACACGGACATTTCAGCTTAAAAAAAAAACTAGCATGTTTTCACCTGCTTACTAAAGGCCTTTCTTCGGATAGATATTTTGACATTGGAGACAACATTCTTCACACAAAACTTAAAGTAACAGACACAGACGATTGGGGAAATCTCCATATTTCTGACTTCATGCGGCAAATTCTTTGGTGAAATATATTTATACACACCTCTATATCTTGATACAGTAATTCTTTGTGTAAATATTTATCTAATTCAATTCCCTCAAAAAACATATGATCGCATTAAATGATAAAAGACTTAATTTTCATATATACCCCCAAAAATATATATGCCAAGATAATTTGACGCAGCTGTAAAGTTCTTGTAAGATGTAATTCCAAATCAGCATATTTTCATTGCTTTATGCAAAACTTTGCATTCAGATAGCAGGGATAGGGGATGGAGGAAGAAAAAGACACTGCCTGAGGTCAAAACAGAGAGATAGCTAGTTCCTTCTCTCCACACTACAAGAAGTATTTGTGCATCAATTTCTTTTTCAATAATTGTATTCTCAGTTCTGCACGATATCAAGGGTATTTTCCTCTTTAAAACATGTTCTATATCAAGATACAGAGGTCTGAGTGATTATACATGCATATGCTTGATTCTCATTTAACATCAGCTCTTTTTATCACTTTGGCAGTGTAAAGGCTCCCGTGTTGAAACCCATAACATCAGCAAATTAGAAGAGTTAACAGTTGAGAGTTACTTAGATTATAAGCTCTGTCAGACAGTGACTCTCCTTTTGTTCTGTGTTTGTACAGTGCCTCACACAACAAGGTCCTCGTCCATGATAAAAATACACAATAATAGTGTCTCACACAGTTGACTGAAGACCCCCTAAGGTAACCAAGTCTGATTTGTAAGGTGGTATCACTGTTCTGATTTCTGCATTCCTTAGGCACAGAGTGGTGTCAGGGATGTAATCTGAAAATTCTCAATTTAAATCATGCCTTTAACCATAAATGCTTAAAAAAAACAACAACCTATGTTTAAATTATAATTCACACAAAGAGTGAGGGAGGACACACTGACATAGGAATGATCTATGAGAGATGTCTGTGTAACCCACACAGCTAGGCTATGTCTACACTGGCGCGATCTTGCGCCAGAAATATGTAAATGAGGCTAAGTGTGGAATATTGCCGAGCCTCATTTGCATATCTAATGAGCCACCATTTTTGCGGAAGAGGCTCTTGCACAAGAAGGAGCGTCTACACTGCCCCTTCTTGCGCAAGAAAAAACCTCTTGCGCAATGCCATTACGCTGATTATTTTCAGGAATAACGCCATTGCGCAAGAGGGTTTGGGGCAGTGTAAATGCTCCTTCTTGAGCAAGAGCCTCTTCCGCAAAATGGCGGCTCATTAGATACGCAAATGAGGCTCAGCGATATTCCACGCTTAGCCTCATTTGCATATTTCTGGCGCAAGATCGCACCAGTGTAGACAAAGCCCTAGTGTGGTTACTGAGCAATGCAAGTGGTACCTAGACCACAGCAACAGTTAAGATCAAGAGACCTCTACTGCATTGTGGCTGAGAGGCAGCTGGCTTTTAGCTCAGAGGGTAGAGGCTCCTATACTCCACTTCTAGAGGTCCCCAGTTCAAATCTGCCCCATACCTTCAAAGAGTTGAATAAAGTGTAGAGATGTTCAAGAACATGTCTCATAGTTGTTGCTCAAGTTAGGAGGAGAAATTGATGCTGGAGTCAAGTATCTTTGTCTAGTCATAAAAAAGGTTTCAAGTCCTGTTTTGCTAAACACAAGAGGAATTGAACAGCAGGAGACAGTTTCCTTGCACAGAGTTCCAAACTACTTTCCAGCCAGCAACTAACCTAAAAGCTCTCTCCCCCTTCTAAGTTTTTCTCAGCACCATATGCTGTGTCCTTTGCAATCTACTGCTTCTCTCTCAGCTGTTTCTTCTCATGCTTCTCCAGCAGAGACAGACACACACACCTTCACCAAACAACCCCTAAAATCCACGTGCCTTTGTTTTGAGTGGTGACATGTGCCTGTTGTTTGTCATTCTCTTTGGCTACGTCTACACTGCAGGCGTCTTGCGCAAAACCAGTTTTGCGCAAGAGAGCGTCCACACTGGTCAAAGCGCATCGCAAAAGTCATGTGCTTTTGCACAAGAGAGCATTCACACTGGCGGGATGCTCTTGCACAAAAACTTCCCCCTGGAACTACTTTGGAGAGGGCAAAAGGGCACCAGGACTTTCCGGGGGCGGGGCCTGGAGCTCCTTTGAGACACGTGCTTAAAGGGATCTCCCTGGACAGCCGTTTCTCTCCTGCTGCATGCTTTGGGACCTCTTGTAGGGACTGAAAGCTGTAGCAGTGCCAGTTGTGGTTGCCCTCTGCCTTATTGGACACCACAGCTTTGAGCCCTAGTGCCTTTTGTGCATTTTGCCTTCTCCTTGCTGTGCCATGGAGCCAGGGTTGGCCCTGTGCCTGCTCTGGCCCCACACGGCCATTTTGGAGTGCCTGCAGTTGCTGCTCCATGCTGCTGTGCTACTCCTGCAGGAGCTCATGACCGAGCTCGCTCTGGACTCCCTTTCCACAGATGCGGTGGCATTCCTGTGGCATTCCTATCCAACAGTGGAGAGGCGATATTGGAGACTGGACACCAGTACTGACTGGTGGGACCGGCTGGTCCTGGAGCAATGGGACGACCAGCAGTGGCTCCAGCACTTCAGAACGTGAAAGCAGACGTTCCTGGAGCTGTGTGCCTGGCTCGCCCCTGCGCTCCTGAGACGTACCACCCAGCTGCAGCCCGCCATCCTGGTGAACAAGAGGGTCGCCATTGCCCTGTGGAAGCTGGCCACCCTGGACAGCTACCGCCCGGTGGGACACCAGTTCAGGGTGGGCAGGTCCACAGTCAGTGCTGTCGTGATGCAGGTAAGTCCAAGGGGGGTGCTGCACTCCCTGCCCGGCGGAAGGGAAGACTCCAGGCTGGGGGGGGTGGGAGGAGTGGGGGAAGCCCCGTCACCCAGGAGCTTGTGCCATCCCTCCCTCACATAGGTCTGCTGGTATGGGGGGTGGGGCTGTGGGGCAATGGGGCCCTGGTGTGTTTGGGGGCAGAGGGCATCAGAGGGCATCACAGGGGGGCGGGCACCACCCAAGGGCTCATGCACCTACCCTGCCTCATTTGGTGCATTCCCTGTGTTTCTTCTGCAGGTTGTCCATGCCATCAATGACATCCTGCTCCAGAGGGTCATCCGCCTGTGGGACGTGGATGCAACGGTGGCTGGCTTCGCTGCACTGGGGTTCCCCAACTGCGGGGGAGCCGTGGATGGGACCCACATCCCCGTCCGTGCCCCGGAGCATCGAGCAGCCCATTTCATAAAGTGAAAGGGGTACTTCTTTATGGTGCTCCAGGCTCTCGTGGACCACCGTGGCCGCTTCACAGACATTTATGTGGGGTGGTCCAGCAGGGCACATGACGCCTGCATCCTCTGTAACTTCAGCCTGTATCGCAGGATGGAGGCGGCCACTTTCTTCCCCCAGCGGGAATTTACAGTTGGGGACATCCACATGCCTCTCTGCATTGTGTGGGACGCGACCTACCCCCTCATGCCTTGGTTGATGCGGCCCTACACCGGACGGATGGACCCCGGCCAGGAACGTTTCAATCAGCACCTGAACTGGGCCCGCAACCAGGTTGAGTGCGCCTTTGGCCAGCTGAAGGTGCACTTCCGTTGTCTGCTCACCCATCTCAAGATGGGTGAGCAGAACATTCCTGAGGTTGTGGCAGCGTGTTGTGTGCTCCACAACATAGTGGAGCGGAAGAGGGAGGCCTTCCTCCCAGCGTGGATGGCAGCCGAGGGCCGGGCATTTGAACAGCCCCGCACAGCCGCCATCCACCAGGCGCACCACAATGGGGTGCGCATCCGGGAGGCCCTGAAGGACATGTTCTCCCAGGCCCCACAGTAGGGTCGCTTCTGTCTCCCATCTACATCTCCCTCCTATCCCCAACCCTTCCCTCCCCCACCTCCCAATAAACAAAACTGGTTTTTTGTTCAAATAAGAGAAAACTTTTATTTTTATTTACAATAGGGAAGAAGGGTGGGCAGTGGGAGGGGCCTCTGAACTGGGAGGGGGAGCTATTGTTGGGAGGGATGGCTCCTGCCAGTGCCTCCGCGGGTGCGGAGGCCTCAGCATCCTTCAGGCCGGGTTGGGGCAGGCAGCATGGGGATGTGGGCAGGACAGGGTGCAGCAGGTGGGGGCATGGCAGCGGCAGGAGGGCCGGCTTGAGGGGTGGCAGGAGGGGGCATGGGCATGGCAGGGAAGGCAGGAGGATGAGGCAAGGCCATGCTGTAGTGCACGGCATGGCAGATGTGCGACGTCAGGGAGATAACTGCGTCACACATCCGGTCGCACCTCTGCAGAAACTGCCCCCATGCCTGCTACCACCACTCCAGGTCAGCCTCGATCTTTCTGCTGACCACCACCTCAATCCTTTCAACAGCCTGGATGGACATGCTGCCGGAGGAGCTGGTCCCGCAGCTTGGCCTGCCGGACTGGTGCCTGGGTGGTTGGTGGTGCT
This sequence comes from Rafetus swinhoei, assembly GCA_019425775.1. Classification (NCBI taxonomy): domain Eukaryota; kingdom Metazoa; phylum Chordata; order Testudines; family Trionychidae; genus Rafetus; species Rafetus swinhoei. The sequence continues at coordinate 8,166,868 of CM033445.1, read as the reverse complement.
GCTGCTGCCGCAGGGCTGGAGGGTCCCTCGCTCCTGGGTGGTCCTGCTGCAGAGAACAGAGAAAATGATAAGGCAGTCAGGCAGCCCTGCCCACACTGTCCCTGTGCCCCATGCCCTCCGCCCCACGTGACACCACACAACTGTGGCTTGGGCCTAATCGGTCCCCTGTGTGTATGTTCGCATACAGGACTCCCTGGAGTAAAGTGATGTCCATGGATTGTAACCCTTGGGAGACATCACTGTGAATTAAGTCCCCTTGTCTGTGTCCTGGCCACTTGGCATGTGGTGTGTCAACCCGTGGAACTCCTTGCCAGAGGAGGCTGTGAAGGCTAGGACTATAACAGAGTTTAAAAAAGAGCTAGATAAATTCATGGAGGTGAGATCCATAACAGGCTATTAGCCAGGGGGTAAGGAATGGTGCCCCTGGCCCCTGTTTGTCAAAGGCTGGAGATGGATGGCAGGAGACAAATCACTTGATCATTGTCTTCGGTCCACCCCCTCTGGGGCACCTGGCATCGGCCCCTGTTGGCAGAGGGGATACTGGGCTAGATGGACCTTTGGTCTGACCCAGTATGGCCATTCTTATGTTCTTATGTGTGTCTGCATTGCACTGTGCACACTCCCTCCCAAGGTAGAGCACATGGCTTCGACTCTTATCACTGTCTGTGAGCAACACACCAGTGATGCTGTGATTATGTTTGTGTACACATCCCCACATTGCATGGGAGCAAGCATGGCAGATGAGGTCTGGGTTCTCGGACCCCTGTCAATTCATGTCCTCGGAGACGGAGCCAGGGCGACTGGGGAGTGTACCGTCCTTGCAGCAAAACTCAAGTGGCCATAGGCCCAGGCCGGCCGCTTCCCCGCTCCCGCTAGCCCTCAGACAAGTAGCCCAGGAAAGTGTGTGGACACAGTGAGGGGCTTCCCTCGGGGGCAGCCAACGGGCTCCGTGGGGGCCATGCTCACAGGGCTGGCTCACTGTGGTTTTCCCAGCAGCAGCAGCTGCTGTCGCATGGCCAGGCATGGCTGCGTGCTGTCTGTGTGCGGCACCCTTTGGGAGGTGTGGGCTCTGGCCTGAGCTCTTGGGGACTTGGCTGCTTCCAGCCGGCATCCCCCTTACCCCCCCCGGCCAGGACGTGTGTGAGCAGCAGGGTCCCAGGTGTGCCCTGGAGCTGCCTGCCGTGTCCACATGCCACACAGTCAGGCTGCACGAGGTTATACGTGCTGTGTACTGCTACACAGCATGCAGCTCAAACTGCCTGAGTGACGCTCCCTGCCTCTTCCCCCCTGGGCACCTGGCTCCCCCCGCCCTTGTGAGTGAGAAGCGCAACACTCACTGGAGGATCCTTCACTGGCCTCGGATGAAGCCTGGGAGACATCCTGGCTGCTAAGCACTAGCTCCAGGTGGAGGGTGATGGTGCTGCTGTGGTCGTCCTCATCCTCCTACAACCCAGACCCGGTGGGCAGGTCACCCTCCTCCTCCGGGTCAGCTGGCCTAGTCACTGGGGGGCACAGGCCAGTGTCCACTGGCACCGAGGGTCCTGAGACTGCTGTCTCCCCCAGGATGGTGTGGAGGCGGTCGTAGTGGGGTCAGGTGTCGGCCCCTGCCCCCTCAACCTCGGTGGCCCAGACAAAGCCGAGGCGCAGCTCCTTAACCTTGGCCTGGACCTGTTCAAGGGTCCGGGCCAGATGTCCCTGGTTGGAGAGCGCCTGGGCCATGCGGCTGAAAATGTCCGTGTTGCGGCGATGGGCACGGGGGTCATGGAGGGCTTCCTCCTCTGCCCACAGGTCCAACAGGGCCTCAACCTCAGGCTGGGACCAGCAAGGGGCACGTTGCTTCGTGCCCCTCTGGGCCAGCTGGGAGCCCTGGGGTGGCTGCTGGGAGGGGGGTGCAGGCTCTCATGGTGTCTCTGGAGCAGACATCCTGGGGCTTGTGGGTGCAGCAGGGCAGAGCCGTGTGGTGGAGCTGCTGGGTGTGCTGCTGCTGCCGCACGGTGTCTGCAGGCACGTGTGACTTTAAGGGGGGGATCCGGCAACCAGGAAGAAAGGAGCTGTGAGTGCGGGTACGGAGCATCCAAGCGGCCACTTGGGTTTTTTCCCTAGGAGGCCAGTTCTTGTGCAAGAAGGCTTCTTCCTGATACAGAGCGTCAGAGCTCTCACACAAGAAGCCCTGTTTTCTGACGCTATACTGTAAATTTACTTGCGTGCAGTGTAGACACCCGGCAAGTTTTTGTGCAAGAATGGCCATTCTTGCACAAGAAGCCTGCAATGTAGACACAGCCTTTGGGTACATCTACACGGCAGGGCTAAAGTCGAATTAAGCTACGCAACTTCAGCTACGTGAGTTGCATAGCTGAAATCAAAATAGCTTAATTCGGCTTTTGGCGCTGTCTACACAGCAGGAAGTCAAAGGAAGAACACTCTTTCTTTGACTTCCCTTACTCTTCATGAAATGAGGGTTACCACGAGTCAGAGTAAGAAGTCCTTCTGCTCAACATTATTTCGAAATAAAGGCCTATAGTGTAGACGCACACTATGTTATTTCGAAATAACGTCAGTTCCAACAAAATAATGCAGCTGTGTAGACATACCCATAAAGTTTAAGGCCAGCAGAGACCAATGCACCATCTATTTTGGCTGTTTTGGCTGCTATTATTTTAGTATGTGGTTCCATAAAGGGGCTTAATTGTTTCTTACATTTATTAATAACGAAGGGTGGCTTCTAGACCTACTGTTTCCAGCAAGACTTACCGCAACCCATAACAACAACAATAAATAATATTTTATTTAGTGCTTAAAGATCCAGAGGTGTATAGAAATCCAAAACTGTAAAGTTGGGATTTTTTGTTTAGATGAACTTTTTCAGGTACTTTGGGTAGTAGTTTTTAGTGATTTTTTTTCTTTCCTCCAGAGATATGTAGAACTGGACTGGTGCCACCAATGAGCCAGGCTTTACAGCCAAAGATATACAAAACAATCATCCCACTACATTTTTTAGTTCACCTACACTTTTCTAAAATATGTGGAATCTATAGGAAATGTGATGGGAGACGTACACCCCAATATTCCTTCTGATTAGCCTGTTGAACTCACTTGACACTTTGCTGCTTGAGTGACACTGCTGTCCCAAACATGAGTGACGTGCTGTCCCAAACATGCCTTTATGCCATGCTACACTATCACAACCGTCTTCTCTGGATATTCAGCAAGACAGGTATGGATCTAGCATTCATCTTCATGTGTTTAGAGGCAAAGTCATAACTCAGATTTAAACTCCCGGCTGTGAAACAATTGGTGAATAGCATACACCAAACTCTGGGCTGTTTACAGAGCGTGTCCTGCCAACTCTGTTCCTCACGACTCTTAATGGGGTTACCATTAAGCCAATCACCCCTTCATGATGCTCCCTATGCAATGACTGAGGAGATTTTTTTTTTGCAAAATGGAGGATTTAGAGCCCAGCTCAGAGCCCACCTTTTCGGTAGAAATACCCAGTTAGAGATCTTCCTTCTTCACTCATTTTTCTTAGGAGATAAAGATGAACCTATGCTGCAACACCCAAATTTCACCATAATTAAGGGGAGCCCAGATTTGGGGGCTTGGATTAGAGCTCAGTGTTATCTCCATCGTCCTTGTTAGCTCATTTCTGGTGACCAAGGTAAAATCTTCCCATGGCTTTGCCATTTTGGACAAAGAGGTTTAGTAGCAAACCTATTCCCATCTTCCTATATCAAATGTTCCCTGTGGCATGGATATATAGAGGTCTGAGTAACCCTAGCATGTACTGTATAGCCACTGATATCTGGCTTCTTTGGACTCAAAAACTTTTGATATAAGGCCAGAGAGGTGAAGACATTCACACAGTTGTGCACAGATTGATAGCTATCAAACAAGGCTCTTTATCCCCAGAAGTTGCAGGGACGATTTTTTAAATTCTACCCTTTAACCTTGAAAATTAACCTAAAATGTTGGCTGCTGCACACATGACTTACTAAAATAAATTGCACCCTTAATTATGAACACCCTCCGTTCTTCTGTGCTTCGGGCCACGCTGGATCGGAGGCACCTCCCCCTTCTAATGAGTAGTTATTGAACATGTTAACAACAATCAACCCTAATTAAATACTCAGCTGTTGAGAGGAGACAATGTTTATCAAAAATGCAAGAAGAGGGGAGCGCATCTTCTGTTTTCTATAATTAATTGACACTATTCCCCAGGCAGTGCTTGGAAATCGAACTTGGGTTTATTCACATCTGTTTCGCACACACACACACAAAAGATATTCCCCTTTTAGCAACCCTGGAACCTTATCATTACACTTAGGCGAGCCTGCAGACTCAAGATACAAACAACACTTCTTTTCCTTCACAGCCACAAGAAAAGTCATGTTCAGCTTAACTGGAAACTTTCCCCTCTTGTTTACGTTTGTGCCAATCAAGAGTAAAGCCACAGAAGACAATGGAGTTCCACTGGTGTAGTTGCCGTACGTGAATTCAGAATAAAAGCCTATGTAACGACAGCATTTGTTGGATAAATCCTTGATACAGAAGACGAAGGGCTAGAGCCACACTTGGCGTAAATCAGAATAGCTCTGATAGCTATGCCAAATTACACCAGCTCAGTATTAGCCCCCAAGGAAGTCAGGTACATCTGCCCCAAGATCAGAATTAAAATGGGGGGGAAAAAACCTCTCTCACAGAGGGTACGTCTAAACTTCACCCCTCTGTCAGCAGAGGAATGTAAATTAGTATCGAAAGTACTAATGGAGGCCACCGCTTTTTTTCCGAAACAGAGCTTTTCGAAAAAAAATGGCAGTTTAGACGGCAGTTTTTGAAAGATCCTGTACTCCTCATTTTTTGAGGAGTACAGGATCTTTTGAAATGGGGCATTTCTGTCGAAAATGCCCCATCTAAACTGCCAGTTTTTTCCAAAAAGCTCCATTTTGAAAAAAAGTGGCAGATGCCATTATGCAAATGAAGCGCAGGATATTTAAATCCCGGCTTCATTTGCACTTTTGATACGTCTAATTTACATCCCCTCTGCTGACAGAGGGGTGTAGTTTAGACGTACCCAGAGTGTTGAAAGGACGGTGCGTTCTAAAGTGATGTTATTGCATCCTCCACTTCAGACTGCAAAGTACAAAATCTACCATGAGCTATGCTGGAAAGAGCAATAAACGCCTCTGGACTGTTTAGGCAGCCAAACACCCCTTAGTTATGTCTCCTATGAAATGGCAGATGACTGAAAGCTGCCGCAGCGAGGGCACAATCAACCAGATTTGTGTAGGGAAAAGCGTCTCTCCATCGCACCCCGTGCACCAATGGCACTTTGTAAATAAATAACTCCTTCTAAAAGATGGCCCAGGACCTCAGTCAGCATGTGTACATCAGCATAGTCCCACTGGAATCAAGGGCAGTACTCCTAGTCCTACAATAACATGTTCTGATGAATATAGGTCCAAACCCTATATTCCTCACACTGTACTGTCCCCATAGTGATTAAACCAGTTCTTCTCAAGTTTATCCTCAGAGGGACCACCGCAGAACCTCTCTTCAGGACTCTCACCCATTTAGCTAGATGCAAGGGCAGAATGATTGTGATCCCCTGACATCCGAAAACCATTGAGTTAGAGCAACAGTGGGCAAGTACCAGACCACAGGCCAGATCCGGTTCACCAGGGTGAGTCCCCTCTATATTTACCTGCGCCTCTGCAGGTATGGATAACTGCAGCTTCCATTGGCCACAGATTGCTGTTTGCGGTCAATGGGAGCAGCGGGAAGTGGTACAGACCAGGACACCACTTCCCACAGCTCTTATTGGCCAGGAGCAGCGATCCACAGCCAACAGGAGTTGCAAGCACCAGTCCCCGCGCCTATATTTACCTATAGGTAAATATAGCGGCAGCGGCGGCCCACCAGGGACTAACCCTGGTGAATCACTGCCTTCTTATTCCTCACCCCTGAGCTAGAGCATACCATGGAGGTAAGAGACCTTGGAAAACTCAAGGGCTGAGCAAATTATCCCAGTAAAACCAATGGCAGCTTTGCCTGAGTAAAGACTGCAGTCCTTGGGCCATGTTATTTTTCCTAAAATAGAACTAATATCTCTGATCTGTGAATTAGGCAACTGCCAGATTTTATTGTATCCACAAGAGACTTTGGTCTTAATTCTGCTCTTAGTTACCCCAGCATAATTCTAGAATAACACCACTGACATCAACTGAGTTGTTCTGAGTTTATACCAGTGTAATGGAGATAATAACCTGGCCCATGAGGAAAGAAAAAATCTAATCAACATGCACATAGTGATATTTATTTGAGCTGCAGAAAGTAAACTTAGGCTTTCTCGTCACAAGCTTTTTTCCATCGAGATAACTTGAAAGTGGAAACCCTTAAGCCACACATACAATGCCCCTCTAAAATCCTGAAATAAAATGTGACACCCCACCCCCACCACCGATTATCACTCCAAAAAAGTGTGTGTTTTCATTCAGATATGAATTCCATGTCAACATGTGTTTGCCTTGCTGTAGAGAGTCAAGGTGCATCTCAGCCGTGGGGTATGGGGCTGATCTGAACTAGCCACATCAGAGTAAAAATTACTGGTGCCTTGTCTCCATTAGGATTTTACATTGAGTTAGCTCTCTGAATGCAAACACACACCTTTTCCACAGTGAAGACAGAACCTTAGATAATCAGTGGGGTGCCACCTTTTATTTCTGAGCTATAGGGGGAGATTTTGGATTGTTTGCTTCTTGCACAAGCCCCACTTTAAACCTGTTCCTGACTCCTATTTTCTGCCATCCTCATGCTCAACTGTCCTCCCTGATACACGGCTGTAAATCCAGAATAACTCCTAAAGGCAATGGAGCATCTCCACCTTTACTTACAGCCACGTGGGAGGAGAATTTGCCCCCCATCCGATGCTACAACCCGGAGTTCTGTGCAGGAAAGACATAAGCGTCAAATGGCAGCTAAGTGGGAAATGCTTAGCTGTGACTAAAATCAAAACACCCGAAAAGCAAGCGAGGATGCATTCCTCCTCCTCCTAAATGTCAGCAGGAGGCCCTGCTCTCTCAGTGCGCATGCATAATGGGGCAAGTCTGAGAGACAAGGCATCGAGAATGAAACATTTCCTTCTAGTTCACATTAGCTTCTTGCCGTGTATTCTACCTCAGATGACTAGGGGGAAGATCCCACAACCCCACCGCCTTCTTCCATCCCTGAAGGCACAGAGCATAATGCTCATCCCAATACTTAGCATTCCCGACGGATGCTGTCCCCCTAAAGGCAGAGATTCCCATCTGAACTAGAGAGTCCAAGAGCCTAGAGGCTTCCATGGTGTAACTCAGCAATCTGAGCTCAAATATCTGTTGGATCTCAGCATTTTTTTTTGTTTTGTTTATATTATAAATTCTTTTGGGCAAGGATTATCTTTTTGTTCGGTGTATGTACAGTGCCTAGCATAATGGGGCCCAGTGGATGATTAGACTCCAACATGCTACACTAATACTGATACTAATACTAATACTAATACTAAGAAAGTGGAATACAGAAGCAAGGCAACTTCCTGGAGTGAAGCTGACAGAACCAAGAGAACTCTTCCCAATCACCCTTGGAATTGGCTTGCCATATATACACCCCTGTGACCACAGCTGTCCATGGGCAGACTGCTTCAGAAACAGGATTAATGTACAAGCACGAGAGAAACCAACAGTGGAACTATTAGAAAGGAATAAAAAAAAATCCACTTACTAGAAGTTCATGTCACCCTACTCAGTATGGTCCATGCCATGGTAAAAAAAGCCAATTATCAGTCTACATGAGCATTCTTACCAGTCCTGACACCAGTACAGCTGCACCCGTGCCTAAAATTCTTAGCATAGATGATGCATCACCACTGGCTGATCCCCAAACCAGGGAGTTTTCTTTATTTCCTGATTACATCTACTCATTTTACTCTCATGTTTAAAACACTAACCCTTGAGGGAGAGGCCATGCAGACTGTGATGCTGGGGGGGAGGGTTGCTTTTTGGTATTTTTTTGCTGAGTCATTCCACAAACTCACATTCGGCCCCCAAAGGCCACTTAAAGTTTCCTCTCTCACACAATCTGCTGGTGGTTCCCGAATCACCGGGAAAAGTTAATGGAAAAAACTTCCTGGAAGCAAACTGAGGTCCAAGCAGAAATATATACAAAGAGGTGGAACTGCTAATGGTTAGCAGAAAAGGCTGAAGCACATCCCACTGGAGTCATATGGAGAACATTTCCCTTCTCTTTGTTTAGTCATTTACTTGTCGTCTTTTGCTTGTCCGGGCAGCTGTTCCTGGCTTTTTACTCCCTCATCCCCATTCCTAATCCTGTTTGTCACATCAACAGCAGTGAGGGGGTGGAAACGCCAATGAGGATTATGATTTATGAGGAGGGGAAAGAGTAGCTGAACCAAATAAATTAAGTGGGAAAGATCCTATTTCTATGCATATGTTCTGGGCAATTAAGGGCACATCTGGGCAGTCTCATCACCCTGGCTGTAGGGCTATGAAGTGTCTGTGAATCGTGATTATTGAGGCTACCATGTAGCCTAGTGGGAGAAGCACCCCAGTTTCTTAACTTTTCTCACTGCCCAGCAGCAGAATTTCTCTCCATCCAGCTCCACGCTCCTGTATATTAAGGAGGAAGTAGGTTGAAAGAGAGACAGGGGAACTCCCCTCGATCAGCAGAGAATGGACTCTCTCACAGCGGACTGGCCATCAGCGCCAGGGAGAGACTTATGTGGCTTGAAGTCATCTCCTTGGCTAAGTGTCTGAAACAGCTACACAGAGATATCAAAAGGCAGGAGTCCAGCTGGGCTGAAAGTAACCACAACCCTGCCCTGCACAAGCATAACAACCCACACTGCAGGGTTCAGTCCTGCCCCTTACCTCTCATCTTCCCTACCACTCCAAGAGGAAAGAGCTGCTAAGGGGAAACAGAGTGAATTCATCTCCATGCAATCCCAGCAAAACTACTCAGCAACTCTATCCTGAGGAGTGATGGAGGTGGCAGTTCCCCTCCTCCCCAGGTATACTCAGCTCAACATCCCCGAGAAAAATGGGTCCTGGGCAGCGTTCCCTGTAAGCTGTGTGCTTGGACAGCCACCCAGGAGAGAGTCAAATGCTGCCCAGCTGATTAGCAGCCAGAAGTATGTGTTTTTACTGGTGGTACACATGTGCACAAGCCTCAGCGCATGTACAAATTTATTCCACACACGATTGGAAAAATTAGAGGGATCATTGGTCCTGGGGGTCAGCCAGTGATTTTGTTCACATAAAGCAGTAGTAAGATCCTTAATGTTCCCTCTATGTTAGAAACCAACCGCCAGATTTTGATCTTATTTCTGACTTTAATGGAGCTACTTCAGTATTATGGCTATGTAGAGGTGCTGGTTTTTAAACAGGTTCCTTGAGTGAGGAAATAAATTGGGGAAAGAGGTGAACATACAGGTAATCATGCTCCCACAGCAACATGACACTCTGGTCATTTCAGAACTGACCTTGAGCCTACAATGTGGAAGTAGAGTAGTAGGTGGTACGTATCTAATTATACCTGTGCCAAAAGCTTAGAGGGAAGTAGCTAAAGATAAAAGGGATGAGAAAAGGGGGGAATGTACATAATATTTCTCATGTGACATTAAAAATGAACCCCTCCACAGCAGAAAAATCATTTGAATGCAAATACATACCCCTCTAATGCTTCATCTATGATCTTTGGAGGTCTTTATAACCAGAATGGGCAGACAGAGCCGGCTAATTCCCCACAGTCTCACATTATTGCCAGCTTAAATATCTACTCAGCAACTGAGGACAAGAGTTAAAATTTCCCTAATGGAGAGAAAGTAAGACGATTAGTGTTCATGAGTATTTGAACACCAAATCCTAGGAAGGGTTCCAGATAAGAAAACAGTGTTTTCATGGTTTGTACATGAATGTAAAACAACAGGAACAACATAATTCTTTGTTACACTTCATGCTAAGACATTTAGACTAGACCTACTGAACATTCCCCATACTTCAGATTCCTCTATTACCCACTGCCAGCCTTTCTCAATATTCCCCATGGCACACACACTCATTTTAATGTTACTAACTGCACCAAGTATTGCTTTCTGCCCTAAGTAACCCTCCTGAAGGCTTTCAATGTTGCACCACTGACCAAAATTCCTGGCTCCTCCGAATACTGTGTATTCTGACATTGACACTGTACACCTACAATGTGGATGTTTGAATACTACCAGCTCTTTTAAATAGCTACTCTCTCATGCACTCGTTCATGCCAATACTACTAGCCCTTCAGAATACTCCCCACCATTCCGGCATTAAAAATCTTATTAAATACTCAACATGCTCTCATATTAACACAAATTAACTGTACTGAATATTCTCCATGCTACAAAATCTCCCACATTAATGTTACTAACCTATTAATACTTCACAGACTGCATACTTCTTAATACTATCGGTTACTGAATTTTCCCCACATCTAGCCGACTAGCCCCACGCTGCATGCTCATATTAAGAGTACAAGCTCTTATGAACAGTCCTCCATCCTGCGCACATGAATATTACTAGCTCTCCTAAATATTGCCACTTCCAGGAGTAGCGAGTCACATATTATAGACCATTACACTTCAAGTCCGAAGTGACCTCAAGTTGTAAGCTGAAATATTTTGTTCCCTCTGCTGCAATGAATGAGAAGAAGTTAATATATTTGGGGTTGGATCTGGTCGTTTTAATCCTTAGAGACATCATTCTGTCTTTAACCCCTTCCCCCTCCCATGTACAGCCGGCAGACGTTTGTTCCCATAATAGGACCCTGATCGCCAATTCAACCTGTCACTACCCAACCCAATCACCATGAAGAGAGAGCACATTCTTGCTCCAAGCATCACTGCTCAGACTCCCATCCTAATCAATAGGCAGCAACAGCTATTGATGACCCTGTTGAGAATTTCATTTCAGTTTGTCCTGGGAGATGGGCCAGCGTGTACAGCACCACATTCGTTGACTGAAGCTAAGAAAAGCAAAATCATACTTAATATGGACCAGCCTTTAAAAAAATCAGAGGCTGGGGGGGGGAGCATAAAGTCTGGTAATAAACTTTCAAATATTAACGAGGTTGCCGCCAAAAAGAAATGACAAACAAGAGTTCTGGGGTTTGCTTTGAAAAGCAAGGGCTGCCCTTCACACATCTCTATCCCCCTCCGTTGTGTTTCAGCCATTGTATCTGACACTGCTAACGAATTACAAGCTACTGGTAATAAAATACACCAGAAAAAAATAGATTAAACTTCACAGAGGCTCTGTGATACTTGTGGAATCCTGATTCTGCACTGTCCAGTGGTGAAAGTAACTTAACATTCCTTACAGGTACTGTCTTATTGCAACTGCCAGCACTTTGAATAGCTCCCCACAGGCTTTTGCCGCAGCTCAGCCAGTTTTTGCCGGAGTTGTGCACTGGGACACACCCCCTTATTTTCACCTCTGGCACTGTTCCTGACAAAGAGGTCTTCATCTTGCATTTCCTCTTTGTCTAGAGGTTTGGGTAGCTTTATTCTAAGAAATTATCTGGACAAAAAGTTCTCTGCAAATTAGGATTTGGTTTGTCTTGGCAAGCTTATAGGTTACAATAATTGTTAAATGATGCTTTTGATAGTGCTCCTCTGGCGAGGTGCTCAACACATTTTTACTAAGACTATGCATTAAATCTCACCACATCTCCATGAGATCCGCAAATATTGCTACCCCGTTTTTTACAGCTGGAGAAATTGAGGGACAAAAGTTAAACGACTTCCCTCAGACCTCGCAGCCAAGCTGGGAACAGCACCCCTGATCTCCTGACTTCTGGGACTTCATGGACTTTGGATGTGGCCCTAAGAGAGACGAACACTAAATCCTAGGAAGGGTTGCTTTACATGCTAGCGAAAGACTGACTCAACTGTGAAGTTCACCCCTGCGCAGAGGCCCTGCACAAGTCCTATGTACCACTGACGTCTCCAAAATAACCATTGTGCTAGCCCTCTGAAAATCTTCCCCGGAGCAGTCCCTTGAAAATATTAGCAGAGTGATCAGCTGTACATCACCCCCACTAAAATGGCCTGATTTTGTTTCAAATGGCTTAGAAAGAGAGGACCTAGATGAATCATGGCCCTGGTATCAGGCCCATAATGAAAATTTCTTTTTCAAATTAGATTTCATATAATCAATATGAATTTCTAAGAAAGTTCTGTTTTTTTTAAAACTAAACTCCTTCCCTAAACTGCAGTTTTCATAAATGATTGGCTAATGGGGCTGGGGAATGGGATGGTTACGACTAATAAAACTAAATCTTTAGCTCCACATGTGTTTTATGAAAGGCTCTTACTGTTTATTTTAATATTACTGTAAACTAATGTTATTCTTTTCAAGACTTTGGAGACATTTGAAATACAGCCAAAGGGCAGGGGTGATGTATTTAGGGGGAAGAGATGCAGGATTCTGTATTTACTTTAAAGGAATTATTGAAGAGTGTACTTTAATTTAAAAAAAAAAGAAAAAGAGACTGCTCCTTTTTCAGGCCTAAAGCCATGATTCAGCAATGGCTGTTTCCCACCCACAGAAAGCCTGGAAATGCAGGTAGCCTATACTGAAAGCAAAGGTTATGCCCCCTCTCTTTTCCACTGGAAGCGTGCAGTGGCCACCTCTTTACTGACGCACCGAGAACTCAACCAGAGACCAGAGTTAAAAGCATGAGCTTCTACACAACTTCCGCTCAAGAGACAGGTTCTGTAACTTGCAGCCTGGACCAGACTAGCATCCTCTGTGGACCAAACACAAAGAAGGACACGCAATGCACACTGATCTGTGGGTCACAACTTAGAGTAATCAGGCAAACTCACAGCTATCTGTTGTGAGTAAGGATTTCAGAACATGGACCGTATTAGCTGAAGAGCATTGTAAGGGCACCAAAGAGGAAATAAATGCATCCTGTCTATCTAGCTTTGCATCCATCCATCAAGGTTCTTATATTGGTACCCCTCACCATAGCATTCAAGTGCTTATGAGATTCTAATTCACCCCTAGCAATGTACTATGGAATTTGTATTTTTTTAAACTATGGTATCAACTGGGATGTTTGAACAATAGTGAATACATGTACCTTCGCCAATACAGGGTACATGCTTTTATAACTTAGTAGGCTTGTGGCTTAGTATTACTGATTTATATCATCAGGATTCGGAAATAAATGCATTGCCCCCACATTCCACTGTGATATAGCCTAAATACCTACAATATTTCTGGTAGTAAACAATCTCCAAGACTCATTTCTTAGAGCAGCAGCAGATGGTCAAGAGCATTTCCTGAAATTGAATATTATAATGAATTTAGGATAGAAAAAATTTACATAATAATCTTTTTTAGATTCTGATAGTGAAGAAACCTACACAGAAACTGCTTCTTTTCAGCTATTGGAATTAAAATATAAATCTTCAAGCACTTTAATTATAAACAAACTGCTCCCTATTTTGGATCCGTAAAAAGAAACTGAAAAATTAACTACCCAGTGAAGCTAAAGGCCACATGTCATACTTAATTCATCGACGAGTTTAACTCTTCTGACCCTTACTCTAGGCTCACCAACTAGAGGGGGACCGGAATGAAACAACAAGGCGCTATGTTTGTCAGAACTCAAATATAATTTTGCCTGTTGTACTTGTAGGCTGAGAATGTAACTAAGCCTAGCAAACCACCAGGATAGCTAAACAAAGTGTGACCCTGCAAGCCTCGTTCGTATTATTCATCCCACTGGTTTTCAGAGTTGGCGGCATTACTCACAGGCGTAAGGGGCACTGGATCGGGACCAATTTTGAAGTTGGATGTTGGCCATGAATTTTCTTGATGGGTCAAACTGGGAACTATGAAATAGCCCATAAAGAAGGCGATAAAACCTTAACAGAGTGATGGAGAGGAGGCGGGAGAACGCGGTCACTGACTTTGGCCCAGGTGCAGACAGCGTGATGGCATCTTTGCCCTTCATGATCTTTAGGAACCCAGAGCGGCTCGCTTCAGTCACGTGCGATGTGGAGGCGGATAACCCCCGCAGAGGCGTGTTGTCTTAATTAGAATGTGAAAAGGGCAGAGATCACTGGCTGAAAGGCTCTGCATTAATGCAAAGGAAGCTAATTACTGCATTGCAAAATACGGGTACCCCAGAGGCACTGAGACCATTGAGACGGAGAGAGAACTCTGCCCTACAGCCTTGGCTAAGCTCATGCGGTAGAGCAGAGGTGGAGAACTGAAGGTCCAGGCTCCAGATCCAGTCCCCAGCTTGCCTGCATCTGGCTCCCAAGGCTCAGAGCTTCCCAGCCAGCATTCAACCTCACAGCCTCCCCACCCCACCCCAAAGCTCCTCCTGTGGGGCTGGAGCACCAATGCTGACTCCCGCTGTGAGGGGGAGGGAGCTCTGAGCCTTGTAGGCCGAAGTCAGGCAAGCCAGATCTGGATCTGACCCACCGACTCTGCCTGGCGTAAGGGGTAGCAGCTCTGGCGATGCTGCTTCCCTTTCCCCCAACCGGCACAATAAAGTGTTGCCTGGAGGCTTTTCCCCCCGCTGTCCTGATTGGTCATAATCATGGCCAATAGGAGCAGCAGGGGGCAGTTCCTGGAAGCAGCAGGAGACACAGAGCCATGTGTGTCCCCAGGGAGTTGCACCAGGTAAGCGCCTCCCTTTGCCCAGATCCTGCACCCTCATGCAACTCCTGCACCGTCCCACCCACCCAGACCCCACACCTCAAGCCTGCTTCCTGGCAGCCTCCTCCCACACACTGAACCCCTCATTTTGGCCCCACCATGGAACTATAGGGAGCCCACAAAATCTACTCGCCCAGACCCCCCGAATCTTGGGTGTGCGAGGGGAATGTGGGGGAGCATCTTTCTGCTTCTCAGTCAGGGACTTCTCACTTTTGTGCGGCCCCTGACTGATTTTTCTGTGGGTCAGTGGCCCCTGACTCAAAAGAGGTTCCCCATCACTGTGGTAGAGGCTCACGGCTTTAGCCCCTCAGGTCCCAGGTTTAGTCCTGCCTGCTGATGACCCGGGTCCGTCGGTGTTACATATGGAAGACATGAGCCCTGCTCAAAGTATTAAAATTCCACACCATAACTATACAGCAACAGGATGCGTAAAACCCTAACAGGGTGGGAACACACAGCATGGATTTGCTCCAAGGCGGGTGGCTTTTCACCGTACAAATACAATGAAAAACAGGCTCGTGTGTCAAGAATATTCTTTTTTTCCCCTTAATTGTGCCAGTCTCATCCATACAAAGGGTAGTGCCGAGCCCTGATGTAAGTTTGTGGGGGGAAGTCCTGAATGGCCTCTGGGTGTTGAAAACAAAAAGCCCAGAATGGGTAACAGACAAGGAGGAAAGTAAAAAGGAATCCAGATTTGAACTCTAAGGCTATGTCTACACTGGCAACAGAACATGACTAGCAATGTACTGTGCTGTAACTCTCCCGTGTGGGTGCTCTGGGCAGGCACCAAGTGGTTCCTAGTTCGCGTCACAGTAGCACTCTTCCAGCACGATTCGATGAATGTGAACTAGGAACCTCTTTGTTCGTGTCCACAAGGAGGAGTTACAGGGCAGCACATTAGCGCTCATTGCTATTCACATTCCCTTCATCTGAACTACATGACCTAAGGCATTAGGCATCATCCTTAGACTGCAAGCCATATGGGGCAGGGACCATTTTTCACAGAGTTTGCACATGCCTTGCACAATGAGGTCCTGAAACCAGTGTTCCCTGTAAGTTGTGCACTTGTGCCACCGCTCAGGAGAGATTCCAATGCCCCTCAGCTGATTAGCAGAGCACCCACCGCTAGGTTTTGTGTTTCTCCTGGTGGTGCACATTCGCCCATGCCTCGGTGCACATACAATTATATTCCGCACATGGGTAGAAAAAATCTGCATATGGATGGAAAAGATTAGAGGGAACATTGGTCCTGATTCCTAACTGGGGCCTCTGGACCCTACCACAATACAAGAAATGCCTGCTAACAACATGGATACAACTTATTATCACTGGGAATCACCAAACACTAGCATTTACTGATTTTAAGAACATGCAAGCAACCTTTGGAGAACTAACTTTTTCCAGAAAGGATAAAAAGAGAATGAAATCCATTCAATGTCTGTACTAACACTATACTAATGCTTAGTGTTTACATAAACTTTGCATATTAAACACTGTTCAGACACTGTGTAATTAATAAACTCTACAGCATCACCATGAGGTAGGAGCGTAAGCAACATTATCCCCATTTCACAGACAGGGAGAGAAACAGAAAGGGAAAGTGACTTACCCAAGGTCACATGGTGAGTCAGTAGCAAAGCCAGGCTCAGCAGCAAGGATTTACTTCTTGTGTCCACAACAGTGCTATAAAAAGCATCAGGTGAAAGTGGTGTATACAATGCAGTCTAGGCTGAAAGCTATAAAAGGGGAACATCTGACAGTCTAGCCTAGCTGGTCCACTGGTTGTTTAAAGGGTCAGTTTCTTACAGTTGTAAAGATTTCCAAAATGACTTTGAAAGGTTTCATTCAGGGGAAGTCCTGCGGCACCTCAGAGACAAACAAAAATATATAGAAACATGAGCTTTCATGGATAAAACCCACTTCTTCATATGAATTGGAGTGGAAATAACAGAAACCAAGATATATATAACAGCAGAAGAAGTACCTGTCAATTGTAGGATCCGTGTTAATGAGGCTAATTAAGTAGGCTGGATGTGTCCCATTCATCTCTTTTGATTTGGAAATGTAGGTGTTAAAGGCAGGAGTAACTGGCTTTGTAATGCTTCAACCAGTTAATGTCTTTATTCAAGCCCAGGGTAACAGTGTTAAATTTGTAGATGAATTCCAGTTCTGCAATCTCTCTTTTATATATATGTATCTTGGTTTCTGTTATTTCCAATCCAAGTCATCTGATGAAGTGGGTTTTACCCATGAAAGCTCATGATTCTATTTATTTTTCTTAGTATCTAAGGTGCCACAGGACTACTCACTGGTTTTACAGTTACAGACTAACACAGATACCCCTCTGAGACTCATTCAGGAGTGTGTATCTCCTGAATATGCTGGGAATGAAGAACAGCAAAGAAATTCCTTGAGTAGCCCATGTTTCATCATGGCTCACAACAGCACTAGGTAATTTCATTTCCATAAATATCACCCCTGGTTGGCAAATGATTCTGAAGTGTTGCTGCTCCGCCAGAATGGCATGTGGATTGTAACTAGGTTGCATGTGTATAGGGGATATGCTGTTGGAGGAGATGGCATGCCTGAGCAGTGGCCCTGACACAGTCTTGCTCACTATCTGTAAGGACCAGGTGCTAAAAACTGCATAGGTTTTTAGAGAGAGTAGAAAGGCCGGCTTGTGAAAGAGGATAGCTGTAGCATATGTCAGTCTGCACTCTTAGAGACATTGCGCCTTCTTAAAGCCAGGGCCAGAGTAAGGGGGGAGCTAGCCGGGCAGCTGCCCGGGGCGCCAACCTATGGGGGGCGCCTGATTAAAGTGGTAAGGGGTGCCGTGCGCCCGGGGGCGGGGCTGCGCATACGCCGTGCGCCCGGGGGCGCGGCGCCCTTACCATGTCAATCAGGCGCCGTGCGCCTGGGTTGGGGCCGCTGCCCGGGGCGCAAGTATGGCTCGGTCCGGCACTGCTTAAAGCAAAAGTCTGTTGGTGCTACTGATGTCCCTGAACAATACTGTTATCACAGGCAAAGTCTTCTAGTCCTGACCAAGTCATTACTTAATTTTTTAGGTTACAAAATGAAAAATCGTGAGACTGATCTAAATTTCAGCTTCATTGGATCAACCAGAGCTGCACTCAGCTACACAAACTGTCTTCTTTTTGTCTCCTTCCCATTGCTCTGTCTATACCCATCATGTCATGATTGTAACTGCTCTGGGGCAGAGGCCATTTTTGCCCTATGTTTCTACAGCATCTAGAACCCTGGAATCCTATTTCACGATTAGGGTTCCTAGGTACTAGAGTAATACAAATAATAAATAATAATAATAGAAATGCTCAGACACAAGGCTGTAGATTTTATAGTTACAGCTCATATCCCTTTTATATTCATGGGTATCCGCAGATGTGGATGTGGATATTCGTGGCTCATTTTTGCGGATACACATGAGTGTAGTTACAAATTTTGTATCTAGAACCCTGCAAATGTGAGGATATCCACTTTATTTCATAGGTATCTGCATTTGCGGTGTGACAAAGCTCCTATGAAAACCTGGTGGGTCCTGTGCTTCCTGGCGGGTGTGCTTGCCTCAGTGGCTCACAGCAGCCCACTGTTTTAGGGACCACACCCAGGGCTTTAGTTTGCTGTTTGTTGAGCTCTTTTCATCATTGGCCAGTGAATGGTAAAATAGGCTGTGTCTAGACTACATCCCTCTTTCGAAAGAGGGATGTAAATTAGACACATCAAAATTGCCAATGAAGCTGGGATTTGAATTTCCCACACTTCATTTGCATAATTGCGCCACAACATTCTTTTGAAAAATGTTATTTCAAAAGTGAATCCGCAATCTAGACGCAGTTTTTTGAAAGATCCTGTAAATCTTATTTTTTGAGGAGCATAGGATCTTTCGAAAAAGGCTTTTCTTTTCAAAAGAACCGCGTCTAGACCACGGTTTCACTTTTGAAATAGCATTTTTCGAAAGAACGCTGTGATGCGATTATGCAAATGAAGCACAGGAAATTAAAATCCAGGCTTCATTTGCAATTTCGATATGTCTAATTTACATCCCTCCTTCAAAAGAGGGATGTAGTTTAGATGTACCCATAATAGAGAATAAACACCACGGTCCTTTTCCCTGAGTGGAAATGGGGAAGTAGGTGTTTGGGGGAACCGGGGCCCACCCTGTACTCAGTGCGTTCCAGCCCAAGGCCCTGTGATAGTAGTTGCCTGTGGGAGTCCCCGACACCTGCTATAAGACAGCTCCAAGCCCCCTGGGATACTTCCCCACACCTTCCCCAGCACCTCCCTTCTCTCTGGTTCGTCCTCCTAGTGTTCAGTTGTTGTTTCCTTTCCTCCATCCTCTCAGCTACAGGTGTGCCTCCTAACTTCAGGCTGTTTCTTTTATAGCCAGTCTGAACTGGTTCTCTTAATTACCCCCAGGTGTCAATTAGCCCCAGGTGTCCCACTGCCCTGATTGCTTCTGCTGGTTCTAAACCAGCACCTCCCTGTTACTCTGGGAACAGAGATCTCCTCAGTCCGAGGCTTATATATCTCCCCTCCACTTCTTTTTTATAGCCCTCTGCTCTGACCCTGTCACAGCGGATATGGATGCGGATATCCACAGCTCATTTTTGTGGATACAGATGAAGATATAAATTTTACATCTAGAACCCTGCAAATTTGTGGATATCCACTAAATATCGAAGGATATCCACATCTGCAGATATGGATGTAAATATCCTCAGCTCATTTCAGCAGATACAGATGTAGATACAAATGTTGTATCCGTGCAGGGCTCTATTTATGGTCCTTTATAAGTCATGGCATTATTTTGCTGGTTTTATCAGATCAACTTTTAAAAGTGCTGAGGCAGAAGGAACTGTTACAAGTCAAGATAACATTTCTAGGTACACATCAGTTAACTGGGTCTATTCATTTGAACAGCACGGGAGAGGATTGAAACATATGCGGACTAATTTTTAAAGGTGCAGATTGGCCCCAATGTCCCACTGAAATCCATCCAGAGCAGCAGGTGGCTCAGAACCGTGGCATATCAGGCCACGTTTCCCTCATTCAAGCCAATACCAGTTACTGTCTGTATTACTCAACCACAGAAATGTGATCACAAATGGTGGACTGGCTAAAAAAAACCCACCCTCATTAGAGGCTAATTCAAAGCACAAGGGAAGTTTCTGAATTTGAAATGTATTTGTGCTGTTCAGCTTGTTTTTCTCCATCTTCCAATTAGCCTACCACTATTGTTGCCAATGGAAGATTCCAGCCACAGAGGGTGGAATATGCCAGCTGATCTATCATAATCGGACAGGCTCTTAAGGGCGGCAACACACTATACTTAAGGAGAGTAACATTCTACAGGCTCAGACGTGGGGGAGCATTATCTACACCAGAATCGTTTTTGGGTCAGGGGCCACTGACCCACAGAAAAATCAGTCAGGGGCCCACACACAAGTGAGAAGCGAAAAAGAAAAACCAAACCCACACTGACGTGGCCCCCGACTGAGGAGAAAGACCCTCCTCACGTTCCCTTTGCATGCCAGAGCCTAAGGGGGCCCAGGCTAGTAGATTTTGTGTGCTCCAGCCCTATGGTGGGACAGTGGCGGGGCTGAACCACCAGCGCATGCTCCCCAATGCTGGGGGGGGGAGCTCCAAGCCTCGGGGGCCGGATCCAGGCAAGCTGAGGACCACATCTGGCCCCCAGGCCTTAGGTTTCCCAACCCCGATCTGCACAGAAAAAGCCAGTTGTGGGGGGATGGGATGTGACAATGCCAGGCTGTAGCCCTAGCAATGTGAAATTGCTGAGTTATCAATCCCTGAGAGTAATGCCGACAAACCCTTAATTATAACTATAGCCTAAAGCGTCATAGTTGGAATCAAATGTTAAAGTCAAGCAAATCTTGAAGATGTTCAAACATCACCGTGAACGGCTGGGGAATAAGAACCTCAGCAGGAGCGAATACTGCGCAGCCCACTGCATTTTGAAATACAGCTCTTCCATGCGTTTTGTGAGGGTGAATGGAGCCAGACTGACAGCCTTAGAGACGGATGGTCTCTGCATAGTCACAGAATATGCACATCATGGACAGTAGCATGAGTACTCCAAGGCACATAAGTATCCAAGAGGGAAAATGGACTAGGGGTGGGAGATTTTCAATGAGAGAGTCAATGGGAGCTTCACTCACACTGGTGTCTTGAGAAATTTCCCCTCTGATGGCGTCAGCTAGTGATATTGATGACTATTGTTTACCATTTGTATTGTGGTGGTGCCTAGAAACCCTAATCAAGGATCAGGCTCCTTCTTATCCCGTGCGTACACATAGCTAAAAGACAGGCCACACCCAAATAGCTCGCAATCTCCGTATCTGGGGACTAGCCCCTTTTAGCCTTTCCACTGAGCTGCTCCTCCTGCAAAGAGTTTATAAAAGCAAGGAGAGAGATTAAAAGGAATCCTGCCCCCTCTAACATTCACCATAATAATACAAGAGATGAAGGGAAAGGCATGAAATAAAGCAGCAACAAATGGAGAGTGGACAGTTCAGAGGAGAAATGCCCCTCGAAAATCAAAGGGAAAAAGCAAGAAAAAAAGCCACAAAAACAGATAGAAAAGAGATTTTTTTTAAATGGGCAACAAGGCCCTTTCTGTCTCCATGACAGAAAATCACCTGCTTTCCAGACCTTTATCCTCCGTGGGCCTGTAGGTCACTGGAGGGGTGTGTGAGATTGGTGAGCACAACAATCCAGACAACAGCACGTCCTAGAAACTCTGCGACAGCACCCTGGGCAATTGCAGCCGAGCAGCCTTGGATTAGACAATTTAAACATCTATTATTAGAACTGGCAGTAAGACCCAAGGAGAACCAAAGGAGCTGAATCCAAAAGAATTCAGAGACACAGCCACTTTGAGTATCTCAGGTTCCTTAAAAACAAAAGGCAAGACGCAAAAGCAGCATCGAGCCTAAACAAAACAGCATGCAGTCTGAGCATAAGCAAGGATCCACATAACAATCGAAGATCAAACACTGCATGAACTTTAAGAGAAAGTGAAAAAGCAACTTGTAATTACTGATGATTAAGTCATTGAGGAATCTGTTAAAAGGATGGGGGGAAAGACCAGCAGGAATCAAACAGTAAATCTGGAATGGGATGCAGTCAGAATTATTGCAGCGCTTAGTATACAGCAGAGAGAAGTGGGGAAGGGGAAAAAAAACTTCCATTGTGCCCTCTGCAAGGTTGCCAAAATATATGTGGATGTTTCACCACAGGGCCTGATCTTATAAGATGGTAAGGGCTCTTCCTTTTAGAAAAGCAAATATTTAACCTGGATACAGAACTTTGAGATAATTTTCCCCAGGTAATACTAGTAACTAAAATAAGCACATTACAGTTTCCTGGTTTAATTTTATATTTCCATTTCTACCTTATCTTTTTTCTGCAAGCATCATTAAACTGCACCATAACAAAAAATACACAAACTGTTATTCTTTCAAGAGAAGCCATAAACCACCTCAAAGCTTTTCAAGTCTATTCTTATCTCATACATTTTCCTTTGGTGGTGGGTTGTTTGTTTTCTTCCTTCCATGCATTTCAGAAAGGTAGTTTTCCCTGGCATTGAAAATGAGATGCTGCCTCTGAAAACCCCTCTGGAGGATTAAATACATAAAATATATCCAGAAAATAAACCAGAACCTCATTAAAATAATTTTGCAGGAAGAAATCCTATTTTACAATGGGTTTTCAGTATCACTTAGAAAATTCTTAAAGTCACATATATATGTTCTTAATTCAAGACCATCTATTAAAAAAGGCATTAGAGAAGGATCTGAGAGGCCATTTAGTACCCTTGTTTATATCAAAATGCATATTAGGCACAGATGCAATCTAAAGTAAAATATTTGTGATATAGTTTGAACAAGCGCAGCTTTGCTGAGAGGTGCTAATGAGGCTAGGTAAAGCTGTGAACATGATGACAGACACTGCTGCTGCCTAATTTATTCTGCTGGGTAATACAAATCTTAGCACATCACACTTGCGTCCCAGTCACTTTTAAATATTATAATTCTGCCAATTCACCAATGATCCATTCTGGAAAAAAAAACAGGTGGTGTTTTTTGTGGGGAGAAGAAGGACTCCTATGTACACCTGCTATCTATTGGGCTTCCGGAGAAGCTATGTCTAAGATTGCAAAACGATTCAATTCTTCGGAGTTGAACAGAACATTAAACATAATGTTTAACCGGTTAACTGATTAAATGGAATTTTACATCCCTAAAAGAAACCCCTTTTTAATTCTGTATACATCTTAATAAACATCAGTGCCAAGTATTATTAATCTGCACATGTACGCCTTCATCCCAGTGATGCAGCTTTTCTAGTGAGTGGATCACATTGTGCAATCCGTGGCCAAAGCAGACGCAGTAGAAATAATTCTTGACCTGAACGTTATTTTCAAACAGTTCAAGTCATTTGGATTAGGAACAAAAATCCTTAGCCAGAGACATTTTTTTCTAAATGGTTAAGTATCCATCTGTGCTGAACCAGGGCTAACAGAACTTTTGCTCTGTGAAAGTGGCATTCAAAGGAAGAGCAGCTACAGATCTTAATATCTTCATGATGTAAGGGATCGAATTTTTAGACATTCAAAAAAAACCAAATGATCCATCACTTACTGAGCACATGAAAAACTCTGCTGATTTTGCAGCTTCCAAAATAGATTAAGAAAACCAAACCAAACAAAAACAAAAAAACTGGCAGCATTAACTTTGCATCAAATTCATACTCGGTTGTTACACTTTAAAAATATATAACTTATTGATTATATGCAAGCATTACACGCAACTCAATTACCTTTCTCCATATTTTAAGGCACATGGTAGGTAAATAAGGAGTGATTGCTTAATATACACAGACCAGTAATATACGCTCCATTTCTTAGCTAGGGGAAAAAAATCTAAGTCAGAAAAAAGACAAGAGATGGACCATTATATTTGAACCCCAGCATGTTATGTCCAACACTCCTGGTTTCAATAAGTGCTGAATACCAAACTTACTCTAAACATGTACAGTTTGTTAGCAGAATAATTCCTGTGGTAAAGAACAGCAGCACTGTAAGCTTTCCACCATTCAGAATCCATCAACAGCTATTTTTGTTGCATTCAAAGGGCACAACAGTTGCATCTCTCCATGCACTGGTAGATATTACTTTTCATGAAGGGCACTGGGATGATCGATGGAGGGACAAACCGACATGCACGTTCTTTGGAACGTTTGTCATGGCAAGGTACTTATAATGGCCTCTGTTACCATAGTTTCTGTGCATCTTATACTCTTTATCCTCGCCAGATTCCTAAGAGGTGGGGTCAGTGCAATTATCTCCATTTTACAGATGGGGAACTGACACACAGAAAGAATGGGTGATTTGCCCCCTACTGAACCCAGCTCTTCTAAACCCAGACTAGCACTCAAACCACACCCCACTAAATCCTGGGGCTGTGGCTCATTCCCCACTAAAACAGCCCCATCAACAAAAACTAGCCAAATTCTAAACACACCATCGCATGGGCGCTTGGGACATGATTTGCCTCTAATTTATGCCTATTTACGTCAGTATGAACTATACTGACTTTAACAGAGTTACTCCCGATTTGCACCAGTGCAAGCGAGAGCTATACCTGGCATCAGATCGATGCCTTGTTTACTTTATTAATATTGCCAAGAAATGAACATTTTAGAATATCCCATTCTGCACATGCTAAAATATCCCATTCCACACTTTTGCATAGGCGTTTAAATGATCATGAGACTTTGTTCCAAGAAATTCCATGAAGCAACCTCTTAACATTGAGTTTTTTCCATAGTTTTCTACTGACATTCGACCAATTCATGGAACCAAGCTAGTCTCAAAGGAAACTTCATCTCACAGTAGTTTACAATTAGTTATGGATTTCCTTGAGGAATGTGGATTGATTCTTGGGATCAGCATGATCTGAACAGACATACTAGCATTTTTCTCATGAACTTCCAGATTGAAATCAGATTGGATTTGGAAGTCATTTAATCTTATTGGGGTTCTGTTTCATCCTCATTAATATGGGGAAAATCTGGACTCTATGTCAATTCTGATCTGTGCGGGAGAATTGTAAACACCATCCACATATATTTTCACTAAATTTAGATTGGACCCAAAAAAAGACTATGGGTCTGATCTTGCGTCCATAACTTTTTGTCCATTTAAGTTCCATTCACTTAGGTGGACACAGGGATCAGACCCAATCTGAGCAGGACAATGATGCTTTTTGTACTGACATCCATAGAGATCAAACTAGCCCGAGAATGTAAGCTTTTCTATATAGAATGGTACCAGATCGGATTTCATGTCATATAATCGTTTGGTATGGTGTGGTGAACGTAATTACCAAATCCACTAACCACAAACAACTTTAAAACAAAATAACACAGTAGATGATGCAAACCAATGCATACCATGTTCAGCAACAGTAAGTGTGCGACATACCATACGTGCAAAAACTTAAGCACAATAGACCTTGCAAGGGAGGTTAGAATCCCCATCAGCAAGGGGTTTTAGGAACAGATTGGACAGACACCAGCCTGATGCAGTCTTTCCTCAGTGCTGGGGCTAGATTTGGTATCCTCTCAAGGTCTCTTCCATAACGACATTTCTATGATTCTCTCTTACTGGCTTTTTTAATAGACCCTGCTAAGCCCAGTAATTGAGGGCATAACAACAATATGTATTTCCATAGCAATTTCCATCATAAGATCTCAGAGCACTTTACAAATATTAGCCTTGGATTTTTCAACTAATTTAGGAGAATTAGATGCTGAAATTGCATTGAAAATCCAATGACAGCTAAGTAGGTGACTCCCCTAGCTGCTCCTGAAAACCCCAGACTTTTTTGAATTTTAACCTTATAATATTCTTATTTTACTAATGGTGAAACTGAAGGATAGCGAGGTTTAATGAGCATCGCATGCATCCATATAATGTTTTGACTTTCTGGGTCAAAAATGAATGTTAATATTGGTGTAAGATGTCATGTATATACACAGTGCTTAAAATATGTCTTTAGCAAACAAAAACTGATTGTATGCAGTATATGAGTAACATAAGTCTTACAGAGAATAATATCACACTTAACCAAGGTTCACTAGCAAATACCATGGCTTTGCACACTTCGGCCAATTACAGAAAACGTACATGTATCCTAGGTACAGAGGACACATTTGAGCTGTAATATATTCCTCTGTTTGTTAAAAAGAAAAAGGCAACTAATAAAAACCAACTTTTTTATAAAAGCTCCCATTAAAAGCCATGTGCCACTATATTCCTGTGTGACATTATTAAAACCCAACATCAATATCAAACTCAAAGCGAACACTGCCATTTCATTAACACATCAGTTGTGGGATGATCAATAAAAATTTACTTTAAATCACGCCATATGTCGCTTCCAACAAAGTTTTATTATTCAGATTCATCAGTTAGTGCCACAACCCCCATGCAATTAAATCCCATTTAGCGGCAGCGACCTTTTGATTTGAACTTGTCATTCCTACAGCTGGTTTGGAGTTTAACAGCACTTTTAAATAATGAAAACAAAATGTCCTGTGAATTAATGGCGGAGTATTGAGAACCCTCCACCGGGAAATTCCTTCCGTGCTCCCACTTCTAATGGTAACACACACAAAGTGGGGGGGGGGAGGAAGGAGTACAGGCACATTTTAACATGTTGTAGCATATTTGTAAACATCGTTAATCATGGATTAGCAGATGGTAATGTTAATTGCACCTGTGGAAGTAACAAGACCTCAAGGTTGATTACATTTACAAACTCCGATTATCACTAGAGTGCGGCTGGAGGATTCAACACAGTACCCAGAGGTATCATTTATTCAGGAAGAACAGTCTGCAAAATGAAACAACAAGCAATATTTTCATCATGTCCTCTTTATAAGGGTGACACAAACAAACTTGTGATAGTTAACTATGGTGGGAACCTGGGATATTGAACGGGTGGGGTGTTGGGTTTAACAAACATGATCCGGCTAACAAATAATGCCTTTGTAACTCTCTTGAAAACAGTTTCAGAAAAAAGTAGGAGGAGGAACTTTTTTAAAAGCTCTTTTAAGGGCATAATCCTTGGAAATACTAAATGTTTCTCAACCCTTATTGATGGGAATGGGAATAGAGGCAACCTGGGCCAGGTTTTTAAAGGTATTCAGACTCCTAAAAATGCAGACAGGCACCTACTGGGATTTTCAAGCAGTGACCCTTGTCACTTTTGAAAATCTCATTAGCACCTAGCTCTGTCTTTGGGCACTAAGTACCTTTAGAAATCTGGCCCATGAGCTTAGTGCCAGTGAAGTCAATGTGACTATTGGACTGTGATACAGGGCCTAAGAGCCAATCCAGCATCAGATATAACAGCATGCATTCCTGGGGAGTCCCACTGGAAATCTACATAAGCAAAGGGATCTGCAAGAGCAGCTCTCAATGAAGAATTGGGGCCACATTATTTTGGTATCTAACCCATCATCCTCTCAAAGACAACACAGAATCACTTTACACAGATTTCCAGCCTTTACACTTCAAATCAGAGCAATGAACAACTAGACAGGTTACTGCAAAACCATTTTTAAATTCCTAAAAAGAACCAGTTGGGATTTGGGATGTGTGTATTCTGTTTTCACTTTTAAGGTTTGGATGCTTTAGGGTTTTGGGGAGGAAGGTTAATTGGTGTCACTTCTTACGAGGGATGTGTGAGAGCCTCAAAGAAATGAAAATGCAGGTAATCGTGTGCATGAAAGATGAAGTATGTATGTGCAAACTTCTATGTACAATTATCAAAGCACTGAATAAGGGGCCCAACGTCAACCCCGATAGAAGTGAGTGGTAGCTCTTCTAAAGCCAAGAGAGTTGTGTGTGCTTACACCCAGGTTGAATTTAACCCAGTATGAGGTAGAGTGCGGGAGTTATGTGGGCTGGGGAGGGGGCCCATCTGTCTTAGGCATTTCAATTGTGTATGAGCCAATAGAAACAGGCTTAGCACACCAGGCTCAGTGTTGCACAGTGTGGTTAGTAAGCTTAGAGGTTATCATGATTATGTTGTGACAAAAAATACATCCATTTTGTGCACTGTACAAACAGGTAGAGTGCAGGCACTGGCCAAACGGAAAACTTGAGAACTTTATTCCCTAAATAGCTAAGACATCTCTAAAATAAATATGACATCAACATACCTTTTAAGATGATATCACAGCAAGAATTAGTGATGCACTGTATGTATGTTAAGGAACATTGCCCAGATACAAAAAATTAGGTATATATTTCTAAATCCCTCATCTGAATTACAGATACAAAATGTGACCTGGTCAAACCTGAAAGAACATGCAAGCAGAGATGTTCAAAGAAGCCTGAGGGTACAGCTGCACTGCAGTAAAACTCCCACCGCTGGCTGTGTCAGCTGAGTGTGGCTCGCAGAGCTTGGACTGCAGGACTATCGGAATCCGGTGTAGATGCCCTGGCTGGAGAGTTCTGAGCCCAAAGTCTACACTGCAATTGTACAGACCTCAAGCCCAAAGTGGTTTTATTTCCATGCAGAGGTATCCAAAAAGCCTTGCACACCAAGGCCTCTGTTAGGCAAAAGCATTTGACTATGTGTTTAGCTTTGTGCACATAGCTAAGTTTCACGCACGTCCGTGCAACTGAAGCTCATGCTTAAGTGGCATAGGACTTATTTTATATATTACTAGAAGATTTACCTGGCCTTGCTCAAGTCCTTCAGGGCAGAGAATTCAGGGGCGTAGTGGGTGCAGGAGTAAGGGGCTTGGGATGTCGGGGGCTCATGGCAGGCGGCTGTGAATATGGAGGGGAGAGGGTGCAGGAGTTAGGGCAAGGGTTGGGGGGGCTCAGGGCAGGATCATGCCCACCAGCTTCTCCCTGGGGCTGGCCCAGGACAGCAGGAACCAGATGTCCCCATCCACTGGCTTCTCCCTAGGGTCTGTGCTGGCCCGTCCACTGGCTGTTCCCCGAGGTCAGCCTGGGGCTGCAGGGGGCTGCGCTGACTGGTCCAGGGGCTGTACTGGCCAACCAGAGACTGCTCCCAAAGGTTGGGGTGCTTGTAGTCCCCTGTGGTCATTCTGGGGTGTAACTGTCCCCCATGTTTGTTGCCTCCCGAGGTTATTCATAAGTATCACTGTCCGTGCTATCACACCCCTTCCTTTCTGTTTGATGAGAATCGCATTCTATGCACATCCCATTGTCCTGGCACAACCAAACCCTGACTTTGCTGTAAGTTAGGAAAAGAGGAAGCTGATATATACTGAATTTGGCGGTCCCAGCTCTGACCATTTAGAAGGAGTTGTTGAACAAATTCACTCACAGGCAGACGGACGGACGGACACACAGACAGACAGAGGCACAATCTCTCTCAAATATATAGCAGAATACGTGTCTTGCGGTAGTGCTCAGGTACCACTATCAAGGTGCTGTACAAAACAAACAGATGCTTCGTTCCCCCCGAGTATTTATAATATGGTAAGAAACAACAGGTGGATACAGACAGATGTAAGAGCACAAGGAAACAAGGAGACACTATGGATCACCATGGTGGGCAGTGGTCTTAGCACACCAGATGCTTTATCGCTGTCAAGTTTTTGCAGAGTTTTAAGGTTTAGATACATTCTTAAAAGCTTTCCTGAATTGGGCCCATTCCAATTGATGGGATTTGGGTGTCCGTAGCCTTTAGGCAGCTTTGACCTTCTCAGCTTTCACCTCCTTTACTTTTCACCATTTGCAAGGTCCGTTTACTTTCTGCACTTCATTTACTTTGAGCAATGAAAATGGAACTGTTTCTCTTCCACTTTACAGTCAAGGCAATTCTCTTGCACTAAAACGATACTGACCAAATTCCTAACATAAAGGAGTGGGAGCAGGGAACTGATTAAATTAATTTTTAAAATTTAAAATCTTTCAATTGAAAATAAAATTTATTTGTATTTTTAGAAGTAGCCTCCATTCGAGTATTTGCAATTTTGCATGCATAAGCACCTAAATTTGCATTAACATCTGTGGCACACAGCAAGGATTATAGTTTATTAACATTGTGTGTCTTGTGGAAAACCCTAGAAACCCCAGTCATGCCGCATGGTGTTACGCACAGTACAAACATTGAACAAGAAGGCAGTTTCTGCCCCAAGGAGCTTCCAATCCTTGTATACATGCACATCTCATTGAGACAAATACTTAATTTTAGAAAGAGGTTTTTAGTTTGGGGGGGAGCGTTGTTTGTTTTTGTTTTAAGGCACAAAACCTAAATTTGGGGCTTAAACTAAATTAACTGAGTCCCTTTAAATAGTTCCTCACTTGGACAGTAAAAGTTGGGTATGAGACAGATGTGCTCAGCATTGTCTGGGAAAAGACACAATGTACATGAAGTATCTATTGAACTAATAGGGAAACTATTTTGCCAGTGTGTTTAGACACTTTTGACTACTGAAAAATCATTGTAAAAGACCAATTACTAAATTTTAAAATCAATTTGGTAAATATGTTCCTGAAAATAATCCATGACAAGCAGCAGGGAGGAAAGAAATGACTTTCAAATTACACATACACATTATTCATATTGAAGTATCAAAGAGATGGTATGTACAAACAGAAGTAATCAGCCAACATGTTTTGATCTTGCAGATGTACACCAAAATGACAATTAATAACTTTCTTTATGATATGAAGGTGGGAGTTTTTTTACAGTTACATTACAGGGACAATTATATTCAAGCTTAAGGCTAAAAATAATGAAAGACTATAAAAACTACATTTTAACATTTAAAAATACCCAGGAAATTAACTGGAGAAGAAGGCAATGATCCAATTAATGAATCGCATTTATTAAATCAGGGGGTAAATTAGATAGCACAGAGCTCTGTCTCAAAGGGCATGATCCTGCCGGGAGGGGGGGGAGGTCCAAAGACCCTTTGGTTCCTGTTGATTTCAAGGGGATTTAAGGGTGCTCAGTGTTTCATAGGAAGCTTTCAGTATCTTGCAAGATAGAGGTCAAAATATGGGGAGAAATTATGATGGCAAATTATCATGACTATCCCAGCCACTTGGTCAACTGCTGCAGTGAAAGGATATGCATCTCAGCACAGTGGAACAAGGGTGAGAGGCATCATGTAACCCTCCCTCTGTGGGGATTTGGATAGGAAGAACCCTAGAGAACAGAGAATGCAGTCCTGACCGGGTGTTAACACGTTAACAATTCCTTTAATACAGTACATATAAATACAGGAACAGAGAGGCATTTCTAAGTACTCAGTGCAGCTGCGGAATTGACGATTTGAATCATGCCCGTGTATATGTATACACACCATACATACATGTGTGTCAATACACACCCATACCTTATGTCTACATTACATCTAATATGGTCACTAGCACACTGGATACATTTCCACAGAGATTCTGTAGTGTGTTAATCCACACAGATTAATTTAAAAAATTAAAAAGCATTGTTGTCACCATGAAACATATACTACATCATGGTCAGCTCCTCTCCTTTGATCCTCTCATGCCAAAGCAGAATACAAAAAGAACGTATAAGACCACAAGGGTGAGAAAAAACAGGGAAGAAGTCAAGCAGTCTTGTCATCCTTTCGGGAAAATGCAATTCAAACAACTACCGTTTCTTATTTTGATATGCACTTGCAAACTAATAATGAGATCTATTATATTTATGGAATAATCTACTAAGAGAAATGGTGGAAACCTCACTGGTTGGCACATTTAAAAACAAGATTGAACAAAGCACTTGCAACTCTACATACAATAGAGACCAATACACACTGTCCAGGAAGACCTAATAGGCTTTCTCCACTTCTAAGCTCTTCACACACTTAAATTCAACTTCTGTTAGGCTTACACATGTGAGTAGGCATGAATGACTTCTAAGGACAAGAGCAAGATTAGGCTCTAAATTCTCACATTCTGACTTCCCTATATTCTCACTTCCAAATGCATTTCTTCTTTCTACAATAGTGAGACACCCCCATTTACACTGCCACATGTTGTGATATCAGAAGTCAGCATCACAACTTCACAACAGACAAGAGCTGGGTGGCAATAAACAATAACACGAAGGATAATACAATGATGTAATGTTCCAAAAGTTCCCATCAGTCTCCACTCACCTATAATTGCGTATCAGAGTTGCTGTAGGTAGAATGTATGCAAAGTACTTCTGGAACCTTCAGGAAATGGACAAAATATGTTTACGTTATTTACAGCCTCCTCTTTGTTAACGTGTAACTTTGCATCACTATGCTTGCACTTCAAATTACAAGTTAGTTCTCAGCATACACATAGGCTCGAATCAAACTTAAAAATGTGCTTCCCTTTACCAACTAATTGCATCAAGAAATCAGTTAGTAAACAGTCAGAAAAATATATATATATATACCTACCTATAGATCAAGAATAAAGAAATGGCTTTATTCTTCTCTCCTAGTGTTAACAAGGATGGATTTTTGTTTGCTTCTAAGTCTCTAGAATCTTTCTTTCCTCCACAAATGCAAGAATGCATAGTGGGCACCACCTAATGGACAGAACAAGGGTTTTCCTCAATAATAATCTGAAATATAGAGAAACGATTCATATGTGCCTTTCTGTATCCCTAGCCTTTTTTATTACTAAATTAAAACTGACTCATTCTGCACAAAAACCCTAAAATGTTACATATCTACCAAAAAAGCATGACTACTCTCCAGCAATCACTTATTCAATGTTACCTAATAGACAGCTCTCACCTTTACATTTGATGACTACAAAAAGAATGAGTTCCAAAGAGTTGTGTTTCACAAAATAATAATTGTTTGCCTGGCAGTGTTTTATATTCTCAATTAAGGGCTGGAGGGGATAATATAATTAAGCATAACCAGTCTGTTGCAAGGATGTTGAGCGCATGCCTCTCCCCTAGTTTATAACAGGAAACGCGAGTGCTGAACACCTTTGAAAATCAGAACAAGTAAAGGTAAAATGTTAAGAACTCAACACAAAATCCTGATGAACACAACCTCTTATTCATGTGTATTGCAGTTACCACCAAAAGGCCATAATACAAAGTGTTTGCTAGGCACTATACGAACAAATAGAAAAAAAAGTCCAGTCCTGAAGAGCTAACACTCTAAATAGACAGATGGGATAATGGAATGTTACTATCCCCATTTTACAGAAGGGGAACAGAAGCACAGAAACATTAAGTGGCATGCCCAAAGTCACACAGAAAATCTGCGGCAGAGACTGTGATAGAGTCCTCTCTCAAGTCTCAGATCAATGCCTTAACCTCTGTGCCAACTTTTTCCTCTGACTTTGTCTAATGGGAAAGTTGAAAAGGATTTAATGTAATCGGTTATTAAACCAAGATAGTGGAGCTTGCAGCCTTGTATATAGTTAAACCATTGCAAATACATGTGGATACTCTTATTTTAGTTTAGGCTTACTTTGGTTTAAACTTAAATCTTTCCTCGCTCAATTTAAGCTAAATTGAAAAAAGCCACTCCCCTACCAAAATGAGTGTGTCTACACAGAGGTTTGACTCAATTTAAATCTATTGGTTTAAATTTACACCTTAGGTTATACCAGAGCATCATTCCCAAGTCCTCTGTTTTATTAATGTAAAAAGATACACACATTCTGTCTTTGGCAAAACAATTTGAAACCATGCTTTAAGAAATGCCAAGAGCAACAACTTATAACAAAGGCCAGTCAGGGGGATCTTGCTACGAACTGCACAAGGCAGGCTTTGCCTGCATTAAAGGAAAAATAATGGGTGCAAAGCAGCCACAAGACAATTCAGTTCCTGAAAACATTTGGCAGGTTAGTTTTAGAAACAAGGCAAACGCCAATGAACTTTGCCTGTGCAAGGCTGCAAGCTCCATTCCCTTTGTGAGAAACCGTGCGCTTCATCAAAGTTTCAAAGCGACTATACGGGGCCAAGGGTAACTGAAGAGAAATATTAGTAAAAACAGCGAGCCAGAGGCACACACCTCAGATAATGCAAAAAGAAATCCTGAAGGAAAAGTAACAAGCAGCAGGATTATGATGATGCTGTGTATTTCAGTTCCTAAGCACCTACCCTAAAGGAAATATTTCACAGCAACAGATTTCCACAGAAACCTAGCACGAACAAGAGGGAGAAATGGCTGAGAGTGAAATAAACAATGAAAACTCCCTTGGCATTGTGAAAAAGACTCTCAGCCAGAACCTCAATAGCTGTAAATCAGGTAGCTCCACCTATTTCAATGGAGCTACACTGATTTACACCAGTTGAGCACCTCACCATGGGAGCAAGCCTGTATTCCTTGTACATCTGAAATTCCCATCGATTTCAGTGGTAGTTTTGGGTAAGCAAAGGAATGCAGGAGCCATCCCCATAATTGTGCCAAAGATGGGCTGTGGTGAAGAGAGAAAGTAGAAACAAAGGAAAGAACGAATTACCCTGAAAAATAATCCCCTAACAGCAACAATTGGGAAGACAGCATTGTTTAGACCAGTAATGGGTAACCTGTGGCCTGAGGCCACTTGCAGCCCAATGGGATTCTATGTGTGGTCCATGAGATAGCAGGGTTGCCAGATATTCTGGTTTTCATCTGTGTATGGTTTTGTTTTGTTTTTTCCCTACTGGTTGTTACTAAAGTGACAGGCACATAAAAGCAAAAGCATGTGAAGTGAGGTATGTGCTGATTCCACATAACACTGTGAGAGCCTGGCGCTCTCTCTGCAGTCAATCAGAGTGCTGCTATGGTTCTGCTGGCACACCCTGCAAGTTCTAGGTATGTCAGCAGTTAGCAATACTACCCTATCCTGGGAGAGCCTCTTGGGTTACGACAATCTTGTGGCCCGCTGAGATGAAGGAGAGCCACTCATGCAGCCCATTCACTAGCTTAGGTTGCCTCTCGCTGATATAGTTTGAAAGTTCTTTGTGGAGTGTCTTATTTATTATGTATTAGCACCATGATCCCTGACTTGATTGTGGCCTTTAGGTGCTACCAAAATTCAAATGTAGCAGACCCAGAGCATATAAGAGAACCTTCAGCATCCCAGGAAGGAATTCACCTATATGAAAACGTATTAGGACATCACCTTCCTTCCTACTAAATAAGCCGAGGCAAATCCAGGTGACAGAATGGACAGCTTTTCCAAAGACTCTGAAATCAACCATCAGCCTGAAGCATCTGGAAAACTTTTCAGATTCATAGACCAGAGTTTACAGACTTCATTTAGCTCAAAGGAAAGTTTAATTAGTCTCTCTGGGGCTACGTCTACACTAGCCCCCTAGTTCGATCTAGGGAGGCTAATGAGGGTGACCGAAATTGCTGATGAAGCGCGAGATTTAAATATCCCGCGCTTCATTAGCATGTTCCCAGGTGGTCACCATTTTAGAAATTGACTAGCCCGAAGTAACTGCCCACCTCTACACGCAGCAGTGAAACAGGATTCCGAATTAAAGCCCTCATTCTAGGAGGAATAACAGCTAATTCGATTTAGGACTTTAATTTGGAATCCCGTTTCACTGCCGCATGTAGACACGGGCAGTTACTTTGGGCTAGTCAATTTCTAAAATGGCGACCACCCGGGAACATGCTAATGAAGCGCGGGATATTTAAATCCCACGCTTCATTAGCAATTTCGGTCACCCTCATTAGCCTCCCTAGATCGAACTGGGGGGCTAGTGTAGACGTACCCTGAGTGATTTAGCTGCTCATTGGGAAGGTGGGATGGAGTAAGGTAAATTATTTTAAATTATCCCTAAAGGGCCCTGTAAATCAAGGGTTAATGAGTGAGATCCCATGCAAAGAGACACAGTAACTAAATAAAATAGTCAAGGTGCAAGTGCTAACATGCATTTGGTTTTCAATAATTAAACAAGTATAGTTTCCAAGCCAGAAATATTTGTAAATGAAACCTCTATCACTCCCTTCCCCCTAAATACGAGACAAAATAAGAACATAAGAACGGCCATACTGGGTCAGACCAATGCTCCATCTAGCCCAGTATCCTGTCTGCTGACAGTGGCCAATACCAGATGTCCCAGAGGGAGGGAACACAACAGGTAATCCTCACGTGATCCCTCTCCTGTCACTTATTTACAGACAAACAGAGACTAGGGACACCATTCCTACCCATCCTGGCTAATAGCCATTGATGGACCTAACCTCCATTAATCTATCTAGCTCTTTTTTGAACCCTGTTAAAGTCCTAGCCTTCACCACATCCTCTGGCAAGGAGTTCCACAGGTTAACTGTGCACTGAGTGAAGAAAAACTTCCTTTTGTTTGTTTTAAATCTGCTGCCTATTAATTTCAGTTGGTGACTCCTAGTTCTTATATTGTGGGAATAAGTAAATAACTTTTCCTTATTCACTTTTTCCACACCAGTCATGATTTTATAGACCTCTATCATATCCCCCCTTAAGGTTGAATATCTTGAATTTCCAGTGACTTCAATGGGAGTTGAGGGTGCTTTAGTACTCAGCATCTTACAGGATCAGAACCATAATGAAAGAGGAATACTCACAAGATGAATGAGAGAACATGCTAATGAATCCATAGCCTTGTTCCTCACCTGGGTTTACATATGAGAGAGAACAAAAGAAACAATTTAATACAAATCTACGACAAATCTGTAAACAGTTTTATTTCAATGGAATTTTTTTCCTCAACTGAGTTTCATTATAGGTCACACCTGTCACATGATTGAGTTCACAGATTTATTTTACAGTCAGATTCAATGCAACACGTTTTCAGATGTTCAAACAGCAATGTACAATGGGAAGCACTTTCACACTATGAAGAAAATACTGAATGGGCCTGATTCTACAGTCCTTATTCCAGCAAAGATTTCACTGGGAATGAGCACCGTAAAGGAGCATTAGTGCAAAAAAAGTCCATTAATTTTAATGGATGTTTTGCATCAGTAAACTTTGAGAGACTTGGCTCCCTATTTTTAAAATCTAGTGTTCTCTCTGTCACATTTTCTTTAATCTTTTCTCTTGAAGTTCATGTACTCAACAGGTTCTTGGAGTTGTTAGCAGCTTGATGAAGTAGGCACGTCCAGTGGACAGATGGGACAGTGTTCAGTGACAACCTAGAGAGTAGGACATAGTACATGACCTGGAATGGTACCTGGAATCTTCTAAAGTTTTAGTTGAATGTTCCACTGCAGAAAATGGAGTGTTTACTTTCTCCTTAGCTTCTCAGGAGCTCACAGTTGTACGAAGACTCTGGATGTCAGGGTGTCTGCCTCTACTGATTTTCAGTGAAACCACACAACACTGAACTGTTTTCCCTGCTCAGGAGAGTTGGATTTCAAAAGATCTACATAATGCACAGTAAAATCACATTGTGTTACTTTATTTTTTGGCTGCATATAGAATGCAAAAGAATCCCTGAAAAACAAAAACAAAAATATGTCATTAATAGAAACTCGCCCTAAAAATTTTAGTTTTAAAGAAACAGGAATTGCCATCAGTTTGAGTGATGACATCATTTTTACCAGTAGCTACAGAGACGTTTAATGATTCAATCCCAGGTTGCAATGTTCTTCCAGGAGGGATAATTAGCATCCTGTGGCACAAACTTCGTGTCTCCGAAGAGAGCCCATACCCTTCATTCCCTGCAAAAAAAAGATATTGTATGGATATGTTCATGGATTTGTGCCGCCAACTTCACACAACTCTGTTTTCACAACTCTGCCACCAATTTCTGAATAAAACTGTCAACAAATGTCTTTCTAAAGTAAAACCAGAACACCTTCCTGACAAATGCTGATTCACACGAATTGTCCCATTGACTTTGACAGGACAATACACATGATCAAGAGCGCATGAATAAAGGTTTGCAGGACCCAGCTGTTAAATTGTAATCGGAGGTAACAAATCGCAGCAAAGTATCTAGTTTTCCTTACTGGACCATTTCAACCTATCTGGATTGGTTTGTAGAGGTCTAAGGAGTTTCTGAGCCAGTGCTAATACCTTGTGCTTTTGCAACACTTCTGTTACAAAACCTCATAGCACCCTTTTACGGGCCAGGGGCAATTCTTCTCCATTCCAATGTACAGTTGACCTGGTTCATTAGAAGAGGAAGCTTCATAGTGGCCACTGCTGGAAGCTTAATATAGGCGTTGATGGACCGATGGTCTGATCTGGTCCTTCAACTCCTATGTCTCTATTGATATTGACTTTTTCAACCTTTCCAATAGACGGTACTACCAGCTGGGTGCAACTCATGAGCACAGAGAATTTAACCAGAGGCTTCAATCGATTAGTTGCTAAACCATCCAACAACCCTAATATGTTTGACCTGATACACTAGTGAAGCAGAGTAGAAATCTATGTCAGGTCATTAGTAGTAGTTTGGCTCTCACTGTCACAAAGGAAAATAGAAAGGGAGCTGCTTAAAACAATTCCACTTTTAGACAAAGGAATACAGAAGGCCCTGACTAACACCAGAACCATCCCACCCACCTCCGACTCCAGATCAGCTCCACTACCAAAAGGTGTTCATTACTTTTTGGACTCCACCGGGGCACCTCGCACAATTTAGACAAACACAGAATAACACTATTTGCAGCCAACAGAATAGATTCTTGAAACAGAAAGGAACCCATTCTCCTTTCTTAGCCTTGCTACAAAAGAGATTGTAAAGGGTCATCTCCACTGTATTTTAGACTTATTACTCTAGAACCTGACTGCTGTTCTACATGTTGGAATTGCCTCTATAAAATGTCTGCAAGCCTCCATCTGCTCATGCTGTCTTTCCAGTCTCTCCAGTCTTTCCAAGGTACTTAAACTGCCACCAGTACTGTACTATCTGAGCACCTCAGTCTTTAATGTGAGATGGGGCAGTGCTATTATTGCCACAGAATGGACAGGAAACTGACACATGGAGCAGTTAAGTGACTTGCCCAAGGTCACCCAGGCAGCCTGAAATGGAGCAGGGAACCAAACCTGGGACTCCCAGGCTAGCATCTCAACCCTCTCTGTCACAAGATGGCTGGAAAAGTCAGGATTTCACCTTCCCTTCTACTTTTTCTTGATTTGATACAAAAAAGTTTTATAACTTCAAACAAAATTTGCGTCATCGGCCTTTCACGCTCATATTCTTGTGTGTTTCTTCGGCTTGAGACAGCAGCTATTGTCAGAGGTGTAATGTTTCTTGGAACACTCCCTTTCTCTCACTGATAAGGGTCTTACGATTCCCCATAAAAGCAGCAATTTTGCTTCCAGCTTTTACAAAGCTTTTTATGGCTTTAGTCGCTTAAGATAATTAGAACCCATAAATTCAGGGCAAAAAAGACTCGCAGACAGAGCATGACATGTGGGAGGGAGTGTTGGTGGAATCAGATAAAATAATACAAGATGCTAGTTTATATTGCTGCACAAAACATTTACCACTTCAGCCCTTTGACTTTAATCTCGTAGTTTTGTGTCTCGAGAATGCAGCTGAAACACAATAATTTAATTATTTTTGTCCCCACTTCTGACTGTAATATTGATCAGGGTGTGGCCTGATGACTCAGGGTGTTGATAATGGAATGCAGAGCCTTTCCTAAGTTAGGAAATGCCAGGCTGGATCAGACCATGGTCCATTTAGTGACCAGCACCTGATGCTTCAGAGATCAGTGCAAGAAATTTCCTAACACCTGATTGTCAGAACTTGGCTTAGGCCATGAAACTTGATGTTGAAAATCCCATTTAGAATTTATGTTAACATTAATTATTGTAATGTAGGATGATGACTGTTCAAATTCAGCCTATGAAAAAATGAATGTGACTGATCTAAGTGGACAGGTGTCCAAATAAACAAAATCAGAGTAGGCACCTTTAGTTCCCAGACTTAGCACCCCGGCAAAGGACTGAAAAGATATGCCGAGCTGGCAGAACAGGAAAGGAGCTAATCCTGTCCCAGACCATGCGGAGACCATCAGTCTCCAGGGCAGTCAATTCTGTTGCCTTAGGCACTGGCTTTGCACACAGACAACATTAAGAGGTATTGTTCAGATCATTCTCTTTGGCAAGCGAGCAAGAACATAGCTGACTAGAATGCTGGGAAGGCAAATCCAAGTCTGTAACACTTTTCTTATAAGACACTCTGTGGGAAGCTTGCTTCCACACTAATTTATTGCTGCTCTTCTCTGATGCTGCCACAGGTACACTACATATTTAGATCCAGGACATTTCTTCAAACAACCCCAGCATCACACAACTCCATAACATTCTATTTCTTTTCAGGGAAGAGTTAGTGCTCAGCAGAGAGTTGAAGTCATTACTGTTGTAAGGTTTGGGAACTCTTCTCATGCATCTACCAATCAGCCTCCAGACTCCCCTGACAAAAGAATATTTGGACTTTTTCCTGGAGAATCTCTCATAATTCAAGGTAATGACACTGCTGTCACTTTCTCTTCCTTTCTCTTGCTGTTGTCATCGTTTCTGGTATGTATTTCTTTGTGGTCCATCATCTGCATTGCCAGCCTTTCTATTCCCTTTGTAATATAGTGCCACACATCTTGTAGAGATGCCAGATTTGCTGTGTCGTCTTGTCAGTATTTCCTGGAGTTCAATAAACATTTTAATTAAAGAAATGTCTTCAGAGCCAAGTAAATGGTAGAGTCGGGCAGGATTACAGCCCCCTCAATGGCTGATTGTCAGCATGACATTACCTTTCAGTGCAATGGTTCAAACCACCTTCATTACTTGCTGACACAGAGCAGCAAAAAGGGCTTCCAAATATGCATTCGTGATGAACTCGGCAATGTTTCTTATTTCAGCTGTAACGCCCACTTGCTTCTCTACCATTCAAACCATATAAACTCAGAGGTTTCTCCATAAAAAACACCTCTTGATAAATTCTTTGCAATGGTCTCCTTTGTCTGCTTAAGACAAGGGTTGGCAACCTTCAGCGTGCAGCCCATCAGGATAATCCTATGGCAGGCCACAAGGCATCTTGTTTACATTGATCATCCGCAGGTATGGCCCCCCCCTGCAGTTTCAGGAGGCTGCAGTTCACCCATTCCCAGCCAATGGGAGCTGCAAGGAGCTGTGCCTGCGGATGGCCAATGTAGACAAAATGTCTCATGGCCTACCAGTGGATTGCCCTGATGGACCAAAGGTTATTGACCTATGGTTCAAGAGAAGTTTTGGGGGCGGAAAGGGCATATGGCAGAGTCACTCCAAATGAGAAAAAGGCTGGAAGTGACCAAAAGTTAATACCGTATCCCCACGACTCTTAACCTTTTCAGGAGTCTGATTTTTCTTCCATACCCCAAGATTCACCTTTCTTAAAAAAGACTTGCTGACAAAATCAGACATAAAAGTTCACAAGTATCACAGCACACTATTACTGAAAAAATGCTTATGTTCTCATTTTTACCATATGATTATAAATCAATGTGAAAATGAATATTGTACTTACATTTAAATGTATTGCCCGTGCCCATTTAATCAGTTAAATGGTTAAACCTAACGTTTAACCGGTTAACTAATTAAACTGGATTTACCATCCTTAGTAGCCACCTGTGTGAAATGAGATGCTAGATCTTATTTCTGCTGGGACAGCTGTCCACATTATCAAAGCCACCCATTTTTCTTGGCACTCTCAGTAGAGGCCAACCCTTAATGGCAGGGAGACTTACTATACCCATGAACACAGAAATGCACCTGTTTAAGCACTTACAAATTTCAAGTAATGTATGCATACATATACACATTGAACTCCCTGCTCACTCCCACGAGCAGTCAGCTTACATCAGGACTAGGGATGTGAACAGGTAACCAGTACCCCATAAGCATCACCATAAGATAACTGGTTAACCAGTACCTGGGAACAGCTCCCGGGAGGGTCAGGGGCAGAAATCAGCCACCCCACGTGCAGGGGGGCCAGGGGCAGAAGCCAGCCTCCTCCCCTTCTCATTGGGCAGCCAGCCCCTGTGCCAGCCTCCCTTTGTGGGCTCCCTGCCAGTTCCAGCAGCCAGAAGTCCCACGTACAGGTGGGGAGGGGCGGCAGCTGGCTCCTGCTGCTACCCCTCTTCCCCCCGCACAGGGTGCCAGCAGCAGCAGCCCCGCATGGAGAGGGGAGAGGCGGGACAGTATCCCACTTAATTGATTAACTGGTTAAACTCTAATCAGGACAATGTGAAGAAATGATGCTGTCATTTGTCCTGTGGTACCTATTCTATGACTAAAGAGAGAGTTGGGTTACCGGTCTCTTAAAAAAACAGCATTAAATTTGCAGGGGTTTTTAATGAAAGGAAAGATTTTCAGGCTGGATCTTTAAGCTGAAGGAAAAAAAAAAGAGATACCCACTGCTCTCCCATCTATCGCATCACTAGACATAATCCACTTGCAAAGGGAAAGCAAATGTTCACCTAAGAAACTTAGCACAGTCACTTTATAGGCATCTCCGGTTAGTTAGAGTTAGTGTGATGAAGACTACACTGCTATATCAGCATTAGAGGTAACACGTCTCCACATCATGCACCTTCCCCCCAAATTAGAGTTTTACAACGTACCATACCTATGACTAAAACTGTGGGTTTATTCCAATGAAATTCTAAGCAGTTGATGACAGGGACCTTTTCCTCGACCTCTGATTTACTGACTGTTCCTATGACTTCCCAGCCTTCTTCAGTTTTAGCCTTAGAAAGAAAAGGAGGCAAAAAAGAAAAATATGATTCCACATTCTTTAAACCTACAACAAACACACACAATCTTTTAGATTTTCAGCACAAACACTCAGCTAGCCTATTTTGCTTATTTTGGTTTGTTCATTTTTTAATACATCTAGGCCTAGTTTTCAATTAAAAATTATGCCAATACAGCTATACCAGCAAAATCCTGCTACTGTAGAGATAGTTTGCCACAGATTCAGGGTGACTGCACCTGTAACCAGTGTTCTCTGTAAACTGTGCACTTGTATGATTGCTCAGGAGAGGGACCAGTGCTATCCAGATTATTAGCAGAGGACCCACAGCTAAGTTTTCATTTCTATTGGTAGTGTACATTTGCCCATGCCTTGGTGAACATAACAAAATTTACTCTGCATATGGATGGAAAAATCTGCACATGGATGGAAAGGAATAGAGAGAACATTGCCTGTAATCCCAAGGGCCAGTCTAGGAATTCCCAATCAGATCTCCAGTCATCACATCTCTGGATAGGGACCCTTCTCCCACTTGCCTCTGACTGGGGATTTTTAAAGTTGCACAGCTCCTTATTGTGATATCCCCCAGCAGGTCAGCCTGCTGCACACTGCTTTCTTTCTGCGGGCTATGAACAGTGTATTCCCAACTGTCACAAGTTTCTACAGAACTCTTTCCAAACACACACATTTTTTTCTAAAAGTAGAAAAATTTACAGAGAAAAAAAATAAACAGATGTAAACACACACATACCAGGAGTTACCATCAGTCTTATGAGGCCCTAGTAAGCCAGTCTTTCCAACAGGTCCTCCTTTGCCATTTGCTGGGTCAGAAAGAAGGCCCTGAGTTACTTAAAACCCAGCCTTTTAATACCAAAAACCCTTTCTTTGTCTGTTGATTCCTGGGGAAACCAGTTTGAACCAGTACATGCAAATCTCCCAAGGGGATGGCACCTCTCTGAAGGTGTTTGCAACCTAAACGATTCACCTTAATCGCCCTCCACTGTTTCTGGTTCCTGGTGGAGCAGTGGTAACCCTCCCCAGTGGAGTAGAACACAGTCGTACAGAAATTTAATACAGTGGCCCCAAAGACACTGCACATGGTTGCAAATATCTGTCACATAGCTTATACCAGCAAAAAAGTGCTTTTGCTGGCATAATTTATTCCAGATCGGTAAGCAAAATAAACTATGCTGGCAAAAGATATTTTTGCCACTGCAGCTGCATCTCTGCTAGGATTTTTGCCAGCATTGTTCTATCATTAAAAATCATACCTGTAACCAATGCAGCTATGCCTGCAAAACTTTTAAGTGTAGACCCGTCTTAAGAAGCCCAGTCCAAAATTTTCAAAACTTGGGTGCTTAAAATCATGCCCTTAAATATGCAACTTAATTTTCAAAAAATCTGAGCTCTCCCAGATCCCTCATCAAGCTAGTGGGCCAATTCTGCCTACCTTGTTGAGTGGCCTCTTAGAAAACTAGTAATCCCATTTTATTTGATAAAATCTCAGTACAAGTGCCTTAATTTGGCCAGTGGCCCTATAACTAGAAAATCAACCTTAACAAGAGTCAAGTTATTGCTTCTTGACAGCCTCATTTCCTGTAAAATCTGCACTTTTTACATTACACTACATCAGATTTACACTCCTGTGATGCCAAGGTTAGGCTGACCACTCTGAGTCCAATTAAATGGACTGCAGAAATGGCCCAAAATGTTAATAAACTGAGCTTTATGGTAACAAAGTGATTCTTCCAGCTGTTTCAATTAAATGTCAGTATCTTTTATGCGCTTTTTATCTCACCATCATCCAGAGCTCTGGCTGCCATAGATGTACGGTAGAGCTGGAGATGGTTCCCAGCTTTGCACTGGAAAGGAAGGGGCTAGACATCTCGGTAGCTCCCTGATGGTCAAAAGAGGCTATGGAGGGAGAAAAATACTGACTGCCTAGGATCTCCACCAACCAAAGTTGAACCAATAAAAGATCTCACTTTACTTGCCTAGGTCTCTCTAATATCTTGGGACCAACATGACTACAACTACATAGCAAATAATTATAATCACCACAGGCTTTGCTGTGATATGAATTCCATGCAAGCCACTGGTAGGGTTGCCAGGTGTCCGGTATTCACCCAGATAGTCTGGTATTTTCAGATCCAGTCCGGTAAAAAAATTCAGAGAATACCGGACACCTAAGATGTCCAGTATTTTCTGAATTTTTCCCCAGCCAGGAGGCGAAAATGCCGGGCACCTAGCAACCCTACAAACACTCAGTGCCCGGCCTCCCCACCCCGAACCCTCCCCAGCCCCCAACAC
Source organism: Rafetus swinhoei (assembly GCA_019425775.1). Taxonomy (NCBI): domain Eukaryota; kingdom Metazoa; phylum Chordata; order Testudines; family Trionychidae; genus Rafetus; species Rafetus swinhoei. The sequence goes on along the minus strand of CM033445.1, from coordinate 8,122,068 downwards.
TCCCAGCCCCCCGACCCCAGCCCTCATGCTTACCTGGTTCCCCAAGGCTGCCAGCACAAAATGGTCTTAGTGCTCAACCGCTCCCGTTCCTATCCCTGAACTCACTCTTAAAGGGGACATGCTGTTTTATTTTAATTTTTTTTTTTTTTGGCTCAGTAAGTCCTTGGAGTCCTTTTTTTTTTTTTTTTCCTCAACATCTTTGGTCTCCCCGCGTTTTTTTTCCCTTCAACAGAATTTTTTCCCAGTGGTTTTTTTTTTTTTTGGGGGACGGTGTTCGGTATTTTTGTTTCAACCATCTGGCAACCCTAGACACTGGCCTCCAAACACACCTCCAAAACTGATCATATACTCTCACAAATGCAAGGATATATTTTATTGGTTTATTTAAAAAGTCTTCTCAAACCCTTCTTCTCTGAGGGTATGTCTACACTTGCAGCCTAATTCGAACTAAGGCTGCAAATGCAGGCATTCAAATTGTAAATCAAGCCGATTTAAATATCCCGCGCTTGATTTGCATACTGCTGGTCGCCATTTTTAAACTTCATAAGCCGAACTAACTGCCCACGCTACACGGGCAGGGAACGGGCGTTTGAAATAAAGCCTTGCTCCAAACTACCTGTTATTCCTCCTGAAATGAGGTTTAACAGGTAGTTTGGAATAAGGCTTTATTTCAATGCCTGCTTCCTGCCGCGCAGTAGACGCAGGCAGTTAGTTCGGCTTGTAAGTTTCAAAAATGGCGATCGTTGAACATGCAAATCAAGCTGGATATTTAAATCCCGGCTTGATTTGCAATTCCGAATGCCTACATTTGCAGCCTTAGTTCGAATTAGGCTGCAAGTGTAGACATACCCTGAGTCATTCATCAGAGCCTTTATTATGGAGCTCAAATCTCCAGATTCATTTTATAACTGCCCCTTCAATGCAGTGAATACATTCACAGCATTTCAACCCACCCACTTTCTCCTTTCCTCCACATTTTAACTGCTGCACAATGCTGCCCTCCTGTGACCAGCTTTTGAGAAGCAGCCTCTAGCTCAGGAGTAGGCACTAATTTGGTAAGTGGTCAAGGACCACCTTTTTAAATAATATTAATGGAGGGGGCAGGGGTCGGGGACAGAAGTTGGATACAGGAGGGAGCTCTGGGTAGGGGACTGAGGTCTGGGAGGGGATGTGGAGTCTGGGAGGGAGTTTGGATGAAGGAGGGAGTTGTGACTTAAATTCCCCCTAAGCTGCACAACCACGCAGCTTCTTATTAAGCCCTGCACAGGGGTTCTGGGCCGTAGTGAGGAGAAATAGCTCTCCCCAAACTCCAAAGCTGCTGCAGCTGGGGGAAAGAAGACTCTCCCTGCTGGCCCCAGCATGGAGCTGCCATGACTGGAGGAAGGAGCCCTTCCACTGGCCCCAGCATGGCACCTCCCAGGTAAGCCCAAGCACCAACTCTCTGCCCCACCTTGAGCCTCCCTCCCCAGCATCTGAACACCCTAGTGCACCCCAAAGCCCTCATTCCTGTCCCCACCCCAAAGCCCAGATCCAGCCCAGAGCCTGTACCCCCTCCTGCACACCATCCCTTACTATGAGCCCCTCCCCAAGTCTGGAAGCCCCCTCCTGCACTCCAAAACCCTCATCCCCAGCCTCACCCCAGAGCCTGTACCCCCAGTCAGAACTCTTGCACCCAAACTCTCTGTCCCAGTCCTGAGCCCCTCAATCCCAGCCCTACACTAGAACCTGCACTCTGAGCCAGAGTCCTCAGACTCCCGCACCCCAAATCTCTGCTCCAGGCCTGATCCCCCTCTCACACTCAGAAATCTTTGGCCCCACTCCTGCCACATGAATTTTGTAATGTACACCAGCATGAAGGTGCACTACATCCCCTCCAGGTCGCACAACCCCTCCACACTGGTGCATATAAAATTCATTCCACTCAAGGGTGAGAAGAATTAGAGGGAACATGGGTTACCACCTGGGCAAGGGATTGGGATGCAGGAGGGGGTGCAAGGTCTCAGAAGGCATTTGGGTGCTGGAGAGAATTTTGACCTGGGGAAGGGATGTAGGAAGGGGTGCAGGGTCTGGGAGGGAGTTGTGACCAGGGGCAGGGGTGCAGGAAGGGGTGCAGAAGGCTTGAACTGTGACCTAGAACGGGAGGGGATTGTGACCTGGAGCAGGGATACAGGAGGGGGAGCAGATGATATGGACTGTGACTGGGGCAGGGAGTTGGGGGTGCAAAAGGGGGTAGGGTTCAATGTGCAGGCTCTGGCCATGAGGCACTTACCACAAACAGCTCCTGGCCGGCAGCCCAGCGCAACCCTCGGGCAGGCTCCCTGCCTGCTGCGCTCCCACATGCTGCTCAAAGCAGCTGGCTGCTAGGGCCAGCATGTGTGTCTCTGAGTGGTGCATCCCTTGGGATGGTCTCTGCATGCTGCAAGTGCCCACAAGCATGGCCCAGGCAGTTCCTATCGGCCAGTTTATAAAATTGTTCCTATATGAAGCATTCAGAGCTACACAGATTGATACACAGAGAGAGTTACTCATTTGGCCTCACAATGCAGTTATGTGATGTATTTACTGATTTTTAGCTCTCCTAGAAAGCAGACGCTGCAGTGTATTTTGGCTTAAATCATTGTCTGCATCCAGTGAACAGTTCTCCCAAAGATGCTTTGGACCCAAGACTGTCACTGCTAATCTAAAAACAGTTTAGGATTTTTATCTAATTAGATTGTAAATCCACTGGGGCACGAACCATCTTCATTTTATGTATTTGTACAGCACCTAGTACAAAAGGGGCCTTAAGCCATGACTGGAATCACAGGCACCATCACAATACAAACCAATAAAGTGTCTTACCCAGACTCTGACTGCTGAAGACAGTCAGAGTAAGTGGCAGTTCTGTTACTGGTCAGTTAATATGTGATATGGTGGCCTAAAATCAGCAGTTTGTTTGTTTTTTCTTTATTGATAATTCCCTTCACTGTTTAAGAGATATTCATACAAAAAGGTTACAAGGTGCTTAGTTCAAAAGCATCAAACCAGGTACCACAGAGGCAAATGCCTTTAATTATAGATATAGCTATAGATAGTAAGTGAATGGGAGCTAGTTACCTATATGTCATTTGTGCCTTTGAAAACCTACCGCTCTGTGATTGAGAATAGGTGTGTAACAGCTTTCAACTGTGTACCAAATGTTGTAAAAAGGTGATCTCCCTTACTGACAGGCCACATGATCTAGCTGGGAGGAGGGCCTGAAAGTTCTTGGAAACTGTAGTAGTAAAAGGCGGCAGGCACGAACGGGAGGGAGAGAGGAAGGGAGGGAGGAAGGAAAGCAAGCAAGCAAGCAAGCTGGATTCGTCTACCTTCAGAAATCTCTGCAGATCATCAGTGCTGTATATTTCCAAAACCTCCATGGCTCCAGCACTTGCTTTGCTCACCGTAGGAGTAAGGGGGCAACTGTGAGTGGAGAAGCCAAGAAAAGTCCTAAGTTAAAACAAAGCAAAACAAAAAACCTGGAAAACTGTCTGTGCTACTTCATCCTACTGCCTTTATGACTCACTTTAAATCAGTTTGCAAATGATTCCGCTCACTACGTAGATGCTCTGTCTTATAGGGAATGGGCAGCTTTGACAAGAACATAGGGAGGAGGTTAGGGATGTAATAGTGTAGTCAATTAACCGATAACCAAAAGCTTATAGGTTAATGCTATAGACTACACGCATTTCCCTCCCTCCCCCTTGCCAGTACATTTTTCAACAGGCTGGCCAGCAGCCCGGTTCAGTTCTGGCTTGCGACAGGCTCTGCATTTAAAGTGTATTAGCTCAGCCCCCTCCCAGAGAGGAGCTGCTGCCATCCCGCACTTCCGCCAATTTATCAGAGGCAGCAGTGCAGGGCAACAGGCAGCCGGTCCGCGATGGGAGCTGGTTTTTAAATTGGCCCCCCTTACAGACCAGCTCCTGCCTGGCACCCCGCACTGCTGCCTAAGAAGCACAGAGCGTGGGGGCTCCTCGGGAGTGGGGCTGAAGTGCACTGGCTGCTGGCCTGGGCCCCGGGAACTATAGAATAGTTGACTAATCGATAAGAATTCATGAGATTACTCGACTATTCAATTAACCGATATTTAACATCCCTGGAGGAGGTTGGAGGTGCACTTTTAAGCATTATTAACACGAAAACTAACTTAAAAGGTTAACAAAATTTCTCATCAAACCAAGTATAAATACCTGTGGCCCGCTTTATATGTACAGTAGACTTCCGATAATCCGGAACCTATAGGACTTTAGGTGGTGCCGGATTATCAGATATGCCGGACTATCAGGAGGTACTATAAGCAGGTTATATATATACTGTATACATTATATACTGTATATAAAGTGTTCTTAACCCTTTTATTGTATATACTGTATACAGTATACTGTAATGTTTTAGTTTTTAAGCCTTTTTACCCTTTTGCTCAGTTCAGCTGTTGCCGCTGTTACCTTGTGACTCATTTTTTGCCGAAGCTCACTCACTAGGCTCTTGCCATTTTGATGCCGGACTATCAGGAGTGCCGGACTATTGGATGCCGGACTACTGGAGTTTTACTGTACTCACTGCACTGGTGACCACTAGGGATGTAAAATCCCATTTAATTGGTTAACCGGTTAAAAGGGAGAATGGGAGGCCGCTTCAGCCCTGCCGGGCTGGAGTGCTCCCCACCTGATGCAGCCACCAGAGCAATCCAGGCCAGGCCAGGCCACTATAGACAGGGGTTACTCCAACCAGCTGGAGCGCCTCTGCTTGTGGTGAGCCCCCACCAGTTAACCATTCACATCCCTAGCACCTGGCCCTCCTGCCACACACATCAGCAAGACTAATCCCCAATTTGCCTCCCTCGGCAGATGCCTTTCAGAAGAGAGAAGGCAGGAAGAAGTGAGCTAACCTTAGTTTCCTTCCCACCATCACTAGCCTCACAAGGCTTCTACATTATCCTCCTTAAAAATCTCCTCTTAAAACCATCTCTGCCATGATGCCTACAATGCAATAGTTAGGAGTTTCTGGGACCACTGCTCATCATCCAGCTCATAATCCTCTTGCTATTTCCTTGTGCTCCCTCGCCTGTCTATCTCCACCTGTTGTTTCTCACCTTATACTTAGATTCTACTTTCCTTTGGGCAGAGATTATATTATGTGCATGTCCAGTGCCTAGCACAATGGCACCCTAGCTCCCTGATTGGGACTTCTGGGTACTACAATAATACTTCTAGTACAAAATAATCAGGTTCCCTCACCATTAAAATGAGGCCAGAAATCCAAGAAGAGCTAGCAGATGAAACCTTCCCCACCTTCCATCCCTGAAGGAGCAGAGATTGCAGAAACAAAATCAGCTGATCTGTCCCAAAGCAACAGGCAAAGCAGATATCTTAATGCTGCCATTATTTACATAGCACCATCAATTCACAAAGCACTAGACAAATAAGAGCTCACAATCCCTCCTGACCCAAAGAGTTTACAATCTAACAGAAACTAAAACAAAACATGGGACTGCACTGGTGAGAGGAACATCATAGGAAGGCCCTGTGGAAAGGAGGGGAATTTAATAAAGGGTCTGAAGGAACAGGAGGATGCTTGGTAGATAAGAGGGGGAAGCTTTTCCGATTATTGGAGGACCCATAATTGAAAATCAGAGATCAAAGATGGGGAGAAGTAACAATAATAATACGGTGCTCTAATTGCTTTTCATGGGTCAGCATTATTACTCCACTTTACTGATGGGGGAAACTGAGGCATGAACTCAACTAAGGTTGCCTAAGGTCACTCAGCTGGCCCAGGGAGCAGAGATGAAAATAGAAGCCGGACCATTCCAGGCCATTTCTTTATCTGCTAGAGACCATACTTCCTCCCACAGACAGAGCTTCAGCTGCAGTTTCTCTATCTGTTTACAGTGCACTTTGGGGGTCATTTGGGATAAAAGGAGCTATACAAATACGCAAGACAGTAATGTCCTTTGGAAGCCAGCAGTAATGTGAAAAGGCCCCCACCACAGATGCATAGTATAGAATGTACCTGTCCTTTAGGCTGGTCACCACCCTGTCAACTCCTAAGTAGTGTGCAGAACGCACCACTGCACCCAGATTCATAGGATCTTGTATCTTCTCCAGCACCAGCCAAATCAGCTGTGTGCCCAAAACAGTAGCAACCCCAACATGGGAAACTTCAGCTTCTTCCAAGCTCCTAGGATGGAGAGGAGTGGCCTCTAAGCAAACCCCCTGGTGGACTTGGCCTTTGCAAAGGGTATCCAACACCTGCCTTCTGACACGGTGCACGGGGACCCCGCGAGCCTTAGCTCGTTGGGCAAACTCTTCCATCACAGGCCGTGCGCAGCTGCTGCCCGACTTGAGGAATAACCTGAAAAAGTTCCTCTTTGACTGCGAGAAAGCCAGGGAGCAGGGTGCAATGCCAAACAAGATCTCTGAACCTTTGGTCCTTTCAATGGACATAGGCTTTGGGGCAGGTCTTTTCCGCTCTTTTGAAAAGTCATCCTCTCTCAGGTTCCTAAACTCCTCACTGGAAGATACAGCCTGCCCAGTGTTTCTCACGCTAGACTTCCACTTCCACCGCAAATTCTTCTGTGGGGCAAGGCCTATATAGCTTCTGGGGGGAGGACTTGATTTAGGGATCATTCGTGCTGCATCCTCAACTCCAGATATTTGAAGCTGGTGACTGTCATGGTGGTGTGAATTTCCTTCATTCCCAAACCCAGGAGGTGATGCAGATTGTGGTGGTTCCTTCTCCTGAGTTGAAAAATGTTTAGCTGCCTGAAAATGACTGTTGCAACTAAAAGCAAATGAAAGTCTTGCAGCTTTCAACATGCTGAATTTAAAGATCTGCACCATGTCCATCACAAAGGCCATTCTTCCACTCAGTCTCTTCCCTCGAAACAACTGTCCTTTGAAAAGGGAGATAGACAGTTGTGCAGTATGGGTTAACATTCCACTAATATTTACAATTTTAAAACATTCTCATAATCAGAAAAAGGATTATTTGAAAACTTTACACTTAACTTCCACATCTACGAAAGTTTTTAATATTAATTTATTATGCTCCTGGGAGAATGAGCTGGATTCCATTCTGACTTATGCATCACAAACAGAATTAGCTACATTTAAACTAGGGATTTTATATATAGCGTAATGGGGTAACCATGTAACCACTGAAAATCTCTGTGGTTACAGAATTACCTGTGCCGCGGCTGCGGTCAATGTAATATAAAGCTTAGCTTATACTGCAGAGCCCACAGTGAAGCCTCCCCGGGAACCGGGCAACCAGCCCCTGCCGGCCCAGCTCCTAGCCTCCTCGCTGGGAGCAGAATGGACAGTTCTTGCCCACATGGCTCCCAGGGAGGTAGCTTCGCTCCCAGGGAGGTAGCTTCGCTGAGTGCAACCGACACCAGTAACCGATAAGCATCTGCTTATTGGTTAAACAGTTAGTCGTTTACACTCAAACATCCCTAATTCAAACTGCAGAATTTTTCACTGATAGCCGTATGTATGCCACAAAAAGCATCCAGCTTGACTCTCAACATATAGTCAAAATACTCTGAGCCAGATTCTGAGCTGATGGAAACTGGTTTAGCACCATTCAAATAGATACTATGCCAATTTAAAGAAGTGAGTTGTGCCCACGAAAGCTCATGATACTATCTACATTTTTTGTTAGTCTCTAAGGTGCTTCAGGACCATTCGTTGTTTTTTTAAGTGTTTTCAGTTACAGACTAACACAGCTACCCCTCTCAGACTTTTATACCAATTTTAAACAGTTTATGAAATGATACTTTGTTTCACCACTCCAGCCTAAGGATGCTAAAAGGCATTTAATCAGCTAATCGACTAGTCGATGGAATTTCCATCGACTAGACGATTAGATGATAAGAGAGGGAAACTGAAGAGCCGCAGCCGGGTTAGCTCATGGCCCCAGGAGCTAACCCCACTGCGGCTCTTCCTTTTAAATGTATTAAGAGCCACCAGGATGTTCCCTGTCTGATTTTCTTTTAAATACACAGCTATTTAATGCAAGCATTTGTGTCAATAGCCTAAACTCTTTAAGAAGCCATGGATTGTGCCATGTCATATGAGAAAGTATTTCATAAATTTGTAATAAAGTTGTCATAATATTACCTATCTATATAATATATTGATGATAGCTATGAAAAATATACTGAATATACATATTTTTGTGTTAAGTATATATATTTATAGAGCTAAACTCAACTAGCAGAACTTTATTCATACTGAATATAGTCTTTTAGTCTCAGAGGAGTAGCCGCGTTAGTTTGTAACTTTAAAAACCTTTTAGAGACTAACAAAAATATATAGTATCATGAGCTTTTGTGGGGAAGACCATTTCATCAGATGAGTTGAAGTGGAGGTGCTTAATGGCCCCCACTGACATACTGAGCACCTTACAAACTGTAATGTATTTATTGTCACAACACCCCCACGAAGTAGGCAAATCCTTCTTTCTTCAACTGACCTACTGGGTGACTCTGGCCTAGTCACTTCTCCCTTCCATGCCTCATTTTCTCCATCTGTAAAATGGGGGAATCATTATGACTTCCTTTGTAATCAGACTCCAATTCATGTGATGAAGTGGGTTTTACCAATGAAACCTTATGCCCTAATAAATCTGTTAGTCTCTAAGTTGCCACAGGACTCCCCATTGTTTTTCCTTTGTAATGTGCTTTGACATATACTGATCTCAAGCACTTGATAACAGGTAGCTATTATTATCTCAATTTTCAAGACAGGGAATAGAGGCAAAGAGGAGCTAAGTAACCAACCCAATGTCAAACAGGAAGTTTGAAGTATTTCAAGAAGAAACATAGTTTCCCAAGTTTGAGGCTTATATCCTAACCACTGGACCATCCCCAAACCCCTCTTGGACACAGTTTCATGAGTCTAATATATTGCTACAGAAATAATAACAATAAGCATGGCTGAGCACCCAGCTGCACCAAGTCTGCATAGATCCTTGCTGTGAATCCTGTCATCTTCAGGGCTTGCTTTTGTTGCAAATCAGAGGATCAAGGTATGAGTCTGCTATTCTGTAGCATTACAAGAAGATGGAAACAGCCTGGGGGTGAAGGAAGTAGAGGTACAGAATACGAAGGCTACGTCTACACCGGCAGCTTCTTGCACAAGAACTCTTTTGCGGAAGAGTTCTTGTGCAAAAACACTTCCACAAGAGAGCGTCTACGCTGGCATGTGCTTTTGCGCAAGAGCATCCATGCCAGTGTAGACGCTCTCTTGCGCAAGAAAGCTCTGATGGCCATTTTAACCATAGGGGCTTTCTTGCACAGAAATTCATGTTGCCTGTCTACACTGGCCTCTTCTGGAAGAGCTCTTGCGCAAAAGGGCTTCTTCCTGAGCGGGAGCGTCAGAGTTCTGGCGCAAGAAGCCCTGATTTTATACATTAGAACGTCAGTGTACTTGCGCAAGAACATGCGGCCAGTGTAGACAGGCAGCAAGTTTATGCACAAGAGTGACCGCTTTTGCACGAGATTGCGCCAGTGTAGACACAGCCCTAGGCTGTGTCTAGACTGGCAAGATTTTGCACAAAAGCAGACGCTTTTGCGCAAAAACTTGCCAGCTGTCTACACTGGCCACTTGAATTTGCGCAAGAGCACTAAATCTGTAATGTACAAAATCAGTGCTTCTTGCGCAAATACAATGACGCCTCCTGTTGGTAAAAGCCCTCTTGCGCAAATATATTTGCGCAAGAGGGCTAGTGTAGATAGCTAAAAGTGTTTTTGCGCAAAAAGCCCCGATGGCTAAAACGGCGAAGGGGCTTTCAAGAAATCAAGATCTAGATTGGCACGACACTTTTCCGCAAAAAGTGCTTTTATGCGCAAAGCATCCGTGCCAATCTAGACGCTCTTCTGCGAAATACTTTTAACGGAAAAACTTTTCCGTTAAAAGTACTTCCGCAAAATCATGCCAGTCTAGACGTAGCCCTAGTGTTTAGAGCTCAGACACTGGACTGGTACTCCAAGCTCGCTATTCAACTCCCAGCTCTCCCATGGATGTTATGCCACCCTGTCATATTTTCTCCGCCTACGGACAGGATAATGCTTCCCTATGTCACCAGGGCACTGCGCTAAGGCATGGACGGGAATACGCAGAAGCCCAGACACTGTGGTGACAGGGGCCCGTAAGTGCTGTAGAAATGGGGCTTGTTATCGAGAAACCGAGCACGAGCCCCCCACCCCTAAGCTGCTGAGTCAGAATATTTTCTGCACCTTGGGAAGCACGAGACGGCTGCTCTGTGTGTGCAGCCCACACCCCAGGGAAACGTGCCTCCGCGGGGCTGGAAAAACCACGGGCCTGCCCCCCACTCCCAACACACACACGTGTACGCCCTACACCTACACACACACACACACACACCCCTACGTGTCCACCTCCACACGTACACACACCCCACCCACGTGTGCACCCCCCCCACACACACACATCCCCGCCTCGCACAACACCCCCTTCCACACGCCACACAAGGACAAACACGTGTACCACCCCACACACACACACACACACACACGGAGCCCCGCGCGCACACACACACCCCACCCCACACGGAGCCCCGCGCGCACACACACACACACACACACCCCCCACACGGAGCCGCGCGCGCACACACACACACACACGGAGCCGCGCGCGCCGTTTCCCGCCCTTGGCGCGCGGGCCGTGAGCTCTAGACCCCGCCCGCCGGGCCGGCCGCGTGGGGCTGCCTCGAGCTGGGCGAAGAGGTCACCAAGACCCCGCGGCGACCCATTGTCGGGGGGAGGCTGAGGCCTCAGCAAACCCGCCCTTCCCTCACCTCCGCCCCGGCTGGGCGCCCCCCCCCCACCTCACCCCACTTCCGGGTCCGCGCGCCAGGCCCCGCCCCGATCCCGCCGTAGAGCGGAGAGGCCCGCGGGGCGCCCTGCCCGGCCCTGCGGCGCCACCTGCTGGTAGGAGTTGTCTGTTGCGGGGCGGGGGGGGGGGGGGGTATCGGATACGGCAGAGGCCATAGCAGGTCTAAGGGCAGCTGGGAAGAGGGCCCCAGTCCAGGGAGCTGGAGATCAGGAGGGCGGGTGGGGGATTACTTCCCTCTATTTTTCCCCACCGGTGTGCAGAATAAATGTCGTTCTGTGCACCGGGGGGCGTGCAGATGTGCACCACCAATCCAAACACATGCTGCCAGCGGTGGGCGCTCTGCTGATCAGCTGGGCAGCATTGGAATCTCATCTGAGCAGCCGGCCAAGGGCACAGCTTCCAGGGAAGCCTGCGGGGGACCCCAGCATCCTTCATAGGCCTGCAATGTGCTGGGGCTGCCCTTGTCCTACAGTCCCCGTGCACCAAAGTGTGTAGGCCAGAGCACCCAAGGGATCTCTGGTGAGGTGACAGTGCGAATGCCCTGAAGTGGGCTGGCATGTGTGGTCTGTGCTCAACAGAGCACCATTCCTTGCCCGCCATCCGTATGCCAAAGAGTGCCCCAGACCCAGCAGCGCACTTGTGGGTCACCCACATATGGCAGCTGTGCCCTAAGGCTGGGAATAATCAGGCAGGCTCAGGCAGATGCTCAGGACCCATGGTCAGAGTGAAAACTGACGTTTGACAGCATATGCATTGGAGGAGAGAAGTTGCCTGGTGCTTGCAAATTTGCCTGCTTTCCCCACTGAGGAAAATTCTCTCCTTATCACACACACACACACAATCTCACAATGAGCACAAGCTTTTGACTGCCCCCCCCCCCACTCACACACACTGACCGTGGCTTCACTCGCACACAAAGAGAGAAATGGTTCCACTGCTTGAGCTATAAGCTTATTTTGTAAAAACATCCTTTGATTATGCTGATTTTTATGTATTAGTTTGTATTACAATAGTGCTTAGAGACCTCCAATGGAGATCAGAGCTCCGTCATGCTAGGCGCTGTACAAACACAAAAGTCTTTCATTCTAAATAGACAAGACAGCTAAAGGGGATACGGGAAGCGCAGAGAGATGAAGTGACTTGCCCAAGGTCACTCAGCAGATCAGTGGCAGGGTGAGGAGTGGTAATATCTCTGGCTTTGCTGATATTTTCTTGGAAAAAGTAACTTGGCAGTTATTATTGCCCATCTCTGTAAAGGGAAGCATTTCTGCAGAAATTTACAAAGACAGAAGCCCAGCTCTTTATCTGTCCTAGTTTCAAAAATTGATTTAATTTCCCCAGTCAAACAGTGGCGCTGGAACAATTTTTAGGGTGGGGATGCTGAGTCACGCCCCCTCCCTTACACCTGTTTCATGCCCCTCCAGTGGTTGCCAACTCCTGGACCAGACCAATTAGATGCCATGCGCACCGATAGCATCCAGTCCATGTGGTCTGGGAGCATTGGCTATTCTAGCCCCGCCCCGCCCCCAGGATGCAGCCACAACGGGGAGGGGAGGGGAGGGTTGACTACTGAGCTCTGGATTGAGGCTAGGAACACAGCCCCAGGCTAGCGTCAGGACCTCAGGCGTCAATGAAACCCCCAAGTCTGATGGCCTAGACCCCAGAGCCAGCAGGGCATTTGGGCTGCGGACCCTGCAGGGGCAGGGGCAACAGATGATAGGACCCCAAGGGCCAGCAGAGCCTGTGAGACTGGTGGGCAGCAGAGAAGCCAGTGGAGCCAGCAGAATCCTGTGGGGGCCGTCCAGAGGCTTCACCCAGGATGGTGAAGCCAGCAGCAGAGACAGCCCACAGGCATGGGGAAATTGGGAGCAAAATCTGGGGGTGCTGCAACACCACACACCCCTACTTCCCATGCCTAGCATGTCCAGCTGCTAAAGAGGTTTGATTTCTTGGTTGCCAGCAGAGGGAGCTTAGCTTCTACAAATGGACAGAAAACCTCCTAACAAACAACATTACAATCCAGTTAGGGCTGTGGCCGGCAACCTGCGTCCCATCGGGGTTCTAGGTGTGGCCCATGAGACATTTTGTTTACTGTTGCCCACAAGCAGGGTCGCCAGATTCCACTGGTTTGTGTCCACATAGCTTTTTTTATAGCGGTACTACGAGAATGACACGTTTATAAAGGAAGGGCACGTGAAGTGAAATGCGTGCTGATTGCACACAACATTGGCTACGTCTAGACTGGCATGATTTTCGGAAATACTTTTAACGGAAAGTGCTTTTGCGCAAAAGCATCCGTGGCCAGTCTAGACGCGATTTTGCGCAAGAAAGCTCCGGTGGCCATTTTCGCCATCGGGGCTTTTTTACGCAAAACAGTCCTTCCCTGTCTACACTGGCCCTCTTGTGCAAGTATTCTTGCGCAAGAAGGCTTTTTCCTGAGCAGGAGCATGAAAGTATTTGCGCAAGAAGCACTGATTTTGTACATTACAAAGTCAGCGCTCTTGCGCAAATTCAAGCGGCCAGTGTAGACAGCTGGCAAGTTTTTGCGCAAAAGCAACCGCTTTTGCGCAAAATCTTGCCAGTCTAGATGCAGCCATTGAGTGTGAGAGCTGGGCACTCCCTCTGTATCCAATCAAAGCACTGCTACGGTTCAGATGGCACCTTCTAGATATGCAAGCGCAGTTAGCAAAATTACCCTGTCCCAGGAGACATCTTGGTTACAACAATCTTGCGGCCCACTGAGATGAAGGCCCATGTGGTCCACTCTCTAGCCTAAGTTGCCCATCCCTGATTTAGGATAATCAGATGCTTAACAAAGCTGATAGTACTGTATAAACAAATCTTACAGAGCCAAATTCATCCCAGGTGTCATTCCATTGGCTTCAGTGGCTAAGGCTGTAAGATTTATAATGTCCCCCTAGAAAATATTATGTTACATGATCTGGTGAAGCTGTGTCATGATCCTATCACATATTGATCCAATCTTGTGACACAGACCTCATGCACAATAGAAAGTTGTACCCTTTAATAAACCCATGTAGTCAAAGCAATAAAACCCTCTGCATGTGGATTCAGTATAAAGGACCTTTACACCAGTATAGTAACTCTGCCTAAACTACAGCTCGTACCGGTATAAATCACACCCCTAAGGGTACGTCTAGACTGCGGCGCTAGGATAGCTATTCCACGTCTTTTGAACCAGCCAGTTATTTCAAAGTAGATTTCAAAACAATGGGCTCGCTATTCCAATAATCATGTAACCCTCATTCCACCAGGGTTAGAATCATAGAATCATAAAACACTAGAACTGGAAGGGACCTCAAGAGGTCATCGAGTCCTGTCCCCTGCCCACACGGCAGGACCCAGTACTGTCTAGCCCATCCCTGATAGATGTCTATCTAACCTGCTCTTAAATATCTCCAGAGATGGAGATTCCACAACCTCCCTAGACAATTTATTCCAGTGTTTAACCACCCTGACAGTTAGGAAGTTTTTTCTAATGTCCAACTTAAACCTCCCTTGCTGCAATTTAAGCCCATTGCTTCTTGTCCTATCATCAGAGGCCAAGGAGAACAATTTTTTCTCCCTCCTCCTTGTGACACCCTTTTAGATACCTGAAAATGGCTATGATGTCCCCCCTCAGTCTTCTCCTTTCCAAACTAAACAAGCCCATTTATTTCAGTCTTCCTTCAACAGGTCATATTCTCTAGACCTTTAATCATTCTTGTTGCTCTTCTCTGGACCTTCTCCAATTTCTCCACATCTTTCTTGAAATCTGGTGCCCAGAACTGGACACAATACTCCAATTGAGGCCTAATCGGCACAGAGTAGAGCAGAAGAATGACTTCTCGTGTCTTGCTCACAACACTCCTGTTAATGCATCTCAGAATCATGTATGCTTTTTTTACAACAGCGTCACACTGTTGACTCATATTTAGCTTGTGGTCCATTATGACCCCTATATCCCTTTCTGCAGTACTCCTTCCTAGACAGTCACTTCCCATTCTGTATGTGTGAAACGGATTGTTCCTTCCTAAGTGGACCACTTTGCATTTGTCCTTATTAAACTTTATCCTATTTACTTCAGACAATTTCTCCAATTTGTCCAGGTCATTTTGAATTATGACCCTACTCTCCAAAGCAGTTGTTACCCCTCCCAGCTTCGTATCATCTGCAAACTTAATAATCATACTCTCTATGCCAATATCTAAATCATTGATGAAGATATTGAACAGAACCAGTCCCAAAACAGATCCCTGCGGAACCCCACTTGTTATGCCCTTCCAGCAGGATTGTGAACCGTTAATAACTACTCTCTGAGAATGGTTATCCAGCCAGTTATGCACCCACCTTATAGTGGCCCCATCTAAGTTGTATTTGCCTAGTTTATTGATAAGAAGATCATGCGAGACCGTATCAAATGCCTTACTAAAGTCTAGGTATACCACGTCCACTGCTTCTCCCTTATTCACAAGACTCATTATCCTATCACAGAAAGCTATCAGATTGGTTTGACATGATTTATTCTTTACAAATCCATGCTGGCTCTTATCTATAACCTTATTTTCTTCCAGATGTTTGCAGATGAATTTCTTAATTACTTGCTCCATTATCTTTCCTGGCACAGAAGTTAAACTGACGTAAAGGGATGTTTTGGAATAGCGGTTTATTTTGAAATTTGGTGCTGTGTAGCAATAAGCTATTTCAGAATTAGATCAAAATTACATCTCTTATTTCAACTTATCGGTGCAGTCACCGTAAGAGATATAGTTAAATTAGTACAGCTTTCAAATATAGGTCAACCCATGTGTTACAGAACCTAGAGGGACTGGCTATTGAGCTACAAACTGAGCTTTCAGGGTGTGAGGTTGATTGTACAAAAAGTAGGCTGTCCCATGAATTCTGTGATCCATGACAGGTGTGGGCCCACAATGTGCCATCCCGCTCTCCTGCCAGTTTGCTTTCTCTGGCCATCAAAAGCAACGCAGCTCCCACTGGGGAAGGCAGAGTAGCAGCTGGTTATGTACAGTCACAACCCAGCAAGCCTCAGAGCGCAGGCTACTGCTACAACTATAACACATGGCCCTTCCATCCACAGATCAGGTGGGACGTTGAGATGGGGGATGTGTAGGCGGGAGTTAAGTGTTCCTTCCAAATACAGAGGTGAAATGACTTGCGTGAAATAAGATTGGCAGAGACAAGAATAATACCCAGATCTCTTGACTCCAAGTCCTGAGTTTTTATCCGTAGTATAAAGGACCAGTGAAATGTTTAGCAGTGGGTTGTTATAATTCAGGCCCATCATCTGGCTTCTTTGCCTTTTCAAACAGTCTCTAATTAAACATTTTCAGGGGCTGATTTTGAAGAAAAGCTACCTTGGGACTCACTGAACAATGCGCGGCAGGAGCCTGGAGACAGGTGGAGAGTTGTGCTCTAGATTGCTATTGTTAATAACTCTTTATAATTAATGATGGTCTCATTAGAACATTCCCACCTGAGCCAGGGCCTGCCTGAAACACTGGTGTCCCAGGGCCAGTCCCTTCTAGTGGGCCCTGTCTGCCTTTCCCCCTAAGGCATGTTGTTCAAATAGTACGAGAGGGAGGGGAAAGGGACTCTTTCCTCCGATGTCTTGTAATCCAAGGCATTGCAGCAGGGCTGGGAATGTACAACTAGCCTAGACCTGGGCAGAAGAGCACAAGGAAGGAGCCATCTTATAAACATGCGGCCACCACAGTCCCCTGGGATGTGCATGTTGATGGAAACAGACAACGGACTGTATTTTTGCTGGTCACCTGCGCCACTCTGTTGCACTGCCAATGGCCAGCTGTCCGTGCAACGCTGCTCAGTCCTTTCGGTGCCCAGAAGGGAGGGTCCAGAGAAAGAGACAACCTAGATTCAGAGCTGCAAACTCGCTTTGTTTTCTCCACCAGGACAGGATGTTCTAGCAATCGGAGGGCTGGCCGGGTCATTCTGTAACTTTAAAAACAACGCGTAGTCCTGGGGACCTTAGAGACTAACCAAAATATATATAGTATCATGAGCTTTCTGGGTTCCCCTTTTTTTTCCACTCCAGCTCATCTGAGGAAGTGGGTTTTGCTCATGAAAGCCCATGATACGGTATATATATTGTTAGTCTCCAAGGTGCCACAGGACTACGCGTTGTTTTTAGAAACAGAAAGAATCTTTGCATGCCGATGGCAGTGACCTGGAGACATTTCCCGCTGGATTTCTGCTATAGGAGCAGAGCAAATCAATCGTTGCTGCTGACTTTTCCCACCCGATGAATTATGATTTTCACTGCATTCAGGACTGAGGCTGCTGCATAGAAGCGTTACAAATAACCCAGCTGGGCTGACGGCCTGGTAAGGATCCAGTCTGTCCCCTGGGATCTGTTTTCTGGATGGTTCTGCCTCTGCACTCTTCACAATTGCTTATGTCATGCTCCAAAGCACCTCAGGAGGGCATAATCCGCATCATTTCTTCATGGCTATGAGCCAGGATCCTGTGATATGCTTTGTTGTGGTGTCTATGTTATATCTAGCCCATGTGTTCCATGTGCTTTGGAGTGCTGGTGAGAGCCCTCTGTCCGTGAAACTTGTGTCACTCGTTGGGGTGGTTTTTTCACACCTCCAAATGACATACCTTACACCGCGGCGGGGAACCTAAGGCCCATGGGCCAGATGTCACCTACAGCTTGCCTGGATTCGGCCCCCACCAGCCTGCTCTGTACTCACACCAGGGAATGGGACGGAGCATGGAGGCTAACCCCGCATCACCTGGCACTCTGGATTGGAAGCGGGGCTGTGGCTCCAGGGCTTACCCCACTCTGCTCAGTGCTCTGGCTGGAGAGTGGGGCCAAGGTGTGGGAGCTTAACCCTCACCCCATCATTGCCTACTCAACTGACATTGGAGCCCCCAAGCAGGCTCTTCTGGCTACACCACTGCCTTAGATTAATTCCACCCCCACCGCAAGCTCTCTGGTGACTTCAATGGGACTGCTCAACATAGGACGCCCTGCTCACAGCTGTGCATGCTTGTAAGAATAAACGCTCAGCCTGCAAGCCGTGGTGCAGCATCTCTCTCGGCGTGGAGCATTGCAAAGCCCCATGCTCACTGGCAGGGCTGTCTAAGCCACGAATAATCAGCACAGCAAGTGTTTGCTACATAGGTGCCCAAAGCCAGCAACGAAAGCACAAAGCAGTGGGGAGAGTTCTTCAAAGGGACTGGGAAAAAAGTCCACAATATCAGTGTGATGGGTTGGATCACAGAGGTTCCTTGGGACTGTCACCTGGTGTGCTGATCATACCACTGAACCTACCTACCTGCTCTCTGGGGCACCCCACCACCCTCTCCTGTTGTGCCAGAAGCTCCAGTCTCTCCCAGCAAAGGCACAGAGTTGAGCTAACAGCCCCCCATCAGAGCAACATAAACACTGAACCAGCTCAGCTCTGGGCGGGTGCAATTATTGGGACTTGATAGCACCCAGGAGCACGGCCCTCAAAAGGGACCAAACCCCCAAATAAATGCATCTTACTCCATATACAAGTCTTACACAAAACTCATAAAGTTTGCTTTCTTTATGAATGAAAGAGAGAGATGTACAGTGTGTTTAATTAAGTATGGATTTAAGTGATTGCAAGTGAAAGCAGACAGATCAAAGTAGGTTACTAAGCCAAAATAAACAAAACTCGCCAGCTAAGCCTAATACAAAAGAGATTGTTACAAATCTATTTCTCAACCCTCTGCCTGTTCCAGATAAATTCCTGGCAGTTCTGATCTTTTCTCTGGCCTGGGTCTAACAGCTTCTTGTGTATTCTCTTAGGGTACAGCTACACTGCAACACTATTTCAAAATAATTAGCGCTATTCCAAAATAACTTAGTCCACGTCTACACAGCAGGCAGTTATTTCAAAATAGTGTCAAAATACTGTCAAGCTGGAGGACTTCTGACTCCGACTCCTGTAACCCTCATTGTACGAGGAGTAAGGGAAGTCGGAGGAAGAGTGCTTTATTTAGAAATAAGTGCTGTGTAGACGCTCCTTATTTTGAAATAAGCTAATTCGAAATAAGATATGCAATTGACATAGCTCAATTTGCGTAGCTTATTTTGAGTTAAGCCCTGCTGTGTAGACACACTCTTAGGATGGAAGGCAGTTTTCAAAAGCCAGCTAAAGACAATGTTGATTGTTTCCCATTCCTTAAAGAGAATTTCCACAGGACGGGAACCTTTTGTTTAACGCTTCCCATCCCCAGCTTCAAAATGGATTCTGGCACTAGGTGGCTTGGTCACATGATTTTGTAGGACCACCCATGGTTTGGGCTTACAGGAAAAACAAAACTCTTTACAGATCATTGTCTTGAGCACCGGGCTCTTAAGCCCCTTAAGAACCACTAATGCCTCTCACTAGAATCTGTAGATTAATAAGCAGATTTACAGTTCTTATTTCTAACTTCACATACAAGAATGATACATGCACATTGAGGGGATCACAGGCTCTGGAACGATTACAAACAACCTGTTTTGCTTAAAGCATATTTGAGTTATGCTTATACATATTCAAAAACATATTTCCGTAAAAATATGGAGGCAAAGTGTCACGATCTGTATAAGTTTATTTGAGCCATTGTGAGCCTATAAACACAAACCAGAGCAGGGGGGGCAGTGGTTTCTTCTCTGGGACGCAGCAACATCACTTTTCCTTGCCACCTGTTTTGCTTCAGGGTGAGGAGTAATTATTTTACTGCAGCCCTAAAAAGGGTACAGCTCCCCTTCCCCCTAGCCAGCTCTGCCAGCTGGCATATTGGTTGAGAAGGCAAGGCCTTGACTCTGTCCATTCTCTGCTCATCTCTCTGCCCCGTCCCCACCTCCTTGACATGGAGGGAGGCTGAGCTGTGTAGATAGGTTGCTCATTGGAGCCATAGGATCCAGAGACCCTCCAACATAGCACCAGAGTGCAGGACGGGTTTCCCTCCCCAGCTCACTCCCCCATATGACCACATTAGGGCTCATGAAAAGCTAGCTCTTTTCACACAGGCATAATGGGAAGCGACTGTCTAGGAAGGAGTACTGCAGAAAGGGATATAGGGGTCATAGTGGACCACAAGCTAAATATGAGCCAACAATGTGGCACTGTTGCCAAAAAAAGCAAACATGATTCTGAGATGCATTAACAGGAGTGTTGTGAGCAAGACACGAGAAGTCATTCTTCCGCTCTACTCTGCACCGATTAGGCCTCAATTGGAGTACTGTGTCCAGTTCTGGGCACCAGATTTCAGGAAAGATGTGGAGAAATTGGAGAGGGTCCAGAGAAGAGCAACAAAAATAATTAAAGGTCTAGAAAACATGACTTACAATGGAAGACTGAAAGAATCGGGTTTGTGTAACTTGGAAAAGAGAAGACTGAGAAGGGACATGATAGCAGCTTTTAAGTACTTAAAACAGTGTTACATGGAAGAGGGGGAAAATTTGTTCTCCTTAACCTCTGATGATAAGACAAGAAGCAAAGGGCTTAAACTGAAGCAAGGGAGGTTTAGGTTGGATATTAGGAAAAACTTCCTGTCAGGGTGGTTAAATACTGGAATAAATTGCCTAGGGGAGGTTGTGGAATCTCCATCACTGGATATATTTAAGAGCAGGTTAGACAGATATCTATCAGGGATGGTCTAGAAGATGGTGCTTGGTCCTGCCATGAGGGCAGGGGACCTGACTTAATGACTTCTTGAGGTCCCTTCCGGTTCAAATAGTCTATGAAACACAAGTCCTTGTAAGTTTGGCTGGTCCTGCTTGGAGGTGCACATATCTGGGGTACACATTTCCCTTCTATCAGCATAGCCAAACCTTGAGCCTCAACACATGGACTGTGTGTCCCTTTTTAGCTGGTCGCCACTGCGTGCATATTTCAAACCAAACCATTTCTAGAGGTTCCTGCCTCATCCTTGTTTGCTGCATTTGTTACATCTGCCTCCTATAGCCGGCTCTATGGAAGTCTAGCATGCTGTGTAGGAGAGACGAGTTCAGTTGTCTTTTCTGACCTGCACCATGTGACACACCCAGGGTAACCGTACAGACAGTTATTATCCTGGATCGACTAAAAGACATTACATCCTTAGCAACGCACATTAAAAACAAAAGATACAGGCGCAGATGACCAAAAACTTTTGGTTTTCAACATGGGTTGCTGAGGATGTAATGCCTTGCAATCGATCCAGGACAATAACCATTTGTACTAGTACTCTGGGTGTGTCACATGGTGTAAGGCAGAGGCTAGGAACATATCACTTCCTTCTTTCATTTCTCTAGAGCGTGCATTCACCTGGCTCTAGCTCCTCGCTGTGATGCGAAGGCAGCTAGTTCAGTTTCAGCTCCCATTGGCAAATTACAGCTGCATTCGGAAGCAGCGCGCGCAAAGAAGAGAGAGAGAATCCGAAGGCCTAAGGCACTATTCATTAAAACTGTGTTCACCTAGGAAACAGAAAGCTGAAACCGCCACTTGCATTTCCTACCCTCTGGTATTTAGAACAGTGGCAGGCTGCTGCTGGCAGATGGCATTTTCAAGCAGGCCCATATGTTCCTCTCTGGCTTTATTTATTTTTTGTGCTGATCACATCCCCACACACGTGCACCTATTTTTTGCACCGACAAAAATAAAATCGAAGTGTGGAGCCAGATTCTAGTCTCACGCATCAGCACCTGGAGATCAGGTCCAAAAAGACATCTGTGCTGGACAAAGCAGTTCAGTGAACCTGGGAGCGCTGGCATTTTCCAACAGGATTTGACTCTCTGCTCTCCTGAGCCTTCTAGCCTTATAAACAGGCCCCGGCAAGTGAGAGAGAAAAGTTGCGGGGCTGTAGTAAAATGCACATCAGCCATGCTCCCAGCATGCCCCGATCAGCTCCCTACACTGGGGACTGTGGGCAGGGCCAGCAGTTTTCGACCAGCCAGGATCTGTTTCTGCAGCCTGTGTCTTCATGCTGGCAGGTGTAAAGGGGCCGTTGCAGGACTGTGAATCAGGCCCAGGGTCTCACACCAGTTACATATTGGTATAACTCGCTTGGCTTCAGTGGATTACTCCGGATTCACTCCAGTGTAATAAGGAAGGAAGTCTGTACATGGCAATGGCAACGGCAACACCAGGTCCCACGAGACATTACCAGCCACGTGGGTAAGGCACCCATCACACTAACAGCATGCTGCCATCCGTGGGGTTGATAAACACTAGGGCTACGTGTACACTGCGCATTGTTATGCAAGACGATATGCAAATGAGGCGTGGTGATGAATATTGCCATGCCTCATTTGCATACCTAATGAGCCACCATTTTTGCAGAAGGGGCTTTTGCGCAAGAAGGAGCTCTCTACACTGCTCCTTCTTGCGCAAAAAACCCCTCTTGCGCAGGAGCCGTTCTTCCTGAAAATAAGCGGCAGAACGGCTCCTGCACACAAGGGGTGTTTTGCGCAAGAAGGAGCAGTGTAGACAGTTCCTTCTTGCGCAAAAGCCCCTTCTGCAAAAATGGTGGCTCATCAGGTATGCAAATGAGGCGTGGCGATATTCATCGCCGTGCCTCATTTGCATATCTTCTTGCGCAACAATGTGCAGTGTAGACGTAGCCCAGGGATGTGAAAGGTTAACTGGTTAACCCATAAGCATAACACTAAACAGGTGATGCTTACCGCTTCTGGTTAACTCGTAACTGGTGGGGGCTGGAGCAGGGAGGCTGCTCTGAGGGAGGCTGGGAGCCAGCAGCCGGCCCCAGTGCGGAGCTGGGAGTCGGGAGCCCCGCAGGCTGGGGGCTGCTCCAGCCAGGCTGGGACGGTCCCCAGCCTGGATCCCGCTTAACCAGTTAAACATTAGGTCGACCTGATTAACCAGGATTTTACATCCCTAATAAACACATCAAGGCTCTCAGCCCATCCCCAAATAGAAATGCACTTAAGAGAAAAAAAATCCATGGGATTGGCTTCCCAGGTCATTCCTTGACATCAAAGGCGACATGGGCTCCTCCTCTGCCGTTAGCAACACAGCTAGAAAATGTCCATTTAAGCGCACTGTTTATTTGTGCAAAGCCGATGGAGCCTGGTTGGCGGCAGGAGGGATTGAACCTGTGACCTTAGGGCCTAAAGCCATGGTCCTCTACAGCAGGAGCAAAAAGCCAGCCGCCGTGCAGCTAAGATTGTAGAGCAGACTTCACTCTCCCTTGTGGCTGTGTCTAGACTGCAGGGTTTTTTCGGAAAAAAAAGTACGCAAATTGTGAACTGCAATTTGTGTACCTTTTTCCGCTTCTTTTGTCGGAAGAGGGTTTTCCGACATTTGGCCCGTCTACACGGGGCCAAATGTAAAAAAACAAACCTTTTTTTGGCACATCCCTTCTTCCTTGTGAAATGAGGTTTACAGGGATGCCGAAAAAACAAGTCTGCTCTTCTACAAAAAAGTTTCGGAAGAGCAGATGAGTTCCTTGGATGTGGCAGAGTTTTTCAATCCCGGAAAAACTCTGTAGTGTAGACATAGCCTGAGAGTGGTCTCAGCTGCTGGGCTTCATGTGCATCTGTGTATAGGCCTGATCCTGAGCCCAATGAAACTGATGATCACATTGCCATTGTTTTTAATGAGCAGATTCATGCTCTCTCTCTGTTTAGCACCTGTACATTGATTTATAATTGACTCACGGTGGCATAATGGGGGTGCTGTCTGCTCTGTAACCCAGGGTCCCTGCGCTGTGATGTGATTCCCCCTGACTCACCCAAATGTGTATTAACCCAGACACCGAGGCTCAGCCTCCCAGGGAGAGAGACAAAGGGAGGAAGGCGGAGACCAACACCTGGCTGGGGGGCAGGGCCTTGTGGGGAGGCAGTTGCTGTCTGGGCAGCATGGAGAGAACAGGCTAAGCAGGGGGCTAGGGGTGATGGACCCTAACCCTAGGGGCCTGAGCCATCCTGGCCCTGCCCCGGTAGCCACATTACGAGTGTGCTGGGCTGTATTCAGGAAAATCAATAAACCCCTCTCTATTCTATTGGCTGGTGGAGACTGTTCTGGCTGCTACGGGGGTGCAGGATCGGGGAAACCCCAACTCGCCGTCACACTCACCAATGTAGCATTTGGGCAGAGACAAAGCTAGAGGCGTAGAGCAATCCCCTATTCCCGTCGCATTCATTGCCACGTGCCCTTGCTTGGAACGAACCCTGATAAATACTAGCACCGCCTAGTCCTCCTAAGGATGCTTCTTTACAGCTTCTCATTTACCCTGATCTTTCAGAGGCAGCTTTGTTGGTCGTTTCCCTTGACCCCGAGCAGGCGGTGCGCCCGATACCGGCGTCCACAAGTGTCGTTTGTCTGCCTTCCAAACGCCAAGCATTTTTCAAAACCGGCGCTTCTGCTTTGCTGACCACGGTTAAAGGACCCTTCTGTCTTCTCCCTGATTGGGTTTGACAGTCTGAACTTGGTACCTTCCGGCTGCCTCTGAAGTGCCCCTCATTAGGAGGGATGACCCTCAGCATAAACCCAGATTAGTCTCGGTCCCATCCAAGCAATAGCCTCTCGCGTTCATTGTCCTCCAAAAGGGACATTCCTGGTAGTGGGCCATGGAACTGCCATCGCAGTGTTACTTAGGCCAAGGAAATGCAGACCATTTCTTTGGCGCTTTCTTTTTTTAAAGGCAGGGGCAGCTGCTTGTTTTGGGGCTCTCCCCCCTTGCGTTCCCCATTTGGGCCTTGTCAGTGTGAGTGCCCCTCCAGCAAGCAGATGGAGCTAGAGACGCAGGCTTTGCCAGGGGAACTGCTCTTTGAAAGGTTGCCTGCTCTTTGAAAGGCTCTTTGAAGGTTGCCTGGTTTAACGCAGCAGTTTTCAAACTTTTTTTCTTGCGACCCAGCTGAAGAAAATGGTTGATGCCGCGACCCAACATAATTTGACTAGAGGGTGGGCTCCGGGGTGGGAGTGAGGAGGAGAGCTTTGGGGTGTTCAAGGGGGCTCTGGCTTTGGGGAAGGGGGCAGGGCTGGGGCAGGAGGGGCTTACCTCGAGCGGCTCCCAGTGAGCAGTGCAGTGCGGGGGTGCTAAGCAGCTTCCTGCCACTCCTGGCACTTTGCTGCACCCAGAAGCAGCCAGCAGCAGGTCCCCAGCCAATGGGCATGCGGAGCTAGTGCTCCGGGCGGGGCAGTGTGCGGAGCCCTGGGCTCTCTTCTACCCCAGTCCTCATCTAGGAGCCAGGCTGCTGCCGGCCGCTTCTGGGGCGCAGCCCAGTCTGCAGTGCCAGGACAGGCAGGGAGCTGCCTTAGTGCCCCCGCTGCTCACCTGACCCCCCGGCCGCAACGAGACCCAGCGCCTGACATTCCACCACCCGGTGCTGGGTCGCAACCCGGAGTTGAAAACCACTGGGCTCACGCCCATCAGAAAGACGTTCAAACTAGGACACAGCAACACCAGAGGTTCCAGTTCCACAGACAACCAGGGCACCTTGGAGGGGGGTTTACTGTTCTCCCCATCTTACAGATGCAGGACAGTCACAACCAGCAGGGCTTTGGCTGAGCTGGCACGGTGGATCCACAGCCACCGTTAGAAGAGAAACCAGAGGTGCTGGCTGCCAGCCGCCTGCTCCAACCCCTGCCCATGGGGCTTGCAGTTCCTTATCTCTGAGCTCCATCGCACGACCTGAGCGCCAGCCTGTCCGTGCCCAGAGCTAATCCCCTGCCGTTGCTGAGCACTGTCGCTCCGAGTGGAAAAGAAACGAGATGGAATAGCAGGCAGCAATCGGCAAGGGCTGCGTCTGCCTTGATTTCACTGGAGGCAGGACACCCAGGAAAGCTAACAAGGAAAGGGCCAATGGACCAGCAGCATATTTGTAACCCGTGGCTCGTTTCCAATATCTCTAGGGATTAGTAGGCTCCAGAGATGATCCTTATCAACAACAAAGGACATGGCGCCTCGGGGCACCTCTGAGCTCATTAACGCCGAGCTCAGCGCCTGCCATCCAATTATCAGGTTTTCACTGTCAAGGCATTAACACAGAAAACTCACCGGGATCTTTTAACCTCTTCATTAGCACGTGTCACAGGCCGGGGTCGGAGCAGGTGTGCGCCGAGCCCGGCCCCGCACCCTGCTTCGGAGCAGCTGCCTCTGCCCTGATCACAGCTCTGTCCTGCCCTCTCCCCCCGGTTAGCGAGCCTCGGGGATCAGGCCTGGGAGCCAGAGCAGGGCCGATGGTGTGACACGAGCCATGTCACTGAGTCGTGGGGAGTTGCCGGGCCCTGCACCCCTGTCCACAGCCAGATGTGGCTCTCAGGCAGCCGGTAGAACTCAAGGTTTATTAGTTCTCAGGGGTACAGCGTAGAAGAGACTTGTCAGCACAGGGACCAGAAGCAGCCAGTGCAATCCATCTTGGGGAGAGGAGGCTCAGAGCCAGGGCCCTGGGCCCCTTCCCTGCACCCCAAACCACTGGAGACTGACTCCCACACCTAGCAGCCCGGGCCCACGCCCTTCCTTGGCCCTTTGTTCTCCTTCCCAGGCAAATGGGGTCACCTGGCCACATCCTCCCGGGCTGAGGTTAGAAGGGCATCAGCCATTGTATATCTGCTGTGGCCAGGGGGCGCCTCCCTCAGCATGAGTCACACCCGCAATCCCCATCACCATCTAGGTATTAGTGCAGTGCCCCGGGAAACTGAGGAACACACAGAGGGTTATTCTAAGGACAGGGGTCTCCAACCTTTTTAAGCACAAGATCACTTTCCGAATTTAAGTCAGTCCAGGATCGACCTCAGACCCAAATACCCTGCCCCGCCCCTTCTCCAAGGCCCTGCCCCTGCTCCCCGCCTTCCTCACTCTGTGAAGATGGGGGACAGGGAAGGGGGACAGAGTGAGATCAGCACCCCCCTGCCTCTGTCTCCCCCACCCTGCACAACAAGCAGGAGGCTCCCAGGGGTGGCTCGGGGCAGGAGCAGCAGGGGTGGGGCAGCTGAATTGCTGGTCCTTGAGAGCCTCCCAGCCAAACCTGTCCAAGGCTCCAAGATCTACCAGTGGATCCTGATCTACTAATTGGTGACCACTTCACTAGGCCAATAGAACTCACATGCAACATAAAGCGAATGCAATCCCCACTTCCTCGCTGGCCATCCTGAGGATCTACAGGGCCCTACACAGCACTATTAAACTGGCACCCCGGGGCCTGATGACAGCCCAGAGGGGTGACGATATTTTAGAGATGCAGTTTTATAATCTTTAGCAATGCATGAATGAAATCGTTCTGAAGCAAATTGTAAACTAAGGTCCAGACAGTATATATCTGGGCTTGGCAAATGCCCGTTAAACGGCTTCATTGCCAATTAATAGGGCTGGCTGGCTTTTTCACTTGTAAGTTAATTAGCTCCTTTCCGGCAGAAGCAGAACCCCAGAACGGGGATAGGAAGAGGCAGGTGGGTGGACATTATGGCTCTGTCTACACTGGGAAGGGGTTGCTGCTTTGCTAAGCCTGGTGTTTATGCTTTAACTACTTATTTCCTTGTGCCAATAACAGTAAAATTGTGCAACGACACTAACACTTGGTTTTGAAGAGAGCAATGAGCCTTGGCTAGGCGTAGGCTTAGAGAGAGTGGGTCAGTCCAGTCATACGTTATTAAGCAGCATTGCAAGTGTTATTCCATTTATTCACCTTGGTGAAATAAAAATAAGAGAGGGCCCACTCACTACAATATCGACCTCCCGTGGTTTGGCAAATTCTCTTGTTCGGCACCGGTTAGGTCCTGAGGGTACAGGACTAGAGAGGTTCAACCTGTACACAAATGGTCCACATGAATCTAAGGACCCCATCTTCAGCCTTTATTCACCCAAGACCTTGGCATTGTGAGAGTACCCATCGCACGGATCCTGCCGTAGGATTAATTTGGGTAGCAACTTGTGTACTAGCGGGCCCCTGTTGAAGACACTAAGGCGCTGTACAGGTGCATGGTGCTGGACTCCAGACTTGGGGCCCATGTGAGTCAGGATTACTCATACCAGGAAGGAAGCCAACCCAGACCTGCTCTGTTGGAAAGTGTTTCCTTAAAATACTGAGACAAATCAGTTTTCCCTGGGCACTATGAAGAGTGAGACTGCAGGCAGAGGGACAGCTTTCAGGAGGGGCTTAGTTAGTTGCAACATCAGGGGCCCCAGATTATATGCTGGGGCCCAGCACAACGTGACAATGTATATAGCTGTGCTTTGTGCATGTTCAATGCAAGTCTCTCCTGCAACTCCGCCTGCCTGCTGCATCCCTGAACTGCTAGCAAAACCACCACCAGTTTCTGATTCGCTCATTCTTAGAAACATAACATGAGAATACTCCCTCCAACATATTCGGACACTGGAGTTGGCAGATGCGGTCAGAAACAACCTCTGTATAAAAGCACAGGACTGCTACTACACAATGTCAGGAATTGTTCCTGTTTCCAGGAGTGCCAACAAGGTGCTCGGTGCTGTACAAAAGCAAAGAAGCTATGTTCCTCACCCTTAAATCACTTTGCTTGACTTCTTCATAAGGCAAGTGTTGTGTGACAGAGGTTTTAACTCCATATAATTGAATCTATCTATATTTTAGAGTGTGTCAGAGTCCTTTTGTTCAAGAACTCCTCCTCAATAATAAGAGCTGGGGCCACCAAATTTGGTAGGCAGCTTCCTCGTCTCCTAACTTAAAGCAAGGCCAGGGTTTGGTTGTGCCAGAACAATCGGAAGCCCTGGGAAAAGGACAGTTTTCCATAACATGTAAAGGGAGGGGCTGCTGTTTGGAGGGATGCAATATTAGAGTGGCCACTGGGGGCAGTGAACCTGCAGAGCGACCATGGGGGCAGCTGCACCCCAAGAGAGTGGCTAGCAAGGCTGGGGCTCCACCATCTTGCCTGCTAGCACACCAGTAAGTAGCCTCCCAAGTGGGCTGGAGGGGATGGCCAGAGGAGGGGAGAACAGGTCCCAGGTGGGCACAGGGGGTGGGGGGGGGGGAGAGAGAGAACAGATCCCAGGTGGGCGCAGGGGTTGGGAGAGAACATGCCCCTGGCCCCCAGCCTCCTGCACACCCGTGCCCACATCCCAAGGCCCTGCCATGAAGGACCCGGGCAACGCAGCGTAAGGCTACTAGTATTATATATATTTAAAAAGCAGGATCAAGTCATGGTATTTTTCTCTTTTTTTTATTTTACAGTTCACAATTAGAAACCTATTGATAATTTAAACAGTTCACCCTCCTGCTTGGGGGTTTCAAAACAACCCCTCCTCTTCACAGCAGTGTTGCTAATGCCACATCATTCCGGAAAGATGGTTCAAAGTGCAATCCATCTAGGCAAGTGTAAATGAAAGGCAGAGCTGCAGAACTCGTTATCTGTTTTCAAACCCCTTAAAAGGTTTGAACGTGTTTTAGGAAATCAACCAAAGTTTAGAAAGTTAATTGGCAGCATGAAAAATTCCTTAAAAAAATTGGAACGGAAAATACACTGAACAGTTGGGAGCAAAATAATTGGAAAGAGAATACATTATTTTAATCAGTCTGAGAAGGATATAAATGTAGAAAAACACTTGAATGGGATGTTTCTAACCAGGAGGTCACCAGTTCATGGTTTAAGCAACACTAGCGAACTGGAATGATCCTTTTCATAGGCAGGTACCTTAGTCAAAGTGGAATTTTCAACTTAGGCCCTGATCCAGCAAAACACTTAAGCATGTGCTTAACTTTAAGCATGTGAGTGTTCCCATAGACTTCAATGTTAGGCATTTGGTTAAGTGTTTTACTGAACTGGGGCTTAAGAATTTCCCCCACTAGCAGGTTTCCAATTTCTAAACACTGATTTGGTACAGACTCCAAATATCACTATTTCCAATATTTTCTTTTTAAAGTATCACACAAACATGGCACTGTGTATCTGTCAAAATGATGGGCTTCTATTCCCAAAGCATATAAATACCGGGGAAAACACGAGAGCTTTAAAATTAAATCAAGCTGCATACCACCGCGGTGCTGTACAAAATCGGGGAGGGTAGCTTACGAAAGCATCTCAATGCAATAATGCATTCACGTTTTGTCCCTTCTTACCCAAGCGCCACAAATCCAAGTACAAGGGCTCCAGGATATAGAAAAGCATGTGCCAAGTGTCTTGAGCTCTGTTGGGCTGTTAGGAACAGTGTTTGTTCCTCAAGGTTGCACCCGTGTCCTTTGCATCATATGATCTTTCTAACTCCACACCCAAGGTAAAATTCACTCCTGGGCAGAGATCTTACACAAAGGCCAATACGTCAGTTAAATGGAACATAAGTGGTGCACTTGCCTGGTTCAACTCTGCACAGTGGTGAATTTCACCCACAATGAATTAAAAAGCCAACTCTAGAAACAGCTGAGTGAGTACTGGCCTTGCCCAGCGAGGAAGGGATGAGAAACCAGGAATGGATAGAAAAAATCAAGAGCAGACTTTTAAACAAAAAAAAAAAAGTTACATAGGTTTTCATTTATGCCAGCGTTATTAATGTATGCATTATTGACTCTGTGTGTCCATTGTTGCCAACCTTTGGCACATGCAATTCTGTGCATCGCAAGATGTAATGAATAATACCTAATAATATTACTTTGCACTTACATAGCACTTTCCATATTCAGAGTGCTTTACAAAACAGTCATTGAATCCTCACAACACCCCTGTGAGGTAGGTCAGTATTATTATCCCCATTTTACAGATGGAAAACTGAGGCAGAGAGGTTAAGAGACTTGCCCAAGACAAAACTGGAATTCAGGAGCTACCTGCCCTGATTCTGGTCCCTCTTACACGGATCTAAATGAGGAATACCCATACACGGTGTAAAACTAGCGTAAGTGACAAGATTAGCATCAATTACCCTGGCTCTCAGTCCTGTGCTCAGGTCACTTGACCACACCTGCTCCACCTAATACAACAGTTTCGCCACCAGAAATGCTACAGGAAATTCAGAGCACAGCACAAGTGACATCAGCATTTTAAGGCAACATATATTAACAACGCAACAATTGCGTATCAGTTTGGAGTGCACACCCATGTCTCTTTTATACCATTCTAATAAGTCTAAACATGGTCACTACACTAGTCTCGCAAGTTTATGTGTAACCAGCTATGGGCCTGATTCTCCTTAGTCTTAAAACTGGTGTAAATCAGGAGTCACTCAGAGGAATTAGACCAGCAGAAAACTGGTTCTGAGAGCCGAATCAGGTTTTAAACCTGCAGTGCAGAAGTCATGCATTCTGGACAATTTCCCTCCTCTCCCCCTCTCTCTTATCCCAAGAATCTGATCATAGACCATTTCACAGTTTCAACAACATTTCCGACTCACTAGCTGTCAGCAATCAGCACTTAAACAGCACCATCCAGCATTTCTAAGACCGTGTCATTATTTCCAAAAAGTGCAATGCATGCAAATATCAAACATACAAAAACATCAAGAATGTTCTGAGATACAAAGAATATAGATGATCACAAGACGACAGTACACAATTTTATTTTACTTTTATTAAAAAGACCAAACAACTCACTCATACTTTAACTATGCCACTTACATGTTAGAAGAAAGTCATTCCCTAACCTGTGGAAATTCAAGTGCCTATCCCTCCATCTAGCTACCTACCTAGAAAGAAAGAGAAACAGCAGTCACACGGAGATACTTCTTCAGATCTGTCAGGCACAAGTCATGTAAACGGAAAGGAGTATTCTTTACACTGCTTCTGGCACGGTGAGATACAAAGGGGTGAGGAAGGTCACATGCACCATTACTGACAGGCAAAATTAGCTTTGAATAGATGACAAAGAAACAGAAATTAGATTGACTGATATACAATATTACACTAAAAATCTGAAGCATTTAAGTATGTTGAAAAAGGTGGACAATGGATGTCTTGTCTATTGTTTTGATTTTAGAAGAGAGGACTAGTATTAAGGCAAACCCTTTGTTTGAAGTACAAAGGCAATCTCCTTCCATTGCATTAGTATGTCACAGCTGAACAGAGAGGAGGTGGGAATCACATCTGCCATATGAAGTAGTTGGGATGCCTCTGACAATAATACTTAACAGACAGAGAAGAAAGTGACAGGTCATGTGCCGTTTAATTCATGGCAACAATTCAAAGAATGTGCCTCAGCAGAGAAGAGAGGAGCCAGCAACCAAGTGATGCTCTGAAGTTGGCAAATATCTCATGACACTTCAGCTGTGTCTGGCTGGAGCACTGGCAAAGAACCAAACACGACTAAAAACCTAACCAATAACATACTGTATTCCACTGATTTGCTTCCCTGCAGTGTTTTCAAATTACATTTACTGTAATAGTGGGGCGGGGAGAGAAACCCAAGACCAATAATTTTTTACTGGATCAGCATCAGCTCGCGGGGAAGGGGAAGAGTGAGAACGAAAATTAATTCTTCAAATGTGATCCTTGGAATCCAATTAAAATGTTGTCAACCAGCAGATGAAACCCTAAACTGCTGGAAGGCGTGAAGGGGGATTGATGCATGGTGCTGCTTGCAGTCCTCCTCCTTTGCTATGAAATCTGCTCTGTAGGCCTCATCTGAATATCTGCAATCTGGAAAAGACCAATACATGATTTTATTGCCCACTTGAAGAGGTGCACAGTGTGCTGAACATAAACATGCCGGACGTGTGTGGAACATAATAATGGCAAACTCCAGGTGAACACGACAAAATAGAGATCCCTTCAGAATTATTTAGCCCCTTAGGGTTGCCAGAGGGTTTCAACAAAAATACCGGACACACTTGAAATTACATCACAGTCTACATTACATCTTATTTAGGAAATACCGGACATTTCTATTTTCTCAATTTGTTTCCCGAACAGAAAGCTCAAATACTGGACTGTCTGGTTCAAAACCAGACACCTGGCAACCCTGTGCCCAGTCATTAGCTTTTGTTTGCTTTTACAGGTTGAACCTCTCTAGTCTGGCACTCTCTGGTCTGGCAACATCAGTGGTCTGGCATGATTTTAGTGAGCTGGATGTTCGCTTATCATGGGTGGGGCCAAGTCTGAAGATCCTGTAAAGTTTGTTTATAGCCACCAGTCCTGGCTCTCAGTGTTCTGTGCTGTTCTTTAGCTCTAATTTACCCCTAAATGTCTTCTAAGAGCCCAGTAACCAGTGGAAGTGTTGGTGATGCTACTAGACAATATTGACCTCCCGTGGTCCGGCAAATTCTCTGGTTCTGCACCAGTCAGGTCCTGAGGGTGCTGAACTAGAGAGGTTCAATCTGTATTAAGCCTTTTCTTTTAAACTAAGATTTTTTTCTTCTAACAAAACTACAATCTTAGTGCACAGAAGACAATGTAAGGTGATATTGCTTATAAACCCTCATGCTTCTGGTCATAAATCAATTTCTACCTGAGAGTCAGGAAGGAATGTTGCTCATGGCCATGTTATTCCATAACTACCTATTGCAGATATTCTTACAACTTGCTCTGAAGCAGCAAGTAATGGCCACTGTCAGAGACAGGACTCTAAACTAAATGGACCACTGGACTAATTCAGAAAGGCCACTCTTAGGTCTCATGCAAAGCTTTGCAGGACCCCATATAAAGATCTCACTCATCATTTTTCACGGCCAAAGTCATTTGACATGTTTTTTTGCTTTCATGACATGGGCCTGGTATCTTTTCCACTCAGCCTTCTCCCAAATAATTTTTTCAGCATCTCTAAAAACCTGGATTGTCAGGGGTTTGTCATTTCCCACTAGCAGAGAAGCAAAACAGTTTGTTTGTTTATTATGTAATGGGTGAAAAATAGGCCTGAAAGCACAAAAGATTTGAAAACCCTTCTGGGCCCCTCGCTCAAAGACACAATGGGAGTGCAAAATAGATATCAGGCAGATCTCCTAACGTGCGCTGCACCCCGCAGTAATCTGGCCATATTGCTGAGAAACGAGTGTGTAACAGAGGGAGACATGACGAATATTTTAACGTGTGAGCCGCAAATTCATTGTGGTTTTAAAAGCAACTGAAAGCACCCAAGGGAACATACCAAGTAAAAACCACCTCAAATGCAAATCTAATAGAGGCATAAAAGCAAGGCAGAGAGGAGCTGAGTATCAGCTCTTCAGCGTCTAGGAAGTAGTGGATTTAGTTGTGCTTGGGCACTGGGAATTTGATACTCTCTCAATGTGGCAGCTTGCAGGTGTCCCCACTGGTAATAGAACCCTTGATCGTTAGCACTAAAAGCTCAGGCTTGTGGGACTAAAGGAGCTTCAGTGGCTGCAGCAGAAATAGTCTCTTATCCTCTGTGTGGACAAGCTACTGGAGAGGAGAGGCTGCACTGAGCATCCTGCTAACAGCCCTAATGGCTTCATTCGGTGAGGTACTCAGTACCCGAGCTAAGGCAGAGGAAGGATGGTTCTGTGGTCAGACTGCCAGCCTGTAGGCTAATTCCTGCTCTGCCACAAACATCCTGTGTGAACTTGGGTTCTAAATTGGTGACTGGTAGCATCTGATCTAGCCCCCCAAAGGTCAGCAGGACATTAGGAGACGCAGCTCAAAGAGGCAAGTGGTGCCCATGTTGCTTCCATTTTATCTAGGTTCTGGAAAGAGTCCCAGATCACTTTTCTTGGCGGCAGGAAACCTTTATATCCTGTAAACACACAGGCTTTCGCTGTTGGCTCCTTGCTGTTTCAGGGTTGCCCTAAGGGACACGTCAGCTAAAATGATCAATGCTAATCCCTAGGCCATGCTCTGCTCAGCGCCCAGCTGATATGGAAACTGCAACACTAATTAACAGATATCAGGGCTGCAAAATTCCCCTTTGCTCCTTCGGTTACAACACGAGATTATTTTACAGGAGCTGCCACTTACCTGTACATGAGGTGGAGCACTTAGGACATATATCACAGCATTGGCCATATCTTCAGCTTTTAAACACTGGAAAGACAGAACCAGTATTAACCGAGACAAAGGGTTACTAGTACAATGGCTCAGTTTCTAACAACCAGCAACCGGTGACAACAAAATCGCTTACTGCACTTCAAAAAGAAAAATAGACGGGCCGGGGGGAGGCGTTACAATTTAACAAGGGAAGTCGGTTGTTTTAATTGTTGCATTGGCTGCGATGGTTCCTGCTGTTACCAGCGTGCTTTGATGCACCAGCGGAGATGAGGCCCCAGTAGGCTACCTGCTGTCCAATCCTAGGGAGACAGGCCCGGTCCTGGAGAGCTGACAGTCTAAACAGATGAGGCAGGCAAGGCTCAGAAGGGAAACAGAAGCAGAGAGAGGGGAAGTGACTTGCCCAAAGTCACAGAGCAGGGCACTAGAAGAGCAGAGACTAGACCAGGGGTGGGCAATAATTATTGATGGGGCACGCCAAGATTTTGGTAAGTGATCAAGGGCTGCATTTTTCTGTGGGGGGGGTGCAGGGTTTGAGACAGAGGTTGGGTGCAGAAGGGAGCTCAGGGCAAGGGACTGGGGTGCAGGAGGGGGTGAGGGTCTGGCAGGGAGTTTGGATGAAGGAGGGGGTTGTGACCTGGGACAGGGCTGAGGGGTGCAGGAAAAGATTCTGACCTGGGGAAGGGGTGTAGGAGGCAGCGCAGGGTCGGGGAGGGGGGGTTGTGAGCTGGGGGAGAGGGGTTGCAGAGGGTTTGGATAGGTGACCTGAGGTACAGGGTGATAGGTGGCTCCCAGCCAGCAGCCCAGCCAAACACTCAGGCAGGACTGGGGTATGTGCCTCTCTGTGCTGCATGCCCCTTGCATGGGGGGAGAGGAGACTTCACATGCTGCCCCAACCCCCAGCAAAACCCCATTGCCCGGTTTCTGGGGGGCACGAGCAGCCAGGGAGCCTGCCTAAGGGTCCCAGTGGGGCAGGCAGTGGGCCAGATCCAAAGGCTTGACAGCCTGCAGGCCATCTCTTGCTCCCCCCTGGACTAGAACCTAGGTCTCCTGACTGCTTCTACTGTGCGCTATCCACTAGACCACACTGCCACTCCCAGAACGCATACTTCAACTTTCTGGACCTCGGCTGCTCTCCCCATGAGACACGGGCTAGAAATACTTCCAGCAGATTTTCAGCCAGTGGCACAGATGTCATTTAACACCAGCAAAGATGCTTTTTGCTGGAGCAATAGATTTTTCCAAGCTGGGCTGTTGGCTAAAGAAAGCCATGCACTCTTCCCTGCCTGTCGTAGGCAGCAGCAGGCTGCTCAGTAGCGGAGTGAAACATGCCCTGTGGACATCATTCACTTGGGCTGTGGGTCAACGAGAAAGGTGCCATGAGTTACCTGGTGTCGCTAGCCAGGCTCTGCTGTGCAGATCGAGTTTTCCAGCTGCTCAGGCAGACCGGCTCTCTGCAGATTCCCTCTGGCAGGCTCAGGGTGGGCGTTAAGCTTGTATCAATGGGGTTTGATTTTATCTAGACACTGGCCTACAACCTTAAAGGATGATCAGAATACAACTCCCAGGGTCGCCCTTGTGTTAAAGATGAAGGGACAGATCCCAGGGTGGATACAAAAGCACTCCAAGGGCAGCAGCAGAGACTTCATGTGTGAAAATCGCCCCAGCAGGACTCCCTCCTCGCTTCTCTCCTTGGAAAGGTTTTGGGACATGGCCTGTGACAACATGCACAGCACACATCCACTGGGCCAAAATCCTGTAGAGGGTGGCAAGGAGAAGGATACTCTTACCCATGGCCTGGATTAGAGCTCATGGCCTTACTTGGGAGCAGCCCAATCAGCTGGGTAGAAGATTCCATCCCTCATCCCCTTGGGTGGCGGGTGCACTAGGCAGGGGAAGGCATTGCCTTTCCAAACAGTTAGTCTGGCCCCGCCCATGCCCTACTGTAGGCGTTCTGAGGGCGGAGTGTTGCTGCCCCTAACGCCCGCCCTCCCTGTGCTCCGAGGCCGGGGAGGCTGAGGCACATGCGCCAGCCCTCCCTCCTCCCCTACCTGTGGTGGGGGGGCGGGGTCTCGGCCGAAGAGGTGAGGGTGGGGTGGAGCTGGGGGCTTGCCTCCCCCGGCCCTACCTTCGACGACTGCCCATGCTCATCCTCACAGAGCTAAGCTTGCTGCTCCTTACCTAGGATGGAGAACTACATTGTGCTTGGGCAGGGAAGAGACGATGCAGTTAGGAAAGACATGGCATAGTAACCTCTCAGCAGAAAGCAAGGGATTTTAAGAGGAATGGGTTAACACGCTGGACAAATGGGACAATAATTAGGACCACTGAAATTTCCAGACTGGATCAGTCCAATGACCCAGCCGGTCCAGTATCTCCCCTCCAACAATGAGTACCAGCTGGTTCAGAGGAAGGTACAAGAAACCCTGTACTAGTCAATTAAAGGATAACCTGCTCCTTTGCAAAGTTCCTTCCTGACCCCCATTAGTTTCAGACTGGCTTGTGTCCTGAAGCATGAGGATTTATATTCATTAAATTAATCAGACTCAAGATGAGCTCTGAAGATGAGATTGTGCGTGCGTGCGTTTTAAATCACCATCTCTACAAGAAACTGGTTAGTTTCTGCATTTCCATAATTGCAAGGTCCAGCTTTCCAAAAGCGTAGTCGTTAATGTAGCAATACCCTACCGGGTTCATATTCTCTCCATTAAGACACAAATCACTTAAACCTGCAAAATGTCAAAAATGGGTTGATCTTTATACTTGGATGTTCTCGTAAATAAGAAAATGAAAAAGACTGAAACATGATAAAATCTGCATGTGTAGGTGGCGCTCAGTGCAAAATCTGTGATTCAATCCAAAGAGTCTAATCCTGCTGACATGCTGAACATTTCCTACTGGGTCCTAAGTCCCTTCTCTTCCCATTGACTTTGATGACAGCTGAGGATGCTGAATGTTTTTCAGGAAGCACTCACTGCCAAGCAAACTGAGGGCCCTAAAAGATGATTAGCTAGAGAGAGATCATTAGCCATGCAATCAGTTGTAATTTTCTTCTTTATTCATTTCTCAATTCCCTACCCTAATGCTCTCGTAGGTTGCAGCAGCTCTTTCCGGATCATTATCGTGAAGTTTAAAAGCAAATCCAGTTTCCACCAGTCCTGGAGATATACACTGGAAAAGAACAGAGCACATCCTGATGGGATTTGTAACTCTCCTTTCATTTAAAAAAAAAAATACAAATATTTTAAGAGAACAGATATTGACTTAATGATCACTGTAGAGAATTACCGTGGGGACTTCTGATAGGTAGCCCTTACACCACAAAGAGAAGGTTCAGCGCAGCATATGACAGAATAACTTGCAATATGGTATAATTGCGGAATAACTTACTTCTGAGAGCCAAGCTTGCTACACAGTTCAAGATATCAAAAATATTATCAATGCTTAATGTATTTCCACTGCTTCCTCAGTAAGGAACTATACATTTTGTGCAGTTCAAAAACAATAATCCATGCCTCCTGTCTCAGTCTGGTTCCCCACCCCTTTCCCAGAAGGGAAACTGAGGCTCAGGAGGGCTAAGTGACTCACCTAAGGTCATTCAGTAAGTCAGTGACCAAAGTCAGCAGCAGAACCCAGGTTTCATGACTCCCAGTGAGGTACCCTGTCCACTCACATTTCTATGCTCATGTCTGTATGAGGATCTCAAAGCACTTTACAAACATAAATTAAGCCTCCTCACCCTGGTGATGTAGAGATGAATTATTAACCCCATTTGACAGATGTGAGAGCTGAGGCACCAAGGGGTTAAATTTCTGCAAACATCCTTAATTTAGGCTGCCTCAGCTTTTGGGTGTTCAACTGGGGCTAAGTCTACCCTGGCTTTTTACAGTGCTGTAACTTTCCGGCTCATATGTGTGAAAACTACTCACACCATGGCCACACTTTCATTTTAAAGCACTGCAGCAGCTGCGCTTTAAACTTTTAAGAGTAGACAAAGCTTGAGACAAACTGGGTACTGATTTTCAGTGCGGGGTACACTGAAAACTGTGTTTGAAACTGTAAGCTGTCACTTGAAATTTCCAGGAATTTTTTTTCCTGGTCCTGCTTGCAGATTTGGGGGGTTGGTAGAGGAGCCAGTAATATGAGTTTGGCAGCAATCAGTCAGCAAACAGACAACCTAGAGCAAGGTGGGGTGAGTTGTGCCACTCTGTTTTAGGGAACAGTCTACGTTCTCTCTCTGATTATTTGGGGCTCTTAACATGTTTTCATTCTGAATTCTGAGGCCAGGTCTACACTAGACCCAGCAGTTCAGCTTATGGTACCCAGCTCCAGCTACGCAGAATACCTAGCTGGCGTCCGTTTACCGTAAGCCGAGCTTGGCGGTATCCCCACAGCAGGAGGCCGATGGGAGCAAACACTCCCATCGGCTTCCCTAACTCCTCACAAGAGCAGGAATACCGGACACCAGCAGAGGTGCCCTCTGAATTCAATTTAGCAGGTCTTAACTAGACTTGCTAAATCAAACTCCAGAAGATCGATCACGGCAGCGTCAATCTTCCGCGGGGTGAAGACAAGGCCTAAGAAATAAAGCAGTATTAGGTGGCAACCTTGTGATAAGTTTTTATCTAATTTTTCTCTCTGTGTACCATGAAATAAAACACACTGGTTCTGAGCCAGCCTGCCAATATGTGTGGGGGCAAAAGGGGCAGCTGCCTTGGGGCCCAGTGATCCTGCTCACTGTTGTCACTACTGTGGCTGGAGCCCTGGGCTTTTTAAATTGCCGACTAAGCTCTGCCGTGGCAGCACACTGCATGCAGCTCTGAGCCATGTTCCAGGTGACAGGAGGGCTGGCTGCCCTGGCTTCACCCCTTCCAGGAGCCCATGGAGACTGTCAGCTCCCCTGGTTCTAAGAGCCTGTACATTTCAGCAGTTGGTACTCAGCACCCCTTGAAAATCAGGCCTGAGCTATCTGAAATTTGGTCCTCAGTAGCTGAGACACACAGCAAGTCAAAGACAGAGCCAGGCACAGGTCCCCTCAGTCCTCTGGTTTAGGAGAAGTACTCCCCTTCCCCTTCAAAACATTCCTCAAAGCTCAGACTTCCCACACGCATCATGAGCAACCATTCTATCACTCATTCGAATAACCGAGAGAAAAGCCACTTACTGTAGCTCGTATATGAGTCTTGGCTTCTCTGAGTTCTTGTCTTAGCCCCTCTGTCAATGCCGTGACAGCATACTTGGTGGCACTGTAAAAATGAACAACCGACTGTGGTACGACACTGTGGCCATTCATGCTGAGAAGAGAACAGAAAGAAAGTGGGTGGGAGGTAGGGAGCAGGAAACAGCACGAGGAATTAATAAGCTACTAAAAAAATTAAATTATTGCTGCCATAGTGAATCCAAAGCTGGGAGGTGACACCATCCTATATGGATGGGTAAATACAGAATTTCCCTTTTCCCGCTGTGAGCTAAGAAATGCGCTAATGGGCTTTGAATCGAGGAGGAGGGTATTAAACTATAAAATGAAATGAGGGGAATCATGCATGGTGAGATTTTTCTCACAATTGATTTCTAGAGCTAGTTGAAAAGTTTGGAATTTTCCTCCCCCCTTTCCAAAATTTTTATAACAATCCTTCCTGTTTTTGCCAGTGTACACAGTGGTCAAAAGGTTCTAAAATTTGAAATCTCAAGGAACGTTTTTTTAAAGATTTTAACTGGCTCCACTGATTTTTCCCAAAACAGTAAGTTCAGACCGCTCCTAAAGACTAAGCCCCTTGGCCTCAATATGATAGGACATTAAGGCCCTGCCTCATGGGAGTGTTAACCATAGGTAGCCATTCAGGGGTGTACCCACACCCTAGAGTCAACAAGAAACCCCCC
Source organism: Rafetus swinhoei (assembly GCA_019425775.1). Taxonomy (NCBI): domain Eukaryota; kingdom Metazoa; phylum Chordata; order Testudines; family Trionychidae; genus Rafetus; species Rafetus swinhoei. The sequence goes on along the minus strand of CM033445.1, from coordinate 8,081,472 downwards.
CTAAAAGCTGTGATTTGTACTGGTGCTATAGGGATGGATAGACACCAGTGGTTGTAACCAGGAAAAATCTCCAGTGTAGACAAGGTTTAAATGAAGAAAAACACTTATTTGAGTTAAGGACCTGAGCAACACCAGTAAATCTTCCAGTGAAGCAATAAAAGAAAACAGCTAAGAAAGCCAACCCATAGAAAATTCGACTATTTTCAGTGCTGGCCACAATCCAATCTCTCACCTGTTAATGTTAATAATATGCCCATCATCAATGTTCTCTCCTTCATGGACCGATAGACCTCCCGGGTACAGATACTTACAGCCATAACGTTGACCTGAAACAGCACAAAAAAAAAAAATGGAGATTAAAGCCCATTGCAGTGACCATGGATTTGATGCTGCTCATCCTTATATGCTTAGGACACCTTCTACCTTGACTTGCACCCCATGTAACCACGCTGCAGCCAAAGGAATGGGTTTGGTTTAAATATATTAGCATGCACTTTAAATCCAGTCATGGAAGAAAATGGGGCTGGAACCAGCATTGATGACATTCAAAAAAATCCAGAGCCACCTGGGACGTCACAGTGGTCACTCCAATGCAACCATTGCCATTCAGAACTTAACAGGAGATAAGTCTTCCAGGTTCAAAACACGGGTTCTTACTGCATTACTCCATTAGCTGTCACCAGTCTAGGTCCTAAGATAACTGCTCAGGCAGTTCTGATTCCATCCTGTAGAGGGCAGTAGTGACATACACACATAAGCCCATTTGTGACCGTATTTATAAGCCTTTTAAAGTCTGACACCATAACAACAACAACATGCATTTTAAGAGGATGAAATTCTCTAGGTTTGGCCTCAGCCCGTATGTTTTAAAATAATTAAATAAAATTCAAAGTGGGAGAAAAGTTGCTTTTGGCTGGTTTTGAGGGGTGAGGGTGAGCAGCTCCTGACCCGCGGCACTGGGGAGGGAAGAAGGAGGCCGGGAGTCTGAGGACCAGAGGATGCAAAGGGACACTGGGTACGTGATGACATCACTCTGTTATCCCACAGGACATTTTTTAAGTTATGGGACAGTGAAAACGATGTTCTCTCACTGTACGTTCTTTGAGGCAGGGACTGTCCTTTTAAGCTGTGTTTGGATGCCCCCTAGCACACAGGAATCCAGGTTCATGAATTGAACTCTTGGGTGCTACTGCAATATGAATTAATTAATTACAGTACAAATTTAATCATGCATGGGCCGAGCATTTAACACTACCTGGGCATTTAACCAGCACAAGGCCATCTCACTGAGAACTTGAGGCTAAAATTCCTACGTGACGGGGTTCAATCACAGAAGACCCCTTGGGATGGTTCCCCAGTGGGCTGATCTTGTTTCTGATGCCCACCTTCTTGCTCTCGAGGGTGGTAACCCTAACTCTGTGCCTTGTCTGGGGAGACTAGGGGATCTGGCCCAGCAGGACAGGGTGGCGGGGAGAGCAAGGCAGGTAAATATGCATAATTCGAAAATGCTTTCAACAAAATACCTCATGTAACCTATCCATTTTAAAGTTACAACCTGGGGGCTCTGTATAACTGATTTTTGTGCATGTATCATTTTTGTAGGTGAAGTTAGAAATGTGAAGTGTGAATCTGTTTATCGTTTTAAATGTGCTAACGAGAGCCATTACTCCGACCTCAGAAGCCTAATGGATTGATGATCAGTTCAATCACTTGTCAACAGTCTTGTTTGTCTTTCAGTCCAAATGTCTTCCTAGGACCAACTGCCATGTCACCATACCACCTGGTACTGGAATTCATTTTGAACTTGGTGTTTTTCCATGGGAAGGGGAGATGACAAAAAAAAAAAAAAAAGATTCCAGCCCTGGGGGAAAAGTCAATTTAAGAAATGGGAAGCTATCAACACTTTGTCTTTGGCTGGCCTTTGTAACTGCCAGACACGCCCTAAGAGGATACTTGAACTCAGAAAAGCTATAGACCAAAAAGTTAGAGTAAGAGTTTCTTGGATTTGAAGCTGGTACCTGAAATAAGAATAGCTGTTTAGGGCAAGAAGTTTCTTAGGGAACTTACATAAGCTATGCATTTGCTATTCTTTTTAATTTAATAACTTACGTTGATCTGTTTTCACTTGTAACCACTGAAATCCTACTTTTTTGTACTTAATACAAACACTTGTCTACTATCAGACCCAATGTGAATAATTGTTACTTAGGGGGTTGGGGAACAATCACTGTGCATCTCTCTCTTTCATTGATAAGGGGAACCTATGAGCTTTCCCTGTGTAAAACTTTTCCTCAGGGTAAGACAGATTTATTTGGGAACTGGTTTCTGGGGTGCTGAGCCCTGAGAACTGAACCCTCCCAGAGCTGCACTGGTTCAGTGTCTGCATTGCTCTGCAGGGTGTGGTAACCAGCATTCCCTCTAAACTATGTGCTTGTGCAGCCTGTCAGGAGAGATTCAAACCCCGCCCAGAAGATTAGGAGAGCGCACACAGCTAGACGTGTGTTTTTCCTGGTGGTGCACATTCACACATGCCTCAAACAAAATTTATTCCACACATGGAGAGAAAAAATCTGCACTTGGATAGAAAAGATTAGAGGGAACATTGGCGGTAACCCCAACTCTGTGCCTTGTCTGGGAGAGATCAGAGGATCTGGCCCAGAAAGACCAGGTGATGGGATGCCCCAGAAAGCAAGAAGGTTGCATCAGTGGCATGATCAGCACACTAGGGAACAATCCTCAGGAATCTTCTGTGATCGCAGCACCCTGTCACACCCACACACTGGGTTAAAAATGTACCTTGGTTATTTGGGGGAGACAGTATCTAGAGGTCTCAAAGTTGCCCTGTTTTCCAGGGCTGGAGTAAAGCCCAGAATAGGCAGGGTATTTCAAATCTATTTGATTTCACAGTTAGCAAGGTCAAGGAAAGTGTGAATGGGTTGTTTCAGTCCAGATTTTAAATCAACACCCAAAAAAACCCTGAGAGATACAGATCTTGACTTTTAGTAGAACAAAAAGCCTCCATGAACCCCAGCGCTACCACCTGTGAAGCAGTAGTCATGAGTATAATACTCTCCGACTCTCAGCTGATGTAAAACAGGATTATTCCACGCAAGTGAATGGAGCTGAGCCATCTTAGACTCGCTGGGGATCTGGCAACTTGCCTTGCTATTAAGCTATTTGAAGGAGCGAAGACAGAGGGACGTTTCTGCAGTGTTTAATGTAGGGAGCTAAAACTATCATTATCTTTCAAGGCAGAGCGCTTTACAACATGCTGTGGGGAGGGAAGGGTGCCAAAATAGTAAATGTTTTACCATTAGAAAAAAAACCACCCACCACACTCTGTACATTATTAACTATGCTGCCTGAAGAGGAGGGAAATCAGCAGCAACGAGCCTCCACAACTCAGCTGGAGAATGGTGCAACAGCCGCTACCAACGCCTGCTTTGCTCTTCCCAAGGCTCAAGTCACCTTAAGTAGTTGAAGTTTCAATAGGACGTGTTAGACCTACTGGCAATATCTGCCAGTGTTACCAGGGCCGTATGTAGGGGGCGCGGGGCTTACGACAATGCCCCCTGCCGCAGGCCCCGCCCCCCACCCCGCCCACTTGCTGAAGCCCCTTCCCCTGAACAACGCAAGTGGGGAATTACCTCAGGGCCTGGCATGGCGTGGCAGCAGGGGTCGCCCAGTCACCGCCCCACACACTGTAGCCGGCTCCACTCTGCCCCACCGCCGTCGCCCTGCCTGGTGCATGCCACTTCTCCTCATCAGCAGAAGTGAGCGTCCCGGGGCCGGGGCGCTCTGCTTCCTGCTGCTGTGGTGAAGCGGAGCACCGCGGGCTGGGACAGGGCAGTGCGGCGGAGCAGGCTCCCGGGTCCCTCAGAGTCCCTCTGCCGCGGTGAGCCCCGGGGAACCCAACCCCGGCTGCCACCCCACGCCAAGCCGTCAGGTCATAGCCCCGGCCACCCTGCAGGTCCTCACGCGGCTGTCCCCGAACCATCCTGTGGACGGGACAGCCCGGAGTGTTACAGAGCTACCGGTTTCACTGGCCTCTGTGAAAACATGCCTCACACGGAAACGTGCTGCTGCATCACGCACACACAGCGGAGGTATAGTGAATCGCACCAAGCATCCGCCGTCAAGGAACAACCCTCAAAAGACCCCGACTTTTCACCCAACTCTGCACCAGGCAATGGTTACCCAACGTGATGGTATGTGCATTGTAATCTTTTGCCTCTGGGCTGGAATGTAGCCCACATGGGCTGGACGGGAGGTTCAGCTTGAATTCACGGTTGTAAAGGTCAGTGGGTAAAATGCAAGGAGTTGTTCAAAGATTACTGGGTAGAATAAGGTGTGTACACAGCGGGGCTCCAGATGCTCTTGAGTACAATGTGGAAGGCTAAGCAGACTTGTCTGGTAGTATAATAACGACAGAGAGGAGAATGGAAACCTCCATAAACCAGGAAAGAGATAGGTGTTTATCTTACCTGCTCTTAAAAATTTCCTGTCAGGGATGGTCTAGATCAGTGTTTCTCAATCTTTTTTTATACAGTACCCCTTTAATAAATTAAAAACAAAAACAATAAAAAACCCAGTACCTACAGTTTTCAGACGCAAATTTTTTTTTCTACCATTGCAACACATTTGTTTAAACAACTTCATCGTAGCAGGGCGGGCAACGAAATTGTTGGGTGTAAAAAGTACAAAAATAATAAAACGCTGTAAAACTTAACACAAAAATTCAGTTGTCTCCAAATTTCAGTTGTGTTGACTTACCCCTCAGACTTCTCTCGAGTACCCCTATGGGTACTCATGCCACTGGTTGAGAAACACTGGTCTAGATAACACTTAATAGGGATGTAAAATCCCAGTTAATTATTTAACAAGTTAAAGTTAAGTTAACCCTAACCAGGCTGGGCTGGAGCAGCCCCTCTCACTGCGGACAGGAGCTGCTCCCAACAGGTTATAGTGCCCTGCTCCCACGGCAGGCCCTGTGGGGCTGCTCCAGCCCCTACCAGTTAACCATTAACATCCCTAATACTTAGTCCAGCTCCAACCTCCACCAGTTAGCGATAACTGGTCTCACCCATTAAGGGTGGGGCTTACCAGTTAACCATGAACATCACTAATACTTAGTCCTGCCTTCAGTACAGGGGACTGGACTAGATGACCTCTCCAAGTCCCTTCCAGTCCTAAGATTCTACTGAAAGAGAGGCAGGATGATCCAGTGGTTAAAGCACCATACTGGGGCTCAGACACTCAGAGATATCTAGGTGCCTATGTCAGTCAGAGTCAGGCACCTAAATGCCTTTCAGGAGCTGGGCCTGTGTCTTTGGGCTGGCGTGGCTGGCCATGTCAGGTGGGCCGACAGTCCTGCTGTGATGTTATCTGATAATATGACCATGTGAACTATTGTTGATACCACTGTTATCTAGTCGCAACACATCTCATGCACAGGACACGTGGCCAGAAAGGGTTAAACAATCCCAGGCCAAAAGACGTGGAGTCAACCTATAGAGGCATGCAGGGGACTGGACAGCCTTGCCGGGCCCCTGGGCAAGGGGTGGGGGTGGCTTCATGCTCCTGGAAGTGGTTGGGCCTCAGGCAAGAGGGGTGGGATTGGGGGGCAGCCCGTCCTCAGTGCTGCCTGGAGCACCGTGTGGTGCTCCAGCAGCAATTTAAAGGGCCGGGGCTCTGGACACTGCTGCAGTAGCAGTAGTGGCGACAGCTGGGAGCCCTTGGCCCTTTTGAATTGCCACCTAAGGGCAGTTGCCCCCTTCACCGCTCCCCCTGTCAGCAGGCCTGGAGGCATGTGAGAATGGCGTGCACGTGATCATTAGGACCATTCAATGCTAGTTAGGATAGAACTGCAACATGCAAACTTGTCCGATCAGAAATTAGAGATAAGACTAGTTATAAGAGCTTACTTGTATCTTACAGGTGTTAGCAATGTAGACAAACAATTCCATCGATTACAATAGCTGTTGACTAGGAGATGAAAGGAAACATTAACATTTAAACAAATCTTGGGAGAAATAATTTTATTGTCTATGTCTTTCTTTAAAGTTAGTGATACACTGTTTAATGGCTATATAACCTGGGGTTAATTCCCATGATATTTGGGAAACAGAACCTCATATCAAAAGTCTGTTGTTAACCCAGGACTGAATAGTCAAAAGGTTGCTTGAAATCTATATAATAACCCCTTTGGGTCCTTATCCTTTTTATCTCATATCTGCTTGGATGCTCCTGGGGGAAAGATGCAAAGCATAACGCATGAGATCCCAGGATATCCCGTTACCCCTACCATGGATATTGACTTAATGTCTCACATCTGCTTATGGCTTCATACAAGGGAAACCTAAGCCACAAGGAGTGAGGTCCCACTGGCAGGTGGATACGGATGTTGGGGTACAATCTATGGCAGTGTTTCTTAAACTGTGTTCCATGGTACACCGGTGTGCCTCGGAGAACAGAGTTCAAAATGGCCACCCTTAAAAGGGCAGGTGACCTTTTTTCTTTTTGCTCAATAACTTTCCTCCCCAACCCTCCCTCCCTCTTTTTTTTGCTCAACAAAAAGTCCTTGGTGTTCCTCACAAAAAAATTTTTGGTGTTCCTCGGTCTTAAAAAGTTTAAGAAACACTGATCTATGGAGTTCTTTGCAACTACAAGATCACCATTTCTATTATGTATCTGAACCTCCTGAACTGAACTCCTATTTTATGTATATTGATCTTTTAACCAATACACTCACTAGCTTTTTAATACATTTTAGTTTAGTTGATAAGCATTAGCCGTTAGAATATTTCAGATCTTACGAAATACCCACTATCACCTTTGGGCTTGTAGAACTGTATTTGACTGGGGTGTCTGGGTGGAAGTCCTAAGGCTTGATTCCTTTAAGGGGACTGTGTTGTTGGCTCCTATCCCGTAAGGTATCATAGAGGCTGTTTTAGTAAATAACCACCGGCTGTGGGGATGGGCGGTCTCATTCTTTGCAGTTCACCCTAATTGAGTGACCTCTGCTGGCTCCCTTGGGATCATGTTTCTGACATCTGCCTCCTACCCCTTTCCGTTTAGAGGAGCTTAGCCCTGAGTGTCCTCTGTACAGAAAAGGCTGTACCCTGGGACCCACATCCTCCCCGTTGGGCCCCCTGGCAGGGGCCAGCCATAAATCACTGCATTAAAATTTCAAGGCTTGCCAGAGCAGTGGCCCTTCTTGTCCCTGAATCTGGATCTCTGGTTTGGTGTTAAACGTTAACCTTTGGTTATCTGTCTTCTGGGCATAAACCTGGCTGCGAAATGCCTCTGAGCCAGCAGACGGAGGGGTTATTTTCGAGGTCTGGGGAGGGTGAACACCAATTCCGGAGCCACCACCACACGATAAGAGAGCCGTCCCACGACTCGTCATTGGACTCGCTGAGATTTGGGGAGCAATTTTCGAAATCCCACTGGGTTTTATATCCCGAAATCATGTAAAGTGCTTTTGAAAAACTCAACCCCCTAGGTCACATCCCAGCCAGGAGCTGCAAGGTACGTGTGAAGACGAGCCATGCTGACAAACCAAACATTATGTTCATTCGCCTTAGGACTGGAGGAGCTAGATCAGAGGTGGGGAACCTTTTGGGGGTCAGGGGCCACTGACCCACAGAAAAATCAGTTGGGGGCCACGCAAAAAAGTGAGAAAAACCCCCAACTGACACGCACATGGCTCCGTGTCCCCTGCGGCTCCCAGGCGCTGCCCCCTGCTGCTCGGATTGGCCATAAGAGCAGTGGGGAAGCCTCCAGGCAGCACTTTGCTGGGCCAGCCGGGGGGAGGAGGAATGGCAGTGCATGGAGCCATTTCTTCCCCTGCCAGGCAGAGCCCGTGGGTTGGATCTGGATCTGGCTTGCCTGACTCCAGCCCGCGAGGTTCAGGGCTCCCCCCAACAGTGGGGAGCCGGCGCTAGTACTCCAGCCCCACAGGAGGAGCCTGGGGGAGGTGCTCTGGGGCTGGAGTGCCAGCACAGGCTTCCCAATGCTGGGGGGGGGGGACCCTGAGCCTTGGGGGCCGGATCCAGGCAAGCCGGGGGCCATACTTGGCCCCCAGTCCTTAGGTTCTCCACCCCTGAGCTAGATCACTAGCCAGTGTAAAATGAGGACAGTGCGATCTAGGCTACGTCTACACTGCACAGTTATTTCGGAATAAACTATTCTGGAATATTTATTCCAAGATGTGCTATTTCGAAATGGCACATCTACACTGTAGGGAGGCCTCAAAATGAGTCCAAGGAAGGCTTCCCTAATGTGGAAATGCTAGCTTGATTTAGAGCCCCAGGAAGCACTGGAGAGAAATTACTTAGAATGGCCTTGGGGAGGAGCTATTTCGAAAGAGCAGCAGTGGAGTGTCCACACTGTAGCTATTTCGAAATAGCTATTTCGGAAGAGGAGTTATTCCTTGTGGAATGAGGTTCACAGAAGTCAGAATAAGCCGCCCGTTATTTCGATATTACTTTGAAATAACGGAACTCCTGTGTAGACGCGCGCATTGTTATTCCGGAAGAACGCTAATTATTCCGAAATAACGGTGCAGTGTAGATGCACACCAGCCGCGGCCCTGCTCCTACGCTTGTAAAACTTTTCCTATTTCTGATCAGAGGGGTGGCTGCCATTGATCTATCCTTACCTCGGATCTGACCGTTCTCATTTCTGACCTTTTCAATTGGTCCGTTCCTGAGTGGGGCGTGATTCAAAGCCAGGACACTCAATAAAGAGAGACTGGGGAAAGGGGTAATTTTCTGCAAGTCCCAAAATAGAATCAGCTGAGCCGTATGCTACCAACGTACCTCTCCTCAGAAGCCGATCTTTGCAACGGCTTGGCACGAGGGCATGTTTCTGCCCATCCAACTGAAGACAAAGTATCAAAAAAGGAACAGAATCAGAGGGAAAGTAAGACAAAGCAATGGGGATGATGCCACGGATAGACCTCTGCTAGGCCAGGGGACAGAGTCAGGGGCCCTGATGCTGTCTCCACACCATCCAAGGAGGTCCTCTGTACACGGGGTGTTTTGTGGATATTTTCAGGGGAAGGGATATTTCCACCCATTTGAAAGGCCCCAGTGTGCTGCCAGAACGCATAACAGGGCCCTTTGGGAACCTGCAATCCAGCCCTCTGTGCCGGATTCAGGTTACAGACTTCACTGAATAAGGAGCATAGACACTGCTCACCCTGAGATCCTCTAGTTCAGGGGCAGGCAAGATACGGCCTTTTAATTCAGCCTGCGGCCCGACCCCCGGCCGCAAAGAGCGGAGAGATTTGCTGGGGCTGGGAGCAGTGCATGAAGTCTCCCCGCATCTGCAGAGAGAGCCGGGAGCTGCTGGCAGTCAAGGAAACTTGCTTGAGACTCCTGCTGGCCGGGAACTAGGTGCCTCCTAGCCAGAGCCTGCTTCTGCACCCTCTCCTGCACCCCAGCTCCCTCCCAGACCCTGCACCCCCTCTTACACTCCTCCCCTCCTACACCCATACCCCCTCCCACACTCTGCCCCCAATCCCCTACCCCAGGTCACAACCCCCTCCTTCACCCAAATTCCCTCTCAGACCCCATACCCTCTCCTGCACTCCAGACCCATACCCCAAGTTCCATAGGGAAGAGCAGCCCCTGATCCCTTACCAAAACCTTGAAGTGGTCCCCACCCATCAAAAATTATTGCCCACCTCTGACCTAGTCCCATATCCTGTCTCAGACAGGGGCCCGGATCAGATGCTTTAGAAGACAGCTTAGGAACCCTGCAATAGGAGGACTGGAATGATCTGCCACCATGTAGATCTCTAAGAGAGACTGGGGTAAGTTACACTCCAGTGAGGTGGCATCAGAATTCAAAGCAAGACCCCAGGATGCAGCCGCACATAGCTACGTATGTCATCCAACTCAAACGCTGTGCGTTGGGTAAGTGCCAACATCTTACTCAGGGCTGTAGAGGACACACTGGGGATGCGGTCCATGCCTTGAGAAGCCTGCGGTCTGGGGGGGAGGGGAGTGGGATAGGGTGGGGAATAAACTGCAGACAACAATTCAGGTCACAAGGACGTGGAATCCTGCAGCGGAGCAATAGGGGCTGTAGTAAATAAACAATCACACCTCTTTGGGGCTACAGTAAGAGGTTTTAAGGAAGGAACTATGGGAAGAAGAAGGATTGTTAAAAGTCAGGCCCTAAAAAGCTTAGAAATGATGTGAGGAAAGAAGAAACCCTATTATAATCCCTCCAATTGAATCTGAGGCCTGTAACGGGGGTGGGCACTCGCCTCCCGCGAGCGCCCCCCGTTATGCCGAGTACAGAACCCTGCACTGCCTCAGTCTTAAAAGCTTTGCAGCTACTCAGCCCTCTGGCCAAGACACAGCCTTGTGTGAAATCACAAACCCCTGGAGGTATAGACTTTACCAGGGGCCTATTCTGTGCCCTGATAGAGCATCTCTGAGTCCAGTCCATTTTCTCAGTCTGTTTCCCCACCCAGTCTGAGAGTGGTGCCTTCTGGGCTCTCCTCCTGGAGATAATGTTCTAAACAGCTCCCCACTCTGAGCTGTTTCTGTCCATGGTTCTGCCAGCCTTGACCTTCTCCATTCCAGGGCTGGGCTGCAACTGAGCTGCCTCCGTTTTTGCAGCTCCTTTTGTAGTCCTCCCTGTCCCCTGATAGGCTCTGGAGGAACTGGCCACTCTAGCCTCCTGGAGGACTTCTCTATGGCCTTAGGGCCCAACCCCATTACAAGGCCATAGGTGTCGCCTAATAAAGAGATCTAGGGTTATTTGGGATTTTTTTCCCCCCCTCTCTCCTTCAGCACAGCTGGACTTTAAAATGTTTCTGTAACACCCTTCAAAATAAAAGCATTCACTGACACTTAGGGTTGCCAGGTATCCGGTTTTGAACCGGACAGTCCAGTATTTGAGCTTTCTCTTTGGGAAACAAATTGAGAAAATTTGAGAAAATTTTCGTATTTTCTAAATAAGATGTCATGTAGATTGTGATGTCATGTCAAGTGTGTCCGATATTTTTGTTAAAACCATCTGGCAAACCCCACTTTTCCTCCGGCAGGGCAGTTGAAGAAATTCTCTACATGCTGCTCTCAGCACCACGAAGACCCAATGGCCCATGAAAAGGGCCGGCAGCCTCTGTTTCAAGAAACTTCAAAAAAGTTTCAGAAAGCGCATCAGAAACAGACCAGATGGATGTTGAACAGAGGCACACAGGTGGCAAGTCCTAAGCGTATCTCTGTGATGGATATGGCATTAGGGAGAGACAGCAAAAGCTTCATGGCTGGACCAAAAGCGATACACAGCTACCGTGTGTTCAGAGAGTGAGATTTCCAGGCTGTGGGATCACAGCTGTGACATGGGGACTATTCACAGAGGAAGAAAGACCCACAACTATTTTTGTAGCATTTTCTATGGTCAGAGTAAAAATCAGATTCAGTAAAGTTGTTTTGATCAGGATGACCGTGGACACCCCCTCCATAGTAAAAGTGTCACAAACTGGGCTCACTGGACACAAGGGAGGGTCAGCGCTCTGCTGCCGGCAAGCTGCTAATAAAGCCCTCGCCTGGACAATGTTTGGCTATCCCACTTTATCACAGGTGGTGTAACATCACCCTGACCAATACAGCCGCAGCTACAACAGAGCAGACACACGCAGGTACGCTGTCTGAACACAATGAGCAGAACGGGCACTTCCAGTAAGGAGGCCTCTCTGCCATTTCCCAGCACTTAAAATTTGAAACAATAAAGCTTCCAGAAGAGGGAGTGAAAACAAAGTCTCTCTCATGCTGCAAGGCCCCAAATCACCTCACACTTCTGCCTCCATAGGGGAGGGACTTCCAATGTTGAAAGGCCCAGTGCAGCACAGAAAACAAAGCCGTAAGTACATGCACTTATCATTAATATTACAGTAGCGTCTCCAACGCAGACTGTGGTCCTATTAGGCGAGGCACTGTCTGTACATACCTCAGGAGACTGTTTTGGTAATAAAGTGATTGACTTTCACAATTTCCTAATGCGGCACGTGAAATCAGTTCCGCATGATCCAGCTCTAGCCAGATTTTGAACAGAAAATGAAGAAATAAAGACCGGGGGAAAAGGGAATCTGTAGCTCCTAAGGCTGATATGAATTAGGGATGTTAAATTTCAATTTGTCGATAAAGGGAGGTGCTCGTTATCCTGCTGCACCTCTGCCTGCAAGAGCTGCCTGCGGTTCTTGTACGTTTCAAAGGAAGAGGCACAGTGGGGACTGCTTCCGTCCCTGCTTGCACCGTTTCCCCCTGCGCCTCTGCCCCCACGGAGATGGTGCTGGGGGGCACCAGCTTTTAAGACAGCTCTCCCCAGCACCGGCTCCTGCTCTCCCCACCGTTGGTGCCTCTGATAGAGGCAGCAAGGTGGGGGGGGAAGCGACTAGTTGAGTAGTGACTCGACGACCCAATAAGCCTAGACTTATCGGGTAGTCAACTAGTCGCTTACATCCCTAATATGAATCAGCCTAAAGTACTACCTGCCACTGCAACACACTGTGACACTAATGGGATTAGCTACAGAAGCTAGCACCAGGCATTTAATTTCCAATTTTAGTTTAAAAATTAGGGTCATCACTTTTTTTTTTTAAAATAGACTGGAAGGGAAATACTGAACTGTGCCACCGTTCAAAGGGCATGTGGTTAATAACCTACCTCCTCAAGGAAAGCCTGGGGAAATGAATTGGCCTTGAGACATAGAATCAGACTCACAGAACACTAGAATGGGGAGGGACCTCAAGAGGTCATCGAGTCCAGTCCCCTGCCCTCACGGTGGGACCCAGTACTGTCTAGACCATCCCTGATAGACAGTTATCTAACCTACTCTTAAATATCTCCAGAGATGGAGATTCCACGACCTCCCTAGGCAATTTATTCCAGTGTTTAACCACAGTGACAGGTAGGAAGTTTTTCCTAATGTCCAACCTAAACCTCCCTTGCTGCAGTTTAAGCCCATTGCTTCTTGTCCCAGCCTCACAGGTTCAGGAGAACAATTTTTCTCCCTCCTCCTTGTAACATCTGCCCTTGCTCTGCCCTTTCCTCGTTCCCTGCTTTGCTCCTGCCCCATCTCTTCACCCTCTTTCAAGCAATGCAGCCCCAGGAACTAAAGGGTGTCTCCCCCACACACCCACACACTCACTAGCAGCAGTGGGGAAGCAGAGCAACAGCCCCATCTCACTGTGCTTCTCCAGCTGCGTTGCTCCACCCCCCACCAGTGCATGTGGGACCACCCTGCCTCCTCCCATGAGCAGTGCGACTGCAGGAGCTCAGCAAGATGGGGCTGTTACTCCACATGCCCCACCGCTGCCGGTGAGTGGGGGTCAGGGGAGACAGACCCCTGCTATGGGTACCTGCTCCCCCCACTCATGGTGTTGGGTGAGTTTCACCTGCCCCTCGACATGGCATCTATGAGTCACTGTAAGGCGCCCAGATACTACAGAAATGAAGGCCATACAAATACTCAGGCTGATATACGCCCATGTATTTTTTAATTAGGGTGGCCTCCAGGTTCCCCGTAAGCTTGGGCGCATGGGCGGCTGCCCAGGAGAGATTCAAATGCTGCCCAGCTGATTAGCAGAGCACCTACAGCAAGGATTTTGTTCCTACTGGTGGTGCACACGTCTCAGTGCACATAAACCTATTTATTCCACACATGGATGGAAAAGATTAGAGGGAAAAGTGGTGTCCCCTCCCCAGCCCTGCTCCTCATTTCCCCACTGGCTTTTTGTATTTGGTTTTCATACCACCTGGTCTCTGCTCCATTTCTCACCTCCAACAGTGGAGATTTCCTTGCCTCTCAGCTCCCTTTTCCCGGTCTCTCCCCTCCTCTAATCACTCGCTCGTTCCAGGTGCTTCAAGGATCAGGCAAAACACATTTTCCTGTCCCTAGCACCCAGCCAGCAGGCAACCGTTTTCACTGCCTCCCAATGCCAGTCTTTGCCGTGACCAAGCATCTCTCTGCCCACCCCGTCACCGTTCCCACCGTCTCCCGTGCGTATTACTCACATCTATCATCATCCGCCAACCCTCCGTTTTCCCCGACAGCAGGGGCTCGGGGCGAGCCAAGCCGGCGTTATTGATGCACACATCCACCCCTTGGTGTAGCGTCTTGATGGCAGAGAACATGGAGAGGATCTCCTCTTCGTTGGACAGGTCGCACTTATAGGGAATCAAGGTGCCAGGGTATCCCGCGCTCTGGCATTCGGCTGCCAATTTCTAGAGAAAGGAAGCGAGGAAGGAAGAGAAAAGCAATTAGAATCCCTTCTCCGACCTATTGACAGCGGCCAGCAAGGCCTTTTGCTATTGGTTTGTATTACATCAGCACTTAGTCCAATCGAAGCCCATTGTGCAAGGTCAACAGTTCGCAAAGTGTGGTCTGTGACCACCTTGCAGGTGGGCCGTGGGCTCAGAACTCCCCTCCCTCAGCAGGAAGCCTGCACTGGCACTCCAGTCCCGCACCCCAAGCAAGGTTGGAGCACCAGCTTCCCATTGGGGGGGGGGCTGCAGGGTGCCTTGTGGGCTGGATCTGGCTTGCAGGGGAAAGAAGCAGCTTCCCCAGCCGGAGGAGTGGCAGTGCAGGAAACTGCTCGCTTGGAGGCTTTCCCCGCTGCTCCCATTGGCTGGAATCACGGCCAATGGGAGCAGTGGAGGGCGGTACCTGGGAGTGGCACAAGGCACAAAGCCAAGTAAGAGTCCCCCCATCCCCTTCCCGCCAAGACCCCACGTTCCCAGCCAAGTCCAGCACTCTACCTTCCACCCAGATCCCCCACCTGCCCACTCCTGAACCCTACATCCAGCCAGACCCTGCACCCTCAGCCCACTCCTGCACCTAACTTCCCAGCAAGACCCCGCACCCCTACTCCCTCCTGCACCCATTTTGTCATCATGGGTGGTTGGCTGGTGGTCTGTGGAAGAGTCTGTGTTCAGCTGGGTGAGCCACAGGCCAAAAAGTTTGAGAACCGCTGTTCTAGACCCTGTATAAACACATAGTATGAGACAGTCGCGGCCCCGAAGAGCTGGCAGTCTAAGTAGGCAAGACAAAGGGAACTGAGGCACAGCCGGGGAAGTGACTTGCTCATAGCCATGCAGCCAATCAGTAACAGAGCCCAAATCCCAGCATGGTTCCCTATCCACCAGGCTACTGGCTCTCAATCTTTCCAGACAGCAGTCCCCCTTTCGGGAGTCTGATGTGTCTCATGTATCTCAAGTTTCACCTCGTTTGGAAAAAAAACCAAAACACCACACCCAAAACTTACTTGCTTACAAAATCAGACCTACCCCCTGCCCAAAGTCATAGCACACTATTACTGAAAAACTGCTTATTTTCTCATTTTTACCATCAAAATAAAATGGCTGGAATACAAATACTGTACTTATGTTTCAGCCTATAGTCAATAGAGCAGTGTAAAATAGGGATGTTAAACGGTTAACCGATAAACATACTGGTAAGCACGAGGCTTACCAGTATGCTTAATGGGCTACCAGTCCTTGCTGTTGAACTCCAGCTGCACCTGGCTGGGTGGCGGGACTTCACGGACACGACAAAACCTCACGGCTGTGGCAAGGCCGGGCAGGCAGGCCCCAAGTTAAAATGGTTAATCGGTTAAGCATTATCGTTTAACCAGCTAACTGTTTGAACAGCCCTTACTTAACGCAAGTCATTGTATGGAATTTTAGTTTGTACTGACTTTGGTAGCGCTCTTTATGTAGCCTGCTGTAAAAGCAGGAAAATATCTAGAGGAGCGGATGTGCCTCCAGAACACTTCTGCATCTCTGGGGCATGTGTGCTCCCGGTTGAGCATCACTGCATCCAGCCTAGGCAGATACAGCTCCCAGAATCTCCTGTTCTGACAACTAAAATGATGGTCCTTGACTTGTGATTTTAAAACATCTTTACAGAAAGGCACAGAGGCTGTGTCTGGACTACAAGCGCTGGCAGCGGCACTACAGCTGTGCCACAGGAGCACAGCCTTGTAGACACTTACTATTGCGATGGAAGGGGGAGTTTCCATCACTGCGATAAATCCACCCCCTCAGGAGGTGGGAGGATGATGGACGAAGTCTCCATGGACTTAGCCATCTCTCTATCGGGACTCAGTTCAGTTTAACAGTGTGATGTTTTCACATTCCTGAGCAAGGCAGCTACATCAGCCCAGTAAACCAGGCCCCAGTCTTAGCAAGAGGAGGCCTGATCTTATGTGTAGCATAGGCTGCCGTGCTAATTGCCTGTCACTTGCACATTACATTTGCTCATGCAGCTCCACAGAGCCGATCCTCTTGGGTTGGATGATATAAATGTCACAGACCTAACTACCCAAAACTGAATTCCCCTTGGCAGGGGTGGCCTGTGAGCATAGGCAGACTCAGCAGTCTCCTAGGGCACCGCTGGCCCGGGGCGCCCGATGATGATGTCACAACCATTGACGGCTGTGCAGGCGGGGTGCCGATCGCGCCTTCCGCCTGGGGCGCCAGCTGCCGCAGCCGGCCTCGGGCCGCTCCTGCCCCTTGGCATACATTTGTAAGGCCAAATCCTCAGCTGGCGAAAATCAGCATAGTTCCACTAAAGTGGATGGAGATACGTGGATTTACACTAGCTGACAATTTGGTGTATGCTGTCTAACAGATGTGCTGGATTGTGGTCTACTATAGATTTTAGACAATTTGTCTATTTGATCAAGAGCTCCTCCTACAAGGTATGAGCTAGGACCACCAAATTTGGTAGGCAGCTTCCTCTTATCCTAACTAGGGACGTGAGCGACTAGTTGGGTAGTCGAGTAGTGAATCGACTAGTCACTTCCCGCTCCCTCCCCCCCCCGGCTGCCGCTATCAGACAGAGGCGGCAAGATGGGGGGGGAGCAGGTTCCCCCCAGCACCATCTTCGTGGGGGATCAGGAGAGGCAGAGGCACAGTGGGGAAACAGCACGAATGGGAAGTGAAGCAGTCCTGCTCGCACCAGGTCCCAACTGCTGCACCTCTGCCTTTGAAATGTAGCAAGAGCGCAGCAGTCAGGACCCAGGGCGAGCAGGGACTCCCTGCTCACCCACCATGTTCCCCGCTGCTCTTCTGCCTTTTAAATGGACAGCTCTTACTACATTTAAAAGGCAGAGGTGCAGCCAGGGTAGCTAGTGCCCCCCCTCCTGCTTATCGACTAATCAAGTAATCAATGGAAATTCCATCGACTACTCGATTAGCTGATCAATCAAAATTTAACATCCCTAATCATAACTTAAAGCAACATAAGGGTTTGGTTGTGCCAGGAAAATGGGATGTGCCTGGAATGGGATTGCTTCTCATAAAACCAACCAGAAAAGGGACAGAATCATCGAATCAAACACAGTCCTCAAAACTGACATAACTGAACCAAAGTTAAAAGAGACTGAACCAAGATAAGCCAGAAACATAGGATGGACCTGGACTAGGATTGCTTCTCAATAAATCTTACCAAAAGATAAAATGGAGAAATTTGGAGTAGTGCTCAGTTTTGGCATAGCTAAATCAATGCTTAAGGTTTGAAAACTTGAAGACAATATTGGAAACCCAATTGTCTATAAACCTTTTTTGTCAAAACATAGCAAATGGTAAGACTTTCTAGGGATGAAGAAAAAAATACACTTGATGGAATTCCCATTTTTAAAAATTTACTAAGAAAATTAAACAGACACATTTTAACAATCCCTTTTTTTTTTAAGAAATCCAAAATAAAAATTTACTTTATTAAAATAACACTGTATTTTTGAAAAGTATAATCATTTACATAAAACATGTACTTTTCCTTTTATTTAAAAAAATACATCATTGAGTTAAGGACCAGGAGCAATGCTGAGTTAATCTGCTACAAGATGAACCTCTCTAGTCCAGCACTCTCTGGTCTGGCGACTTAAGTGGTCCAGCATGATTTTAGTTAGCCGGATGTCCATGTATTATGGGTGTGGCCAAGTTTCCCGCGGTGCCATAAAGTGTGTTTACAGCCACACACAGTGTTCTGTGCTGCTCTTTAACTCTAGTTTACCCCTAAATGTTTTCTAAGAGCCCAGTAAGTAGTGGCAGTGCTGGTAATGCTGCTAGACAATATTGACTTCCCGTAGTTTGGCAAATTCTCTGGTTCAGCACCAGTCAGGTCCCGAGGTTGCCGAACTAGAGAGGCTCAACCTGGCGTATTTTATAGTAAGAAGATAATCTGCTGGGTGCAGAGGTATTTAAAATATTGCACATTTCCAAGTAGCATGAATAAACTGAAACAGGGCCCAGCATGGACTGTGCATGTCTTCTCTGCACAAGATGACTACTGTTCACTGAAGTAATTATTATTCAGATTGCTTAATTTAGCCCGTTGGCATGGCACACATAATTGTCAACCTCTACATTTATAACAAACAACAACAAGAAGCAAAATATGTCCACCGAGCCACTGGGGCGGGAGATAACTCAAACAAAACATATGCTCTTATCAAATAATTCCCCACAAAAAACACACAAAGGAGAGAAAACCTTGTACAACAGATAGCTTTGTCTTGTGCCCTGGTAACCCACACACCTAGGCTTCATCTACACTGCAACTTTTGCCGCAAGAGCCTATGCAAATGAAGTGTGGATTAGCATGTCACTGTGCTTCATTTGCATAATTTATTCACATTGTTTTTGCACAAAAACAAGCAGTGTGGACTTTTTTTGGTGCAAAAACCCCGTTTTGTGCAAGATCCTTATTTCTCTCCCGCACTTCATTTGCATAGGCACTGCCGGCAAAGCTGGCAGTGTAGACATAGCCCTAGTGTGGTTCACTGACCCATGTAGTGGCACATAGACCACTTGCAGCAAGAGATAAGAACAAGGGAGCCAGCTAACTTTATAGTTCAAGCTGTAGAGGCTCCTACACTAAGCTCCAGAGGTCCCAGGTTCAAAGCTACCTGCTGGCGGTTACACCCTGAAGATGGACAGCAATTTTAGGGCCTGATCCAGCTCTGTAAACCACATGAGCCATTCCAATGACTTCAATGGGAATTGGATCAGTCCGGAGGAGGAATGAATTGAAGTCAAAGATCTTCCAACCACACCAATCGAGCACTGTAGGTGTGAAATTTCGCCCTGGGATGCCTGACCCGTCTATTGCCCACAAGGAAATGATCCAGTTAAAGGTCCACGTGTCAGATCCAGCAGCCACTGATGTCAATGGAAAGACTCCCATTCATGTGAGTGGGCAGCAGAATAGCTATACAAGAATGATTCCTGGTTTAGTGATCCAGCCCTGGTCATCTAAGCTGTCTTACTGTGACAGATGTAAAGGGCAGAGTGTATAGTAATATGAATATATATATATATATATATATATATATCATAATCATTATTATTACGTTGTTAAATGATTATTAAATCATTAATAATCATAAACAATAATATTACTCTTCACTTACCAAGCAATATATTTAAAGAGATTAGGTCTACAAAATGGACTGAAATGTATCATTAACGCTTTTAGAGTCAGAGAGTTCTGGGTTATTCTGACCTCCCGAGTGTCAGAGAGCACTAAACACCACTCAACCACCCCATATTCAGCCCAACAACCAGAGTGACTCCCAAGTATTACAGATCTGAAGTGACTGAATCATTGTGCACCAGACTTCCCTCTTCCCAGGTTAACTGAGGTGTTTGTTGTATAAACCAGTCTTCGCAGTGGTAAGTCATCTAAACCATAACCAAAAGACAAGGAGAAGCCATGCCTGGGTTTTGGGGAATCCTGCCTAATACAGCGAAATCCACTCTTAAAACACACATGCACAGCTTTGTGCATGCAAGCAGTGGGAGGGGATGAGCGATTGAAACTAAGCTCCCTGCAACAATCAGCTTGTCAAAAACATCAGTGGAACGTCAACATTAAAAACTAGCTCATTTTGAAAAGGCACAGGGAGAAATGAATCGCCCAGCGAAGGCAGTGTTAAAGCTCCCACTGATTTCAATGAAACCAGGATTTTCCCCACTGTATGTACATTTTGGGAACTAATTCCCTTGCTTGAGATTGTCTTTTAAAATTAATACACAAGACAAAAGTGAAAGCATGCTAGAGCTCACACGCTGCCTTCTTGGAAATAATCCTCAACCGGAATGTTAAATTATAATTTATAAAGAGTTACTTTCTTTTGGGGAGGGGGGGGAAGGGAAAAATTAAAAACCAAATCTGTAAATGAATCTGGATTCTCTTAACTGTTCCCAATCCTTTCCCATAAAATATCAGAGTTACAAAGATGAACAGGTTACCAGTGATCCCAGCAAAAGACAGGCTCACATCCTACAGATTCACATTTTTCAAAATTCACATTTTTTATTACATTTTTAATTGAGCTATCTATTTTTGACCAGGCAGAGGATTACGCCCCCAAAAAAGTGATTTTTCTCTCCTCTGCTCAATTTCTGATCAGCTCTCGTCAGAATTTTAATTTTGGGTGAGGAGTTGTTTTTTGTTGTTGTTTGTTTTTGCTTGTGTGTTAGTTGGGGAGGGGCAGGGAGTCAGGGAAGAGGGAGTCAGAAGATCTAGGCTCTGTTGTATGCATTTGTTTGTTTTTCAGAGCCACATTTTCAAAAGTTACGGTTTCCTGTACTTCCACTTTGAAAGATTTATCTCATTCTTTCAACCCAATTTTCAGAAATACTCAGCTCTCACTGGCTTCAGTTGGAGAGTTGCATTCTCGCAGCTCTTAAAATTCAGGAAAAACTGGGATTCCATCAAAGGCAACAGAGCTAACCTGGCTCTACACCAGATGAGAATCCAGCACAACAAATCTCAGAAGTGGGTACCTAAAATCAGTGGCTACCTTTGAACATTTTGCCCTTATTGTACCTCATTTTCCCCATCTGTAATTCTGACTTGCCTCACAGGTATAGAGGGAAGGTTTATTCATGAACGTCTGGGAAATACTTTGAGATGCTCGGGTCCTTAACTCAACTAATTTTTGTTTTTAAATCAGGGTTGGGGAACTCAGGCCCGGGGGCTGAATGCAGCCCCCTGCTTGCCTAGATGTGGCCCCCAAGGCTCAGGGTCCTCCCCAGCATTGGAGTCCGCGCTGGTGCTCCAGCCCCCCTGCTGCCCCACCATGGGGCTGGAAGCACACAAAATCTACTAGGCTGCCCCCCCAGGCTCTGGTGTGCAAGAGGAATATGAGGAGTGTCTTTCTCCTCAGTTGGGAGCCACATCAGTGAGGGGTTTTTGTTTGTTTTTTGCTTGTCACTTGTGACAGCTCCCAACTGATTTTTCTGGGGGTCAGCGGCCCCGGACCCAAAAGAGGTTCCCCACCCCTGCCAGTGCTCTGGGGTGGGGCTGGAGAAGAGGGGTTCAATTTGCAGGCTGCCCCGGGGTAAGAGGACTCCCCCATCCTTCTGTCACCACAGCAGGATGGGGCCAGGTGAGACGCGCCTCTCCGTGGCCACTGCAGCTCCAGCAGGCACAGCCGGGGAAGCGGTGCACGTCCCCTGGCTGGGGCAGGTCCAGGTTAGTCTGCCCCCCCCCCATCCCCACCTGTGCTTCTCAGCCAGAGTGAGGAGTGACGCAAGTGTGCAATTTCCCCTCGCTCCCTGACGAAGGAGAACACCAGCAATGTTCCCGTGCAGATTGGGGAAGGGGAGCTTTAGCTCCCCTGTCTTTCCTAAAGGGTGTCTGGGGGGTGGGAAGCTTGGGGCGGGGGCAGTCATGCCCTTCAGCCAGCCCCTTTCACCTGCCTGGTGATTCCGTCTCTTTTCTGTTTGGTTTTATGAGAAACAATCCCATTCCAGGCACATCCCATTGTCCTGGCACAACCAAACCCAGAGCTGGCTTTAAGTTACAATAAGAAGAACTGCATGCCGAATGCGTTGGTCCTAGCTCTTACCATTTAGGCAGAGTTTCTGAACAGACAGACACTCACACAGACTCACAGGCAACCTCCCTCACATATATAGTAGATGTTTGGGAAGTACTTTGGAGATGTTGGGTGGGAAAGAGCTACTGTATTCCAGGTTCGCACAATGCACCCATGCTCCTGGCATCTGAGCTAGAGACATGTAAAATAATACTCACAAAGCTTTCAACATCCACACCCACTCAAAGCACCGCCAAATAGGTGTCTGTGTCACTAAAGACAATGTATGTAAGAAACAACCATGGGTAACACCTCTAAAGAGTGAGACTATAAAAGCCAGATAGAAGGATGGGGGCTTCGATACACAAAACAAGAGTAATTTAAAAACCAAAGCACTCGAAAAGGAAAGACATTTTCAAATACTGTTTGGAAACAAAGATGAACAGGCTCCCAGTGATCCGAGCAAAAGACAGGCTCACATCCTGCAGGCTACTGCAGCAAAGTGAAAGATCACTTACTGACCCACGGGGAGGTGGCGAGACCTCCGACATGTTGGGGAAGGGAGGCGTAAGTCACAAACAGGTCAGCTCAGGAACACGATTGCTAGGGAGTTCAAATGGTGCAAATGACTAGACAAGGTGCAAGTCAACCGAGAACCAAACCCTGCCCCAGGTGATAAAAGCAAAAAGCATTAAGTGTGCCAAAAAATGTGCACAGTGATACGAATGCACCATTCTGACCCACGAGGAAGAGTCTGTAGGGTAGGGTGATGTCCTTTCAAGTTAACCTTTCTCTGATAGTCTGTCCATACCTTTGTCCTTTATTTCCTTGAAATAGAGGGGCATCTCGGGCCTGGCTTTTATTTACTCTAAGGCCCCTTAATGCCACAGTGGCAGCATCAAAGGGCCACAGTGTGGGACTAAAGGTGGATGTAAATGGTGGCGCTAGAACTATATTTAGGGTAGGCGTGCTGAGCAGCGCCACCCCCCCACACACACACCTGTTCACACCCCTCATCGCCCGAGGCTGGGGTCACTCCTAGGCTTGCTAACTCTCCCAGACCGGACATCATTGCAGCAAATGACATCTGGTCTGTCTGGTTTGGGAAAGTTGGCATCATAGCCACATCCAGAGGCAGCTATGGAGCCCGAGGCCAGTGGCAGGACCACTTGCAGCAGTGCAGCCTCCAGGGCTGGTTGCCTGGACCTTTGGGTGCTGCAGCCAGTGGGACCCCAAACGAGCCCCTCTGGAGGCTGGGACCCGGGGCTGGTAGAGCTGGTGGCAGGGCTGGCCCCCTGGGGCAGGGAAGCTAGGTGGAAAACCTGAAGATGCTGCAGCACCACATACACCTTTACTTCCCACACCTGTGGATGTAAAAGCAATTCAGGATTAAAGTAGTACTTACAGCCTCTAACCAGGAGGTAATCTATGCCCATGTTAACAGCCCTTTACACTGCTAGAGTGGTACACAGCAGCGTTAGGGCTGGACTACCTTGAAAACATCCATCAGCATAGCTACGCCTCCCCGGGGTGTGAAAAACCCACAGCCCTGAGAGACACGGCTGTGTCAAACCCTCGGTATAGGCAGCACAAGGTCAATGGAAGAATTCTTCCATCGATCTAGCTACCATCTCTCTGCCAGGTGGATTAACTACACTGACAGGAGAACACCTCCTGCCACTGTGTCCACACTGCAGTGCTATAGCGGCACAGCTGCAGCACTCAATCTGTGCTGCTGTAGCATTTGAAGTGAATATATTGCCTTTGTGTAACTGAGAATGTCCCTATATCCCCAAGTGATGCTAGCAAAAGAAAGATGTCTGAGGCATGTCTCCACTTACCGGAGGATGGATGCTCCAGCGATCGTTTTTGTGGGGTTCAATTTAGCAGGTCTAGTAAAGACCCACTAAATCGAACCCTGAAGGTGCCCCTGTCAACCATGGTACTGCTTGCTGTTGCAAGGGGTAAGGGAAGAAGTCGATGAGAGAGTTTCTCCCATCAACCTCCCGCTGAGGGACCGCCCCAGAAATATCAATGTAAGATATGTTGACTCCAGCTACGCAATTCACATAGCTGGAGTTGTGCATCTTGAATTGATTTTCACCACAACTGCAGACCTGGCCTGGAAGACAGTTAACATAACGCCAATATTGAAAAAGGGCTCTAGAGGCGACCCTGGCAATTACAGACCAGTAAGTCTAACATCAGTACCGGGCAAATTAGTTGAAACAATAGTAAAGAATAAAATTGTCAGACACATAGAAGAACATAATTTGTTGGCCAAATGTCAACATGGTTTCTGTACGGGAAATCATGTTTTACTAATCTATTAGAGTTCTTTGAAAGGGTTAAACATGTGGACAAGGGGGATCCAGTAAATATAGCATACTTAGATTTCCAGAAAGCCTTTGAAAAGGTCCCTCACCAAAGGCTCTTGTGTAAATTAGGTTGTCATGGGATAAGAGGGCAGATCCTTTCATGGATTGAGAACTGGTTAAAAGACAGGAAACAAAGGGTAGGAATAAATGGTAAATTTTCAGAATGT
This sequence comes from Rafetus swinhoei, assembly GCA_019425775.1. Lineage (NCBI taxonomy): Eukaryota > Metazoa > Chordata > Testudines > Trionychidae > Rafetus > Rafetus swinhoei. The sequence continues at coordinate 8,057,074 of CM033445.1, read as the reverse complement.
AACTAGTGGTGTTCCCCAAAGGTCAGTCCTAGGACCAATCCTATTCAACTTATTCATAAATCATCTAGAGAAAGGGGTAAGCAGTGAGGTGGCAAAGTTTGCAGACGATACTAAACTGTTCAAAATTGTCAAGACCAAAGCAGACTGTGAAGAACTTCAAAAAGATCTCACCAAACTGAGTGATTGGGCAACAAAATGGCAAATGAAATTTAATGTGGATAAGTGTAAAGTAATGCACATTGGAAAAAATAACCCCAACTATACGTACAGTATGATGGGAGCTAATTTAGCTACAACTAATCAGGAAAGAGATCTTGGAGTTATCATGGATAGTTCTCTGAAAACGTCCACGCAGTGTGCAGTGGCAGTCAGAAAGGCAAATAGGATGTTAGGATTTATTTAAAAAGGGATAAAAAATAAGACGAAGAATATCTTACTGCCCCTATATAAAACTATAGTACACCCACATCTTGAATACTGCATACTGATGCAGTCTCCTCACCTCAAAAAAGATATTTTGGCATTAGAAAAGGTTCAGAAAAGAGCAACTAAAATGATTAGGGGTTTGGAACGGGTCAAACATGAGGAGAGGCTAAAGAGACTGGGACTTTTCAGTTTAGAAAAGAGGCGACTGAGGGGGGATATGATAGAGGTATATACAATCATGAGTGGTGTGGAGAGGGTGATTAGAGAAAAGTTATTTACTTGTTCCCATAATATAAAAACTAGAGGACACAAAATTAAATTAATGGGTAGCAGGTTTAAAACTAATAAAAGAAAGTTCTTCTTCACACAGCATATCAGTCTACCTGTGGAACTCCTTGCCAAAGGAGGCTGTGAAGACTAGGACTATAACAGAGTTTAAAAAAAGAGCTAGATAGATTCATGGAGGTTAGGTCCATAAAAGGCTATTAGCCAGGGGGTAAGGAATGGTGCCCCTGGCCTCTGTTTGTCAAAGGCTGGAGAAGGATGGCAGGAGACAATTGCTTGATCATTGTCTTCAGTCCACCCACTCTGGGGCACCTGGTACTGGCCACTGTCGGCAGACAGGATACTGGGCTAGATGGACCTTTGGTCTGACCCAGTATGGCCATTCTTATGTTCTTATGGCCTGAGTTTTATTCTTCCCCCAGTCATACCTCTTCTATTGAATCCCACAGGAGTTGGTTGTGCCCACCAAAGCTCACGATACCATCTACATTTTTTGTTAGTTTCTAAAGGTGCTGCAAGACTATTTGTTGTTTTTTAAGTTTTTCCCACAGGAATAAGTCCATTAAACTAAATGGAGTATGGGTTTCAGGCTTTGGGCTAAAAACAGGTACATTTTTTGCCTCAGGGCAACTAACAAAAGTGAACCATCATGCATTAAAAATACAGGTAAGACTAGGTACTTATATGAGGTAAGCTAGGTGAGGTCAAACTCCCATGGAGTTGACGTTACCTAATTTATCTTGAAGTGAAGCAAAAATGCCAGGTTTTCACTGTATTTTTATCTTGGGGTGCATAATACCTCAGGGTAAAAGGAAAAATGAGGTTAAAAAAACCAAACCATCTTTCCAGCAATGAAAACAAGGCCCGATTCTGAGCTCGCCTACATCAACGTAAACCAGGAATAATTCCACTAACTCAATGGAGTTACCAGATACAAAACAGCGTAAGCAAGCAAGGACAGCACCTAGTACACTGGCATCCTGGTCTGCCACTGGGGCCTCTCGGCACTGTGGTAATACAAATAATGATTTATTTATTAATAATAGTCAGGGCCTGGGGACCCGATTCGCTACTGCCACGCATCATGCACAATCACGCCATGCAAAACAGATTCAAAGTGCCACCACTACCATTGGATAGCCCTTCAGCCCTGTTTTGCATTAACGTAAATGGCTAGCAGCACAGGGCAATTGTTCTACAAACTACAAACCAACCTCCTTGACACTGGTCTTAGCATTAGCTCACAGACTTGTCCAGTGTGACACACCAGGGGAACTGCAATCACAGAGTCATGCACAGGCCCACCAACAGCGGGGAATTGCCACAGGGCCTGACAATTCTAAAGGGCATGGGGGTAGCAGCGGGACCGTTCTATCGCCACTGGAGCATTGTGCAGCACCCTCCGGTCGGCTCTAAGCACTGGGGGGAAGAGGCGCTGCACTCCCAGCGGCACTAAGGGCTGGCGGGGACTGGCAGGCACTTGCTGTCCTAGCCCCACCCCTTCTGCTCAAGGCCCCGCCCCTTCTGGAACATGGAACTGCTCCCCCCACCTTGCCTAGGGGCTCTATGTGGCTGTCAGCTTCCTTAGTCATACCTTTAATTAGCAACTGAATCCCAACCAAAACCACCCTGTTACTTGTAACTCTGTCAGGTTCCATTTTGCATTGAATTTTGTTGCATATTTACCCTAAAAAAAAAAAAAAGGGAGAGGAGGACAACACACATACCACGCTCTGTGAGCGCTGGGATTCATTGTATATAGTGAACAACAAATCTCTACATTGTGTAAAGCATAAGGATCCCGTATCAGCAATCTGGCAAGTGAGAACAGGGTGAAATTCTTCTCCTTCACAAGATGCCCAAGAAAAGGTCTTTGTGGAGGGGAGATACGGAAGATGAATATTATTAGATGCATTGTTCACAGTTCTATTGTGCTTGGGTTTGTTTGTCCCGTTTTTCCTCTGAATTTAAGAGGCAAGACTCATAAAGCAGCATTACACTATGGGACACAAAGGGATTGTGTGTGCATGTGCTTTTTAGTGTGAATGCTTCACACATACACATGGCTCGATTTATTATTCATTTGTGCAGCTTTTAAGGGCCTGATTCTCCTCTCACAGTAGTGAGAATTAGGAGCAACTCATTTAAGTTAATGGAATTACACGGGTGTAAGTCAGAGGGAAATCGGACCCTGAGTTTATTCAGATTTTTTTTTTTTAAATCCTGCCTGCATACAGAGTGGACTAGAATCTTCACACGCGTTCACAAGAGATATTAACATTGGTACGGTGTTTTGTTTCCTTGCTTAGTTTTATCCTTTTATTGCAGGACTCTGAAAAGCACCCCAGTATATCACCTGCACATTGTAATCCATATGTTCTGTGCATTCACGTTCTTGGAGCCTTATTCTGGTCCCCAATTCAGCTGTTTAACAGCATTGACCAGTGGTTTTCAATCCTTCTAGACTGCTGTACCTCATCAACCATCTGATTTGTCTTGCGTACCCCCAAGTTTTACCACACTTAAAAACTACTTGCTTACAAAATCAGATATAAAATACAAAAATGTCACCGCACACAAATAGGGTTGCCAGGTGTCTGGTTTTCACCTGGACTGTCTGTTATTATACCGGACACGTGAAATGTCCGGTATTTCCTGCTTTCCTCGGACAGAAGCCCAGTGGAGACAATTTTCCCCTGCCACGTCTGGCAAGGGCTGGGGAGTGAGGAGCGCAGGGCCATTTAAAGGTGCAGCGCCCCCTTTCTTTTTTGCTTGACAACTTTGGTCTCCCCTGCCCCCTGAATTTTTTTCCCTTTTTGGGGCGGGTGTCAGTATTTTTTGTTAAACTATCTGGCAACCCTACACACAAATACTGAAAAAATTCCTTATGTTCTCATTTTTCCCCCATCTAATTATAAAATAAATCAACTGGAACTTAAATATTGTACTTACATTTCAGTGTATAATATATACAGCAGTATAAACCAGCCATTGTCAGTATGAAATTTTAGTCTGTACTGACTTACATTAGTGTTTATTATGTAACCTGTTGTGAAACTAGGCAATCTTGTAGATGAGTTGATGAACCCCCGAAAGACCTCTAAGTAAACCCCAGGGTACATGTATCCCTTGTTGAGAACCACTGGCTTAGAACAACACTGAAGTGCTTTAATCTTACACAAGGGGCAAAAGCCACTTCCAAACAGTCCCTGAGATCAGAAGGGGGCATAAAATGATATACTCTTGCCTCCCCATTTCAGGTTTTACATCAAGAACAATGCAAAGATCTAAGTATTTGTATCCATTAGGGATGTAACCAATTAACCAGTTACCCAGTAAGCATCAACCTTTCTGGGTGATGCTTACTGGGTACTGATTAACCGGTACCTAGAGCATCCCCATGCTTGTGGCCCACCATGGGCAGAGGGCTGCTCCAGCCCTGCACTGGGACCAGCAGCAAGCATCAGCAGCCCCTGGACAGCTTGGGGGGGGGGAACTGGTCAGACAGTGGCAGCCCCCACACGGTTGGGAGCAGGGGTCCCCGTACAGCCAGGGGGAAGGAGCAACTGTGAAGCAGCAGCCTCTGAGAGGCCGGGGAATGGAGGCTGGGAAGTGGCAACCCGCATGCCCGGGAAAGAGGGAGGCAGCAGCGGCAACCCCCCACTGGGATCCTAGCTTAAATCAGATAACTAGTTAAACCTAGTGTTTAGCCAGTTAACTAATTAACCAGGATTTTACATCTCTAGAATCCATTCTCCTAGGAGGCTGTGACCCAGCATGAGCAAACGCCTACGCATCTCCACGAGACTTTTTGAAAGGCAAAACATTTTAAATGAGAATGTTTTTAAAATATCTGCAACGGCAAGACTTTGAATCTGCATGTAAAACTGCACATCCATGTTCCATGCTCGTACAGCGCCCCGCCTGACCGAGATCTCATTATCGACTTGGGACGGCTAGTGCAAATAATAAATAATGTCACAGCATGGAAGGTGACAAGCTGTAGGCTTCAAACACACACATACACACACACAAGTGTAGAGAAAGGACACAGCAATTGCATGCATTACCATTGCTAATTAGTCATTATCAGTGATTATTATGAGCACCCAGCTCTTTTATCAAACTAAATGATACAAAGCGAATGAAATGAGAGGCTCTGCAGCTCTCCATGTGTGTTAATCACTCAACAGCCACTGCCCGAAAGTCTCCAGAGGATGCCCGCTCGCCCCTTCCAACGGACCATGATGCTAATGAGAACCAGCGTCTCATCTCTGATGTGTCACATTAGAGACAGTGACAGCTTCCAGCATGAGGTGACAGTCACGTGATGTCTGGCTGCTGCCGAGAGATGGACTCTGGCTACAAACATCCACCAAATCACTTGCAAACTCTGTAGCCCACAGCAGTTTCACCAAAGTGACATATCAGTGGGAGAAATAAACTTACACCCCATTAAAGGGAGCTTTCTTTTCATTTACTGCCCTTCGCTGTGTATCCCAAGTGACTGGCTGATGGGTTTACAGGACATCCCCCCCTGCTGGGGCAGTGCCGCACGTGCCTCTGTGACCGACCACGTCTCATAAGTCGTTTCTGCCACAGGAGACGGGATTAGTGTTGCATCCTGAACAGACAAACAGGTAACGTGTTGCCTCTCCAAAAATCAATCGATAAACGGCCCACAGGCATGCCAAATTGTGCTGTCATCCAGCCAGATCTGATGATCCAAGCAGCATGGTGCAGGGTTGGTACTTGAACATAAAGAAGCATCTTGAGAGGGTGTGGTCAAGGCTTTCAGAGATGGCGATCTTCCCGCCACGTCCAGGGTGAATAGAGGCTTAGTATGGCACGAGCGTTTCACATGGCGACAGGTGCTGATTTTTGGATGAGATGTAGTAAAGTGTTGACTGCTTGCAGCCATCCAAAAGCCCAGTGTTTTCCTCATGGGCCATACCCAGACCTACTGAAATCAGTGGGAGTCTTTCCATTGACTTAGGCTCCAGCAGGGGCAGGAGCTTATCCAAGCTGGAATCTGGTTGGACAACAAGGCAGTTGCATTCCTGCCTAGCTAAATTCCAGCTACATTTCTGCTAGCTGCAGTGGTCACACCGCACTGCCCTACATAAATACCAGTGGGAGGAGGCTTTGAAGCTGAAAACCCTGCAAGAACACTCTCAGTGCTTTCCCAAAAGCATGCCCCTAAACAGGCAGCAGCTTTGGCCACAACCTCCTCTGGATCCCAGTTTCTGCTTAGGACAGAGGTTTATAACAAGAGCAATAAACCAGTGCATTAAAGATCTATCTTGTCGGGGGGAAGCTAATAAACCTGGCAGCCACGGTGCACTGTGTATTAACAGAGTTACACTGTGAAATTCACGGTGGGTTAGAATCCAAACCGGGATCCAGATCAGAATTTTGCAGCTGGCCCGTACGAATATGAGCCAAAGCAAAAGCCCATAGATCTGAGTAACCTGGTTGAAATCCTGCCTCAACATACGGGAGCTTTGCCATTGAATTTCACTCCCTGAATTTTCAGTGTTTGAGAGCTGACTTCAGAGCCAAACTTTGCAGCTCAGGCATGTCTCAAAGATTTTTTCTCTACATCAGTCCGTGATAAGGATGAAGGAAACTGATTCTCTCAACTCTGCTGCCCACCGGAAAGCTCACCCATGCAGCCTCCAAGGACTTAAGCAGCTCCAATGCATCCTGAATCTCCTGTTATGAGGGAAGAGGGCATTCTGCATTCAGAATGCTTTGTTCCACTAGTACAATTACTCGGATAGCTAGGGAGGGAAGAGTCACAAAGAGGGCACGAGAGAAATGATCATCTTCTAAATAAACGTTAGCGACAGGAAAAAACAAATGTTATGGCATACAAGGGAAATGGGAAAGTACAATGCGAAACCTTCCCCACAGGTCACAAGCATTTGAAAGGTTGGGGGGAGTGTGGTGTGAACTGATGTATGATTGCAATGCATTTACAAATACAACCGGACCTGTTAAACCACGAAACCAAAGCGTAGGCATTGGCTCCTATCCAGCTTGCCTGTGCTGCATCCAATGCCTCAACGCAACATGCCAACATGAGGGAAAACGTTGAAATACACGGCCCCTACGGCTTTGCAAGAATCAACATTCTGTTCATCTGCCAGCAGAAATCAGGACAGCCACATAACTCAGTACTGTGCAATTCCTTCACTCCTCTGGCTTTCAGGAGAGACGGACACATGGTCAAAGAAGAAGCCGGAAAACAAGAAGAAGAAAATTTCTCCCTAGCAGACCTTAATGAATTTTGGGCCAGAGATATGAGAGCTGGAAGGCACAGCCTGGATCAGGGTTCTGAGTTCAGCTCTCCTCTCTTAGCTCTCCTGACCACTTTCTCTGTGGCCTTAGACAAGACAATTCACAAACGCCGATGAGTCTCCTCGGTGACTGGGATGATGAGACGATAGGCTGAGGTTGGGTGCGAGTGCCCAGTTCACATTCATTTAATTGGAGTTGGGCATCCAAATCCCTTATGCAACTTTGCAAATCTCAGTCCTAATGTTTAAAGGTCTGATCCAAAGCCCATTGTCGTCAATGGGCTCTTCCGAGAACACTTCAAGGGCATGTCTTCACTTACCACACCATAGATTGTTCTTCTGGCATTCGATTGAGCGGGTCTAGTTAAGACCTCTACATTGACCGCTGAGGACAGCTCCGATCGGTGCCAGTACTCCTCACAGTCATGAGGAGTAAGGGAAACCAATGGCACTATTTGCTCCCATCAGCCTCCCTCAATAAGGAGAGAGCCAAGCTCATCTTAAGGTAAGCCAAATCTAGCTATGAACTTTATGTAACTGGAGTAATGTACCTTAAGCTGATCTTCCAAGTCTAGTGTAGACCTGGCACAATTTACTTAAATCAGGGGTCTCAAACTCCCAGCCCTCCTGGTAATTCCCAAAGCTGCATGCTCAGGGGATGGGGTACCATATGGGAGAGGGCAGGGCAATGGTGGGAAGGGGCCAAGATAGGCCCCTCAGCCCTCCAGAAGTCCTGGGCTAGGCCAGGACTGGCCTGCGGGCTGGGAGTTTCAGACCCCTGACTTAAATGAAGCTGGTGTAGTTATGCACACCATGATGACTATTACTACTAGTACCACAGAACAAAGTGGCACTGGGGACTTGCTGAGTGCAGCCTAAATGCCAGGGAAATCAATATAGTCAAATAGCATTATTCTATCTGGTTCTGCTTCTGCTGAGCTAGACATTATTTCTGTAGGACACAGCACAAAACTGCTCCTATGATTGAATTATCGGCTGCTTCCCCCCATATTGCGCCGGGTTTAATTTGGCCATCCACGTGATCATGCTGATTAACCTTATCAGCACACAGTGTCCTGAGGGAAGATGTAAGTTTCCAAAGATGAAGAGACCATAGCCGACACTTGAAGAAACATTTTTAAAAGGCTATTGGCAAGAGCAGTCATTGGGCAAAATTAAAAGACATCTCCAGAGCTGCTGGGAGGGCTTCAGATTTAAAATTTTTATTGAAGCTAATGTTAAAAAAAAATGTACATAGTAGACCGGTTGAGAAAAAGTTTCTGCACAAACAGAAGTTTTGCTTAAGGGTCATGCAATACATATAACTGAGACTTAGGTGTGCAGGTTTAACAATGCTGTTTGGATCGGTGGCCAAGTATTCGGGTACATCACTCATGCAAAGTCGTACAGAGAGGCAGTACTGGAAAGCAAATATATCGACGAGTGGAGATTGTCCCTCGGTAAGTCAGAATGTGGGGTCAGCTGTCCACTGGAAAATACTATGACGGGAAGCCCAATAAGAAGCTAGGCAGACACGGGGGATGAGATAGAAGGGGATGTTCGTTCATTTTTATCATAACGCTTCATCAGGGCGTCAGCTTTTGGGATTATTTCAATGGTTCACAGATCCTCCCAGTTTGAAAACAAGCTGGCAGCCTGAACGCCAACACCTCAGAAGAGAGAGTTTATCACTCCATATTTGCCCGTTACAAAGTACCACAGCAGAAGGGTCTCAGCTGCATCAGTGGTTACCTTCTTGCCCCCACAAGCCTGTCAGGGCCAGGTACTTCCTGTATGTGGGATAAGATCTGCACTGGGGAGCAAATTAAATCAGTTGGTACATCCTGCCCTACCCCGGGAACAGGCAGTCCTGGTAAACAACCTACGCCAGGCACTCAGAATACCAAAGGTCACTCTGGATTTTAGGATTTGTGAGCAGCAGACGACACACGTTAAGTCCTTGTGCCCAGTGCAGTGTAAAATAAACTTATCAGGAAATTAAAATCCACTAACCCAAACGCTGCCGTAAACGCTCAGCGCAAAGAGCTCTGTCAGTTGGAAGAAGAGTATTTCCTTCTTGGTTGTCTTCCTGCTAATTCTCGCCCTTGCGGAGACTCCCTAAGAAACTTCACTGGAGATAGAGAGATATATGCAGAGCTGATGAGAGACCTCACCGGGCCCTGGGGGGAGCCAGCTCTGGACACCGCCCCCCAGAAGGGGCGGGGCTTCTGGCAGAAGGGGTAGGGCTAGGGGCTAGCCTCCCCCAGCCAGCCTTTCAGTGCCGCAGGGTGCACAGAGGCAATTTAAAGGGCCCGAGGCTCCAGCCGCTGCCACAGCTGAGGTTCAGAGACGCCCCAGGCTCTTTTAAATCACCGGGTCCCAGGGCAGCTAACCACCCTCCCCCACCCAGTTGGCAGCCCTGGATATAACACACACAACTCATCAGCCCCATGCTCCCCCAAGACACACAGCAAATGTGTAAACCCACTGGAGACCTGATCCTATGAACAGGGGCACCGACAGACTTGCCAGGCCCCTGGGCAAGGTGGGGGAAGGAGGGCAGCTCCACACTCCCGAAAGGGGCAGGGCTGGGGGCAGGCAGCCCTCAGTGCTGTCCGGAGCATGCCGTGCCAGCCCCCACCCCTTCCAGGAAGCCCTCAGAGCCACCCTTAAGAAGGGCTGGGCCCTGAGGCAACCGCCCTGCCTACCCACCCCAGCCCTATGAAACAGTGTCAACGTTTTTCAGATCAGATTCTCATTTACAGGGCAGAGCAGTCTTAAAATGGGCATGAATTTCATTTACATCCAGAGCAGTATCAAGGGGCCTTTGTGTAAATGGGAATAAGGCACTCTCCATCTTGCTATGACATGTTTAATTGGGGCAAGTGAGGGGAATACGCCCCAAATTCTGGCATCTGCCGTACATTAAAAAGCTCTAACGGACGGAGGGCGGGCGGCTGGGGGAGGGAGTGGAGAAGATTAATAGCAACTAATTCCCTACTGACTTCACCATCTCTTATTATGGGGAACAGCGAGACAGAGACAGAACAAAAACGGAATTAAAAAAAAAAAAAATCAGGCTGAAGACAGCTCATAGTTTTGCAAGTCTTGGCCATTTTTAATTTTCCTGAATCTCTGTTCTTTAAAAACAAAAAACAAAAAAAAAACCTGACAAAGAGCCCTGCAGTACACTCAAGGATGATGTGAGAATTTTGCTCAATTACAGCTCCAGCAATGCCTGGAATTTTAACTGTCACTATCGCTTTCCATCATGGTAAAGCAGGAAGCTGTCGCTGGATGTTAATATTCCAAGGTACAGAAAACAAAAACAGGGCCTCCACTATATCTCAAGGTTACCAAGAGTCACTGTGCACCTTGGATAACAAAGAGAAAGTTAAAAAAAAAAAAAATCACCACGCATTTACATGTTGCAAAAGTGCAGAGACTCTCTCTCTCTCATTTCATTCTCATTGATGCAGGTTTATTGGAGCTATCCCAAATGTTTCAAATTTGTGTTAATTTTGAAATCCACAATTCAAAATAATACTGGGGCGGATTTATAATTTTTTTGTGAAATTATACCCACCCATGCACTTCTCCCCACACGACCCCAAAGAACTACAGAGCTGGCTGAATGTTCAATGTAATTTCAACGTTTTAAAAATAAATGGGGGTGGGTGGGAAGAGGGGAGATATCAATAAAATTCTCATTGATTTTTCTCCGCAACCAGCTCAGTAAGATCTCCAGTTGTATATACACGTTTCCCAGTACACTGCTGCACATAGGACTGTGGCTGCTACCCTTTCGGAGGTGTATATTCATGGGTGAAGGTATACTCATATAGTAGGTGAAGGTAGGGCTGTGGGAGGCAAACACCCAGCCCTGACCCCATCCATGCCCCTTCTGCTCAGGCCCCATGCCCCCGCAGCAGCCAAGCTGGCGCCCCACAGGGAGGTGGAGCAGCGTGTGGCCCCCAACCTTCCTGGCCCCAGCACCATGGGGAGGGTGTGGCTATGGGCCCCAGCCTCCCTGGCCCTGGAGCATGGGAGGGTGGGTGGCATGTGTCTCCAGCCTCCCTGCCCCCCCCCCCCATCCCTAGAGTACAGGGTGGGTGGGCGGGCAGCGTGCAGCCCCAGCAACCCCGGCCCTGGAGCACAGGGAAGGCGGGCGCTCGGGGGCAGCAACACTCTGCCCCACTATGCCTGCATTAGGCATTCTGGGGGTGGAGCAAGGGCGGGGCCAGGCTGGCGGTTCCATGTAGCATACCCGCCGCCCACGTGCATACTCTCTCAAGGAAGGTTTAAACCACGGCTACTCAAATTTGGAAGCCCTGTGGGCCACAAACTCTCACACAGCACATGCTGAGGGCTGCAAATGAAGTGTGGTTGCATATACATGCAAATATATATGCAAATGGCTTCTTTCACACTGATGGACATGAATACAAAGATTAAGGCAAGACTACACAACACGCACGCCCCATTTAAGTCAGTTCTGCTGATATTCATAAAATGAAATATTTACCCAATTTCCACCCATATGACAGTCCAGGAATTTAACTACTAAAACACATATCAACAGAAGACCATTATATTGACTACTTTTTTGTTTTGGCTCCCACCCGCGGGCGGCACATTGAGCCCTGCGTAAACCCAAAGCGTATCGCGGGCCGCAAACAAACAGGTGGCAGGCCGCATGTTGAGCAGCCCTGGTTTAAACAGGTGTTGCTTCTCCAGTTTGGGGGACTGATCTTAATGCTACGGGACAGTCTGGAAGAACAAGAACAGCTAGAACTTTAGGACAGGCTTCCTTCCCCTCATCTTGGTTAGGTGAGGGCAGCAGGTGGGCAGAAGCAGAACCAGAGAGGTGATGGGGATAGAAGGTGAGTCATGCTGTCACAGGAGCGGACTTTTCCTTCTCCTCTGGGTTCCCTACAAGTGCTGGTGCCCTGTGCAGGCCAGCACTGGTACCCCCCCCCAGAACGGGGGGAGAGGCTGGAGCTGTGGGAGAAAGGAGAGGACATCATTTACTGAAGCGACGTCCAGTCCAGGAGAGTACGTAACCTGGAGCAGGGACAGAAGGGCGGTACAGGCCGAAGGAGCAGCAGGTGGCCACACAGCCAGCCAGAGAGAAGCAGCACTTTTAAAGAGAAAGTGACTTTTCTCTCTAGTCGCCCACTGTGCGGCTTCCCCCGCTTAGTCCTCTAGCCCACAAGGGCCACTCACCTCTACCTTGTGAGCAGGGGCTAGGCACTGAGCCCAGGAGGGGTAGCCAGGTGATGGGGCAGGGGGCTGCCAGACTGGCACTGAGCGGGGAGGTACAGCTGGGGAATGGGTCTGGGGGCGGCTAGACCAGCGCTGAGCTGGGGGTGGTCAGACCAGTGCTGAGCCTAAAGGGGGAGAGGCAGCTGGGGGATGGGGCTGGGGGCGGCCAGAGCCCAGCAGCAGCATGGGACTATATAGGGCACCGTGAAATTTGGTGTCCTAAATTCCATGCTGCCCTACACGGCTGTGTGTTTTGCCTACTGGTAGGGACGGCCCTGGTTCTCAACCCCTACTGCACCCCAACGCCCTGCCCATACTCGGCCCCTTCCCCAAAGGCCCCACCTTACCTCTGCCTCTTGCTGCCCCATGCTCTGCCCCTAAGGCCCTGCCCATGCGCTGCCCCTGTCCCCAAGGTCCTGCCCTCACTCCACCTCTTTTCACCCCAGTTCCGCCCCCACCCCAAGCCTTCCACCCTCCTGCTGCTCTCTACCCTCTCCCAAACCCCTCCCAGAGCCCAGCAATGGTAAGAGTTTGGCAGCAATGGTAGTGCCCCTCCTGCAGCAGCTGATGGCACAGAGTTGGCACCGATACATGCTCTGACATGGGCTTTCCATTGACTTCAATGAACTTAGGGTATGTCTAGACCGCACCCCTCTGCCGGCAGAGGGATGCAGATTAGGCTGGGCGAAATTGCCAATGAAGCGGGGATTTAAATATCCAGCGCTTCATTAGCATAAAAATGGCCGCCACGGCACTTTGTCGGAGAAAAACGAGGCATAAAAGATCTATCGGAAAAGGCTTTCTTTAGCGATAGATCAGCCTCTAGACTGCTGCTTTTCTCCGATAAAGCTCCGTGCTGGAAAAAAGCGGCGGCCCATTTTGCGCTAATGAAGCGCGGGATATTTAAATCCCCGCTTCATTAGCAATTTCGCCCAGCCTAATCTGCATCCCTCTGCCGGCAGAGGAGTGTAGTCTAGACATACCCTTAAGGTCTGGGCCTCAGAGGCCTTTGGCCAGCAAAAAGTTACTACCTGGCCTGATTCTGAGGTCACTTCACTTACATCAGAGGCAAAATTAGACCTCATTTGACTGAAGTTCATGCAATGACACCTGGGGAAAGAGAGACCAGGATTAGCCCTTTTTGCTGTAGGCCAGCACACAGGGCAAGGGAACGGATCTGACGATGCCGGCAGCATCCAAAGGGTGATGCAAAAAGAACAGAAACCCTAGCGGAGGGGGATTTACGTTTCAAGGCTGGATCTCAGTCCTTTGCAGACTGACAGGGAGAACAAGACCACGGGGAAGCCCGAGGGAAGAATTTTGCTGATTGCCTTGAGGAACGAGAAAGTAAACTTTGATGTATGCTGACAGAGCCACGCGTGACGCCATTTAGAGTCCATTCCAGGACTCTGCGCCCCTTCTTTGCCTCCAGCATTTTCAATTCTGGTTTTGCAATTTCAGGTTCCTCGGGGGAGGGATTTTGTTGCTTTTTTTCGGTTTGGCTTTCAGCATGAGTTTTCAATGCACTTTTGTGGGCCAGGAAGAAATCAATGTTTCTAACCTCTCTGTTTCAACAGTCAGCTGGCTAGTGCTTTTCAACATTCAGTGCAACGCTGGAATGAAAAGCGATCAGGCCTAGATGCCATAAACCAGAGCGTATGGACCATGACGGCGAGGCAAACAAACCAGAAGGGTAGACCAGCTGCAGACAAACCAGAGTTACTCCTGCAGTTTTCCTGAGGGTTGGAAAGGACACGGCTTGCCTCTAGTTAGTCTCATTATTTTGGGGTTAGAGAGCACAAAGAAGAGCATCCAGCTCTCTCTCACCAGGGTTACCAGGTGGTTTCAAAAAAATACCAGACACACTTGATCTGGTGGGCCGGGGGTGGGGAGGGGGAGGGAGACAGGCTGGGATGGGAGCGGCTGGTCGGGAGGGGGTCAGGGGAGCAGGGCTGGCCGGGAAGATCGGGGAGGGGAGGGAGAGAACTGTTCGGGAAGGGGGACCAGCCAGCAGGGAGCAGGGCTGGCTGGGAGGGGGTCAGGGGAAGCGGGGCTGTCCGGAGAGGGGAAGGGGGGAACCGGCTGGGGGGGAGTGGGGCTGGCCTGGGCGCACGCAGATCCCGGGGTGCTGCCTGTCCCACGCACGGTCCCGGTGGGGCGCACGGACAAGTCCGGCCCCGGGGATTCCATCCGGCCCCGGCCTCGCCCCCTCGTAGTGTGAGCATGTCTACCAGCCAAGCAGTACGCAACTATGTACTGATACTCCTGATAATAATAAAACTTACTTAATTAGAAAATACTGGACATTTATATGTCCGGTATTTGCTCCATTTGTTTCCCAGACAGAAAGCTCAAATACCGGACTGTCCGGTTCAAAACCGGACACCTGGCAACCCTACTGACCACAAGTAGGGCCATCCTCGGGAGGATGCAGGGTCCAGGACAACCTCCCCACTCTACCCTCACTCCACACCTTCCCTATCCCCTCCACCCCACCGCTTCCCACTCCTGCAGGGGCTAGGTGGTTGCCTCAAACTATTCTATGAACACGACAGCTCTGACCACAACAGTCACCCCAGCACACTTCCTGAGGTTTTATTGAGCTGCTGTTGTGCTGTGCGTCACCTGCAGAAACAGGAATCAAGATGGTGCTTTTCATCTCCCAGGCTACGACTGCTCTAACAAATTCTCTTTGAGAACAAAGTGCCCGCCGTACATCGCTGGCGTTCCGTCTGCGCCAAAACCGCTTCCTTGGGATTCCGGGAATAAAAGAGTCACAGGCTCGCTTCAAAGAAAGATCAGCCTGATGGAAGTTCTCAAGAAAACAGAGCTTTAAAAAAATACGGATGGCAACTCTACAAATGGAAGGAGATTGGGATATCCTTTCAAAGGACCACTTAACTCTCCTCCAGTCTTAAACAAAAGGCTGGGGACCTTTTTCTCCAGGTTTCAGAAGGATAGCAGCTGAGCCTATCGAGAGATCAAATAGGAAACAAGGGGTAAGACTAAACAGCCACTTTTCATAGTGAAGAGCAGTAAATAGCAGGGTGCCCCAAGGATCCGTACTGCAACTAGTGCTGTTCATCATACCCAAACGATCTGGGGGGGGAGGGGGGAAGAGAAGGGGTTAACAGTGAGATGACAAACCCTGCAGATAATACAAAATTATCTGGGGGCCTAGGCTGGCAGAAAAGGTGTCCTTAGTCATATCTTCAGCACATCACGTGGCATCCCAGGGGAGTCCAACCTGTCACAGACTGGACCTGTTCAGCTTACAAAAGAAACTGCTACGCAGCATATGCTAGAGGTCTATAAAATCATGGCTGGTGTGGAGAAAGAAGGATAAGGAAATGCTATTTACCTCTTCACAAAACAAAAGAATCAGGGGTCACCCAAGAAAATACTAGACAGCAGATTTAAAACTAACATAAGGAAGTACTTCTTCACACAACACGCAGGAAACCTGTGGAACTCTTTGCCAGAGGATGTTGTGAAGGCCAAAACTATAACTGGGCTCAGAAAATAACTAGATAAGTTCATGGAGGGCAGGTCCATCAATGGTTAGTAGCCAGGATAGTCATGGACACAACTGCTTGCTCTGTGTCTTCCAAGACCTCTGCCTGCCAGAATCTGAATTTCCCCAAAATAATTCCTGGGGCAGATTTTTTTTAAATGTCCAATCTTGATTTTGAAATTGCCATTAATGGAGACTATCACAACCCTTGCTAAACTGTTCCAATGGTTAATTATCCTTGCTCTTAAAAATGCATACCTCAGGTCTAGTCTGAATTTGACTCCTAGTTAAGCTAATCCTTACTAACATTTCCCACTGGAAGCAGACATTGATCAAAACAGTAAACTCCCTGCTGTTAGGATGATCAAGAACTCAAAAAAGGCTGAACTATTTCTGATTACTCAGGGTACATCTACACTGCGGCACTATTTCAGGATACTTCCGGTATCCCATAATAGCTATTCCGCATCTGATAGCACGCCCATTATTTCGAAAGTATTTCAAAATAAAAGGTTTGCTATTCCTTAATCAAAATAATTATACTAATACAAAATCTGTGTGTTGAGGAGGCCTAAGGGTCTGACTCATCACTGCTCTGTGATTTGTGTGGTTATGGCCACAAGAAGAAAGTGGATCTGAAATGCGCAGGATACAGAATCAGCCTGAGCATGTTTCAGCCTAGCTTCTAAGTGGAGATCCAATCACTACCACAGCCCACTTCCAACTCCATTTGTTCCTGTACAGGTTGAACCTCTCTAATCTGGCACTCTCTGGTCCAGCAACCTCCATGGTCCAGCATGAATTCCGTAAGCCAGATGTTCACTTATCATGGGTGTGGCCAAGTTTCCCATGGTCCATAAAGTTTGTTTACAGCCACCACTCATGGCTCTCACTGTTCTGTGCTGTTGTTTAGCTGTAATTTACCCCACATGTCTTCTAAGAGCCCAGTAAGCCGTGGAAATGTTAGTAATACTGCTAGACAATACTGATCTGTGGACCGGCAAATTCTCTGGTCTGGCACTGGTCAAGTCCCGAGGGTGCTGGACTAGAGGGGTTCAGCCTGTACAATCTCTCTCACTGTCATGATCTCATGAAAGCCAGGATGAGGTATTGAGGGTGGGGTGGGGAAGTATTTCCTGGCAGTTAATCACGAGGTGGTAGAGTTGAAGACTTCAGATGAAGCCTTAACCCTTCAAGCCAGTTTGTCATTAAATGCCAGTCAAGTGGTCATTAGTACACTGTAAGCTCCATACTCCGGGTGACCCTGATTCAGGAACACCCGTGGTACGGACCCTGACAAGGGGAGGAGGACGCAGCTCCACACAGTGTTCCCTCTCATTTTTTCCATCTGCGTGCAGAATAAATTTTGTTATATGCACAGTGGCATATGTGGATGTGCACCAACAGTAGAAACACATATTGCCGTCTGTGGGTACTCTCCTAATCAGCTGGGTGGCACTGGATTCTCTTCTGAGTGGCTGCCCCAGAGCTCAGCTTACAGAAAACACCGCATACTATTTTCTTTTTAAAATGGATTGAACAGGTCTATTTGAAAACTAGCCTGGAACACACTGCTCCTCAAAGACGCACAGCAGGAGAGAAAGATGACTTTTGCCCAGCTCCCCAAAAGTATTTAGGCACCTAACTCCCTTGAATTTCAATGTCCATTAGGCACCTAAATATCTTTGAGGATCTGGGCCTTTGAAACAGAACGTTTCCAGTGGAAAGGCAAACACATCCAGATTAATGAGACAATTACTTCAGCATTCAGCGGGGAACGGCTAACACCCCAAGCTAAGAGAGAAAAGGGAGGAGTCTTGCAATTTCTAAATAGTTTACACCAAATGCAGCCAACATGCCGACTGCCTTATTAGTGGGAACGAATTTATAACACTGTCCCAGAAACTGTCGCGCTCACCTCTGGGCTTCAGCAAAGGACGATGTGATCAAAAGCTGGTGGAATCTCTAGGGAATTCAGCTCTCCCTGCACAGTTTTCACTCCCCATCACTGTTAATATTACCACGGGATATTGGGAGCCAAGGCCTGCTACTAGCATGCAAAATTAACCATTTTAAATAATATGTAATGCAGATACATTATTAGAGCTGAAGCATGTGGAGAGGGGAAAAAAAAACAACAAAGATTTTCTTGGCCTTACTCTCTATTAACTGTACACAGTGGCAGAGCAGCCGTGGGAAGAAGTCAGGGACCAGCTTCTTCAGCCAGATTGCTGCTACCCGTCAATGTCACAGCCGCTTTGCAAGCGAAGATTAGATGCCTGCCATGCTAGAAAGGCTGTCTCATCAGCATCTCCTGAACCGCCACGAAAGCGGCTCAGATGAATTGGCTAGGGAAGAGGCCAGGCCCTGTAAAGGGGATGGAGAGAGATAACCACCGCACAGCAATTCTGGCTGATACGAGAGATCACAACTCCACTGAGGTCAGTGGCATTGCACCCACTTATGCAAATGATGAACTGGCTTCCTGTTGGTAAAGACACTTGGGAAACACAAGGTAGATGGGGTTACTACAAGGTGGGTGCATAATCGGTTGGATAACCATTCTCAGAGTAGTTGTCAGTGGTTCATAGTCATGCTGGAAGGGCATGACAAGTGGGGTCCTGCAGGGGTCTGTTTTGGGACCGGTTCTGTTCAATATCTTCATCAACCATTTACATGATGGCATAAAGTGTGCGCCTATGAAGTGTGCAGATGATACCAAGCTGGAAGGGGTTGCAAGCACTCTGGAAGATAGGATTAAAATTAAAATGGTCTGGACAAACTGGGCTAAGGTAAGTAGGATGAAAATCAGTAAGGACAGGTGCAAAGGAAACCCCCTTAGGAAGGAACAAATCAGTTTCATTCGTACAGAATGGGAAGTGACAGACTAGGAAGGAGCATTGCAGAAAGGAATCTAGGGGTCATGGTAGACTACAAGCTAATATGAGTCAGTGTGACACTTGCAAAAAGGAAACATCCTTCTGGAATGCATTAACAGGAGTGTCGTGAGAAAGACGCGAGGAGTAATTCTTCCTCTCCACTCTGTGCTGATTAGGTCTCAACTGGAGTAGTGTGTCCAGTTCTGTGCACCACATTTCAGGAAAGATGTGGAGAAATTGGAGAAGATCAAGAGAAGCTCAACAACAATTATTAAAGGTTTAGAAAACATGGCCTATTGGGAGAAGACTAAAAGAACTGGGTTTGTTTAGTATGGAAAAGAGAAGACTGAGCAGGGACATGATAACAGGCTTCAAGTAGTTAAAAGGGTGTTACAAAGAGGAGGGTGAAAAATTATTCTACTTAACCTCTGAGGACAGGACAAGGAGGAATGGGCTTAACTTGCAGCAAGGGAGGTTTAGGTTGGATATTAAACTTCGTAACTGCCAGGGTGGTTAAGCCCTGGAACAGATTGCTTAGGGAGGTTGTGGAATCTCCATCATCAGAAATACTTAAGAGCAGGTTAGACACACACCTGTCAGGGATGATCTAAATGTTGCTAGGTCCTGCCATGAGGGCAGGGGACCGGACTTGATGACCTCTGGAGGTCCCTTCCAGTTCTAATTAGGGATGTAAGCGACTAGTCGACTAATCAACTATCCAATAAGCATATGGCGGTCCTAGCTCTTACACAGACAGAGACTCACTCAAATATATAGTAGATATATACTTTAAAGGGGCCAGAACCTGACCTTAGTCAGTCTAGCTCCATTGAAGTCAATGGAAGTTCTTTCAGGTTGACTCCAGTGTCCCTGGGATCCGAGGCTGGCCCTTACCACACTGTTCCATGTGCAGGAGGCTGCCCGAATAAAATAAGAGCTCCTGCTGCTGCCTGGAGCCACCGTGGCAAGATGATTTATGAGGCTGCAGAGGCTACTGGGAGAAGGTGGGACACTCAGCAGGCGCATCTGCTCATTGTTAATGATTCCCTGTAACAATTGGATTCAGAAGCGCCGCTTTGAAGCGATCGTTAATTACGCCGACGCGACGGGCCTGATTCTGCTTCATCGTTCATAGCAAAAGTCACCCCTTTGCAGAGGGCTTTGTCGGGCATTGTTCAGGCTTTTTGCACAGAGTGGATTGCACCTTAATCAGTGCGCCTGAGTGGTCCATCACTGCTATTAAGTGGGTTCCCTCATTCAGGGATTTTGTCCCTAGATTCATTCTCACATTGCTTTGCCTCACTCACACCCAACCTGCTGGCTTTCTAAGCAATCAGGGCACAAGCCAAAGCCCATTGACGTTATTAGGAAGCTTTTCATTGAGGACAATGGGCTTTGGACCAGGCTCTCGGGCGCCGCAGGTGAAAGACGTGTGGGGTATTTTTATGAACATAAATCATGACCCACGCTGTGCGATTTGGTTGATTGCTGGCGGAGAGGTTGTGCTTGAACTTTTAGCCATGCTGGAACAGCAATAATTGCCATTTGAACTAAGGCGATTATAAATCCTAGTGACACAGACTTTGCAGTCAAAGACACACGTGTGGGTTTCACCCACAAAAACTCATGATTCTGTGTCTTTGTGTTAGTCTCTAAGGGTGCGTCTACACCACACGCTTATTTCAGAATAACTATGCCGAAATAGCTAATTTTGAAACAGCACGTCTACACTACAGGGAAGCCTCAAAATTAGTCCGAGGCAGGCTTCCCTAATGTAGACGTGCTATCTCGAATTAGAGCCCCAGGAGGCACTGGGAAGGAATAACTTTAGAATGGCCCTGGTGAGGGGCTATTTTGAAATAGCAGAAGTGGAGCGTCTACACACGCCTTATTTCGAAATAGCTATTTCGGAAGAGGCGTGATTCCTCATAGAATGAGATTTTGGAATAAGCCGTCCGTTATTTCAAAATGATTTCAAAATAACGGAATGGCTGTGTAGACGCGCACATTGTTATTTCAAAATAACACTAGTTATCTCGAAATAACGGTGCAGTGCAGATGCACCCTAAGGTGCTACAGGAGGAGGGATGGCTCAGTGGTTTGAGCATTGGCCTCATAAACCCCTGGTTGTGAGTTCAATCCTTGAGGAGGCCATTTAGGGAGCTGGGGCAAAATCTGTCAGGGATGGTTCTTGGCCCTGCTGTGAAGGCAGAGGACTAGACTTGATGACCTTTCCAAGGTCCCTTCCAGTTCTAGGAGATAGGCATCTCCATTCATTTCTACTCAATCGGTTTTCAAGTTACAGACTAACAAGACAGCCCCAAGAATTTTTCTTCTTATTCACTTCCATGGTCGCTGGGCACCCCCCATCCCATTGCATGTGCAAACAAACAGAGGAACATGAGACCAAACGGGCGACTCAAAAGCTTGTACAGGAAGTCTCCCAACTGCTGAACAGGTGGTGTTCCAAAAGTTTGCTTTAAGTCAGTCATTTGGAACTCAGAACGCATTTTCCCATAGAAACAATGTTATAAATGGTAGTTAGATTCCCAGGCCAGCCCACAAAAGCCAATCTAACCCAGAAAGTGGCTGAAATGCTGCGTATCTGCAATGAAAATAGTTTTTTGTTTACCCTTATTTAATGCTGGTGTTTGAGGAATGGCAGGTTTAATTAGAGGAGGATGAGGAGATAGGTAGAGATTCTGAAGGGGACTTCTGGCCATTCCCCTAGCTGCCACATTTCCCTCCCCCCCCCCCCAGGTTTTGCGCTGGTTCCTGTGGGCAGCACCATCCCCCGCAGTAGTGTGTTGCAGAAAGTTATAAAATCACATCTCTAAAAAAGTCACCACATTCCACCCAACCCCGGGCTGCTGCTGGGTATGGGGGACCCATTAAGACATTCCTCCCTGAAGCTGTAGGTGAGCTTTTGTTTGTATGTGCAGATGTTCGTTGTCAGATGTTGGTAACTTGGGGGGAGTGCCTGTATATATTCAAATAGCAGAGGAAAAGGCAACCATAATTAGTGCCGTTCTCAGATGCCCATACTTGGCTCTCAAAGACACCAGCGAGAAAAAGCACAAATAATCAGTAAGAAAAAAAATTAATCAAACTTTGAAGTACACAATGTGAGGGGGGGTGGCCGGAGGGGGACGGTTAAATCTGGGTAGCCCTGGCTCATGAAGTAGCAGTTTCATGCTGACCTATGCCTGTGAGCCAAAACCAAGTTTTAAAAAGGCCTGATCCAAAACCCAATTAAAGTCAAAGAAAAAGACGCCACTGACTCAAGAGGCTTTGGATCAGGACTCAAGAGAACTATCTGCCTAGTGCTCTTTTAATCCTTTATGCAGAAACTGTTGGCACTTCATAGGGCCAGTGGGGGGCCAGGAGGGCCATTTGACCTGGGCCTCAAGCTCAAAGGGAGCCTCACATTTCGACACTTGTTAATTTTTTGGCATTTGATAAAGTTTCGCAACTTTTTATGCGCATCCCTATTGGACCAAAATGTGACCCACTCTCTCCACTTAGAGCTGCAAATCTAAGCAAATCAGAGATGGGATTTGGTAAAAGATTTATTTTGTTAATGGATATAGACTGTCATATTAAAAAGTTTAAAAGGTTCATCAGTATTAATACAGGAAGCCTTTGCCATTGGCAGTGGATGCGTTCCTGGCACCACCACGAATGGCCAAATTCTCGAATCCTGGGGGCCGCTGATCCTGGTCCCAGGATGAGCGTCACGAACTCACCATGGGGATCAGGAGCTGCAGGGAACTCTCCACAGCTGCCAGGAGCTAGTGGCTGGTGCTGGATCAGTGTCATTTTTTATTTTGATTATGGAGAGGGGGCCTCAAAAGCTGGAAGGGGCCGGGACCTCTCTGGACCCCGAGAGAGCCTGGCAACGCACTGCGAGAGTCTAGAGGAATTCTGCAGTCATTAAGTCTGCGCTATTGAAGACAAGGCAACTTGGGTCAGGATCTGGTGTTCAGCCGCAGGCTTTCTTTGAGCTGCCCCTGCCTTCGCTTCTATTAGAGTTCGCTAGCTTAGGTCAGCTACACAGAGTTTAGTGCACATTTTTTACACTACAGTTTAGACCAGGGCTACTCAACATACGACCTACGTTTGTTTGCGGCCCACGGTGCAGTTTGGGTTTACGTGGGGCTCAACACGCAGCCTGCGGGTGAAAGCCAAAACAAAAAAGTAGTCAACAGAATGGTCTTCTGTTGATATGTGTTTTAGTAGTTTAATTTCTGGACTGTCATTGCTCACTAAAAGTGCTGTCATGTGGGTGGAAATCGGGTAAATATTACATTTTATTAATATCAGCAGAACTGACTTAAATAGGGCCTGCGTGTTGTGTAATCTTGCCTTAGTCTTGTGTTCATGCCAGTCAGGGTGAAAGCAGCTATTTGCAGATATATGCAATCACACTTAAATTGCGGCCCTCGGCATGTGCTGTAACACTGTAGCCCCTGGGGCTTCCAAAGTTGAGTAGCCCTGGTTTAGACATACCTTCAGCTCGTGGAGCTCACTCTGTAGGTCAGGGACCAAGCCCCCAGAGGAAGACGGTTGTAAAGACCCAGCATTCCAGCAGCTCTCCACTTCGACTAAGAATCAACGTCAGCGACTCCAGTCCAGGCAGGGGGTCATGCACCCCTATATACTAGCATGAGGCACTCCTTGGTAGGGATGTAAAATCCCAACTAGTCAGTGAACTGGGTAAATGTTAGGTTAACCAGTTAAATGTTAGGTTAACCGACTAAGTGAGTTCCCGGGGCTGGGGGTGCTGCCGCCAGTGGCAGCAACAAACTCCCGGCCCGAGCCACAGTTCTGGGGCTGCTGCTGCTGCTGGTAGTAGGCTCCCAGCCCCAGAAGCGGGGCTGTTGCTGGCTCTCAGCCCCGCTCGGGTAGCCCCTCCATCCTGGGCACCAGTTAACCAGTACCTGGTAAGCATCCCTACACCCTGGCCCAGATGTCTAGACTGTTCTGGCTCAAATTACGTCAGCATTAGATCTCAGTAGCACTCTGCAGCTGACGCATACCATTGCTTTTTGATGTCAGAGCTTTGCCATGCGCAGCCGGGTGAAATCCTGCTGAAATCAATGGCAGTTTTGCCACTGGCTTCAAACAGCCTCAAGACTTCGCCCTATGCCCATGGGCTTCTGCTAGCCAAAAGTGACCAAGCATTCCTTCTAGAAGAGACAGTCTAACTAGTTTTAGCTATTAACGACTTTAACCCAAGCCTCCAGGTTACCTGACTGCATGTTAGACAAAGTCATCTAAAAACTAAGTGCTTCTCCCTCCCTCCCCCCGTTTTTCTATTCATGATGCACTCTCAGTTTCTACATATATATTCATTATTTATAAATCTTTGACAGATATTTTATCTTTTCATCCTATGGATTGCTTGTGAACCTCTTGTTCTTCTTTATTTGTGGACCTAATTGGTCACTTATTTCACATGGTTTTAGATTTGTGTCTGGATTGGACTGACACTTTTTTAATGGGAGATTTCTGGAGAAGGAACAATGAATAAAGGACAATGAACCAGGAATGGCTTTGTTTACATAGGAATACCCTTGTTCATGTCTGAATACAGGGATTCATACAAGGGTCAGCTGCAAAACATTCAGGCCAGCAAAAGTATTTGCACAAATATTTGTAAGCGGTGAATAAAAAAGCAACAGACTGCCCAAAGAGAAAAGCCAAAAGAAACATTTCAAGCTGTGCAAAATTAAGGCTCTAGCAAAAATTCACAAGAAACTCAGAAATAATTAGTTCCCTGAAAAAAAAGTAAGAACTTTGCCAAGAAGTGGAGCGCTCGTTATTTTCGGTTATCTGTCTCTTTCTGCAGATTATCTGGGACAAAATCACCACTAGGCTCATTCTTGTTTCTTTGTGCTCCTGTCTCAGGTGTCCAATACTTAGTTCCAGTAGGCAATTTTGCTCCGGCATATGTTTGAGTCAAGAAATCTATCCCTAACCACAGCAATTCTGAGCCAAAACCTCTTGAGAAAAGTACTAAGCTCACATATATTCCCCAGCCCACTCGGAAGAGCAAGTTTCAGATGCTAAAATGTGTACTCCTGCAGCAGTCTCTCTGAAGACAGAGTCTCTCCAATTTGCTAAATTTGAGCCACATGCAGCTGTGTTGGAAGTGGATCCAATTCGGAGTTTGCCCAGGCTCATCTCCAGTACAATGGACGTACACTGCACCATCTCCCCCAATTTACCAGGTCAGTCCCTACAGACCTGCCTAAGAAAGCCTGGTTATAGAAGATACCCGGTGCTATGGATACAGCTGAGCCAACATCAATCAAAGATGGAAATAAGGAATGCTATGACCACGCTAAGTTATATACTCATGACACAGTTAACATCTTTCTGCCTAGGTATGGTAATTATTATATCCCCTCCTCCCCCATGACTATAGAACATGAGCATCCTACACTCTAATGTATTTTGCCCAGCGAGGCAGGAAACACCATTATCCCCATTTTACAGATGGGCAAAAGAGGCACTAAGGATTAGATATTTTTATCAATGACAAGAACATCCAAAGTGAGATCCTGGCTCCGTTGAAATCAATGGCAAAACTCCCATTGTCCTCAATGGGGTCAGGAGATCACTCTCTAGAAGTTAAAATACTGAAAAACAAGATTTTGGGAAAGAATATCAATCATCCTGAGTCAGGGCCTACACCGACCTCTAACCAGTGGGAGTCAGGAAGAAATTTTCCCTGTGTACAGATTATCGCATAACTTCAGGGTTTCTTCCACCTCTCTCTGAAACATTGAATACAGGCCACTGTTAATGGCAGGATTCTGACTAGGTGGAATAGAACACTAGTTTGACCCACTGTGGCTCAAACTAGTTTCTATGTGTTAATTGCCCAGCGGGGAAGATAGGGAATGCTTCTTTAATAAGACATTCCCCGCTCCCAGCACTTCTCTATAGTTAAACCTGTCAGACAAATTTTCCGGCTTAACTAATCATGAAACATCCGGTCTGATACATACAAGTCAAATTATTCCATTTGTATTTTAAAGAGTATTCCAGCCACTGGAAAGCACATGAACAATTGTTCTTCACATCAAGATTCAAGAGATGGCTTTGTAGTATGGCTTTGCTAATAGTATCCTTATGGAGATGGAAGTGTGATGGGAGGGGAATAAGTTATTTCTATCTTGACACCTCAGTGTTTACCTTGAAGTATGAATATCCTGAACAGAACCTCTTAGATGTCTGCCTTTTCCTGAATTCCACAAGGCAATGCCATAACAGACTCAAACTTTGCTCTTGTTTGCTATCAGCACATCGTTATTTACCATTCGGAATGAAGTCAATGTACTGCAGTCAAACGTGTCCATTTGCTAGACTCTTGACAGTCTTAGATGCTCACAGTAGGGAGGGTTCAGTGAAAGTCTGTTGTCCAAATAACATGTAAGTGCTTCCACCCAGCAGGCCTGACTTATTATGCATTACAGTATGGATCACTGCCTATCGGAGTAAATTTCCAAGGCAACCCACAGATACAAAGCAGTGCGTGTGCAGTATCTGAGGGCAGGATGTGAATTTCAATATCCCGACAGGCAGATACTTTTACACACACTCACACAATTTTATTCTACCACAACAGACTGTATTTTTAGAAAGTTAGGAGTTGCTCATTTGCTTTACTTCAACTAAACATGGTCTGTTCTTGCAGCAGTTGTGGGAATATCCATGAAAGTCTACTACAGAAAGGTGGAAAACATCTATACTGTATACATTTAGGCTGCGTCTAGACTGGCATGATTTTGCGCAAAAGCAAGTGCTTTTGCGCAAAATCTTGCCGCCTGTCTACACTGGCCGCTAGTATTTGCAAGAACACTGACTTTGTAATGTACAAAATCAGTGATTCTTGCGCAAATACTTTGACGCTCCCGCTCAGGGATAAGCCCTCTTGCGCAAGTATTCTTGCGCAAGAGGGCCAACGTAGACAGCCACCTTAATTTCTTGCGCAAGAAAGCCCGATGGCTAAAATGGCCATCGGAGCTTTCTTGTGCAAGACAGCGTCTATATTGGGCACGGATGCTTCTGCGCAAAAGCAAATCTTTTGCGCAAAGGCACATGCCAGTATAGACGCTCTCTTGCGCTTATGCGGAAATACTTTTAACGGAAAAACTTCTCTGTTAAAAGTATTTGCGCAAAATCTTGCCAGTCCAGATGCAGCCTTAGGGTTTGATTCAAAACTCACTGAAGCACAGGTTGAACTTCTCTAATCTGACACCCTCGGGACCTGATGGGTACCAAAAACAGAGAATTTGAACTACAGGAGGTCAATATTGTCGAGCAGCATTACCAACATTTCCACCGCTTACGGGACTCTTAGAAGATATTTAGGGGTAAATTAGAGCTAAACAACAGCACAGAACACTGAGCACCAGGACTGATGGCTGTAAAACTTTATGGGACTGCAGGAAACTTGGCCACACCCATGGTAAGTGGACATGCGGCTAACAAAAATCATGCTGGACCACGGATGTTGCCAGACTAAAGAGGTTCAACCTGTAAATAGAAAGCTAACCAAATACCCATACCCGTGCATAAAATGATCTTAATGAACAATGCATGATGCTGCAAGAAGGAGCGATGGGATTAAATTAAAGGGGAAAATGAGGGGAAAATGAGGATAGAAATATTTGACAATTGCATTTCTTGGGCTGTGGATGAAGGGAAGTGGTGAATTTTCAAACTAACCAGGACTAAGAGTTAAGAAATAAATTTTGCAGCAGTTCTCGAGATGACCTAGCTAATCTAACAGACACCCCCTCCCCCTCCCCCATCTTGATTTTCTAGATCTCACCTCAAGTAAGATACAGTGGTAGAAAGTGGGGAAAGATGTCACAAATGAAGGATTTTTTCAGTCATAATATTAATATCAGAGTCAGCATCATATGCCACCGTCCTCTAACAGCGCAGTGGCTCCACCAGCTTCCCACCAGAATATTCATAACGCTCGCTTCTGCTCATTTCTCCCCCTTCCCCCCGAAACCTCACTGTGTGGGTCTTTGTATGGACAATAGCTATAAATCAAAGCCAAGATGGTGGAAATGCAAATAAACAAAGGGAAAGGAACGTGCACCTGCTGTTTTCTTCTCTATACTAGGGCTGCTTTGTAGCTGGACGTACGCACACACTTATCTGCCTCCCCTCCTCCCCCATGCTTACCTTAAACAGCAGTGTCTAAATACATCTAATCAGCCTAATGCTCACCAAATCAAGCTGCTCCATTAGGATCCACAATGCTTATGCCTGCATATAAAAAAAGCACCTCAAGAGCAGGCCCTTGGAGTCCTCTGGCATCCCGTGGGCACAGAGCATGGAAAATACTTCCTGCTATTCCATCTGCCAAGCAGGACTTGGTCTCTGTTCCCGGGGAGCCGATAGCCACGCCAGGCTCCTGGGTGGGGAGCAGGGGAGGCTCCGCATTCCCGGAAGGAGCGGAGCCTTGGGAGAAAGGACAGGGCCAGGGAGATGGGGGAGGGAGCAGAAGTGAGGGGTCCAGGGTGCAGGAGGGGGATCCAGGCTGTGGCAGGGAGTTGGGTGTGGGAGGGGGTAAGGGCTCTGGGATGGGGATGCGGGCTCGGGGGCAGGGATGAGAGATTTATGATGTAGGAGGGGGCTCCAGGTTTGGGGGGCAGAGGGGCTTGGGGCTCAGGCTTATTTCAGGCAGCTCCTGGTCAGTGGTGCAGCAAAAACTAAAGCAGGCCCCCTGCTTGTCCTGGCTCCACACTGCACCCTGAAAGTGGCCAGCAGCTCTGGCGACCAGGCACGGGTGGGGGAAGGCAGGATAGAAGGGTCTTGCCCACAGGCACCGCCTGGGAACCGGACAATGGAGATTCAGGGCCAGTGCTCTGGGCGGGGGCAGAATACAAGCTGGTGGCCCCTCAAATAGGAGCGGGACTCGCTAGACACTTCCCTGGTGCAGCGTGGTACCAGGACAGGTGGGGACTAGACCGCCTTAGCTCCGCAGCATCATCACCTGGACTTTTAAAGGCCCCATGAGCGGTGCTGTCTGGAGCCACCAGGGTGCCTTTCTGACCGGGCATTCCAGTCAAAACTCAGGTACCTGGTAACCCTAGTGAGTTTGCAAAGCTACATGGATTGTAAGCTTGTGGGACTGGCACCTCCTTTTTGTTCTGTTTGTACTGCCCCAAGTACCATGAACAGGTCACTTGGGTGCTACCAAAAGACAAATAATAAACAACAGCAATTTGACACCGGGGGTTGGAGGTCTAGGAAAGACTGTCTTGGAGTTAAGGTTCAGGAGTGGGAACAAAGGAGAGTAGAGCCACATTCCCAGTTCTGCCACCGATTCACTGACTAACCTTGGGCAACTCACTTTAACCATACTCTGCTTCAGTTTCTCCAGCTGCAAAACAGGGCATCAGGAGATGAGCCATTCATAGACTTTGAGGCTCTTGGGTAGAAGGGCAAAGTGTCAGTAGCAGCGAAAGGATGGAGCCTGTAAATTCCAGGCATGAATCGCTCAATTGCAACAAAGTTGGAAGGAGACAGATAAGCTTCCAACAATTCATCTGCAATCTGCCACGCTATAAAAAAATGTGCCCATCAGTAAAGCAGCCTGCTGACTGGCTGGAAATCACTCAAACATTATCACAGAAAGAACAGTACAAGAACAGCAGGTCCCTGCTATACGATCAACCTTTTTCCATTTCAACACTCCCCAGTGTGTGTGTGTTTTTTTAATACAGGGCTGGATATTTTCCCACACAGCCCCAACACCATTCATATCACATTTATGCCAGGGTGTACGGAAGAGAAAATTATATTCCTCCTGAATTCATCTCCGTTTCATTGGCTACTCCACAGCACTATAACCCTAAATGAATTCTCTTCTGAAAAGGACAATTAACACATACTTGGAAAGGAGTAGGCTTCTCAGGAATAGGAATAGCCCCTAATATTCCCCAGTAGCAAAACACAGATGATGGTTACTGAATTGCAATGTGGTTTGGATTTATGACCCAGGGTCAGCACAAGTGGTGTAGGAATACTCAGAGCGAAAGACACATACAACAAAGAGAGACTTTTTAACTTCTGAATGGAAAACACACAGCTGCAGATTTGACATACTGTCATTAAATATCGGCACAAATGCCAACACTACTTTACATGACCAGCCACAATGGGCCAAGCTCGGATCTAATTTACATCAGCGTCATTTATGTTCCTCCCAGATATATGGGTTACATTCCAATTTTCAGTAAGCTCTGCTCTTCCTTTTAATTCACAGTCCACTTTCCTTTTCTCGTCACCCCTAAAGTAATTTGAATTCTTTTTCTTTACTGCTCTGACAAGGTTTTCACCAGGGCTCTGGACCACGAGTGGGATGTGCAGGCACCACCATGCTACAAATCAACCAATAAATACTGTTATGATAGGAGTCTTTGATCTGGACTCAGTGCTTTGTTACTGATGCAATTCTCCTGAAATGGGAAGAAGTGGCAGTAATAGTCCACCCCACTTTTCTTTTAAAAAAAAAAACACCTTTCACTGTAAGTCTTTGTACTTCTGTAGGCTCCCATCCCATTGCAGCTAACCCCAGGGGCAGGGCTGGGACCTATGGTCGGGGTGGTGAGTTGGGAGGTTGTCAGAAGCCAAGTCACAGCTTGAACTGGGGTTAGGTCTGGGGTGGGGCTGGAGCAGAGCTGGGCTCCAGCGCATGTTCCTCTGTTCCCCACTAGGTAGGCATGCCCCACAGTTTGGGGACCACTGTGGTAAGAGCAGTCAGGGAACCTGGGCAGCTGTCAAGAGCCATAGAACCTGCTCCCGCCTTGTGCAGGGAGGACCCAAGAGCAGTCCCCAACCCATGACCCTGCCCCTTAGGGCAGGTGGAGAGTCCAAGGCTCTCCACAGTGGCCCAGATGCCCTGGGGAGCTTTTATGGCCCAGTTTCTGGACAGGTGAGGGGGTGGGGTCTTGGGGGCAAGGGAGGAGCAGAGACCAGGGCCCTATGGCAGGGGGCAATGTGGGAGGACCCAGATCAATTGTTCTTTGTGCTTGGGGTCCCAATATTACCTCAGAGCACGTCCCCCCTAACCACTAGTCCATCCTTCCACAAGTCTAATCGCCCTTGTTACCGCTGGCTACATGATCCACCTCTCTGTGCTGTACAAAGTAAGATTATATTTGGTGAGAAAGCAGAAAATACCTTGTATCATTCTCAGCCAACTATCCAAAGTGTTCCCCTTTTCAGTGCTACAGCTCTGTGGTCAGCAGATTAATTAGGAAAAGGCGTGACTGGGCAGGTGCCCTGATGTATCTAATTTTTCCTCCATAAATGGCTGTTCTATTTCAGCCATGGAGGCCCCATAAGGCCCTTTGCTAAGATCTAGATGGTATTGTATCGGAGGCTGTCCTTTTTTTCTTTAGCCCCATTAAGAAGTAATAATGATCAGAGGCAAGGAGGTGAAACTCATGACGGGAGATTTTCAAAGCATATTTCAAAAAAAAAACAAAAAAAACAAAAAAAAAAACCCCACAACCCACAAAATCCAAGGGTGTTTTTTTTTTGTTTGTTTGTTTGTTTGTTTTTTTAAAGAAAACCTTTTCAATTCACTTGATTCATGGGATGCGAAAGGCTTTAGTGCAGTGAAGTGTTTGTCTCAGCTGCTCACAAAACCCTGTTACAGGATCTCTTTCATATTTATCAGGAAAGGAATCTGGCGAGGGTCAAAGGGCAGCAGAGAGCAGTTTCGCAGAAGCAGTTAGTATTCAGTGGCTCTCAGCCCTGGCTTCCATTAAATAAAAAAAAACCCAAGCCTTTGAAGGGGGCCAGGAAATTGTGAAGGTCATTCCATGTTTTAAAGGTAGTAAAAACGCCTCTGGAAAGATGCACCGGGGGCCCAATTGAGTGCCAAGATGAATGGGGCTCCCCTCCCCCCCCACCATGGTCCTGAGCTTTCCGAGCTGCATGCTGTGAAGCAGTCTGAGATGGGAACTTCAGCTAATGGAGCCTCAACCATCCTTTCCTGGAAATAATGGAAAATCCAGCCCGAACACAAACCTGGCCTCTTTGGAGACCGATTGTTAGTCCTCGATAACAGCGGTCAGCATATGGGGGAGGCAGTGGGCAAGCCCCCTGGGAAGACGAGAAGAAAAGCGCCAGCAGCATTTCCCCAAGACCAGGCTAGCAACCCAACAAGGAAAGACGCAGCCCGATTTCTCCCACTGAAGTCAACAGGAGCAGTAGACTGTCAGCGCCTCTGAAAATCAGGCCTCTGCCATGTTCACCCAGGAGACAGCTGCTGGAGGCCACCAATGTTCACCTTGTCTTTAGTAGACGGCTCAGCATTTATACTTCTCCTCAGCCAGCTGGGCACACGTACACAAACACACACACACACACACCGGTGCTCCCTATCAACCTTCTGGCACTTCCTGAATCAACAGCCCGCTAACTTGCCCACCGGCAGTGATTTTATCATCAGACCACGACAGCTCCCTACTACACCACCACTATGCAGAGGGTAACCATGGAGATAGTCCCACGTGCTGACCTCTGACCTGGCCCTATCCTTTCAAGTTACTGTGCATGAGCCCAATCCCTCAAAACACACGAGTAACTGAGCGCATATGAATAACCTGGTTGACTTCCAAAGTGTGTTAACGAAGGGTTGGCAATGACCTTCTTGTGTTGTGGGTTCCACCTCCAAGAGGCACATGTCTGGCTTAGATGTATTTCCTAAAGATACAGGATTAAAAATCACAATGGATACAATTCTCTTGTGACTTTCCAGGCCTGTCACCTTTAAAATTAGCCATGTCAGTCCCAGAATACTAGAGATACAAGGTGGGCCAGGTATGAGCCAATTTCAGTTGGAAGAGACAAGCGATTGAAGAAACAAGCAGAGCGTGTCGCTCTCTTACCCAGGCCTGCCAACGAGAGGGGGAATTAAGGAGGGCAACTGCCTTGGGGCCCAGGCCCCTTTAAATTGTTGCCAGAGCCCCGAGCAGCACTAAGGGGGCTGTGCGGGGGTGAGTGTTCAGTATGGTCCAGGCAGTGCTGTAGGACTGGCTACCCTCAGTCCTGCCCCTTCCAGCAGAGTGTAGCCAGCCCCCAAAACCTTTCCCGGGGCCCAGCCATTCTGTTGCTCGCTCCTCCCGCTCGTACCAATAGAAATTGGTCCAATAAAAGATACTCCCTCACCCATCTTGACATCCAAGACTGAGTTATTTTAGATACACGCTGTGCACTGAAATATTACCAAGAAGCCATTTGGAGATCATTAACAAAATGTTTAACTATTATTTAACCTCGAAAATTCTCAGGCAATTTCTGAGGTTGATGCAGCATGCAAATCATTTTGGAATCCAGTGCATTTCTCATTAGCTGTTCTCAAGTTACAGTTCTGTCCCATGGCTCATTAAGCTAGGTGCAGACTAAAACATCAGTAGCAATAATGTATCATTTGCCCCCAACAAGTAAGAACGTTTATTATCGAGTTTTATTATTTGTTTTCCCAAAGCACCAAAGAGCTCCATTCATATAAGGACTCCATGGTTCTAGGAACTGTTCAAATGCAGAACAAAAGGACAGTTTCTCTCTGCCCCAAAGAATTTATAGTCTAAGTACGAGGCTTTGTCTACACTTACCTACACCATTGCTCTTCTTCAGCTACACAAATATCCTACAGTGGTGTTGTGCATGTGGTAAGATTGACATACTCTACTCATCTTGATGGCGTACCGGCATCAATGGGAACGATATCTGAGATCGATTTATCATGTCTACAATAGACGCGATAAATCAACGGCTTGTGGGTCAATCGCTGCCCTGTCAATCCACCGCATAATGACGACAAGGCAACAGGAGATCAACAGATGGATACAGACAGACTGCCAGGGAAGTACAAAGAAACAATGAGACAATATTGATCAGCAAGATTTCAGTATACCAGCCTAACGGCTGACCATTTCTTTTTAGATATAGTAAAGGCAAATTTTAAAGAGGGACTGAAGGAAAAGAAGGAGGTAGCTTTGCAGATGTTTATGGGGAGCTGCTCCCAAGTGAGAGAGGAAACATGGAAGAAACCATGATGGAGATTGCTTGAGAACCTAACAAGAAGGCCATTGAGGCTAACATCATGGCCCAGTTGGAGGTGAGAGTCAACATTTCAAAAGGGAAGTACAGACAGCAGATATGGGGGGGATAGGCCACAAAGGTCCGTGAAAGTTAAAACGAGCAGTTTCTGCTGAAATAGAGAAGGGAGAATCCGTAAAGTGAGCCAGAGAATGTAAGAACAGTCATACTGGGTCAGACCAAAGGTCTGGCTGAGGAGTTCAGGGGGCAGATGAATCTGGACCTGCCCCAGCTGGATTTAGTGAGGGCGGCGACACTGAAGGTTCGCCTGCTCCCGATTCATATGGGAACATTGCAGACTGCTGCCCTTCATCAGGAAGTGAGGAAAAAGTGCACACTTCGCTGCATTCCTCACTGGAAATGGGGAGCACAGAGGGCAGATGCACCTGGACCTGCCCCAGCTGGGGGACATTCACCCAGCCCCTGGCTGTGCCCAATGGAGCTGCAGCAGCTATCGAGAGGTGCTTCTCACCTGGTCCCAACCTGATGCAGTGAGAAAGGACTGGAGATTGTCCTCTCTCCCTGGGGCAGCCCGCATCCTGAAGCCTAGTCCCACCCCAGAGCATGTACATTTCAGTTTTATTTTCCAAAAATCAAAAATTAATTGAGTTAAGGACCCAAGCAATGCTGGGTACGTCTTCTAGTCTATATTAGAAGACAGATTTGTGCATCTGTCTGTCTGTAAGTCCATCTGTTAGCGTGTCTGCAAATCCGTTTGTTCAAAAAGACCTCCTAAAGAGTAAGAGCTAGGACTACCAAAGGTGATAGACAGCTTCCTTTTATCCTGACAAAGCAAGATCAGGGTTTGGTTGTGCCAAGAAAATGGGAAGTGCCAGGAATGGAACTGTTTTCCATAGCATGGAAAGGAAGGGGCACAGAGAGGTGGGATGTGATACTGGGAGTGGCCACTGGGAGCAGCAAGCTCTCGGGGGAAAGCTAGCTTGCAGAGAGACCACTGGAGGCAAGAGAGAGGCCAGCAGGGCTGGGACTCACCATCTTGCCTGTCACCAGGCTCGGTACGTAGCCCCGTCCAAAACCCCCTCCCCAACCCATGGCTGCAGCAGTGGCCAACGGGTTTGGAGGGAGACAGAATTTTGGCCCATGTCAGTCGAGTGGGGTAGGATGAGAGAAATCCCTTGCTGGCCACTGGGGGAGAAAAGTCCTCACCAGCTGTGGCGGGGAAGCGAGACAGCCCCACCAAATGGGACCCTCCCACCTGCACCCCTCATCACCCCCAACCCTTACTCACCCCCCACACCGCCAGCCCCCTGCCCCAAAGGACCTGGGCAATGCCAGATAAGTCTTCTAACATATAATTCTGGCACCGCTTAACTATGGTTTACAGTGATTACCATTTAGTGATATTCAGAAAAACAAAGGCAACTGAAGTATTAGTGGTCTAGTGTCCTGGTATCGTCAAGTTCAGAATCATGCAAGATTTAGAACACAACCCAAATCCCAACCTGATCCAGAGGCATCAAACGCTGGGAAGCAGACTTGCGGTTTGGATTGGACCCAAAGGGACTAAAAGGATCATTTGATAAATATGAACCAATTAAGCTTAAAGACCCACAACTATCAAAGCTGTTTACACTGCCATAAAAATAAATCCCACCCAGGTGCGAGTTCATGTTTTGTATTTGTGCCCCCTGTTCCAGCAGCTGAATCATAAACTCAAGCATGTTTATCCTTTGAACGCTAACTTTTCAGCCAGCTTCTTTGTTGTTGCCACTTATGGAAACAATACAGGTAATACCAGGGGAAGATCGGGATGTCAAGGCTTCCACTCTTCAACACACACCTACGAGCAAGACTTTGAAGCAGCAATGGGCAACCCAGGCTAGTGAGTAGGCTGCATAAGTGACCCACCATCTCAGTAGGCCACAAGATTGTCGTAACCAAGACAGTGCCCCAGGCAAGTGCCA
This sequence comes from Rafetus swinhoei, assembly GCA_019425775.1. NCBI lineage: Eukaryota > Metazoa > Chordata > Testudines > Trionychidae > Rafetus > Rafetus swinhoei. The sequence goes on along the minus strand of CM033445.1, from coordinate 8,021,331 downwards.
GCAATGTCCCTCTGACATGTATACTGGCTAAACCGGACAGTCTCTGCTCCAAAGGATAAATGGACACAAATCAGGCATCAGGAATGCTAACACATGAACCAGTAGGAGAACCCTTTAACCTCCCTGGACACTCAGTAGTGGATTTAAAGTAGCCATCCTTCTACAAAAGAATGTTATCACCCAATTACAGAGGGAGACAGCTGAACTGGAGGGCGTTGACAAGTTCAAAACTATCAACTTAGGGGTGAATAAAGAACTTAACTGGTTAACACACTACAAAGTCAATTTCCCCGCCTTTGATATTCGCATTTTCACATAAAATGCTGTGAATGAGACACATCCACTCTGACTTAATTAGCTTCATTAAATCTGGTCCTACAATTGACAGGTAACTACTTTTGCTGTTATATATACCCCAAATTCTGTAATTTCCACTACAACTCATCTAATGAAGTGGGTCTTACCCATGAAAGCACATGACCTAATACATTTGTTAGTCTGAAGTGCCACAGGACTACTCATGGTTTTTTTTCCAGAGTAGGGTAGTTTTGCTAATTGCACTTGTGTACCTAGAATTTGCAGGAGGTACCAACTGAACCATAGCAGCACTTGGATTGGATGCAGAAGGAGCGCCCGGCTCTCACGGTTAATGCGTGCTATCAGCACACACCTCACTTCACGTGTCCTTGCTTTACGTATGTTTCACTTTAGTAATATTGCTGGGGGGGAGGGGTGGAAAAACACGCAGAAAGAAACCAGCAGGATCTGGAAACTGTCATGGGCAACAGTAAACAAAATGTCTCATGAGCCACACAAAGAAGCCCAATGGGCCGCATGCAGCCCATAGGCCAAAGGTTGACCATCAATGCATTTAAGAGTCACCATCCTCGCATCGGAGTAGTTGGAGCATCGCTCAGCCTGAACTCACAATTTAGTCATACTCTGGTTTGCATTTACACCACAAGAAACACCTCCCCTCTACATTTTTCTCTAAGACCCATCCATCCACAGGTTCAAAAATAAGGATCAAAAGGACAGGCTGTTATTTACAGGTCTCTTCTAATCACAGGTAAGATGTTCTCCTCCTTGGTCTGGAGTTGGGACAGTGGGTGTTGCCTGCCCCCATAAGGTCTAACATGGGTGCTATGTCTACACTGCCTCTTTTGTGGAAGAGGCAAAGAAAATGAAGCGCTCATTAGCAACTTCTTGCACTTCATTTGCATATTCTCTTCCAATGCTTTTTGCGAAAGAGGTTTCTGCGCACACACACACAAAGCAGTGTCGACAGGTCCATTTTGTGCAAAAAAACCCTTTTGCGCAAGAACCCTTTTTTTTTTTTTTTTGGAGGAATAAGTTTACAGGTTCTTGCACAAAAGGGGGGTTTTTTTGCATAAAACAGACCCGTCGACACTGCTTTTTTTTTTTTTTGCGCAAAAACCTCTTCTGCAAAAAGCATTGGAAGAGAATATGCAAATGAAGTTGCATTGCCTCTTCTGCAAAAAAGAAGCAGTGTAGATGTAGCCTTAGCGGGTGCTTCTCCTCCTTACTGCTCCAAGCGCCCTGAAAATTATCAAGCAGTAACAGCACTTTTCATCTTCCAACCATTTTCCAGCCATAAACTAATTAATCTTCCCAGCTTGCAGTGCTTAGATACCACAATGATAAATATCTCAAAAAAAAAAAAAAAGCCACTTAGCACAGATAGCTTATCAACCCCACTGACCAATCAAAGCCTAGGCCCTTTATATTGCTACTCCAAGTAGCTTTTAGGGCTGGGGGGGCAGGGCCATGGTCCGGGCTGCTCTGAGGGCTGGCTGGCCCCTTTTACCTGAGGCCCCGCCCCTTTCAGTGGTGTGGAGCTAGTCCCCCTACACACCTCACCTGGGGCCCTGAAGAAGCTGTCGGCCCCCCCTGTAGATTATTAGCCCTGTTTTTACAGATGGAGGAAACTGAAGCCAAGAAACTAAGTGACTTTCTCAAAGTCCAAACCCCCAACTCAGGGGGTGGGGAGGACCCTAGATTAAAACCCCAGGCTCCCTGTCCTATGCTCAGACTGCTAAACCAATATCCTCAGCCCCAGATGCAGAGTCATTTCTGGGTTGAAATACGCTCATCTGTTTAACAGCAGCCAGCAAATCTACACGACTTTATGGGACAAAGTAAATGGGCCATGTTTACCTGAAGCTGGAAGCAGAATTTATTAAGGAAACAGAATGTAACAATCTGAGCTGGAGTTTGTCCAGCGCTCCTGTTCTTTTGAAAAATGTTACTGGGATTGTTAATGTCCACAAGGTCCTGACTGAACATCACATGTCAAAAACAAGCGCAATGCATCCTAGAACTTTGGATCAGTACAGACTAGGAAGAAAGTGGGCTAGCTACTGAATCACAAACAACGTAGCTTTTCCTTGGAGGTTTCTTATTCAAGCGCTGGTCCAACCCAATGGAGCTTACCCTGAAAAGGGGAATCTAGTTGCATCGGATGCTTGCATTTACTCTGTGAGCTGTATAGGAACAGGGTGTTTGACTGGACATCAAGAGACCTGATTTGAATTCTTGGCTCTGACAATCTTGGACACACATCGTTTCCTCTCTGGGCCTGTGTGTTTCCTTGTCTATTTAGAATGTAAACTCTTCAGGGGGGGATTTCACTGCAGGCAGGCCTGGATCTCAGCGAGGCGCTCTCTTGGCATTGCTGCCCTATCAATAATTAGAGATAATAAATATACAAATGGGATATACTGGGGGTTTTACAGACAGAATGTTTCTATATGTACACACAGCAGGGAGAATGAGGCGCAGTATTTCTCTTCCCCCTCCTCCTACTCACAGCTTGCTGGAAAAGGAAAGCGCTAATCCCTTAAGAAGCTGGGCTTCTAGAATGTACAGTCAATAGCTCATCTTATCAAAGGCAGTTTCTTGAGCAAGATCTAACCTTGACAACATAGTCCAGGGTTCTCAATGTTACCTTTGATCAATAACGGTCACAAATGCATTCTAATTAACTTGGTAAAGCTTGCCATTTGAGCCGCATTTTATCACTCTGTGTTCCGCCTACCCCACCTCCCCTCCCCCCCCAAAAAAGTTTTGGATTACGCAATATCCATTATAAAAGCAATCCAAGGGAAAAATCAAAACACACTCTGTGAAACCAGTTATATACCAACGACGGTGTCTTATCTCCCAACAATCCCCTTTACTAATTTGGGTCTCTGGCCCTCCTGTTTTGTCTTGTTTATTAAAAACCTGGGAGGAATGGTTGGTGAAGGGAACTAGGCAATGAGATCCTGAACCTTCACCTTTCGGTCCCTGATCCTAGGGCAACCTAGATTGGTAGGGGAAGTTACTGCATCCGGTGGACATTCGGAGGCCTGAATGCAGGGCTGGTGACAGACTTCACCAGGCCCTAGGGTTGCCAGATGGTTGAAACAAAAATAACCACCCCCCCTCCCCCCAAAAAAAAACACCGGGAAAAAATTCTGTTGAAGGGAAAAAAAGGGGGGGGGGGGGGGGAAGAGACCAAAGTTGTTGAACAAACAAACGGACTCCAAGGACTTAAGCCAAAAAATAAAATTAAAATAAAACAGCATTAAAACAGCAAGTCCCCTTTAAGAGTGAGTGCAGGGATAGGAACAGGGGAGCGGTTGAGCACTAAGACCCAGGGGAACCATTGCTTCCCCTAGGTCTTTTGGCCAGCAGCCATTTTGTGCCGGCAGCCTTGGGGAACCAGGTAAGCATGGGGGCTGGGGTGTTGGGGACTGGAGGGGTCTCGGGGTGGGGAGGCCGGGCACTGAGTGTTTGTAGGGTTGCCAGGTGCCCGGCATTTTCGCCTCCTGGCCCGGGGGGGGGGGAAATCAGAAAATACCGGACATCTCAGGTGTCCGGTATTCACTGAATTTTTTTTTACCAGGCAGGAGGCGAAAATACCAGACTGTCCGGGTGAATACCAGGCACCTGGCAACCCTACCAGGCCCTGGGCAATGGGGGGGGCTTGCTTCTGGGCCCCTCAGAAGGGGTGGGACTAGGGGCCAGCCTCCTCCAGCCAGCCCTCAACACTCCCCGGGGCTCCGGCAGCGATTTAAAGGGCCCAGGACTCCAGCCACTGCTGGTAGCAGGAATGTCAGTCCAGTGCCCTGGTCCTTTTTAAATTGCTGGGCCCCACGCACCCAGGAGTCCCAGCCGTGGACCCGGAGCCCATGGTACTAAGCGCTGTACAAATACAGAACACAAAAGATGGCTCCTGCTTCAAAGAGCTTCCAAGGTAAGTGGTTGCCAGATGTGGAGAGAGAGAGAGAGAGGGGGGAAAGTTCCCACTTTGTTATTTTTAGCAGAGAGGTGAAGATTGAAAGAGAGACAGCTGAGCTACCCTCTCACCCTTACCCTGACTCGGGCGGCTCAGCCTAAGGAACACAGTACACAAAAGACCTCTGTTTCTCGGGCTGTCGACCCAGGAATACTCACAAGCCATGAATTCACACCGTTTAAAAGGCTACAGGTTCATGAAGTATGTGACAGCCGCCACGGGCTCGCTGAATGCAAACGGTCATAGGGAAGAGGCGGCTGGATCGCTGAATGCTGAGGGAGGTAAAAGCAGGAGGAGGAAGAAATAAAGGCCCTCACACTGCTCATATGATTCCCTCCTGCCAACCCAGGGCAGACACTGCCCGTTTCCACAGGAAGCCAGGTCTAGGTCTCCTCAGCGAGAATGCTGCCTCAATGCTGCAGGGGAATTGAAGGTGCAAAGATTATGCCTCACACACCTCAAGGAAAGAGTCAGCATGGCCCACTGGAAAAAGTCATGGGCTGGGGATAGGAAACCTTGGCGTTACCCCTGCCCTGCCACCGAGCTGGTGTGTGGCTTTAAGCCAGTTATTTTATCTCCCTGTTCCTTGGTTCTCTCATCTATACCATTGGGAACAATGACCAATGTCCCCTCTAATTTCTTCCATCTGTGTGTGGAATAAGTTGTGTTATGTGCAGATGTGCACCACCAGTAGAAACACACGCTGCCGGCTGTGGGCACTCTGCTAATCAGCTGGGCAGCATCTGAATCTCTCCTGAGCGGCTGCCCAAGCACAGAGCTTAGAGGGCACTTGAATCTCTCCATAGAGTGGCAGAGGAAGCACGCTGCAATGAGAAGGGCAAAAGCCAACAAAAATCTCACCCTCTCCCCTTAACACTTTATCTCTTATACGGCAATCGACAGCCCGGGGTGGCCAACCCATGGCTCGTGAGCCACATGCGGCTCTTCAAAGGAAAAATTGCGGCTCCCTCACCCACCGCTGTTCTGCGTTCCCCTGCTCTGACCCTTTTTCCTTGTGTGGTCAGGGTGTCGCTTGGGGCAGCGAGATTTGACGCTGCGGCCAACAGAAGCCTACTTGGGCCACATGCAGCTCTTAAAGGGGCAGCGGTTTTTTTTCCTCCTTTCTCAACAACTTCTTTCCCACGGATCTGTGCGCTGTATCCACCACTATTTTGACTTTTTGTCTGTAACGGGTTGGCCACCTCTGCAACAGCCTAATGAACCATCCACTTTTCTGAAACGGGAACAGAGCCTCCGCCCATGTAAACTGAAACAGTTTCATTGGCTAAGCCAATTTACATCAGCTAAGGATCTGGGCCCAAACGAATGCAGCTAGGACACGAGTGTGGGTCTGTCACAATGAGGATGATCCCTATATGAACTAGAAAGAAAGGTGTTTAAATCGTGACCCTGGCAAAGCAGGCGTGAGTGCCCTGTGCATACCTGCAGCTAGTTTAGAAACAAATTTCAGTCCCCCGCAGTGAATGCCATGAAATACAGTACGAGGTGCTCCCCCCCCCCCACACACACACACACCCCCGAGCAATGGTTAGCACAGCTGCACCAAGTCTAAGCCAGGATCCCAATGAAATCCTCTTTTTGCTACAGTCAGAGTGGTGCGCCTTCTGGGTTTTTTTTGTTTGTTTTTTTTGTTGCAACCGTGTCCCTGGGCGTCAATGGAACACGTCTGCCTCCAGCGGCCGGGTCTGGATTGTTCGGTGGGCAGCATGCAGACTGAGACGCAACGCTTCGTTCTTTTCCCCGCTTGTGGCTGAGCGCCAAGGAAATACTTTCACCCCGTCTCGTTCTTATAGTGTGGCATCCCCAGCTTAATGCCGTGACAAACCACAACGTCCTCTTGAGCAACTGGCATCTCGCTAAGGTAAAAGGAAGAATACACATACATAAAGCATGGATAGAAAGCACCTGGGGGAGGAGAGTACACTTCTAAAGTCTAGTACAGTTAGACAAAAAGAAATGAAAAAAAATCTCTCTTCAGTCCAAACCCAGCTGGTCAAATAGAAAACTACAGAGCTGGACAAGAGGCACCATAGTCCAGCAGATAGGGTACTAACCAGCACACAGGAGGGCTGAGATTTTATTCCTGCCACTGCTCATGGACAAGTCACCTCACCTCTCTGCTCTTGTATTCCCTCTACACGTTGTCATGTCTTGTCTATTTGGATTGATTATGATGAGCACAAGAGGGAGGAGGATTAAACCAGCCCCCAGGTTTTAAATAGGAAGCGCTAGGGGTCAAGGAGAAAGCATTGCTGCAAGCCCAGCTGAGCATTTTTATGATATACATAAACAAGCCGTACACGGGCAACTAAGGTTGCAGGGAAAAGAGAAAATCACCAGCTACAGGGATACATATGGTCTGAATGGACCTGAAAGAGAATAGGATGTTGTAGCATTTTCACTTCAAATTTTCTGGGCAGAAAGACACTATGCTTAGCCCATTTTTCCTATTGAACAGTATTCTACCACCTACCGCACTGTTCATAATACATTATTTAACGTTAAAAGCCTTTTTATAATTGTAAAGGTTAAATTATCATTAATATGTACCCTTAAAATTACACCGAGTAACATTCTGCTGGCTAATAGAGACCGAGTAGCAGAATGACTTGCTATTTGATTTCATCCTTACACGTGGAATTCATTTTCATATCCCATAGGGGCAGCTTTGTTCTCTGGCTCTCTACTCTAAGCCTCTTCTTACAGAGGAAAACATTTAATATGTTCCTGCATTCTAATAAAAAACCAGCACATGTGTTACAAGTGACAGGATGTTCAGTGGTCTTTATTATGCCTCCAAGCCATATTGACCCTACATTTACCAATAAATACTCATAAATTTTCTCTCAGGTGTAGAGTGTTGCAAAACAAAACTGATGCATTATATTTTTAATCAAGAGGAGCACAGAATGTTTTATCACTCACTATGTGAAATATTTTATCCTCAATGTCATGAACCGATCTCAGATATTGCTTGAATTTTCTTGCTACTTTGGAAACATGAGTTTTTAACATGTAACAGACGATTTAGTAACACAGCTAAAACACTTCTCAAAGAAAACTGCTATATACACATGCAGGTTTCAGACTACAAAATGGTTTTATGAAACCGAAGACAGAAATCCAAGACAAAAGAGGCCTTGCAGATCAGAGTCCAAAACCAGAACAAAACACTGCTTGTACTAAGGATGTAAAAGCCCATTATGTTTAACTGGATAACCAATTACAGGGAGTGCTGCAGGCAGGGGCTACTCTGGACAACTAGGGCAGGTGGGGAGCTGTTCCAGGCCCCACCGGTTAACCAGAACTAGTAAGGAATCTTACTCACGAAGAGACTCGTACTGAGTAAGATTTAAAGACTCCTTCTGTTGAGAAACTGACTAACGAACTTTTATGTGAGTCACAGTTGCTGGACTGGGCCTGTACAATATTTTATTTGAGACCATCACTACTGGACGTTATTCTATAGGATAAATCCAAATGACTAAGCTAATTCTTTATTGTGCCACACAGCGAAAATAACTATTGATCAAAATCAATTATCAAACCACATAGTAAATACTGAACTCACTGAAACCAAACGACATTCTAACTCAATAATAATGGTCCATGCTCTGCTGATCAAAAAATTGTTACATTATTTTTGAAATAAATATAAAATGTTAGAGCTGGACAAAGTCAAATAAAGAGCATACCACTCCCAACACAGCTTAAACCCCAAACCACAATTCTGCAACTCCCCTGTAATCTTGCCTCTAGGTCTCATCTGATTTTCCAAGAGATAAAGAAAACTTGACATAGTATTTATTGCCCTAGATAAATTCCCCTGCCAGACTACATATTTTCTCAGTCACCAGTTTGCAGTAGGCTATAAAACATCTATACACCGTGGTTCCAGCCAGTTTAACTTTCTAAGGATTAGATATTATGAATAGGATTATTCTGTTTTGCTTTTAAACAGTACTATTTATGCTCCCCCCATTTAAGATAGAAAATAAATCAAAGCTATATTCTGTTACGATGGTTGATTCAATCAATTTATTAGTTTTTAATACAACGAGACATGTACTGTAACACCATGTCTTCTCTTGTCTCCCGCTCATTCTTGCTTTGCCCATACCCACACTGCCTCTCTCCAATCCATTCAAGACATCAGTCTGACTATGTTGCAGGTCACCCCTGGCTCATTTTGACCTCTCCACTGATTTCCCATTTCCCACTGCATCATCAAACTCTCTTCCCCTTTAATTCCTTTTCTTGTTTATCGGCTCCCGTCTCTCGTCGCATTGCTCCCTCCACTCCACTGATGCCAGCTGTGAGCCTGTTTCTCCCCCAAACATTCCCAGGCATTCTTCCACACTACCCTTTACACATGGAATGCTCTCCCTCAACTAATCCATAGGTCCAATGCCCTTTCATAGCCTTACTGCCCCGTGAGTCCTACAAGAAACCAGCCTAAGAAGGATGGCTCCAAGAAGCAGCAGTAAGGGATAACAGACTGATCTGAAATCATCAGGTTCTTCAGATAAGTGGAGCAAAGAAGCAGGCTGTGCCCACAAAAGTGCATGATACTATATATATATATTTTTGTTAGTCTCTGAAGTGCTACCAGACCACTTGTTTTTTTTAAAGTTACAGACTAACACGGCTATCCACCAGACTTTTAAACAGCTAATATGTGTTATGCTCATGTGGGGCCCAATCCCATTCCCATGGTATTCAACGGGAGACTTTCCATTGATGTCAGAGGGAATTGGGTTGTGCCTTTTTTCCAGTTTCAAATAAGAATATAAATTCTTTAGGGGCAGGGTTCGTATTTTCCTTGGTGTTTGTACAATGCCTAGCACACAAACCTGACTTCCACTCATAACACTGGTCAGGCCCTTCACCCAGGATATCTACAAGATCACCTAAATCTCCGAAATGAGGCTCCTGGTTGACAACTTCCTTTCAAAATGTAACTTTCTATAACCAAAGGTCAAAGCTGGTCAGTGCAGGAGACAGGTTTCTTGGGGGCCAGTCAGACTGTGAAATGAACTTCTCTGGGAGCGAAGGAGCACCATAAACCTCTAGGGTTGCCAGGTGTCCAGTTTTGAACCGGACAGTCCAGTATTTGAGCTTTCTGTTCGGGAAACAAATTTAGAAAATACCGGACATTTATATTTTCTCAATAAGATGTAATGTAGATTGTGATGTAATGTCAAGTGTGTCCGGTATTTTTGTTAAAATCATCTGGCAACCCTATAAGTCTCACACCCTTCTGTTCCAAGTGCAAGCTGCACTTCTTTAACATGGTCTCCTGTGGGCATTTAACCATGACCACCCAAAACCCTAGCCAAACCAGTCACTACACGGCACACAACTCTCCCTGGGGACAGGCTGAGAGAAAGAATGGCCCACACATGACCGATTTTAGTGGCATTACTTCGTGCATGACAGGGAGGAACTCAAATACTACAGTGATGGTAGACTCTAAATAGAATTAGAATACAGAACCTGGTCTTAATTGGAACACTTGCAGCACAACCGATAAATAAATAATAAAACGTACATTTTGTGCTGCTTTTTATTAAAAGCCAAGATCTTAAAAGGTAATGTTTGAGGTCCACATTATACATAATGCGCTTTTGCCTGAAAAGTCTGAGGTCCGAAGACTATTTAGCTGAGATTTTCAAAAGCACTTATGAGATTTAGAGACCACAGAAGAGTCAGATGCACTGACTCTCCTGCCCTAAGTCTTTTAGATGCTTTGGGAAGTCTCACCATTAAAAGTTTCATGCAATCATCAACATCAGTTACTCAGCTCACTAAACCAACCAGAGATGCCCAGCAGAAGTCCAGTTTTCAGTAATTCAACACAAAATACCAATTAAAATGCAGTCTACATACATCTTGCAATGGTACAGGTTGAACCTCTCTAGTCCGGCACTCTCTGGTCCAACATCACCTCTGATCCAGCATGATTTTAATTAGCCAGATGTCCACTTATCATGGGTGTGGCCAAGTTTCCCGCAGTCCCATAAAGTTTGTTTACAGCCACCAGTCCTGGCTCTCAGCGTTCTGTGCTGCTATTTAGCTCTAATTTACCCCTCAATGTCTTCTAAGAGCCAAGTAAGCAGTTGAAGTGTTGGTAATGCTGCTAGACAATATTGACCTCCTGTAGTCCAGCAAATTCTCTGGTTTGGCATCAAGGGTGCCAGACTAGACAGGTTCAACCTGTACTTATATTGCTCCACTGTACAGTCAATGCCACTAAAGGTAATCACCTGCGATCAACGTTTTAGAGTGAACACACTAATGTCTGTGTTTCATACAAGCAGGGGAGAACTTCTCTTTGTGAATGGATGGATAAGGTGGCTGGATGGAGTGATAAGTTGAGGTTCACAAAGACCAGCCCAACTAAATACATAAAAACTCTATCAGAAAGTAACCCACATAAGCCATTTGCAGGTTATTATCTGGAACTTTTCAAAAAGGTTGAGATGTAATGGTTACCATATGCCAGTATTTATGGACACCTAAAAGTGCAGAGACCTATAATGTCAATTACAGGTATGATAATGAAGATGAAATGAAAAGGAAATAGCAAGATAAAAGGCCACTTCACCAAAGCCTCCTATGGAATGCCAAGAATAATTTTCCTCCGCATAACTCCTTTCACCTAAAAACCACAAACTGCTTTACAACCATTAAGAGCCTGATCCAAAGTCTTTTGAAATAAAACTCCCACTAGTTTCAATGGGCTTTTGGATCGAGCCCTAAATAATTAAGTCTCATAACAGGCTTGGTGAGTTAAGTAAAAGGGAGATGCTCCCATTTACAACTCAATAAATTGAGGCACAGAGAATCAGACAGAGGTGGGAACAGAACCCAGAAATTCTGACAACCGTATAAAAATGTGGGGTGAACCATTAGGGGTAAACATTCTTTGACAGATTATGACTAAATATTACTCTTGGATATGTATAATGTTATCCAACTTCAGACTGGAATGCTTTATTACCCTAACAAACTAACCAGACCCTCCATATATCACAGTGTTATTGACAAGTTCTGCTATGTCTCTATAGCAAAATGCAATATTTTAGGAGGATTTGATGCGAACCGCATATGAAAGCTATTATGGAGCTAATCTAGGAGGACTTGTGACCAAGGCAATACTGGAAAGGCTTCATTTTCAAGATATTACAAAGAAGAAAAAGGAAAAAGAAAAATTAATCTAAGAAAAAATATTATAAAGCTATAATTTATATGGAGAGAAAATGAACATTCTTAAGATAACACTGCTTTCTCAACAAACCACAAACATGAGAAAGTCTAGAAATTTAAGACTAATGGTGATCCCCAAAGGACATTTCAAAAAAGTTAAATTTGAGACTCATTTATTTTTTTCTGGTACATAAAGGAGGACTGAAAGGTTGTGTTTGTTATAGTGGTTTCTCCCCTCCCCTCCCCCCCGCCCACCTTCTCCAGTCCTTAAAAATAGCAGGAATATCCAGCCTTGATTTGCAGGTTTAATTAGCTCTCATCACATTTACTAAAAGGGGTAATGTTGAAAGTTTGACAAACACTTATTTTCTCACAATTGCTTCTCAGACATTTAAGTTAAATCACCAAAACAACAGAGTTAAATAATCTGACAAACTTATTTCCTCAATTGCTCAGATCTGTCTATTGCAGGGGTGGGCAATAAGACAGCGGTTAGCTCCTCCACAATATTTACCTGTGCCGCCACGGCTATAGGTGCTTGCAGCTCCCATTGGCCACGGCTCATCATTCCCAGCCAATAGGAGCTATGCGAAGTGGTGCAGACTGTGACACTGCTGTTCCCAGCCAATGGGAGCTGCGGGGAGCGATCTGCAGCCAGTGAGAGCTGTTATCGCCGGTACCTGCAGAGGCATGAGTAAATACAGCAGCACCGGCCCACCAGGGGCTAACCATGGTGAACCAGATCCAGCCTGCAGACCAGTATTTGCCCACCGCTGGTCTACTGTGATCTCATAATCATAGTTTTCATGAAGCTCCTGATTAAACAAACCCTGCATTCCTAATGTACACGCAAACACCTACAACATTTTTCAGGCCTTGGTTACATCTCAAAGCAGCAAAAACCAGACAACAAATGTTGTGTATCCATTTGCTTTGTCCTATAGAGGTGACCCTTAGGATTATACCTTTTAAAATAAAAACACAACACCTCATGACCCTGAAAATATTACAATATATGAAAATGGAGAGCTAACAGTTTTGCCACCTCTCACACTTTTATTTTGAGTCTCAGGATAGAAGGTATTCTTAAATTCCCAGCCCCTGGAGTCGTGTGATTACACAAGATTCTCAGCTCCCCTCCTCCCCCAAGTAAGCCCTCACGATTGTGGAGAAAAGTTTGAAGATGTTACTCCCGAATACACTTATGGCCAAAAACCCAGAAGGCAAAGACAGAGCATCCCCAAAGAAACATTTTGTGCTTTGGAGCCTGATTGGGAGTTTTGAACACTTGGGGTTGACAATACTGAGTTGAGGTCTTAATTCTGCCTATGACCTTAATCCAATTAGTTTAATTATGCCCCTTTAGCCCTGTGCTCACAGGGACTGATCCTAGGCTCTCTGAAGTAATTAAGAATTGTTCCACTGACTTCAGTAGGCTTTGGCTTCAATTCTGGGTAAAATCTTGGCCCATGGAAGTCAGTGGCAATACTACCATTGACTTTGGTGGAGTCAGGATTTCACCCTTTTTTATACGAAAGGGAGATATCTGCTGGAGGAGTTTTAAATGAAGCAGGACCCGACGAAGACTTTAAGAAGTTTGTAATATGGATGTAGACACAGCCTAAACTCACCTGCTTTGTAGGGTTTACCTGTGGAGTCAAGACTGGAATACTTGGCATGGATTTTAAACTGAAGTGAAGTGAAAAACTCTTAGGGAACAATTTATTTGCTGAATTGAAGGCCTGATTCTAGCTGGTAAATCAGCTTAGCTTCATTGCCTTCACAGAATCATAGACCTGGAAGAAACCTCAAGAGGTCATCAACTCCAGTCCCCTACACTCATGGCAGGACCAAGAACCTTCTAGTCAAGGAGCGGGTAATAATAATCCAGTGGCAGTTCTCAGGGTTAGCCCCTAGCAGGCCACCACCACTATATTTACCTGCATGACCACAGGTACTGGCTCCCACTGGCCATGGATCATCATTCCCAGCCAATGGGACCAGCCCGGACCGGGACACCATTTCCCACCGTCCAGGTACAGAAATCTACAGCCAAAGGCAGCTGCCATCACTGGGGTCTGCAGCCATACAGGTAAATATAGCAGCGAGGACCTGCCAGGCGCTAACCCTGGCAAACCGGATCCATCCTGAAGGTCAGTATTTGCCCACCCCGATCTAGCCATCACTAGAGTGATGTTGATCTTCACATCTGAGGGTCTACCCTTATGACTATTCTATGTTTGTAAATCACCCACAACCAGCTTAAGCATCTGGCTGATGCTTCTTACCTCATGATCTACTATCATCAATTGCTTAGAAGAAGGTTATTGTGTTGATCTAATATTTTAAACTCCAAGTATATTAGTTAATTTTGATTGCATAGCTAGGTCACAAGCAGGCCTGCCCCTTCTGCCAAGGGACAGCCCCTTCTGGGACCTGTAGCTGGAACCCTGCCTTGCCTGGGGGCCCACAGCGGCTGTCAGCCCCACTGGTCACATGACATTATTTTTGCTTCCTAACTGGTTAGATGTAACTCTTAGATCTTAACCCATCTGGCTGTCTCTGTTCTGCTCCCCTACATGCCAGCCCACTCCTCTTTCTCCTCTGTTGTTTCTCTCTGCCTCTCCCCACGGGGGGGGCCGTGCAGAATTTATAAACTTCACAGAGTTAAGCTAAGCAAAAACTGCTTCAAATAACTGTACAATGCCACCAACACAACTCTTCCAAGGTACCAATCCTTGCCAACACCAACAAATTTAAGAGTTTTTAAGCCAAAACATTTTGGTGTCCCTAAAATATATATATGACCATGGTCCCAAATAATTGTTTTATATTCCTTAGGCTTGCCCAAAATTTTCCTACACTGGCATTTAAAAAAAAAAAAAAATCACCTTTAACATTTCAGCCAATTTGGTTTAGTTCTGCTGCAGGGACAAAACTGTGTTTCAAATGAAAAGCTATTTTAACCTCAGCTATTTTAAACCAGCATTTCTCCAATGTTCTGCTGGATTTACAAGGTTTAGATAAAAATTATTAAGCCACATGTAAAAGATAAGTGCCTTAAAATGCGATGTTCTGAGCTGACCGGGTACATGAACCAATTCTGTTTTTCAGACAATTTTAAAATAATATTTTCCTACAACAGAGAAGCTAAAAACAACAAAATTATCTTAAACATGGGCAGTCCATGGTAAATAAAGGTGGCTTTTGGTTGAGTAATGTTTAAAACTTAATGGAAACCTCCAATTCTTCTAGTTGAACAAAGAGCTTTGTGGAAATCTGATTAGAAAAAGGGCAGGAATCTCAGGGGAAGAGCTGCTGAAAGAAAAAGTTGAAATTCATTTGCATGGCTGGACTATGCAAGTCAAACAGAGACTATTAAACATATATCTGCAGCAACCCTCATGGTAATAAAGCCAAGAAACTGACCTGAATAAAATAAACAAGCTCCTGAGGTATCAAAACCTTCTAAGAGAGGCATCTTCCCAAAGTCTTATTGGCCATGATATTTACATCCTCTGTCCATCATTCCCTAGAGGTCTTAGGTATTCTTTTCTATTACCATAGCTACCTCCCAAGGCTTTCCTGCATAGATACCGATTTATAGATATTCTGTATTCAGAGTCCTGATACCCCATTTCCCCAGATTCTCGTCTCCAAAATCCATTTTGTTGGAAAGTATTTTTCCCCCTCTCTCTGTAGTAGCAGAACAATAAAACCAACATATTTAGTCCCTCAAATTTCCAAGTGCGTGGCTGGAGATCATTAGAAGCTGTCAATACTTACATAAACCATGCTACTTTTTGGCTCTACAGAGCTAGTTAAAAGCTAATATTGTACAGAAAGATCTGTCTGGACAGAGGATAGATAAATCAAGCTTTTGGGAACCTTTCCATCATAAAAAGACAATAAATTTTTTTTTAAAAAGCCTCCCCACCCCATGCCTTACTCTCTAGTGGTACCTACATTTTACTTCCCAACTAGATTAACAAGCCACTTCCCTTAAAGGATTTAAATCTAAACAGCGAGGCAACAAATTTAACAATCAAAATAAAATGAATAAACACATGTGTGTATTTTTTAAATGTAACTTAATAAAAATGTAATGATCAGTAACTGCTATCCAGTGATTTTTGAGAGGAATATAATTATAGCTGGCTAGTGGTGTCTATCAACTCTACAATTATCTTCCCCGCTTCTATACTGACGCTCCAATTTATCCATGCATTGAAGCATATACATAAGATGCAGCAAATTTCAGATCAAACTTAAAACATGTGTTTAACAGTTTTGATGAGCTGAGGCCTAAACGATCTATAATATCTATATAAAGTGTAATCAACCAACAAAGGAGAGAATATATTTTATATGTAGTGCCAGGTGAGTCAATTAAATATGCCTTTGACCGTTATAACAGCAGCCACTCCAGGGTCAACAAGATATGAGACAATGTGTAGTCTTACCAAACAACAAAAAAGTGTGTGTTGATCATATTTCATCCCTACAATCACAGGTGATTTTGGTATCTTTACTGAATTTCACTCGCAGACCACCCCAAAAAAACCACACATATTAATACACACCAAGTTTCAGATTGGTGCAAACAGTTATTCAGAACAATGAATGCACCATTCTTCCCCTTTCCAGGTACAGTTTGAATTTTACATTCTCAAAAGTATTTATACAGTGGAATTTATTATTTTAATCTGGGTAGCACCCAAAATGTACCGGAAACCTGACTGAAACAATTCTTGCCCCAAAGAGTTTCAATTATATTGGTAGCCATGATGCAACAAGTGAAAGCCGTAAGAGAGGAGGAAAATAGGAGGATGAGCACAGGAGCTTTTTTTCCAAAAATACAGCCAAGAGGTCACTCTGCTTTTAAGGACATTGTGCTACAAGATATGTTCACTGCTATGCACCAAACTCCCTCTGTAACCTCACTCACCACTATCCCTCTATTATCCCTTAGGATTTTCTATACTTCACCTATTAAGGCCAAATTGTTTTTAGTATTTTTGAACTAAAGGGCCCCTCAGGCCAAATTTGGTCCAAAATTTAAGTTTTGTACAAACCCATCTTTAGAATCCCTCACAAACAGAAATATTTCCAGGAATTTTTACAATATCATTCCAATGGCATTCTGTAAAATCAGGTTCCTTTAAGACATCCCAAATTCGGTCCCCCCAAAACAGAGGCTACCAGAATTACCAGTCACTCTGAAAACAATCTTGGCCTTGAATTTTAATCTGACAGCTCAACAGAGAAGGCAGGCTTGGGGAAGCTATAAATAAATGGCAGGTCTGCAACTTTAACCAGCAATCCGAGGTGAGAAGGGAAGAGCTGTAGTACATATCAGATGGAAAATAAGAGTTTAGCTGATTGCCTCTCCCCACTTCCCCTTCCCTGACCCCACATGCACTGGAAGACTATTGAGAGCATGGTGGGATGTCAGCACTGAGTCCCTAGGTCTCTTTCACACACACGCCCCAGGGGTCTCTGAGCTGCCCCTTGGAAGTAGGGTCGTCAATTCTGGTGGGAGGGATTGTTGGAGGTTTCATCACAGGGCAGAATCTTGAATTAAAGATTAATCTTTAATTTGTGGAGCTCCGAGCCAAACCTGGAAAGGGTCTTTCCCCTGCACACCCGCTGAGGCATATCCCTCAACCTGCGCTGGGAGCCCCCGACTCTGGGCTACCCCCTCCCCAGAGGAAGCGCATCTCCCCAGCCCCCACGTGAGCATCATCCGCGCCACACACCGGAGCGCTAACAATACAGGGACAGGAGGAGATGCTACCTCCTAACGTGTCCCCCCCCGTCCTATCCAAGGGGGAGACAGAGCCCAGATGGGATCCCCAGAGATGCCTTTCTCCCCTTCCTCGCCCCCTGCTCTCCTCCCCCCACTTATTCCTCTCCCACATTTCTCCTTCCCCATTTCATTTCTCCCGCTCCCCCTTTTCTCCCGCTCCCCCTCCCCCATTTCTCCCCACTTCTCCCTCCCCATTTCTCCCCACTTCTCCCCTCCCCATTTCTCCCCACTTCTCCCCCCTCTCGCCCCTCCTCCCCCATTTCTCCCCACTTCTCCCCCACCCCCCACTTCTCCCCACTTCTCCTCCACCCCTCTCTCCCCACTTCTCCCCACTTCTCCTCCCACCCCTCTCTCCCACTTCTCCCCACTTCTCCTCCTCCTCCCCATTTCTCCCCCTCTCTCCCCCTCCTCCCCCATTTCTCCCACTTCTCCGCTCCCCATTTCTCCCCCGCTCCCCACTTCTCCCCCACCCCCTCTCTCCCTCCCCATTTCTCCCCTCCCCTTCTCCTCCCTCTCCCCTCCCCATGTCCGCCCCTCCCCCGGGTACCTCTATCTTGTCCACGCTCCTGGCGCAGCCCACCACCTTCATGCCGTGCTGCACCAGCGCCCGGGCCACGGCCGCCCCGATGCCCACCGAGGCGCCGGTGACCAGCGCCACCCGGTCCTTCCAGCGCTCCATGGCCCCCGCCCGCTCCGCCGCCGAGGCGGCTCAACAATGCAGCGCAGGTCCCGGGCCCGCCCGCTCTCCCCTCCCCGGCTCCTGCTCCCCCGCCTCCCAGCCCAGCCGCTCCCTCCGATTAAATATGCAGCAGCCGGAGCGGGCGGGCGCCCTGCCTGCCGTGCACTGAGTTGCTCCGCGCTCAGCCTGCTGGCGGGGAGCGGCACCGGCCTCCCCCCCGCGCGAGCTGAGCCCTGCCCGACTCCGTGCACACAAGGCGGGGAGGGCAGACCCGTTAGTTCCTTGGCGAGAACCCGGAGGAGCCCCGGAATGCGCCAGGAGCCCAGGCTGCGAGCTGCTAGAAATACACAGCCCCTGCCGCAAAGGGAGTATAAGCCCTGGCACTCGTTTGCTCTGCTTTTGACTTCACCCAGTACTTCGTGGTTGCATTTAATAATTAGTCCTGCGCTCCTGCAGAAGCAATCTAATCAAATCAAATGAGGGAACGCAAAGCAGATGAGACAAATCAATGAATCGCTTTGAGGGCAGGGACTTCTTTTGGCATTTGGACAGTGTCCGCCACAACACAGTGGGGTCCCGGCCCATGTTCCCTCTACTTTTTTTCCATCCACGTGTGGAATACATTTTGCTCTGTCCACCCAGGTAGGTGTGGATGTGCACCACCCCTGCTGCTGGCTGTGGGCCCTTTGCTAATCAGCTGGGCTGCCCAAGTGCTCAGCTTACAGGGAAAGCTGGTCCTGGCCTGTGAGTGGGGCACTTCTGTGCTACCACAAGAATAAGAAAGTAGAATCAATAATAAGATACAATAGAACATCAGAGCTACATCTGAGCAGTCAGCTCCTCATTTGGAACTGGAAGCAGCAGAGACCAAAAACAAACAAAAAAAGGCAGCAAAAACAGTACTAAGCAAGCACCTAAAAATAATAAAAGGGAAGCATCATTTTTCTTGCCCATGGTAAAGTTTCCAAGCTGTATTAAGTCTAAGGATGTTAAGAGGCAGGTAGCTGACTAATCAAGTAGCTACGATTTGTATTGACTACACGATTAGTCGATAAGAGAAGGCGCTCTGTCCACTTTGCACTGCTCCTGGAGCTACCCCCGTTGCGGCTTTGCAGTTTAAATGTAATAGGAGCCGGGCATGCAAGCAGCCCAGCTCCTACATTTAAACTGCACAGCCACAGTGGGGGTAGGTCCCGGACCAGCACGAGCCAGCACAGAGCCGGAACCACTGTGGCTCTGCATTTTAACATGCAGAGCCGCAGCGGGGGTAGCTCACGGACCCTGTGCGAGCCAGGCCTGGGAGTCCCAGCTCAGGCTGGGTCCGGGACCACTGCGCCTCTACATTTTAAATGAAGTAAGAGCTTAGGCTTATCGGGTAGTCAAGTACTCGACTACTCGCTTACATCCCTACTTAAGTCAATGTTTAGCTGTAAGCTTTTGAAAGAACCACCGTACTATTTTGTTCAGAGTTACGAACATTCAGCATTATGAACAACTTTCATTCCCCAGGTGTTTGTAACTCTGAAGTTCTACCATAGCTAAATTAAACAAAAGAGAGGGGAGGGGTAGGTACTGCACAGAGTCCAGAATTCATGGTTCTGCTCCTAGCTTTGCTAAATACCCTGAGCATGCCACTTCAGTAACCCTAAGGGAGTTAGGCTGTGGACTTGTTTGATGATCCCAGCCTTCATCTCTTTGTGCCTTGACTCTCTATCTAAACTGGAGATACTAAAATACTTCCTCTTTCTCACCTTGTGGTGTCTATTTAGACTGGAACCTCCCTGGAATAGGGACTCTCTCTTGTACTACACTCAACAACAGTTACAATAAGTCCCCAATCTTGGAGGGAGCTTCCATGGCTACTATAATAGAATAAGGATGGTTAAACCACCGGATGAGTCAAGACAGCTGGATTCTAGTCTCAGCTCTACCTCAGACTAGCTGTGTGACTCTGTGCAACCCATTTAACCTCTCGGTGCCTCAGAACCCACACCTGTAGACCAGGGAGAACACCTCCCACCCTCAACAGGAGAAAAGGGGTTGTGAGGATAAATACATCAACATTAGTGAAGAGCGCCACGCTAGAGGCATTGCAGAAATGCCTCTAAAAAAAAAAATTGATGCCTGGATATATGCAACTGTTTATTTTGTGGTATACAAAGCTCCTGTTACATGAAAAAAAAATCAATTTAAAATACAGACTGTAGCAAGGGCAAACTCTCACTGCTTGGAAACCATGACTTACAGAGTTAAGGGCTTGACTCTACACCCAGGAAGCTTTTGTACTGATGCAAGCAATGTTGGGGTACATGATCTCCCTCGCTCAATCCTCACCCTCAGAAAGAGCCTGATTCTTCCTGCCATTGGCTTTAGCACTACAATATTGCACCCAAAAAACTAAAGAAAGAGATGAGATTTGCACAATTTCTGAGATGTCTTTTTTGGCCCGTGTAGTGCTTTGTACATGCAGCTAAAGATTAGGAGACGTGCATATTATTTCATATATTATGCAGCAAATAAAGTTTTCAAAGTCTGGGTCCCTTTACACAGATTAAAAGAATAGCTCAACCAGGCAGCAATACTAACCAGTCAACTAGCTACCCACCTCTTGGCGTTTGTAAAACAGCCCTTTCCTGCTTTTAAACCATCTGTAAGCTAATGCGTGAACACATTAGACGAGACTTGTCTTTGCTGAAAGAAAGGAAAGGTGAGGATAGCTTAGTCAGAGTCAGTCCAAGGGTCATCAGCCATAGGACTAAACACTCAGGCTAGGGAAAGACACAAGGGGAAGGAACACAGCCCATACGGCTGACAAGAGGCAGAAGAACCAGCCCTGAGTAGCAACGTAGAAACACCCGCTTACAATAGAATAAGATGCCTCCATGGAAAACCTCATGATGCCAAGGGGAAGCTTCACGAAGACTTGGAAAAGTCAATTGGGTCTAGTGGGGGGAGGGAGGGAGGAGAGAAAGGTGTCTGGGACTGAAAGTTTCAGTTCCAGCAGTGTGGATTCAGCCTATTATCCGTTGGAAGGTAGATGAACTGGGTACCTGGCCGTTTCGCTGGAAATAACTCTCATTCTCTGCATGGAGAGCAAAATCTTCTCAGAGGTGCTGGAACAATTTTTAAGGGGGTAGAGGGCGATGCATAGTTATACCACTGCTCTTACATCTGTTTTGTGCCCCTCTGATGGTTGCCACCTCTCCCACACCGGATCAACCAGCTGTCATCTGTAGCAATGGGAACTGGTCCTTTCGGTCCAGGAGCACTGGCACTCCTAGCCCCTCACTATCCCCACCCTGGAGCCACGCCGATAGGGGCAACTGCTGAGCCACAGGCAACGGAGCCTCCAAGGCCAGCAACCTGGACCCTGGAGACAGCAGACTGCAGGGCCAGCAGATAACAGGACCCCGAGGGCCAGTAGAGGCTGCAAGGCTGGTGGGCAGCAGTGAAGCCAGTGGGGCCAGCAAGATCCCATGGGGACCACCACAGGCCCGCCACAGGACTAGTAAAGCCTACGGCGGGTTGGCAGTGGGGCCAGCCCATGGGCGTGGGAAAGCTGGGTGCAAAACCTGAGGGTGCTGTCACACCCCTGCACCCTTACTTCCCATTCCTATGGATCATGTGGCATCTCTTGCAGGTGCAGATATTGGTCTCAGCATTCTTCTCTGACATTTTCCCTCTCCACCATTGTTGGAGTTGTTGTTTGCCACCCTCAACTCCACTGCTGACTGCATTTCCACGGTGCTCTATGTATATAATTTGCAAAGTGCTTTGTGCGATCTTTGAGCCGAGAGAGGCTATAAAATGTGAGATATATTTACATAGATCATCAACCGAAATCCAGATAGAGAAAACAATGGGAATACAGTTCTCCTTCACACAACATGGGACACGGAGGGGAACCAGCAAGATTCAAGCCTTTTAGAGATAAGAAAAAAAAACCCAAAAAACTGGAAGGTTTGGTAAAGGTCAATTTAACAAAAATAAGTGGGAATAAATTGTGTGTGTAGGATAGAATGTTTCAGATGGAGACTGATGGCCAGCACCATGTATGGGGACAGTTAAACATGACTGTCAAGCAGTTTTTAAGTAAGTAGTTTTATATTTGTTTCATATCCTTCAACCAAGCTCTTCCTTGTGACTCCCTGCACTGCAGCCACAAGCCTTCATGTCTGTTGATGCCGTAAGGAGGCAAACTGCCCCAAATCTCCCTCAAAGACCGAGCCCCTCGCTACCAATGATAAGCATGGGTTGGATAGATAGGTAAGGCTACATAACCTTTTAGCTTCTTTTTAACACAGTTTGCCACTTCAGCCTCACAGAGAACTCAAATTGAACTGAAAACAAAATCACCCAGCAGCTTTGATGGGTAAATAGATGGCGATCCGGCTACCTCGTCTTCTTGCATTAGTTATTTGCATGTGTGACAGAATGGGGAAGGGGGGGGATTGTATTCGCGCTGTTCACTTATGTTGCATGTGATTTCAACGTGTCGGTGTGCCTCAGTTTCCTTGGGCACGTCACCAATAGCAAGATGGTGATGAGGATGTGGGGGTGACAGTCTTCCCCATGTACACAATGGCTGATGCTTTCTGTGACCTGAGCCTGGGAGGGGTAGTCTGACCAGGTGACCGCTGTTGCCTGGGAAGCTGGAAAAAGGCCAGAGGCGGGGCTGGCTGCACGACAGGGTGGGCTGCTGAGTGTGTGAGTGACTCTCACTGGCCTGAAATGTAGAGATGGGGGGCAGCGCCATTGGCTCTGGGCTCCCTCTCCCCAAGATGGGTGGCACTGACTGCTTCTGGCTCCTGTGCTGACAAGTCTCTTCTACGCTGTACTCCCGTGAACTAATAAACCTGGCAGAGGGTCACAGCTGGCTGCAGATGGGGGTGCAGGGTCCAGTGACTCCCCCATGCCTCGGTGACAGCATGGTAACACTGGCTCAAGGCCCCAGCCAATATCAGAACACTTTGTACATGCACCTGTTAAGTCCCTGTTGGAGGAGCTTAATGTCTAAACCCACAAGGGATGGGAGGGAATAAGAAGGGATCATCACCACCAGACATGGAACTGAGAAACAAAATGATTGGTGTCTCTGGCACTTTGGGCAAGTCCCAGTTGAATCTGGACCCAGTCCAGTGACAACCACAAATCCATCCCTCCTTCACTTTGACTTGTTTTAACTTAGGAATCGGCAAACACCTTTTTCTCTAGCTTTGGTAGGCAAGCACCAGCTTTTCCGTCTCAGGAGAGTAGGTCCTAAAAGAGGAAACAAAAGAAATGCCCCTGAAATGGAAGCGGTTCAATTTATTCCCGTGAAGTGCTCCAAAGTCACAAGATGACTAAGGACAGTCTAGCGTGTCAAAGGGAAACTGCGGAATTATGGCTTTCGAGTGAGTTTTGGCCACCTCCCAAGGTGGGGCAGTAGAGAGCTTCTTAAGTTAGTCTTAAGAAGTTGAGACGCCCTGTGTTAGGGACAAATTTTCAGAGGGGCAGAAGGATGATCACAAGGGGTATTCGGCTGCACTTCTGAAAGTCAGGCAAGAAAAAAAAGTGACCTGGACACTACCTGCCCTTTGCACCCTCCCATCCCTTGGAATGTGCAAGTTTCTCTTTTCTCCTACACTCATTATTTGCACTGCACTAGAGGAATCAGGGAGGTCAAGGGCCAGTCTGCTAGTCAGCGTAAACAGAGATAACGTGAAACAGACCCTGCCCCCAAAGAGATTACAATCTAAAACAGACAAGGCAGATAAAAGAGGCGTGGGAAGGAAAACAAAGGTACAGAAAGATGGAGTGACTAACCCAGCCAGGGTCACACAGGCAGTGAGTCAGAAATAAAATCTAAGCATCCTTAGTTCCAGAGTCCAGCGCCCTATCCACTAGGCCAGCCGTTTTCAAACTTTTTCCTCCTGACCCAGTTGAAGAAAATTGTTGATGCCTGCGACCCAACAGACTATGACTAGAGTGTGGGCTCTTGGGGTGGGGCTGAGGATGAAAGCATTGGGGTGTAGAAGGGGGCTCCGGCTTTGGGGTGTGGCTCTGGCAGGAGGGGCTTACCTTGAGCGGCTCCACGTCAGCTGTGCAATGGGGTTGCTAAGGCAGCTTCCTGCCGCTCCTGGAACACAGATCATGCTGCACATGGGCAGTGGGTGAACGGACGGCTGGGGGAGGCAAGATTCCAATCATGCCTCTTCTGCCCAGGCCCCACCCCCATCACAAGGAGAGCGGTCGGTGCATGGTCCAGCCTTCCCCCGCCTAGCATAGCTGCTGAACCAGCCTGCAGCAGGTTCTAGCCAATGGGAGCGCGTAGCTACTATTCAGGGCAGAGGCAGTGCACGGAGCCTTGTGCGCTTCCCCCCCAAACATAGGAGCCACTTTTGGGGCGCAGCACAGTCTGCAAGTCCAGGACAGGCAGGGAGCTGCCTTAGCACCCCCACTGGTCACCTAACCCCTCCCGCAGCATGGAGACCCAGCGCCTGACATTCCACAACCCAGTACTGGGTCACGACCTGTAGTTTGAAAACTACTGCACTAGACCACGCTTGGTTTATCCCTATGATTTAGATGTATGGTATCCAGTAGGCTTGAAATGTAGAGAAAACCCGAGGGGTGAGGTTGGCATTAGAAGAAAATTTAATGAGAGAAGGGAATCAGAGAATCTTTTAGAAGGAATATATTTATACCAGACAACTGATGTCACGAGTGATGCACTTTGCAGTGATCCAGCTAATTCAGCTTGTGAACTCTCAAGCCTCCAATGACTATGCATTACTATTTCTACAGCACTTTCAACACTTATGCCCCTTTGAACACAAACAAAACAAAGTTGTGCTCCAAAGATCTTTAAAGTTAAGGGCCTGATTCCAAAGGATGTAGATCAACCCTTAGTCCTCTTTGAGCTCAGTGAAGCCCTAAATAAGCAACACAAGCTGTATGAAGGGAACATCTGCAAGGGATATGAAGTCTTCAAAGAAAACGGCTTACAATTCACTAGGCTGGAAAAGGGGACACTCATGCAAAACAAAGCAGCACATGTCTGTCACTGGGACTAGTTAGTTGCTTAGTTTCAGATACTGACTAGAATATAAAATTATCAGATTGCAAAGCTCAACAGAAAGAAAGCCCAATGGGACACAAGGCAACCAGTAATAACCAGGAAACAGACAATAAGGGCAATGGAAGTTTGGCAGCGGTTCCTCGACTGGGCCAAATTCATCCCTGCCTGTAACTCTGTTGATTTCAATGGAGTGGCACCTGGAAAGAATGTGTCCCAGGGTGGCAAGGGCAGTGTTTTTAAGGAAGTTAAGTTTATACGCTAATCGCTATGCCCTAGTCTACACTAGGGAGTTATTTCTCCTTAGTTCAAAACAACAAGCGGAGTGTCCCCACTACCAAGCCCATTATTTCAAAATAAAGGGCTGGTTATTTCAAGATAACTACTCCTGCTTTCCACGAGGAACAATGCTTATTTCGTTACAAAATAGTGGTCAAGTGGATGCTCCATTACTTCTATTTCAAAATAACTACTCCGCAAAGTCATTCAAAGCAATTAAAGCCCCAGGAAGCCCTGGGAAGTAAGTCAAGTCCAGTCCACATTAACAGAGCCTGCCTTGGACTGATTTTGAGGCTTCCTTCTAGTGTGGACGCACTATTTCAAATTATTTCAAAATGATTTCCTAGTGTAGACATGCCCTATGGCAGCTAATTTTGAATCCGGATCATACTGTTCTGTACAAAACAAATGGTTCAGTACAAGAACTGTTATGGATTTCAAGAGCAATTCCCTCCCCCCCAAAAAAGTCAGAAGCTAAGGGAGTTCTGTAAAACACAATAAACTGACCATTGTTTCACATACATGCTGATATTTACAGGAACAACATCTGTGGAGTGATTAATATCACTTTCCTAGGACTCAATGATGCTTTCATTGACATGGACATTTTACCATTCACTTCACAGAGCAAGAGTTGGATGTTAATTTATTCCACAACCAGCAAAATCAGAGACTATGTTGCACTTAGTACCGGGAAATTACCTAAGTATGATAAACAAGATACAAGTTGATGGTGCACCTGGGATCACTGGATAATTATAACAGCAGTCTATAATTAGGACTATACCAATGTTTCCATTTTAAGTTCAGCTGTATGGGGTTTTAAGACTCACATGGGCTGGACTTACACAATTTAAAAAGAAATCATGTGACTTTTTGCAGTAGACAAAACAACCCTCAGGCTCAATTTGAGGAATCATTCTAATGAAAGCTGATGAGTTACAAAAAAGAATGAATACAGCCAAATATAAAAGTTGATCTGTTTAAAAATGACCCTTCTTCCGTGCCCCAGTGCACCAAAAAAGAATGGATGGGATTTTAAAGAATGTTACAGGGATTTCAGCACTTTTGAATTTACAAAAGCAAAGCACTTTTCACATCTCACTATTTTTGTATAAGCATATACTTACAGGGACTCCTGTGTACAAGAGACTAAATGGAAAGGTTGCAAAGCCAAGATCCTAGAGGAGTGTTACAAAAATCTGCTACCCGACTGCTTGAAACACTGTTGGAGTTATTCTTGATGAAACCACACAGAACTGTGTGATAGAGCTTATCAGAAGGCTGGACCAACTGATGAGCGTTAAACTGCTTTGGAAAAAAGGTAACTTGTATGCTGAGCCCACAAAGGGAAGCCGCAAGAAAGCAGAAGATAATTACATGGACTAATTTTATAATTGCATGTTAATTTAATTACATGATTATACAATAATTATACAAGGTGGAGGAAGCTCAGCCTAATTACATATTTAACTGAGACCAGGATATATATCCAAAGGGGACCCCAAGCCTCTCAGATAAATAAAAGGGATGTTGGCAGCTGAGTTTTGCTGTAAACTTGTTTAGCCGCAGACACGCCTAATACACTCAAGTAGCTGAGATGGCTTGTTTAGCTCTTTGCATTAGGACTGACTAGAGATAGGTTCCCAAATGACGATGCTACTGCTGGTGTCTGCCCATATTGCTGTGGGTAGAGATGTAAAACCCTGTTTAAACAGTTAAATGTTATGTTTAACTATTTAATGGGGCGTCCGCAGGGAACCCGGCTGGGCTGCAGCACCTCCAGCCAGGCTGGAGTGCCCCCTGACAAGCCTGACCCGCCATAGGTCCACCACATCACAGCTCGCGTGGGAAGCTACTCCAGCCCAGCTGGGCCACCGATTAAGCATAACCAGCAAGCATCACCTGGTAAGGATGATGCTTACCAGTTAACCATTCACATCCCTAGCTGTGGGTAGCATATTTAGATGCAGGTCAAGCCCATTACTTCAATGTGTAGAACAAATGAGGGCCCTCAACCCTACACAAAGATTTATCAGTGTGCTTAACACAATAGTCCCATTATAGAGTGGGAAAGTAAAGCACAGGCATAAAACTGTGTGGTGAATAGACAATTAATGAACCCAAAACATGTGGTAACCAGGCAAAGTGGTAAGTTATCATGCAAACCCCTTTTGGGCTTTGACAACTGGAAATAAAAAAAGACCTCAAGGAGACTTTTTACCATGCTGTCGTTCCTGTGCAGATTACGTTGTTGTCCATAAATGCAGAGCTGGATGGCTTGTGAAAATATCCCCCCCGCCATCTTCAACTTCCCCGCTCATAGAATTGTAGAAAGTGTAGATGAGAAAGCTCTTTTGACACCTGGCCATCTCCCTGCAAGGCAGGATTGTTCCTTAACACACAGGTCTGAGGCCCCCTGCATGCTTTATGAAAATTGGCTTATGAATATGCATAACTTGAAGATGCTCTATGCAAAACATATCTAACCTCTCAATTTTAAAGATACAATCTGCTGAATCCGTATATCCGATTTTTGTGCATGTATCATTCTTGGATGTTAAGTTACAAATATGAAGTGTGAATTGGGTTTTAATTCTGAATATGCTAATGAAGGCCACTGGGGATACTTCAGTACTCAAACCAACAACCTGTTTATAGTCTTGTTAGCCCAAACTGTGGTTGACCCTAAAAAGACATGTGACCATGACACCTGGAACTAGAATCCATCTTGAATGTGGTACTTTTCCAGGGGGATGGGGAGTGCTAAACTGGGGGGAAGAGGGAAAAGCTTTCTATTCCTTCAATAGCCATCAGGTCTGTCTTCAGCTGGCCTTTGAAACTGCTTGGCACATGCCAAGAGGATACCTGGCAACAAAACACTCTGAAAAAAGCTGTAAACCCAGGTCAGAGTAAAGATCAACTCTGACTTGAAACATATTACCTGCGAAGAGAAGAACAGCTGTTAGGGTAAGAATTTGCATATAACAAGTTTCTTAGTGGATTAGAACTAGCTAAGCATTTTTTGTTTAACTTAGTAACATACTTTGGTCACTTTTCATTTTGCAACCACTTAAATCCTACCTTTTCTACTTAAAACAACTTTTGTTTATCATCACACCAGTGTAAATAATTGCTAGCTGGGTGGGGAAAGCAACCACTGTGCATCTCTCTTTCATGGATAAAGGGGGTGGACTTAATGAGCTTTCTCTGTATAAAACTTTTACACAAAAAAGAGTAAGTGATTTATTTGGGGTTTTGGTCCTTTTTGGGGTTTGGTTTGCTGGGTGCTGATCCCTTATAGCTGAACCCTCCTGGAGTTGGACTGGTTCAGCATCTGTGTTGCTTTGAAGGGGGCAATAACCCCAACTGTGTGTCTTAGCTAGGGGAGACCAGAGCTTCTGGCCCAGCAGGACAGGGATGTAGGGAGCCACAGTGGGCAGGAAGGCGGGCATCAGTGGCTTGATCAGCAATTTCATCAAGACATTGAATAGTCTTGTGCTGGTTGGTCCTAGAAAGAGCATGTGACATGCCACCTGGTACTCAAGCCCTATGCCAACCCATCACACGTTTACTAGCACGTTGTCCTGTCTCAAGCAAAGGGGGCATTGCTTCCCTGCGGGATTATCAGTCTATCACGAACAGAACTTTTCCTGATATTCAGCTTTCTTTTATCATCCCACTTTTCCTAATCATACTCCATTTTATTATCCCAAATAATTCTAATATGGTTAGGTATCACTAAAAAAAAAAAAATCCCTTACTGATATGGATGGCACACATGCAATATAATTTAAAATGTGGAAATTCATGCTATAGATCTTTTAAGTAACTTATGACTGAAAAGGAGTGAAACTAAGAAAATTTAGCCAAGTGAGGAGACTTTCCAGACATTTTTACAAGTTCATTCAATTTTAGGAAGCATCTCAGAAGACTACGAAGAGGCAGTCTCATGTTAGTTCATGTGGAGGTGGTTGTTTATATGCAATCTTTTTAATAGGCCCATGGAAGCCACTGATTGAACCAAACCACCATAAGCTCTATGAATTACTGCCATCCAGAGGCAACTTCCTTTTTTTCTTCCCTTGTCCCCATGAAATATATATTTGGGTATATTCAGGTTCTTGCAGAGAACCAGAGCACAGCCCTGCTCAAACAATGGAATATCCAGCCTAAGATGTGTAATTTTAAGAGACAAAGATGCAGGGACACAGACAGTAGGATATTTCAGAAGACTTGCATTATTTCAGTTGTGAGAAAGTCTGGAGGAAAAACATTTCCTAAGATCTAAACGGGAGAATTTTTCACAGGACAAACAAAGCTTAATTAAGGACTGTGTTTCAGTCTTAAGAAAGATCCTATTTTAATAATTTGTAGAAGTTCTTAGAGGAAACTGAGGAGTGAAAACAGCTGATACAAAAGCAGGTATATTTGATTTATGAAAGAAGAAGAATGCTGGGCTGAGACCCCACACACCATGTTCCACAATGTTCGGAAAAATAGAGGAGACATGTTCTGACCTCAATCACACGTTAGAAATTATGAAGGCATAAACCCTCTAGATATTCTTGTACACCTCACACAAATGGACAGATCTGAGACTAAAAAACTAGACAAATAAATGGGCAAGTAATCTTAACTTTAAGGCAATACACAGTTTAAAGACCTAAACTTGAAAGGTGCTGAGCCCTTGCGACTCCTAATTTGGTCTTCCAATAAAATAAAACAGAACTAAATGACTTAAGCAGCAGAGCAACATTATATAATATGGACACTTTGTAGGAGGGCCATTAGATGCTAAATTCTATGGGTCTAAATCAGTAATTTCTCAGTCAATATAGGCACACATTTCTGCAAAAATGGTATAATACATGCACTTATAGTCTGGCTAGACACAGATGGCCCCAGGGCAGAGCACAGGAACTAAAAACTGGATCCAAACTCTCACTCAGGATCAAAGTCTGTCTTCCCTGTAGTAAGAGGGTAATCATGTTTCAAGTCCATCTTTATTAAGAAAATATATGGACCATGCTCCTAGATCAGACTTCATGTAATAATAGAGAGAAGCTAAGAACACCACAGACTGCTTCTTCCCTTGACTCCCTTGCCAATTTTCCTGCCAAGTTAATACAAGAAGCTCCCAGTAATTCCATCTGGTGTTACTCCTATCCAAAGGAGGAAAATAAAACGCTCAGATACTCTTTCAAGATTTATCTACCACCAACTATAATCTCTAGCTTTCTGGCTGAAATCAGGAACAGAGCTTGCTTTGGGAGCCCACTGGGAAAAAATTAAACAGATTTGAAATAGATTCTTTCCTTTCACTAGGTATGTTTGGCTTCAAGGTTTTGTTTAAAATTATTTCCATTTCTAACATACAGAATAAAATTATAGAAGCCCATAAAAAAAAAAAAACAAATCCTAGAGCACCATCCAAAAGTCAAAAGTATTCAGCATCACACTGAAGTCTGAAGATACCTAGTGTTTTTTTTTTTTTTTTTTAAATGAAATTTAGGGTTATAGAGTTTTTAAAATACAAAGTAGCACTATCTCATTTGAGGGGACAGGGAACAAAAAGATCTCTCTTCTTTTAAAAGCTCTAATGCATAAGCGTTTTTTCAACAAATACAGCATGAAACCAGAGGAACGCCATCAAGTGGACAATGGTGTTAAGAGTGCATATTCCTTTGGTTTAACCAAGTCTTTTTTTGGTATAATAAGGAGCTGAAAAACTCATGGATTTGCCATACCAAAAAACCCCAGAAGTATTGAAACTGTGATTTAAAAAGTCATGCGATTCACTTTCTTATTTAAAAGAGGTGCTTTAAAGAGAAGGGTCACTTTCTAAAATGGCATGTCATTAAAGCAGTGAAAACTTTTTGGACAAAAAAAGTGGTTTCCAGATGAATGAGACTACTGGCAAATTTGCATCTAATTCTGCAAAGCGTTCCAGCCGTCAACTTTTTTTTT
This sequence comes from Rafetus swinhoei, assembly GCA_019425775.1. Classification (NCBI taxonomy): domain Eukaryota; kingdom Metazoa; phylum Chordata; order Testudines; family Trionychidae; genus Rafetus; species Rafetus swinhoei. The sequence continues at coordinate 7,990,004 of CM033445.1, read as the reverse complement.
AAATAACATTTAGACTTTTCAAAACGTTGTTTTGAAATTTAGCTAGATTGGAACACACAAAATCAGAAAAATATTCTTTGGGGGCTGAATGTTTTATTCAAACCAGAACAATATCATTATTTTGGATTGAACAAAATGTTTAATTCAACCTCAAATGGAGTTCTCAGTTTCATGTTTCATTGAGTAACACCCCCTTCCCCCCCCCCACGTCTATTTTGGGTGAACCTGAACGAGAAATGGCCATACCAAAAAACCCCCACAACTCCCCCAAAAAACAAACACACCAATTTGTTCAGCTTTACATAGTCACATCCATTTTGTTTTCCAGAGCTATTGTCCCCTTCAGCTAATATAGCTGTACATAAAAAGGGCATCTTTTTCTTACAGTCCACCTCTGCAAATCCTTGATGCATAGAATGCTTTAGCCAAATATTACTTTACAAACTTGATTATTCAACTTTTGGGATAGAGGGAGACTGAGCCAGCCTAAGGTTTTAATTAATAATGGTATTTTTCATGCAATTAGTAATTATATTGCAAACTCCCTCAGATGTCAAGAGAACACGACCAGGTTCCATACAATGTGGAGGTCTAGCTAATTGGGTTACATTGTATACTAAGGAAGAGCTCTATGTGGCTTGTGTCTTTCACCAATAGAAGTTGGTCCAATGAAAATTATTTTTACCCTCCTTCTCTAACATCCTGGTCCCAACATGGTATAAACAACACTGCAAACGTCATCTACATAAGCCACAGCTGCCCTATGGTTCTTTCAGTGAGCAGTATTTTGGGGAATGCACATGCACTGTGCATGCCATCACACCCCTACCTGAGGCTATAAAAGCAATGAATGCCCTCCACCGTTTTCCCTCACCAACACAGAATCAAGACTAAGGACTCCACAGCAGCAGGGCAGTAGTTTGTTAACTAGTCACAATCAGCCATAAAGTAAGGAAATAGCTCCCAGTGACTTCAACGGCAGTTGTACGAGTTTACTCCAATTTAGTTTAGCCTACTGCACGCAACCTATGTAATCTAGGTGTATCTAGAATCAAAAGGCTAATAGTTTTTCATTCTGACATCTCCCATCCCTCCAATCCTCAGTGCCAAACAATCATCCCGTGAGACTAACGGGCCGTAATATTATATGATACTGTATAAACTAATGGAGGCTGAATGCACATTTGTGCAAGAGTATCTATATTCACCTGCTCAGAACTGTCTTCCATACTTCCACCAGTCAAGACATCCACAACTCTAATAAGCAACCCTCCAAATGTGTTGAAATGCTCTTACTTTTCCATTTGTCCAAATGAATCACAAGTCTGTTTAGTAAGGGAAGAAGGGAAAGGAAGAGACACTGGGATACTACTCACTAGCAGTTGTCTTGGAGAAGCTACTGACTTGACTTTCAGACATAGCATTGAATCAGCTTGTATGGAAAAGGGTTGGAGGTCACCTCAACTCAGTTCTGCTATCAAAACCCACAAGCATGGGCTGAGGGTACACTCAAGAGACTTGATAATACTTACATCCACAATGTTATGAAAAGTAGAAACATCTAAACCAACTTTTACTATGCATATTAATAAATATTCTTTATTTAAATTTTGCACATTGCGCTTTAACATATTACATCCAAAACATTTTGCAAGTGGATGTCTATTTGTAAAATCTTATATTCAGCTCATTGTCATTCTGTACAGAATTATAAGTACAACATTACTTTGCCACTAGGTTGCTTTTTTTATAAGTCTCACAGTAAGAGAAACATTTAATGAAAAGAGATGGCATAAATTATGAGAGGCTTGCACAGCTACTCAACTAAAGAAACAAGCCTGAAGACCAAAATTAACGAAATCACCTCCACCAATCTCCCCACCAAAAAAGAAGAAAGAAAAGAAAAAGAGAAAAAAAAAGAATCACATTGATTAAGATAAAATTTTGCCGTAAGTCACTAAATTAAGTTTTTGAAAGAGAAGGCGCAGTAGTCATCTTGAGGATTTCAATGAAAGACAGAGCTATTTTATTGTATTTAGTTCGCTCCAGCTGTTGTCAACCAACCACTACAAATGGGCCTCTTGTGATCATTTAAGCGGCAGTATTTATTAAATTTCTCCTTCAGATGCTGTCGGTACTGTTCTCTATTGCTGTAAAAAGACTTGTTGTTTGCCATAAAGGACTGTATTTCATCTTGTGAGATAAAGATTTCCTCATCAGAAGTGCATTCGGATTCATCCTACAAAGGAAAAAAGGCATTTTACAGACATGAACATTGCTCTTCTAACATTGCACACTCCCCACTATCATTTCACAAATTAAGAGTCTCTAGTTCAAGTTTCATATCACTTGTTCAAAGTCTACAGTTGCTCTGCACAAAGAGAGTGTCACACGATGGCAGCACAAGTCCTAACTAGCTAGTCGAGTAATCTGGGTTTGATTCACAAATGGTTTGCTATATGCTGTCAGAAGCAGTCTACTCAGCAGTGAACTCTGGCAAAAGCAAGCAGCAGCACTGTTTCTCTTTAGATTGTTTCAGATCATGGCAGTAATATAAGAGATGCACAGCAATTGGGGGAGGAGGGGAGGGAAAAAAAATTTTCCGGAGAAAAATCTGTGCTGGCACTAGCATTCTACACAAGGGCACAGATGGTGCACACATCTTCATTAGCAGTTTGCCATTCTGTCACTGTTATTCTACTGACTCCATTCTGACTCAAAAATGAGAATTTGAAATTTCCTATAAGGCTGGCTCACTAGTATCTCCACATAAACAAAACACCACACGCGAGCTATGAGGAGCATCTTCTGTTATCTCTTCACTGTACCAAGTCTTATTATACCACATACAGATTCTGAATTCTCCAGAACCTATTCCTAAAACCAAAGATTCAAAGCAGCAGGCTATAAACCTATGCCTTCAAATAAACTGTTACTTACAAGGAGTTCCACTAAGCTCTTGGCACCTTTTCCAGAATCAGGAACTAATGATGTTTCTGTAGATTCTGCAAATTGTGACACATTTTTCCTGTGGTCAAACCAAGGCATCTGCTGCCCATTTTTTTCTGAGTTACAGCAGCTTTCAGCATGGGTGTCTTTGGTCTTGTCAAAGTGAAACTCTGTGTGCACAATATTTCCTGAGGTCTCACGGTTACTCAGATCTGCAATACAACTTCCAAGTTTCTGAATCTAAAAAATTAAGATAATTTACAATGAAGAACTGGAAGTGGTGGTTAAAAAGAAACCCCACTGAAATACTGAGCTGATTTCAAGACTGGGATACTAAGATTTGGTAAAGATACTAGACAATATTTCTTCACAAAACAATTCAACAAAGCAGCATTTAGAAAGTGGTAGAGAAGACCTGTTTAAATGCTGAATACTTCAGGTAACTGGAAATGGGCATTTGGTATGTTAGCTGACTCCCTTCACCCAAGTACTATTGATTAAGGGACCATGGAGATGACTGGCCAAACAAAACGAGGAGTACTGTGGCACTTTAAAAACTAAACATTTATTTGGGCAGAAAATAACAGGTCTTCCACCTGAACAGCTCTGAGATATATAGGAAGGGAAGAAGAGAGCATAAGGGCAAGTTGTACTACTAAAGCGTCCAGGTAACTGATGAATAAGGAGCATCTTTTTTCCAGGATTTAATCTAATACTTGCTTCAAAGATTCAGAGTGGGAAAGGGGGAGGGAAGAGATGAAAAACCCACACCATCTTGCTTACACCTCTAGCATTAGCCACAATCCAAACTGGGTAAGTGGCAATAAATATTTTACAATACATACATAACTCAGAATTCTAAAGCAAGCAATTGTCCTTACATGCTCATTCTCACACTTCAAAGTTTTGCTTTTCTTTTTCTTCTTTTTATTTTTGCCTTTTATGTTATTCTCTTCAGAATTAGCCCAACATTCCACGCAACTATCCCCATCTTCCTCTTTATCATCACAGCGGTGGACACATGACTCATCACCTGTGAAAGATAGGGAGTTCCTCTCAAACAAGTTTTCTATGCTTTCTATACACTAAGACAACATTAACATTAAATTCCTGCTGAACCTACCATTTTCATCATGGTTACAGATGCCTTCAGTGCAGGCTACATCTGAACCCTCCCGAGATCCTGTTTCACTGCCCTCCATGCTTGATGAATATCCGCAATCACTACCATTACAATGTGGAGATAAACCTGAGATGAAATGAGAAGTTACTGTAATCTACAGCACAAAGTTATAAATTCTTTAGTTAGGCCTCTACAAATGAAAGTATGTAAAAATCATGTTTAGAAAGTTAACTGGAATTCTGCAGGTGGGGGCCTGCTCCAGCTGGGCCCACCATGCTGCACGTGAGGGCCAACTCCAGCTGGGCATGCTAAACCACAGACCGGGCAGGGGTCTGCTCCGGCAGGACCACTGGTTAACCGGATACTCCGGTAACCACAACAATAAGGCTAATGCTTATTGGGTAACCGGTTAACCCTTTACATCACTATTACAATCAAGAAGCTCTTAGAATATGAATTTTAAAAAAAAGAGTATGACAAGATCTTCCCTCACCCTACATTAAATACTTTCAGAATAAACAATTACAAAAAAAAGTAAGTTTCACATACCTTTCTTAATTTTAGGTGAACCCAACAGAGTACCACTACTAGGACAGGTACATGAAGTGCTTTCATTGGTAACAATTACTTCTACACAACTACTAGTGTCATCTGTACTACCACAGGCTTTGCAACTATTTTCCATAAAGTCTGAGTTTTCCTTAAACAAAACCAAGAGACATATGCAAGTGTTAAAACAACTAGCTAGCTAATAACATCCCTCTATTTTTGCTCTTTAAATCCCTACAGAAGATAGTCCTATCAAAAAAAAGAAACTATGGTTGCTAGATAAGGCTGTTATAGTATCATGTTGATTCCTCCCCCCCCCCCACACACACTTTTTGAAGCAACTTTAAGACAAACACATCCTTTCTCTCTCAGAATGTGGCCAGAGAGAACCCTGTTCTAAATCAACTCAAAGAGCTTACTTCAATAACAGGTACATTTCCCCCGATAGCTAGATTCATCAGCACGGATCTTGAAGCCACAGTAAGGTATGGTATGCCTACACTGCCATTAAACACCTTTGGCTGGCTTGTGCCAGCTGACTTGGGATTGGAGGGCTTGGGCTGCAAAACTACAGTGCACCAGCTGGGGTACCACTGCTCGAGCTTGAGCATGGGCCTGAAGGTCTACATTGCAATTTTACAGTCCCTCAGTCTAAACCCTGCAAGCTCAAGTCAGCTGACATGAGTCAGCTTAGAGAGTTTATTGAAGTGCAGACATACCCTTAGTCTTCTTACAAAAGGCCATCACTGGTGGTAACTATCTTTGAGTAGCATGCCAATCTGATGTTCTCTTTAGGTAAGTGATAGCCTAATACAATAAACTTCCGATAATCCGGCAACTTTAGGACCCAGGGGGTGCCAGATTATCAGATATGCCGGACTATCGGAAGGGGGGGCTATGAGGGGTCTGGAGTAGGGTGGGAGGGGATGCCACCCCAGACCCTCATAGCCCCCTTCCGATAGTCGGCTCTGCCCCAGGCGTCCCTGATTCAGCCGCTGCTGGTCAGTTTCAGCAGCAGCTGAATCGGGGCGCCTGCAGCAGAGCAGCTGGGTGCTGCCGGTTGGTCCCGCAGCGCCGGCGGCGCTACGGGACCAACCCGGCAGGACCCCAGCTGCTCTTCCCAGGCGTCCCGATTCAGCCGCTGCTGAAACTGATCAGCGGCTGACTCCAGGAAGCCCGGGCAGAGCAGCTGGGGTCCTGCCGGGTTGGTCCCGTAGCGCCGCCCCTTGGTGCTGCGGGACCAACCCGGCAGCACTCCAGCTGCTCTGCCCCAGGCGTCCCCAAGAGCAGCTGGGGTGCTGCCGGGTTGGTCCCGCAGCCCCGAGGGGCAGCGCTACGGGACCAACCCAGCAGCACCCAGCTGCTCTGCTCCCGGTTTCCCCGATTCAGCTGCTGGTCAGTTTCAGCAGCGGCTGAATGGGGGAAGCCTGTCCGGCTGCCCCAGCACTTCCGGGTTCCTGATGGTGCTGGACCATCAGGAGTGCAGGAGCATTGGATGCCGGACTAATGGAGTTTTACTGTATTTTTTTAAACTATCTATTCAACTGACCATCTGGAGTTAGATTAAGTAAACTACAAATTGTGTCCTCATTTGCAAACTATTTTTTTTTACAAAAAGGCAAAACTATTATAAAAAGGTATCAAGTTTCGTTAGAGACTCACTTAAAGTTAGTTCCCACCAATAAAAATAAAACATAAAGACCGCTGTAGAGTCAAAAATGTGATGAGCAACAGAATGTTATCAATTCAAAGTAGTTGTTCAATAGCAACACAAATCATTAAGCTAATTGATCTGCAATATTTACCTTCTCCTGACTGATTTCTTTCTCTTCTGTTGCCTGTAAGGGAGCAGGAATCTCACACACACACTTGTTTTTCCGCCTATTCTTCCGTTTTTGGCGCTTTTTCTCTTGTTTAAGTTCTCTTACTCTTTCCTCTTCTGAAAACTCTTCACAGAGTTGTTCCAATCGACTGATACCCTGCACTTTTTCCACGGCCATCTATTAATAAAATTCAAAACCTTGCTCAAAAGGAGTTAAATCTAAACTCTAGCTTCTCCATTTATAAAATAGAATGGACTACAAAAAGGGCACATTGATAAGTAGTTTGTTCAAAGTGACTTTGATGAATTAATCACAGCACTATCACTCTCAAGGCTTAAGAAAACTGTCAATTTAAATGTAGCCCCAAATATAGATTTTTGGGAAGGATGCTCCTGTAAGAATTATGAACAAAAATGCAACAATATAAGTTTTATTAAATGATTTAATTCTTTCAAGAAATGGAAATGAAATGACTTAAGTTTAGCTTTGCTGCACTGAAAACGTGAAACAAGTGATTCAGATTCATGAACTTTCCTCGCCTAAAAGTGGAAGAGTAAAGCAAAAAAAAAACTGATTTGGAAAATGTTCTGTTTAATAATTAAAGGTACTATTGTGTAACACATCCAAATGTAGTATTCTCATGGATATAGCTGGCTGGAGCACCAGCAAGATAAATCTAAATCCTTAAACATAAAAATCTTCCACAATGTATTTAGAGTTAAGATATCACAGTAAAGGGTTTGCCTATGTAGGAAATTAGAAAAGCATAACTCCCTATATGGACACATCTTAGAAGGAGTGGCTTTTCCTTTTCTTGGTTTATATTAAACCATTTCCAAAGCAACATAAGCTATGAGGAGTTATACCCATCGCAGTATCATGGTTTACCTTCACATCCTACCTTGTACTGCTATAACCTGCCCTTTTAGACAGACCCTTCACAAAAAGCCACAGGAAGATTTAATTTTCAACAATGTATTTTACACATTGGAAAACAGGTAATTTAGAATCACATCTACAGCAACAAAAAATTCTTACAAAATGCTTTGTAAGGCTATAAGGTGGGAACAAATTGACCGTTAATTTGATTATAAATTCACTCAAACTGGATTTCATCTCCCCTTAACTTGTATAAACGATTTTAAACACACAGAACAGTCATTCTGAAAAGGAACTAGCATAATACACAAGATGGTGAAGACAAAACGATTCCAATTAAAATAATGGAATTTTAATGACAAAGGTACTGAAGGATGCATGAGTTCATGAGCAAGTAAATGCTAAAGGAGGCTCAGATAAGGTTCTGCCCCAAATTTAAGCATTGTAAATCCTGCCCCATCCCTAAGACTTTTAAAGTTTCCAATTAACACAGTTTAGTTTGAATTTAGGCATTTGAATTTGAAATTCAAAGGCTTGTCCATCCTTGCAAATTCTTCACCATAGTTAAAACGAAAGTAAGGTAACCTTATTACACCATAGCTAAAACCTGCAACATAGGCAATATTTTACCATATCCCAAACATCCAGTTCACTGCAGAGAATCCAGTGTATGGACTGGAATATAAAATAATGTGGTTTATCCTCCCCCATTGTCCAAGCTACATTTCATGTCAGAATGAAAACAATTATAATAAATGGGGAATGAGGATTTTTTTAAGTTAATATTTAATGTAAAAACTTTATTTTTACTGCTCAGTCATAAGGCTTTAAAGTGTCACCCATTTTTACCTCAAAACTCTTGCGTAAAGCATCAACGCCAAGGTAAAAAAGCATCTGCCAGGTTTGCTCTTCAGCCCGTAGCTTTTGCCAGATTCGGTGTAATCTTTCATAAAGATGAATACCCAAGCAGGTCAAAACCTCTTCTTGGGCTATGTCTATTGTTTTAGCATGCCTTTCCCTTCGTCTGCAACAAGATTATACGGAGTTGGTTTCTAATATTATGAACAATGTATTGTCGCAGAGATATACACAGTATTAAACTATTCCATTCATTAAGAAAGTCAACAGAAATCTATTTACATGTAAAGCAGTTGAAAATGAGCATTTCTATAGAAGACAGAACAATCTGAAGAGATAGTTGCATCATCACAGTAATGATTGCATAGTGTTCTGTTGTGCTGCATGCAAATGCAAAATAGAAGGGACCAGAACAAAAATCGGAGACTACATCAATGGCTCTCATGACAGCATCTTAAGGCTACACTGTATTTTCCATCCTGTGGTATTTGAGGGGAGCTCTCACCAGTACATGATTTCTACTGGGAGGAGATTGCAAGAGGTTTTTTTTTTTTTTTTTAAATCACTCTCAGTATCAGCATGGCACGAAGCATTTGATTTTCCAGGATTTTATCATCTAGTTTATAGTCTACTGTGAATTTTAGTTGCACCTTCAAGAGAAACAATGTAGGAAGCAAAATGTTTGTTACATCTTTCAAAAGAGTGACTCCAAGTTTATGAATTACCTACCTTGAAGTTAAGCAACTGTATCCCAATACCAGTTGTTAAACCATTATCTATTAAGAACAAGCGTTTGTAACATTCTTCTGTTTTTTCCTCCCAAGGCATATAACACTGAAGTCTAAATGATTCAAGTCTAGAACCACATTATCACTGGAAGATTTTTGGACAGTAACTGAAAAGTGTGAAGCAGCTAAATTATTCTTTAAATGATGGACTTGTTATATAAAAACCTCAGTAAAACTTTCATTCAGGATTCCCTTTCTATTTCACATATCTTTAAACACCTCAATGGGAAAGCAAGGCAGCCCTAACAAATGAACAAATTAATTTCAAAGCATTTAACAATTTCACTTGTAGATTTATAGGAGCCAAGAGACAAATGAAATGCCCATTGCTTTGAAACATCATCATGAAGGAATACATCACATACAAACAGCTGCACCTAAAATCCATTATGCAGCAGAGGCAGAAAATATTAATCATTCTTGCAACATATGTTCAGAAATAAAATAAAGAAGCAAAGCGCTAGATAGCCCATTCTAGCAAATTACATACTCATACCCTCCTGCGAACTCTGGTTCAGCTCGACCCAATAGGTGCGCAATGAAGTCTGTTTCACAGCATACATGAATATGACGTTCATGTGGACAACTACGCAAACCCTCATAAAGTGCAGCACAATAGCCCTTTTCTTTGCTGCAATCTAGCTCACCAATAAGAATATTGTACGCTCGAAGCACTTTATTTTTGCAATCAGTGCAAAACCTGTATTGAAATTAAAAAAGCAGATGTTAGCATTCTTATTGAAATCGCAATATAGAAAGCATAGTTTAATAAATGTAGTATGAAGAATTATCTTAAAACTAGACCACTGTAAGTTAAGAGGTTTCAAATAAAAGCTAAAAAGACTGATATGGATAATATCAAAAGTATACCCTATAATATAATGAAGTTAATATGAACTTTTGTACTTCAGATCATAAACTATCTGGTAACATTAAGAAGAAACTTTCTCTATGGATAGATTATTTCATATTGTCCATTACTGAGATTCCTGCAAGATACTGGACATAATGAATCACTGGTCCAAGCCAACACAACAATTCCTATACCTTTAAATATTCTTTTTTCCCCAACTAGGACACATTGTAAGTGACTTTGTAAGGGGACTTCACAATATTTTTAATAACTACAGTGAATAATTAGGGAGACAGCAAAGAGTACATTCTTACTTCTCTGGTGCACAAGATCTGCATTTCCATTATAAAACTATTTTAGTGCCTGAGATTTCTGTACAGCTCAGTGTGCATATTAAACAAATAGTTTAGTTATACCAGCTTGCTAGTCACCTTAAGTGTTTCATGAACTTTCAACCAGCTATGAAGTGTACTATTCAGATTTAGAAAAATTCTAAATCTAAAAAAATGCAACCAAGCTTAAGAAAACTATTTTAAGAGTAATATTTGATATTCAAAGTTTGAATTATTCCAATGCATGACAATTATTTGAAAAAGTCTATAATGCAAACTCAATGTGTTCCTAATTCAGTTTTAAAATTCTAAAAAATTGCATGCTTACTTATGTCAACTTTAGGTGGGATGGGGGCTGTATTTTCTCCTATCCCACAAGAAAGTTTTAGTTATAGAAAATGACAATATTTTATAAATCAACTATATTTCAGTTGCTAAGCAGTTGCTCATTTATATTCTTTTTTATGTGGTCAAGTGAGAGAAAATAGAAATATTAATCTAGCTTCCAGTAACATATTAGACATTCTGCTAACTGAAGACTTTCAATTTTATAAGATTTAATTAGCTGATGATATACAAGTGGTTGAATAGTTGTATTGAACACCATGTTCCTATGATTTTGAAGGTTTTCTTTTCTCATAATATAGATCAGTGCTTTTGGATTTAAAGTGAAGAATTTCATCGGTAAGATAGTTGCCGTACATGTGCAGTTGTGATTAATGCACACTCACCGGTTGCTACGCTGACCAGAATATTAAAAGACTTTTCTGTATTTTCTTATGAACTAGAGATAACGATACCAAAGGATCATTAAATTATTTTTAAAATTCTTAGAGTTTATTAATTTAGCAAACTTAACTGAATTCCCCTTGCTTCCACTGGTATTGTTCTCATTGTTATTTCAGAAGTATAAACATAAAAGTAATTCCAAATTAAGAACGTTAGTTCTAAAATGGAAAGGAATTCTTAAGTTTGCTTAGCAGCTCCCATAAATATTATAACAAAACAATGTATTATTGAACATATTTTTAGAAATATACTACTATAATAATCAGGTCAATTGGATTCTAAAAAAAGTGAAGAAATTGCACATTAAGGTAATAATTGCTTTATGTAATTTCTAATGCAAGGTGTAAACTAAACACTTTTTTACCAAGTTTATTATGGTGTCAAGGAGCTAAAATGTCTGTTTAGGAAATACTGTTTTTAGTAACTTAATATACAAAACAAGCATATTTTGATTTTTACCTGTTCTATTAAGAACGACAGGAAAAACTACATTGTTTTGTTTGAAATGCACTCAATCTAAAAAGTTAAAATAATTGGTCTGAAGTTGTATCGAGGGATTGCCTTATTATTACATATCAATTAAATTGAGACACTAAGTTACCAGAGCTAGTTATAAAGGTCAATTATAGCACAATAAATGTAGCCACTGTAAGTAATTTAAGAATCTCTCAGATCAGGAAATAGTTTTAGAAGTACTATTCATACTCTTCAATCAAACTCATTTCAAAGGCATACAGGGTATATACACATGGAGTTTGATTCTTAAATTCTCATCTAAGAATAGTTTGCATCAAATCAAATGCAGATACCTCAGATAAGTCAATGGCCTCTGATATTTTTCTAATAGCTGCCATATGATAGCGCAAGTTTTATTTGCAACTATTATACTATCTTTATTAAATAAGAAATAAAATGGCATTTTTATACACTTCCTATCTCAAGTGACCATGCAGCTAGAATTAACATACAAGTCACAATGTAGTACTACCTGAAAATCATAAATAAAAGTAGGCTAAAGCCTAATCTTATGGGCCCACAGTTCTCCTGCTATGACTGATATTACTATCAAGCAACCAAAGAGAAAGGAATCCATCTTGTTTTCGGTATCTCAACAAATATCGCAGAACTCTGCCAAATTCTCACAGCTTAACATTTTGAATTTACCTTTAATTTCAAAAACTGTATATTTTATTTCATAAGAGAGTCCCTACTATGTAGGATATGAAGGATAAAGAATGTTTTAATTCCCTTAACTTACCTGTGTTTTCGCAGATATGTTTCTAATGTTTCTAAAAGACAACTAGAATCAATTAAAACTACTTCATCCCTGCATTCTTGAGACATGAGTTCCCACACATCCATCCAACATCCCCTGCAGAAACAAACATAAAAAATACCAATAAAACAAAAACAAGAACTGTACATTAAGTTTATTTCGAGAAAGGTTAAAAAAAAAAAACCACGCAAAGCAGTAGTGTTATTTTTTTTTTTTTAAATTAATTTTACCTGGCAGCTCCCTGGAAAGGTCCATAGTGGAAAGTGATCCTACATTTGCTCTCCTTCCTGTTGTCTTCACTATTTTTCTTATCTGCACCTAATTTCTCTGTACTGAGTGTGCTATTGCTCCCTTCACTGTAGCATAGTATTAAAAAAAAATTACAGCTATATAATATCTAGAGTAAACTAAAATGTTTTCCTGAAACATGCTATCAAAATGCTACAGTTAAAACACATACTATTCAAACTAAATTAGCTAAGATGCAGGAAAGCATTGCATGTCCCAGAAAAGTTATTATTCTTCCATAAAATTAGCGACAAGCGCTGTCAAATGGAATTTATTATCTGCAAGACTCAATCGCAATAATAAGTTAGAGGTAGCATTCTCCCCCCCAAATCAAATATACTTTTGATGGAAAGTATCTACAAAATCTTCATTTCTCTCAAACTAGTATTTAGTGTGCAATTTGCAATTAATGCTTCAACACCCTCAACTATTTCAAGTTAAAAGCTAAAACAACATATTTCAGTTACCTTAAATGTTGTACATTTTCTGAAATAGTCAGCAGCTGTATGGCAGAGAAGAAACTTTTAAAAAGCAATTCACTTTTACTCAAGGGCTTGCTGACTCTTGAAAGTTTTTCAAACCAACTGTTCCTAAATAAAGTTATTTCTAGATAAATTCCAGCATTTACACTGTTATGGGCAAAAAGGATTAAAACAGAAAAGGACAAGCGTATTCCAGAATAAGGATATGTCCACACTACACTACCAATACAGCAGCACAGCAACAGAGCTGACACTCAGGGCAGTGACAGGAATTTTCTGTCACTGTTGTAAATCCACCCTTTTGAGAGGCAGCAATTAGGTCAACAGAAAAATTCTTCCAACAAAGTTGGACAACCTAACTATGCTGCACAGGAAGTGTAATTCTTCATAGACCTAAGAGATGCAGATATGCTGACATAAGTTTTAGATGCAGACCAGGTTTACAAGTGTCCCTCCTGAAGCATGTGTCAAAAATAACTATTTTAGAACAGTTATTTTGACAATCTTTAATACTGGAACAGGAGCCTAACATCTTATGAGCCCAAAAGGGAACACAGTAATGACATACCTTTTATACCGTTCAAATGATATTACTACTATAGGCTCGTAACTACTTGTTAGCCAATAGACATCACAGCTACAAATTTTATTATTGAAAACTATTTAACACACCAAGTTATATTTATCAACATGCATCATGCAACGTTGTGATTATTTTATTTAAAACCCAAAGCTTCTTGCAAAGGGGGAAATCAGCTGATCATTCACGACTATTTGTTCTGGGAGAGAAATTCTTTCCCATCTCCTCAGTTAAGCAATTAATACATTTACCTTGATTCAAAACTGCAGCTTTAGCTGGGTTGATCACAATATTGCTAGTATCTCCATTATATAGCAGTATATGCAGTACTGTACTGATCAGTATATTTTAAATGAACTGTAGGCCACGCAATTTAAACAGCCTGCATCGCTGCTTTTGAAAATTCATTTTACAGAAACCAGAGTGCAAAAGACTGAAGTTGTTTTCATATTCCCTTGGATTTGCAACAAAACACTGAGTACTATCAATTATATATAATCCTTATTGAAATATTTAATCTGGTCAGAGATGGAACTAATGACTAGCTACTAGGGATATCAACAAGTAGTCAACTACACAATTAACTGATAAGCCTAGGCTTATAGATTAATCTTGTTGACTACTCGCATCCCCCCCCCCCTTGCTGCCTCTCTATCACAAGCAAGGGAGGGGGGAGAAAGCAGGAGCCGTGCTGCATGCCCCCTGCTATTAATGGCAGCAGCAGTGGGGAGTGAGAGGGGAAGGGAGAAGACGGGAGGCTGCTGCAAGGCAGCCTCTGTCCGTGGTGGGCCACATCAGCCTGTCTGCGGGGGGTTGGAGCTCCCCGCAGACAGTGGCTGCTCTGCATCTCCTGCAGCAGCCTCTGTCTGCAGTGAGCCTGAGCCAGCTGCAGGCAGAGGCTACTTTGCAGTAATAGCCCCAGTCTGTGGGAGAGAGAGGGTCTGAGCTCCTGGCAGAGAAGCCACTGCTTGTGGGGAGCTTGAACTTCCCGTGGACAGGGGCTGCCGCCACACCATGCTGATGCTTCTGCATCAGAAGCAGCAGTGCAGGGTGGCAGGCATCTAGTCTGCAAGGGGAGGTGGTTTTTACACTAGCTCCTCTTGTGGACTAGCTCCCCTCCCTCACAGGCAGCAGTGTAGGCTGGCAGGGGGCTCCCCAGGAGTGGAGCCAGGAGTGCACTGGCTGCTGGCCCTCCCCAGGGGACTAAAGAATAGTAAGAACTGGTAAGATTTTATGCGGTTACACGACTATTCAAATACCCGATATCTAACATACCTACTAGCTAGTAGCTACTATTATCTCAAGTTCACACTGAGAAAAGAATACATCTATTAGGGATGCTGAAACGTGTTTAATCAAGTAAATGTGTAACTGGCAAAAATTTCAATGGTTACATGAAGGGAGGCAGATGGCTCTCCAGGAGTCGGTGTGAACTGGGAGCCAGCTTTTTCACATCCCTAGCATATATATTTCAATTTTATTTCCATCCTCCCACCCAGCCTCTCAGAGAATGGACATTAAAAAATAAATAAATAAATAAATAAATTTGTGTAAACAAAAGTTTGTCCTATACTCTGAAACTTCATGATCAAGCTGACATGCTGCTTATGCTGCTAAAAACACAGAATACAACTGATACTTGCAAGGTTCCAATACATTTCAAAGAGGATCATGTCTTCAGTCTAAGGCCAGAAGGGACTACAATGATCATATAGTCTGACCTCCTGCATATTAGGAATTTTTAATACTTCAAGTTTAATACTTCAAGTTCAAACGAGTCAAAATTATGCTAGCACAATTTGAATACATTATGTGGTTAACTTGATTTGAGCTTATTTATACTGCTATACTACGTACACAATTCTATATATCTTTATTCATACAATGGTGCATATCTGCATTCAATTAATTTTGCACTTTCACACAGATGTATGAAGAAACTTGAAGAAAGGTTCTACCACACATGAAAACTAATCTATTTTATATTTATATATGTATCTTTTGTAGTACCAGCAAGTAGCTAGGGGCCAAACAAGACTGAGGCCCTGCAGGGCTAGGTGCCGTACAAAAAACATGCGACAATCATTATGCTGAAGATATAGCTAAACAGACAAAGGATACGAGAAAGGGACACAACATACAAGCAAGGCTGACAGAATGGTGGCTTGCAACTGTAATATTAGTATCATGGTTTTTTCCTCCAAAGAACTGGGGGTTTGGGGTTTTTTGGTCCCTCCAAATTCTTTCCATGGGGTCAAAAAATTCAATCTCGTAAAGATGCATTATCTAGCAAACAGCCATGATAAAAAAGGTTAGCAATTCAGTAGAATGAAAAGACTCAGAGCTACTAATCTGCATAAACACATCTGAGTGCTGTCCAGAGGCTTGGGGTCAAATTAGGCCTAGATGTTTATTAAGAAGATTCAGATTAGAGAGAAAAATATTTCAAGTCAATGTGAGAACAGCTACCTGGGCAAAGGGGCTGTAACAGAATGAGTCACTCAGAAAAGTTAGTCTTCCTTCATTTGATACGAACATCATATTTGCTAAGAATTGAGGCAGTAGAAAACTGCAGTAACTTCACATCCCAACTGAAATACCTGTAAGATTTGACGTGGGAAATGGAATATGATGTGCTACTCCCAGATTTTGAACTTTGATATTTTTGTGGCAAGTAGTCTTGCCCCAAAATACTGAGCTCACTGAACTAAACTATTGATTTAAACAAGTATTATAGTACATAAAAATACCAGGAGTCTAACACGCTGACCGTTATTATGTAAGCAAATTTTTAGCTCACATTTGCAGTACAGTGGAAAACAATTATCAAAATATTTTGTAAAATGGTTTTTTTTGCATATTTAAAGATTTAAATTACAGATTCCTATAAGAATTCTGGGACCACACTATGTAAACTCTTCACAACAACAAGGTAAGTGATTATCCTTCTGCAAAGAGCTTACGGTGCTATTCCAAGGAAAGACCTGGCAAGAAGAGCAGATCTTCATCAACATCTTCATAATTATATTTTTTTCCCCCTCCAAAGTAACAAAAAAAGCCCTACTCCCTCCATTCCATCAGATGGTCAAAACCAGCAAAACAAATTGTCAAAATAAAAAAAGTTCAACTACACCCATTATGAAATAGCTGAATGTTAATTTGAAACCCAGATATTGTTCAAATTCTAGGCTTCTAAACCACTTCTGCAAAATCCAACCAATGCATCTGTGTCTTAAACTTACAGATATTTTTATACTGTTAGCTTGAAAAGCTAACAATTCAAGTTAACAATATAAAAATATCGCTATGTTTAAGACATACATGGATTGGCTGGATTTTGAAGAAGTGGTTCAGAGACCTGGAAAGTGAACATATCTGGGTTTCAAATTAACATTTGCTAACATAATGAGCTCTGCACCGCTGCAGAACTGTTTCAGTTTGACAGCAGACTAGGCACAAAATCTAGTAAACTGTCTGGCAAAGATAACAGTAATAGTGCGAGAGCTCTAGAAGTTTCATTATTTAAAAGACAGACTTTGCTCTAGTCTCTGCAAGTGCTCATCTGGGCTGGCTTTCCAACCATGTTTAAGAACAGTAGCATTGTGGATGACTTTTAAAAATATTGTTTGAAAGCCAATATAGATGGGGCCAAACTTTGTCAGAAAACAAGTCTTCAGATTTTTCTGGTGAAAATTTCTACTCTCAAAGTCAGTCATGAAGTTTCAGCTATAGAATATGACCTTCAAAACAGTTTTATAACTATAAAATTTTGTTTATGCCAGGCTGCTAAAAGGGTTTTGACCTATGCATGCAGTTCCACACTATTTATTGCAGGTCCCCCACTTCTCTGCCTATAAAATTTAGATATATCTATAGAATGTTCAATATTGCTTCATAACAAAACAAAACAAAAAAAAAGTGAAAAAATACTCATATGTAGTTCTATTCTTTGGACATTTTCAGATTTTTAATGTACACAACACACTTTAATGACATGGTATTCAAGGTCACTTAACTTACCCCAAAGGCTTTGGCTTGTGAGTGTCTAGGGAGTGCAACTGGCATCTCTTGTTCTTCTTACTTTTTGGAATTGCATCTATCATATCATTTAATTTGGACCTATGTAAATACATTTTAGTCATTACTTTTAAAATTAAAGTTACAATTTTATCCAGGAAAAAATAAATGAAAACAGACACTATCAATGAAACAAATACTGTGCTGCTCCTTTATTAATTTTAAGCTTTTCTTCCTGCTTTCATTATTATCTTTGCCTATATAATGTTACTTTCAGATAAGGGAAGGAAAGGCGATAGGCATTCCCCCACCAACAGTTCTTGCAAGCAATATGAATCACAGTCCAATATGTCACCCAGGTATGCCTATGCTTCTACAGATAGAAAACAAAACCTTCTAAATCCACTAAGTTCAACCTCTCTTACACTAAAGCAAGAGTGGGGAACCTCAGGCCCGGAGGCTGGATGCAGCCCCAGGCTTGCCTAGATCTGGCCCCCAAGGCTTACAGCTCCCTCCTACCACAGCACTGGGGAGCCCGCACCTACTGTGGGACTGGACCACACAAAGCTACTAACCTGGGCCCCACTAGGTGGTGGTGTACAAGGGGCATGTGGGGAGTGTCTGTCTCCTCAGTCAGGGGCCACATCAGAGTGTGTCCTTTTTCTTTTTGGGCTTCTCACTTGTGTGCGGCCCCTGACTGACTTTTCTGTGAGTCAGTGGCCCTAGACCCAAAAAAGTTTCCCCACCCCTGCACTAAAGGATTCCTTCCTCTCACCCACCCAAAACTTGGAAAGAGCAATAAATTCAACTTATCCATGGGCAGTTGGCCAAGGCACGGCTGGGGGAGGCAAGCCCCCAGCCCCACCCCTCCTGCTGAGGCCCTGCCCCTTCTCTGATCCCATGGGGATGCAGGGCAGCGCGCCATGCACATGCAACTCCTCTCAACCATGGAGAGAGAAGAGGAGCAGGCAGGCACTCACCCCAGCCCCAGGGAGAGCAGAGGGCACATGACATGGCCCCAGCCTCTCTCAGCCCAGAGGAGGGCGCGCTACGCAACCCAGCCCAGCCTAGCCTAGCCCAGCTTCTCCTTCTCCAGAGCACCAGGGGGAAGGAAGGAGGGCGCTCCACGTGGTCTCTCCAGCCCCGGGGAGGAAGGAGAGCAGAGGGTGCCCCAGCTTCCTCAGCCCAGAAGGCGGGCAGAGGGCACGCATCATGGCCCCAGCTTCCCGACCCCCAGGAGGTGGTCAGAAGGTGCATGGCATGGCGCCAACCTCCCCGACCCCGGCGAAGGGCACACCGCATGGCCTAGCTCAGCCCTGCCTCTCCAGCCCTGGAGCACGGGAGCTGGGAGCAGTAACACTCTACCCCAGAACTCCTACTGCAGGCGTTTTGGGGGAGAAGTGTGGGCGAGGCTATGCCTGGTGGTTTGGGAAGGCAAAGCCTTTCCCGGCCTTACATACCAGATGCCCATGAACTAGTCATCTGAGATACTAGCTAGTTTAAGCTATAAAAGTTGAACAGATCACACAATTTCCAGTTCAGCTTTGCTTTAGAGCAGGGCTACCCAACACGTGGCCCACATGCGGCCCGCAGCCCATTTGTTTGTGGCCTGCAGTGCAGTTTGGGTTTACATGGGACTCAGCACATGGCCTATGGGTAGGACCCTTTGAACATGGCCTCCACTGGAAACACACTCCACGATGGCGAGGAATGTCCCAGGTGGGGTGAGTATTGAAAGACATAAGAGGATGGGCTGGATGGAACAGACAGGTACAGGGTGTTGGTGTTTCTAGCCCTCAGGGAGGAGGTACCAGGAGTGCCGGGGCATTGTGGGAAGTGCTTTGTATTCATGCCTGACAATTTGCATATATATTTGCACATATATCCAGCCACACTTAAGTTGCGACCCTTGGCATGTGCTTGAGTATCATTGTGGCCCCCGGGGCTTCCAAAGTTGAGTAGCCCTGCTTTAGAGTTAATTGACATCTGATCACAGTGCCAACAATACATTAGTAATTGCATCAAGAAAGTTACGCAAACCATTTATACAGAAGTTAGCTTATTTTTTTCAGAAAAAGGCATGGAAAAAATAAGCTGAGTGACTGTATTTTGACTTGCCACTAAGAAGTTTAACTTACCCATGCACATAAAATAGAGTATAAAGCTTCTTTGCATCAGTCATACAGCTTCGAGTTACAGAAAGGACTCCCTTTGGCCCTACTGTAAGGGGCTCAAGGGCTGGATTTCCAGACTCAACAAGCTGGGAAAACAGACGTTCCACACTACGACGACAGCCAACACATGGGACAAGCTGAGAAAGTGCACTCAAGACTTCACGCGATGTCACCATCATGGCAATATTTAGATCCTGCTGTTTAAGCATGCTATGTCGCTGAGAGAGGGAGAGAGAGAGAGAGAGAAGCAATGAATTAAGATTTTTTTAAAAACTTGTTTATTACAGGATTCTATACTTGTGGAAAGTTTTCCTTTCAAAACACCTTAGTGAATACAATTTGCAACACCCAAAATTTTAGGCAAAACAGAAGAGAAAACCTGGAGTAACATGGGACTAGAACCGTGTTATTTATTGCCATAGAAGTAACTTCTGTAACCAACATCACTGTTTTAAGTTTTATGCCCCAGCTTTGGAAAAAACATGAGGCAATTCCCCCCCAGATCCTCTCCCCAAATCTTTTTGCCAAGAGATGTTGCTATTGCTAGAGAAGGAGAATGTACATCTTCAGCTGGACTTTTTTCCAAAGAGAAAGATCTCTTCCATCCCTCCACCCAGTATTTTTTTTATAGAAGAAAGAGGAGGAGAAAATCTGGATTGGCTAAAGTGGTGTCCAATTGTGGGCCTTTCGCATCAGCCTGAGGCGTTCAAAACTACTTTAAACCAACAAGTTATAATTTATTACTTGACCTCCCAGTATTTCCACTGAAAGAGTACATATTAGTTTTGAATCACACAGGTATTCTCTGGTATCTCGTGCTACCTGTTTTCTCTTATGGCCAAAGAGTTAAGATTTGAAGTTCTCCTATTCAGAATTCAGGACACAACTAAGAATACTTTTTCTTGAAAACTATATGCTATTTCGTATTATAAAGCTAATAACTAAAATGAAGAGTGTCTACAATTTCTCAGAAACAATCTTTTTGTTTAATACGTCTCAGAGGGGTAGCCATGTTAGTTTCAGGAGCTGGAGCACCTGCTTAAGATAAACGTGGTTCTTTTTCTTTTCGCGCTGTATGGAAGACCCACACATCCAAGGAAAGGGAAATGACTATGTAGGGGAGACAGTGAAACTGACCATACAAAACCTGATATCAAAGCACAAGTTGGGGCGGTGAGGGGGAGGAGAGAAGAGGGAGGAATGAAGAGAAGCACTTAAATGGTACTAATCCTACATTGTTACTTGAACCAAAAATGTCTCTTTGCTAAACGTATGTTTTAAACAGCGTAGTACTTCATCTTTGAAAACAACAAAGCAGCAATAATTGCATAATGTATCCAGTGTCTTGATACTAGGGATGTAAAATACCATTTAATTAACTGGTTAAACATTAAATTTGATCAATTAACTGAGTAAATGGGGGTGGGTGGGCTGGAGCAGCCCCCATGCCACAGGCAGCAACTGCTCCAGTGCAGCTGCTTCCAACCCCGTGTTGGGCTGCTGGCTCCAGAAGTGGCAGCGGCAAAATGGGGAGTAGGGATATGAACAACTAGTCGACTCACTAGTCGACTAGTCGCTTCCCCACTGCTTGCTGCCTCGACGTAGTGCTGCCGCTTTGAAACGCCACATGCAGCCCGCGGCCAGCTGGGGACTCCAGCTTACCCTGGGCTCCATGTGACGCTGCCGCCTTGAAACACCGTGGGGAGCAGCACGGGGCCAGTGGGAGACTGCTTGGGTCCCCCGCTGGCCCCGTGCTCCCTGCAGTGCTTTCGCTTTTGAAGTGTAGCAACAGCCCTGGGGCTGTTGCTACACTTCTAGGCGGAGGCACCCTTATCAACTAATCAATGCAAATTGCATTGACTATTAAATTTAGATTAATGGGCTAATTGAACATCCTTAATGGGGAGACCTGCTGGCTTGTGGGCTGGGAGTCAGCAGCATCGCATGGGACTGGAAGCAGCAGCCCCCTGCCACTGGTGCTGCCGCTTCTGCGTGAGGCTACTGTCTACTTTCTCCCAGCCCATGTGGGCTAGAAGCCCTGCAGAGCTGGAGCAGCCCTTCATGGGCATCAGGTTCTCCCAGGTAACAGTTAAATGTTACCCAGTAAGCATCATCCTACCAGGTAATTGGTTAAATGGTTACTGGTTCACATCCCTATGATCACCAGTGCCTACGAGGCATTTTACTATACATCAAGTCAGCAAACCATTTCTTCAAAGGTTTATCAGTCACCATAAGTAGATAAAAAAATCTGGCACATCAATTTTTTTAAGCTGACAGAAACTTAAGGATTTGACTTACCTGAATGAACTGCTTTAACTGTGCACCATTATTCTGATATCCATCGAGGTTTAGCACATTATCGGGAAATTCCATCACCATCTAAAACAAGAAAAAAAAAAAAAAAAAAGACCTCTCAGAACATAGTCCAGATGTCACTTTATTCTACTTCCTTTATTTAAATAAAAAAAAAAAAAAAAAGCATGTTCAGCTGTCTATTGAATCCTCATTCTTTTCACATTACAATACTGGAAGCTTTAAACATAAGAGTACTCTATACAGTAGTATCAGAATGGTCAATGCATCCAACTTTTTCTTGGCTACATCTAAACTACACCCCTCTGTCAGCAGAGGGATGTAAATTAGACGCATTGAAAGTACAAATGAAGCCAGGATTTAAATATCCTGTGCTTCATTTGCATAATGACAGCTGCCGCTTTTTTCCAAAACGGGCTTGGGGAGAGGAGAGAAAATGTGGCAGTTTAGACAGGGCATTCCCTCAGGAGTACAGGATCTTTCAAAATGGGGCATTTCTGTAGAAAATGCCCCGTCTAAACTGACTTTTTTTCCCGAAAAGCCCTGTTTCGAAAAAAAGCGGCAGCTGCCATTATGCAAATGAAACACGGGATATTTAAATCCCAGCTTCATTTGCACTTTTGATACGTCTAATTTACATCCCTCTGCCGACAGAGGGTTGTAGTTTAGACGTAGCCTTTAGAACATGCATTTTTCTAAAACATTTCTTTAGAAAGTAGCAACAATTGTTAGGTTAGGCAGCAATGTTTATATTACTAATATGATCTGCAATACTTGAAGCAATGCTTCAGTTAAAAAAAAACAACAAAAACCAAAAAACAAACACCCAACACATTACTCAAGGAAATGGGATATCCCAAGACCCCATGGTTCAACTACAGAAAAAGAATTATGGAAGCACATATATGACAGTTTAATCACATCACAGTCTATTCTCACAAATTATCATTTTTAATTTGACAAGATAATCCAAAGGCACTTTACAGCTCTTTGGGTAACTGTAGTTGCAATTCTCAAGCAGTGCTAAGCAAGATGTGAAACTCAGATAGCTATGTGGTAACTGGAGAATTAATCTCATACTATTTCTTGCTTAATTATTTACCATGCAGCATGGAACCCGAAAGATTAAGGTGATGTGGTATTCACTTGTGGTGCCATTGCTAACAAAGAACTAAACACCATTTTTAAATAATGAAATGCATTAAGAACTATTTTGCACCCAAAAACTCAGCAAAATATTTTCCTGTTTACTAAGTAAAAGTTCCCTCAATCCAGTTAGTATTTTAAATTTCAGTATATCACATCATGGTTTGGGAGTTTCAATAGGCAATTGTTCTACCATTTTAATAAGGGTGCACAAATAAATTGTCTAGAATAAAATATTTTTTTACCAGTTGCAGAACAAAAGTCTTTTCCATTAGAATTCAAATTGCTATTCCCTACCTTCATTCCAGTCAACAAAACACAGAATAGGACATCTTCATAGGTACAATTAATACCAAGATGTTCCACAGTTCCTCCAATATGTACCACAGATAGCAGAAATGCAGAAAACTAATCTGTTAATCTTTTGCAAGCAGTCCAAGTTTGTGTATTTTTAAATACTATTTACTTAAACATAACATACTACAATTCCGCTCTTACTCTAGTAGCTTACCAAATCACTAAGTTTCTTCCTCTTACTACTTGTGGGCTTTAAATTTCATTCAACAACCTTGCAAAGAGAATGAGAATCTCCACACACCTACCCAGCTAACTAACTACTAAAAGGACTGAAGACCTGGAGATGCAACTGGCTCGAGGTGTGTAGAACCTTGAGTCTGCACAGAGCCCCACTAAATTAAGTAAGTACCAGCCTGCACAGATTTCTTTATGGAATCAGGGCCCACATCAGTTCAAATTCAATCCCAAATGCAGACTTGATTTAAAGCAAGGATGTTTACTTCCAACCAAAATAATGTTTTAAACATGAAACCTGCTTCAGTGTTTGTATCTGAAACTGCAGCATGGAGAGGCAAAGAAAGACTGACATGGAAAAAAAGTGAAGTTTGCTTAACTGATTTTTATTTACCAACATAGAAATGCAGAGAAGTCAAATTTATTTTTAAAATTCAGTTTCAGGAAGCTTTGCAATTGTAACTTTACAAATTGTAATTTAACTGAAATCTGTTGTTACAGTCCCTTTAAATTGAACTATTCGCGGATATAACATGTCAACTCTAAAAACGAAGCAATTTGCTTCCATTTTCCTTTTCGTCAACTTTTGCCTCTTCTCTTTAATTAGCTAGAGGTGAGGGGAGCATTCTTCTGAATTTCTCATTCAACTTCTGCTTCCCCCACAAACACTAACACCAACTCAAGAGCACTGATGTATCTCCCTTTAGGGTGAGCCTATACTGCCCTTTCTGCTTGAAAGTGGTTGCTTGAAGGATAATATCTATTCTCCCTACCTAGAAAGCAAGGCCTAGAAAACACCTTTGTTCCATTCTAATATGTGCCAGCATTAGAATGCTAATGGTTTGTTCTATTCTTTGTGCAATCATTTTTCTACTTTGTGCCATTTATGGTTTCTACTCTTTTTGCACCCTCTTGCGAGCAGCAGTATGTCCATTTTTGGTGCAGGATTCTATGTTCGAACAGTGCCTGGCACAATGGCGGAGGCCTGTATGTGCTACTAGAATATAAAAAATTGTTGCCTTAGATCAGGGCTACTCAACATTGTGGCCCGTGGCACCTTGAGCTGCTTCCCAGGCCGCTGTCTGCCTCAGCACTGGGACTCCAAGCGGCCACGCCAAGCTGCAAGGCTTTGAGCCAGGCCGCGTATGCAGGAGCTGCCAGCCAGCGGGGAGGTGGGGCAGGAGGCAAGAGGTAGCAGTAGAGCACACCTGCTGTATCTGTCCCAGCAGCAGCGCATCCCCACAAGTAGAGCTGCACAGCGCGGCACTGAGACAGTCCGCATCGGCACACGCATGGGAGCTGCCCGGGGGCCGCAAAGGCAGCGGCAGAACACGCTTGCTGCGTCTGCCACAGCAGCAACACCTGACAGCAGCAGCGCCTCCCCGTGAGCAGAGCTGCACAGCGCGGCACTGAGACAGGTTGCATCGGTGAATGCACAGGAGCTGCTGGCCAGCCGGGGGTAGCAAGAGGCAGCAGGGGAGCCGAGCAGTGAGAGACGTGGCGAGGCGGCGGCAGAGCCAGGCAGCAAGGCTGGGGTGAGAAAGGTCTGTGCTAGGCTTGGGTAGGGTTACCATATGTCTGTTTTTTCCTGGACGTCGCCTTGTTTTCACATGTTAAATCACCGTCCAGCCAGGTTTTTAGAAGGCAAAAAATGTCTGGGAGTTTTTGCCCTCCAAAGGGGATCAGGGAGGGGGTGGCGGCACGTGCTTTCAATGGACCATTCACAGCCGCTCTGCACACAGGCCCCAGCACCAGGAGGGAAAAGCGCATGGTTCTGGTGAGACCCAGGACGTTACCCTTCATCCCGCTATAAATTATGTCCCCAGCACTGTGAGAGGAAAAGGGCATTTAGTTAGAGCAGGGAGGTTGGGGGTGCTCTGGCTCTGGGGGAGAGGAAGGGCATTGGGTTGGAGCAGGAGGGTTGGAGGCTGCCTGGCTCTGGGGGAGGTGTGGGTGCATTGGATTAGAGCAGGGGGGTTGGGGAGGTACCTGGCTCTGTGAGGGGCACTGGATTGGAGTGGAAGGGCTGGAGGGTGCCCAGTTCTGGGGGAGGGCAGAGGCACTAGGTTAGAGCTGGGAACTGGGCGTTAAAACTTCTAGCTTCTTTCCTTTCTTCTAGGTGGGTCTGTTGGTTAGATTTGGGGGTCTAGTCTCTGCTCTGTGAGGACTGTAGGAGCTGGTGTTTGGTGGGGCAAGCAGGGGAAAGGAAGGGATTCTGGAAAGCAGGACTCCTGGATTCCTTTTCTAGCCATGCCATTTCTCCCCTCGGTGCCTTTAACTTCACATTGATTGTACTTATATTTCAGTAAATATTGTATTGGCAATTATTGTTTGTTTTGTTAAAATTGTGAAGACAAAACAAAAAAGTAGTCAATATATCAATATAACGGCCTTCTGTTGACATGTGTTTTAGTAGATAAATTGTTAACCTGTCATGGCTCATTAAAAATGCTGTCATATGGGTGGAAATCGGGTAAATATTGCGTTTTATTAATATCAGCAGAACTGACTTAAATGGGGCCTGCGTGCTGTGTAGTCTTGCCTTAATCTTTGTATTCATGCCCATCAGTGTAAAAGAAGCTATTTGCATATATTTACATATATTTGGATATATGTGTAATTACACTTACGTTGCGGCCCTCGGCATGTGCTGTGAGTATCATGGCCCCTGGGGCTCCAAAGTTGAGTAGCCCTGCCTTAAGTCATATATCCTCTGCACATTAATACCACATATGGCATTCAACCTTGATGCACATAGCAATCCACACCAGCAGCCTGAAATTGACAATCTTTGTCTGTGTTAACATCTTACTCCAACTGGGAACGTGCTATGTACCAGAGTACCAGCATGATCTGCTGCTATGAGTGAAGAAAGGCCAATAAGTAATTTCTGTCTTCCTCTCCACCATCAGAGGATGCCCTCCAAGGCTCCTGAACAATATAGCAAAACTGTCAAAGATCAGATCTGTTCAGGCAGCTAATGGATGACATTCTATGGACAGGAGCAACAGCAGTGACAGTCAGTTCCTGAGGTAATGAAATAGAAGACCAAGTGCCCACAATACCAACTCAAATCCACCTTCACCAGAAATCATAGAGTATGTTATTTTCATAAATTGAAAATGTAAAATATTTTAAACTTTTCAGCAATTTCTACCTAAGTTAGTGCACTAGCTTTTAAAGAGGCAAAATGATTCTGCATCTATTAGGAATGTGAAAGGTTAACCGGTAAGCATCATCCTTAATGGGTGATGCTCACTGGTTCTGGTCACCTGGTGGGAGCTGCAGCAGCTACCCGCCCACCGTGGGCAGGAGGAAACTCCAGACCCACAGGGCCAGTCATGAACAGGGGTTGCACTGACGTCCCAAGCAGCCTCTATCCATCATGGGCCCAGGCACCCCACCTGCAGGGACTGCTCCAGGCCCCCCACCTGCACCCCCTTTAATCAGTTAAATAATATGTTTAACCAGTCAACCAATTCAAGGGGATTTTACATCCCTAGCATCTATGCAGGTTCTATGCCATTTTATCATCATTCCAAGATGATGCAGTAAGTTTCATCACATTTTACTTCAAATATTTTTACTTCAAACATATTTCCCTTCTGTCACTTCACTGCTTTGTTTCTAAATTTCAGGTAGAGTTTAAGCCTGCATAATATCTTACAAAGATGCAGACATTCTTTACCACCTACATTAAGAAATTTTAGATGGGTTATTTAAAGGCTGTTAATTTGATATAAATAGATTTTTTTTTCATTAAAACACTACAACTAAGCTTGGCAGACAACTGAGGAACATGCACTCTTTTTATTCTGTATTTGAGAATTAATTATAGATGCCTGAGACCTAGGGGGCATCACTGTCTCCCATCCCAGAGATCATCCAACTGCTATTCCCATAACTCTGTTAAAGAAGAGCTTCCAGAATATGTAGAATTTTTTTTTGGTAACTTAATAACAGAAAGAGAATTAGACCCACAGTAATGTTTCTCTGTAATGAAAATGATTACACTTACACAAATACCTTTCAGCCAAAGGGTTCAAAAAATAATTTACTGCTATATAAAAAAATCTTTTCAATCATAAACGCTCTCCTGCATGGAGCATCTTGGTAGCCTACCTCTTGTTTAAAAGCACAATGACAGCCTGATGGCAATAAACACCACTAACTGTTAAAACAGAAAGCAAAAAATATTTCAGCCCACTGAAATAAGGGATTTTAGATAAGCACAATTTAAAATTAACCAGCAAGACTTCCCTGGCAAGTCTGTATCTTGCTCTGGTCATTGTACTTTAAAAAAGAGAGACACACAAGAACCAGGAGACATCTAAAGCCTTGCCTACACTTTCAAGTGGTCACCAAAAAACTCTTTTTGGCAACAAAACCCGGAGAGCATCCACACTGCAATATGATAAGTGTCATAACAAATGCCCAGTTTTGGAGATAAAAAACTTTTATTCCGCATAAGACTTTTGTTTCTCCCCATCCCTTTATTGTTGACAATTTTGCAACAAGTACTACTGTAGGTTTTTTGTCGAGTTTATTGACCTCCAACATGTTTCCCACAATGTTTGATTAGATACTCTGGCCAGCGCTTTGAACTCTGCTGCTCTCAGCCAAGTAAACAGGTAAATGTATGCAGCCCTTCCACTTGCAAACTAGGGATATTAAATTGCAGTTAATCAACTAATCGAGTAGTTGATGGAATTTCCATCGACTACTTGATTAGTTGATAAGGAAGGGGTGCTCACAACCCCATTGTGGCTCTGCAGTTTAAATGTAGTAGGAGCCAGACGCATGCAACAAACCCGCTCCTACTACATTTAAACTACAGAGCATATGCTTATCAGGTAGTCGATTACTCCCTTACATTCCTACTGCAAATCCCAGGATCTTTAAAAATCCATTTCCTTGTGTCTGGCTAATTGTGTAGTGGTCCTCATGGAATCTTCTCAGGGAAACAGGGATGGCTATCACTCAAAACACTCTCCTGCATGGAGCATCTCAAGAGTTTTTGGATCTTATCAATGTGTAGGGTGAAGAATTGGTGCAATCACAGCTGCAAGTGACCTGTAGGAAATGGGACACATACAGTCACATTTCTCAAGTGCAGTGTGAGAAGAGGTATGAACTAGATACCCTACAAATGCAGAACCAAGAAAGGAACTCCAGCAAGCAAGAGAGAAGGAGGTGGTGGCAGACAGTCAATCTGATGCTACACCCACAAGACGACATTTGTATAAAAAACTGGATGCGTCCACAACCAAGAAGCATTTGGATACTTCCTATAGCACAGATTAAGAAATAGGATTTAACCCTAAAACGGAAGTTATTGATGAAGAGACAGAAGTGGACAAGTAGGTGGGGCTCAATCTGGTGACAACCTGTGAGCCAGTCAATGAGGAATTGTTCTCAAGTCCCAATGTTTGAGAGGACTCACCAACTGGACATGGAGCAAGGGAAGATATGCAGGGTCATTTGCTGGGCGCCGTGGCTATGCAGGGCAGTAAGTCACTGTGTATTACAGCAGGATGGGGGTTGGGTGGGCCAGGCCACAGCTTCAGAAGTTGCTCTTCCAGCCAGGAGTGGGGACAGGGTCTGGGGTGCGGGACAAATGGAGGCTGTATGTCTGTAAGCTATCTAAGCCCTGCCTCGGTCTCTGCCTGATGTACTCAATTTTCCTCTCAGAGATTCTATGGCAGAGCTGCCATTCCCCCAGAGCCATGTTACAACACTCTCCCAAACCATTCCTTATATATACTGTGCTGCCAGAACCAAGGCGGCACAGAGTTTGGCAGCATAAGGAGCGGGGCACTCTCTGCCCATATGCAGAAGCTAAGCCGGGGCTTGTCTATTAACCTTCAGCAGGGATATGTCAGCCAGAATAATCTCCCACTTTACCCCCACCTTTAAAACTCACCATGATCAGAGGATCTGGAGAGATCTGTGTTTGCCTCTAGTGTAACAAGAAGTGGCAAGTTTTGTTCAGAGATATGGATGCTAGTGAAAAGTTACAATCTTTATCATGAATACTACAGTCACTCTATTGTTAATGTTACTTTTCCAGACCAGACCTTAAGAAGTCAGGCAAGTTCACCAGCAGACAGACTCCATCAACTAAGGAAAAAACCACGGAAGTTGGGGGAGGATCTGGTCAAGGATGCGTTGAGTCATTCAACGCTTCAAACAGAGAAAAGGAAGCAAAGAAGAGTCAGAAGCAAGATCACAAATCACTGAGCACATCCTAAAGCTCTTGGAAGATCAAAATGAGATCAAATGTCTGATCAAGATGCTGAGCACACAACCAAAGGCCTCACTGTTAACAAATGCACAACTCTATTCACAGCAACCCTCCTTCTACACCCACACATTCATTTTCACAATCAAGCAATGTTTTCTTCCCAAGCAAACTTCACTCCCTGTGAAAGCAGCTGTGTCTTTGACAGCTGGACGTTAACACCATGGTGCGGTTTTCCATTAATCCTTACCACCGAGCACTGTGACTGAAAGACATATGTGATGCAGGTTTCTATGAGTATATATTGCGTGACAAGACCCACACCAATCACTCTGGCCCCTGTGGAAGCCTGAAATATCCCTTGAGTTTCATGGGAATGCCTCACTCAGGATTTGCATACAGATGTTAAGTAGCGGTTAATTAGCTAATCGAGTAGTTGATGGAATTTCCATCCACTACTCACTTAGTTGATAAGGGGGGGTGAACTTGCTACCTCCACTGCAGCTCTGCAGTTTCAATGCAGTAGGAGCCAGGCGAGCAGGCAGTCCAGCTCTTACTACATTTAAACTGCAGAGCTAGAGCAGGATTAGCTTCTGGGAGTGGAGTGAGTCAGGACTAAGCAGTCCCAGCTCATGGCTCCGGGACCGCTGTGGCTCTGCCTCTCCTGCCCCTTCCCCTGCACTGTGGAGATGGTGCTCCGGGGAACTGGCTTTTAAACCAGCTCCCCTCAGCACCGGCTCCTGCTTCCCTCCCTTGCTGCCTCTGATACAGACGCAGCAAGGGAGAGGAAGCAAGGGGGAAGGGAGCGAGTAGTCGAATAGTGCCTAAGCTTATCAGGTAGTCAACTACTCGAGTAGTCACTTACATCCCTAGATGAGCAGTGGGATGAGGCAAGGAAGCAATCCCAACACACAGAAATGTTAGTGCCCCTCATTGTCAAAGTGGTTCCTCAGAGCCTCCCGGATACCAATAACCAGGGCTCAACAAACTGCAGTGAGAGCTACTCGCCAGCCCTGCACCACGCATGCACGCAGCGCCGGTGAATGGGGTGCATGGAGCGACAGGCTGAAATCTACTCACCACGGGCGAGCAGAAACAGCGGTTTGTCAAGCCCTGCCAATAACCATCCTATGGGATCCTCTGACAGCACGAGTGTCTGGCTCTTTAAAGTGTGCGTCCAGGCACTGTATCGCATTGTTCCACCACAGCCCAACTGATATACTTGGAGGCAAGGTGGAGTGGTGCTACAATGAGAATGTGTGTGTTATTGATGACCCCGCCACATTTTGGAAAGCCCATATCAGCAAAGCCAGGCACTATGTCATCCACATTTGCCAGTCACAATCCTACGCAGCAAAATGTGATTTACTGCCCTGCACACTTGCGTAAGTGCTGCCCCAACGACAGACTTCCCCACTCCAAACTGAACGGTAGCAATCTGGAGTTGCCAGCTTCCACAAAGCAATGGCAACAAGCTTCTCTATTGAAGTCTTCCTCCTCTGCTATTAATTGCCTAAGTAGCTCTGCTGCAACGTGCAATGTCCTAAGCACATTGAACACAACCTGGAAGAGAATTGAGGGATCCATGACTGCTCATAGCAGATGCTGGAGTTCGCAGTAAGGACTGCCATTCAAGTAGCGTACAAGTAAACCAGAAGCCTAGAGGTGGCTGATGGGATGGTCTTTCATGTTCCCAAAATGCATAGCGTTACATTGCTCCTTCCTACCATGCTTAGCAACTGAAGGGTACGCCACGTTGCTTTGCTCTTTGGGGGTGCTAACAATATGGCCAGGAAATGTTCACAATGGATGGTAGAAAAGCAGGATCAGTTCTGGCAACTTAGCAAGTCCACATTTTTGTCGCCAAATCTGTCCAGTGTAGCCTCCTCAGAGAAGTAACAAATGCTAAGAAGCAGAAAGTGCCTTCCATATGAAGAGACTGAACTATTTAGTTGAGAGGGGAGAATTGAGGTAGAAGTATACAGAACACCAAATAGCAAAAATACAGCACATCGAGCACTCCTACTTATCATCTCATTATAAAAGCCAGGGTAATCACCATAAGAGAAAAATCAGGAATTTAACATAAAGAGAACTTTTTACACAATACATAATTAACATATATCTGGTGAACATGGATGATATATCAAGGCCAGCAACTTAAGATTTAACACCCCCTCCCCCCAATATTATCCCTATTTTTATCCAATCTATATTAAAGTACCATGCTTCACAGCTAAGCAAATACTAACCAGCTAGGGTAGGAAGACATTGCTCCTATAGGCACACTGTGCTAGGATTTTTTATTATGAGATTTCTTCCACCTTCCATTGAAACACCCAAAATTAAAGTCAGAGAGAGAATGCCAAACCAGATGCACCCCCCACCAAAGTTACATTTAGTTAGTTTGACTGCATTCACCAGATAGAAACCCCCCCCACACACACACAAAACTATAGATTTTAAGAACTGGAGTAGTGCAGGGAAAGAGAGTCCAACCAAACCATCAAGCAATTGCAAGGAGAACTGTACAAAGGATAATGTTCTGATGCAGGACCAAAACAACATCAACATCTCTAAGCTATCTTGTTTGAAATTTAAATTTACCAACAATCCACATAATCTTCTCACTCATTTTAAAACGTGACTCATATTTGGCCAGCTTTGTTTGATACCCTAGTTTCATGATTCACTAATTTATTAATCCTGTATTATTAAAATATTGTTTTGTCTCACTTTAGGCTAGATTGAGATACATGCCTACTGCTTCTTGGAAATAGTACATACATGTGTCCCAAATAAGACAAGTATTTTCTGATTTTGTCATTTATATTTTTCTAAAGCAGTCTAGAGAAAAAAAGCCACATTGACATATTAAACATAAGTCACTGAAAGTGTTATCAAATCCCAAAGATTATGGCATTGGGAGAGCTCAGCGGAGGAGTCTAAGAGGCATGTCTAAAGAGAAAGGCCTTGCCTAGGAATTGCAACATATTGTCTGTCTATGTGGTAACTGCTAGGTGCACAGCTAGATACATGGAGATAAGGTGTTACTGGTGCAGCAGAAACTCACTGTAAGGGTGTCATCTATGTAGAGGGGGATCTGCCTCTTTTCAAAGGGAAATTCCTCCTCCCCGTCTCTGCAAACTGCAACCAGCCGCGCCATCTCTGCTACTGCTGTTGCTGCTTCCTCTCAGCGTCAGCCTGCAAACAGCCAAGCCCCAGAGAAGTAAATAAGAGCTCTAGTTCTACAAAACACTTTCACCAGCAGGGGAATGAGTCTGCTTTATCAGCTCGCCTGATTCTACACGCCACATTTAAAATCGCAGATTTCCAGGGACCACTACCAGAGACACACCCTGCCCAGCCCAGCCTACACCCAGTTCCTCAAGAGAGGTCACTCCGTCTCGGGTCGGGAAGAAACTCAGATGGGTGAGAAATGGGACTTCAGGTGTAAAGACTGGGAAATGCGACACAGCAAAGGGGAAGGGGAGAGCAGGATTAGGGCGGAGTAAAATCTTGACCGTTTCTTGGGGGTTAACCAAATCAAGGGGGGGGGGGACACGGAGGCAAAGCAGGGCAAGTCTGCCCAGAAATATCTAAGCGCTTCCTAGGCCTCACTCCCTCTTCCTAGGGGCGCACGACGACGGGGGAAAGAACCCGCCCAGGCTGTCAACGGGCCTTCCTTAGCCCTCAAGTCGGGGGGAGGATCCGCCCATGCCTTGGCGGGGCTCGGCCCCTTCTCCGAAGCGGCCAGCACCGTGCAGCAGAACCCGCCCCCTCTGTGCACGGGGTTCAGCGGAGCCACCCCACAGCGGCTTCCCTGGACAGCGGTTATATAAGGAGGCGGCTCCTCTCCGCTAAGCCCCGCTCCTGGACCTTCCCCCTCCACGCATCAGGCTCTGGCCCCCCCCCCCAGTGCGTCGCCTCCTCCCTCCCGCCAGCGCAGCCCCCGCCCCGCCTCTGCGGGAAGGAGTGTGTGTGTGGGGGGTCCCCGCTCCTGTCGCTGCCCCGAGCACGGACCACAGCCCCTGCCAGCGCCGCCGCCCAGGAGCGCCCTGCCCCCGCGGGCCGGGAAGCGGAGGCGGCCGCGGCCTCTCAGGCCCAACCCCCCCCGGCGCAGTCAATGCCCTGCCCTGGGGGCAGCTCAGACCGGAGCCAGCCGGGTTCCCGACAGAGGGGCGCGCCCCTCCCGCCAGGCCTGGCCCCTCCCACCGCGCTCCCGCCGGCCCGCTCAGGCCGCCCCCGGAGAGAGAGGGGGGGGGGGCCTTTACCGGCTCCTCCGCGCGTCCGCCGCCTCAGGCGCTGTGACAAGCCAGCGGGCAGCCCGGGCCCCAGCGACAGCGTCTCCTCGGCGCCTCCCCCTCCCCGCAGGCGGCGGCCCCACCAGCCCGGCTCCGGCCCCGCCTACCTCTCGCGAGAGACCGCGGCCCAACCGCTCCCCACCCGGCCCTGGGCCGCGCCCGCCTCCGCCTGAGGGGAGCGCCTGCCCCGTGGCTACCCGCTCGGCTCCCCCCCCCCCCCGGGCGGCGGCGAGTCCCGCCCAAGCCGCGCCCCCAGCCCCCGACGGACCTTTCCCTTCCGCCACCGCCTCCTGCTGGGCCACGGAGCCTCCCCCCCCCCAGCCGGCTTCGGCGCTCGCGAGGGGAATGGGGAGCCTCGGAGGTGTCACAAATACCCGCGGGGCCCAGCGCCCGGCTCCTTCCGCCGCCTCGGGAAATAGTCCGCCCCTACGGGAGTCGGCCCCCGGCCGGGGACGGGGCTAAGTGCCCGAGCGGAAAGGGGGGCGGGGCAAGGTGGGGAGGAGCCCCGCTGGGGAGGGATTGGGTGTGGGGAAGGCCCCCCTCTTTTGAGGGCACCTACAGCCCCCCAGAAGTGAGGCACCCAGCTGGGTGTACACACCCCTGGAGGAGGGCTCTAGGGGGGGACTATCGCACAGGGCCCCTCCCAGACACCCCCTGGCTTGGCGGCTTTGTGGGCCGTGGTTATGCTGATCAAAGGCCACTAGAAAAACGATCTAGTCTGGCCACGCTTATAGGGGTCCTTTTCCCTGGCCCTAGCACTTATGCAGGTATAAGGGTGTCTACACGAGGGCTATGTCTACACTCGCGGCTTCTTGCACAAGGACGGCCGTTCTTGCGCAAGTATCTGCAGAGCGTCCACACTGCCCGCCCGCGCTTGCACAAGTAAATTTACAGTACGGCGTGGTAAGAGAGGGCTCCTTGCGCAAGAGCTACGCTCTTTTTTAACAGGTGTAAGCTCTCGTGCGCCGGGCTCTTGCGCAAGAGGGCAGTGTGGACGCCGGCAGGGATTTCTTGCGCAAGAAAGCCCTGTGTCTAAAATTGCCATCAGAGCTTTCTTGCGCAAGAGAGCGTCCACACTGCCATGGGCGCGCTTGCGCAAAAGCACAGCTCGCACATGGCAGTGTGGACGTTTTCTTGCGCAAGACTTCTTGCACAAGAAGCCGCGAGTGTAGACATAGCCTAGGGCTTTTATTGGTATAGTTATGTCCGTCAAAAAAAACCACACCTTCAACCAACATAACTGTCCATAAAGGTGTAGACCTAGGCTCCGTCTACACTGGCACTTGACAGCACTGTAACTTCCTGGGTCGGGGTGTGAAAAAACACACTTACACGTACCTGAGCACAGCAAGTTACAGCGCTGTAAAGCACCAGTGCGAACCGGGCTCCCCTCATGGACATGGTTTACATAAGAGTGCTGGGAGAGCTCTCCCCCAGCGCACCTGCCTTGGCCACACTTTCAGTAGACAAAGATCAGGTCTGAGGTTGTATCTCGGGGGCAAAAGGAGGAGGTGTTCCATCATGTTAGTGGAGTCAGGTTGGTTTAACATAGTTGAAAAAACTCTTAATGCCAGCGAGGAAACAAGGTAAGATGTCTGAAGCTATGCTCTAGCCTAAATTTTGTCTTGAGCAGTTTGTCATGTGTGATGGGCACACCATTTGCCGTGTTTATATTAGATTTTTCTAGCATGTGACAAGGTCATGCCTTTAAGACAGTGTTTCTTAAACCGTGTTCCAGTGGGAGGTGTGCCAGGGAGAAGAACAGAATTCAAAATGACCACCCTTAAAGGGGCAGGTGACCTTTTTTTTGGGGGGGTGGGGGGGGGGGGTCAATAACTTTCCCCTGACCCTTTTTTCCCTCAATAACTTTCCCCCCAACCCTTTTCCTCTCCCCGACCTTTTTTTTTTTTGATCAACAAAAAATCCTTGGTGTTCCTCATAAAAAAAAAATTATTGTTTGGTGTTCCTCGGTCTTAAAAAAGTTTAAGAAACACTGCTCTAAGACCTAGCTGTAGAGGTACTGGGCTTACCACCACCCACCTACAGGGCTGCTTATGTGTTTCACCACATTATACAGGGCTTAGGGTTATGGTAATAACAGGGCTTTTCAGTCAGATTAAACCAAATCTTGAGCTAATGTAACTGAAAAACATCCTTGCGCAAAATAAGGCCTAAGGGGGAAAGAAAGGGCTTCCTCTCAGAAATAAACACACAGACCCCCAATCCTTGAAAGAAGACATAAGGCTATGCATGTGACAAAGTGGGGTTTTGCCCATGAAAGTTTATGCCTAAATAAATGTTAGTCTTTAAGATGCTCCAGGACTCTTCATTGTTTTTGCAGATACCGACTAACACGGCTACCCTTCTGATACTCAAGGCCAGGGTAAAGAGCTCCATCCCAGCTCTAAAACTCTGTGTTTGTGGCATCAGTTATGAAAGTAAAAAAAAAAATTGCTTGAGCCGTGGTACTTTTTCCATTTAAAATTAAGCACTGGGTGAGACTCTCCTAGGGTGTACAAAGAGGGTAAGATGAAACAGCAATCAGAAAGTTGGCAAAAGAAGGAGAGAGAGTTGAGAGCTAAAAATCCCGGCATTTTATGTGATTGCTGGTGAAGGTAGAGGTGAAAATGGAAGTGTGGAATAGGAGTTAAAATAAGAACTAGGTTTAATTCTCATCTGATGCCTGTTTGCAGTGTCACTTGGGACTAATTAGTTAACTTCTCTAGCCTTGTGTACATCATGAAAAATAGCTGTTGCTGCTAACAGATTACCATAGATGCCATTGAACTGATGCTGAACATGGTTTGACTTCAGTATAGGCAGGAGATAACTTATTCAACACCACTTCAGAAACCATGGCTAAAATTTATTCAGTCTGAGATTCTCCTACCATGCTTATTGAGGCCCCATATATTCTGACCTATAGTCTCCAGCAGGGGCATTGGATTCTGCTGTACACTGGTGCCACAAACAGAAAACTCATTTCTCATTAGAAAGATATGGGTCATTTTTTGCCCAATGTCTCATTCCCATTGTGCCAGCTTCTCTTTCATCTCCTCAAATCATCAGGCAGGAGTTAACATGAACAGCTTTTTTGATCAAAGAACTCTGCTTTGCAATTTTTTTTAATGTTGCCCCCACCCCCCCGAAACATGGTTAGCTATCTGTAACTATTCATGGACTAAACATTCTGTCCCAAAAACTGTGCTGATTGCCTCAGGCCAGAAATTGCTATGCTTGTTATTGACAATAACTAACATGAATTAATTGGCACTCTCACTAATTCAGAGCTGAATGACTTACTTTATATAGCTTTAAAAATGGGTGACTGACCCATCATGTGGAGTTCTGCCATCTTCCATGTACTATGAATAGTTCATTGTTGGGACTGTGACATCAGAGATAAAAGAGCCAACTACATCCCCTATTTCATAGTTTATTTGCATACCACAATCCTATTGGTTTACAGGGATCAATTGCAAGTCTTTTTCATTACACAAACCAAGCCTCTAGTCCAGCAGTCAACAACATGCTCCTGGACTTGAACCAATGGATGGTCAATGGAACTCTACATAGATACAGCAGGGCTCCTAGGGTACATCTGCTCAGCAATTAAAAACGTATGTTTGTCCCAGGTCATCTGACCCAGGCTGCAGGACTGTAATATTATTGCGTAGATGTTCCAGCTTGGGCTGGAGCCTGAGCTTTGTGACCCCACGAAGCGGGAGGGTCCAAATTAGCTGAACAGAGCCCTTTGTGGTTATGCTGTGGGTCCTTTATTCCTGGAGAGACATACTCCTACACTCTACGTGTAGATTGAGGCCTAAACCTTTGCTCAGCAAAATGCTATTTAAATATTACCTTACTCAGCATGCTAGATGTAGTTTACTGCTTGTACTAACAGACAATTTATCTTTATCATGTGCATTTACGTTCCTTTTCTGCACCTAGGCAGAGTTCAGTGGGGGATCTGGAACATAAGCCCCAAACACCACGAGTCACTCTGAGTTTATGATGGAGGCCCTAGTTTGGTTGTTACCTAAACTAACACTGGAATCCTTTAAAATAAATATGTACTTAAGGTTACCAGAAAATTGTACTATGAGCTATTATGATGGGTAAAGATTACATTAAGATTACATTGATAGCGTATAGGCATCCCAAAGATAGTGAAGGAAGGTCTGCTCTTATTCAGAACATAAAAACGGCCATACTGGGTCAGACCAAAGGTCCATCTAGTCCAGTATCCTGTCCTGCAACAGTGGCTAATGCCAGGTGCCCCAGAGGGAATGAACAGAACAAGCAGTCCCTTCCACCTACAGTATATAATTAGCAACTGAAAAGAACAAACAAAAATCCCAGCTGACCAATATAGTCCTTGGCTTTGAGTCTGCAGTTGGATTTACATACGCAAAATCCCACATCCCTCCTTAATCCCACTGTATGAAGTAGAGCTCTACAGCACAAGGCAAGTCTGTCTACATGCATCTGTTTGATAGAATGGGACCTCAATTTCTAACGTTTTTTGAGACTTGCTATGTTAATTTAGGCAAACTTCAATTATTGGCCATATTCTTCACTGTAAGTTCATTGAGTCAGTGCAGTAAGGATGAAATGGATGGACTCTTTAGTTCATAAGAATCTGAACAAAGATGCGTTAAACAAGTTTTTACCATTTGTATTGCATTTCTAAGGTATTACTGAGTGTCTCATAGTCTGTAATGGATTTATGAGATAGAAAAGTATTGCTATCTGCAGTTTACAGATAAGGAAATGAGATACACGTGACTTGACCAAGGTGTGTCAGAAATATTGTGGCAAATTGAACCTGGGTTTTCTAAATGCCTGGATAAAATCCTAAATCACTGAATCCTCTTTCCTTAGTTGGTTTATATGCTAATGAAAATTATCATAAAATGTTCATAAGTAAAAGGATTTCAGCTGGCAAAATACAGTTCTAAGTAAGCTGTGATTTAAAATAATGACTTCAGGGAATAGTGAGCAGGGTTCAGCATCCTTAGTTTTAAAATAAAGATGAAAGACATTGAGCCTTCCCATCAGTATTTTTATGGTACTCTGTCAGACCATATTTAAAGAAAGTTCCACCGCGCCCTTAAAAAAAAAAAGCAGCCATGTAGCTTGTTATATACTGTACACCAATTTCCAGTAAAAAGCTTTATTAATCAGTAGTTGTTGTAGGGACCAATCTGTTTTACATTTGTTTTATCCAGGTTTTTATATTATAGCTATATCGGAGTGCATATGTAGGCCCCAGTCCTGCAGAAAATTATGCATGTGCTTAAGTTTATGCATGCAATGAATGACTCGCACTGAAGGCAAAGGATCTATAAATGTCTAAAGCTAAGCATATATAACTTTGTAGGATTGGAACCAGTTTTAAAATATTTATTTATTCAATATAATTTACCTTATACAGGTTGGACCTCTCTGGTCTGGCACCCTTGAGACCTGAGTGGTCCCAGGTAGGGGACTTTGCCAGATCAGGGAAGGTCATTTCTGGGCCCCCCCACCAACGGTCCCTCCCGCCATGGCCTCACTGCCAGCTTCCAGCCCTCCATGGGACTCTCTGGTTCTGAACATCTGTGGCTTTTCCGGACCAGGGATGTTGCCAGACCAAAGAGTCCTGGTTAAGAGAGGTTCAACCTGTATAAAATAATTGGTATAAATAAGATATTAGACAAGGCTTTAAACTGGTAATTGTAGATCTGTCTATATTTAGACTATTTTCTTACCTCTTTCTAGGGATATAAAATCCAATATAATTGGTTTACCCGGTTAAACATTGTTTAAGTGGTTAACAGATTAAAGGGGGGGGGAGGGGTGTCAGGTCATTCCAGCCCTGTTCACCCCACCTGCTGGGTGAGGATATGATTTGGTAAATATAGGCTTGAAAGTATTAGGATTTTTTTTTTCAATAGATGGCAGTAAACGCCAATTTCACTATCACCAAATAAATCAACAAATCTTTCCAGCAATAATAGAAATGTAGAGATAGGCATAGTAAGAAAAATGGAATTTGAAAACTTAAAGACTTTGATTTAAGGAAATTTGCCTAGTATATTCCCATGTTATGTTTACAATGTGTGCATTAATGGCTATAAAGCTTTAACATCTTGAATCTCAGGGTCTACTGTCATTAAATGGTCTGATCTTCCCCAATGCCTGCTCGCCATGATTTCCCACAACTGTGAACATTTATATAGATAAAAATA
Organism: Rafetus swinhoei; assembly: GCA_019425775.1. Classification (NCBI taxonomy): domain Eukaryota; kingdom Metazoa; phylum Chordata; order Testudines; family Trionychidae; genus Rafetus; species Rafetus swinhoei. The sequence continues at coordinate 7,949,473 of CM033445.1, read as the reverse complement.
CAAAAAGTGTTTAAAACCCATAATTTTGCACAACTGAAGATTTAAATTAGTAATCATAGGAAAAATGCTTAAAAACAAACACTGATATATTAGAGGTCAATTTTTATTTATTTTTTTTACAAAAAAAGAATCCTGTCAAGCCTAGATATAAATCATAAATACACAGTATACTACCAATAATGTGTCTGCACAAAGAGAAATCTAAGACAACATTTGTATTTTCCATTAAAACAATCACTTAAGCATGGCTAACAGTGTTTAACAAAATATACATTTTACTTGAGCACCTAAGATACAAAGTATTAGAAATCAAGTCACCACCATTTTAATATTATATTTTTTGCATGCAATGTATACATAAACAAACAGTTAGTAAACATATACAAGTGTAGCACAAATAAGGTAAATGAGGTATTGCTGTGGATTGTATCTATTGTCATATTCACTATGCCAGTCATGACATTTGCTAGCAAGAAAAAAACTAACTGATTTCTATCAATAGCATTAATTATGCAAATACTTAGCCCCTTTCTTTTGATAGATGTGGGCTCCGACTCATGCTTTGTATTTGTATTAGGTGGTTGTGTAAAATTCCAACAGCAAGGAACTCTAGATCCATTTACCAGAAGTTTTGTAAACACCAAAATAAGATCAGTCACTAAAAAACAGATGAAAAATGTCAGGCACTGAGCAACTGTCCAGATGCAAAAGGACAGATTAGCTATTCTGCGGGACACAGGGTCTATATAAACTTGAGACATATAAAGAAATAGAAAGAGTATAAAAATTGTCAGCAGAAAGAAACATATTACTTCAATCCAATCCTTGACTAAAGTTCTTCTCTTTAATAAATATAACCCCACTTGCACACTAGCCATATAGATAGCCAGATAACCAAGAAGAGAGAACACCCCTTCTCTGTTAGCATTTAAAAATCCAACTCTTGTATCTTTGCCATCACTCCCATATAAAACAAACATCTTTAGACGGGTAGTGTCAAGAATAAGCTGATAAAATACAGCAAGAAACATACCAACAATCCATGATTTGTTGGCTGGAAATAGAGTTAAAATTAGTGATGCTGTCATTCTCACAACTGCTAAAGTGAAAAAAAAATTCCAGTGCACTCCGTACTCTGAAAAATGTTCATGATACTCCACAGATTTAACACTGATCAGTCGTCCCAAGCCAAGAAGAACTAATGGCCAAACAGATAACACCTGTTTAGCCAAACAGGAGAATTTGGATTGCACCATACCTGGTTTTTGTCTAACTTCAGGACAAACGAGAGCATTACCAAAAATAAAAGCTCCTACTCCAAAATCCATAGCACCAGTTCCATAGTTCTCAGTTTTAGCATACCGTCTGGGGTACTGTGGAAAATCCACTGCTAGAATGTTTATTGCAGTTAATATGTTGATATAAACACGAAACACAGCTATTGATGGAATGTAGTTTGGTTCTAAGTTTGTCTTCAGGAAATCATGTACGATTTGCTTAAGAGGAGTCCTGATACAACAGTTTCGTTTGTTGTATATTTTATAGAACAATCCCACGCAGATGGCCCCCACAGTTATTGGCAAAAGAGGGAAGACAGGGGACAAAACAGTGCAAATGAGCACAAAAGGAGCTACTAGCACTGTAAAGTCTAGTAATAGATGATATTTCCTTGAATGTAAAGATCTTCCATTGTGCAGATAATACAAAATTAATAGCAAACCTCTGCAAGCTATACACAGTGGAGCTAGCGTTAAACCTATTGAAATTTCTAGCACACTTGTTCCATTTAAGTTACTGATAAAGGCTTCTTTCAGCAGCTTTTGTGACATTCTTCTTCCTATGCAAATAAAAACGTAAACTAGAATTAAAGTTTTGTAATGCAAGAATGTTTTTCAAGTTTGTGTTTAATTTACGCTCTGCTTCCTTTTATATATGGCAACATAAGACATTAAATAATGATTCATTAGCACCACCTTGGTTATAAATGAATTCCTTTTGCCCCCCAAAACATACAATAAATAATGCAACATCATAAGAAGTGTTTTGGCCATCTTGCCGGTTTGTAATGATTTTTAAGATATCTATTTACAAATATCTATTAATAAAATTGGAAATAAAATGCTCCGCCCAAACTCCAGTTCTGCAAACATTTATATATGTGCTTAATTTGGGACTATTCACAGTAATAAAGTTAAGCACACATGTAATTGTTTTTAAAACACAGGTTTTAAATGTCTCACTATAACAAAGCAAAATTTGTAATGTTAAACCTTGGTATATATCCTGCAGGCACTTTTGTTACATCAAAGGATTTTTTTCTGAAAGCTTAAAATGTTAAAATTAGTCTCACAGCATTTATTGTAATTTAGAGAATACATTTCGTGGTATTAAATATGCTGCAATAAAATAAGTTTGTCACTAACTTTTGGACAGCTGTTTGGTTGCACATGTGGATTAAACTAGTGGCCTTCATGGAGGTTCTTCATGGAGAAGACTCCAATGTTGCAAGTAACTCCACACAGATGCACTGATCTGCTAACACACAGCAATTTGGAAGATTGTGCCCCAGTGTCCACATCAGAAACACCATCACAATGGGCACCTTTGTTTCCATTCTCAATGAAGAAACCAAATATAATAAAAACTAACTGAAGTTCTGCAAGCTGTTCTATATAGTCTTGTGTGAATCAGCATTCAGAAGGACCTAGGTCATACTGGAAGAGGCACTGGAAAATTAAATACTGCTCTTATCCATGCTTCACCGCTCAGGAGACTTCTGTGTATCTCTAGGGGTTGAGAACCACTGCAATAAAAGATATTACCTCACCCACTTTGCCTCTTTAATTGCAGGACTGGAGGCTTACTTGACCTCATATTTCTTTCATTTAAACTTCCAGAATTCATGACAGAGAACATTGCAATATAGAGCATACCAAGAGACAGCTACAATCAATTGATCAATCTCTTTGATTTTCATATTCGATTCCTTGCCTTCTTCGTTTGTCTTTCTTCTCTATTTAGATTTTAAAGTATTAGGGCTAGCAAACTGCTTTCTTGTCTCTTTGTAAAGAAACAAATAGCACTGTATAAATAATAAATCATCCAAAATATTGCATTATATAACAGTAAGTCAATGAAATACAATGCTCTTCCAGACTGTTTTTAAGCAATGGTTCCACCTAGTAGTTTCATTTTCTTTACACGTTTGCCAAAACCCACAACAAGTGATCGACACCGAGAAATTATCTGAGTGAGCCAGCAGATGAAAAACAAGGCTTCATTTTAATAATTTCCATAACATCTGCGCCGTTGACATTCATTATGCAGGAGGTTCTCACCATGAGTGTTCTCTACCAGAAGGGAATTTGCTGGTTAAACGAAGTTCTTCCTCTGTGTCTGCAACCTACCACTAGCTGCACTTTTCTCTCTGCTGCTTTCACTTCCGGTGGTAGCCTCTCAAAACCCAAACTCAGAGGTAAAGGAGGATTCTGTTTCCTCCAAACATTTTCACCATTGAGAGAACCAGTTTGCTTTACTTCGTTGCCCGATTCAACACACACAGCAGGCTAACGTAATAATAACCCACTCTTCTCGACTTAATGTAAAACTACCACCACGAAAAAACAATGCTGGGAGGAGCCACACACTTACTTTACACTCATATAAAGAATAATACCTGCTTATTTGCCACTACAGAAAGTGGTTTTGATTAGCTAGTGTGCACACGTGGAATCTCTACTGTAGATGCAACCCAAATATTTACGTTTCCACCCTTTTCTTCCAGTCCAATCTAGGGGAATATTGATCTATATCATCATCATCATGTGAGTTCTTTCCTGTTTATCCAAAGACTTAAAATCTCACATTTAAAAGTCTTATTTAAAGATCTTAAAATCCTGGAGGCGGCGAGATATTCAGTAGGCAAAGTCTTGCTATTAAAAGACCCATTCCTATATTTCTTTAGTGTCCCTTTTATACTTTCTAAATGTTGGTAGGGATGATAAAGAATACGAGAGTTGCCTAAATCCCCATATATATCAGACTTATAAAAACAAAAATGCAATTCACTTGCTTTTTAGGGTCGTTACCCCCAGACACCTTCAGTTTCCATTGATGTCAGCTTTCTTTAACCCCAATGGGAATTGCAGTCCACAGGTGGCATTTGGCAGTGACTGCTTTGGTACATTGATATACCATTATTCCAATAACCTTGAAGTTGTGAGAGTTAAAAGATAAGCACTTAAAACATTTGTATTTTTAGTTCTGAATGATAATCTACGGTCAGTAATTAGGGCCCTGGCTGATCTGTACAGCCACATATAACTTCATGCACTGAGGAGTCTCATGAAAGAAAATGGAACCAATCACATGCCTAAAGTTAAGCATGTGCTTTAAGTCTTTACAGCAGTGGGGAATGTGGTATTTCTTGAAAATGAGACTATGGGGGAAAGGTTATAAAAGTTACTTAACACTTCCGGGAGCTGTCAGCACTTTGCAGGGGCTAACGAACAAAGACTCATGAACGAGCCTTCTTTGAGCCAGGGGTCGCCATTTTACAGGTGGAGAAACTGAGGCAAAGCCAAGTGCTCCCGGAAACAGAAAGAGGCCACTGTTGTAACCAAAGCATGCACATGCCCTCGCTTAGCGTAGGTACGAGTGATGCAGGCACACACCGGACAAGTTTGGGAGGAGAAAAGTGGGAGAAAACGTTGCTAGCGTCTCAGGATTAGGGGCTGCTTTTAAAGAGCCAGGACAACTCCCCTGGGTTCGCCAGGTAGCCCCTAACCCAGAGGCAGATGCCAACAGCGTTCCCACCCCCAGCCTTGAAGCCAGCGCTACGGACAGCCAGCTGTAACCAGAGACACGTGCGTTCTTTGCGCCACGTGGTTCTAGCCGCTGCTGAATCAGGCAGCGCTGGGCTGGGCAGGCGAGGCCGCAGCTTTCCTGTTCTTTCCCGAGTCTGCAGGCGGGCTGGCGCCCGGCCAGGGCTCTTCGGATTCAAACTGCAGCTCCCGCCTCTGCTCCTCCAGCTCCTCCTGCCGTGGCGTGCCCGGCAGGTACGTCAGAGGCTCTCCCTTGGCAGCCGCTTTCTCCTTCCCACTCGCCTGGCTTGCTTGCTGCAAAAGTCTCATGTCTGCCCTACGGAACGGGTGAGTCCCGAACTAGGGATATTTATCCCAGCTTCCCCCCCACCCCCCGTGTTGCCCATCGGCTACTTTTCTCCTCCTCTCTAATGTTGGGAGTATCTGGGTCAAATTCTCGCCCCCAGCTGCGCAAGTCTCCCTTAGTCCCTCCCCATCTGTGATTAGAAAGAGATTGGTGAAGTGCGGGGGATGGGTGGGCAAGCTCTCTATACTGTACGCGTTACACTTTTCTGCAAATAGCCCTTTCTACATGGGTGGAGTGTACATTTTCTGTTTCAGCCCAGTCCACAGAAGTAGCCCCTCCCTGACTGCGTTTAAAAACAGCGTTCCAGTTCGGAAGGTCTTTAGGGTGCCCTTGAAAGCCTAAACATCATAATTAAAACCGGCAATAATGCTTTACCTTAAAAATAAGGCTGTCTTATTATAAAGCATCCAGGTTACTTTTGCAGATTAGATAAATGTGGTAAATAGTTGGTTTTGTGCACTACAGAACTATATCTTTAACTTGGAGTTTCCTTTACAAGTCGCAAATCTGAATTTTTGGTCGCAAATCTGAATTAGAGGGAGGTGTCTGCTTATTTTACTTGCCCCTTTGATAATGGGAAGGTTAACACTAAACTAGAGCTTCAGGGGGTAGCCGAGTTAGTCTGTTACAGAAAAAAACAACAAATGGTCTGGTAGCACTTTATAGACTAACAAAACATGTAGTTGCAGATGATATCATGAGCTTTCATGGGCACAGCCCACTTCTTCAGATGACCAGACTTATGAGTTGGGGATATGAAAACTCAAAATAAAAATAGGAGAGGGGAAGGGGAGAGAAAGGGGAGAAACAGAGCATCATTAAGTATCTGGAGAAGGGGTACTTAAACCTAAGCAGATAAAAATCAAAGTCAATAGATAGTTTCCTAAGACAGGAAGGATACCACTCAGAGAGCTGTTAACTAAAAACTAGATGCTAGTAAAGCCTATGCTATGATTCCTCGAGAGCAAAGAGTTCATTTCAATCAAGATTAAATCGTGCGTTGGAATATGAACATAATCAGGGGAAACTATTTAATAAAACCTACCTCAGAGATAACTGAAGGCAGAAAACAGGTAACTTTGAACACAATGGAGAAGAAGATGCAAACTCATTCCACTTTTTTTTTTTTTTTTTTTAATCACTTGCTACTCTAGTAGATGTCTCCTCCAGTGTAGTCTGAAAAAGCTATTGTTTTGGTACTTTGCTTGCATGGATGTATACGCTAATAGTTAAAATACAGGATTGGGAGTAAGATCTGGAGTCTGTTTTTTGGTTGTGTCGCATAGTTGCTGTGTGACCTTGGGCAGTTTGTTTGATATCTGTGAACTGGAGCTGCTCTCTCCTTCCCTGTTTCAACAGCTTGTAAGTTTTACATCAGTAGTCTTGTAAAGCACTTACAGATGTTAACAATGGAAGGAGATAGAGAAGTGCAGAGTGGGATAAGACAGCTACATGCGTAACTTTTACTAACATGTGTTGCTCTCTAGAACTTTCAAATTAAGGATCAGTGTAGTGTTAAACAAGCCTTATATTTAAACAGCATTTACATGAAGCTAAAACTATGGCAATTCACCCATCTAGGATACAATAGTTGAAGCCTAAAGAATCAATCCTCTTTTCCATTGTTAGAATAAGAACAAAAAAACAAACAGGGCTTAACCTCACTTCAGTTGAAGTAAATAGGAAAAGCGTCGAGGAGTCCTGTGGCACCTTATAGACTAAGCTTTCGTGGGCAAAGACCCACTTCGTCAGATGCAAGTAAATAGGAACTCTCCCTTGGATTTCAGCAGAAGCCGAATAAAGCCAGTAATGAGCAAGTATGTCTTGTTTTTACCGTGGGAGGTAACTTTCAAGAGTCACACCCTGTGCAGAAATGCTGACATCACCGATGCTATCAGGCCCACTAACTTTTCCTATCCGATGTAACGGCAGGAATGAACAGCAACAAATTTTATTTTCATTCTGAAGAATTCACAACATGCTTTAGTCCTCTTAACCCAAGAGAAACTAAGTGACTGATTTTGTTCAGACAACACTTTTTCCTAAAGAAGCTTTGTTTATTTTTTTTCTACAGAGAATTAGAGGGGATGCACTTTAAATACAGTTATTCAGCTAGGTCATGAACCTCCTTGCATTCAAGTAAACAGCAGAGATCCTATTATTTTCAGAGGGGGTAGAATGGAAATCCTAGACCCTGAATTCCTAGGACAGCTCTTCAACGGCTTTGAGGTGCCTACCTCCTATTTAAATTAATGGGAGGTAGGTGTCAAGATACATTTTGAGGCTCTGGGATGTGATCGTGCAAACGGAGGCTCATTGGTTAACCTTCACAGTTACACAGACACACCCCTGTTGCTGCCTCTATATCCCCAGTGTCTAGCCAATGGGAGCTGTGTGTGTGTGTGCAGGAGAGGCAATGCGCAGGAACACACTTGCTAATAGCAGCTGACTACTTCCAGGAGTGGTGTGGCTGGGGCTGTAGCAGCACTTTTAGTGGCCCAGAGGATTCATGGCGGACAAAAGGAAAATGTTTGTTGGGGCCGAATCTGACCTGCGGGCTGTATTTTGCCTACCCCTATGTAACAACGTCTGTAAGCTAGCTAGTTCCGTTGTTAACTAACTCCTTATTCTGGTGGGGCTGGCTTCTCTAGAAAAGAAAATGTAAATAAGAACATAAAAACGGTCATACTGGGTCAGACCAAAGGCCCATCTAGCCCAGGCTATGTCTACGCTACAATGATCTATCGGAAAAAGATACGCAAATTGTGCTCTGGAAAACCCTCCTATTTCGGAAGAGAACTCCTTCCACAAAAAAAAGCAGAAGAGCAGACGTGTCAGAAAACCCCCGTAATGTAGACATAGCTCCAGTATCCTGTCTTCCAACAGTGGCCAATGCCAGATGCCCAGAGGGAGTGAACAGACACCATTCCTACCCAACCTGGCTAATAGCCACAGATGGATCTATCCTCCATGAATTTATTAAGTTCTTTTTTGAGCGTTGTTCAAATCCTGGTTTTCTCAACATCCTCTGGCAAGGAGTTCCACAAGTTGACTATGTGCTGCATGAAGAAAAACTTCCTTTTATTTGTTTTAAACCTGTTACCTATTAATTTCATTTGGTGACTCCTAGTTCTTATATTGTGGGAATAAGTAAATAACTTTTCCTTATTCATTTTTTCCACATCAGTCATGATTTTATTTACCTCTATCATATCTCCCCTTAGTCTCCTCTTTTCTAAGTTTAAAAAGTCCCAGTCTCTTTAATCTCTCTTCATATGGGACCCGTTCCAAGCCTCTAATAATTTTTGTTGCCCTTTTCTGAACCTTTTCCAATGCTAGTACATCTTTTTTTGAGATGAGGGGACCACGTTTGTACACAGTATTCAACATATGGGCGTACCATGGATTTATATAGATGCAATAAGATGATATTTGTCTCATTCTCTGTCCCTTTTTTAATTATTCCTAACATTCTGTTTGCTTTTTTTGACTGCCGCTGCACATTGAATGGATGTTTTCAGAGAACTATCCACAATGAATCCAAGATCTCTCTCTTGAGTAGTTATAGCTAAATTAGTCCCAGTCACTTTGTATGTGTAGATGGGATTATTTTTTCCAATGTGCATTACTTTGCATTTATCAGCAAATCCATACTAGAGTTCAGATTTTAGTCTCCTCTCCTGGAAGGCACTACAGGATTATGTGGTTCGCATTACTCTTTCTGAAATAACCAAGTTAATTTCTTTCAGGTCCCCTAGTTTGACAAGATCCCCCAGGCTGAAAGCCTTCACCTATCACTCTGCTACCCAGGAGTCCTGTTTATAGAGCTTTACAAATTCACCCCCATATAGCATCCGACAACTGAATAATATGCCCAAACAGGTAAACTCAAGTCCCAGTACTGTTTGTCTTTGCTAATTTAAATTTATTGCCATGAAATATGCTGGGTTGCAATTCAATTGATTATAATTCACAGTAGCAGACTATTCAAGTATTCTCTCTTTTCCCCCCTCCCTTGTTGCCCTGCCAACTGCTCATCAAATGTGTCAATAACCTCTAGGTAATTTTGAACCACTAGATTTGATAAGTTCAAGGTTTTGATCTGTATTATTTAAGATTGTGGTTTTTATATGTGGCTGATAAAATGAGTAAGACTAGTGAATACTGGCAGTTCATTAATTTATGGAGGCCTGCCTTCAGACAGCTACAACTGGAAATTGTAGGATGACATTAGACTGGTCACTATTTTTAATCAGCACCATTCAAAGTCATTTTTCAGTAACATTGTTTAAATGTGAACTTTTCCCCTCCCACCTGAGCTTTTAAGAGTTGTCATAGTCTTGAATATTTTTTGCTTTTAGCCATAAAGAACAATAGATCCAAGTGAATGCAGGGAAATTGGGCCAACTAATACCAGCCAGCAAAAAGTTCTTTTCCAGGACTTGGTACAGCCACCTCTGCAGTGGAGTTTACAACAATTTATCTCCCATAAACATTAAACAAATGAGAGGGCTGGGGAAGAACAATGCACGTTTTCCCACAGATGGGGGAATTAGCACAACAAAGCACTAGTATGATCTGAAGAGCAGTATTTGGCTTTGTGTGGGTCAGCATGTTTAGCTGTGAACTCATTGGGGTCCATTAATGCTCAGACATGGTATGATGAGGAAAACCATGTTCATGTCAATATTTGGCTGACTCTCTTCTCATTCGACTTTTTTGGTAAGCAAATTTTTATTGGTCTGCTATAGAATTGTGTATGACTTCCAATCCAGTTCTATCCAGTCTGGAAAGAGAATGGACATCTACAAGAGTAACTATTATTCTCAGTTTAAATTATTATTCCCGCAGAACCATATGTGCAAGCTGTGTTTATAGGATGATGTTTCTCAATCTGAATGCTGCTGAAATCAATCAATCAAATTGCATATGCAAACTGTATTCTACGGCTTGTGGGTATAAAGAAAAAAAGACTGCATTAAGGACATATTAAGACTTGATCAACTTGTAAGGTTAATAGTAGTTACATAAGTGGAGAGGGGAAAGAGAGGGAAGGAACAAGAAAGACTGCAGGAAGGAATGCAAAAGCAGCATTTGCAACAGAACAAAACCCATAACAACTCCCCCCCTTCCCTCCCCACACAAAATCTGGTGCCTGAAACCTGTTTTTACTGGCTACACTTTCTATTACTTATGCTTAACAAACAAGTGACTTTCCAAACAGTGTTTTCAAGGACACTGGAGCCCTGTATTTAAATAAAAGTTATACGCAGAGGGCCAAATCCTGATTTGATGCTGGTAAAGTAGTATAATCCCTCCATTCACCTCTATAAATGGGCACATAATATATAAAATATACCATCTCGTAAAACCATAATTGTGGAACTCCAGATTTGGCTTAAAAAATGCAAGCCAGGGGAACCTCCATTACCTTTAGTCCAGACAGCTAATATGATCCAAGCACTAGGTATTAAGATCAATAGATCATATCTTTGAGTCAGGTCTTGTATTGAGTATATGTCATTCAGAGAAGTCAAAATCCTCTGCTCGTGATTCTTTAAGAACAGATACACTTACACAGTGGCTCATGCATTTTCCAGCACCCGGAAGTATATATTTAGCAACACATTTATCCATAGTATCCCTTGAATTAGGATTACACCAGGGATGAATTCAGCCCATAAAAGTTGTCATTAGTTTGTGATCTCGCATGCATCAAATAAATCTGGGATGTGAAGGGGTAACTGGTTAACGGGATGATGCTTACCGGTTACTAGTTAACCGGTACCTGGGAGCAGCCCGCTGCAGGCAGAAAGCTGCACCAGCCCTGTAGCGGATGGGAACTGGCTGCCCTGCACGCTGGGGGGCCGGGAGCAGAAGCTGGCCACCCTGAACATGGGGTTGCAGGGGGAGCTGGGAGCTGTAGCTCCACTTGCTCATGGGAGGGCCAGGAGCAGAAGCCCAGGCTTGGGGCTTCTCCAGCAAGGCTGGAGCGGTTGTCCCTGGGATCCTGCTTAATTGGTTAACTGATTAAACCTAAGGTTTAACCGGTTAACTGATTAACCAGGATTTTACATCCCTAAAATAAACACTTTCTAAAGCATGTTTAAGACTGAAAGACAGCTTCCAAGGTACTTAGTTGTTTTTTTTTAATGCTGCCTGGGGCAGAGAAGTCAGACCAGTAGTAAAAATGTGCGGAATTATTTGTTTCTTGCTAAGACTGAGCTTAAATCAGTCTTTGGAAGCAGGAAAGGGACTTTAAACTGCAGTTGAAGAGGTGAGAGTCCACCTATGTTCAATCTGTTACTAATGTTCGCTTTTATCTGTGCTTCCCAGATGAACGGCCCAAAGAGAGATCCTGCCATCCAGAATGAGCTCTATGACTCATTAAAAGAAGAGGTCAAAGCTTTTCTGAGTGATGAAGATAAATTGCATCTCTTTGATGATCTTACCAAAGTTAATCCTGTAACCACAGCAACGGGTCAGTATTTGTGGCCTTCAGAAGATGCTTCTGAAAGGTCACAGAGTATGCAGACAGTTATTTACTATGCAAAGTGAAGTAACAAGGTGGATGAGGTTAATGCCTTTTATTGGACCAACTTCAATGTATTTAAAAGATATCACCTTTAAAATATTACCTCACCCATCTTGCCTCACTGATATCCATGACCCACACAGCTACAACAGTTCTGTATACAACATATATTATAGTCAATGATTCTGATCATGGTTACACTAGCATGAAAATAGTATCTGTGGACATGATCCAGAGTCTGTGGAAGTAAATGGAAAGATTCCTGTTGCATTGAGATCAGTCTTGAAATTTGGCTTGGTCAGTATTCTTTAGCATTGCTTTGAACCCACACCAGTCTCTCAGCAACTAAGATCTAAACAAAAAAGCTTTCATCTATGTTACTGGTTCAGATGCACCTTGAATTGGTGGTGGTTGGCAGTTACTGCTCCCGCCTTTTACATGACTATGAAAAAGGATTTTGTGCTCTCAGCCCAGTTTCTATTAACAGATTTCCTGATCTCAAGACACCACCACAAATAGTAGAGCCCTCTGACTGTAATAGTCTTAGCAGAGACACAAAGGTTTGGAAACTGCAATCTTCACTTAACTTTCACTCTCCTTTTTCTGTGAATGAAGAGATGATTCAGTCTCTAGGGCTGTGGATATGGAACCTATAATGAGAGTGCATAAGAAATTAATCAGTACAATTCGGTGGTCTTTAAATTCTTGTTCTTAAGAAAACAAACGTATAAGAGGAATGTTTGGGGTAGATATGCTAGAAATTCTTATTTGACCACTCTCCAAGCATATCTTCGCTTGCCGTGCTGGAGATTGACTTTCTGACGTTTGATTTAGCGGGTCTAGAATAGACCCGCTAAATCAAATCCTGAAGGCAGCTCTGGCCAGCATCTGTACTCCTTACAGTCACAAGGAGTAAGGGAAGCCAGCAGGAGCATTTGCTCCCGTTGGCCTCCTGCAATGGGGACCACGCGAAGCTCGGCTTAAGGTAAGCCGACTCCAGCTATATATTTTACATAGCTGCAGTTGCGTACCTTGAGCCAGTCTTCCAGGTCTAGTGTAGACCTGGCCTCAGACTTTAAAAAACTGTTTTAAATCAATCTGTGAATAGACAAAAAAGATAGCATTTGCCTAAACTTTTCTTATACAAATGTAGGACTGGGGAAAACAAAATACATTTGTTTCCCATAACTGCTAACAGAATGTATGTATTTGTTTCAGTACTGAAATGTCTGCAAGCAAGGTACACAGTAGATGTGTTTTATACAAATGCTGGCTGCAGTCTTGTGGCTGTAAACCCATTTCAACCTGTCTGTCGCCTCTATTCATCCGAGCTAATGAACGAGTACCACACTGCACTTCGCCCACAGGTAACAGTGGTGACTAGTTTGCTACAAAGCAAAAGAGAGGAAGTCATGCAACTCTGAACTTAATAAATCAAACCTGCTATGTTAGGACTATTTCTAGCAAAACTATATACTTTAAGAGAGCCCTGCTGAATACACCCCTGTGCATATTTTGCTTTCCTCTCCCTCCTCCCGTCTACTTCCCAGGTTCATTCCTATAGGCTACGTCTAGACTGGCATGATTTTCCACAAATGCTTTTAACGGAAAAGTTTTTCCGTTAGTATTTCAAAAAGCAGCGTCTAGATTGTACGGATGCTTTGCGCAAAAGTGCTTTTGCGCAAAAGCATCCGTGGCCCAATCTAGGCGTGATTTTGCGCAATAAAGCCCGATCGCCGTTTTAGCCATCGGGGCTTTTTTGCGCAAAACAGTTCTTCGCTGTCTACACTGGCCCTCTTGCGCAAGTCTTCTTGCACAAGAGGGCTTATGCCTGAGCGGGAGCGTGAAAGTATTTGTGCAAGAAGCACTGATTTTGTACATTACAAAGTCAGTGCTCTTGCACAAATTCAAGCGGCCAGTGTAGACAGCTGGCAAGTATTTGCGCAAAAGCATCTGCTTTTGCGCAAAATCTTGCCAGTCTAGACGCAGCCATAGTGTATAGTTAAGTGCATGTCACAAACTTTAGTTTTATAATGTATAATAGAGCTGTATGTAGGGCAGCAGGGCTGACAGCCTCGCTGGGCACCTGAGCAAGGCGGGGAAGGGGAGGTCCTGCTCTGTGCCCATGAGAGGGGCAAGGCTGGCCTTCCGTGCCACCCGGACAGCAACTTGCCTCCCCCCAGGCAGCCCTCAGTACTGTCCGGAGCACGCCACGCACAATTCCGGTGGCAGCGTAAAGGGTCCAGGGGCCTGGCCGCAGTAGCAGCAGTGGTCAGGACTTCCAGGCCCTTTTGTATTGCCGGGCCCCGGGGCAGTAGCTCCCTGTTGGTGGGCCGGTGTGTGGAAGAAAAGATGTGGTTGATATTTCTGTGCTCAAATTCTTAAATCAACTAGAGGAAGACACGGTATGTTCTAGAGACCTGAGTGTGAGGCTTAGTCAGAAACTCCTACGTCTTAATTTTTATCATATGGCCCTGGCTGACATAGCCTGTCCTTCTGCTTCCTGGACCCAAATTCTTCCGTTCGCTTAGATTTTTATTACCTCACTGGGCTGTCGAGGATTAAGTAATAGAATCTGCTTTGTTTCTATTCTATTCTTTGTTTCTGCTTTGTTTCTATTCTATACTGTGTTCCTTTTCAACCAATATGTTCACTCTCTTTCTTGGTAGGAGTTGAAACCTCATATCTTTACTGTGGCTGAACAGACCTATAGAAATGTTGGAAGCCAGATTGAACCAATAAACCAGTCCATAATTGTTAGTGGTGAAAGTGGTGCTGGGAAGGTAAGCATAGGATTTGGGTGATGGGGTGAGGGGTATGTGTCTCCTCTTTTTAATCAGGGCAAACTTAAAAAACAACAAATAGTCTGGTAGCACAACAGACTATTGTTGGGGCGGGTTCTGGTGTGGCCTAGGGGATAGGCTGTTTGCCTGGGGTGGGGCCGGTGGTGGGTTCAAGTCCTGCCCCTCCCTGCTCCCTGGAGGGACAGGATGGGATAGGACAGCAAACACCCAGACCATTGCGGTGGAAGGCAGAATAAGGGACACCCTATGCTACCAGACTATTTGTTGTTTTTAACGTTTATCCTGTACAGACTAACTCGGCTACCCACTGAAGCTTTTTAATCAGGTCACTGTTCGGACGTTGCTAGCATGTTCTGAGATGTAACTGTGGTACAAAGCATTTCAGCTAGCTCTTGAATTTGAAGAAAAAGGAGGAGAGAAACACAAATGCAACTGGTACAAAATACAGCAGACAGTCGTAAGCCATTAGAACTGGGGATGGGGGAGAAGAATGCTGTCTGGTTGGATTCAAATGGGCCATACTCGGTACAGATATGGTTCAGAGAGTAGTTTTAATCCTTGATAGAGTAAAGTTCCAGTTGAGTAAAATCCCTGCTGAAATCAAAGTAAAGATAGCTAAGTGTGGCCCCTTTATTAGGACTAGATATGAGAGAGCGTAAGCCCCAGATGTCAAAACTAGGAATGTTAAAATGTATTTAAGTAATCCTGAAAATTACAGGGGTGGGCAGGTGACTCCTGCCTGCCATCCCGCGCTGCTGCCTCTGTATAAGATACGGCGGGGGTGGGGAGTGCATGAGGGAGCCAGTGCACACAGGGAACTTTTACGCCAGCTCCCCACATATACCAGTTCCCGCCTGTCCCCTGCCCCCATGCTGCTGCCTCTGATACAGAGACAGCAGCAGTACACAGGGAGCCTGCATGTAGCATGTACGTTAACCGATGAGCCCACACTGATCCTGATTCTGAGCAGTCGATCCCTGTTCAGAAAAGCTCTGTATGAATGATTGCTGTCTGAACAAAATAGCTGTCAATTCTGGCTATATTTCTGTATAGATGGACCTTGGTTTTTCTTACAGGACCATAGTCCAGCAAGGCATGTATAAGCTTGTGCCATAAACTTAACAAAAATCACTTTCCTCAACACGATCACTAGCTGCGTAATGTTTTCCTATAGCCAAAGCACTGGTTATAGAGTTGTGTCTGGTTATGGACTTGTGTCTAATCAATAATGCAAGAGCAGACAAAGGCCTACTGTCAAGATTCTCTTTTTAGACTTGGACATCCCGATGTCTTATGAAATTTTATGCAACCGTTGCTGCTTCATCTGCCTCTCCCAAAAGCAATGAAACAGTGGAGAGGATAGAGAAGAGAGTGCTGGACTCCAACCCTGTTATGGAAGCTTTTGGTAAAGATCTTTTAAATGTTAATATTAAGGGGAAACAAAACCATGACTATAGTGTAAGGGGTTTTTTTGTTTTTAATTTTGTACAAACCTAAACCACCCCCCATCATGTCTCTTATAAAATCACCCCTGAAACACTGAAGCAGCATGCAAATCATCCTATACATTTGTGTGTCCATATTAGAAGAGTAAAATGGTTTGGGGTTTTTGTTGTTGTGGGTTTTTTTGAGGGAAGGGGGAGGGGAGTTGGTTGATTTCCCCCCTGCCTCCAATTATTGGAAAATAATTGATACTTTGTGTGTCCTCTCTCCTGGTAATTTCACAGGAAATGCATGTACTCTGCGGAATAACAACAGTAGCCGTTTTGGAAAATATATCCAACTCCAGTTAAACAGGTATTCTTTATTACATAAGATGCTCAAGGTGTGTGGTGGTTTTTTGTTGTGGGGTGGTGGTGGTTTTGTGTTGAACCTTCACAACTTTCTCTTCTTGCAAACACGTGTCTGGAATCTTCCACAGAACAAGGAGTAGAGTGTTCTTTGTAACATACCTTGGCATATTAGGATGAATTTGCATTTCTTGGATTTATCTAGTACGTTGTCAACACTTAAAGGACACCTATCTTGCAAAGATCACTTTTCAATCCAGAAGACAGCACCAATGGACTACGCTGCAGCTTCATGGCTAATCAGTTTTTAAAAGCTTATAGCATTTAGACCAGAAGCTTAAGCCAGTATTAAAAGATTAGAGATACTTTGCAGTCTATGTGATAATTGGATGTCCATAGGACTTCTATTTTTATGGGTATTTACTGAAATATTTATTATTTCTCTAGATCACAGCATCTGACTAGTGCTTCCATTCAAACATTTCTATTGGAAAAGACCAGAGTTGCTTATCAGGCCCCACATGAAAGGAACTTTCATATTTTTTATCAGGTTTGTGCTAGATTAATTTAGCTGGATATTTTTAAAGTACATTGCTGATAGAATGATTAGATCTGCAGAAGGTCTATTTGCAATTTCCTATTGTTTAGAATAATGAAGGTTTTTTTAAACTCATGGTTTTCTGGATCTTATGTAAAGATCCTATTAAGTTTGTTTCCAGCTTGTTAATCATCATTGTGCCCTTTATGTTGTTCATACGACATTAGGGTTCAGAAGTCTCTTCTGTTTTTGTTTCAAGATCACAAAAGGTGCCACAAAGGATGAAAGACTGGAATGGAACCTGCCTGAGTGTGCAAATTTCTTCTGGCTGCCAAATTCTGAAAGAACACTAGAAGGTAAGATTTAAAGTTGACAACTCAGACTGTTATGAAAGCTTAAACTGTTGTATGTAAAATATTAACAGCCAGTGGGAGTATGGTCTCAAGGAAGAAAAATCACTTGAGAGAGACTTATGGCTCTGGTACATTGGATTTATGTTCCATTTTTGCAAAGCCACATGTGAGATTTTGCCTCTGTTCAGATTTCACTTTGCACTGTTAGAATTTATACTTGGCATAATATAGCAAGTCCTGATCTAGGGCCTCTGCATCTCTGAGGCAAAATTTACAACCCTTATGTGATTTCTGGCTGCTTCAACAACTTGCCTACCAAAACTCCGGGGCCTACAAAGGTTCAATATTTTACTCAATATTAAGTCTTTCGGTGACAATAGTATAATTAATAGTATAGTATTACTATAGTATAACTTCTGCTCCTTTGGGCTGACGTATCAGATGTTACATAAGAACGGCCATACTGGGTTCATATCTGCTGACAGTGGCCAATACCAGATACCCCAGAGGGAGGGAACACAACAGGTGATCCTCACGTGATCCCTCTCCTATCACCCATTTACAGACAAACAGAGGCTAGGGACACCATTCCTACCCATCCTGGCTAATAGCCATTGATGGACCTAATCTCCATGAATCTATCTAGCTCTTTATTGAACCCTGTTAAAATCCTAGTCTCCACTGCATCCTCTGGCAAGAAGTTCTACAGGTTGACTGCGCTGAGTGAAGAAAAACTTCCTTTTGTTTGTTTTGAACCTGCTGCCTATTAATTTCATTTGGTGACTCCTAGTTCTTATATTGTGGGAATAAGTAAATAACTTTTCTTTATTTACTTTTTCCATACCAGTCATGGATTTTATAGACCTCTATCATATCCCTCCTTAGTCTCCTGTTTTTTAAGCTGAAAAGTCCCAGTCTCTCTAATCTCTCTTCATATGGGACCCGTTCCAAACTCCTAATAATTTTTGTTGCCCTTTTCTGAACCTTTTCCAATGCCAATACGTCTTTTTTGAGATGAGACGATCACATCTGTACGCAGTATTCAAGATGTGGGCGTAGCATGGCTTTATACAGGGGCAATAAGGCTACGTCTAGACTGCAAGCCTCTTTCGAAAAAGAGCATCTAGACTACAACCAGTACTCGTAAAAGCAAGGTTTTCCGAGAAACTGTCGGATGCTCTTCAAAAAAAAACACAGTTGACATTACATAGTTTTTTTTCAAAAGGCGTTTTTCCTCAAAATTTTCCTGTCAAAACTGTCGCGTTCTTTCGATTTATTTTAGAAAGAACGCAGCAGCAGTCTAGACACAGGGGAAGTTTTTTGGAAAAAAGGCCACTTTTTTCGAAAAAACCCTGTAGTCTAGACACACCCTTAGATATTCTCTGTCTTATTCTATTTGCTTTTTTTGACTGCACACTGAGTGGATGATCTTGTGCTTGCAGCTGGTACTTTCAATGGGGTGCCCATCTACCTTAGGCACCTTTAAAAAATGTCAACTGTACTGTCAACACTTCCCTTTGGAAGGGGTGAGTAGGGGTGGCTTGTGTGTGTATTTTGCTTTGTTTTTAATAACATCTGTTTGGCTTTCTAGAGGATTGCTTTGAGGTGACCAGAGAGGCAATGTTTCATCTGGGCATTGACAGCTCCACACAGAACAATATTTTTAAGGTCAGATAAAAAACACTGCAATATCTGTAAACCCATCTTTGTAATGAATGCTCTTACTACCGAGGGAGTTCTTTGCCACTGCACATGCGCGGAATTTATGTCCCCTAT
The DNA here is from genome assembly GCA_019425775.1 of Rafetus swinhoei. Lineage (NCBI taxonomy): Eukaryota > Metazoa > Chordata > Testudines > Trionychidae > Rafetus > Rafetus swinhoei. The sequence goes on along the minus strand of CM033445.1, from coordinate 7,930,508 downwards.
GTCCCCCACTGTATTCTTTGCTTCCCATCAGAAAAATGACTTTCTGGTAGGGAAACCACAGGAATGGTTATGTGACCCTTCCCAGCAGCATGTTTTGGGTGCCCATGGCAGCCAACAGAGAGGTAAATCACTGTGGTGCACAGGACAGGAGCGGAGAAGACCCAGCTGGTGGCTTCTACCCTGCGTTTGGCTCAGTTGCTTGTCCCAGCTGGGCTAGGGAAGACAAGACTTTTTTGTCCCCTGAACAGCATCTGGGGCTGGATCAGAATCACGCACAACTTTCCTCCCCAGATGCCGGACACTTTGGAAACTGTCCTCTTCCACCCCCAGCCCTTTCTGCACTTCTAGCTCCTCGGCTGCCAGGGGGAAGGATCTCTTTACAGGGATGCTCCCCCATCTGCCCAACCCTCATAAATCCAGACCGCCTCATACCCAGACCATCCTGCTGGGCCTCAGAATCCCCCAATGAGCCCCACTCCTCCTGCAGCTGGACCACCCCCGTAAGCCCCAACCAGATACACCTGAATTCCCCCCCACTGAGCCCTCCGCACTTGGCATCTTGCCTTGCTGAGTCTGCCTGCCCACACCTGGTGCACTTGGCACGGAGAGGCGAGGCCCTTCGGTAATGCTGGCGCAGACCTAGTCCTTGCACTGCGTCGCCTCTCACCACTGAATCCATAGCCCAGGGCGGGAAGGACTGCACAGTGATCTCCCACTTCCATGGTGTGTGATCAATGTAGAGAAAGATCTGAATGCAACTGCAAAGCATGGGCACATTAGCATCAAATCCTGCCTTCCTTGCCTTACCGAGCAACTCTCCTGATTTCTTGGGCAAAGTTGCCATTAGTAAGGCCTGCAGCATTTAGCTTGTTGGCAGCAAATCCTCTTCCCGGGTCAGGAATCCTTCTCTGCCTCCACAAAGGTGTGGAACATGACTGACTGTCATTGCAGTAACTCGCACAACTTCTGCATTTCTGGCTGGGGAAGGTGGCTGTCCTCTGGCACCGCCCAAGATCTTTCTGAGGACCCTGCCCATTCTTGGCATCTGTTCAACTGCCCTTCATTTCTGCAGTTGTGTTAATTGTTCCATCGTGTTCAATGGAATTTTGTAGACAGATGTTAAACCAGCAGTAGTTCTTTAGAATAGCACCTGCCGTTAGGGTATACTGTCCAACGCAGGAGGGGGCAAAATGCAGCCCCGCAGGACCTTTGGGCAGATTCCCTGGCTTCTGCGCCTCCACATGCTGCTCAGCGCAGCCAGCTGCTGGGGCCAGTGCATGTGTGTCTGCATGGCAAGCCCTTTGGAAGGAGGGAGCCTCTTGTGTCCTGACCCTGTCTCCCAGCCAATTGGAGTTGCAGGGGCAGTGCTTGCGGGTGTATGCAGCACCCGGACACTCACTGCCTTCCTCCCATCAAGGGGCATTGAGTGCCGGGTGGGGCTGTGGCAGTAAGTGAGCCTGCCCAAAGGTAAGGGCCTCCTGGCTAGAGCCTGCACCTGGCACCCCAACCTTCTGCCTCAGGTCATAGCTCCTTCCTGCACCCAACCCTTTGCATTCCTCCACTGCCCCCAGGTCATAGCCCCCTCCTGCATCCAAACTCCCTCTCAGACCTGCACCGTCTCCTGCACTCCAGTCCCCTACCCTGGGCTCCCCCCTGCACCCAGCCTCCATCCCAGACCCTGCACCTCCTCCATTAATATCCTAGACAAGTGCAGCCTATGACCACTTAACAAATTCTTGGGAGTAGCCCCTCCCCATCAAAAATTATTGCCCACCCCGATGTAACGTGTTAAAAATAACTTCTAAGCGCTCAATTCTGCGTTCATTGAAGCAAACGGTAGGATTTTCATTTACCTCAAGGGTGCAGGTTCACTAATGAAATTAGTGGTTTTAAAAATATAGGCAGCTCCTTTCAAATGATTTTGGGCTTGCATGTTTATGTGAATGTGTCAGCTGCTGGCTCGTTCGACTGGGGTATTTGGAACCCAGATGCCTTTAACAATGATAAGGGAATCTGGACTCCAGACGTCAAGTGCCTGTTTACATTGCAGATCTTAGCAGGACTTCTGCACCTTGGTAACATTCAGTTCTCTGATTCAGTGGACGAATCCCAGCCTTGTGAACCAGAAGATAATGCCAAAGGTGAGGCCCCAAGCATACATAGCTTTAGTGTTGTACTTTCCTGTTGCATAACTACTACATGTTGCACCTCTGTAAACCAGAACTCTGTGGTCTGGCAACATCTGTGGACTGGAACGATTATGGATATTCCAAGATCAGAGAGTCCTGGTGCGATACAGGGGTGTGGGGGGCGGGGGGCATGGGAAGCCCGGCACATGGCTGGCAGCAGGGGGGGCCAGAAAATGACCTCCCCTAGTCCGGCAAAATCCCTCATCCGGGATCAGTCAGGCCCCGAGGGTGCAGGACTAGGGGGGTCCAACCTGTATTGAAAGAGAGTGGCACCAGAATGACCCATTGATGTCAGAAGTACCTCTCCCGTGGTGTCCAACACGCTAGCCACGTGTGGCTATTTGGCCAGTTGAGTATGGCTAGTTCGCTATAGCAGTAGCCACTATAGTGGCTAGTGCTTCAGAATGGGTTGGACCCCACGGTCCTATACTGCACTCTTGCTTTCACAGAGACCAAAGTGGGGAGAGGAATGACAAGAACTGTCACCCAATCGTACCCTCTCTCCATTATTCCTTTGATGTGTGTTTATAAAACATCAGAGTGCTGCACAACCCTTATGTCATCCTCCCACCCCGGGAGAGAGCCCCGTCTTTTAGAGCTGGGGAACTGAGTCATTTGCTCCAAGGCACAAAGTGAGTTGTTGGCATAATCGTGATCCTTGTTTCTAGTCATACTTGCACCACGTGGCCCTCGGAGACAAAGGAGCCTAGATCGGAGGGTTCGAGGTATTTGTCTGTGCTTAAATATTCTGGTTGTAATTCCATGTTGAGACTCCAGTCTGAGCAAGTCTCTCAAATTGCAGCCTGTTATGTATGCTAGATGTTTTACAAGGGAGAATGTGAATTGAACTTCTTTTCTATCTGTAGACGATCTCTATGACCTAATTTTTTTTTTTTAATGACTCCAGTTTTCCCATGGAACTAACAGTAGCCTAATCAGCAAGGCTTCTGATTTCTGTTTCACACATTCTGGCAAATTCCAGTGGCTCTAATTTAGGCCCAATAATTTCTAGTATACTTCAGCTGCTTTTTTGAGTTGGCAAGATCTTAAGTAGTTTAAATTTTCTGTTTTACGTTGCACTAGGAAATCTTGATGCTCTACTATGACCTGGGCTATGTCTAGACTACGTAGAAGTTTCGAAAGAGGATATGCGAATTTGTATATCTTCTTCCAATCTCTCTTTTGAAAATGAAAGTACAGGCAGTCCTCGGGTTACATGGATCCGACTTACATCGGATCCCTACTTACAAACGGTGTGAGGCAACCCCGCACTAGCTGTGTAGTCTGGACGTGGGGGAGGGGCGGGGGTTCGGAAAAAGGAGGTTTACACATTTTTTTCTAAAACGAGTTTTTTCCTGAAAAAAATTATGTCCAGACTACTTTCACTTTCAAAAGATCCTCTTTCAAAAGTGAGATTGGAAGAAAAAAATACATAGTATAGACGTACCCAGAGTTAAATTCTCTGACTAGGCCACATACATCTCCTATTTTACTAGCTGTAACTGGTTTGTATACTACTCTTTGAGTGTTTAGAGAGCTCTGTGGGCAGTGCCTGCTGGGGCTTATTTGAGATGGGCATATGTTAAAAGATGTGGCATAATTTCAGGTGGCCAGTTTTAGACAGCGAGGATATGCCTACACTGCATTTTAAGTCCAGGTTTCAAACTCAGGCTCAAGTCTAGCCCCCGTTCCAGCTACATACAAATCATTCTAACCCAGGGCTCAGATTCAGGGTCCAGGGCTTCCTGGGGTTCAAGCCCTCTTGTTTTTGCAGTGTAGATGCAGCCCTACTGGATTCATGCTCTCAGAGTCCACTGGAAGTGCCCCACAATCCCCCGGGCCAGCTTCCTTTGCCCTCTGCACAGTCACGTTTTCCCACACTGCACTGTGAACAAAAGGCGAGAGCAGCCACATTTGGCTGGGAAGTCTGGAATATGAGTAACTGGACTCTGGGCCCACATTGTGCCGTGTAGATGCCAGAGCTCCAGGTTGGGACTCACGGTCCAACAATTCCTAACCTGAGCTTAAAAATGAATGTAGATGCTCTAGCCCTAAGTTAAACCCAGGATCTGCTTACTCAAGCTCTTCTACCCCTGGGTTTTCATTGCAGCATAGCCATAGCCCTTGAAGTATGTGTTTGGATGTGGGTGGGTGTGTGTTTAAAGAGGCATTGTTGAACACTTGCAAATTGGGGTATGATTTTCAAAATTAGAGGCCAAAAGTCTTACAAAACTCTGTCTTAAAGTAAAAGAGCATATCCTATGAAGTCAGAAGCTGCCGTATGGGCAATCCAAAAGCCTCTTTTTTGATATTACATTTCTGGAGGTGCTTGGATTTGGAGACCGAGGTTATATTCATTTGATACTTTGACTGTTTTGAACAAGGCTTTGTGGGGACAACTGCGAACTTGCTGAAAGTCTCTGTGGAGGAGCTGCTGGAAACCCTAAGAATTCGAACGATAACGGCTGGAAAACAGCAACACATCTTCAAGAAGCCATGCTCCAGAAGAGAATGTGAAACAAGAAGGGACTGCCTGGCCAAAGTTCTCTATGCGAAGTAAGTTCCATCAGCAATGTTGCCATGACTGCCTATCCAAGGGACAGTGAACATGTCCAAGTGACTGTTACAATGGGACCAACGGGGCTTTATCCCCGGCCAGTCGGGCTGCAGATGAACAAGTAGAAATGACTGTCTAGCATGGCTACATGCACTTGTCCTTGCAAAGCTTGCCACATAGGGTCTGTTCAAGGACATTTCTAATCCGTTCAGTTTTATCTGCTACATGTTTGAACATTTGAGGCCATTTTTCAGCGTGCTCAGAGCTTCATGAATATGTAAACATTTTTTTTTTTTTTTTAAAGTACATAGGGAGCAGAGCCCGTCTTAGGGGCAGGTGAGCCGGGCGGTCACCCAGGGTCGCCATTTTCAAGGGGCCTCCGACAGAGCTGTGACCGCATTTCGGCCCGACCTCCTGAATCCTCCCCCCAGGTTTCCCTGGTTACTCCCTGACATTTTTTTTTCTTGACATATTTCCCCCCGGCCTTTTGTTTTGTTTGTTTTTGTTTTTGTTTTTGTTTTTTCTTGACAAATTTATTTATTTATTTTTTTAAACCATCTGGCAACCCTACGGGCGAGCCGGGCAGTCGCCCAGGGCCGCCAATTAGTTAGGACCAGCCCTGACAGGAAGCCAGTACATTCCCAGCTCTTGTTTCATGGCACTGACTTCTTCAGTGTCATCTGTGAAGCTGCTTTAGACAACGGAAAACAATGGCTCTTCCCCTCTCCACAGCAGTTGCTTACATGGAGGTTGTGCCGTTACAAATGGGGAGACTTGGTCTGTACCATCACCAACAGGTTTAAACGCATTTAACATGTGGCTTACGCTGTGAAGAAGCTGAGGAATCCATGAGCCACTGCTCCTCACTGCAGATATTTGTATATATTGGATGTTTTGAAAGCAGGAATGAAACGGACTCACGTGCACTAATTAAACAAATTCATTGTTTAGAGACCGCATTAGATCTGTGTCTATAGACCTACATGCATAATCTCCAAGGTAAAATAACTTGACTACATGGGTTAGTGCTGTGAAAAACGTTTCTTCTTATCCATTTCCCTGGCAGCTCTGTGTGCTTCTGCCTTCTGAAAACAGAGGAAAAATGTGTATGTATATTCTGCCTCTCCCGCCCCCTCCTCCTTCTGGAGACCCTGAGCTTACATTCTGCATAGATAAAGGGCTTAACACATCCCTCATTATATGGCAAAGGCCTTGGACTGGAAGCCTGGGGGCGGGGTGGTGAATGGTCTTGTATTTGTGCAGCTCCTAGCACAATGGGGCCACATTGCTGGCGCTACTGCAGTCAGAGAAAAAACATGGTATAGGTGATTTAAAAATAAATAGCTTCCTGAAGAAATTCTGCATCAAGTTCTGCCTTTATACTCTGACTTCTCTTTGATTGGAGTGAGACAATATGTGATATAGACTAAGGCCCTGTGTCCTTAACTGAATCCGGCCCTGAAGGGTTTAGGTCCACATTTGTTTAGGTGCCATTTTCAAGAGGGCCTGAGGCTCTTAAGTTAATTAGTCATTGCAGTGCTGAGCAGAAGCAATGGTAAAAATACATGTACTAAACTCCCTCCAGTCTCATGGAGTTTAGTGGGAGTAAAGGGAACAGACCAGTGTTCCCTCTAAGCTGAGCGCTTGGGTGGACACCCAGGAGAGATTCCAATGCCACCCAGCTGATTAGCAGAGCACCCACAGCTCTGCTAATCATTTCTACTGGTGGTTCATACTCACATATGCTTTGGTGCACATAGAAACATTTATTCTGCACATGGGTGGAAAAGGTTAGCGGGAGCATTGGAACAAACCTGATAGAACAAGGTCTTGGCCTTCTGCTCACATGTTACTGTTCTTCAAACTCATTCGATAGAATTAAATGAATTAGTGCGGGATGTATGGGCTCTTCATTTGTTTCAGCAGTTCTTTTAATTGTATTCAAACATTCGTGGCATTCCTTGAACTCCATAAAAATTTAATTTAACTGCCAAGGTAATGTGTGAAACTGTATAAAACACATGATATTGGCAGTCATAATAGAAGACGGGAAAAAATCAGTGGAAAACACAAATCAACTAAACACTTACCTTGAAAATATAACTCTTCCCAGCTAAGCAGGGTTGTGTTTGTTTCCAGATTATTTGACTGGCTGGTTTCAGTGATAAATGGAAGTATCTGTGCGGATTCTCCTGTGTGGACCAACTTTATAGGTATGGTTTCTAGTCCCTTGTAATTCAAGAGTAGAAATAAATCTGCTGTAAGACCTAAGCACGCTAGATCTGATAGAAATATTTCCCCATATTTCTCCAGGTTTGTTGGACGTTTATGGTTTTGAATCTTTTCCTGAAAACAACTTGGAACAGCTCTGTATTAACTATGCCAATGAGAAACTACAGCAGCACTTTGTAGCACACTATCTGAAGGCACAACAGGTATGGCCCTTCCAGATGTCTAACATGTGGCCATATTATTCATTCCTACATTGCTACACTGTTAAATTCCTAATCCCAAGACTGTTCTGTTTTTAACCTAAAACTCTGTGTCTTTGACCTGATTATGCAGCTTTTACTCTGTTGCAGAAATAATTGAGATGGGACAGGTAGGTGAGGATAACTTACCAGATAAAGATCATAGGATCAGGCCCTGGCAGGGAAGGGAACATCTACAGAGGAAATAAAATATGTATCCATGTAGCTATTTACAAGCTTTCCTGTTTAGAACTCAAAGGGGCATGCTGGTGCTGCTGAATTCACTGGGCATTTCTTGAGGGGGGATGAGTCTGAACAACCATTTCCTCACAAATTGCAACTGCAGCAAATCTTTTCTTTCAGGAACAAAGGAGTTAAATGCATGACTCGATTTCACAGGTCTTGAGGCCAGAATTCAGCCCTGGGCAGAGAGCTCATGTAAAGCCCTGCATGGATACAAAATTGGTATCCGCATCCTTATACACAAAAATGAGCCGCAGATATCCACAGCCGCGGATGCAGAGCGGATATCTGCAGATTTGCAGGGTTCTAGATACAGAATTTGTGTCTGCATCAGTATTCGCGGAAATGAGCCATGGATATCCACGTCCATATTCGTGGATGCAGTACCTGTGGATATAAAGGAGATGCCCGTGGATTTGCAGGCTATACCTATAAGAAGGGCTTAAATGATGCCTAATGTGCTTTGTGTGGGCCAACTGGCTGGTAGTAATACCTCACAAACAAATTGCCACTCCCGTATCCTTAAATACCAACAGCACAGGTCCTGTCTACCCTTGTTCTGATTAGTGGGAAACAGCCCTGGTAAAGGACAAGTAGTATTTCTCAGTCTGCATTTCAGCCACTAGAAAAGGAAGGGCTTGAATTAATATAGAACCATACTCCCATTAGAATAATGCTCTGCACTTTGCTAAACTATGGTTGCAGCCATTGGGTAGATCACAACTAAGAAACAAACCAATTGCTCACTGGATCTTGCTGCGTCTGAATTTAAATTTCAGACCTCTACACCTTCACGTCGTAACTTTACATTTTCACAATCTGTACTATAGGTAGTGCAATGGTGCCTCGAGCAGGCGTGTGGCTGCTACTGGAACATACTTGTGGAGTTGCATTTTAACCCATTATTACTCATGTCCCCATTATACTTTTTGCCCTTGCAACCAAGTTGAAGGATATAAGGCTATCTAGCATTTGTGGCAGTGAGGAAATAAGAAAATTATACATGGTAGACAACATAATAGTGCAAAACTGGCCCCGAGTGTAAGTTATGCAGAAATTCACGATCTTGTGTGACTGTGAGCTCCACTGACTTTTTTCTTAAATTACTCTCCCTGGGTGACTCTGTACAACATGCCAAGACACTCAGGTTTAAGTCAGTACAGATGGAAGCCAAATTTTGCACATGTGCTCAAATGACTTTTCTTCTTCAAACTGAAACAAAAACATAATCTCCATTTACCAACCTGTTTTTATGCCAGCTACAAGTGGCTGCTTGCCTTTCTTGATAGGGCTGCATATCTAAGCAAGTTTGACTTGTGAGAAAATGTAAATAAAAACGAGAACTCATTTTTCTTTATCACTTGTCAGTTTGTTCTGTAACAATACTGAACTCTGCAGCACAGTTACAGTGCTTTAATCAATTACATTGATTTGTTATTAGCAATATGGTCATTTTCTCTTTCCTTTTGGATGCAATTTAGTTTTCATCACAATGCTTTTAGGGGCTGCGTGTTGAGCTCTTGCTTACTTAGGGCTAAATTCTGCCCTAAAGATGATCATATGGGAAGCTCTGTCCCTTTAAGGGAAATTCAGGCCAGGTTTATACTAGACCCAGAAGGCCTAGTCTTCACTGTGGGAGGCTGAGGTGAGCAAATGCTGGCACCAACCACAGGCGCCTTCAGCAACTGATGTAGCGGGTCTTTACGAGACCCACTAAATCAGATACCCAAAGATCAATCTCCCGTATGACAAGTGAAGATGTGGCCTCATATGAGCATCTGGGTCACACTTTGGCTTTAATCTTGTGTGATCACTCCACAAAACTGCAAAGATGGTTTGCAAAGAACTACACAGTTCCCACCTATGCACTGTGGGGATCTGGTGCTACTTAGCCAAAGATTTTAGACCTCTTAGGCAAGAAGAAACTTCCAAAGATTGGTAGTTCAGAAAATGACAACTCTGCTACAAGTGATGTTTAAGGATATGATCTGACCTGTTCTTTAAAAGCTCAAATGAAACTTTACATCGAGTGAAAAAAGCCCTCAGTGAATATTCCACATTTCTCTTGTGTTAGGAAGACTATGCAGCAGAAGGTCTAGAATGGTCTTTCATAAACTACCAAGATAACCAGAGCTGTCTAGATCTGATAGAAGGAAGCCCTGTCAGTATCTTTTCTTTGCTGAATGAGGTGAGTTTAAGAGTTGAACTGATAACGCTATCTGGCCTGCTTTTCTTCCTTTCCTCGACTGTCTCCTGAAACGACCAAAGAAAACAAGTTGAATAGCATGTGTACAATGTTTGCATGAAACTTGCCAGCTGTTTCCATAACACTGCAGGGCTGCTTTTTTCCCCAGATCCCTCATCCAGTCTCGCAAGGTATCATGTATAAGAAGCATTTCATTGATGTCAAACATGATTATCCCTATGACTGAGTCGCTTTTTCAGAGTACTTTAACATTAAAGGACTTGGAATACCAAATGCAACACAGACAAGTAAAACGCCGTAAGGGTGACGTGTAATAACGTCTGAAAGGTTTTATGTGCTAGATGAGGAAAGTTTGCCTATTTCAAAGAAGACATGGTGCAATTCTACCTTGTTTTCATTACACAGGAGTGTCGTCTGAACAGGTCCTCTAACGCCAGCCAATTCCAAACTCGAATTGAGAATGCTTTGTCTCTTAACCAGTGTATAAGCCGGGACAAGTTTAGCAAGAAGCCTAACTTTGTTGTTTCCCATTATGCTGGCAAAGTCTGTTACCAAGTGGAAGGTATGGTGGAGAAAAACAAGGTAGGTATTAAAAATAAACTATAAAATAAGCACATGACTTAGGGAAGAATTTACCCTAAAAACTCAAAGCCACCTCAGAATAGTCTAAGTGCTATCGACACAGTGTATGCATCCACTAGTACATGACTGTTTTGGCCGTGTGGATTGGGTTGATGATCTCAGTCCAGTTCCTAGTGTATTAATCACCAGCATACTGTTGCAGCCTTTGTTTGTGGGTTCAGAGGCCCAAGGATTAAGGGAGCCATGCAGAATCAGTGACCACTTGCCTCTAAAGATGTTCTCTCCTGGGCGTGGTTATATTACTGGGGCCGTATAGAGGCATTTGCATGGCTGAGAGGACTTCAGTCTCCTGAACTGTCAATGTGACATTTAATATGAATATTAAATTCAGACTTTAAACTTCTCTGTGATCAGGGAAACAGCAGCACGGACTTACCTTTGGCCGTTTACGAATATCACATGGCAACTTAACATGCAGTGTCTTTTTGCACCCTGCCTCCCAGGAAGTTAATGAGGTGACCTGTGAACTTTGGAATCTGTTACATTATGCCATTTGTGGTCCAGCAAGTCCCTTTTGCAAGGAATTGTAAGAAATGGGATCACGTGAGGCAGTGACTATCCTCTCTTATTAAGCACAGAAAAGTGTTCTCATGTTCATGAGGAAGGCCTGCCATTAACTAGCCCTAGGGCAGCTTAGTGTTGTGCCTTCCCACTATAAGAAAATGCTAGTAAGACACTATTTTTACTAAATATGGTAGTAGTCTAACGGCAGCATTTCCTTTTGTTTGTGAATTCATATTAATTACATGGGATCAGATCTGCAAAGGTCTCTAAACTATTGCTTTTGTTTAGTAATAACCTTGGAATGCAGCTTATTTACTAACCTAATTGACTCCAAACATGATGAATATTTAGTTTTAAGGGTGCTTTACCTATCCAAGGAACTTCACCAAATCCTAGTGACATGTCTTTACCTATGTAGGATCCAGTTCCACTGGAGTTACTCCAGCTTCTGAAGAATTCCCAAGACTGCTTGCTTCAGAAGTTCTTTCCCGTGACAGAAAAGAGCCAGAATGATACCAAAACCCAGAACAGAACAACAGTTGTTACAGTGGTCTCCAAGTTCAAGGTTTGTTCTGTTTGAGCGTCTGCCACTTAAAATACTATCGAGTATCAGAGGGGTAGCCGTGTTAGTCTGAATCTGCAAAAGCGGCGAGGAGTCCTGTGGCACCTTATAGACTAACTGAAGTGTTGGAGCATAAGCTTTCGTGGGCAAAGACCCACTTCGTGACATGCACCTGACGAAGTGGGTCTTTGCCCACGAAAACTTATGCTCCAACACTTCGGTTAGTCTATAAGTTGCCACAGGACTCCTCGCCGCTTTTAAAATACTATATTCTTCTGCCTGATTTCTGCTGCTGTCCTTAAGTAACTTTGATACCCTGTGCCGAATAACGTTGGATGCACTGGTATAAAACTGAAAAACTCCACACTGTTCAGTAAGAGCCTCTGAGTTAAAACAAGTAAAAGTTGGAGTCTGTATTTTCTTTGTGCCTTTTAACTCACGTCTTTTGTCCATATGCCAAACCAATTCCTCCCTCTTAGGACTCGCTATAACTCTAGGCATAGAGCAATCAATTCAGCACACTTACAAACACTGAATTACCCACAGAATAAAATAGTGCCAAAGGCAGTGTTTCAATGGAACATCGATAATTTGTTCTAGCGGTCCTGAAAAAGCATAAGCAGCACAGCTGCTCTGAAATTAAGCAGGTCTGCTCTTAGGCAGCTGCAAAAAATGCCAGGAATAAACATCAGGATTTTTTAAAAACAGAAGTATTGATTAGCCAAACTGCTCAGGAAAAGCAAAAGGGCCTCAATATGGTACGGTCGTTACTAATTGCTCTGTTTGTTTCTATAGGGTTCACTTGAAAATCTGATGCAGATCTTACATAGCACTACACCTCATTACATCAGATGCATCAAGCCTAATGCGGATTGCAAAGCGATGACTTTTAAAAAAGAAGAGGTAATGCTACCAAGAGTGTCCATGTCTTTCCATTGCATATTAAGCTTTGCATCGGGCCCTGTGTATCGATTGTTAAACACTGTTCTTAGCAAATCTATTTAAAGTTTCATTTGAGACAAGGGGATTTACCAGAGGTATGGTAGATGATGTTTTCCAAACTAGGGTGAATGTTCATTGAGGATCTCTTTACTGCAACTTCATTGATAAATACCATGTGTATGAAATATTAGTTTCTCTTAAAAGATGCTGTTCAGCGCAAGTTTGGATTTAGTGGTTTGCGGGGCTTGAATCTCACTAAAGCTAGCTCTTGAGTCAAGACACCTCTTAATGGTGCAGTCTGTTTCATAATACACACACACCTTTTATTAATGCTCTGCCTACTCCTGGCTTCCTTTCAGGCTACGTCTACACTAGGAGTTTTGCCAGAAGAGGCAATGCAAATGAAGTGTGGATTAACATTTTCTCATGCTTCATTTGCATAATCTCTTCCGATCCTTTTTGCACTAGGGGTTTTTAGCGCAAAAACAAGCAGTGTGGACATTTCCTTTTTGCACAAAAACCCCTTTTTGCACAAGATCAGTATAAGTAAAAAACCCCTAGCACAAAAATGGATTGGAAGAGATTATGCAAATGAAGCGTGAGAAAATGCTAATCTGTGCTTCATTTGCATTGCCTCTTCCAGCAAAACTCGTAGTATAGACGTAGCCACGAGAGTCTCTCAACTCAGATGAAAACAGTTGACATCAGGGTTCTCTCTAAGGTGTGCGCCTGCACGGCGCGCACCAGGAATGAGGCCCGCCCACCTCCTCAGCAGAGCCATGCAGTGGCTATTAGCTGTTCTGGGGTGGGGCCACATGGCAGGCAGCTGTCCTGCTCCAGGAGGAGCAGGGCAGCCACCACATGGCCCTGGCCCTAGCTTCAACCCTTCCCCAGAGTTGGAGCTGCGGGCCACGTGGTGAGCGGTGGCTGCTTTGGTGGCCAGGGGCTGTAGCTGTGTCAAGTTGTGGGTAGCCAGCAATGGGAGCTCCGGCGGCCCGGCTGGAGCCGTGTTGCGGGCGGCAGCGGTGGCAGCCCTGGCAGCCGTGGTGGGGGCCAGATCTGCGTCACGAGCGGCAGCCCCTCCGGTGGCTGGGCCACGTGGCAGGGGCACTGCTCCGGTAGCTCCCCTTTTTCATGGGAGAAACTGGGAAGCAGACAGCACAGCAGCATCCTTGGCAGAATAGAGATGTTTTCAAGTTTCCTTTTGCAATAGTACAGTGTTTCTCAACCGGTGGTACAAGTACCTTAAGGGGTCCTCGAGAGAAGTCTGGGGGGTACATTCACACAACTGGAATTTGGAGAAAACTGAATTTTGGTTTTAAGTTTTACAGCGCTTTATTATTTTTGTACTTTTTACACCCAAAAATGTCATCGCCCGCCCAGCTACGATGAAGTTGTTTAAACAAATGTGTTGCGATGGTAGAAAAAAAAATTGTGTGCCTGAAAACTGTAGGTACTGGGGCTACTTATAATATTTTTTTTTTTTTAAAGGGGGTACTTTATAAAAAAAAAAAAAAGGTTGAGAGAGACTGCAATAGTATATAAAAAAGGCAGGAAAGTAGAACTTTGTGTTCTAAAATGGAGCAGCCCGAAGACTAAGAACAAGTGGGCAAGGGTCTCTGTAATGATACCAGGGGTGGGGGCGAAGAAGCATGTAAGCGGTTTAAAAAGTGGAAAGCATGTATAAAATAATGAGCTAGCATATGAGTTAATCAGATACATTGTCAAACTGATGCAAATCTAATCAGATTCTTAAAATAGCTGAAGTGGTAAAGTGGTAAATTGCTTTCCTTGGGTGAAAGCAATGCCATTCCGGTGACACTAATATTCTACCATTTTACCAAGTGATAAAATGAGGGTAATTGATTATAATTTTACAGTATTTTTCCTTGTATCCTGAGAGATTTGATTACCTTTGGTACAGTCCATTTCACTCTTAATATTGATTGTGCTGTACATTTTCTCACCTTTTAAGTTATTTTCTTGACTTGGAATTTAAATTTGAATGCAACTGACAACATAAAAGTCAAGTTTTAAAAAAATCTTTTATGATAATTACATTTTCCATGTTGGAACTTAATGTGTGTGTTATATTGGGGGGAAAAAACCCGCTTAGTTAGTTAAAGAGTTCTGAGAGAAGAAAAACTCTCTGAGAAGTTTTTGTGAGCGCATTTTATATCTTAGAAATATAGGACTCGGTATGTGTGAAGGGCCTCTAAGGACTGCTTGGGGATTGTTAGTTGCTTTTTACTATGTTTGAGACATGTTCCAGCTACCAGTATTTTGCCTCTGATCCTGCAAATACTTAGATATGGGCTTAATTTTACCCACGTATGATGTCAGTGGCACTGCTTATGCATGAAGTTAAACGTGTGCTGAAGTAGTTTTCTGATTTGGTGTATTAAACGTTTGCATCTCACAATAACGTGAGACCTGCTCAACCTGAAAACCAAAAATTCCTATCACAACCTTATTTGGTTAATGAAAATGAGAACTTGAAGTAAGCAAGCAGCATGATCGGCATTCTTCACAGTTGGAATGCGACGCTTGTGCTTCCAGACAAACAAAACAATAGAAGGGCCTCTTTAATAGTTACACTGTAGATTAGCATAACAGATATCACCTCCCTCGTCTCACTAATTAAAACTCTCTGCAAGATTGAGCCAGATGTTCGTATTGGTATGACTCACATGCCATCTAACAGTTTTTTTTTTTTCCCCCTCTAGTGCAATTATTTTCAGTTCAACTCTCACTATAGTTCCTGCTTACTGTTTGACGGGCAAATCTCAAAATGGTGCTGTTAAATTCTGATCCTTCTCTGCTCAAATTCTTCAGCCTCTTTGCAAAATGAGTTGGTTCTGTCTCTACATGTACAGATAAAAGAAAGAAAATACATTTATAACTCCCTCTGGAAATCGCGTTTGGGTTCTTATAAAAAATTTTTGCTAAAAAAAGTCTTGTAATATTGACCAGATGCACGTTCTGCTTTAGGGGATATCCAGTCTCAGTTAATTGCTTCCACTCAAAAAATTGTTAAATTGCCCTTGAGGGTAATTTCACAATGTATTTCCGTGTGTGTTTACAGTTCTGTCTCGTTGCAACACACACAACTGGAAGGGCACAGCGGTGTTGGAATAATTTATGTCCTTACTGGGGCAGCCACACCACAGCCCTGGCTCCACCTCCGGCAGCTGCCATGCAGTGGGGTTGCATAGCAAGTGGCTGCCCTGTTGCAGGGCTGGCCTTAGGACTGGGCCCATGCCCAGGGCACCATAGCCAGAGGGTATGGGGCAACTGAGCATATGTTGCTGGGGAAAGGGAGTAGAGGGTACTGGGCAGAAGTGGTGTGGCAGGACACGCTGGAAGTGCAGGATGGGGGTTAGGGGCCCAGCTGGGTGAGAGTGAGACTGGGTGCCAAGCTGAGTGGTTTTCAGGGTGGATGGGTGCAGGGTCCTGCACCTTAATTATCCCTTGTGTTAATATTTTTTTCTTCCATAACAAATTTATTTGACAAAACTCACTCTGCACGTGGATAGAAAATCGTAACGGGAACACTGGTTGACATTCATGCTGAGTGGGAGATTCTTTGGGAGCAGAGCAACTGTAGCTAAACTTAGGCCTAGTCTACACTGCATCCCCCTGTCCACTTAAGATGCACAATTTCAGCTACATAAATAACGTAGCTGAAGTCAACGTACTTCCCGCGGTGTTGTCCATGCGGGAAGGTCAGCAGCTGGTGCTGTCCCACTGGCTCCGGTTACTCTCCTCATCCTGGTGGAGTCCCGGAGTGGAGTCAACGGGAGAGCGCTCAGAGGTCGATTCCTCATGTCTAAGCAGATGTGATAAATCGATCACTGTAGTGTCAAACCGCCATGCAGTGAAGACATGCCCTTAGAGATTTTCAGCTGGGGTAAAATCAAAAGCTATCAAGTGGAGCTAAGCTGATCCTTCTATTTACAAAGGGTTGACCTTGATTTTTTTTGTTGTAATTGAAAAAAAAATTCAGATTTGAAAATTCCAGGTAAGTTTCCTTCATCTTAAGTATGGTCAGGCCGGGTCTCCCTGGTGGTGGGGTGGCCTAGTGGTTAGGTCCCAGAATTAGCCAGCAGAAAAGGGGTGCAGAACCTTGCCACTGGTGCCCCGGCCTAGAAACTCCAGCCCACTATATGAGTGTAGTTGTTGAGTTTGGGGTGTGGCCCCAAGAGTCCAGATTTTCCCCTTAGCAAGAATTCTAGCAGGTTTCTCCCTTTTTGTCCCAGAGCAGGTGGGGCTGGAGGTTTACATGCTCCCGTGGCTAGCCAAGTGGACAGCTTTGGTTCCTGTCCAGCAGAATCATGCTCCTGTCTCCTTGCTGGTCAGCAGCTAACTGAGCCAGGCTCCTTCCTTTTATCCTCCCTCCAGGCCTGGCATTGGCTACAGGTAGACTGGGGCGGGACTCTCTTCACTCCCTGACAGGCACATAGCTGACACACCCTCAGTACAATCTTCAGATAAGAGTTTAGCATGGGATTGGAGCAACACCACCTACTTCACAAAGCAAAGGAACTTCTGCCACGAGTGAAGGAGCTGAATATGTGAGGGGGTGGAAGTCAGACCCCTAGTGAAACTGAACCTCAAGACTTCCAGCAAAGTGTCTGGGACAGGACAATTGTGTCTTTGAAATAGTGCTAGTTCGCTGTAACATATGATTTACTTTAACACACACACAAACTCCTCCTATTGTACTCAGGCTAACCTCCTACTGCAGTAAGTATGAGACAAGCTCCATAACTTTGCTGTCTTCCAAAGAATCAACCGATGGAGAGGTTAAGCAGGCTCTTGGAACTATTTGAGTAGAAAGATTCAAGTCTTTTGAAAAACTTCAGAATGGTTATCAAAAGCAGTTTGCATTGATAGAAACCCTGGCAAACCTTAATTGCAGCACCCAAATAGAATTAAAGTGTTTGAATTCATGCTATAGGTTCTCAATCAGCTGGAAGCATGTGGCATAGTAGAAACTATCAGCATCAGTGCAGCTGGATTTCCTATTCGGTAAGTCCTAACAGATTTTAAGTTACTCACATTTACTTGGTCTTCAGAATCTATCTCCTTAGACTTCATGAGCCAGATTTGTCTAGTGCAACTCTACTGGCTTCCACAAAGTTCCACCAGGGACACTTTCATCCCTCTAGAGACTTGTATTAAAACGCTAGCTGGAGTTATCCGGCGGCGTTGCTCGGGAAACCGGAGGAACAAAATGTAGAAAAACTGTAGTCCATTATCTTTTTTTGAATGGTAGAAAAGTTGCACTGATTTCTATAGGGCTTAAAATATAGGTCCAGAGGAGGGGGTACGACCCCGGGTGGAGGGGAGGTTACACACAGGAGGGGCGCCCCAGTTCGCGCCCGGGGCTGCAGGTGTCGCAGGGGGCAGGGCGGGTGCCCGAGCCGTTGTGTGCGTGGGGGTCGGGGCACTGCTTGCCGGCGCGGAGGGAGGAAGGGGGAAGAGGGTCGCTTATGTAACCTCATGGGCGGGAGGGGGCGAGTCCCGGACGGCGCTTGGGGCCGCAGGCGGCAGGCACGGGACCTAGGGTGGCCCCTGCAGCGCAGCACGGCAGGTTACTTTTTTGATTTTTACAGCTTGAGCTCAGGCCCGATCAGATCCAAAAGTACCTTAAAACCTTCTCCTGGATGAAAGGTTATCCCAGGCAAAGTTTGGTTGTGGTAGCTCTTATAGTGTCCAAGTTATTAGCGCACAAACTTATAAACATTCTCCTTTATATATTAGATTTAATTAAATACCTGTTATTCTAGAGATTGGGTGGGTAGATACGCTCTTATCTGAGTAGCCAAATGTAAATTGGCAGGAAACCAATATATTCTGCTTGATCGCTTATTTAGGCAAATACACCTCAGTGAAGAATTTCAAAACAGTGAAGGGAATTTAGATGTATATTCTGCTTACTTAAACGTAAGATTCCGAGATCCCCTACCTTCCTTTCCAAATCTCCATTCTGAAGCACATCATCCCTATGACCAATAAATATGGGTATAAGATTGTCACTTAAACTCTTAAATGTCTATTTCTCCACCTCCCTCTCAGTATAACAGTTCCTTATGCTGGCACTAGATTAGGTCAGCCCTTGCACATGACAATTTTGAAATCTGCCAAGGGCACAGACAAGATTCACTGAGGCTAGGCCTACACTGAAGGGGAAGGTCGAATCAAGATAGGCAGCTCCTAGAATTACCTACCTGGAGTTGACGTACTTGGATTGGAGTTTCCCCACCGTCCTCACAGCAAGAGGCTGATGGGATCAAATGCTCTCATCAGCTTCCTTTACTCCTTGCAGGAGCAGGATTACCGGCTGCCACCAGGGGCACCCTCTGAATTCACCTTAGCGGGTCTTAACCAGACCTCCTAAACCAGCAGTTCTCAAACTTTTTGGGCTCCAGAGCCCTTTACATGCATAAAAATGTACGCGGAGCCCCAGCAGTCCACTGATTGTATGCATTGTACCTATCGATGTTTCCAGTTTGTCAACCTCGTGGAGCCGCTGGAGATGTTTCACGGAGCCCTGGGGCTCCGTGGAGCACAGTTTGAGAAACACTGTCCTAAACCAAACTCTGGAAGATGGCTAGCAGCAGCATTGATCTTCCCCAGAGTGAAGACATGGCCTTAGTTATTCTTGTCTTAGCAAGGAATTTTGTATTCTGAGACTGAGATGAGAGAGCCAACCAGGGGTTTAGCAACACGGTTCCCACTAATTTTAGTTAGCTAAAGTCTAAATCCCCTAACTTTGGGCAGAGACTTTTGAAAACCAGCTATATATTGGAAAAAGAAAAAAAAAACCAGTGCTGGTTCTGAATTTTTCCTGTGGAAATAGTGGGGCTTTAAACTATCTGTGCAATTCTTTGGCAGGGTTGTCCAAGATTTAAAACAGCAGAATAGCTTTGTGAAGCAGTAAGTCCCAATGAGCTCAATGGGCAGCGATTGCATATCTCCAGTGGTAGAACTCTGTGAGTTTAACCAGCCATAACGAGCAACAATTTGTTCAACCAGGGCATGGAATGTCTGCTGTTGTACGGAAGAATCCCCAAAACAAAAACTAAGTCTGTATCTGTGGGCAGTGAAACCTTGCTCATCCCTCCCTTTAGCAAGCCAACCAAAAATGTCTTTGCCTCCCTCTAAGATTTAAAACTAGAAGCTGCAGTGAGCTCTAAATTACGAATGATAGGTGTTTATTGAATATACTACAACTAGGGGCTGCGCCTCCTGCTAGCTCTGCTCACCAGCCCGAGAGCGAGAGCGCTTTTGCAGCCAGAGAGCATGAGAACGTCAGTCTATCACCTGCCAGGAAAAACTTTTTTATATATGGAGAGAGATAAATTCACTAGGGTATTTTTGAAGTATTTCCAACTAAAAGACAATGAACACAACATTTTTGCAGATTATGAAAAATGCATTAATCAGTGCTAAACTCATGATTGCATGCTTGAAATGAGGTTGTTTTACTGGGCATTAGTGACATGGCTGTGACATCACTGCAACCAATTGGAGTCCTGTACATCAAATTCTAAAGCCTTTCATAACCATTAAAAAGTAATTTGTAAGCATTTGAGCCCATACAGTAAATGGTACTCATGTAGGATTGATTTTCATTTTGGCTGTCAGGATCTCCTTCCAAAGTTTTATTGAGCGTTACAGAGTGTTGGGAAAACCACGTACATCTACCTCAGTGCCAGATGAAAATGTTTTCTCTTCAGCTGAGATCAAAAGAGGTAGGTTTCATTGTAGCACTCAGAATTTCTTGATATTGCATAAATCAAATACAGCACCTGTATTTTCATATATTCTGTTCTGGGAAATTTCTCACTTTTTGAACTTTCACAGTATTTTTACTCTCTGGTCAATGTTAATTTCCATACAATCTGGCATTTAAAGGCAGGCTTTTAAAACTTTAAATAAAATTACTTCCAAGTTAAACCTTCCATCTTTGTGCAAATGACTATGGTCTGTGTTCTCCTCTGGAGTAGAATAAGATTTTCAGATTATTCTCTCTTTTTCTTTCATTAATATATTTTGCATTGATAAGAATACTAACATTTGTTCAGTATTTTGTTTGTTTACATTCCTTTTTCTGTTCTTGTATCTGTCGCCAACTACACAACTGGCCTCTAGCTTTACTGGATTTTGCTGCTGCTACTTATACTGCTTCTTCTACCTTTTGCAAACGCTTCTCTGTGCAAGTCTGTATTTAAAATCAACGGTCGTGGATGCGTTTTAAAAAGTAATCCTACTCATAAGGTAATACGTCTGCTATGAATTCCTGAAAGACAGGCTATTTAAAAGAGGGTACCCAGCTATTAAGAGAGCCAATGGAAAGTATCTGTCACACGTACTATCCTAACCCATTTTTAAACTTAATCTAGTCAAGTTTGGAAAAGGAAGCCCCAATAAGCTAGGAAATGTTGGTAGTTTGAGCCAGTTAGAACAGCTGACACCATCTACAGGTTGGATCTCCTTGGTCCAGCACCCTCAGGACTAGGGATGTTAGTGTATAGTCGTGTAAACAATTAACTGATAAGCCTGGTCTGATCAGTTAATCCTAATGACTACACGTACCCCCCTGCCTGCCCTTGCTGCCTCTGATACAGAGACGGCAGGAGCTGGTACCCGTGAGACTATTTCCCAGATTTTAATGAGATGCTTCACTTTCCCTCCCTTCAGCATCTTGTATTTTGCAGGTTTGGCTCCAACAGCCGACAACGATGAAGCGTTACGCTTTGTCATCCAGGATATTCTTCAGAAAGTGACAGTGGGACACAGTGCTGTTTCCCTGAAGCAAACAGAGACCAAACTAAACAAACCGTCAATGTACTGTGGAAAAACCAAAGTCTTTTTGACTAATTCCATGGTAAGCATGTTACATCCCTCTCTTGGAAGAGCAAAGAGGTGCTTCTGCAGTACAGGTCCAATCCCAGTTCCATCATAGACACAACGGCTGACTTCAGAGGAACGAGAATTTTGGCACTCTGTTCGCATTATTGGGGGAAAAATCACCCTTTTACACTTTGGTGCATTGTGAAAACAATCCAATAGGAGTAGAAAGTTTTCAAACACACATCTCCATTGTGTAAGGGACAGAGCCATGAGGCATGCACCCATGGTGCCTGCTTCCCTGCCAACACATTTGCTATAGCTGGTCACAGGTGTACAGAAGATGATTCAGTTTCAGGCTAATAAAATTTCTTGTCCGCGTGTCAAATTCCTGTCCAAAGTGTGTGCTTAACATACACATGCACGTCACTATGTCCTTTTACATGCTTTGCTGAATCTGGCCTGAGCTAATTAAGCAGACCACTTTACATAAGTTCCTTGTATTGGCTTTGAGAGGTGTCTGTTTGCTAGGCATTTCCCCACCCCAGGTCTCGTCCTTCTCCGCAGACAATTTAGCATGTGGTTTTTTTTTTTTCTTAGCTTTTAAAAATAGGATCTACAGTACTAGAAACTGAAATAGTCTCATCTCCCTGCATAGATTACCCCACCATTGTTTGGCTTTCTAAAATGTGCTCATTCAGAATACTAAAGGATCCCCGTTATAAATGAATGAACAATTAGGCCAATTGTAACTTTTGTCCAAATACATATGAATGAATATGCAGATTACTAACTGCAAGATTTTCCCTTGACGCAGCTAGAACAACTTGAAGCTAGAAGAGCGGCAGTATTATCGGAGAGTGCGTTCTGCATTCAGTGTTGCTGGAGAAGATTTAAGCAGAGGAAGCTATCAAAGCAGAGCTGGTCTGCTACCATCATCCAAGCGGGTAGGTGAAATCTGATATGGGTGCAGTTGTTACTTTTGAAGTCACATCTCCCGCCAGATTGGCTAGTCAGAGTACCAAGGCTTGGTACCACAACTGAACATTGGCACAAAGTTTACAATTGGGAAATGTGTACTAGGGATGTGAAGGACTAGTCGCTTCCTCCCCTTGCTGCCCCTATCAGAAAGAGACACCAATGGGGGGGGGAAAGAAGAGGGGTACTTTAAAGTGGCAGTGCTTGGAGCCAGACCCTGGGCTCCATGTGACACTGCTGCTTTAAAACGCCGTGCAGCCCAGGGCCACCTGGGGTGTCCCCAGGCTTCGTGGCGTTTCAAAGCGGCAGTGCTGAACGGAGCCTGGGATCAGCTGGGGACCTCCATGCTGACCCTGGGCACCATGCAGTGCTGCCGCTTTGAAACGCCGCGAGAAGCCTGACACTGGGCTCCCCACGGTGTTTAAAAGCAGCAGCATCACACGGAGCCCAGGGTCAGCTAAGTCCCCAGCTGATCGCAGGCTCCACGCGGCAGCCCTAGGGTTGCTGCTACACTTCTACACAGAGGCGCCCTATCGACTAATCGATGCAAAATGTATCAACTATTCGATTAGTCAATTGGTCGATTCTTAACATCCCTAATGTATACTACTGACTTTGTTCAGGTGAGTGCTTTGAGAGCCCTTACACCAGGGGTCTCCAACCTTTTTAAGCATGAGATCACTTTTTGAATTTAAGTGCAATCCAAGATCTACCTCAAATATAAATACCCGTGTCCCGCCTCCCTCCTGTCCCTTCTCCAGGGCCCCACCCCTGCTCACTCCATCCTCCATCCTCCTTCTTTTGCCAATCCTCACTCACTTTCATCAGGCTGGGGCAGAGGGTTGGGATGCAGGCTCTGGTCTTGGATGAAGGGATCTGGAGTGTGAGAGGGGCTCTGAGCTGCTCTTGGGGCTGGCAGTTGGGATGTAGGAGGGGTTCTAGGTGCAGGTTCTGGAATGGCATTTGGATGTGGGGGTGCTCGGGGCTAGGACAAGGGCTTGGGGTGGAGGATGGGGTTCATGACGGGGTAGGAGTTTAGATGTGGGCCCCAGCTGGGCACTGCTGGTGACTCCTGGCTGGTGATGTGTGGGGCTAAGGCTCACCCCTGCCCTGGCCCACTCCCTAAAGCAGCCAGCAAAGTCCCTCCCAAGTCCTGTTATGCCCCCTCTCTGCTCTGTGGAGATTGGATACAGGTTGGGAGAGGGGGCACCTTGACATCAGAACCCCTCCTCTCCCTCCCCTGCACAGAAAGCAGGAGGCTCCCAGGGGGAGAGGCAGCTCCAAGGCAAAGGGCAGGAAATGAGCAGCTGAAGTGCATTGCTTTATAGCCTCTTGGCCAAACCACTCAGGATCACCTGTCAGAGGCTCCAAGATCTACCAGTCGATCCTGATCGACTGGCTGGTGACCACTGCCCTACACTCTAATTCCTTTATTTGGACTGGTTTTTGGTTAAATCTTCAGGTGTTCGTGCTTGGTTGGCAAAAACACATTTCCAAAGAATGCGCAGGGCTGCTGCTCTGATAAAGCATGCCTGGAGGAAATGGAAAGTAAGTACCATGCTAACTGCCTTGAGTCAGTCGCATTCCCTGCTTCTTTTTGTGTGTTGAAAAATAGTCTCCTCCTTCAAGTAGTTATAAAGAAAACTTCAAAGCACGATTCTGACACTGACTTGATCCCTTCCTTTGTTCTCATTCCCCATGAAGAAAGAGAGGAGTAAAGAAAACAGCTCTGGAGTCTCCTTTCCTGTGACCAGAGCTAGTTTCCTCAAGCTAAAGGATCAGGGAAAGGCAAGAATTCAGTGACCAGTCCTACTGTTAGTCCCCTCTGAGGGTTTAATTAGTTAACTGGTTAATGTTTAACCAGTTAACTGATTGAATGGGAGAGGGCCCCTCCATCACGGGAGTCAGGAGCCTGCACAGAGCTAGAAACAGCAACGCTCCCCTGGCCTCTCCGGCTGTCGTTTCCGGCCCCACCTGGATGGGAGCAGGGAGAGCTGTTCCCATGTTCACTATTACCCAGTAGGCACTTACTGCTTAAGAGTTACATGATCAACTCCTCAGTTGCTTTTCAGCTTCACTTAGAGGGGGTCAGTGTTTTAACCAGCCATGTACGTACACTTGTTGAACTCTGCAGAACATCCTGTTTGTTCAATTGCCCACATTGGTTTTGGAAGATTCTAGTAACGTAGAGGCCTGGGAAGCTATGTCTGCTCCTTTCAGTCTCTCAGGAAGATTCTCTCTCCCCTAAGGCAAGAATGGCTGCTCTAGCAGCAAAGGAGCTGGATTACACAGAAGAAAAACTCCATTCCTGCATCCTGGGTGCTACCATTTCCTTGTCACCTCGTCCGCTTGAAAAGACGTGGCCTCTAAGTGCAATCATCCAGTTCTGGCCACTTGGACTAGTTCTAGCTACTGCCCCTGTGGCAGTGGGTGGGTTTCGAAGAGACCTGTCCCGTCTGGCATGCTTGAAAATACCTCACCGGACCAATGGGTACACCGTGAAGAGCACTCTGTTCAGCTGCGGCGTCACCTCCATTAGAGCACTCCCACAGGTAACGCACCAAACGCTGACACCGCTTCCAAGTCAGCAGCATGGCTGATGCGTAATGGCAGAGCTAGTGAGATTTACTGTCCAAACGTGGTCTCCTGTGCGTGAGCCACTGCCCACAGCTGAGGGAGACAGGATGGTCCTGTAGCTTAAGGCACAGGGCTGGAAGACTGCCTGGCTCAGCCAGGCCTATGACCATGGGCATGTCACTTAGAATTATCGGGGCAGTGGGCACAACTCATTCACCTTACCAGGATGCTGAGGGTTAACATTGTCTGAGGCACTGAGGGGGCAGATGCTTGCGCAAGTGTTAAGTATAGGCACGTAGCATATGCTAAGGAAACAGACACCAAAGCTTTTGAGAAATCAGTTCAGTGTGTTGCCATCCTCTGTTACCCGCAGCGATCAAATTGAGGAAAGAGTCCATTAGGTAACACACAAAGATCATGACGCAACCCCACGCTGGCTTCTCCATAACTGCTCTTTGGTTAAAAGCCTAACTCTGTATGGTCCTGTTTCCCAGCATGAAATCAACTCCGCAGCATCACAGGACACGAAACATGAAGGGACACTTGTGCAAGATGATTGTGTAAGCACACTGGGAGCCTGAGGTTCCACGCACAAGTTGACCGCAGCTATGCACATTGGAGTTCAAAACCAAAATCCCCTATTTAAAAGCGTTGTAGTGTAGCCACTACTGGTTCCTAGTGGCTTATTGTACAAATTCATCTCAGCTGAGGGACAGATTTCACCACCCTTACTTAAGGGTGAACAGTATTTACTCACTCTGCTAGCAGTTTAGCTTCAGTGGGCTGCAGGCTGAATAAGGTACTACTTGGTGAGCGATGATAGCACACTGAGGCCAGTATGCGGCTGATTTTTTCCCAACAACTAAAACTCATTTTCTTTTCTAGGGCTCTGTCAAGTTTCACTGCAAGAAGTCTCCACTGCCTCATGCAAACATCAGTCCACACACCCAAGCCTGTACCATCACTGGATTCAACCAAATCTTACTAGATAAGAAAAAACTGCTCACTACATAATGTGGATTTGGGGGCATCTTAAGTATTTATTGCACTTTTTCCTTCAAGGAAGGACTTCTTCCAAGAGGCTGCTTCTAAATGTTTTAATCTAGCTACAATTTTTCTGCTTGAGATGGAGCAATTTAAAAATATCTGCTGCTATATTCAAGCCTTAATTTTTTTTTTCTAGTAGACACTTTTCTAAGTATAAGGTTACAGGTATATTAACTGTTAACACTTCCTCCATTACCTAATGGAGAAAGTAAGAAATCTGTGCTCATACCAAAAAACACTACAGTAGAACTACAAACAAAATCAGAACAACCTTTAATAGACAGGGATGTTAAATTTAGTTTAACTGACTAGTTGATGGATTTTCCATCAATTAGTCAATAAGCAGGGGCAGCCACAGTGAGGTTTAAAATGTACATTTAAATGTATTTAAGAGGCTGGTGTATGGCAGGGGGACCCTGCATGAGCCGGGAATCAGTTGTCCCAGCTCACGCTGGGTCCCTCCTGCTGTGCTTTAGCTTTTTAAATGTATTAAAAGCTGAGAGGCACAGAATCTGGGACTGGGAGTGAGCTAGGAACCAGGGCCCCGCTACCCTCCAGTGGAGACAGTGCTGGGGGAACCAGCTCCTGCTCTTCTCCTCCTCCTCCTCCCATGCCTCTGATAGAGGCAGCAAGGGTGGGAGGAAGTGACTAGTTGACTGATAAGCTTTTGCTTATTGGATAGTCAACTAGTCACTTATCCCTATTAATAGGGCTAAAAAAAAATGTTGGAAAACATTTGAACAAACTGCTCTTTGATTTAATGTAAAATATCCTTTCAGCATGTCACAGTACAGACCCGCAGCCAACAAGAAATCTGAACACTACTGTTTAGAAGCACCACCCCCAGTAACCATGCAGCCATTTGCCTGAAGTACAGCAGGTTTCTAATGCAAGAATTTGTAAAGCTTTGTGGAGCTTAGTGCTGGACATAATTATCTCAGGAAAAGTGGGAATACAAGATTGAGCTCAATGTTTCTGACCAGTTGAAGAAAAATGAACATGCTGCTTTTGAACATTTAGATTGTATTGGTCCAAACTCAGATGTAGATCAAATATAAAAAGTTTCACACTCAAGATGCTGCTAAGATTGCAAAGAGCCTCTTGTTGCATCCCTCTCCAACATGAGCCTCACAGGTTAACACGGGAACCTTTGGCGTGACAGACAAAAAAGGGGTTTTTTTCTTGGTTCATCTGGGGCAGGGAAACATATGTATTTCGTTTGTTACGCACATGGCATTTTAATAAATATCTCGCACAGCTATCTGAATTCTAACTTCTCAGCCAGGTTGTGTCAAATA
Source organism: Rafetus swinhoei (assembly GCA_019425775.1). Taxonomy (NCBI): domain Eukaryota; kingdom Metazoa; phylum Chordata; order Testudines; family Trionychidae; genus Rafetus; species Rafetus swinhoei. Next base: position 7,903,433 of record CM033445.1, on the reverse strand, counting down.
TTTGAAAGATCAAGTTAAATGCTGGTGGACTTAGTCTAATCTCTCTCTTATGCACCTGACGTCAGCAATGCCCAGCACAGCCACTGTTGGCAATCAAACTGTCACTAAAAGAAAGATCCAGCACTAAAACACTATTCCTGCTAGTACATGCATCCATATGCCTCTCTCCCATCAGTACTTTCAGCCACCTGTGACAAAAGCTTGCCCTAAGACAAGACTGGAGGTGAGACAGCCAGGAGTTCTACCTTGAGCAAAGAATACCTGAGGCTCTTTCAGCAAAGCACAGGGTAGTAAAATGTCTCTTCCGTTACAGAAAAATTCATGATGAGCTATCTGTTCCCAAACAGTCTCTCAGTCCAGAGGAAAATTCTCTTTCTCCGGAGGTTCAACAACTCTCAAGCAGCAGTCCGCAAACTCCACAAACAAGGGCTCTTGCATAGATGTTTTCATGAGGGACTCTTTTTCTTTGGCTTCATCTATTGTTCGTAGCAGTTGCTGCAGATGAGGGTTGAGTAGTAAGCTTTTCAGTTCTTTAGACTCTCCTATTCAAAAAATAAATACATTTATAAGAGGAATGCCACCAGTTTTAAAGTAGGGGAGGATTAATCATGGATTTGAAAGGGTTTTTTGTTTTTTTAAAGTCAACCTTATACTTATACTGCATCTGTTTGAGGAAAGCTGAAAAATGTAACATGTAGGAGAGAAACTTGCATGTGTATTTAAATCTGCTCTCAAAAGTTTTCCTGTTATCTGTTGTCTAAGAGGGCTCAAGCTTACCCCCCTCCAAAGCCTCGGCAGATGGTACTTTTGTAAATAGCTGCTTTCCTGCAATTGCGGGGAATAAGTCCAGATCAAAGCATGCCTCTCCCACTGGGACAGGCAGTACTCAAAGAATGTGTTACTGATTTGTTCTTCTGGATGTGCTCACACTATGCTACTCCCCATTCAGGTTATTCAGAAGGTACGGTTTGTAAAGACTAACTTAATATGCACCTTATTAATCCTCCCAATGGCATAACACAAATGCCCGTAAAGAACTAAAGATGAGCATTACATGTCTCAATTTAGCTTTTAACAGAATTCTTAGGTGGTGGTGGACTGAAGCAAAACTGGTGGAAGTTCTTACAGCAGACTTCACAGATTCATCTTAAAGGTTACCTAAGCGTTTAAGCTTCTGCAGCGGGACTCGATCCCCTTCATCATCTTCCGTCAGGATGTCCTCTACAGACCAACAGCTTCCTAAGGCAAGCAGAAATGTGGTTTAATTTATTTAAAATGGTCAGGTTAGGGCCAAAAGCGAAGGCAACATTTCACTGACCACCCCAAATTAAAACAGGTGCTTTGCAGTAGCCACTAGCAATAAGGTAAAAACCTCAGTTTGAAATATCTATTCACCCCATTTTCCAGTATCATGCTGAGTACCATTTAATGAAGAGGTCTTAGACAAGACCTTACACCAGTGGTAGGCAACATGCGGGGCGCATGCAGCTCATCAAGGTTCCATGAGCCCATGTACCCCCTTTGCCCCACTTGTTGTGCACTGGGTACCCCACAATTACCTACTCTCCTCCCCCCTCCTTCCCAGCACTTCAGGAGTGCCATGAATCAGCTGATTTGCACCACATTCTTGGGTCCTACCCTTCCCTCTCAGAGCTTGAATATGGTGAATCAGCTTCTTTCAGCATTTATGTATAGGAATCAGCTGATTCGTGGTGGTTAAGACCTGGGAGAGATTGGAAAGAGCAGGGACACGCTTGGGAGAGGAGGTGGGGAAGAGGCCGATCAGGGATTTGATATTATAATAATGATATATAATAATATATGGAGATATACCTCTCTCAGAGCTGGAAGGGACCTCAAGAGGTCATCGAGTCCAGTCCCCTGCCCTCATGGCAGGACCAAGTACCATCACTTATTGTAAAATAAGTGTCAAAATTTTTTTATTTGAAGTGGATGACAGTGCTATCAAGATACGAACGATTAAAGCATTTCTACTTGTTTTGAAATATTCAGCATGCCATCTATTCAATCTTATTCTTGGGGTCATGGTTAGTGCACAAGACTGATTTCAATCTTGCAGCCCACTCACTAGCCTTGGTTGCCCATCACTGCCTTACACAGCTGCAGTACCTAAAACACTACATAGTCACTCACATGGCACTTTCCAAAAGAAGGGATTTTACTCTACTTCTTTTGGGATACATTTATAGGACTCATTTGAAAACCTAGGCAACTACAAATCTGTGTTTTATTCTCACCTACATATTTAATTTTCAAAAAAAGCTGATGTAGTAAGATTAAACTCATAAGCATCACCTCTAGAGCACAGTAGATTGCAGAAAGTATTTTAGCATAGAGAGGTATTTAGTATAAATTTCTTGTTTTTTAAGCCTATTGTAATAAGCTAAAGGCACAATTATTTCAGGAAGCAGACCTACCCAAGATGCTATATTTTACAGTAATAAAAAAAAACCTCCCTCCTTTACATAAACAAGAGCAGGCAGCAGCTGGTAAGGCAGGCAAGTATACTGCAAAAGGTAGGAACAGTTGCAACACTGTTTCAAATCACAGCAAGTTTTAGAATACTCAATTTGCTTTAATCTTATGTACTAAAAATCTAGTTAATTGGTGCCAGCATTTATGGGGTTTTTAAAATGTATTTAGGCAGTTTTTAAAACAGGCTTGCATATCATTGCATTTAAATATCAAACACAGATAATCATCACAATTAGCTTTTGTTTAGAGAAACATTATACAATCTAATCATTAAATCTCTCACCATTTGATAAAGAAAGCCTCTTTACCAGAAACACCACATTCTAGATATGATAATTTTACTGAACAGAAACTTCTGATTATATATTTATCAAATTATCTATCAACTTAATACTTTTTAAAAAATGGACAAGTCCTCTATTTTTCTAGGTATGTAACTAATGTGTTAATTTTTCCCAGTCCCCAGGTTTGGAGCTGCTATCTTTTCTCCAATGAGAAGCTAGCATTAGCTTTTGATCTTTGTGTGTGACTATTTCTGCTAAGAAGCCTTACAAGGCTTGTTTGGTAATAGATACTAGAATGTACGCTTTAAAATGCACACATACCTTCATCTTCCCCTGGTTTAACTCTTCTGAAAGGCAAGGGTGTGTCTGTAATCACCTTCTTCACCACCTGATCCTGTCTGGGTATACATTGCTCTATGAAAAATTCAAAGTGACATTAATTCTCCAGAGTAGGAAGGACACAAGCAACAAGTTAGTAGCTTTTAAAAATTGATTTAGAAGAACATGCAGCACCAAGACAGTCACTTTCTTACCCTTATGTGTCTTGTAGCAGGAGACAGAACAACTGCAACAAAGAAAAGTGCCATTTTTAAACACAACTCAAGGCTGTTTTAAGTGACTAACCGCCTATCTCCCGCCCCCCAATCCCACTCCTTGCAAAGAAAGCAAAAATGTGGCAGCTAAATCCGCCCCCACCCCTAGGATCTGGGCCCAGCAGCACAAGCCAGTCTCCCTGTTGTAGGCTAAAGGAGGCGGGGGGGGGGGTATCCTGACCTACCTCCTTCTCTGGCCCCACCCCCAAGCAGAGAGAGAGAGAAGGTGGCTCCAGGACCCCCCAGCTCCAAGCCACCCAGGGACACGGGGTTAAGCCCCTTCTGCCTGCGACAGGCATGAAACTGCCACCAGCCTCCACCCGGTGGGGGGGGGGGAATCCCTTTGCAAGTGAAGGGCCACGGGCCATTGGTGCACGGACCCGGCCGTGGCTGCGGGGAGGGACTCGGCGGGGAAAAGAGTTCTGCGGGGAACTCGGCTGTGCCCGGGGGCAGGGAAGAGTTCTGCGGGGGAGGAGGGGCTCGGCCGTCCCCGGGGAATTCTGCGGGGGGACCTCGGCCGTGCCCGGGGGCTCGGCCGTGCCCGGGGAGTTCCAAGGGGGAGTTCTGCGGGGGTGTGGGGCTCGGCTGTGCCCGGGGAGAGAAAGAGTTCTGCGGGGGGAGAGAGAGTTCTCCGGGGACCTCGGCCGTGCCCGGGGGAGGAGAGAGTTCTCCGGGGACCTCGGCCGTGCACCGGGGAGAGTTCTACGGGGGACCTCGGCCGTGCCCGGGGGAGTTCTGCCGGGGGGCTCGGCCGTGCCCGGGGGAGCTCTGCGGGGGAGATTTCTGTGGGGGCTCAGCCGTGCCCGGGGGAGCTCTGCGGGAGATTTCTGTGGGGCTCGGCCGTGCCCGGGGGAAGAGTTCTGCGGGGGAACCTCGGCCGTGCCCGGGAGGAGCTCTGCGGGGAGGGGGAGATTTCTGCGGGGGACCTCGGCCGTGCCCGGGAGTTCTGCGGGGGCTCGGCCGTGCCCGGGGGAGCTCTGCAGGGGAGGGGAGATTTCTGCGGGGGGGGGGGCTCGGCCGTGCCCGGGGGCCCCCCCTGCCGCGGCCCCGCACTCACTATCTGGCCCTGCAGCCCGGGCAGCGGTACCGGGGGGCGCCCTGCGCCCCGCACACGCAGCAGCCGCAGCCGGCCTGCATGGCTCCCTGCCGGCAACCACGTGCGGGCCTCCGCCCCCAGACCCGCCCAGCCGCGCGCCCAGCGCCTCCACCGGGCGCGACTAATCGATCGCCGGGCTCTGGAGCGGGGGGTGTGGCTCCGGGCTGGGCTCCACCCCAGGGCTCCTTGCTCCCTGAGCAGAGGCGCCTTCCCCTGCCTGCCTTGTGCAAAGGGGGGAGGAGCCCTGAGGGGCTGGGAAATGGGCATTGCTGGGCAGGAGCAGCCGGGCGATGAGCCTAGATGAGGAGAGGCCGAAATCCCAAATATTGACCAGCCCCGTATTAGCCCCACAACCCTGAATCCTGCTGCCTTGAGCAATGATGCCTCGGGAATTTCCACTACATGCATGTGGACGAAGTGGGTCTTTGCCCACGAACGCTTATGCTGCAGTAAACGTTAGTCTATAAGGTGCCACAGGGTTTCTCGTTGTTTATGCAGAGTCAGACTAACACGGCGACCCCTCTGATACTTGATCAATGATGTTCTCCCAAAGGCCTTTCCCTTCCTTTCCTCTCTGCGGTCAGTGGCCATTAGGTTATCTGCTTACACCAGGCCTGGGCAAAATATGGCCCACGGGCCGCATCTGGCCTGCCAAGCCACCGGATCCAGCCAGCGGACGCTGCGGGGAGCCCTAAGCAGGCTCCCTGCTTGCTTCACCCCACCCACACGCTGCTCAGAAATGCGGCTGCGGGGCAGTTTTTCTTTAAAAACTGTGAGTCCAGAGGGGAGAGGGGAAGCTTTAGGAGCTGCTCCAGCGCCCCCCACACCCCCAGCACAATCCCATTGGCCGGTTTCTGTCCAGAAACCAGCCATGGGAGCTGCCTGATTCAATAACAGGCAGCCAGGAAGCACAAGGGGCTCCAGAGTACATGGCTGCAGCCTGTACGGGGGCAGGGCAGGCTGCCTGCCTGAGAAGCACGCTGCGCTGCTGGCTGGGAGTCACCCAGGTAAGTCTCCTGGCTACAGCCTGCCTCTGGCACCCCAGCCTCTCCCTTCCCCAACCCTCTGTCCCCTCCTCCTGCCTCGTACTCCACAAACCCTCTGCCCTCCTCCTGCACCCATATCCCCCCCAAATCCAGCACCCCAAGCCCCTGCCCCAGATCACAATCCCCTCTTGCCCTAGTTCACAACCCAAACTCCTGCACCCCAATTCTCTGCCCTATGTCACAACCCAAATCCCATGCACCCCCTACTGCATCCCAATCCCCTGCCTCAAGTCACAACCCCCTCCTGCCCTAAGTCACATCCCAAACCCCTGCACCCCAGGTCACAACCCCTCCCTGTCGTAGATCACAACCCAAATCCCTGCACCACAGTCCAGTGCCCCAGGTCACAACCGCCTCCTTCACCCAAACTCCCTCCCAGATCTCACTCTCCCTCCTGCACCCCAGTCCTTTTCCCCAACCTCCCTTCTGCACCCAACTTCCATCCCAGACCCCACATCTTCTCCATTAATATCATGGAAGAGTGCAGCCCTCAACCACTTCCCAAAATCTTGGAGTGGCCCCTTTTAAAAAATTATTGCTCCCCCCTGTTTAAGTTGGACATTGGGGGAAACTTCCTAACAGTCAAGGTGGTTGAGCAGTGGAATAAATTGCTTAGGGAGGTTGTGGAATCTCCATCATCGGAGATATTTAAGAGCAGGTTAGACAAACACCTGCCAGGGATGATCTAGATGGTGCTTGGTCCTGCCGTGAGGGCAGGGGGCTGTACTTGATGAGCTCTCGAGGTCCCTTCTGGTTCAGGTATTCTATGATTGTATATACAAAAACAGATGCTTGTTGTTTGCCTGATACAAATGTGTATCAGGACTAGATCTACTATATATTTTAGACAGTTTGTGCATCCGTGAGTCTGTTGTTCAAGAACTCCTAAATGGTAAGAGCTAGGACCAACAAATTCAGTATGCAGCTTCCTCTTATCAGAAGTTAAGCACACTGAGGGTTTGGTTGTGCCAGGACAATGGGATGTGCAGGTAATCATAGAATCCTAGGGCTGGAATAGACCTTAGGAGTCATTGAGTCCAGCCCCCTGCCCAAAGCAGGACCAACCCCAACTAAATCACCCCAGCCAGGACTTTGTCAAGCTAGGACTTAAAAACCTCTAGGGATGGAGATTCCACCACCTTCCTAGGTAACCCGTTCCAGTGCTTCACCATCCCCCTAGTGAAAGAGTTTTTCCTAATATCCAACCTAGACCTCTCCCACTGTAACTTGAGACCATTGCTCCTTGTTCTGCCATCTATCACTACTGAGAACAGCCTTTCTCCATCCTCTTTGGAACCTCCCTTCAGGAAGTTGAAGGCTTCTATTAAATCCCCCCTCACTCTTCTCTTCTTCAGACTAAATAAGCCCAAATCCCTCATCCTTTCCTCATAGGTCATGTGCTTCAGCCCCCTAGTCATTTTGGTCAGCCTCCACTGTACTCCCTCCAATGCATCCACATCCTTTCTACAGTGGGGGCCCCAGAACTGGATGCAATTCTCTAGATGTGGCCTCACCAATGCCGAATAAACTGCTCTATATCTGCTGGCAATGCTCCTCCTAATACTCCCTAGTATGCCATTTGCCTTCTTGGCTACAGAGGCACACTGTTGACTCATATCCAGCTTCTCATTGTTACCCCTGGGGCCTGGATAACACTCAAATATGGCCTGATAGTGAAACCCCAGTCAAAAGAAAACAGATCCGCCCCTCCTCAGGGTCTGTCACCTGTGAATTAGGCTGATAAAGGAAAACAGACTCCAATTAAAGGTGAAAACAAGAAGAAACTGTATTAGGGATTTTAAACAATATTAAGGGAAAAGCAGGGCAGAAACCCGACGCAAACTAATAACCTTTAACAAAACAGTGGAACAAAACATACCCTTTGGCTATGTCTACACCGGCAGCTTCTTGCGCAAAAACTTGCCTGCTGTCTACACTGCACGAGCATTCTTGCGCAAGTAAATTTACAGTATAGCGTTGTATAGCTAGATAATTTCATGGAGGTTAGGTCCATAAAAGGCTATTAGCCAGGGGATAAAATGGTGTCCTTGGCCTCTGTTTGACAGAGGCTGGAGAGGGATGGCAGGAGACAAAGCGCTTGATCATTGTCTTCGGTCCACCCCCTCTGGGGCACCTGGTGCTGGCCACTGTCGGCAGACAGGATACTGGGCTAGATGGACCTTTGGTCTGACCCGCTACGGCCGTTCTTATGTTCTTATGTTCTTATGTTCTAAAACAGGGCTTCTTCTGGAAGAGTTATTTCTCTCCCCACGAGGAATAAGCCCTCTTGCGCAAGAGCTCTTCCACAAGAGGCCAGTGTAGACAGGCAACATGAATTTCTTGCGCAAAAAGCCCCTATGGTTAAAATGGCCATCAGAGCTTTCTTGCGCAAGAGAGCATCCACACTGCCATGGATGCTCTTGCGCAAAAGCACATCTCTTGTGCAAAAGCACATGGCAGTGTGGACGCTCTCTTGTGGAAGATTTTTTGCACAAGAATTCTTCCACAAAAGAGTTCTTGTGCAAGAAGCCGCCAGTGTAGACGTAGTCTTTATGTCTCAACTGGACTGCGTGCAGAGCTGGCCCAAGGTATGGGCCGACCAGGCTACCGACCGGGGCACCCCATTGTAGGTGGTGCTGTGCAGGGCTGCCGGGCCGGGCGGGAGCGGCACCGCACATGCTCCGTGCACCCGCGGGTGGGGCCGCGCATGCTCCGTGCGCCCGGGGCCCAGGGCGTGCGAATGGCTCGGGCCGCCCTGACTGCGTGAAAATAATTGGTAAGGTCTACCCCAAATACAAATGGTTCCTTTACTCTTCTGGACTGGAGTGGCTGAGCCAGAGGTGTGTTGCCCAGGACCTACAACCTTTGGGTTGGTTGTGAGCCCTCAGGGAGGAACGCTAGGGAGTCCCTCGCTGGTGGTACAGGAACCCTGAAGAGGATGGCAGGCAGATGACACTCGTGTCGATGGAAGACAGTGGATGGGGTGCCCTCTTCTATTCCTCTGACTGGCTTGCAGCTGGATCAGATCCCTTGGTGGTCTCAGAAGAGAGCTGATAACCCGCGCACACACTGCCACTCAGATGGACAGCCCCACCCATGGGCTGCGTCCGGACTTATAAAACCTTCAGGGAGGGAAACCCCTGAGGTGATGTTTACTACGTGACCCCTCAGTGGGGACCAGTTCTGAGGTAACTAAGAAAAGGCAGGAAATTCGGGTCTGTGCCGGTTCTTGTTTACCACTCTGAGATGGAGGGCCCCTCCCTGTCCTAAAGTCACCTGGTATACACACACCATATTGTTTTTCACAAACAGCCTAGAAATATCATTTAACATTATCAAATAAACATACAAATTTGTGTAATTAACATATATACATAATTGATTACCATCACCAGAAGGTCAGCCTACATCATCCACTGTAATCCCCAGGCCCTTTTCTGCTGAACTGCTACTTAGCCAGTCAGTCCCCAGCCTGTAACAATGCTTGGGATTCTTCCATCTCAAGTGCAGGATGGAAGCCAGTAGCCTTATAAAAAGGCAGCCAGAGCGGATGCAGTGAGCAGCCAACAGGGCAGCAGCCAACAGGGGAGTTAGCCTGGGAGTTCGCCCTGGCTGGAGCCCCATAGTGCGTGGTGTTGGTTTTTTTCTTGTGTTTTGTTTCTCTTCTGCCCTTCAAGCGGGCAATAAAAACAATATCAGAGGAATCTCTCAGAAGGAAGGCAGAATGGATAGCGAAAGGTCAGCTGTTGTAACCTGCACAGTATGTGCCATGTTTGTCTTCCTCCCAGAAGGTAGAAGGGATTTCATCTGTACTAAATGCAAGCTTGTCGCCATTTTGGAAGAAAAGATTAAAGGACGAGAGGCCCAAGTATCAACCATATGTTCTATCAGAGAAGGTGAAGACTTCCTCGATGGAAAGCAACATTCAATACTCCAGGCACAGCAGGCTGGAGAACCAGTGAGGGCAGGACAGAACATGGAAGAAAACTGGCAGCATGTAACCTTCCAGGAGAAGAAAGACAACTCAAGTATCCCCAATCCCGACAGAGGTAAGAAACCACTTTCAGGTTCTTGGCACAGGCAATGTGATTGTTTCTCATCAAATGGAAATGTGACATCAAGGACAGTTATACTCCACGATGACCACAGAAGGGGCAGCAAGCAAGTGGGCCCCAACCATTCCAGGCTGGCCCTGGGGAGCAGCTGGTGGCTGGGCAACACAGCCTCCGCAGCCCTGGGCCGGACCCAGGGAGCAGCCAGCAGCTGCCTCCTGCCCCTTCCTTGAGTCCCCGGCCCCTCTGAGCACCCCCAATGCTGCCCAACCCCTGCCCTGACTCTTGCACCCCCATCTTTGCCCTGAGCCACTCCTCACCCCCTGCCCTGACTCCTGCACCCCCCCCACCCCCTGTCCTCAAGGATCCAAGCAATGCTGGGTAAATCTTCTAGTAAATCCATACAATTAGGGTTGCCAGGTGTCTAGTATTGACCCAGACAGTCCGGTATTTTTGCCTTCTGTCCGGTAAAAAAATTCAGAAAATACCAGACACCTAAAATGTCCAGTATTTTCTGGGTTTTTTCCCTGCCAGGAGGCAAAAATACCAGACACCTGGCCACCCTATGACACACTCAGCAACAGGGCCCAGCCCCCAGAGCCCCAGACCCCCGCCCCTGGACCCCCTGCTTACCTGGTTCTGCGGGGAAGCTGCTTTCTGGCTCGACTAAGAAAACAAGATGGCCACCGACAAAAAGCCTAAACTTAGGCCCTAAAGAGCTGAAGCAAGGAGAAGTAATGCCTTCCCTGGGTCTTAGTGCTCAACCTCTCCTCTTCCTATCCCTATTCTGAGTCTGCACACACTTTAAGGGGCCATGCTGTTTTATTTAATTAATTAATTTATTTATTTATGCTTAATAACTCTTGGGGTCTTTTTTTTTTTTGGTCAACAGCTTTGGTCTCCCCCCCTTTTTTTTCCCCCCCATCAACAGAATTTTTTCCCCAGTGATTTTTATTTTTGCCGGAGGGGAGGAGGGGTTCGGTATTTTTGGTTAAACCATCTGGCAACCCTACATACAATGGGATTTTAAAAGTACCTAAGCAGCGTATGTGTTTAACTGCCATTGATTTCATTAAGATTTTGGTGCCTAGCTTGCTGGGTGCTTTGGAAAATCCTGCTAATGGACCCTCTTATTCAATATATTTAGTTATTGGTCATGAAATATTTTTGAATGTCATGCCTGAAAATATGAGCTCCAGTTCTGTAATCGGCTCTGTGTGGGCAGACCCTTCCCCCCTGCCTGGGGGTCCCTCTGGGATATTGCATTGACTTCACTGCAGTCTTGAAGATCTATTATCTGACCATGTCTGCACTGTGCTTAGAAAAATTGAACTGCTACTGTTCAGATCAGTGGCAAGTGTGAGAACATCAAGCATTTAGCTACTAGATTGTTAGTTCTGTTTCTCAAATTGCTTCTGATGTACTCCCTCTGTAAGGTAATATATTTTTGTGCATAAAACAGTTTTTTTATTGTAACTCGTGGGGGTGGTGTGGCAGTGTTAATGGCTAGTAACATTTCTGGTAGGGGTAACTCCTTTAGAATCATTCTGAGGTGAAATTACAGTTCACAACTCTCTGTGAAAGGTGGGATTAAGAAATTATCAGCACTGACTCCTGTCAGGTCTAAAGAAGGGAGAAAATGGCTGATTTCAATTAAGAAGGTAAAACTAGAGAGAGTTCTGTAAACTCTAAGGCTGTGTCTACATTGGCACCCTTTTCCGGAAAAGGGATGCTAATGAGACAAGTCGGAATTGCAAATGCCGCGGGGATTTAAATTTTCCCAGCGGCATTTGCAGATGAACATGCTGCTTTTTCGGCTCGGGGCTTTGACGGAAAGCGCCAGTCTAGACGCTGCTCTTGCGGAAAATAAAGCCTTTTCGGAAGATCCCTTATTCCTGATTTTAAGAGGAATAAGGGATCTTCCGAAAAGGCTTTATGTTCTGCAAGAGCTGCGTTTAGACTGGCGCTTTCCATCAAAGCCCGAGCCAGAAAAAGCGGCAGTTATGTTCATGCAAATGCCGCTGGGAAAATTTAAATCCCCGCGCATTTGCAATTCGACTTGTCTCATTAGCATCTCTTTTCCGGAAAAGGGTGCCAATGTAGACACAGCCTAAGAGTCACTCTGAAATGAAAGCTGGGCAATAAACTGGCATCTTTTCCTACAAAGAAATTGAAGGAAGACCAGGTCCCTGAGCCAGCAAAAGTGCGTAAGCATATGCTTAATGTTAAGCACATGAGAACTCCACTAAACTCAGTGGGACTACTCATAAGCTTAACTTTAAGCACATTTTGAAGTGCTTTGCTAGATCCAGTCACAGGACGGTGAAGCTAAAATGTTGTTTTCCACCTATAATTTCCACCCAGTGACATGCTCTGCTAAGTATTAGAGTATCTTACTTAATTTTCTAGCATATCTGTCTAGTTCTGTCTAAGCTATCTATGAATTAGGGCCTGAATCCACATTTGTTTCTTTTTTGTGGGGGGCAGGGGATACCATCAGAGACTTTATAATTACTAATCAGATAATATAATTCCACTGTAGGCAGTCAATATTTACTGCTTGATAAAGGTTGCTGTAGGCAGAGGAAGGTTGCCATAGACAAATGAATTGTACTTTACTGAATATGTTTGCCACCTTTGGTTATCCTAGCAACCTGGAGGGGTTTAGCCTTGCTCCTGCATTGATAACCCAAGTGCTTAAATGCACCAGGGCTGAAATGTAATCCATTATTTAGGATAATGTTGTGGCAAAAGAAACTCCAACAACAAGATACATTTTTGAACCTCATGGCAGGGGGACATGAATAGACATTGCTCTTTTCGCTCTCGTGGGATATGCATTGCAGTGGGTTTTTGGAACCATTTAAAACTGGATTTTTCACCATGAAGAGACACCTGAACTGTTCTGTCAGCAGCTCTGAAATCTGGAGCTCGCATCTAGTCCTTGCACTTGGCATCCCTCAACTGATCATTAACATAACCTCTGTGATCTTCAACTGCGCGGTCATCATTATTATATTGTCCACCAAGGATCTGCACAAACCCATCTTCATTCTTTTCTGCAATTTGGCTTTTTCTGATCTCCTCACCAGCTCTTCAGGCTTTTGGATTGCCATGCTGTTCATCACTAATCCGGAAAGCACCATTTTTGGATCAAAGGATATCCTCATAGCCTATGCCTTTTATGCTGTATCTATTCTGTCCACCATCTATAACTTAGTCAGCATTGGAATTGAGCGCTACTTGGCTGTGGCAAGAAGCCTCAAGTTGAGGTACCGAGTTTCCAGAAACCAGTCACTGGCCGCAGCTCTAATTAGCTGGGCACTTGCCTTCTTTTTGGGCTGCATACCTCTAGTGGGGTGGAACTGCTTGCACAACCAAGAAAACCTCTCAGTTCTCTACAGCCCCTTCTGTGTTGACTATCTCATCTTCATCACCATCCCCAACTGTGTGGTGGCCTTTCTCTTGCCTCTGTTCACCTACCTTAGCATCATTGTCATCCTGAGAAAACAGAAGTTCACCCTGGGAGCGTGTGGACAAGTCAATAGCACCTACAAATCAGCTGAAGTCCAGGTTGCCAGAACAGCATCTTCATTTGGCTTCTGGCCCTGGTTTCCTATGCACCTTTTGTTGCAGGAGTCGTGTTTGATGCAGCCCACAGCCTGTGCCCTGCTGATTTGTATCCAAGTGTCTATGTGTTTCGAAATTGCACTGCTATGCTGATCACCATGAATTCTTTGGGGAACCCCATTGTCTACACACTCCAAGTCAAAACACTAGGGAATAAGCTCAAATTCTTGAAGTGCCCTGCCAACAACCGCATCCATGTGCATACCATGGGGAACTTCTGACTTTGTCTGGAATTGGTAGGCAGCAGGTTTAAAACCGACAAAAGGAAGTATTTCTTCACAGGGTGCACAGTCAACCTGTGGAACTCCTTGCCAGAGGATGTTGGGAAGACCAGGACTTTGACAGGGTTCAAAAAAGAACTAGATAAATTCATAGAGGTTAGGCCCATCAATACTTATTAGTTAGGAATGGTGTCCCTACCCTCTGATTGTCAGAGGCTGGGAATGGATAAAAGGAGAGGGATCATTTGGTGATTCCCTGTTCTGTTCACTCCCTTCTGGGGCATCTGGCATTGGCTACTGTTGGATGACAGGATACTAGGCTAAATGGATGTTTGGTCTGACCCAGTGTGGCCGTTCTTATGTTCTTATCAAACTAAGATAACACGTTCCATATATTCACATAGGTATCTTATATACAATTTCTGCAAACATGTAGCTCTTCACATGGACAATGGTTCTCTCTTGCTAAACTACCCTCAGGTTTTAGCATGCCAAAGATTGGCCTAGAAACATGGGCCAATTTCAGAACTAGGGCAAGTGGACAGCTCCCTGTTGCTACTTTGGCAGAGGCACTACTGGAACCACTTCACACTTCCATAGGCTCTTCTATCACTAATTTCAGATCTTCAGGTCCCTACTTTATAATGCAGCTGTGGAGAAATTCCTACTGAGTGCACAGGGGAGTGAAAACCCCAAACAAAGAGAACTTTTTATTCAGTTAATCCTTAACCCTGAGCACAGGAATTGTGAGCAGTTGTGAGTTATTTATCTGCTGACGGTTCTTCTGTGTATGCCTGCTTTGTTTCTACCTGTACCGGAAACATAAGACTTATGTTAAGCGATAAAAATAAATCCATGGGTACTATTTGCTTTGCATTTGGAAACGTGCTTCTGCTGTGCTTGCTTAACTACCAAACTTGCATTCTTTTTGTATCGTTTTGTGTTTTTTGAAGGACACTAAGTGTTTGCAAGAAAAAATTTCAGAAATACTAGAAAACATTAGTTCAATCTATTTATTGGAATCAGTCATTTCTGTGCAAAAATGTGTTGTCTGTTATTAACATAGCACTCACCATAGTTTACTCTCGTTCTTTTAATTGCAACATATAGATGAGTTGTTCCTTTTTCTGAAACATTTGTGTTCCTATCCTTCTACCTTTTCAATTCTTCATTTTTCCACTTCACATTTTAAAATTTGGACGATAGCCTTAGTTGAAAAACACACTTTTTCACACTTCAGTTTTACAATATCAAGACTAGGGATGTTAAATATAGTTTAATCAACTAATCGACTGGTCAATGGATTTTCCATCTTCTAGTCAATAAGCAGGGAAGCTGCAGTGGGGATAGCTCCTAGTCCCGACAGTTAATCCCACTGCCGCTCTGCCTTTTAAATGTATTAAGAGCCAGAGGGCTCTTAATACATTTAAAAGGCTGAAGCACAGCAGGGGAGACCCAGCACGAGCTGGGACAGCTGATTCCCGGCTCACATCCAGTCCCCGCTTTTCCCCTGCCCCCAGCGGAGATGGTGCAGGAGGGAAAATGGCTTTTAAGCTGGCTCTTCCCAGCACTGGCTTCTGCTCCCCGCCTTGTGGCCTCTGCTAGAGCTTTTGCTTATTGGATAGTCGACTAGTCACTTACATCCTTAATCAAGACTGCAATGCAATTAATTGTGTAGCAAGAAAATTGTTCTTTTTAATAAAAAAAATCATTTTATAATTAATATTAAACTTTGTTCATCTACATCTAATTAAAAAAAGGAAGGACTCCTCCCCTCCCAAAAATTGGTTACGTGAAGAGTTTATTTTTTCATATTTCCTTAGATAGACTTCCCTAGACAAACTATTTTTTTAACTTTGCCTTTTATTGTTCACAATAAACTTTTAGGATATGATTATAAATTTTGAGTGATCTTAGATATATGGTTGAGATTACAGAAATCTGCACTTGGACATTTTTTAAATGGACGTTATCAGGTTCATGAAAAAACAATTTGGATTCATAGTCACAGAACAAACACACACATAATCCAAACAAAATCATCATTTGAAAATCACCCCTTGAATTTCTGGTTTGGATTTTTTAGGAGAAAAAAAGGCTATTTGTTTCTATAAATTTCAATGTGATTTTTATTTGGTTTTAGGTGGCTTTGTTTGCTTGTTGTTAAGTTTTACTCTGAAATCTCTAAAGTCTTATGTGAAATTTTCCTTAAACGTTATCAGTCTTTTGGTCAGAGGGTCTGAAATGCCATGTTTAATTTAATGTGATCGTAACATGCATCAATTAAATTAACACACAAGTAAGTTCAACAGCATTTATATAACAGCAGTGTAGTGTTTTATGTATGTTGGTAACAAAAGCCATCTCGACTGTGACTCTAAATATGGAAAATCTGGGAGATGCTTTAATATTTTTTAAACAAATATTTAAAAGCTATCCACTACTTTTAAGGAAAGGTCCGTAGCAGGCAAACAATGAAGAATAATGTATTAAAATAAATGATGTAAAAGCATCATGTAGGTCAGGAAGGACAAATTCTCTTTTTTCTTTTAAATATTACTGTAGTCTTAATTGCATTTCAGAGATTATCTGCAAACATCTAAACATCTGTTCCTCACTAATTATATTTCAACCTGAGTTGTAAATCAGGAGATAAAAACCAAAACCTACTAAAGGAGAGATTATAAAGATAAAACTCTGCAGGGGGGGGAAAGGCTGATATTTATTTTGTTTAGCTGCATTAACATCCATGTTGACCTTGGCAAGCTGAAATGTAGCAACCAGCGTATTTAACTTACCATTTCTCTCTGCTGGGGATTGTAAAAGATACTGAAATTTAAAAGCAATATAACATAACAGTTGGACTCTAGCCAGAGATCCCTTCAAAGAAAAGTTAATCTCAAACCTATCGATTCATAAATAAAAGTTTGTACGGCTACAGAACCTTTTGGTCAGGCACAATGCTGTTCTTAGTAAAGTCAATAGCAAAAGTCACATGGACTTAACCTGAAGGAAATGCCAAGTGGTTAAAGTGGTTACAAGGGTAGGGAACATTTTTTGAGTTGGGGGTCAGTGACCCACAGAAAAATCAGTCAGGGGCCGCACATAAGTGAAATCCCTCCCCCAAACCTTCACTGACATGGCCTGCAACCAAGAAAGAGACTCTCCACCTTCCCCTTGCACACCAGAGCCTCGGGGGCTCAGGGTTAATACATTATATGTGCTCCAGCCCCATGAGGGGTGGGGGGGCTGGAGCACCAGCGTGGGCTGCCCAATGATTGGGTGGGGGGAGCCCCCAAGCTGGGGGCCACATCCAGCCCCTGGGCCTTAGGTTCCACACCCCGGGTTAGAGCATTGAGATTAAGAGACTGGAGTTCTCTTTCTGGCATTGCCACTGATGGGTGACTTTAAACAAGTCACTTCACTTACCTGAGCTTCTATGTTCTCCTCTCATGCTTTGTCTATTTAGACTGCAAGCTAGTCATGGCAGGAATTGTGTGTGTGTGTGTGTGTGTGTGTGTGTGTTCAGTGCCTCCCACAATGGGGCGCTGATTTGGGTTTAAGGTGTACTGTGGTGTCCAACCAGTTCTGAAGCAGTAGCCCCCATAGTGGCTACTGCTATAGTGAACTAACCATGTTATTCTGAAAATGTAAATAATGTAATGTAAAGCCAACTAGCCACACTCAACCAGCCAAATGTGGCTAGTGGCTGGCGTGTTGGACACCGCAGCATATGAATAATAACAAGAAGCAGAAGGTACTGTCATTGGGAATCCAGGTTTTTTTTTCAATTTTAAAAAGGCTCCTGTCTAAAATACACACCCAGAAATAAACAGGGCCATTGACCTGAAATAAAGCCTTCCAGCTCACTCATATAAACGCTTTCTCCTCCTCACTCCATAGCCCCTACTCCTCATCGCCGCCCCCGTAAAAGCCTGGCAAAACATCGGAACGTTGGGCCATACTTTAGGTTCATTGTATCCAGGCTTTGTTGGCTTTTATAAGGCAGAAATGAGAAAGCTAGAGAGAACACAGTTGTTCTGCCTGGAACACCCCACAAGAGGGCAGCTGCGCTCTGCGCTGTAAACTTGTGGGTCAGGGAAGCAGGATTTGCAAGTGGTCCTCTAGTTTCATAGGAACGGTAGAGACAATGCTGAAAATAGGAGGTTAAAATACACTATTTGAGTATTGCCAATAGGCTCATTGCTGTGTTACCTGGGTGTGTATGGCATTTTCCTCATCTGAATGTTGAAAAGTCTGCAATGCTGCCTGGCACTTCTGTTGGTTATTGATGGAGCAAAAGAAATGCATATCATAAATCCCAGGGCAGGAAAGCTGAAGCTGCCCTTTACTAGATTGCTGCTCATGACTCATCAGGTGAGCATTGTGTATGTGCTCTGTACCACCCAGACTCTAAGATGAACTCTGGTCACGCGTATTGATTTCATTTAACCATTAACGCTGCAAAGCAGTAAATATTTGCCATAGATTATCATGCCCCTATTTAGGGGGTTCCTATTCGCTTTCCTGGTTTGGGGATCACAACCCATGGACGCTAGCTTTCAAGTCCAGTACTTCTGATCATAGAACGCTAGAACTGGAAGGGACTCTTTATGACAGGACCAAGCAGGACCAAGGTCAGCCGCCAGAGCCCGGGAGGGCGTGATAGGTGTCAGGAGGCCGAGGTCAGCCGCCGTAGTGGAAAGGGGCATGATTGGGCTTGGGAGGCCGAGTTCAGCTGCCACAGCCCGATGTGTGTGATCAGGGTTGGGAGGCCGAGTTTGGCCGCCGCAGCCTGGGGGAGCGTGATCAGGCTTGGAAAGCCGAGGTCGGTTGCTGGAGCAGGGAGGCAGGGGGGAAAGGGCATGATTGGGTACGGGAGGCTGGGGTCAGCCTCTGGAGCCTGGGGGTTTGTGATCGGACTCAGGATGCTGAGGTTGAGGAGTATAAATATATTGTTCGAGAGTGCAGGGGAGTAATCAGGAAGGCAAAAGCACAATTGGAATTGCAGCTAGCAAGGGATGTGAAGAGTAACAAGAAAGGTTAACGGGCATGTTAGCAATAAGAGGGTGATCAGGAGGGTGTAGGATCCTTACTGGATGAGGGAGGTAACCTAGTGACAGATGATGTGGGAAAAGCTGAAGTACTCAATGCTTTTTTTTGCCTCTGTCTTCACAGACAAGGTCAGCTCCCAGACTACTGCCCTAGGCAACACAATATGGGAAGGAGGTGGGCAGCCCTTGGTGGAGAAAGAACTATTTAGAAAAGCTAAACATACACAAATCCATGGGCCTGGATTTAATGCATCCGAGGGCACTGAGGGAGTTGGCAAATGTCATTGAGGAGCCTTTGGCCATTATCTTTGAAAACTCGTGGAGTTCGGGAGAGGTCCCGGATGACTGGAAAAAGGCAAGTGTAGTCCCATCTTTAAAAAAGGGAAGGACAATCCAGGGAACTACAGACCAGTCAGCTTACCTCAGTCCCCGGAAAAATCATGGAAGGGACCTTAGCCTCCCGAGCCCAGTCAGGCCCCCTCTGTCTCCAGCAGCCCACCTTGGCCACCAGAACTCGATCATGCCTCCCTCCAGCTGCAGCAGCCAGACTTGGCCTCCTGACCCTGATCACAACCCCTGGGCTGCAGAGGCTGACCTTAGCCTCCATGGATGGGATTGCGGGGGGAAGAAGCTTGGACCAGCTGGCTGCATGCCCTCTAGGCATGCGCTGTAGATTGGTTCAATCTGTCTCTTTCCCCTCCCCATTCTAAGGTTAGACCTAAAACAGACTCCATAAGGGGTCTCTTATTTAAAATATTAATCCAGCAAAAGCTGGAATCTTTTGGCCAGCCTATGTGGTGGGCCAAGGTCTGAAATCACTGAGAAACTGACATCACAAATAGCTGAAATCACTAGGTTTGGCCCAGAGCCAGACCCATCGCAGAAGCAGTGGCAGGCAGCCAGTGGGGTGTCTGGCAAGAGCAGGTGGCTGGCTGGTGGGAGCAGCCAGCAGGCAGCCAGCGGGAAGCAGGTGGCCAGCAGGAGGGTGGCAGGAGCAAGCGGCCAGTGGGGCAGCTGGCAGAAGCAGACGACCAGCTGGCAGGAGCGGCCGGCAGGCGGGTGGCGGGAACAAGCAGCCAGCAGGGTGGCTGTTGGGAGCGGATGGTGGGAGCAGCGGTGAGTGGCCAACGGAGTGGGTGAGAGACCTCCTATTCCCACTCCCCCGCAAGGGTGGGAGGTGAGCTCTGAAAATCACCCCTGAGCTCTGAAAATCACCCCTGCCACACCAAGGGCAGCAACTGTGAGTGGGGTACAGAGAAAGTTTGGGCATATGAATGGGACACTGACATTGCTGGACGTGTGAGCCTGAGAGGCAAAGGACATTGCTCAATCCGCTTGAGCTGGGACGTTTACTCATGGGTTGGTTATGAACACGGGCTGTGGGGGTTTTCCCATGTTACTTCTCTCCCTCTTTCATTAAAAGTTTCTTTTCTACACTCAGACTCTGTGCGTGCACATGGGAAAGCATTGCCCCTCAGAGGCGCCCAGGGGTGTGTGTGAATTTCCCAGGCTCCTGAGTGGGGTCTTGAGCCAGTTCTGTGTGGGATGGATGAAAAGGAACCCCTAGATATTGAACCCGGCCTTGGCTGCTGCTAGCGCTACCTGGCAGAAGGGTTACCCTACCATGGACCTTACCGAGGCCTATTGGCAGGTGCCACTCAGCCCCGATGCCAGACTGAAATCAGCATTGATCACCCTGTGGGGCTCTATGAGTTCCTGGTCCTGCCTTTCGGCCTCAAGGGGGTGCCTGCCACTTTCCAGGGCCTGGTGGACCAGCTGCTGAGGGGGATGAAGAGCTTTGCCCTGGCTTATATTGATGATAGTTGCATCTTTAGCCAGACCTCGGAGGACCACGTGTCCCAGGTCAGCCCAGTGCTGGACCGGCTGCAGGGGGCTGGGCTGACTGTAAAGGCCAGGAAGTGCAAAGTGGGGATGGCAGAGGTGTCTTACCTGGGCCATAAGGTGGGGAGCGGCTGCTTAAAGCCAGAGCTGGCCAAGGTGGAGGCCATCAGAGATTGGCCAGTGCCCCAGACCAAGAAGCAGGTTCTGGCCTTCATTGGGATGGCAGGGCACTGCCAAAGGTTTGTGCCTCACTTGAGCTCCATCGCCACTCCTATCACGGAGCTGTGGAAGAAGGAGAAGCCAGACAAGCTGGTCCGGACCAAGCAGTGCCAGAGGGCTCCCTGTGTGCTGAATGAGGCCCTGATCAAAGCCCCAGTGCTGGTAAACCCAGATTTTGACAAGCTCTCTACCGATGCCTCATTGCAGGGCTGGGGGCAGTGCTGATGCAGGTGGACGAAAAGTGGGGAGCAACACACCATTGTGTACCTGAGCCAGAAGCTGCTGCCCCGGGAGCAGAGCTACACAGCCATAGAGACGGAACGCTTGGCGATGGTGTGGGCCCTTGGAAAGCTGCAGCCTTATCTGTGTGGGCAGCATTTCACGGTGTGCCCCGACCACTCTCCCCTGACCCGGCTGCGCCAAATGAAAGGGACCAATTCCAACCTGCTGAGGTGGAGCCTGCGCCGGCAGGATTACGACATGGAGGTGGTGCATGTGAAGGGGAGCGCTCATGTCTCGAAGGGGGCAGAGACGTGACGTAGCGGCGATTGTATTTGCTGTTTGCTTTGTTATGTTGTATGTGGTTCCTGCTGTCCTGTGCGGCTTTGTAGTAACTCGGTGTGGGTGTGGGCGTAGCGCCCAGCGGGGGATGAGATCTCTGGGTGCGACTCTCCTGAGGGAAGGCACCTAGGAAGAGCTGAGGGGGGAAATGCCACCAGGTGATATCAGCTAACACCTTGGGCCCGGGAAACAGGACAAAGGAGCAGGCGGGGCTGCCTGCAGAGCTAGGGACTGGTTGCTGGTCAGTCTTGGCTTGTTTAGGTTGCAAGCAGGGGACTTGGAGAAGGAGGGGGACGAAGGGGCCTGGGCCCCCTTCTGCCCAAGATGGATAGTACTGACTGCTCCAGGTTCCTATGTTCACCATGAGCCTGCACTCCACTGTGTCCCTGTGAATCAATAAACATCTGTTTGACCTGCCGGCTGAGAGCCCAGTGGCTCCCCACACCTCGGTGACACCATCAGCCACCGCCAGCATATCCAGGCTGGGAGATGGTGTCAGGTGAAGATAGGGAGTGTCTCTCCAGCTTCCCCAGGGTGGGGGATGGGCATTGGCCACCACCAGCTTCTTCAGGCTAGGAGATGGTGTCATGAGGTGTGGGGGAGTCACTGAGCCCTGCATCCCCATCTGCAGTCAGAGGTGACTCAGCCAGCAAGTGGAACAGGTTTATTCATTGACAGGGACACAGCGTAGCACAGACTTGTTAACACAAGAACCAGAAACAGTCAGTACAATCCATCTTGGGGCAAGGAGGGGCCCAGAGCCAGCACTCCTCCACAAGCAGAGAGTACCTGCCCCCACCTACACACACAGCAGCTCATCCCCCCACCTGCTGACTGCTCCGCCCTCTCCTTTGTTCAGATTCCCAGGCAAGGTGTCACCTGGTTGCTCCCAACACCCAGCCTCAGGTTACAGGACAGCCTGCGCTATTGTTGTGGATGGGCTAAGACGGGGCACTTCGGGGCAGCCTTACCCTCAGTGAGAGACACACCCAACATTCCCATCCCCAGCTGGGCACCGGGGCTGTGCCCAAGGAAACTGAGGCACACATGCACATACATGGTAAGAACCCACTAAATCGAATGCTGAGGGCACCACCAGTCGGCGTGTGTACTCCTGCACCTCATGAGGAGTAAGGGAAGCTGACAGGAGTATTTGCTTCCAACAACATCCTGCTGTGATGATGGTGCCAAGCTCAGCTTAAAGTACGTCGACTCCAGCGACATTATTTGTGTAGCTGGAGTTGCGTACCGTAAGCTGACCTTCCGGGTCTAGTATAGACCTGGCCTTCCACTGTTATTTGGCTGTCCAAAACAAGGACCCGGTGATGCAAGCGTTGTATGCGCAAAATGACCAATTTGGGTTATACTGACAACTTTGTAGAACAGAGTAATTAAAAAAATAGTTTTAAATAAGCTGAGGACGTACCAGGTCAAGAGTAATAAGCCTCTTATTACAGTTAAATAGTGATGTTGCTATGCTTTCTCTCAAACAACAATTTACAACATTAATTCCTGTCATGGCTGAAATTCTACCGACTGTGCTATTTAGGAAGTCAGAGACTAGATTATCAAAATTGTCTCTTCTGGTTTTATGAATCTGTTAGTTACACACTAGTTGGCCGGCATTTTACAACAATTAGCAGACCGGAAACCCAAATAAAGACATTCCTATCAAAATGTTGGATGGGTATGACAAGGAAACCAAAATAATCCCGTTTTAAATTAAGGATGCCTTTATAAAGTTGATACATATTTAACAGGGGTTGTAAGCATGTTATAAACATAACTAGTATGCATGATAGAGGGTTATAAGAACATCAGTCCAAGGTGTTGTGAATGGTTATAAAGTAAACTATCACTCTGTTTGTTTGACTCTACACTAGTTGAGGAACCCTTTATTAAAAATCTATCCATGATTTATTAACCCTTTATAAACATAACACAAAGTGTGACCAACACAAAGTTGCATTCTAATACTTTTCTATACCTCCTTTATCCTCTTACTACTGCATCATCCATGCAGATGGTGTGTTGTTTTGCTGAGTACTCTTTTACTATCTCTGCCATTATCACAACCTCCATGCCAGTACCACTAGAGGCAGCAGTTCCTGTCAGCATCTAGCTAGAAATCAGTGAAGGGTGATCCAGGTTAGACAGTGGGCCTCCTTCATCTCAATGAGCCACAAGATTGTCGTAACCAAGACAGTCTCCCGAGATAGGGCAGTGTTGCTAAGGGTGTTTGTGTACCTAGAATGTGAGGGGATGCCTACTGAACTGTAGCAGCGTTTTGATTGGATGCAGAAGGAGCACGTGGTTCTCACAGTATTGTGTGCAATCAGCACCAGCTTACTTTATGCGCCCTTGCTTTAAGTGTGTGTCACTTTTGTAATACCAGGAGGAAAAAAGCGACATGGGTGAAAACCAGGAGAATCTGGCAACCCTGCATGTGGGCAACGTTAAACAAAATGTTTTGTGGGCCACACAAAGCACCCCAATGGGCCGCAGGTAGCCCTTGGGTTGCCCATGACTGAGTCAGATCCACTGATGGACAGATCAGACAAGAGGGGAAAATAGCTGGAGCAGCAGCACTAAAGTTATTAAAGGTACATTTTTCAAAACCCAAGTTCAAAGTGAAGTAGCCACTTTTGAAAATGTTACCGTAAGTCTCTTGGGACTCTTGGGTTCTGGGGTGATCCATGTGCAGTGGTAGCCGAATTAAAAAGTAATAGCAAACAGAACATAGATAGCTTCTTTGTGAAAAGCTCTGGGATCATCTTAATTTTCTAATGTATTTGCCAAATAATAGTAAATTTAAAAAGCCCATCCAATATTACTAGATGAAAGAAGGCATTAGTGAGGTAGTGGAGTGTGCTGCTTTATTGTACAGTTATGTCGAGGAAGCCAGACTTTTATCTTTTCGCAAGAAAGTTTTGAACATTCAAAAATAAATGGTTGAAAACCGAGAATGAAAACCTGGGGACTACTCTGTCAGCGCCGAACATCTATCATGAGCCTCCGTGGCCAGAACACCTGGTGATCTTTATTTAGCCTCATAACACTGCTGAGAAGTAGGAAAGTACGACCGCCCTCATTCTACAGCTGGGGAACTAAGGCACAGAAAGACTAAGTGACTTAACTTAAGGTCACCTAGGAAGTCTGCTGCATAGCAGGGAACTGAATGTAGCTTACTGATGTCCCAGGTTAGTGTCCTAACCACTCCTTCCTTTCATCGACCTTTGGTCAAAGCTCTATGTGGTCAGATGGGTACCTGCTGCTACCAGGAAGTAACTGATTTATATCTACCTGTGTCCCATACCCCATAAACTCCCCTTCTTCTCTTTTTAGTTCTCTTTCATCTTTCCTTGTTTGAACATGCCCTTCATAAAGCAGTTTGACACCTACTTGTGAAAGCACTTTATAAGTGCTGGGTATTATTATAGCGTGAAAATAAACAAGTAATAACACTACATTGCTCATCTGTATTGCCTGTCCCCCAGGTCATTATAATGCTTTATAAACATTAATTAAGCTGCCTCTTACCTCTGTGGGACAGGCATGTATTAGTGTACTCATTTTATAGACAGAAAAATGGGGCACATGTTTTTTTTAACTGTCCACTAATACTGAGTGCCCTAGTTCTTGAGTGCCACCCTGAAACAGGATGTGATTTCAGAAGTGCAGAACACCTGCAGATCCTGTGGGGTTCAGCTGGAGTTGTGGGTTGTCAGTGTCTCGGAAAAATTGGGCCCTAGTTGTTACATGCCAAGCCAATTTCCAAATAGGGAGTAGAACCCATCAGCTACGACTCTCAACCCCCATCTGGTAACCAGGGTTTCCTGGAACACTACTGAGACTAGCTACGTGTAAAATGTACAGCTCTCAATCTTTTTAAAAATATGAACATGAATATGAGCTGTAATCAATCACTAACAGGCCACTTGCTCAGCCCTAAATCATTCTGCTTTTTGCTTTTTTTTAATATTGCGGGAATAGCCTATATCACCCAGAAGATATATGACACCAGAAAGATCATCTTGTGATTGTTAACCATTCTTACTGTCAGTAGACAGATATAAAGAGAGAGGAGAATATTGCCTTATTATTGCTGATAAAACAGAGCTCTGGAATGTTTGCAGGAAGTTTGCACATAAAAAAATAGGCCCAATAAGCTATAATTCTCTTGCAGGACAAATGAGAAAGTAGACCGAGCATATTTATGGGTGCGAGAGGTCAGTGTCCAACACCGAGCCCTTGAGTTCCATAATGTTGCATGACTTTTAAGTGCAACATTTTCATATCTGTGAGCGTGTTACACTATTAAGCCACCCAGCACTGAATAATTTCAAGGGAGCCCTTTGGAATTGATCTTACATTGAAACATCCCTTTTGAATGATCATTCCCAGCTGTGGAAGGCTAGTATGCTCAAAATGTCCAGTGGTACCAAGAAAAAAGTTGGACTACAGAGTTTTGCAGAGCATGTACACATGGAGCTGGGGTCAAGCTTGCGGTAAGTGTGCAATGGAGCTCAGCATGCTTACTTTCCTCCTGAAGACACGTCCTTTTTCTCTCTGTGCAGATGGAGGTGCAGGACCAGGGGTGAAAGTAACTTAACATGTCTCACAGGTGCTGTCCTATTGCAGTGTTTCTCAACCTTTTTTATAAAGTACCCCCTTTAAAAAAATTATAAGTACCCCCAGTACCTACAGTTTTCAGACACACAATTTTTTTTTCTACCATTGCAATACATTTGTTTAAACAACTTAATTGTAGCTGGGCGGGCGATGACTTTTTGGGTGTAAAAAGTACAAAAATAATAAAATGCTGTAAAACTTCAAACAAAAATTCAGTTTTCGCCAGATTTCAGTTATGTTGACGTACCTCCAGATTTCTCTCGAGTACCCCAAGGGTACTCGTACCACTGGTCGAGAAACACTGTCCTATTGTAACCCAGGTTCCTGCCAGCTCTTTAAATGGCTTCCTGATGGCTTTTGCCAGAGCTCAGCCAGTTCTTGCTGGAGCTACGCACCAGGGTGCACCCGCTTACTTTCATCTCTGCGAGGACACATACACAATGACCCTCTCACACGTGGTACGACAGCACCTTGGGAAAATGGATGATCTTCTCCTACTACGTAGCGGTACTGTGTCAAGCATAATGTAACTCTGTCTCAGATATGGCCTTCATGTGCAGCTGCTGCATTGCAAATAATAAGTGACAGTCATACTATCTGCTGGGATCTGGGTAGAATAATACCTAGGTAGGGTTCACTAATTTGTGGTGAAGTCAAGCACAGTTTTGTCTATATACATTAGCATGAGGCAGCTAAGAATTCGTCTGACGGAGAAGTAGCATGCATCCTTTTGCGTTGAAAGCAAAAAGCAATTTATAAAATAGCTAAGACAAATTCTGCAACTCCTTACTCAGACAAAACTCCCATAGACACTAATGGGAGAATTTCCTGACAGCAGAATTTCACCCTGTGATTTCAAATAAACGCACAAAAATTATTCCTGAAGTTATGGGAGAAGACGCTGCATTGCAATGTGATGAGCAAGGTAATACTTTGTGCCTCTGTTTCACCTCATGTCACCGAGTGTTATCCCTCCCGTTGTTTATGCCTATTTTACAAACAGTGAAAAGGAAGCGCTGAGAAATTAAGTGATTCACCCAAGGAAACACAGGAAGTCAGTGGTGGGAATAGGAATGTAACCAAAAGTCTGACTCACCATTCTGTCATTACATCCTAATATCTCTCTTGTTGAGTCCAACCCACCATACAACAACTTGTTTTTTTCCAGATGTGCCCTCATTATAATAAAAAAAAAGTTTTAGCAAACAGTAGACAGAAACTATCCTGTCCCAAATTATAACAGGCAAGGAGCAGTCTGGGTCTTAAGGAAGAACATACCATTCATGCTTGCCATGACTTCCAGCATTGTTTTGACACAAGAACACACATCTCCTCGGTATTCCAATCTGCCTCCAGCAGACCTGCAAATAAGGCAGAGAGGGTAATAAAAACAAGGAGCCTATTTACTCAATTTTTGTTTTAATTGAAGCGGATGAAAGTCTTCCTCTTTGGTTGGGAAAAGGAAAATGAGGCATGTAATCTTTCCAACATTTTTGCTGGGATTCGTGCAACACAAGGTTTTGTTCTTCCATTCCCAACTCATCTCGCTGAAGAATTTCTGTGTCCTAGGTTTTTCAGTTAACTGAAAATGTCCTAGCCATAAATGTGCAGCCTTCACCAGGAAACTATTTATAAATGATCTGGAGAGAGGGGTAAACAGTGAGGTGGCAAAATTTGCAGATGATACTGAACTGCTCAGTTACGACCAAAGCAGACTGTGAAGAGCTTCAAAAAGATCTCACCAAACTAAGGTTATGTCTAGACTGCAGGCTTCTTTCAGAAGAAGCTTTTCTGGAAGAGATCTTCTGAAAAAACTTCTGAAAGAGAGTGCCCACACTGCAAAAGCGCATAGAAAAAGCAATCTGCTCTTTCAACAGATAGCATCCATTCAGTGTGGAGGCTATCTCGCATGTAAGCTGTGATTACTATGGGCAGAGTGGCCACCAGGGCACCTGTGCTTTTCCTCTTTACTCTTCTTGCAAAAGAACTCCCTCTTCCCTGTCCACACATGTCTTTTTCCAAAAGAGCTCTTTCGGAAAAAGGCTTCCTCCTCGTAGAAAGAGGTTTATTGCTATCGGAAAAACCCCTCTGTTCTTTCAATTTTTTTTGAAAGAACGCGATTGCACTGTGGACACAATTGAAGTTTTTTCAGAAAAAACACCATTTTTTTTGAAAAAAGCTCTGTAGTGGAGACATACCCTAAGTGACTGGGCAACAATATGGCAAATATAGAGTAACGTGTAACCACCAGCAGGTGGAATTGAACCTAGAACCTCTGGAGTTTAGTATAGAAGCCAGTACAGGTTGAGCTATACAGCCAGCTGACTCTTAAATAAAGCTGTAGAGCTCTCTTATTATAAGCTCTCACTCTACGTGGTCTAAGTGCCACTAAATGGGAAAGTGAACCACACTAGGGCTTAGTCTACACTGCACAGTTATTTCGGAATAAGCTATTCCAGAATAGTTATTCCAAAATAGTTTATTTCGAAATAGCACATCTATACTTCAGGGAAGCCTCAAAATTAGTCCGAGGCAGGCTTCCCTAATGTAGACATTCTATGATTCTATCT
Source organism: Rafetus swinhoei (assembly GCA_019425775.1). Classification (NCBI taxonomy): domain Eukaryota; kingdom Metazoa; phylum Chordata; order Testudines; family Trionychidae; genus Rafetus; species Rafetus swinhoei. The sequence continues at coordinate 7,875,137 of CM033445.1, read as the reverse complement.
CTATTTAGAGCCCCAGGAGGAATAACTTAGAATGGCCCTGGTGAGGGGCTATTTTGAATAGCAGCAGTGGAGCGTCTACACACACCTTATTTGAAAATAGCTATTTCAGAATAGGCATTATTCTTCATAGAATGAGGTTTACAGAAAGCAGAATAAGCCCCGTTCGATGTTTGGAAATAACAGAATTGCTGTGTAGACACTCGCATAGCTATTTCGAAATAACGGCTGTTATTCAGAAATAACTTTGCTGTGTAGACATACCCTAGGTGTGTGGGTTACAAATGCACATTGGAAAAAATAATCCCACCTATACATACAATATGATGGGGGCTAATTTAGCTACAACTACTCAAGAGAGAGATCTTGAAGTCATTGTGGGTAGTTCTCTGAAAACATCCATTCAATGTGCAGTGGCAGTCAAAAAAGCAAAGAGAATGTTAGGAATCATTAGAAAAGGGATAGAAAATAAGACAGAGGACATCTTATTGCCTCTATATAAACCCATGGTACACCCACATCTTGAATACTGCATACAGATGTGGTTGCCTCATCTCAAAAAAGCTATATTGGCATTGGAAACAGTTCAGAAAAGGGCAACAAAAATTATTAGGTGTTTGGAATGGGTATCATATAAAGAGAGATTAAAAAGACTGGGACTTTTCATCTTAGAAAAGAAGAGACTAAGCAGGGATATGATTGAGGTCTGTCATATTGATGTGGAAAAAGTGAATAAGGAAAAATTATTTACTTGTTCCCATAATATAAGAACTAGGGGTCACTACATGAAATGAATAACTAGCAGGTTTAAAACAAACAAAAGGAAGTTTTTCTTCACACAGCGCACGGTTAGCCTGGGGAACTCCTTGCCAGATGATTTTGTGAAGACCAGGACTTGAACAGGGTTCAAAAAAGAACTAGATAAATTCATGGAGGTTAGGTCCATCAATGGCTATTAGCCAGGATGGGTAGGAATGGTGTCCCTAGCCTCTGTTTGTCAGAGCCTGGAAATGAATGACAGGAGAAGTATCACTTGATTCCCTGTTCTGTTCATTCCCTCTGGGGCATCTGGCATTGGCCACTGTTGGATGACAGGATATTGGGTTAGATGGACGTTTGATCTGACCCAGTATGGCCATTCTTATGTACTTATGAATTTCAATCTAAAATGACTGTCAGGCTTCCATGTCTCAGCTCACTGTTCAGCAGCCAGTAAACAAAATTATATTAGCTACAAGCCAGAAAAGGAGAAGCAAAAGTAGTAAGAGAAAACCTTGCACAACCCAAGCAATACTTGAGGCTATACTTACCTAGTTCTCAGATTTAACCTTTTCTAAATGTGCTGGTTACATAGCCGTGTAAGTTTCATTTTAGAAGGCACATGTGACCCCTAAGGCTACGTCTTCATTCCGTGGAAGATTGACGCTGCAGTGATCGTTCTTCTGGAGTTCAATTTAGCAAGTCTAGTTAAGACTCACTAAATGGAACTCAGAGGGCGCCCCCCACCAGCTGTAGCTACTTCTGCTCCTGTGCGGAGTAAGGGAAGACGATGGGAGCATTTGCTCCCGTTGGCCTCCCACTGAGGGGATGGTGGGGAAACGCAAAACAAGATACGTCGACTCCCACTACATAATTAACATAGCTGGAATTGCGCATCTTGCTTCAACGTCCCCTTTTAGTGTAGACCTGCCTAAGGGCTTGCGTATACATTGAGTTACTCCTAATTAACTATACCTGATTAACCCAATAGGTTAAGCTGAACACACATCAGACAACCAGTCACTCTTGTTTTAGAGGAGGAATGTTCACACATGGAGTTAATCGGGAATAACTAACTTCATGTGTAGAAAAACTCTTCATTTGACTGAAAGTTAATGGGACTATGGGTATGGCTACACTTACCAGGGTATCAATGCTGTGGCAATTGATCCCTCAGGAGTCGATTTAGCAGGTCTAGTGAAGACTTTCTAAATCAACCACCAATCATGCTCTTTTGTCAACTCCAGTACTCCACCAGAGTGAGAAACGTAAGGAAAGTTGATGAGAGAGTTTCTCCTGTCAACTTCCACTCAGTGTAGACCCACGGCCACTCGACCTAAGGTCTGTCAACTCCAGCTATGGTATTCACGTTGCTGAAGCTGTGAACATTAGGTTGACTTTACCCCGTAGTGTAGCCCTGCCCTTAGGATTACATTTAAAACAATATGTAGGCACCTATGTGAGCCAGGTGCTGGATTTCCACTGACTTTTAGTGGGAATTAAGTGCCTAAGTTGTTTGAGCAGTTTTGTAACACTCTCTAGACACCTATCTGCATTTTTAGGCATTTAGAAAGCCAATTTGACAGGTGCTTTTGAAAAAAATGGTACTTAACCTCTTAGGTCACTTAGGCACTTCTAGCGCCGACCCTCAATCTTTGCTGATCAAACAACTGTATTTCCATTATACACCAGGATCTCCCTGTTTAATGGCGTATTTCTGTTCTGAAACCTGCCTAGGGTTGCACACAGTTAACTGGATTAAGACCCTGTCATGGAAGGGTATAAACTGTTCAAGAAGAACAGGCGGGGGAGAAAAGGAGGAGGAGTTGCATTGTATCTAAGAGAGCAGTATGATTGCTCGGAGCTCTGGTATTTAGAGGGAGAAAAGACTGTTGAGAGTCTCTGGGTTAAGTTTAGAGGTGGAAGCAACAGGGGGGATGTTGTGGTTGGGGTCTGCTATAGACCACCAGATCAGGTGGATGAGGTAGACGAGGCTTTCTCTGAACAACTGAGAGAAGCTTCCAGATCGCCCTGGTTCTCATGGGCGACTTTAATCACCCTGACATCTGTTGGGAGACCAATACAACAGTACACAGACAATCCAGGAAGTTTTTGGAGAATGTTGGGGATAGCTTCTTGGTACAAGTGCTGAAAGAACCAACCAGGGGCCATGCGCAGCTTGACCTGCTGCTCACAAACAGGGAGGAACTAGTAGGGGAAGTAGATGTGGGTGACAACCTGGGAAGCAGTGATCATGAGATGGTAGATTTCAGGATCCTGAAAGGAGAGTAGCAAAATACACACCCTGGACTTCAGAAGAGCAGACTTTGACTCCTTCAGAGAACTGATGGGCAGGAGCCCCTGGGATGCTTACATGAAGGGGAAAGGAGTTCAGGAGAGCTGGCAGTATTTTAAAGAAGCCTTATTGAAGGCACAGGAAGAAACCATCCCGATATGCAGCAAGAAAAGCAAATATGTTAGGTGACCAGATTGGCTTACCGGGGACATCCTTGGTGAGCTTAAACACAAAAAGGAAGCTGACAAGAAGTGGAAACTTGGACAGATGACTAGGGAGGAGTATAAATATATTGCTCGAGAATGTAGGGGAGTTATCAGGAAGGCGAAAGCGCAATTGGAATTGCACCTAGCAAGGGATGTGAAGGATAACAAGAAAGGTTTCTACAGGCATGTTAGCAATAAAAGGGTGATCAGAGAGGGTGTGGGACCCTTATTGGATGAGGGAGGTAACCTAGTGACAGGTGATGTAGGAAAAGCTGAAGTGCTCAATGATTTCTTTGCCTCCATCTTCATGGACAAGGTCAGCTCCCAGACAAATGCACTAGGCAACGCAGCATGGGAAGGAGGTGGACAGGGCTTGGTGGGGAAAGAACAAGTTAGGAACTATTTAGAAAAGCTAAACATACACAAATCCATGGGCCCGGATTTAATGCATCCGAGGGTACTGAGGGAGTTGGCAATTGTCATTGAGGAGCCTTTGGCTATTATCTTTGAAAACTCGTGGAGATCGGGAGAGACCCCGGATGACTGGAAAAAGGCAAATGTAGTGCCCATCTTTAAAAAAGGGAAGGAGGACAATCCAGGGAACTACAGACCAGTCAGCCTTACCTCAGTCCCTGGAAAAATCATGGAGGGGATCCTCAAGGAATCCATTTTGAAGCACTTGGAAGAGGGGAAAATGATCAGGAATAGTCAACGTGGATTCATGAAGGGCAAGTCGTGCCTGACCAATCTAATTAGCTTCTATGATGAGGTAACTGGCTCTGTGGATATGGGAAAGTCAGTGGATGATTTTAGCAAAGCTTTTGATACTGTCTCCCACAATATTCTTGCCAGCAAGTTAAGAGAATATGGATTGGATAAATGGACTATAAGATGGATAGAAAGCTGGCTAGACTGTCAGGCTCAATGGGTAGTGATCAATAGCTCGATGTCAGGTTGGCGGTTGGTTTCTAGTAGCGTGCCCCAAAGATCTGTTCTTGGACCGGTTTTGTTCAACATCTTTATTAATGACTTGGATGAGGGGATGGATTGCTCCCTCAGCAAGTTCGCAGATGACACTAAGCTAGGGGGAGAGGTAGATATGCTGGAGGGCAGGGATACGGTCCAGAGTGACCTGGACAGATTAGAGGATTGAGCCAAAGGAAATCTGATGAGGTTCAACAAGGACAAGTGTGGAGTCCTGCACTTGGGACAGAAGAATCCCAAGCATTCTTATAGGCTGGGGACCAAATGGCTAAGTAGCAGTTCTGCAAAAAAGGACCTGGGGATTACAGTGGATGAGAAGCTGGATATGAGTCAACAGTGTGCCCTTGTAGCCAAGAAGGCTAATGGCATATTGGGGTGCATTAGGAGGAGCATTGCCAGCAGATCCAGAGAAGTGATTATTCCCCTTTATTTGGCTCTGGTGAGGCCACATCTAGAATATTGTGTCCAGTTCTGGGGCCCCCATTATAGAAAGGATGTGGACGCATTGGAGAGGGTCCCGCGGAGGGCGACCAAAATGATTAGGGGGCTGAAGAGCATGACCTGTGAGGACAGACTGAAGGATTTGGGTTTGTTTAGTCTGCAGAAGAGAAGAGTGAGGGGGGATTTGATAGCAGCCTTCAACTTCCTGAAGGGAGGTTCCAAAGAGGATGGAGAAAGACTGTTCACAGTAGTGCCGGATGGCAGAACAAGGAGCAATGATCTCAAGTTACAGTGGGAGAGGTCTAGGTTGGATATTAGGAAAAACTATTTCCCTAGGAGGGTGGTGAAGCACTGGGATGGGTTACCTAGGGAGGGGGTGGAATCTCCATCCCTAGAGGTTTTTAAGTCTCAACTTGACAAAGCCCTGGCTGGGTTGATTTAGTTGGGATTGGTCCTGCCTTGGGCAGGGGGCTGGACTCGATGACCTCCTGAGGTCTCTTCCAGCTCTATGATTCTATGATTCTAAGATATTGTGCGAGTGAAGGTTGAATTTACAGAGCTGAAGACTCCTTCTGAAAATCTTCTCCCTTCTCGGCACATCCAATAAAAGGGCCTTGGCAGATCGTCTGAATAAACTCTACCTTTCAATCTCATGGATGTGCCAGTCTTAAAAGGAAAAACCCCAACATTTTCTGGAATACTACAGTTTGCAATGTTTATGCTACTTGCACCATGTTCTATACAGCCCAGTGCAGCTCATCAGCACTCAATAACTAATCATTATTATGACTGCCAAGAATCACATTTGTACTTCATCAAGAATTTTCCAATGATAGATTTAGAGCCCAAAAGAAGAAAAAAATTACAATATATCCATCTAATATAGGTACGCACAAGTCCCTCACTGCTGCTCTATCATCTCAACATCTTTCACATTACCTCCAGCACCTCAGGAAGGAAAGGAAGTATTAATGTACCCATTTTCGAGACGGGGAGCTGAGGCACAGAGACACTAAAACTCAAGTTTTGTAAAGGTATTTTGGCCTAGTACATCCTGTACCATTCATTTCAGATACAGGGCTATAATTTTTAACGGGTGTAGAATTTATGAGGTTGTTTAAAAAGGAGAAAGACATTGATGTATATGGCACTGAGAAAAGGGAACTTGTGTCATGCAACAAAGTGCACGGTCTATAATATAACTTTTAAAAATGCTTCCTGTATTTGCAGTCATAAACCCTTCTCTCTCAGCATCACTGCTTTTTCGCAACTGGTGTCTGAACCTAAGGACACCCTCTTTAGTCCGACACCCTCGGGTCTTGACCAGTGCCAAACCAGAGAATTTGATGGACCACAGGAGGTCAACATTGTCTAGCAGCATTGCCAACAGTTCCACTGCTTATGGGTTCCTAGAAGACATTTAGGGGTAAATTAGAGCAAAATAACAGCATAGAGTACTGAGAGCCAGGACTGATGGCTGTAAACAAACTTTACAGGACTACAGGAAACTTGGGCACACCCATGAGAAGTGGACATCTGATTAACTATAATCATGCCGGCCCATGGCCATAGAGTGCCAGACTAGAAAGGTTCAACCTGTACCTACATTCAGACTAGAGCAGTGGTTCCCAAACTTTTCAGCATCACGCCCCCTTTTTGATTTTTGAGAAACCCTCATGCCCCCCCCCCATCCCCAGCAAAACTTGTTGAGCAAAAAAAAAAAAAGAACTGACGGGGGCCAAAAACCAAAAATAGCAGCAAAATTGGGGGGGGGATTGACCGGCTGGATCACCTCACATACTCCTGGAATTTCTTCACGCCCTCCAGTTTGGGAACCCATGGACTAGAGCTATGTTCAGCACAAGGGCCTGGTCTTAAAATGGAAGCAATGTAACAAATCCATGGGCTGTAAAAGGCTGACACAATGCCCGGATCAACCACCTGCACACGGCTGAGGAGCTAGGAGTAGAAACCTTGCCCTTTAGTATCAAAGCCACAGGCCTCTAGCACTTGAGCCAAAGAAGTTTAATTTTACAGCCCCCTTATTATCTGTGAGGAGGAAACATCACTCACCTACGCCCACACAGTCATGCCCTAGCCTAGAAAGACTGGGTGGAGGCAGGTGTAGAGTCAGAGTAGTTAATGGTAATAAAGACCTATTGGAACACATCATGCAAAATATAGTCCACAGATAGAACACAGAACAGATAATAAACTGGTATCACATAAGAACGGAGCCAAACTGAGTGTAAGCAGCCAAATCTCTGTAGCCGCCCTACTTAAAATGATCTATGACGTGGATAACTCCTCCGTCCCACAGTGAAAAAGGCTGATGAGGTTTAATAGTTCAAATCTGGCAGAGGCTATGAGTGAAACTACCATCAGGTGTCTGTTTGGGGGTGAACAGGCTGCAGGCGGCTGGGGGTGAACAGGCTGCTGGGGGTTAACAGGCCTTAGTCCTGTTCTTCAACAAGGTATGTCCATATTGTAAAAGCCAGCTTCCCAACATTTCTGTGGGCTATCCACGATTGGAGGACAGGGCTAAGGTGCAGCCGTGGGGCTGTGTGGTCTTTTCCTGCCACCACCTGTGCTGGACCAGTTTCTGCAGACCAGAGGACATCAGTCTCCAGAGCAGTCAATTTGGCACATTCCACCCACACTAAAAACATTCACTTCCCTTAGAAAATAAACTACCACCACACAAACACTCCACACCTCCTAGCTCATGAGCAAATTTGGAAATGCCGGGTTTCAAACCAGCCAGGGGGACACTCTATCAGCTCCACTTTTCAGGAGATTAATGGGTTTGATACTGTCTGGGTAGAACTTTTGGCCAGCTTGATTCACCCCAGAACGAGCACTGAGGCTTAAGCAACCGTGCAGACTTGCTGGGAAGGATCACAACCAGAGCCAGCCTTAGGATGTATGGGGCCCTATGCAGCACTAGTATACGGGTGCTCCTATGCCTGATGGCTTCCAGGGGTGGGGACAGTTTTTGAGAGAGGTGATTTTATAATCTTCAGCAACACACAAATGAAATATTTTTAACCCACATTTTAAACTAAGGTCCTGTCGACTAGCACAGTAAATTCAGAAACTGCCTGTATAGACCTGTCTTGGCACATGGGTTGGAACACCTGTTAAATGGCTTCATTACCACTTGAATGGCTCTTTCATAGGTTCAGTGTCTGCTAATAGGTCTGGTAGGCTTTTCCACTTTCAAGTTAACTGCAGAGCCACAGAACTGGAACAGGAAGAGAACTGAGACAGGAAGAGGTAGGTGGGTGGACATTAAGACCCAAGGGTGCCCCAAATTTTTGGGTGCCCTACGCAGCTAGGTATTCTGCGTATGAGTAAAGACGGCTCCGATAAGAGCTAACTCAGTGGAGAGAAAGGAAGCCTCGTGAGCTTGGATCTCTCCAGGTTTTCCCACACCTCCTGGTAGTGATATTCCAGCTTTTCCCAGCCAGTGGGCAGGGAACTTCCAATGCAAAAAGCCTTGGCATAGTGTAATTAAGAGCAATGCAACATGTTCTCTCACTCGTCCAGGCGGGTTTCCAAACTGCAGCACCACTGATTGATATGGGGGTAAATCCACCAACATGCTTAGTCCCACTAGATGCCCCCAGCAACCCCAAAAAGACTCATGTTGCTCTCCTATCTCCATCCAAAGTGAGACAGGTGCTGACCAAAGCAGGTAGCTAAGTGGAGATAATATACTGAGCATTGTGCTCTCTGCCCGCTCCTCTGCCTCTGTTCCATCTTGTCTCCCCCACCTCCTCACCACGGGACTCCGATCCTGCTTTAATCCTCCCTTGGCTGCCTTCCTCAGACACCCAAGGGGCCTCCAGCCATTCATCTGAAGAGGATGCAAACTGGTCTGACTTCCTGTCTCCAGGCTTCGGCTGAAACAGCCTGGCTTAGTCATGTGCAAACAAGTTCTCAGAAACCTTGTGAAAAGCGTCATGCCAATTCCGCACCACGTCCTTTGAAGCGCTGCGAGGAGGGGCTGGCCAAGGACAGACACAGGGAGGCCAGGATCCAGGCCTTGGCAGGAGATTCCCAGAAGTCTTTGCTGCTGATCACTACGGTGTACACTTTAGGATGCCTGCTGCTCAGGCTGCCAGGTGACACAGGGTTTGTGCTGTCGTCTAGGGGTTCACAAGCATGGGACGGGGGTAGTCTGGATGGGGAGAACTTCAAGTGTCTCCTGAGGCCAGGCTTTGGGGTACGGTGAATCTCTGCAGAGACATCACAAAGGGAAGCGGATTGTTCTGAATGTCCCCAGAATGGGCACGGAAACCACTGAAAAAGATCCTGCAGAGGAACAGCTGTGGTAGGGGATGAATGGCCATGGATTAAAGGTCAGGACACCCAGGTTCACATCCCAGCTCTGCCACAGACTTCTTGTGTGACACTGGGTAAGTCACTGAATCTCTCTGCGCCTCATGTCCCCCATCCAGATACTTCATTTCTCCTGCCCTTGGCCTCGCGTGTCTATGAGGAGGGTACGTCTCTGGGGCAGGAACTGTGTCTCTCTACGCGTCGTACGTACAATGCCTAGCACGCCATGAGGCCTCTCCAGGCAAGTCTACTGCAAGTGCATGTCAGGGTCCCAGCCCCGGTGGACAGACTTGTGCTTGCTCAGCTGGAACGAGCATGCTAAAGGCCCACCTGAGCGCCTAGGTTTGAACCTGGGGGCCTAGCTTGTCTCCCTGCCAGCCCCATGACTGCTCACTCGAGCGGACCTAGCATGAGTCTGTCTACCTCTGTTGGGACGCTCGCTCACAGCTGCAGAGTAGACGTACCCTAAGCACAACTATACTGTAAATTAAATAATAAAGGGAAGATGAACATGAGTACACAGGAGGCGGGGGGGAAAGGTCAAATTTCTCAGCCTCTGATTCTTTGGGCTTAAATACAGGACAGCTAGGGGTAGGGTGGGGCATATGAATGGTGGGATTTAGCTCTTGGTTTCCAGGGAGAGCAATCAGAAGAGTGTGAGAAAATTGTTCTGGAAGAGCCACTGCTGTCTCTCCCCACTTATTTCTGCACCTTGCAAAACTTGAAAACTTTTGAGCCCATCCTTCAAGGCCTCTGCTTACTGACCCGCCATCCCCCTGGGACGCTCTCATCCCTGTCTATGTGTTTAGCAAACTCCTCACTCAGCAAACTCCACACCAGCTGCCAAATTAGGAAGTTCCAAACTGCATCAACCTTATACACCCACCCACCCTTATTGTTATTGTCACTGGAGTAACAATTCAGCTCAGCACCATGTGCTGGGTTCATTATTGTCCATTTATGTTTTTTAAATCTACCTTATCCGGGATAGGAAAAAAAAGCACTCTACAACCCTTCATTGTTACAACTTTATTTATAGTCAGCATCTCCTGGGGGAGGTCCATGCATCACAGATCAGCTAGCAGATATTCAGCTGTTATTATTGGCCTCAACCCTTATTCAGGAAAGACACCAACTGAAAGCAAAGGCAGATGTGACCAAGGACAGACCGAGAGGAGGCTGCAGCATCTGGCCTTTTATTGTTGTTTTACTATGTACCGCCCAGTACAAAGGATCCCTGCCCCTGTTCTTCTCCTTGTGTAGTGCACTAGCATGGCCACAGGAAGGCTCTTCTATTTTCATGCATGTCTGGGTGGTAATCTAGCCCTAACTGAGATGCAATACCATAGGATTTGAACACACACACTGTATCAAAGGAGGGTTCATCACATTTGTATTGGCTGAGCCTAAAACCCGTCTGTCAATCAGGCATCTTGAATCAGTGGGGAGGTCTAGGTTGGATATTAGGAAAAACTCTTTCCCTAGGAGGGTGGGGAAGCACTGGAATGGGCTACCTAGGGAGGTGGTGGAATCTCCATCCCTAGAGGTTTTTAAGTCTCGGCTTGACAAAACCCTGGCTGGGATGATTTAGTTGGGGTTGGCCCTGCTTTGGGCAGGGGGCTGGGCTCGATGACCTCCTGAGGTCTCTTCCAGCCCTAGGATTCTATGATTCCAATTCTACAGTAGAGAGGGCAGTCTAAGACCAGGTCTGCACTAGACCCAGCAGCTCAGCTTAAAGTACGCAACTCCTGCTGTGTAGAATACATAGTGGGAGTTGGCTTATCTTAAGCTGAGCTTGATGGCGTCCCCACAGCGGGAGACCAACAGGTGCAAATGTGCCTGTCGGCTTCCCTTACTCCTGGCAAAAGCAGGAGTATCAGATACCGGCAAGGGGTGCCCTCTGAGTTTGATTTAGCAAGTCTTAACTAGACTCACTAAATCAAACTCCAGAAGCTCGATCATGGCAGCATCGATCTTCCATGGCATGAAGACATGCCCTAAGAACCTGCATAGCACAACACAGCCCTCAAAAGAGTTGTGTCACTTTTTTATAATTGAAAAGAGGAAGACTGAATCCAGACATTTTGCTCTCATTTATATATACATAAGCAGGGCCAGCCTTAGGGAAAATTGCATCCTGGGCAAATTTGTATTTTTGCACCCTGGGCTTCTCCCACTCCATCCTCTCTGGGCTCCGCTGACTCCTCCAGTGTGTAATCTGTATTGAAAGAGATGCCAGAGCTCAGCCCTGACACAAATTAAGCACTGGCAAGTTGACCTGATGCCGGAAGGTGCTGGCTGAGTGCCCATCTCTGAAGGAAATGCCAGCACCAGCAGCAGAGCAGAAGTAAGGGCGGCCTGATATATGGTGTATTGCTGCTGTGACTTGTAGTGCCTGGTCTGTCACTCAAGGCAGCTTTTGCAGTGTCATGTGGCAGCTGCATCTTGCCAGATCTCATGGCCCTCCTAGAGCTCTCTGGCTACTTGGCTCACCAGAGGTACCATTTCAGATTCTTTTGGGGGGAGGGCAACTTTTACCTGGGATTCCAGGGGACACTTAGCCATCAGAAAACTCTAGGTTTTTTTGGGGTGGGGGCAGATAACTTAGAAATTAGCTATTGATTTCAACACACACACAAATCCACCAACATATTTCCATCAATTTACAGATAGGGAAAAGCAAGAAAAATGCTGCGTAAAACCTCGCTAGAGTCCAAAATCCGAGATATAAACTTCAGAATTGGGTTTGTTACACACCGAGTAGTGAAAGAACAGTTAAATCAACAAATCATGTCTGGTTTTCGGATATTTAGTTTGTATATCTTGACATGGGGTATTGACGCTTCATGGGCTTTGCTGTTTTGTGGTTGTCATGTCGGTACCGAGATGAGAGCCACAAGGTGAGTGAGGTGATAACTATCTTTGGACCAAATATGGTTGGTGAAAGAGACAAGTTTTGGAACCCCACAAAGCTCTGTGGAGCTCAAAAGGGCTAATCTCTCACCAACCAAAGCTGATCCAAAATCAAAAAAGATATTACCTCACCCACCTTTTTGCTATGTTTTAACAACTTGAAAGCTTGAATTCTTTGAATGTCAACTTCTACACAGTAAAAAATTATCTGACCTTCCTACATCGAAACCTGTAACCGTGAAAATTAAAAATGATAAAAATACCAAAAGATTTAAAACAAACCATTTATAGCACCCATTAAAGTTATGAAAAATAAGAAGTGCATTCGATCAAGCCTATTTCTAAGCTACAGCAGCAGGGCTGAAGCATGGGGAAGTAGATATAGGACAGAGCCTATAATCCCACTAGAGTTCTCTCTCCGTTTAAGGTCCAGGTTAAAACTGTAAATCACAACAAATCACACATTCCCAGTCCCTCACACTCACAGCAGGAACCCCAGTGACTTGCAGAGAATGAAGGAGGTTTGCAAGAGATGGGGGTAAAGGAGTTTCCTTATTCTTAATCTTGGTACAGTATAGAAATAATACGCATAACACTATGCCCAACAGTTTAGACAAGGCCCCCTGCCCCAAGGAATTTCAGCACACTGTTAAGTACCACTTGTAATGGGAACAGAAACAGTTAAAAAGAGAGAGCGAGCCTGAGATTGTGGAATAGAAATCAGTGACTGAATGAAAGGTAAATGGGTTTTAAGAAGGTCTCAGCAGGCAGGCAGACACCACCCATTTCCACTCCTGTTCAAATGGAGGGCAGAGGAGGTGCAGAAGGCAGCTGATCTGAGGCCACGCTTTCACTCTGGAGATCGATCTTCAGGCGTTTGATTTACCGGGCCTAGTTAAGACCCGCTAAATCAAATGCTGAGGGAGGCTCTGATTGGCACCAGACCAGTACTCCTGGCAGTCGTGAGGAGTAAAGAAAGCTGATGGGAGCATTTGCTCCCATTGGCCGCCCTCTGGAAAGATAGCGCCATTGGCGCCCTCTGGAAAGATGGTGTAAGGTCAGCCAACTCCTGTTATGTATTTTACATAGCTGGAGTGGCGTAAGCCGACCTTCCAGGTCTCGTGTAGACCTGGCCTAAGTCACATTCATATGTCACCCTCTGCCCCTGCCTGCCTGACTTTGGGAGCAAGTGAGTGAAGCTTATTGATGCAGGTGCTGTTTGTTTGCCTCTCGTGTCCTGGTCCCAGGCTACCTCCAGCAAAGAGGGGAGGGCGGGGGAGAGAGCGTGGCAGGCAAGCCCTGGCAGAAAATTGGGGTGCGGGTAAAGTGACTTTGTGCATGGCTCCCCATGTGTCACTGCTCTGCAGGGAAGGGGTGGGATGGATCAGGCAGCGTCCTGGGTGGCATGGAGCTCATTGTTCCAAGCAAAATGTGCTCCGGTCCTGCTGGCAGTGCCAGGGGAAAGAGCAAGCCCTTTCCTGGGCAAGTGGGGCTCTTCGGGGGGGAAGGGGAAGGAAGGAGAGAGACCTGGACCTGCTACATTAGAACACACTCAGTTAGCCGGGCTGCTCCATGCCCCCAGCCAGCTGAAACGCACAGACAAGGTGCATCCACCCCCTCCTCCTTCAACTCCCCTCCCCGACTGCCTCAGACAGCCACCCCGAGCCTCTTCCACCACATCCTGACCCACCTGCCCCCCCACATGGCTCCTAGAGGGGGGCCTCTATCCCGGGAGAGTGGGGAGCCCCGGCCCAGGCACACACTCCCTGCTGCTGTGGCTCCCACTGGAGGAGTTACCTGGCTGCAGGAAAGGTCATCTGGGACCCGGGGTGTAGCCACGGGTGGGTGGGGCTGGGTGGGTTGCGTCCCCCCCAACACACACACTTAGGATCCAGGCCTACCCACCCTCTGTCCTGGCTGTGTTCTCACCTGAACACGGGGGCTTGCCCTCTCCCCCTGGTGCTCCAGCCGGGCCTGGGGAGTAGAGTGGGCGCCAGCCCTGCTCTGCTCGCTAGGGGTGTTAACAGATAATAAATTAACCGGTAAGCACCAGCCCAGCCGGGCCCACCGCACTGTGTGTGTGTGGGGGGGTCGCTCCAGCCCAGCCCTCCCCCCGCCCAAGATCCTGGTCAACCGGAATGTTTAACATTCCATTTGTAAGCGGTTAGCTTTTTAACTGGGATTTGCCATCCCTGCAGCTCACCCAGAGCAGAGTTGGGGGCCTGCAAGCAGAGGTGACAGTCGGGCCGTGCACCCCCGTGTGCTGCTCCGGCTGGGACACTCGGCTGCGGGAGGTGCGACGTGCTCCCAGCCCAGCTCTGGGGCTGTCCTGCAGCAGGCAGGTGAAAAGGGCTGGATGCAGGGGAGTGCTCCCCCCCGGTCCGGGACCATCCATCCACAAGCCCCCCCCAGCACTATTTAGGAGGGGGTGGGCTGAAGCTATGCTCCCCTCCCCCCCCGATTCAACCGCTCGTGTTCCCCTTCCATCACCGTCAGGGAGCGAGGGGAAAGGGTCGTGTGCTGCATCCTCTCACTGTGGCAGGGCAGGGGGCAGGCGAGCTGGGCCCTTTGCTCTCGCTGCCTGACAGTGAGCCCCTCCTCGCTCCCCCAACCCTGACTCCTCCACCCCACACCTCAACCCCGTGCCCTGAGCCCCTCCTCATGCCCCAACCCTGACTTCTGCACCCCCATGCCCAACCCCCTGGCCTGACTCCTGCATCCTCCCACCACACCTCCAGCCCTCTGCCCTGAGCCCTTCCTTACCCCATAATCCCCAGTCCCCTGCTCTGACTCCTGCCCCTCAAATCCACACCCCCTGCTCTGAGCACACCCCCACACCCTGACACTCCCCTACCCTCTGCCGTGAGCTCCCAGCACTCCACCTCACACTTACATTTCTTACAGACACTGGCCTATCACACACACACACACCCCACGCACCTCCTGCCCCAAGACACCCGGGGAGGTTATGACAACACCTGTAAGAAATTTAAGTTATTTTCACTTCTGCTTGTAAGCCACCATGTCCTGAGCCCCTCCTTCCCCTTCCCCCTGCAAGAGCGCCCTGTGGGCAGAACAGGGCAAGCCCCAATTGCCGGGTGGGGAGTGAGAGGCATACATAGTGATGGGCCCCCCATTTTTACAGGTCCCCTGGCCAGTGTATCTATCCCTCCCTTCCCCATGGATAGCTGTGGGGGTGGGGAGAGAGGTGACCCCCATCATTGCCTGCCCCCCTGAAGTCAGGGCCCACCCACTTGTCCCATCCTGCCTACGCCACTGTGTGGGACATATCAAATGTGCCCCCAGCAGCACATCATCCTGGGTTACAGCCCTGGTTGCCCTGGTCAGAGGCCAACAGTGCCTGGCAAAATGCATATGGCACTTGATGAAAACTTGACTGTAATTGCCCCTAAAAGATCCTGTTTTTCAGTCTGTGAGCCCTGCTCCAAGCAAGTAGCTCCTTAGTTCTACAAAGCATGGTCCAGAGCGGACAGATTCTCACTTAATCTGAAGGTCACATGGATGATCTGAGAAACTGCCCGGGTTAAATGGATCAAAATGTAACACTAAACTAATAGTTTACAAGATACCTGCCCAGTCAGTAAAATATCTGTCCTGTAGCCCCAGACTCTAATTCAGGGCTGAAAAAACAATCTCAGCCTTTCCCTAATTCCAGTTTGGGAGCAGTTAATAAACTAAAGCCACTCAGGAGCAGTGTGTACCTGGAGAAATTAAAAAGGGGGAGGAGCTGACCATGGCCATGGACTGACCACGACTACTCACTTCTGTATAAAAGCTCCCAGAGCCGAAATATGATCCCATACTAATTGATTCTAGCCTCCTCACTGATCTTATCTAAAATAGGAGATAATGGAATTGCTTTTCCTTGTTCTTCTCTCTCTGCACATTGCCAGCACAGCTACAGAAGGTAAGAAGACTCTGCTGTTCTTCCCCCTCTTGTGTATCAAGGTTACTCAGATGGTATTTGATTTTTTTGAGCACCACTGCATTCATTTCAAACTCTTTAGTCCTTCTATATGGTAACTGTGAGGAATTTGTATTTGCTTGTTTCTTGTGTCATTTATGCTTTGGTATCACAAGTGGGTTTATTCTGTTTTGTTTTATTTTCTCTTTATGGGTCTAGTATTTTTTCATCCCAAGAAAATCCAACAGGTTTTACTTTATCTCTACATGTAATTTACATTCCTAAGATTCAAGTAAGATGTATTTTCTTTGCGTACTATCCTGATTTAAATAGCCTACAACTATAGGTAGCCTAATGATTTTATTTCTCTTTTAATAATGCGATGGGCTCTTATAATATAAGAAATGACTGAATTCAGGTTCTCTCCCGTTGCCTTATGCTACTTTTAGCTTGACAGAGACATATATTTTGATGAAAAGTAAACGGACACATATAGTTCTTTATTTCTGTTTACATAATTAAATGTTGCTATCCACTGATGATGACTGTGTCAACGATCTGTAATCAGCCCTTCAAAAATCAGCTTGTATTGGATCAGGAAAGCAGAACTAGTCAATAATATCCTTTCCCCCCGTAAATAGCAAAGTTGAAAAGAGACACAGCAGTCTTTAGGTAGTGATGAACATTCTGAGGAAGTTTGCCCTGGCAAGGAGTAGGCTGCATCATGAAGGGGGGAAAGATTCAATCTTCTCGGCTGTGTCAAACGCATTGCTGCACCGGGACAGAGTTTGTTCAAGGGATACAGCTTTCAACAAGATAATTCAGCTCAAGATTCATTGGCCAAACTTGCTGAAAGTAACAATGGAGGAATGTGATGCGCTGGCACCGGTCTAGAACATTACTGAAACAGGGGTTTTAACCCCAAAGAGGGTTTTTTAAAAAAAATGTTTCCATCCAGCAATCCAGTTGTTTACCTTTCGCACATCCATCCTTTGAGAATGACATTGCAGTACAAACAGTTGCAGCTGCCAGATCTGACCATTGTGGGTCTTCCATCCCTTAAGGCGTCCGATAACCTCTTTCCTACAAACTTCCTCATCCATATCCAGTGCAAATGCACACACACAACAAGCTCCTGCTTTTCAAAATATTCAGCAAGTAATATATCTCCCACTGTGAACAAAGTCCACAGCTACTAAGGCACATCTCCCTCACCACGCTCTGGGTGAGCTGTTTTTATAAAAGAGGGTTGTGCTTTTAAATAAGAGAGACACCCCCCCCCATTGTAAAACAACAAGCAGTCCTGTGACACCTTAGAGACTAACACATATATTAGGTCATGAGCTTTCGTGGATAAAACCCACTTCATCAGATGAGTTGGAGTGGAACTTACAGAATCCAGACTCCAACCTTTTTAAATCTGTGGACTCCTAAAAAATTTCAAATGAAGGTGCAGCCTCCTGTGGAAAACTTGAACCATCTGCCAACACTCATGGTTCTGGGGACCACAGGTTGAAAACCACCCATCCAGAGTATATAGAACAGCAAAAGCAATTAGCTGTCAATTGTAGGACCAGTGTTAATGATGCTAACTAAGTCAGGCTGGGTGTGTCCCATTCATAGCTTTTGATGTGGAAATGCAAATATCAAAGGCAGGGGAAATTGCCTTTGTAGTGCATTAACCAGTTAATATCTTTATTTAAGCCTAAGCTGATAGTGTCAAATTTGTAAATGAATCCCAGTTCAGCAGTCTCCCTCTGTAACTGAGTGATAAAATGTCTTTGTAGAAGAATGGTTACTTTTCAATCCATTTTTGAATGTCCAAGGAAGTTAAAATGTTCTCCTACAGGTTTATGTGCGTTACCATTGCTGATGTCTTGCTGTGTTCACAAGATAGACTTAAAGTAACTAGGGTTCTGTTTATACTTTTAGGGGGTCTCCTCAGCCATGAGTGATCAGTGCTAGGGTAAGAGCAGGTTTGCTGGGAGCATTGCTTGGGGACCCCAAGTCGTAGCAAGCCTGGACATTTGGTAATAAAATAGCAATACCACCACCACCAAGCTCTTTTCATGCCTATATCTTAAAATGCTGCCTCGGGTAGATAAAATTGCGATAATCCTTAATGTATCAAAGGGGAAACTGAGGCACAGTGCTGAAGCAACTTTCCCTAGGTCAACCAGGAGCAGATCCAAGAATAAAACCCAGCAGTCCTAACCTTCTGTCAAGCATCCTACCCCTGGTCCATGTTGTCTCTCAATATAGTAACATCTCATGAAACACCAGCAACAATTTCATGATGTTAATAAATAAAATAAATAATAATAATAATTAATAGCAGCTATCATTATTCTATCAATAGCAGCAAAACATGCCCCCAAAGCATCCCCTCTTAGTGCCGCCTAGGAATCATTGGCCCCAGATCTAGGGTTTTGAGTCTAGTTGGGGCAAGATTGAGCTTGGAGTGTTTTCATTTTCTCCTGGAGCACTGAACAGGGATCAACCATTTACAGATTTAACACCCTACACAACTAGTTTTGGAATTTCAAAAGACACTTAGATGCTGGATCACCTTCCTGTCATTTTTTTAATACTCCTACCTTGTGTATTTTTGATTCTCACGGAGGTAAAACTTTGTAAGCGAGCTGGCACTGTTGGAGCCTCGCCACATGTTTCTCTGGGACCATGCAAAGTATGTGCTGCTCATATCAACGCAAAAAGTTGCAAGGACCAAAACCAAAACACAACAACAACAACAAAACAGAACAAACAAAGGCAGAAGAATTATTTAACTTTTCCCATTTCCACTCTGAAATGGAAAGAGTGTGTCCACTCTTTATGGACACATCCATATTTCAGAGGTGGCAGAACTACGACACTGTCACCTTATGATTTAATCTAAAACTTAGAAGAGTGAGAGGTACATGACAAGAACCCACAGAGGAGGGTAGCAATGGAGAGCCAAGGAGGAAAAAAAATCGCTGGTAGACCACCCTGCCTATTTCACATCCAAGGCAAGTTTAAATATCACTAGCAAGTGACCAGAAACATGATCTTCTCCCAGTAGTTACCCTGGCTAGTACAAACACAGGCAAAGAGTTTTGATCTTAAGTTTATATTCTTAAGCAGGATACGTTCCTAGGTACTTCGTTTACTTTCTTCCTTGTACGTTTTCAGCGAGCAGTGGCTAGCATACTCCCAAATTCTTATCTGAATTGGCCTGTGATCGCTCATACATACCTACCAGGTGCCAAACTCAACAGCCCCATTGTAAGCATGAAGGAAGGTTACTGAGTATGTGCCAAGGACAGGGGAGACTCAGCCCCGGTGTGTTACTGCCCTCGCTGTTCTTCTCTTCGCCTGTAAGCCTGAAATGCCATGACAGTGGGACTATTTAAACATTTCTATGCTGCTTTACAGCATCCAAGCGCTGTAAAAATATTAACACGTCAGCCCTCTCCTCTAACACCAGGCATGCCATTAATCATTAATGAGCCCAATAGGGGTGGTTATTAAGGGAGTAATAACTGAACTTAGACAAGCCTGCGGAATAGGCAGCAGCGTCCTTTTGGCCCAGAACTGAAGGTTTCCATGCCCAAGAGCAAGGCACGGATGGGCGGCGTGGCGAAGAGACAGAAGAGGGATATGAAAGGAGGAATTTAGGGGAATTGTGGATATTGTCGTTCATCTCGTTAAGATTATGATAAGGTCAGAGGCTGCGGAAGGGCAGCAAGTTGAGTCTAATTCACTCCTGAATACTGAGGGTACGTCTACACTGCGGAGCTATTTCTGGATACTGGAAGTATCCCAAAATAGCTCTTCCACGTCTATTTAAGCAGCCCGTTCGTTTGAAATAGATTTCGAAATACTGAGCGGCTTATTCTGATGTCCCAGTAACCCTCGTTCCACGAGGGTTAAGAGGCATTTCAGAATAGTGAGTTATTTCGAAATGTGGCGCCGTGTAGACAGCGCCAAATTACAAGATAAGCTATTTCAAAATATGCAAATTGCATAGCTTATTTTGAGTGAAAGGTGCTGTGTAGACGCACCCTAAAAGTCCAGCAAAGGAGAAAACAGAGCAGCATGGGCATTATAATATTTCACACCAGGGGGACAGAAACCGGGATTGTTTGTTCTTACTTAGGCACTTCCATTTTTATGAAACACTGTAGGATAAACTGTAGCAGCCAAGGAGCAGCCAAGGAGATGACACTGTAACTGTAGCACCCAAGGAGACGACACTGCATTTTACCAGGTGTATCTGAAGTTGTTCGCGCTTGCAGCCATTCCCAGGTGTAGCACGTGTTCAGGTGTAATATGGCTTTCAAAATGAATATACTCCCAGTGCACTGAATTAAAATTTAACAGGCTACGGATGGATCTGCATGGTTAGAACCCCAAGCTGGTCTTTAATTAAGGAGCGTTTGGTGTGATCCTACTGGCACCACAATCGGAAGCCTCTTCAGAGGTTTTTGAAAGGACGTTGTTAGTCATGAATGAAACAAACCTTGAACTATTTTAAACCTTTACAAGCCAAACCCCTCTAGCCAGACAGAGCTGGCTTCCTTACACATGGGTAGAGAAGGAGGAAAACGTAGCCTCTTATAAGGCCACTTTGGTATATCTTATAAGGTATATTCCTCTTTGGCAGTCTTATTGTAAAAGTCAGGAGCTTTCGTGGGTAAAACCCACTTCATTGAATGAACTGGTTTAGAAATAACAGAAACCAAGACACATATAACAGCAACAACAAAAAAAGTACCTGTCAATTGTAGGACCAGTGCTAATGAGGCTAATTAAGTGGTCTGGAAGTGGAAGTGTCTCTTTCTTAATTAGCCTCATTAGCACTGCTCCTATGAACAACAGGTACTTTTTCTGTTATTTCCAAACCAGTTCATCCAATGAAGTGGGTTTTACCCATGAAAGCTCATGATTCTATATAATTTTGTTAGTCTCTAAGGGTATGTCTACACTGCGACCCTATTTTGGGATACCTGAAATAGCTATTCCGCATATTTGAAGCAAGCCCGTTATTTCAAAATATAATGGGCTTGCTAATCCGATGTCCCCTTAAACCTTGTTCCACGAGGAGTAAGGGACGTTTTGGAATAGTGGTTTATTTTGAAATTTGGCACTGTGTAGACAGCTCCAAACTACGAAATAAGCTATTTTGAAATTAACTCAAAATAAGCTACGCAATTTGCATAGCTCAAATTGTGCAGCTTATTTCGAGATAAGGGTGCAATGTAGATGCACCTCAAGGTGTTACAGGACTAATAATTGTTTTTAAAGTTACAGACTAATATGGCTACCCCTCTGAGATTTATTGTAAAAGGACTGCAAAGCTGCATGGTCAACAGCACACAGATAACAAGCATATAATCTTCCAGACACCCTATGTCTATATCAACCTCAGGAGCAAATTCAGAGACTGAGTTTACAACGCCTCCTGCAAGCCCCATTGTTTAACGGCCTGTCTACATATGGAGTTATTCACGTACAACTCCACGTATGGATACTCTTATTCTGAAATCACGGTGCCCTGTTCCTATTCATTTATTCATTCATTCATTCAACGAAATAAGGAATAAGGTAATCTGATTGCAGAAAGAGTATCCATACATGGAGTTATTCTAGAATAGCAACTGTGCTTTGCATTCACACTGCACCTTAATTTGAATTAATCTTCATATGTAGACAAGCTCGTAAAGGATTACTCAAGGCATGTGAATATTGCTTACCCGGCTCAGTTCTTTAGCCTCCCTCACAGTATGAAACAAGCCTCTGCCATACCACCAGCTCCAGAACATTCATGTCTTTTTAACCGCTCAACAAATATTGCTGATAGTGCAGCAGCGAAAGCCTGACCCAGCAGTCAACAGACCCAGACAAGTCCTCCCTCTCTAGAGACACACTGTACTTCCTAAGCCTAAAGGGGTTAAGGATCCCCAGAGAGTGCATTTTTTGCTATGCCAATGCGACCCACGGTATCACAGTTTAAAGTTCGCAGGTTATTTTTCCCTACGATGCAGTTTGTTTCTGGTAATATTTAATGACAGGGTGGAATTGTTTTTCCATACAAAGCGGAGTCCACATCATTAATAATACTAATTTTAAGGCTCAGCCTTAGTGTTGTCGGCATTGTCAGCATTTCTTATTAACTCACCCTGTTTAGCTCTCTCTCCTGGAGCCATGTGGCACCAGCACATGACCTGTGTCTTCTCCAGCCTCCACAATGGGGGGGTCTCCCCACCACGCGTCAATCCAACTCACTCCTCCTGCAGGAGGAAAGAGAACATCTGATTAGCCATGCAGGAAGAAAAGGACATTTCCTATTGTTTTCACTGCAAAGATTATTCCCCTCCCAAGAAAGCACCTTCTGCTGCAAGGACGGGTGCCAATGTAAGAACCGGGATGGACAGCTACTCCACAGGATGGTTGTAGCCATCTCACGATCCCCAGATTAAGGGCATTCTCAGTAAAGACACACGCTCTGTGTGTGTGTGTGTGTGTGTGTGTGTGTGTAAAGACATACGCTCTGTGTGTGTGTGTGTGTGTGTGTGTGTGTGTAAAGACACATGCTCTCTGTGTGTGTGTAAAGACACACACTCTCTGTGTGTGTGTGTGTAAAGACACACGCTCTGTGTGTGTGTGTGTGTGTGTGTGTGTGTGTAAAGACACACGCTCTCTCTCTCTCTCTCTCTCTCTCTGTGTGTGTGTATTTGAGTGGAAGACTGGCTATTATTGCTGACCATTCTCCCTACCCGGATGCTTTATTTTTAAAAGACACCATATGCCCAGAGCCCTCTCATTAGATGTTTTTTTTTTTTGTTTCACTCACATTTCTATTCTCAGGCTTTAAAAGTCACCAACACATCCCTACCCTAACTGCAAAACTAAGCCAATGTCACAAAAGAATTCTATTCCTTCTTCCTGTTATTTAGTTTTGTGAGTAATAGTTCTGCACAGGCCCCCAAACTTTATCTAGTACTACCCCTTCAAAAAGGAAAAGAAGCAAGATACAGTAGAAAAGCAATTCACCTTAGTCCTACATATTTATTTAAAGCCAGCTTCCTTCTTTGATAAGACAATCAGTTCCACCACAATAGCTTATCATGGCTAAGGCATTTTATTGATGGGATAAGATCTTAGGTCATGGCTGGAAACACTGATTTTTCCCTCCTCCCTCACACAAAGGCAAAAGTTTAGAAACATTCAGAGTGAAATGTTAGAAACTTTCCTTCCTGACAATGTGACAAGATGATTTGGTGCTTTCTTCCCCTGGCAGTGAATTGAGGGCTTACCGTTTTTATATCTCATATGAGATGGCTATGTGGGTAGGCATAGATTTATAGGGATTAGCTGGACAGACAGATTCGGTAAGTATATTTAAAGCTTCACTGTGATGGTAATATTTTTCTTCAGACACTGGTTTCTTAGAGATCTGGAAAGCATATATCATAGCTCTCCATCTCCAGGGGACTGATGCCTTTTAAATGAACAGGCCTTTGTGCTAGCAGAGGTGCTTCCAGTTTGGCCTCTTAACGAGGGCAGGGCAGCAGCTATGGCAATGAGGAACTAGGATGTCAATAAGGAAACAGGAGCTGGAGCTGCAGGGAATTCCCTAGGTGGGCTGCCAAAGGCCAGGAGGCATGGCCAAAGGGACCGACCCCCAGGGCAAAGGGTCGAGGAAGCAAGGAAGCAAGAAGATTCTTGTATTTGGTTCTGAAGCAGAAGTGGGTGTGGTGGGGAGGGTCCCTCATTGACTACGGCAAGCCAGCCCCTTCCACTGACCAGGAAGACTGAAAGAATTGGGTGTATTTAGTTTGGAAAAGAGAAGACTGAGAAGGGACATGATAGTGGCTTTCAAATACCTAAAAGGGTGTCAAAAGGAGGAGGGAGAAAAATGATTCTCCTTAACGCCTGAGGCTAGGGCAAGAAGCAATGGGCTTAAAATGCAGCAAGGGAGGTTTAGGTTGGACATTAGGAAAAACTTCCTACCTGTCAGGGTGGTTAAACACTGGAATAAATTGCCTAAGAGGTTGTGGAATCTCTATCACTGGAGATATTTAAGAGCAGGTTAGATAGGCATCTATCAGGGATGATCTAGATGGTGCTTGGTCCTGTGGTGAGTGCAGGGGACTGGACTTGATGACCTCTCGAGGTCCCTTCCAATTTCTAGGATTCTGTGATTCTATGAAGAAGTTGGGAAAGCTACACATTGTAAGGTTAAATATCAGGGCTGATTCGACCCATCAAGGTGGACAATCAGAGCTTCCCTGGGATGAGTAGCACTTCAGGGCCAAGCTAGAAACATAAGGTAGTCGAACACAACTAATGCTGATGATGACTGTGATGACCCCTAAGCCACGGCACGTAAAACATGGCTAGTAGCGATAAAGGGCCAAATTCTTCCTGGTGTAACACAGCTAGCTGCAGGCAAGTTACATCAGGGATTAATTCCCCCCAATGTCACAACAGGGCAGTAGCCAGAACAACATCATATAGGTCAGTTTGAGTATTTTTTTAACCTAATGTCAGGAAGTTCATCTGAATGCGTCATCTCCTCCATTGTTTGGGAAATTAAGAGCTGTCAAAGGCGGGTTGTGCTGCTGGTACCTACCAGCTTATGCCAAGTCTCCATGCATAACTTGGATACTGAAAAGCACATAACTGGAATTAGACTGCTTTATATGGATGCTCGTCTTGTTAAAAAATAGAGTTATACAATATTTAGTGTGCTAAAAATGTAGTTAGTGGTTAGACTTTATTGAATACCTTAATCTCACTTATAATTAGGGCCCTACCAAATTCACAGCTATGAAAAATGTGTCCCAGACTATGAAATCTGGTCTCCCCAGTGAAGACTGGTCTTTTGTGCGCTTTTACGCTCTCCTATATAGATTCCACTGGGGGGAACCAGCGTTACTCAAACTGGGGGTCTTGACTCAAAAGGGAATTGCAGGAGGGTCACAAGGTTATTTTAGGGGAGTAACAGTATTGCCACCCTTACTTCTGTGCTGCCATCAGTGCTGGGCAATGGGAGAGTGGTCGCTGTTGGCCTGGCACCCAGATCTGGAAGCAATACCTTGCCAGCAGCAGCTCACACCATACCATGTCATGCTTATTTCTGCACTGCTGCTTTCAGAGCTGGGTGGCCAGAGAGGCAGCAGCTGACTAAGGGCCCAGCTCTGCAGGCGGTAGTGCAGAAATAAGGGTGGCAACACCACACCAGGCCATCCTTACTTCTGCGCTGCTGCTGGCGGTGGGTTTTGCCTTCAAAGCTGGATTCCTGACCAGCAGCGATCACTCTCCAGCTGCGCAGCTCTGAAGTTAAATGGCATCAGCATAGAAGTAAGGGGAGCAGTACGCACACACACACGCAATAGCCTTAACCACCCCCTCCACTTCTTTTTGGGTCAGGACCCCTACAATTAGAGCCCTGTGAAGTGTCAGAATTAATTAGCTGCAATCATAACGTACAATTTTTAAAAATCCTATGGCCATGACATTGACCAAAGTGGACTGAGTTTGGTAGGGCTCTACTTGTAATACCTGCATCCCAGATTGTACCATAGTATTGGAACGTCTGTGGAGCAATTCTCTCTAACTGTAAATCACCAGACAGGAAAGTGATAAGAATTAGTAGGAACTGCTGGCTTCCCACAGAAGTTTCTGTTTAACTGAACAGGCCAGGCAAACATCAGAGGGCAAAAGACTTTGCCGATCCCCTCCCTCATGCTGGCTTTCCTATGAAGAAGAGAACTGCAAGTGATTTCCACCCATCTGCTGAGCTGGCAGCTCTGAGAACGGGAATAAAAATCCCTGACAAGGAGAAACTATATTGCTGTGCTGGTTGGACTCTTAAGGGTAAACTTTTAGAGGCACGAACAAGAGACCTCAAGCGTTTTGCCTGGGTTAGCTCTATGGGAGATGAGCTTGCTCATCACAGAAGCATCTATTGCCTTTTGAAAGACTAACTCGTTTGTGTGTGTTTACCTGTGTGGCAGCGTGGCAGATACCCCGCAATCCTGCACCCCCGTCCACAGCAAGATGAGGCTCCGCCAGCCAGTAGAATAGAAAGGGTTTATTGCTTCTGCGAGGTGCAGCACAGCCCGGGTTCTATGTGGGCATCGAAGTGAGGGGGCAGGCAGCCTCAGAACCCTTGGGGTAGGGGTCCATAGGTCCCTATACCCCCAAGTACTCAGCTCAGCTGCTTCTCTTCATGTTTTCCCAGCCAAAAACTGCCCCTTCCCCAAACCACACCCTTCCTTTGTTCAAAACCCTTCCCTGCTCAGGTAAGAACAGGTTGGGCCATTGTCTACGTGACCTGAGGGTCCTCAGGGCGACCCCCCGCTGAGCAGTGCTTAGAGACGCAGGCCAGTAGGGGTCACCCACAGCCCACACATAGTGACCAGTGAATGCCCGAATGGACAGCACCTCCCACTACATCACAACCTGCTTTAACCTTGTAAAAACACTCATTTCCTTTCCCCCGTTCTGACATCTTCGGATAGATTATTATGGGATTGGTGACAAGCATTGTTTTTGGTGTGAAAACTAACCTGCAGTAAGTGACTCCTCTTTGGGGACAGGGAGTAACCTGAATACTCTTGTGATTTGGGGGCCAGGGGCCCTCTATCACAAAGGTCTCGGTGACAAGATAGCGTGGGTTACCCAAGAAGACTGTCAGTGACTCCTTGGTTAGGGTGTGATGGCACTTGAGGAATTTACACGTCATACTAAATTGGTGAAATCTAAGTCTAGAACTCACAGACAGTTTGGGGCTTGCCCTACCTCTGAACAGTCAGCCCTGAGACAGGCACTCGTGTGCTTGAGCCACAAAGACAGCTTGATAAGAATAATGAAAAGAGGGAGATAGCAGAGATCCAGGAAGGGACAAACAAAGGAAACCGCCACTCACCCAGAGGAGCGGAAATTTACAAAAGAGCAGGAAGGGACATTCTGACCATCTCAAGCTTTGGGGGCACATAGGTCCATAATGGCTTTCAAAATCAGAGATTTAATACCAGTGTTTAATAATAATGAATAGATAACAACAGTTTGCATTCTTCATCCACAGATTTCCAACCACCATGCAAAGGTGGGTACCACTTTGTGCGGCCACTTACGAGAGATTCAAATGCCACCCCGCTGATTCGTAGAGCCCCCCACAGCTAGATTTTCTGGTTTTACTGGCAGTGCACATTTCCACATGCCTTGGTGCACATAAAATGTATTCCACACATGGCTGGAAAAAATTAGAGGGAACATTGGTAACAGAGATTGAATCTCTCTAGTAAGACATCCTTGGGATCAGACCAGTGCAAACCAGAGAATTTGCCAATGAACGGGAGGTCAGTATAGTGTAGCAGCATCACCAACATCACCTTACTAGGATGTTAGAAGATGTTTAGGGGTAAATTAGAGCTGAATAACAGCACAGAACACTGAGAGCCAACACTAGTGGCTGTAAACAAACTTTATGGGACAGCATGAAACTTGGCCACACCCTTGCTCAGTGAACATCCGGCTCACTAAAATCATGCTGGACCGCGGATGTTACCAGACCAGAGAGTGCCGGACAAGAGAGGTTCAATTTATAGCTCATTTAATGTCTCTCTTTCATAAGTAGGGCAAACTAAGAACAAGAGGTTAAGGGAGTTGCCCAAGATCATGTAGTAGTTCACTGACAAGGACTAGGAATAGTCTCTAGTATGCTGATTTCCAATCAAGTGTGCTATCTGCTAAACTATTTCAATAGCAATGGGTGGGGTTTTAACTAAACAGTATCGTTTCCCTACCCCTTCCTAGGTAGCTAAAACAAATGATAATGTTCACAAAAAATAATAAACAACTGTATTGTTTTGTGGCTGCATCAGAGCCACGCAACACTTTTAGCCAGGAAACCAGTGGCAAATTGGACAGCGTAGAAACAGAGATAAGTGAGCACTTATTTGCCAAAGGCACAAACAAGACTCCCTGAAAGTTACAGATGCAGCCACCTTGAACTTTGTATAGGAAGAGGCAGCCCTGAGACACAACACAGACGGGTGTAAGGAGGAGCAGAGTTACACCCTGTGTGTGTTGCATCACAGCTTGGCCCAGAGGCGGCCTAAATGCACCATGCGAGCCAAGAAGGAGCAGAGTTACACCCTGTGTTGCATCACAGCTTGGCCCAGAGGTGGCCTAAATGCACCATGAGGGCCTATTATGGTTCACTTGGTTGTTCTGAGCCTTAGCTGACTTCATCTGTTATAAGATGCGGGGCCTTGTGTACAGACTGCTGGTCTCATCACAGCATGGGCAGTGGGTGAAGATAGGGCTGGGGGAGGCAAGCCCCCAGCTCTGCCCCTCGCCCTGCCCCTTGTGCCCAGGCCCTGTCCCCCCACAGGAGCCAAGCCGTTCCCTCCTTCACAGCACCATGCGGAAGTGGAGCAGCCCGTGGCCCCCGCCTCTCTAGCCCCTGGAGCATTGGGTGTGGCTCCAGTCTCCCTGGGCAGCACGTGGCCCGAGCCTCCCCAGACCTGGAGCCTGGGGAGGGCGGGTGCTCCAGGGAAACAATACTTTCACACGCCCCCCCATACACCTACAGTAGGTGATCTGGAGGCAGAGCATGTGCGGAGCCAAGTGGAGGTTTGGGAAAGTAACGCCTTCTCTCACCTGTGAGATCCGCCGCCCATGCGTCACAGCCTCCCAGCTGCAAGTGGAGCGCTGCATCCTGTGCCTTCGCACCTCGAAAGTCTGCCCAAAGAGAATGATTGCCAGCCACTCCACTCTGGGCCAGCTGGGCACGTGGCTTTGAGATCCTGGCTAGTCGCTAATACTGCCCAGACGTGGGCTAAGGGTGGTTGCTCATGGCTTAGCCCATTTGGGCCGATAATGTTGACACAAGCTTAGGGAACTGGCATAAGAATCCCTCCAGCAGAGGATTTCATCAAGGCTGTTGGCTTGTGACAGCACCCGTGAGCAAAATTTGGCAGGCATCCGTCAGACACTTGTGGGAGGGACTAGCAGCATTTCAGTTCCAAAGAAGCATTTCCCTTCATTGTCCTGGGCAGAGGCAGTAAAGGATACAGCAACCTTGGAAAAGTGGGGGCTGAAGGGGGGAAAAAAATCACCATGTCTGAGACTAGGAAAACTTTTATCTACAATCTCTGCTCTATCCCCTTCTGGCGTTGAGGCCTGGGATGGTGTTTTTTCAAGCCAGGTTATATCCCCACGGAAGCTCCGTAGAAGGTAATGGCAGTGAGAAAGCCCGTCCAGCTCTTTGTGATTTGAAAAGATACTAAATGCATCTAATCAACAGCCCAGGAAGAGCAATTCTCCCGATAGAAAACTCCCAGCAGCAGAGTCACTGCTCCACCGCCAGTATCAAAGTCGCCAACCAAGCCATACGGGGAGTCGAGGGTTCCCGTCTGTCATTGCAGAACTTGTTTGCGGCCTCCCCTTTCCTGCTTCTGCGGCCAAGAATCATGGTGGCCAAGACTCCTCACCAGAGGGGTGAAAAGAAGAAGGTAAGTTGCACCATAGTCCATGAGTAACAGACCAGATGTGACCTCCTTCGCCATTTCCATCTTCTTCAACGAAAAATTCAGAAATCCCATCCAGTGGGTGAAGGGAACTTTTAATACTCACACATATGAAAAGGAATCATGCCTTTGTCAAATATTGGTTCATATTGCAAATTCTGCACTAATCTAGGCAGGTGAGTCATAAATACACTAAACATCCTCGCTTTCAAGAGTTTAAGAAAATAAAGAAGAAAAGTCCTATTCACAACCTCTATTAAATCAACATTGACGAAACCCTAAAAGGTATCCTGGAATGTGTCACCTGTTCATTGTGTGAAACCAGCATTCAGACTGATTCTGTCTTTTCCCTGAAATATTCTTGTGCATTTATCCTGCAATATGATCTGTTGTTCTAAACAGCAGCTGTGATGTGCAGTTAAGAGAAGACTCCATCCTTATTAGCAATTTCTGAACTTCTAAAAGGATCACAGACCCCGAGTCAGCTGTTGATCCAAATTGTGCAACTAAATTTACGTGTGTACAAATTAGACAAACCCAAATGCCAGACCTCAGCGCATTCTACGTGTAGGGGATATAAAGCAGCAGAGCCAACTGAGGTCTGGAGTTTCTCTTGTCTTCTCTAGTTATCTGTCTGCAGGTTTTCCTTGGTTACAAATTAAAACGTTTTTTATGCATCTACCTGCCCAATGGGAATTAGAGGGAGACCCACAAAAATTCTTTTGACACACGCCAAAAACACTGGTCAGGTGACATTTGATCACATGGGTTAACTGGGCTGGATTCAAACAGGTGACTGCGATTAAAAGATTCTTATCTCACTGCCCATTTTCAGAGCCCTCGGCTCCCCTGGCACAGGGCTGAGGGGACAGTGGATTGTGATTATTAACACCATTCTGGTGAGGCCTCTTTGCTCCCAGATAGATTGCTTATGTCCCTTTAGGACTATTTTCCTGGCTTTTGCCCCATAGTCTCAAAGCTCCATAGAGCAGCCACTGTATTTCCAGCCAATGAAAGATGCACCCCTCAGTTCTAAGTCCCTTTGAATATAATTACACTGCAGTTACACCTAGGAGCCCCAGTCGTGGATCACGATCCCACTGCGCTAGGTGCTGTACAAACATGGAACAAAAAGCCAGCCCCTTGTCCCCAGGAGCTCACAATACATTAATGGAGAGAGATTCCCACCTTCTGTTTGATACACTACCTTCCCAGCTCTATTTCACACCTATATTGGCCTTAGGCAGGCAGCTTATGGGCAGACAATGAGAAAATAATCACTTAGGGTGTGTCTAGACTTCAGGGTTTTTGTGAAAAAACTTCACCTGCATCTAGACTGCAGCCACGTTCTTTCGAATGTAAATCGAAAGAACACAGCAGTTTTTTTGATCGCTGTAAACCTCATTCTACAAGGAATAACACCTTTTTTCGAAACTACTCTTTCCAAAAAAGGTGCTATTGAATGCAAACTGTGCTTTTTCGAAAGAGAGCATCTAGACTCTCTTTCGAAAAAGCGGCTCGCTTTTTCGAAAAATCTGCTTGTAGTCTAGACGCTCTCTTTCAAAAGAGGCTTGTAGTCTAGACGTAGCCTTAACGTCTGAACAAAGGTCACGCTTAAGGCGAAGTGGTTCTTTTCCTGCCATTCACATGAAAAAATACTGTCTAGGCAGCTGCCACCGCACTGTGTTTACGTTCACTGCACTATGTAAAACCAGGGCAGTCACTGCTAAAGCAGATGCTGAACCACTGTGCTAGCTGGAAATGCTAAAAATACATTGGCAGCCATTCATCTCTGCAATAGAAATGAATAGTGAAAAATGGTATTCTCAAATGTAATGCAGGTCGGCTTGCCCGGGATCTGCTAGGTATTTATTAATTAAGCTACTTCTGATTAAGTTAGCCAGCCATCTATAGCATTACCAATACAGTCTCATCATACAGAGGCTGCGTTCACTAGCAAATATGGAGGGCTGGCAATTGTTTCAGTGGAGAGGGGCCTGAATCAAAACCTCAGGTACAATCAATTTTGAGAAAGCCAGAGATAAGCATCGAGGGGCTCTGTACATTTTTAAATGTTTGGTAGAACTGGTCAACAATTGTGCGTGCAGAGAGTTTTCCTGCCAAATACCTAAGATTTAGCTAAAATCCCAATTTTTCAGGAAAAAGGTGAATGCAAAAAATTATTATGAAAGGTCTAATTAAAATGTAAAATCTGTTCTTCTTACAATATATACATTTTGTTAGAGGGCTTTATCCCTTCACCCTCCCACTTCTCTGGTCTCTCTCATGTGAACAGAGAACAGCAATACCTGAAGTCCAGAGAGACAAACAATTCAATGTTTATTGGGGATAGCTTTCAGCAGGCAGGAATCCAGTTAACTTTCCTTTTTTTCCCACCCCCTTCCTGTTTGTCCTAATATATATATATATATATACATACACACACACACCTTAACCAATCATTCTCCTGAAATTTATCTAACCAAATCTAACATATTGTAACATGATTATTTAACCAATTATGTCCACCTTAATTGGATAACAACCAGCAAAATTAATTTCACAGGAGACAAAAACAATCAAAGAAGCAGAGTCATGCACATAAACAATAGAGAGATGAGGAGCACAACAACAACATTCGGATTTCACAACCCCCATTATTGATCTAGGCTCTTCTGTGTATCTGGCTTCATTTCAATCTGACTGGTTTGGAAGGTCCCGCTGCCTAGGCGAAAAGTCTGAGCTTAAGAACGAAGCATCAGACCATCATATACAGATAGACTGTGGTTTTGATTCCTTGTTCTTATTCCCCTGTAATTAGTAAAATGGTAAGAATACACTTGAATTCTTAAAGTACAGGCTTTTACAGGTAGGCATGAATATCAATATCCTAACACATTTTTTTTAACTTCATTAGTTTAGCAGTGACATTCTGGGTATGTTTCCCAGATCTGAAGAAGAGCTCTATGAAAGCTTAAAAGTTTGTCTCTCTCACCAACAGAAGTTGGTCCAATAAAAGATATGACCTTCCCCATCTTGTCTATCTAACATCCTGGGACCAACGTGGTTACAACAACACTGCATTCGTCCCATAATGTCATCTACATCCCTTCATTTTCACACCTTTTTAAAAATCCCACAAACTGGCCTGGACCTCCTTGCTGTCTGCCAAAAGCTAGGAGCCTCCATAGCTCTGCACTACTATCCTGAGGCCACATCTTCACTCCACGGAAGATTGATGCTGCTGCAATCGATCTTCCGGAGTTTGATTTAGCAAGTCTAGTTAAGACTTGTTAAGTCTAGTTAAGACTTGCTAAATCAAACTCAGAGGGCCCACCCACCAGTTCTTATGAGGAATAAGGGAAGTCCACGGGACCATTTGCTCCCATCAGCCTCCCACTGTGGGGACGCTGCCCAGTTCAGCTAAAAGAAAGCCGACTGGAGTTACGTATTCAACATAGCTGGAGTTGCGTACCTTAAGCCACGCTGCCAGGTCTAGTGTAGATCTGGTCTAAGTGTTGCAAGCACAAGCCTCCGGTATGTGGAGAGCCATAATCTGGGCAGATTTTATCAGGTAAAATCATGGGGAAAAACTAGTGAGTCCTTGTATAAAGGAATTTTTTGTTTTAAAAACTATCCCATTAGTGCATACTGCACTACACATCGTTTTAGTTATATATTCAAGATGTGCTTATATAAGGCACCTCATGGTACTGTGGGGGGAAGGGGTGCAGGAAGGGCCACTCAGAGGAACAGGGAGGTGACATGAGGGGCATCCCAGTTAGAAATTTAAATTTTGGCATGGGTATGGGGACGGTACACCTCCCACGTGGTGCTACAACCAGTCACCTCTCAGACCCAGATTAGATTAATAGATTAATTTAGGGTGGTAAACATAAAGGCTACGTCTACACTATGAGTTCTCTCAGCAAAAAATATGCTAATGAGGGACTCATTTGCATGAGTTGTGATCTCATTTGCATATTTGATCAGCAGAAAACATGCAAATGAGATCGCAACTCATGCAAATGAGTTCCTCGTTAGCATATTTTTACTGAGAAAACTTGTAGTGTAGATGTAGCCAAAAAGTAAAACTGCAGTGAGTGTTCTCCTAATATTGATCATTATAACACTGAACATCCGAGTATACGTTTTGGTTCAGTATTATCTGAAGGAAGTTATACATAGAGCCCCGCAAGTCTGGGGACATCCGTTTTATATCCATGGGTATCTGCACCCGCGGATGTCGATACCCCTGGCTCATTTTTGCAGCTACAGATGCGGATGTGGATATAAAATGTTGTATTCCCACAGGACTCTAGTTATACGTCATGACTCGTATTATATAAACAAAAGTCAACAACATTTGATTATATGAAGAAGACAATACTGCAGAGATATACGCTTGAAGCATTAAGCAATCAGAAGCATATAGAGTTTAAGGCTACCAGTCCCGGTTTGGTTAGCCATGCAGCACTGCATAACAGAAGACCAACTCTGATGTAATGGATAGACCAGGTCTAGTTTTAAGTTTGGAACGGATGAATTCAAGCGTGAAAAGCTTTGTTCTATGCTTGTTTGTCACTGATGCAATTATTTTTCCCTCTTTTCCAGTTTAAACGGGTATTTACCAGCACCAATGTTCCCTCCTTTTTCATCCATGTGTGAATTTTCTCCAACCATGTGCAGAATAAAATGTTACGTGCACCAACGCATGTCTGAATGTGCACTACCAGTAGAAACAAACAACCTAGCTGTGAGTGCTCTGCCAATCAGCTGGGTGGCATTGGAATCTCTCCTTAGTGGCTGCACAAGAGCCCAGCTTACAGGGAACACTGACAGCACCCTGTTTGACACTAGTTTTTCCAGGGGAAATTGTCAACCCTGCGATAAGACCCAGACCAGCCAGGAACATGGTGATTCCTTGCAGGACGGTGTCTGTGAAGCTGTGGTTGTCCTTAATGTGTGCTGGGGCGGAGATGCTGCCCAGTGTCACTTAGAAAGGGAAGTGCTATACTAGGGTCTCCATGAACCGCAAACGGAGACAAGCCCGAGGTTCACAAGAGTTTGCAACATCTGCATTTGCTGACCGGGAACCTCCATTATGTTCTTGTGCACCTTCCTCTCCTTTGCCTTCTGAAATTCCTGAGCCTTTCTCCTGTCCACTCTTTCTGTCTCTAAGTTGTCTGCAAAGTTAACCCTCTGGGCCCTTTGTCATGAAGCATGGGCAAGTAGGATCACACTGAATCCTCTTCTTTCTCCTCCTTTTCTGGCTCAGGGTGTTCCACAGATGTGGAGACACATTTAAGTGTAGACATCAACCAGGTGATGCAAAGCAGCCTATGTCGTCTGAACTTTTTAGCACAGGCCAGGACTGAGAGACCAAGAATAAGATGCCCACCTCCACCCCCCTGGAAATACTTGGACATACTGAGAAAGATCAAATTCAGCTGAGCTGGACTTAGGAGAGTTCTTTATTTCTTAAGAAAATTCCTTAGGCCACCATATAATTTTTAAAGATCTAAGATTTGAATTTCTCTCTCTATATATAAAAAAGTTTTCCTGCCAGGTGACAGAATGACATCATCATGCTCTCACTCTCTCTGGCCATGACAGCCACCAGAGGGAGGGAGGTTGGTGAGCGTAGCAAGCAGGGGGAGCAGCTCCCAAGTATTTATTTAAGATTCCATCCCTCTTGCTGAGTTGAGATGACATGCGCTTTCTTGTACACAAGAACAAGGGGCCATTACATGAAATTAGTAGGTGGCAAATGTGAAACTGATAAAAAGAAAATCTCTTTTTCACACAATGCACATTCCGACTGTGGAACTCCTTGCTACATGAAATAACTGAAGCCAAGAATTTGGAAAGATTCAAAAAGGGCTGGGCATTCATACAAGGATCTGCAGAGTTATAATAGTTAATTCTAACACAGTTTTTGGAAGGGATATATACCAGCTGCTTCAAGGCTGAAACCATCTGTATCAGAGATCCGGATCAAACCTAAGGGAGGGGAAAAATTATCCAACTCTCTCTGATGCTGAGTTCTTACATCTTCCTTTGAAGCATCTAGTACCGGCCTCTGTCAGTAGCAGACTCATCTCTTACAGTGGGAATGTTCTGGTGCCCTTTTAGCTTTTGTGTAAAGCAATTTAGCAGCTGGAAATAAGGAACAGGAGTCAAAACTATGTGGCCAGCTAGCTTTCTCCTCAGGTCCCCATTCCAGAGTCTGGGGCTGTCTATGGTCATTTGAAAGATAATCAGGGAATCATACAATGAACGTCTCATTTTAATGCAACGTGGTGACGTGTGTCTGAAATGTTCATTTCTCTGCGGCAGGTGATAAAGATTGGTGCTACCTCTCCCAGCAATGCAATCTCCCCAGCTGTAAAGGTAATGCTAAGCAGTTTCTTTCTGAAATCATTGTAATGGTGGGCTGTTTTATAAAGGGTCTCCTTGTCACACAAAAGGTTGAGATATCACATGGCCTCCCCGTTACACTGAGAGACTATAGCTTCTGCCTCCATTCGATGGCTAAATTCATCACTACAGGTTACACCTCCCTAAACTGGGACTCTCTGGTCGAGCAATGGAGCCCCAGCGGACTGGAAGTCCACCAGAGAGCCCCAGTGGCTGGAAGTCAGGCAGCATAAGGGCCGGCAGCTGGGAGTCCTGCTGGGCTGGGAGCAGGGGGGTCGTGGCCACAGCAGCCCGACAAGGGAGCCGGGGGCTGGGGTTGACTGCAGCCCAGCAACCAGCCAAGCTGAGGCCAGCAGCAGGCAGCCCCAGGGCTGCTAGAAGGGTGACTGGCCAGGGCTGGAAGCGGAGCTGGCGACAGGTTGGGGGGCCAGTGGCAGGGGACTACTCCTGGCTCCAGCAAATCCCCTCACTCCGCTCAGGTCCTAAGGGTGCCAGATCAGGGAGGTCCAACCTGTATAATAAACAGGTGCAATAAAATTGGTGTCAGGGTAGTAAATCAGACTGACTGTATGTCACCAGAAAAAGGAAACCCGATGAAGTGAAACGATTATTAGATTATTTCACCGAAGGGGATGAAGATATTTTAATGACTCCCATGTTTGTTCTGACTATCCATTTTGTTTTGAGCGAGGATACCCCTGCCAATCTAAAAGGAACTTACAACATCCCCGCAAGACAACCATCCCAACAGGTCACGGGTACCAGGCATGCGATTCCTGAAAGTACTTGAGGCCTATGTTAAGAAAGGTCTTTATAGTCTCATTGGAATTTTCCCCCTTTTGTTTTAGTTCAGCCCAGTGATACAATAGCCAGTACCACAAAGACAGCCCTTTGCTCCTACGCTAGTTAGCTCAATCCAACAGAGGCACACTTCCCATTCAAAAGGTTTCTCAACCTTTTTTTTATAAAGGACCCCTTTTTCAAAAAAAGAAAAGAAAAGATATGTACCCCGGTACCTAGTTTTCAAACACGCACATTTTTTTTCTACCACTGCAACACATTTGTTTAAACAACTTAATCGTAGCTGGGTGGGCGATGAAATGTTTGGGTGTAAAAAGTACAAAAATAATAAAGTGCTATATAACTTAAAACAAAAATTCAGTTTTCTCCAAATTTCAGTTGTGGTGACATACCCCTCAGACTTCTCTCGAGTACCCCTGAGGGTACTCGTACCACAGGTTGAGAAACACTGCAATAGGGCATTGTTACACACGACATTGGCTCACATTTTCCAGTTGCAGCCAGCGCCGAAAGTAACTTAAAATATCTTGTCCAATTGCAACCCGGGTCCCGGCCACCTCTTTCAATAGCTCCCTGCTGGTTTTTGCCGCAGCTCCGCCGGCTCTTGCCAGAGCTGTGCACCACAGCGCCCTTGCTTCCTTTCACCTCCGGTTGCATCGATCAGTCCTTTGAGCACATTACACTGTTTGCATTTTTGAATATTGTGTGAAAATGTCAAAGAACCTCCCCATTAAATTGCCATTGAAAGAATCTTCCCAACCTTAGAAGCAAATAGATCTGCCAAGGGGCCATTTGGTCTTATTGGGATGAAGCCATCTCTTCAATGAAAGCTGTTTTTTTCTTCCTCATTAACAGAGCCCCGCCTCTGGGAGACAGTGAATGCTGAGTGTGGCAAAGAGAACCAGTCACCCATCAATATTGTCACCAACAAAGTGAAGTACAAAAAGGACCTGAAACCGTTTTCTTTTGAAGGATATGAAACCACTCAGGCCTCCTCTTGGACCATCACAAATAATGGGCATACAGGTAAGTTATGTCAACATGAATGGGGTTTACTTATTGGCTGGGTTTTATTAGCTCCTTAGTTGCTATCAGAAACATTGTCAGTGTTCTTATAGTGGAGTTAGTTGGCAAGAACTGATTAATTAGCTAGTTACTGATTCAGCTTCACTGTTCTTCCAGGTTATCTTTCTATATAGGGTACGTCTACACTGCACGGTTATTTCAGGATATTGGAGGTATCTTGAAATAGCTACTCCTCGTCTACACAAGCCACTTGTTATTTCAAAATATTTTTCGAAATAACGGGCGTGCTATTTCACCATCCCGGTAAACCTCATGGCACGAGGGATAAGGGATGGCTCGAAATAGCGCATTATTTTGAAATTTGGTGCTGTGTAGATGCGCCAAATTTCAAATTATATTTGAAATAAGATACACAATTTGTGTAGCGCAAATTGTGTATCTGATTTCGAGTTTAGGGTGCTGCGTAGACACACCCTATGGGAAGAAATATTACTAAGAATACTCTGTGTCAGTACTGTGTTGGGACAGGTTATTAAGTTTACAAAAACTGTTTGTATTTTTTAAACACTTAGTAGTGCTTCCTCATTGTAGACCATATTGGAGTAGTGCTTTCTCCCTCATCTTGGACCAAAAAAAAATCACCCAACTATTTCCGTGTGGGGTCTTGGAGACCCCCCCAGTATGGCAAAATTGAGAGAAAAAAATACATGAGAATTGAGATACATTTAAAGCTGGCTTTACTGTAATTAGTGAACTCTACAACAACACACAAGTTAAAACTTGCCAAGATTCAGATACATACTGCACAATACTTGTGTTGAGGACCAAATGCCCCCATGATCAAACACATTTTTTTTAAAAGCTACATACCATACAGACTCTAACTGATCCCATGTTTCAACAATGCAAAGAGATCGCAACAGCAGCATATAAAATGCACAGGTACAACACAGTAGCACTAAGTGGCCTAATGCTTTGAACAAACGGGCAAAAATAGGCAGCATATGATCCTAATATGCATATTTTTTTACACTTCATGCATTTTTGATTGGTTTTTCTGTCTCAGTCTCTGGACGACGTGCAAGATCTTCCCCATTTCTCTGGATCAGTATCCAGCATACCTCATCATAGCTTGAGAATACTTAAAGAAAGAAGATGCTATCAGGTTTTGTACATGTTTGAGGTTTGAAACCCTCCAAAGTTGCAGTGGGGGAGGTCTACATGCTGCTTGCACCAGTGGCTTCACCATTTCTGCACCCAGGTACCTGAGGCTATGTCTACGCTACAGAGTTTTTTCAGAAGAACAGCCAGTTTTTCTGAAAAAACGTCACTTCAGTCCACACTGCAATTGCGTTCTTCTGCAAGAAAAGCAAAAGAACAGAGAGGGTTTTCCGACATTGGTAAACGTCTTTCTATGAGGAAGAAGTGTTTTTCTGAAAGAGCTCTTTTGGAAAAAGGCGTGTGTGGATGGGGAAGAGGCAGTTCTTTTGAAAGAAGAGGAAAGAGGAAAAAGCACAGGTGCTCTGGTGGTTACTCAGTCTATAGTAATCACAGCTTACACGCGAGATAGTGTCCATTCAGTGTGGATGCTATCTTTCGAAAAAGCAGATCGCTTTTTCAATGCACTTTGGCAATGTGAATGCTCTCTTTTGGAAGACTTTTTTTTGGAAGATCTCTTCCAGAAAAGCTTCTTCCACAGGAAGCCTGCAGTCTAGATGTAGCCTCAGAAACATCCATCTCTGACTCAAAGGTTTATTGCACAATTCAACCACACCCAAACCATATAACACACATGTGCAATGCAACAGTGCATCTTTTGTCCCAGCAATAGCATCTATCAAGTGTGGGCTTGCCAGAAAGTGTATACAACCATTATGATGAAACTTGAGGCAAATGTTAGCTGGGGTCTCTCAGACCCCTTAGGTGCATTATTTTAAAACACACACACACACAAACTGTGATGATAAAAACAATGCTGAAAGTTTCATATAATCCTATAAAAATGGGTCCCTCAAAATTAAAATTATTTGCTGCTGGAATACCTGTGTAAATTAATTTGGGGTCCCAATGCCTTTGAAGTGGCTGGTTTTGCTATGCTAAACCCATCACCGGTATGAAGACAAATCCAATACCAGAGCTAACAGGTTGTCCTCATCATAGCTTGAGAATACTCAAAGAAAGAAGATGCAATTGATTAGCTATCAGGTTTTGTACATATTTGAGGTTTGAGACCCTCCAAAGTTGCAGTGGGGAGGTCTAGGTTTTATATTAGGAAAAACTATTTCACTAAGAGGGTAGTGAAGCACTGGAATGAGTTATCTAGGGAAGTGGTAGAATCTCCATCCCTAGAGGTTTCTAAATCCCGGCTTGACAAAGCCCTGGCTGGGATGATTGAGTTAGGGTTGATCCTGCTTTGGGCAGAGGGCTGGACTCAATGACCTCCGAAGGTCTCTTTCAGCCCTAGGATTCTAAGATTATTTTCCCCAGTGACTAATGCCGAGGGGTCTAACTGACCCCCGCTACTTTTTCAGTGTATTCTTTTGCTGAACAAAACCTCATAACAGGTAGGATGATAAAACCAATGCAAAATGATTGACTGTATCCCACTCTGACAATACTTAAGGTGTGAAGAGGTACAGAACTGGCGTGAAAAGAACATAAGAACATAACTTATAACATAATTTAATACAAAACTTGGATTTATATTTTTGTGCAAACACTTTTGTCAGAGAAACCCCCAAACAAAAAGTGTAAAAAGCTGGGCTGTTGTGAAGATAACCAGACCCCTAATCTGAATGGCCCATAGCAAAGTGCTCCCTTAGAGAGAGATGAAATTTTGAAAGCACGTTAGAGACAGATTAGGGAATGAGATTTTTGTTTTGAAATTCAATGCTTAGGCATATTGTTTTTTCTTTCCAACTTCTTCTGATTTTCTGCTCATGTGGAGAAAGTTAATAGCCTTTTTGGAAGGCTATGATATTGTGGAATCATCAAAGTACAGCTGATGCGCAAAGAAACATCTTGGTATACAAAAACACATGATCATAGAAACAGTTTAGAACTTGCATTCCGCCTGACAGGCAAAAGGGGTTTTGAGCGGGAAGGGGAGTAAAGCTCTGAATGGTGCCATGAGAATAAGATTGGACTGACTTATTATTTTTATATTTCAAGAGCACCTAAATGCTGCAACTGAGATTGGAGCTTCACTGAGCTAAGTGTCTTTTCACACAAACACATCGTGAGAGACACTGTCCAAAAGACCTTAAAGGTGAAACGGACGAGGCAGGCAAAAGCAGTGTTACTAATCCATTTTATAGATGAAACAGTGAAGAACTAGGTGCTGAAATGACTTCCTAAGGACATAGCCCAGGGATGGCCATCCCATGGTTCGTGAGCCCGCATGCGGCTCTTGACCTCTTGCGAAGCATGCCCTATGGCTCGTGAAGCCACCCCTGCATCCCTACAAAGGGCCCCCAGCTCCCTGTGCTCATTGGATGCCGGGGAGCCGTCCGGCACGGCGAAGCAAAATGGCACCGGCAAGATGGCACTGGCCGACAGGAGCCTGATGTGGCCAAAAAGCCAAACCGGAGTTTTAATTTAAAGGGGCAGCATCCTTTTTTTTTTCTTGACCAAATGCATTGCCTGGGGTTTTTTGTTTGTTTTTTCCCCCTCGGCTCTTTGTGCTATGTCCACCACTATTTTGGCTCTTTGCCTGTAATGGGTTGGCCACCCCGACATAGCCAGTCTCTGGGAACTGGGAATTGGACTCGTATCTACTGAGTTGAATCCAGGGCCTTCACTACCAGATCATCCTTCCTCTCAGAGATCCTAATTCCACCTCCCAGAGAGCGCAAAGATTGGCATTTTATAATACATCACAAACCCCTCATGCACAGAAAGGTTAAGGGAAATTATTACTAGAAAATATTTTTATTCTTGCTCAGGATAAGTTCTATTCTGCTGTTAATTCTGGACACAAATTCTGCTCTTCCACTCCATAGCAGTGGTTTTCAACCTTCTTTCATTTGCAGACCCCTAGAAATGTTTGGGTGGAGCTGCAGATCCCCTTGGAAATCTCAGACAGTCTTCAGACGCCCAGGGATCTGCTAACCACAGGGGGACAGGGAAAGACTGAATTCCACAACTGAGACACAATCATGCCTTTAACTCTAAAGTTAACCCTCCAAGACCCTCAAAGTAAATAAATACCCTGGCACACACCACAGAAGACATCCTACAAATAAAGGGATCAAGTTCACCTTCTCGAATGCAACATTTAAAAGGGGGGAAACATCCCTGTTCCAACATTTCCTTTCTAGATAAGAGAGGACGAACCCTATGGTTTGTCTTCAAGATAGGAGAAGCACAGGCTCTTGCTCACTATTGGTAATAAACGAGTCAGTTAGGTACTCCTAGCAAGGAAGAGATTATTCAACTAGTGAAAAGCTAGTGTTGATTTATTCAGAAATTAATTTGATCCGAACATTTGAGTGATTAAAACAAAGGCAGATGACGATGCTACCACAGACACTCATTTGAACTGCCTTTCCCCAAAATAAATACAATTCTAATCCCGCTATTGCCTTGCACAGTGCTTTCCATTTGCATATTGTTATCCCCATTTCACCAATGGTAGTATGGCCCTACCAAATTCACAGTCCATGATGGTCAATTTCACAGCCATGGGATTTGAAAAATTGGTAACTTTCATGTTTTCCAGCTGTTTAAACCTGCAATGTCATGGTGTAATAACTGGGGGGTCCCAACCCATATGGAGATTGTAGAAGGGGGAGGTTGCAAACCTCTTGTAGGCAGGTCATGGGATGGCCACCCTCACTTCTCTGCTGCCTTCAGAGCTGGGCTCAGAGCTTCCTGCACCTGCAGGAGGTTCCAAGAGGTAGAGGTGGGTCTGATCTCCCATATGCGTCTGGAAGCATCCCAGCCAGGGGGCATCGTTGCTAGGCCTGGCTGGCATGGGAAGGACAAAACTTGCTCTCCCTCTGCACCCCCAGCCCACACTCAGCTGCAGGAACCGTAGGATGCTGCCCCGTCCCACACAGCGTCCTGCAGCAGGGGCAGGCACCCGGAGGTGGGTCTGATCTGGTCTCCCGCCTCCCATCGCCAGAGCAGTTTGCAGGGGAGGGATATGTCCTGTCCTTCCCCGACCTGGTCGGCGCTAGGAAGCCCTCTGTAATGGGACATTCCTAGGAACAAGGAGACATCCGATTTCCTGGGGAAGGAAGCTTATTTCACCACCCATGATGTTTTTTACATGGCTGTGAACTTAGCGGGGCCCTCTGGATGAGAGCTCGAAGGTCCCTAGAGGGTGAGCTGTGGAAGTGTCGTGCACCAGGAGGTGACATAGACTTCAGCTGTGCTCGGTACTTTTGCAAATCAGGCCCTAAGCGACTAGCACAAGGCCACGTAGCAGATCACACTGGCAGGGGGGCTGATAGCTTCCGCGGGCCCCCCCGCAAATGGGAGGGGCAGCTCCGCCGCAGAGGGGTGGGACCTCAGGCCAAAGAGCAGGGCTAGGGTAGCCAGCCCTCAGCGCTGCCTGAACCACAGTGCTGGCCCCTCCCAGCGCTTAGAGCTGCGCAGAGCTTGTGGCAGCAATTTAAAGGGGCATGGGGCTCCAGCTGTCACCCCAGCCAAATTATCAGCAGTGGTGGCCAGGAGCCCCCAGCCCCTTTGAATTGCTGGGCCCCGGGGCAACTACCCGCCTTTGACACCCCCCCCCACCCCCCCGCATCAGCAGGCCTGCACATCAGCAGAACTAAGAACAAAAGTCAAGTACCTGCCCTCCTAGTCCTGAGCCCTGGACATAGGGACTGGACTGTTTCCCCTCTGAATCAGTACTCGGAAGTGTTCCGATTCAGCTCTCGAGCTAACGTTCATTAATCCAGGTCCCTCCATGCAAAGGGCTGAGCCTTTGACTGACTCCAAAACCTTGTGGACTTCTGGGACACCCTGGGTCTGGCGCTTTCGCAACCAATGCCCATTGCTCGTTTCCGCTATGTTTAAAATAAGAGCTAAACCAGGGGTCTCCTACCTTTTTAAGCACAAGATCACTTAAGTGCAATCCAGGATCTACCTCAAACCCAAGTACCCTGGCCCTGCCTCCTTCGTGCCTCTTCTACGAGGCCCCACCCCCTGCTCACTCCACCCTCCTTCATTTTCACCAGGGAGGGGAGAGGGTTGGGGTGCAGGCTCCGGTCTTGGGCTAAGGGATTTGGAGTATGAGGGGCTCTGAGCTGAGCCTGGGGCAGGGAGTTGGGGTGTAGCAGGGGGTTGAGGGTATGGGCTCTTTAGGTTTAGGCCCAGGGGGCTCAGGGCTGGGGCAGGGGCTTGGGGTTCAGGAGGGGGGTTTATGACTGGGGCAAGGGTTTGGGATGTTGGCTCCATCTGGGCACTGCTTACCTCAGGTGTCTCCTGGGTGGTG
Organism: Rafetus swinhoei; assembly: GCA_019425775.1. Taxonomy (NCBI): domain Eukaryota; kingdom Metazoa; phylum Chordata; order Testudines; family Trionychidae; genus Rafetus; species Rafetus swinhoei. The sequence continues at coordinate 7,831,054 of CM033445.1, read as the reverse complement.
GTGCAATGGGGCTAAGGCAGGCTCACCCCTGCCCTGGCCCTGCACCCCCTCTCAACAACAGCCAGCAAACTCCCTCCCAAGTCCTGATGGGCCCCCTCCCTGCTCTGTGGAGAAAGGATAGACTGGGAGAGGGCACCTTGACATCGGCGCCCCTCCTCTGCCCTACACAGCAAGCGGGCGGCTCCGGGGGCAGGGGGTAGCTCCAAGGCAAAAGGCAGGAGAGGTGCAGTCGTGTGGGGAGGGGCAGCTGAAGCGGCGTCACTTGGTAGCCTCTTGGCCAGTCAGGATCACCTGTCAGAGGCTCCAAGATCTACCAGTAGATCCCGATCGACTGGTTGGTGACCACTGAGCTAAACTGTTGTTTCATTTTTAACTCCTTGTTTCTACCAGTTAAAGTCTCTCTGGATGGCTCAGCGAAGATTGGAAATGGAGGTCTTTACAATAAATACAAGGCTATCGAGTTTCACTTCCACTGGGGCAATAAGCTAGGCAATAGACCCAGCCCTGGGTCAGAACACAGCATAGATGGAGAGAGATACGATATGGAGGTAGGTGAAATTCTCTCTCTGCTAATGCAGAACTCTGGCTTCTTAACGTAGTGTTGAATGAAATAAACCAACCGATTCTTCCGCAAGACTGCAGGAGGGGAATTAAAACACTGAGAATGTATTGCTTATTGAGAACCCTGTGCAAGGGAGGAAAGGCTGTAAACCCCAGCATTATTTGTAGCAATTCAGGCTATTAAGCTGCATCTCACAGTCTCACACTAGCTTATTCAGACACTTCGGTTGTGACTGTGCAGTGATACATACAAATTCCTCAAACAGCAAAAAGGCTAAATCCAGTAGGACAAACCAGGTGAGCTTAATGCAGGTGGTTTCCAAGTAACTAAACGGGTGTTACAAGGAGTGCAGAGAAAAATTGTTCTCCTTGACCTCTGAGGATGGGACAAGAAGCAAGGAGCTTAAATGCGGCAAGGGAAGTTTAGGTTGGACATTAGGAAAAACTTCCCATCAGGGTGGTTAAACACTGGAATAAATTGCCTACTGGGGTTGTGGAATCTCCCTCTCTGGAGATATTTAAGAGCAGGTTAGATAGACATCTATCAGGGATGATTTAGATCAGTGTTTCTCAACCTTTTTTTATAAAGTATCCAGGGCCGGCCCGTGACTATAGGCCGACTCGGTGCCCGATGATGACGTCACTCTATTGACGGCCGTGCAGGCGGGGACACCGATCGTGCGTTCCACCTGGGGCGCCAGCTGCCACAGCCCGCCTCAGGCCGCTCCTGAAAGTATCCCTTTAAAAAAATTATAAGTTCCCCCAGTACCTACAGTTTTCAGACACACCATTTTTTTCTACTATTGCAACACATTTGTTTAAACAACTTAACTGTAGCCGGGCGGACGATGAAATTTTTGGGTGTAAAAAGTGCAAACAAAAATTCAGTTTTCTCCAAATGTCAGTTGTGTTGAGGTACCCCCCAGACTTCTCTCGAGTACCCCTAAGGGTACTCGTACCACTGGTGGAGAAACACTGATTTAGATGGTGCTTGATCCTGCCATGAGGGCAGGTGACTGGACTTGATGACCTCTTGAGGTCCCTTCCAGTTCTAGTGTTCTCTGATTCTATAAGTGAGTTGGTGGGAGGAAAATCAGCCTCCATCTCAGGTCATGGAGTAACCGTGGAACCACTGCATATTCAAGGTGACAGTAGATCACAAGGAGATCGCATGCTGGTGGGTGGGGGGCCTGCTTTTGGATGCGTGTCTTTGCACCTTCACCAGCCCCACATCTTCCACTGTGCCTCCTGCCAGCTGTGGGCAGGAAGTGGCTTTGCCCAACCTCCACTGTAGAACAGCTCTGGTTTCTCCACACCCAGGGCAGAGTGAAGGGGTGAGGATGTGCTGATGATAAACAGCTATAAAGAAAAGGGAGCAATAATTGACCTTTAATACCTGTATTCCAGCTTCACATAGTCCACATGAAAGAGAGTGTCTCAAGAGCAGAGGATGCATTGAATGATAAAGAACAGCTGGCCGTGCTGGCCTTCTTTATAAAGGTGAGCTGCCATGTTTCTTTTTTAATTGCCCACCTCAAACTAACACCTACCAGAGCGTGGTCCAAGTTGCAGGATTTGGCCAGGACCCACCCGCACCCCACCCCTCCCCAGTGTTTGCAGGGGTCCAGATTCATCTGGCCCCACCTTGTAGTGCTTAGCATGTATCTGCCCTGCAAACAGAGCAGTATGACTGCTGCACCTGCAGACACACCTGAGCTAGCTTGAATAACAACAGTGATGCCACAAGCAGCATAGAATACACCAGCACACCCAGGACCATGGGTGTTTATTCACACACCAAGCCTCTTCATTGCTATGATTGTCTGAGCTGGCTAGATAAAAGCTAACTGTGGTGCGTCTTCACTTGTTGCAGTTATACCTCCTAGGCCAGGTCTACACTAAAGAGGAAGGTCAAATTAAGATAAGCAACTCAAACTATGTTAATTACATAGCTGGAATTGACTTACCTTAAATTTGAGTTTCCCCGCCATCCCCACAGTAGGAGGTGACAGGAGCAAATGCTCCCATCAGCTTTCCTTAATACTCAGAGGAGGAGGAGTACTGGCCACCACTGGGGATGCCCTCTGAGTTCAATTTAGCAGGCCTTTACTAGACCTGTTAAATCAAGCTCCGGAAGATTGATCACAGCAGCGACGATCTTCCCCCAAGTGAAGACATGGACTGACTGTCGAGTAGACTTGCCCACAGGGACCTTATTCCGTTCAGCTAATTGATTTTTGTTTCACTTTCTTTCCCACTTCTTATTTAATAATTCAGGAGCATGTATCTGAGGAAATCCATGCATTTTTCTAACTGAAAATATTGTTTCAGATCGGTGCAGAAAATGAAAAGTATGCACCTCTCATACAGAAGTTGAATGACATTCCTACCAAAGGTAAAGAGCTTGGATATACCCCCAGCAATCTGAATTTATTTAAAGAGATAATCATTATATCTAGGAGTTATAAAGTGACCTGTCCCTGTTCCCTTTGTACTCCAGTGAGATCTGACCTTGAATTCTCGTCCTCGGACAAGAGCATCAAGCCTAAAGGCTGGTTTACGCAACAGAGCTATGTCCGCATAACCCAGTATAACTGTTACCCAGGGATGTGAAAAATCTACAACCTAACCCTCTGTATCAAAAGCGCCATGTCGGCAGGAGAGCTTCTCCTGCCATTCTAGTTACGCTGACGGGACAGCTCTTTCCCGTCAGTACAGAGCATCTTGAGTAAAGCCCTACAGAGGTGCAAATGCACAGAGACAGCATTTTAAGTGTAGCCTTGCCCTACCTTGGGGTGAAATGATTTTAAGCAAGGACGCTGGGTGAGAAAAGTAGGGATGTAAAAGTGTCACTGGTTAACCGATAAGCTGGATGCTTGTCCATTTCTGTTAACGGTTAAACTCTGCCTGGGGTCCCAGCTGCCGGGATCCCTGGACACGGGGACTCCCGGGCATAGAATCATTGCAGAGGGGAGCCACATAAACCGTGGTGGTCCTGTAGCTTCCCTCTGCAGCTGTAGTTCCTCAGTGAACCGTGTAACCAATAGCACTTTAATCCGCTGCACCGTTATTGTTTTACACGTTATTTCCATCCCTAGTGGAAGGCTCACACAAAGTACCCACCCTATCCATGCTGTAGAGCTGTATTCTGCAGGGCCTCTTGACAAAGGCAGGCACGGTGGTTTTGGGGCTATGCCCATCCACAGGCAAGCTGACAGATTCACCAGGCCCCTGGGCAAGGTGGGGTGGTAGCGGCGCCGCAATCCCGGAAGGGGCAGGGCCTTAGTGGAAGGGGTGGGGCTGGGACAGCCAACTCTTGGTGCCACCCAGACAACGCCTCTCTCCCACCTCTCCTCTCAGAGCTCTCTCACACAGATTCCAATGTAGGATTGTCCCCTTCTCCATTATCTTCTGCCAATCTTAAGAGAGCTCAAATCAGTGTCAGAGTCTCAGTGGCCCTTTGAATTGCCGGGCCCTGGGGCAGCGGCCCCCTGGCCTGGCCCCTGTCAGGAGGCCTGCCCAGCCAGCAGCCCCCGCATCGTCCACAGCCAGTGAGGGGGACTCTGAGGATGGTACCGCAAGAGAGTTGGTAGCCGCAGCCAGAATCCAAGGGAGCTGTAAACACCGAACTGATAAGCATGCCCGCTCCCGCTGATGTTTCTCCATTGTTTTCCTAGGCACTCAACAGCGGATGGAGCCTTTGCCCCTGGAATCTCTCATCCCGCCTGAAAGGAATCTCACCGCCTATTATCGGTACAGCGGCTCCCTGACCACGCCCGGCTGCAATGAGACGGTCATCTGGACGATATTTAAGGAGCCAATCGCACTGAGTGAAAAACAGGTAATTCAGAGAGTTGTGGGCGGGGCCGTCCTTAGGATTTACGGGGCCCTGCGCTGTCCTATGAAACTGGTGCTCCTAGGTCTGCTGACAGCCCCTGGGTGGGGCGGGGGGGGGAGGGGCATGTGACAATATTTTAGAGCTGTGATTTTATAATCTTCAGTCGTGCACTAATGGAATAGTTTTCAAGCAAATTTTAAACTAAAGTCCTGTCGTCTAACTCCGTCAATTTAGAAACTGACAGGATAGACCTGGGTTGGCAAAGGCCTGTTAAATGGCTTCATTACCGCTTGAATGGCTCTTTCACGGGTTCAGTGTTCTGCCAATAGGTCTGGCAGGCTTTTCCACTTTTAAGTTAACTATCGATCCTTCCCGGAGGAAGCAGAGTCACAGAGCAGGGATAGGAAGAGTCAGGTGGGTGGACATTAAGACCCAGCGGTGTCCCAAATTTCCGGATGCCCTACGCAGCTGCATATTCTGTGTCTGGATAAGGACAACATTGATTGCAGGCTGAACAGGGCAGCTAGGTCATTTTGTCTAGCTCACTCAAACTCCCCCTCCCCATCCTCTTTTTCCCTCCCCAATATGCTGTCTCGCCCAGAGTCCAATGTAGGATTGTCTCCTTCTCCATTACTTCTGCAGTCCCAAGAGAGCCCAAATCAATGGCAGCATAATGTATCCCGCCTTGTTAGCTATCTGTCAGATCACCTGTTTTGGGGGGGGGGGGGGGGGGAGGGAGGGGAAATGACACCTCCGCATCTTTCCCCATTCCAAAAAGAGGGATGGGTGTTTCAGGACAGTTCTCAAGGGAAGATAAGTATCACTGCCATTTGAAAGATGAGGAAACGAAAGCACATAGTAATTAGGTAACTTGCCAAAGGGCATGAAGTAAGGCAGTGGCAGAGGTTGGAACAGAATTCAGATCAATGCTAGTTCAGTGTGCTCTATCCAAAGCAATAATGAATATGCAAATAAAATGTACCCTGGGCCCCCCCAGAGCCACCACCGGCGTCAGCTGCAGCAGTTCCCCACCACATGGCAGCTACGGGAGCTGAAGCCAGCTGCTGTGCGGTAGCTCTGGGGACTGGGGCTGGAGCACATATTTTAGCAGACTGGTAACATTGTATTTGCATATTTTCACATTCAGTATTTGCATCATGAATGTGTAAATATGCAAATCAAATGTTGCCAGTCCATGGAAAGTTTGTGAATGGGTTTACCAGTCTGTGAGATAAAACAAGTTGGGAACCGCTGCTCTAGAGAAGAACCAGAGATGGGGAGGCATGTAATCTTGATTCCTGCGTGCTGTGTCACAGGGATATGAGGGAGGGGAGCAGGGGCTGAACATAGAGAAAAGACCTGTCTTGCCAGGGTGGCTTGCACTAGACAGGACCAGGCTGCTTAGCCCAGAGGACGTTTAAGGAGTCTTCCTGGGCTAGAAGGAAGCATCTGTCAATAATTTGGGGGACAAGTTTTGGTAGAACTGGTTCCATTTAAACTATAATAGACGTATGGTTCAGAGCCACACCGTGGTGCAAACTATAGCCTGAAAAGAGGACAATTCCCTTTTCTTCCTCACCCCAAAAAAGAATAATTGCCTGTTTTTTTGATGGCGGTTTGCAGATGGAGGACTTCTGGAAGAAGCTTTACTTCACTCAGGATAAAACATTACTCATGACCGACAATTTCCGACCTGTTCAGCCTCTCAATGACAGAGTCGTGTACGACTCCAATGGCAGCATCCTACCGTCTCCTGCAAAGGCTTTATTGGTGACGCCAACACTTATCTACCTCATGAGTCTTCTTTTCCAATGAACACTTGTCATCCATGATCAGGTTTCGTCGGTGGAGGGGGTGTTAGTTTTTTGTTTCAAGCACTTCTCTGCAGTTGAGAAGCTCTGGTCTGCAGCTGAGTGTACAATATAGCCTTGGTGTTTTTCCTAACGCTTATCATAGAGAGATAAAGAAATAATTTCAGGGAACCTCCCTCGATGCTCATGATAAATATAATACAAAGCTATAGAGAAGTCTTTTTAAATCCTTTAAGACTTTTCTTTTGAAAGCAATAAAATGTGTTAATTGCAACCCTATAATTTTAAATCAGCACAGCAAGTGTGCTTAATAGAGCCATTCAGGGGACTTAGAGTGCCAAAGTGAGACTGAATGCAATATAGTTCGATGCTGCACCACAAATCAAGGACATGAAACGTTTTCGGTGACACAGTGGATGCTGTGTCCTCCAACACCGATGCCTCACACAACCTGTTAAAAGGGCTCATCCTATGTATTGCAGGATACATGTCAGGCGTCAGCCAGAAAAGTACATTTTCTTGCTTCTCCCAACTTAAGCTGAATTTGTAATGAAAGGTTTGTTTATTTTTTAAATCTACTGCTATTGGGTTTTAGGAACATAGGAGTTACCATACCAGGTCTGACTGTTAGTCCAATCTAGTCCTGCAGCCTGCCTCTAGCAGTATCCAGTACTGGATGCGACAGAGGAAAAGGAAAGCACCACTCAAAACAGATAGCTTCAGACACTTGGAAAATTCCATCCCGAATCCTATTGGAAGGTTAAATGTGAAGCGTGAGATCTGATGATCCTTTCACTAAAGGATCCCCTTGAATAATAAAATCCCCTTGAATAATAAAATCCTAGAATGGCTCAGGGAACTTCGTGGAATTTTTTGTTGAATTTTTTTTCAGGGTTTCATCAAACCCCTCAATTTTTTTGGTTTAGAATTGGTATTTTGCACACATTTCCATTTTGTTGAAAAAATGTTGAGATATTGAAATGTTTTGTTGAAAAAAATGTTCCATTTTGATGAAAACATTTTGACCAGCTCTATAAAATGCTCCTACACCTGTGGGATAGGTTAAAAAACCCCATGGCTGCGTCTAGACTGGCATGATTTTGCGCAAAAGCGGACTGCTTTTGCGCAAAATCTTGCTGCCTGTCTACACTGGCTGCGAGTATTTGCACAAGAACACTGACTTTGTAATGTACAAAATCAGTGGTTCTTGCGCAAATACTCCAACGCTCCCGCTCAGGGATAAGCCCGCTTGCGCAAGTATTCTTGCTCAAGAGGGCCAGTGTAGACAGCCACTTTAATTTCTTGCGCAAGAAAGCCCGATGGCTAAAATGGCCATCGGAGCTTTCTTGCACAAGAGAGCGTCTACACTGGGCACGGATGCTTTTGCGCAAAAGCAAATCTTTTGCGCAAAGGCACATGCCAGTATAGACGCTCTCTTGTGCAAATACTTTTAACAGAAAAACTTTTCCGTTAAAAGTATTTGTGCAAAATCATGCCAGTCTAGACGCAGCCTAGATGTATATAAATGGGGTTGTTCTGTGGTTTGTGTTGATTTCTTCGGTGCTTTTTCAGTCATACACTGGAAACCCCAGTATACAGTGAAGATGGTTTCCCCTGTTACCACCTGAGCATGCAGAGATGCAGTGTCTCCGATTAAACCAGTTGGTTTAACCCTTTGAGTCAAGATAATATAACATGTTGCAGCCCCTTGGTGAATTTTAAATCTTGGCTATCTCAAAAAGGGATTTATACTGGGAGTGCAAAGTTATGCCTTTTTCTTTAGGGCGGTGTTTGTGTATGACATCTGGGTCGTCACTCGGTGAGGGTGAATGGCAGGGTGGGGAATTATTTTCTTCTCTACTGTATCTATTTAATAGTTGATTATGAAGAGTTAAAACCCACAATGGAAAAGCAGGCATGATAATTATACATTTAGGAGACTATCCAAAACTGTAATTGTATTTTTCTATTATTTAAGAGATTTTGAGAACTGAATGTAAATAAAAGCTTGTAGTTGAAAGGCAATGTCTGAATCTTTCACTGGCTTGGCGTTTCTCTCTCTCTTTCTGCCCTCACTGGTGGGGGTTCACACAGCAAGTGCTAAGAAGAGAAAAGTGTTTTTCCCATCTCTTCTAGACAATTAAGTTCTGTTTGTGCATTATTGTCAATGGTCCCTGAGGTCTTTCAGAGGCTCCTTTCTTCACACTGGCCTCTGAGATACAGATTGAACCTCTCTAGTCCAGCACCCTTGGGACCTGACTGGTGCTGAACCAGAGAATTTGCCAAACTATGCAGGTCAATATTGTCGAGCAGCATTACCAACACTTCCACCCCTTACTGTGGTCTTAGAAGACATTTAGGGGCAAATTAGAACTAAATCACAGCACAGAACACTGAGAGCCAGGACTGGTGGCTGTAAACAAACTTTATGGAACTGCGGCCACACCTATGATAAGTGGACATCTGGCTAAGTAAAATCATTCCAGACCATGGATGTTGCGGACCAGAGTGCACCGGACTAAAGAGGTTCAACCTGTACTAATGTCACACTTGACCTATGCAGACAATAGGGCCTGATTTTCCACGGTGCTGTATGCCCTTCCACTCCTGTTGAAATATGGGGGGGAGCACTCTGATTTCTTTGGGTAAAGTGGAACCATAGGGTCGCCCAGTACATCTTCCCATCCACATGCCCACATGGCTATTCAGTGGGATGCTAGCTAGCTAAGCGGCCAGCCACTCCTTAAACATCTCTGTACTACCAGCTTCCACCTCTTCCGTCTGTTTCCCCAAACGAGGAAGACAATTGAGATGCTTTAATGGCTGTTTTAATGGGTAGCATACTAAAGTTATTTGACAGCCTCATGCTTTGCTATCCCATCCCCATACAGGTTTCTAGGCAACAACATGCACCAGCTGTGGCCAACCCGAGGGTCGTCCCCCTGTGGCTCGTAAGCTGCTCCCACGTCCTCAAAAACGGCCCTCTCCTCCCGGCTCCCTGTGCTGACCTGGGCAGAGGAGCTGTCCGGCGCGGCCATGAAAGATGCAGAATTAAAGGTGGTGGTGGGCAGTAGGAGCCTGCTGTGGCCAAAACGCGTTCAAATGTGTTTTCTTAAAGGGGGCAGAGCTTTTTTTGCTCAGCAACTTTGCCCTGGCTCTTCGCGCTGGATCCACTGCTATCTTGGCTCTTTGCCCAGAATGGGTTGGCCACCCCTGACATACACAATGGAATCTTGTATAAAAGTCATACGTCTCATTCCTGAAGACCTTGGCAAGCTGATTGTTCTTCATGGTCCCTCTGAGAACAATGCTCTGTTCAGGGAACAAGACTTCTGCCTCTTATGAGGTGATTAAGGTGTACTCAACCTTCTTCACTGAGAGCCTCGTGCTCTTTGAAATCACATTTCCACACTGGCAGAAAGGTAAGCTCTCAAACTCCACAGTGCTGGTCTCCCAGATTCCTGGGATTCTGTTTTCAGCTCTGTCCCTTACTAGATGAATGACCATGGGCAAATCACTTCACTTCTCTGTTCCTCGGTTTACCCAGCTGGAAAACGCATGTACTCTTTCAGCGCTTCAAAGGATTCGTGGCAATGAATTAGTTGTATGCAAAGCACTGAGTTTCTCATACTAATGGACAAAGTGCTATTAATTAACTGTGTTAATTGCATAATAGCCGCAAACAGGTGGAAAGCAAATAAGCAACACTTATTTGCTCCCAAATATTTTAACTGCTGAACAGCAGGAAGGGAAAAATAGCTGCTGGGAAAGTCAATTGCTTCAGCTCTATACAAACTAGTCTTTCCTGTTCTATATATGCCTCAGTGTGGAAGACTTCAAGTCTTATTCTAGGGCTATTTTCTTATTCTCTAAGGGTGACATTTACCCCAGTGCAGAGAATCTGCATCACTCCCCTTATCTAAACTGCAGTTCTGCTCTGAGAAGTAAAGCCCCAGTCCTGCAAGGAACTCTGTGTCAGATCAGAAGTTCTTTGCAGGATAGGCACATAGAACATTGTGGGGGGTTCCTCTGAAGTAGGTCAGACCATCTGCACTCAGTTCACATCTTAAATAACTGTCAGCCCACCATATGCTGAAATTCATACTGGCTTCTTTCTAGCTCACACATCCCCAACAGTTATGGTAAATGTTGGTGAAGTGTGTATTAGTAATGGTTATCTAATTGGAATTTCATTAACAATATTGTTCAAGATGCTTAAAACAGAATAAAATCCAGATCCTTCTTGTAGGGGAGTGTTGGTGCTGACATGGTAAGAGGATTAAACAAAAGTAATAAGACTATATTGTCATAAGCAGTGTAAGCAGATGCAACTCTGCACATACACAATGAACAGGCCTATTGGATGCGAAGGTCCAGTGTTTGCAATCACAGCACAGAGCAAAACTGAGGCCTGTTCTACACTGCCAGAGAAAGTCGACTTAAGATACACAACTCTAATAACAAGAGTAGCTGAGCTAGAATCGATGTACTTTAAGTCGACTTTCTGCAGTTCCCACTGTGGGAGGTTGATGGGAAAAACTTTTCCATTATCTTCCCTTTCTCCTCATGACTCTGTACAGTACTGGAGTCAACAGGAGCATCATCGGTAGTTGATTTAGTGGGTCCTTACTAGACCCACTAAATCAAACCCTGGAAGATCAATCTCCAGGTAAGTGTAGACCTGCCCTTAAGGAGGGGCTTATGTGGATCTAAGAGATTTCTGCGTTCTTTATGCACAAGGGTGTATTTCTCCCAAAGTGCCTACACTTCAACTTATTGAAAGAATAATTTTTCAATAGTTTGCAGCATCAGCTGCTGGGCAACGTACTGACTCAGCAAATCTTTAGTCAGTGCAAACTCAGGAATGTTCTGTTCCCTTCCAACCGAGGCGTTTGCTCTCCTGTCACAGCTGCAGCGCACGTTATTCTTGTTTCAGAAAAAAAAAAATGCTCAAGCATTCCATTCCCACTTACACAATACACCGATCACAGGAGCCTATGTCCACGAAGCTCAATATTGAAAACACCTCTATTGCAACAAATTAAATTAATTCAACATGTTATTAAAAAAAATAAATCTCCCTAATAAACAAAACACAAGACCCCTTCATTATTCTGCCTGCCCCAGAGGTTCACAGTGGACTTCATTGAGTCTTCTATTTTCCTTGTTTAAAGGAATCTCCCTTAGGCCATATGCAAACTATATACATATTGAATTAATGATGGATCAAAACTCAGCCCCCCCCCCCTTCCAATTTTAGACCGGACTCAGATTTGGGCCCATTCATTTGAAACCTCGATGTTTCTCAACATTTTGAGTGAGGGGTGGTGGGCCAGATTTGACATATTAATTTGGGCCCTCTTTTAATTTTAATTTCTAATGCAATCACACTTAATAGTTGACTGGCTAAATACAGTCAGTTCTTCCATGGAAATGACACTGTCAACAACGCTAAATGCCGTTCAGCTTTTAATCAGGTCACTGCAGTCCAGGAAGCTGAGAGCGACAAGAAATGACAGATTAATACTCAGAAGGCATAAATTAGCATTGCTCACCAAGGATTAGCTGCAAGACACTGGAAAGAAACAGGCTGTCAATGCTGCTGCATTGGTTACTTCTGTATAGATATCACTGGACCTTTGAAGCAAAGTTCAAGTATACAAAAGATTGTCATCTGAAGATTTGAAGATGCTTTTTTTTTTCATTCCAGATTTGGCCTTTAGGGGTAAGAACATAAGACTGGCCATAGTGGGTCGGACCAAAGGACTGTCTAGGCCAGTATCCTGTCTTCTGACAGTGGCCAATGCCAGATGCCCCAGAGGGAGGGAACAGAACAGGGAATCATCAAATGATCCTTCCCCTGTCACCCATTCCAAGCCTCTGACAAACAGAGGCTAGGGCCACCATTCCTAACCATCCATAAGAACATAAGAACATAAGAACATACACCTCGTTCTTGTGTTATGGGAACACAGGGCTGCAGCTCCAGCCCTGGGGAAGCTGGTGGCTGCTCCCGGGGCAGGTTGCATGGCAGGCAGATTGCTCCATGTGCCAGAGCTGGGGCCAACAAGGCCCCAGTTGGACAGCATCCTCTCCCTGGCCCCAATGGGATGTGTGTGGAATGGCTAACCCTCACACATGCCATTCCACACACATCCCATTGTCCTGGCACAACCAAACCCTGACCTTGCTTTGAGTCAGGGGTGAGGAAGGTAAGGCCCGGAGGTCACTGGTATGTCTGGATCCAGCCCTGAGGCTCAGGACTCTCCCCCTAGCATTGGGGAGCCCACACTGATGCTCCAGCCGAGCCGCTGCCCCACTGCGGGGCTGGAGCACACAAAATCTTTTAGCCTGGGTCCCCCGTAGGCTCTGGTGTGTGAGAGTAATGTGTGGAGTGTCTTTCTTCTTCTCGATTGGCAGTCACTTTTGAGGGGGTTTCTTGTTTATTTGGGTTGGGGATTTTTTTTTCCACTTCGCACTTGTGTGAGGCCTCTGACTGGTTTTTCTGTGGGATTCTCACTTGTGCGAAGCCCCTACCCCTACTTTAAGTTATAAGAGGAAGCTGCATACCAAATGTGGTGGTCCTAGCTCTTACTGTTTAGGAGGAGTTCTTGAACAGACTCACAGACAGACGGACACAGAGACGCGCAGACTCTCTAAAATATGTAGTAGATGAAAGAAAGACGGCATTAGTGCTTTAACATACGTATGAATCCAAAACATCTTTTACAAACATATCAAAGGCAACTTTCATTGTGCAAGTTTGGAACAGTGGGGAAACCTTTTGCCTTTAATTCAGTCAAGGGAATTTCTGATAAAAATATTTTCTTTGGGACATGCACATCTTCAAAGATTGAGAAGGATATTCATAATAATTCAGTTAGCCAGCGAGTACATCTACAAAGAAGGATCTACCTTCTTTTAAGTTTGACTGTGTGTGTCTTCCTGTGAACCAGTAGCTACATGTGGCATTTTTCCAGCAAGCAGTTTAGATTTAAACCATGTGCCAGAGCCTCCAGCTAAGAATACATCCAGTTGTTTATTTTTTGCAGATAAACTTCCTTTTCATTGCTCTTTATCTTACTGGCATCATTCAGAGTGCACGTTGTGTGCGTGTCAGTTTTTTCACTGATCATTTTGTTTCCTTCTGATGATCTATGGTTGTTTGGAAAAGGACCCTAACAATTATACAGATGGTGAAAAATAGAGTTATAGGGTTTAGATACGCCTTCCCGGGTTGGTCACTTTCCCTTTGAAAAGAGAATATGTCATAGGTGGCTGGCCTCACTATTGAACCAGAAGCCTGGCCAAAAGTGGGTAGGCGATTAAACTCAACTACAATGAATTACCGAGACACAGATATTTCTGTCTCTGGGGGAGCCTCCCTTTATTTCATGAGACGAACTCCAACTTTTGCTTGCATTTATTTTAACTCTAATTTGTGCTGCCATTTAGATTTCATTCTCCCCTCTCCGTAATCAACGGGTGCCATTTGCAGTGTGAAATTAATAAAATCATAGACATGGGGGGCTGGAAGGGACCTCTAGAAGGCTTCTTAGTTCATCGTCTTCTCCTTCTCTTTTTGAGGGGGAACCAAATATACTGGACAAGTCCTGATAAGTTTGTCTAATCCATTCTTGAAAACCTCCAATGAGCGGGATTCCACAACCGCCCTTGGCAATGTATTCCACTACTTAGCTGTCCTTATAGTGAGAAGTATTTCCTAATGTCTAACATCTCCAGTGGTGCTGGCACTACATTTAGGGACTGAGCTGCACCTCCACCCCTGTTCTTCTCACCGTCTCTGGCGGGGCTCACACTTAGAGTTGCCAACTCTCCCGGACCAGATGGACTGGACACCGTTGCCACAAAGAGCGTGCGGTCCGTCCAGTGCACGAGAGTTGGCAACCCTAGCCACAGGCCAAGGCTGGTGGCAGGACTCCAAAGCGGCAGTCGAACCTCCAGGGCTGGTGGCCTGGCCTGTAGGGATGGAGGGCAACAGAGGCTGTGGGTTATAAGAACATAAGAACATAAGAACGGCCGTACCGGGTCAGACCAAAGGTCCATCTAGCCCGGTATCCTGTCTGCCGACAGTGGCCAGCACCAGGTGCCCCAAAAAGGGGGTGGACCAAAGACAATGATCAAGCGATTTGTCTCCTGCCATCCCTCTCCAGCCTCTGACAAACAGAGGCCAAGGACACCATTTTATCCCCTGGCTAATAGCCTTTTATGGACCTAACCTCCATGAAATTATCTAGCTTCTCTTTAAACTCTGTTATAGTCCCAGCCTTCACAGCCTCCTCTGGCAAGCAGTTCCACAGGCTGACTACACGCTGTGTGAAGAAGAACTTTCTTTTATTAGTTTTAAACCTGCTACCCATTAATTTAATTTGGTGTCCTCTAGTTCTTCTATTTAGGAACTAATAAATAACTTTTCTTTATCGGCCCTCCACACCACTCATGATGTTATACACCTCTATCATATCCCCTCAGTCTCCTCTTTTCTAAACTGAAAAGTCCCAGTCGCTAACCTCTCCTCATATGGGACCCGTTCCAAACCCTAATCATTTTAGTTGCCCTTTTCTGAACCCTTTCCAAGGCCAAAATATCTTTTTGAGGTGAGGAGACCACATCTGTACACAGTATTCAAGATGTGGGCGTACCATAGTTTTACACAGGGCAGTAAGATATTCTGGGTCTTATTTTCTATCCCTTTCTTAATAATTCCTAGCATCCTATTTGCCTTTTGACCGCCGCTGCACACTGTGTGGAAGTTTTCAGAGAACTGTCCACGATAACGCCAAGATCTCTTTCCTGATTTGTCGTAGCCAAATTAGCCCCCATCATACTGTAATATAGTTGGGGTTATTTTTCCCGATGTGCATTACTTTACACTTATCCACATTAAATTTCATTTGCCATTTTGTTGCCCAATCACTCAGTTTGGTGAGATCTTCTTTGAGTCCCTTACAGTCTGCTTCTGTCTTGACTATCCTAAACAGTTTGGTATCATCTGCAAACTTTACCACCTCACTGCTTACCCCTTTCTCCAGATCATTTATGAATAAGTTGAACAGGATTGGTCCCAGGACTGACCCTTGGGGGACACCACTAGTTACCCCTCTCCATTCTGAAAATTTACCATTTATTCCTACCCTTTGTTTCCTGTCTTTTAACCAGTTCTCAATCCAAGAAAGGACCTTCCCTCTTAGCCCATGGCCATGTAATTTACACAAGAGCCTTTGGTGAGGGACCTTGTCAAAGGCTTTCTGGAAATCTAAGTATACTATATCTACTGGATCCCCCTTGTCCGCATGTTTGTTAACCCTTCAAAGAACTCTAATAGATTAGTAAGACAGGATTTCCCTTTACAGAAACCATGTTGACTTTTGTCCAACAAATTATGTTCTTCTACATGCTTCACAATTTTATTCTTTACTATTGTTTCGACTAATTTGCCAGGTACTGAAGTTAGACTTGCCGGTCTGTAATTGCCCGGATCGCCTCTAGAGTCCTTTTTAAATATTGGTGTCATGTTGGCTACCTTCCAGTCATTAGGTACGGAAGCCGATTTAAGGGATAGGTTACAAACCACAGATAATAGTTCAGCAATTTCCCATTTGAGTTCTTTTAGAACCCTTGGATGAATATGGGCGTCATTTTGGGAGAGTGGGGAGGGGTTGAAGCCACATGTTGCAGGCTGCGGTTTGTTCTTCTTCCTGATCCTCTGACTATCAGAGAGCAAGGGGAAAGTACAGAGATAGTGTGTGTGCCTCCTCTGCCCCCTCCCTTCACCAGCTGGGAGTGAGAGGAACACACACACACACACACACACTGTACTCTCCCCTCCTTCCCTGACAGGGGAACTGTAGGAAGAGCAAGTAGCATTCCAGTAGGTGTGGCCGCAGCCCTCCCGAAATGGAACCCCTTGCCAGGGACAGAGGGACCCAGGGTTGGTGGAGCTGGTAGCAGAGACAGGGCTGGCACCTGGGTGTGGGAAAGACAGGTACAAAACCTAGGGGGTGCTGCCAAGCCCCTCTCCCTCATATCCTTACTTCCCACTCCTATATACATCTCCCTTTATTCATAAGAACATCGGAACGACCATACTGGGTCAGACCAAAGGTCCATCTAGCCTAGTATCCTGTCTGCCTATACCAGATGCCCCAGAGGGAGGGATCACAACAGGTAAACCTCACGTGATCCTTCCCCTGTCACTCACCTCCAGAGAAACAGAAGCTAGGGACACCATTTCTTCCTATCCTGGCTAACAGCCATTGATGGACGTAACCCCTGTCAATCTATCTAGCTCTTTTTTGACCCCTGTTAAAGTTCTAGCCTTCACCACATCCTCTGGCAAGGAGTTCCACAGGTTGACTGTGCACTGAGTGAAGAAAAACTTCCTTTCGTTTGTTTTAAACCCACTGCCTAGTAATTTCATTTGGTGACCCCTAGTTCTTTTATTGTGGGAATAAATAAATACCGTAACTTTTCCTTATTCACTTTTACCATACTAGTCATGATTGTATAGCCCTCAGATTAATTCAGATTAAGTTGATTACTTTTTATCCCACCCAGACCCATTGTTCCAGTGAAAGCAGAAGCCAAGTTTTCAAATCTACCTTGTATTTTTATCCCTCATCATTGTTTAAACTTTGCAAATCTTTCAAGTACTCTAGTGCAGAGTTTCGACACTGGGAGACAAAAGAAACTCAAGCACAAAGATGAAATAATGGTAGATTCCCCTTTCAGCCACGCCTACAGCATCACACAGAATAAATCAGAAAAAAATGGCCATTTGGGGACACTTAAAATGCTCTTTATGTGTTATTTGTTTTTGAAAGATTTTAGCTGCTTGTTCTTTCTTACCCCAAACGCTTACTCAGCCTTTTTCATACCTTTCTCAGTCCAATTTCCGGAAAAAGGGAACCACACAAAAACCTCAAAACTGCAGGCAAACAGCCTGTCATAAGTATGTACATTATTTACTGGTTTTTAAGGCCAGGCTTGACAAAGCCCTGGCTGGGCTGACTTAGTTGGGGTTGGTCTTACTTTGGCAGGGGGCTGGCCTTGATGGCCTCCTGAGATCTCTTCCAACCCTAGGATTCTATGATATACAGTTAGTGAAAATTGCTTCCTTGTCTGAGAATTTGACTGTTTGGTACCAGGGAGGATGTTTTCTTAGCTTTCATCGACAAATAAAATGAGTAATTATATCTTTTACTGTCATCTCTGTTAACCTGCAATATTTCATTCTGCCTATTTGCTATCACATAATAGTCAATAGTCACAGCAATAGTCTTTACGGGAACAATGTTCATGCAGAAGAGAAAACAAAAATACCACGCTTCAGAGTGTGTAAAATCCTCAGGAAAACAGCTAATCCAGCTGTTCGAGAACTGAATATGTATCTCTCTATCTGCCATACCCTGTCCATAGCTGTAATAACAACTAGAACTTGCATAGACTATCTCTGCTTATGACCCAAACTCCTTGCCTGTTGAAACAATTGAAGTTTGTATTATATTGAATTCTGGCTCAAGTTTTCTTATGTAAAACTTAAGCCCATTAAGTTGTCCGGGATAAAATTGCCATAGCTACTGAGGATGAATTAAATCCCTAATAAATACTTCTTGATCTTATTTTTGGGAGGAAAACATATTTAGAGTCATGAATTTTTAAACCAGTAATTCCGTTGTTTCATTCCTCCACATGTGATCGCAAGACCTCACCCCGTATTCTTCTGGGTTATTGATAATCCTCATTACTTGTCTCATGCCACTGCCAGTTTTCTTTGCCTCCTGTATCTTGCTGAGTAACCAAATCCCTGGAAGATTATGAAAGCAATCCGTCATTATGTCTCTAATTGGTGCACTCTATCTGAAAACGCTATGTACTCCAAAGGCTACCTGGTCCCGTGGTTCACATTTCACTTTGAGTCATTTAATTTAAAAACAAATCAAAACAGAAGGATAGGCAAGGAATATAATAGTCAGTGTTGTGTCCTCAATTCCATCTTGGGTCATCAGCCTAGAATTGTTGGATCTGCAGCGACATGCTGCCAATATTTTATTAAAGGGATCTCACAAAACTTCTTGTGATCAGTTACATTCTGGGGATGCAAGTCCTTGCAGCAAATACTGGTGGTTGGCTGCGGGATTTATTCTGTTTTTGCCCCTTCAGCGGGAACCCTTCGTTATCATTTCAACTGAGGATAAAGGAAAAACCACGTGGCAACCAAATGTCTAGTCATTGTACTTGCTGGAAATGCTTACAATATAAGTAAACAGAGTAGAAGGAGAATGTAACACCAAGCTGGGTTTGTATCATTTGTGTTTGTGTGTGCGTGTAAGCTTTCCCTGTATCTTTTTATAACAAATGCTGCTACGGTGCCATGAAATATTTTATTTGGTCCAGGGGGTACATGATCTCTGGCAGGGGTGATCTAACAATAAATGGGAGATCCTTTCATTCAACTTTCAGTTGTGTTTGCTGGTGACATTTTTAACCAGGAATTGATTAACTCCATATTTAATTCAATACATTAAAGTAGAAAAAACTGAGCAGTCGCAGCTATAACTACTGGAGAGAGAAACAAAGATGTTACATCTACCTAGACAAAACACACACACACACACATACACAAAACCCCCAGCAAGCATGTGTTACGTTTCTGTATGCAAGACAAAGACTCTTCTGCTTGCTGTCTCATGTGAACTGCCCACTCAGCAGTGGTTAAGCTTTGCATTATAAGCTCTTTGAGGAATTGCTCGTTGGAGGTCATATGGAGGACCTACTGCATATACAGTAGCTTTTTATACAGCAAGGATATTGACATGTGATACACAGCAGGGGCTGCTGATGTTATTGTAGCTGTTCCTATTTTTACTTCTAAGGAAGGGTCATGCCTCCTTGTTTTTCACCTTCTCTCGTCGCTGCTTTTTCCACCAGTAAATCTCGCTGGTTTATTTTAATGTCTGCTTAATTTGGCAGTGAGGGGGGTGCTGGATCCTGTCCCTGGCATCCAAGCATGAGCTTCCATCCTCCGCTTTCCTGCATCTTGAGCACCGAGGAAGAAAGCTCTTCAGGTTTTCCTGTAGCCTCTCCTTCGGAGGCCTAACAGCTAGGGTTGCCAGATGGTTTAACCAAAGATACTGCCGCCCCGCCCCTGCGCAAAAAAAAAAAAAAACACTGGGGAAAAAATTCTGTTGAGAAAAAAAAAAGGGGGAGACCAAAGTTGTTGAGAAAAAAAAAAGGGGGGAGACCAAAATTGTTCAAACGGCCCCACGCTCCTCACTCCCCCGCCCTCGCCAGACACAGGGGAAAATTGTCCCCACCAGGCTTCTGTCTGAGGGAAACAGGAAATAACGGACATTTTACATGTCCGGTATTTTCTGTTTTTTTAACCGGACGGGGGACATGAATACTGGACTGTCTGGGTGAATACTGGACACCTGGCAACCCTTGTAACAGCTTCCTAATGCAGCCTCTCATTTGAGGCTGTAGTAGGAAAGAAGGGATTGCCCTTGTGGCAGTGGCATAGCGAGGGAGGGACTGGGGTGGGGGGCAGTTGACCCCAGGCGCCACACTAGGGCGGGCGCCAATTTAGCTGCCAAAAGTTAAGCTGAACACTACGGGGTCTGGGAGCAGAACCTCACCCTGCAGGATGGTGGGTTTGGGGCTGCAGACAGGCTCTCGCTAGCCCTGCAATTGTGTGTCTGTCTGTCTGTCTGCTACTGCCATGCACCAGGCCGACCAGCTGGGCTGGGCTCAGCGCACTCAGAAGGGCCCCTGTTCCTCTCTGGACTTCGCTTCTCGTTTTCCTTCGGCGGCAGAAAGTTCCCTCGCGGGGCTGGTTTCGATCCTGTTAATCTGAGCAGCGGCGTAAATGAGATTCAGGAGCGAATAAAGCCGAAGCGCTGCGCCCTCACACGAATGGGGGTTTCCCAGGTTTTTTAAGGGCTTGTTATAAAACAAATTCCCAGGTGATTTAGGTCAAATAAAATCCCGAGCTCTTTAAATCGTTCTCCAGCTCGAAGCTTGTTCCCGGGAAATCGGAATTATTGTTTCTGTTCCCTCCGCAATCCGGGCAGGCCAGGCAGGTGCGTCTAGTTTCACACGCCAGCCTGCGGGCACTCTCTCAGGGCGGTGCCCCCGGCCTGTCCCATAGCTCCCAATGGGTTTTTCTGGCTACATTTTGAGATGTGCTACATTAACCCCGCACCTTTTGTCTGGGAAACAGGCATCTGAGGGCACCGCTTTCCCTGTGACAGGGCGGGCTGTATTCAGACACCGACCTCAGCTCACCTTCCGCTGGGGGCTATATTTCACTGTCCACCAAAGCTCGCAGCCCCACAAGCCCAAGGACCAGACCCCAGTGGCACCGGCTGCAGGCTCGGGTGGGTTGGAATGGGTCGGACTGGTTCGCTCCCCTTGGGGGGGGGAGGCACAAATTTTGCCTTTGCCCCCCGGGTGCATGACACCTTCGCTACTTCACTGCCTTGTGGGCAAACCATCACATCAGATCAGCCAGTTGGGGGGGTGTTGTAAGAGTCCACGTGTCATTTCTGTAGCATGCCTGAGCTCCTCCTGCAGAAAGGAGGCCTGAGAACGTCTTGAGAGCTGATACCGCCAGCATCTCAATTTTTTAAAAAAATAATCACCTTAGGGTCTGCATGACGCCCTTGGTCTCTGCTCTTCTTTTACCCTCAGACAGCAAGCAGTGCGGAATCCACCAGCAGTTCAGTTACATTCTTTTCGGTTCAGTTTAACTTGTTCTCCACCGGTTCACGAGGACACTAGGCCAGAGAGACTCCTCCAGATTTGCCAGAGTTCCGGGGGAAAGCATAAGCACTAACGAGATTGGTGACAGATGGTGCAGTTCCAAATTCCATCACATCTCGCCTGCATGTATCTTCATAGGGCAGCTTGGAATATCCAGCTCTTCTGGTTCCCTCTGATACACAGGGCTGATGAGAGTTTTCACCTGAAGGGGCGGAGCCTCAGGTGGAAGGGGCGGGACGGAGGGCTAGCCTCCCCCAATCAGTCCATCAGCACCGCCGGGGTCAAGGGGTGCACATCGTTGGAAATTCCAGCAGCAATTCGAAGGGCCATGGGACCCAGCCACTGCTTTTGCCAAGATAGTGGCAGTGGCAGCCGGAAGCTCTTAGCCCTTTTAAATCACTGAGCCCTGGGACAGCTGCCCCATTTGCCACCTGCCTCCCTCTGTATAGCACGTCCTTGGGTGTGCCTCTGTCTTCCAACCTACTCCGATGGCCCAGCCAGCACAGAAGGATAATTTACTTTGCATGTCACCTTCAAGATACAAGAACTAGGCAAATGCCAGTTAATGGAGAAAAACCATACTTTGAGATACATAGTGTAGTGGAGATTTTAAAGTGATTGAGCTGGAAAAAAACCCTCTCTTCTAAATTGCATGGACTTCAGCAGGGAAAGCCAACAGGCCAGAGTACTTTTACAGAGTGCAGAGAACAACCCTATGATAGACAGTGTTCAATATTCCATCCATGGTCAGTTATGGCAAGAGCGGATATTAGGTGAGAGATCCAACTTTTATATCAACTAATCCTGCAAATCTTAGAACAATTTCACTTTGACAAGGTCTAGGATTCATTTAGTTAACTACAAAGAGGCTCTGGGACAGTGTATTGCTTAAAAAAAAAAAAAGGATCAGAATTGGAAGGGGTAGAGAGACTTCTTACCAAAAACGTATTCTTGCTCCTTTCACCAGACAAAGTTGGGGTTTGCTCCCGGAGGTCACTTTCTGCAGACTTCATGGAATGTGAATGCAGACTTCACGGAATGTGAGGAAGCATATAACTAGAACCAGCTTAATTTCCAGGCATGTTAGATGTAACTAGCAAATAACTAATCCAAAATACTAATTACCAGAGGTATGTTCTAACCAGCTGTAATAGATTATTACAGTTTATACTGTGCATTACTGGAACTGAAACCTCTGCTACTTTTATAGAACTTCATTGCAGTGTTGTTACACTGGCGAAATTATACTAGTAGTGTCTATTTCGCTTGGACTCTGCATCTAGTAAAAATAGAGCATGCTCAAAAAGTAACTTTAATGGCACTTATGGAAAAGACATTATTGCTTATGTGGTGAGGGCAAGAAGTTGTGGCCTAAAATGTTTGGATTACCTTTGAAAATAGAGATTATGAAAATTCACGGCTCATTGGTGTGTTTTCCCATGCTTCTTTTGTTTATCCAAAGAGATTCGTTTGCTCTGTAACTTTATTTTTAAGTTAGGTGTTACAATCTAAATTACATGGGTCAATAAATCAGATTGTGACACACAGAACGGTTTACTATAGTTGGAGAGTTTTCATAGTTTCAAAACTGACAGTAAAAAACATATGCAGCCTTTACCACGTGATTTAAAAAAACCCAAATCTGAAATTGGGTTCAAAAGCTACTAATATGCAACTACATTTTGTAGGTACAGATAGAGCCTCTCTAGTCTGGCACCCTCGGGATCTGACCGGTGCCAAACCGAAGAATTTGCTGATCCACCGGAGATCAATATTCACTAGCAGCATTACCAACACTTCAACTGCTTACTAGAAGACATGTAGGGGCAAATTAGAGCTAACTAACAGCACAGAGCAGTGAGAGCCAGGACTGGTAGCTGTAAACAAACTGTATGGGACCACAGGAAACTTGGCCACACCCATAAGTGGACAGCCAGCTAACTATAATCTTACCAGACCCTGGATGTGGCCATACTGGAGAGTGCCAGACTAGAAAGGTTCAACCTCTATTAGTAATCTATAGGGCAAAAAAAAAAACCCCTCTAGAATCATAGAATCATAGAGCTGGAAGAGACCTTAGAAGGCCATCAAGTCCAGCCCACTGCCCAAGGCAGAACCAATCCCAATTAAATCAACTCAGCCAGGGCTTTGTCAAGCCGAGACTTAAACACCTCTAGGGATAGAGACTCCACTACTTCCCTAGGTAACCCATTCCAGTGCTTCACCACTCTCCTAGTGAAATAGTTTTTCCTAATAGCCAACCTGGACCTCTCCCACCGCAACTTGAGACCATTGTTCCTTGTTCTGCCATCCATCACTACTGTGAACAGCCTCTCTCCATCCTCTTTGGAACCTCCCTTTATGAGCCTCCCTCTACTTTATGGAATCACATTAATTTGGTCATGACTGTCCCAGAGCCTAAAGGGGAAGGAAGCAACAACATGAACATGAAAGATGTGTGTGCTGTCAATCAGAAAGAAAATAAAAATAAGTAGATGACAGTTACAGATGCACAGTAAACTATAAAATGCGCATAATTTTAAAAAGCATCTGACACTTGAAGGTCTAATGGAGTATGAAACCATGAGAAGAGTAGTGTTTGGGGTTGTGAAATGGCTCCAAATGAAAACAATTATAGTTTTTTGGTTTTTATATTCATATGCTCAGGGGTGTGTGAAAAAACATACCAATAAGTCACACCTACAGAAGCACCGCCAAATAGCTGTTATACTGCCCACCAGTTCACTAAGAAGAGCAGGATGGGTTTTTTTTTTTTAATTGTTTGTACAAACCCAGTGCTAAAATTATACACAAATATCCTGGAAAAATTCCAGAATAGTCAAATTCTACTTATATTTTCAGTTGGTCATGATCTGGGTCGTCATGTTCTATCCTAATCTTGTGCAGTGTTGCTGAGAAATGTAAAGCCAATCATTATCAGAGGCCCCTGCATTTCACGGGTAGTGAAATAACTCCTGGATATTTGTAGGAGCCCTCTTGGAATTCTTTGGAATAAAATTTAAGGTAATAATATTTCTATTATTAAAAGCACTGCATACATTCACATAGAAATCCTTGATAATTACAAGTTAGGCGCTTTAATTTTTTTACATAGTAATCAATATTTTAATTTCAATATAAAAAAGTTTTGCCTGTGCAAATTCAAAGTGGAATAGACTATGATTTGCATTCTTTGATTTAAACAACTGTACAATCACATTTTTCATTATTCGGGATCAACACATTAATGTTTACCTTGAGTATCACTATGGAATTATCCTACATCTGAAGAATGTACTGACTGTTCTGCAAATTTTTTGCTAGATGGTATAGAGGATTGGACTGTGCAAATGTCATCTTTTAATAAAACATGTAGGCGCAAATTGCCAAATAGTCATCTCATATAGTAATCAAACACCTTGAAAAGGGATCTGCTCATCAAAAGAATTTACTTTCATATATTACTATTGGAATTTTTTCCATCAGGACACCAAAAGCTTAGTAGTTTGTAATACTTTAGTCCATATTATGAAATAATAATGACTTTTCTCGTAGATCTGTCAGTTTATGTTAGTGGATTAGTCACAAACCATTGGCTCTTTCCTAAATAATTTTGGGGACTTGATATAAAGACTCTGTCTTCACATAGCACAAGAAAGTTTTAAGGTGTGGTTCAATTGGCTGCTAAAAATGGTCTTGTAGAGTTCCAGGAGGCAAGTTTCCTGTGCAGTTTTTGAGTCAAATCTGAGCAAAACTGTTTGGAAATTAAACATTTGCATTGTGCAAAGACTGGGACACTGGGAGAATAATGCTTATTTTGTGATTCTGGGACGGAAGGCAATATAGAGCACCAAGTAGTATTAATGGAATTGATGTGCACAACAGAATGGCAATTTAAAGCTTTAAAGATTGCTTCCTCCCTACACAACCCACCCCCTCAAACCCAAATTCTCACTTAAAATTCCACAGAGAAAACAATTTTCCTGCCTTCAGTCTACAAACAAGCTGGAATGCCACCGAAACAGCATTATCTGGCATTACAATTTGGAAGTAAATAATCTCCTGCTGCTTTGTTGCTGAAATATTGCTGCTTAAATATTTTGGACCAATAATATAAGTTCTGTTCGTTATTTTCCTTCCCCCCAGAGCGCCTCAGGGTGAAGGGTAGACAATGAGTAAGAAGATTTGTCTACATTTACATCACAGCAGTGGCCTAAGCTGCACTAATGCAGGCGCACTGTTATAGTGCTTAGAGAGGACGCTAGCTATGCCGACTGGACAGCTTCTCCCGTTGTCATAAGTCCTTCCCTCCCCCTTTGAGAGGTGGTAGTTATCTCAGCAAGAAAGGCCTACCCATCAACATAGTGCTGTCTACATTGGGGGTTGGGTCAGGGGTGTGGATTATACTGACATAAAATGGTAGCTACGTTTCCATGAATGCTTTGTGCTAGGGATAAAAAGAGTATGAATGTCCCATGTATCAACTGAAAGACCATCTTTTGTGGCACCATCTTTCGAAGTTCCTTGGTGATGCTGATGCATCACGATCCTTGCAAGCAACAGACTAATCTGAAGCAAAATGCAGCACTACTCTCTTTTGGAAACAAAAATGTAATTTATGCCTACTGTCAGACCTGCTGGTCCAGCTGCCAGCACAACCAGACTTCTTCCTTTTTTGTAGCTTGAACGCCGCAGCAACCAACTCTGAGGAAAACTCTCCACACGTATCCCAGCAGGTCTACGTTCCTCTGTTCATAGTCCCAGAAGCAGCAGCAGAAAAATGACATGCCCAATATCTCAACACATGAGATAATAAAGACTGCCCAGGAAGTATTTCGAAATCCTCAGATGACAGACACTCTGAATGCAAACTTTTCATCTCTGTAAGATTCAATTAATCTACCTTTGAAATGCTGTAACCCCTGAGATTAAACCACACGGACAATATGACCACTGCCAGCAGCACTGTGCCATGGGGTCAATGAGAAAATTAAAAATTTAAACCATTTAAAATGAATGGGGATAATTTCAGAGGAGTAGATTGTAGAGTTGGATAAGGAGGAGGAACACTTGCATTAAGGCTTCTACTCTTTTGAGAAATTCCATGACATCTTAAACACCCACAAACAGCTGGGACCTTGGATTAATAGTAATTAATTAACATTATTGTCCTAGTTTTATTGTTCTTTAAACTGCACAATCAGTCTGCACATGCACAACATCCACTGCCAGTGACTGAGCTGCACATAATCACCAGTTATGGATCCATACGAAGTGACAACTTGAGTAAATTGCTCTGAGATTTCCACTTGAAGCATTATTAAAACTCCTTTTCCACACAAATTTCTGAATTAAGTATCTAAATGGGGCATAATTCATCAAGATAACTGTGTAATTTTCTAAGTATTTTTTTAAATGAAAACATTTACAAATGGAAATGTATTTACTAAATTATTTCCTTTCTGGGACAGACGGCTTTACCATTCCAAAATATTCAGACCGCGCCCTTTCCTTCACGTACAAGAGAACTTCCACAGTTGCCGTGGGGATGGAGCACACCCATTTCATGCTCATACCAGATGTATAGAAAAAACAAATTAGCCAATGAAATATGACTTTGCTGGAGTCTGAAAGCACACAGCTTTCTGCCATCGATGGGAAATCAACAGATAACACTTAGGGACCAAAATATGCCTCCTGCTTGTGTCGGCAATCTGTAACTTAATGCTGGAAATAGTGGTTTAAAAAAATGTAAGGCTCTGATGACAAGTTTGTGTAAAATAAATTGCCACCAAATTAATGAAAATATTGTAATAGCTTTGATTAAGACATCTGTATAAGTAGTATTCTATATCGGTGGGGTTTTTTTTTTCAGATACAGGGCACATTAGGGAAGTCTTAAATGTATAGTGCACTTCAGTGTCCTATTTATTACATCAGAATGGCCATATTGGGTCAGACCAAAGGTCCATCTAGCCCAGTGTCCTGGCTTCCAACAGTGGCCAATGCCAGGTGCCCCAGAGGGAATGAACAGAACAGGTAATCATCAAGGGATCCATCCTCTGTTGCCCATTCCAGATTCTGAGAGACAGAGGCTAGGGACACCATCCCTCTTGTCCTGGCTAATAGCCACTGATGGAATGATCCTCCATGAATTTATCTAGTTCTTTTTGAACCCTGCTAAAATCCTGGTCTTCACAACATCCTCTGGCAAGAAGTTCCACAGGTTGACTGTGTGTTATGTGCAGAAATACTTCCTTTTGTTGGTTTTAAACCTGCTACCTATTACTTTCATCTGGTGAATGTAGTTCTTAGTTACAGTAGCTCAAATCCATATGCTACAGTGCATTTTCTCCACCTCTACAATGGAAAGCAAACAAATCATGCAGCTATAAACACAGATCCTAAAGAGGGCCTTTTCAAAACTCCCAAAGAACTTGATTTACAGAAGTTAGATTGGACTGGGAGAGAGCTCAGCCCGGAAAGAAAATAAGTAAATTTTCCATTCTGGATGACCCCGACTTCTGTGCCGCGACATTTGGGAGGTAGTGAGCTGGGAGGAAAAGTTCAAAGGAAGTGGGGGAAGAAAAAGAGGTTGAACTGAAGATAACGTCCCTTCTTCTCCAATATCAACAACGTTACTTATTTTGGGCCTAGCCCTTGGTACATCTTCCTGCCAAAGATGACATCTGCAGTGGAAGCCTGCAGTGCTTTCCGAACACACAGATGGCAGCTTTACAGATTTCTTCAGTGCTGGCGGCCTTCCTTTTTTCCCAGGATACTGCTTTGGAATGAACAGAATGGGCTCTGTTGATTAACCCTTTCTGGGAGCAGTGTATCTACTGTGGACTATACTTGAGGAATAGCGGGTTTGATCCTGCAAGACAAGGGATTTCCGGGGGGGAAGGAAATAAAAAAGGGTTTCCTCAATTCATCAATTCTACTTAGGTTTTTTTTTAAGTGTGTTGTCAGATGCCGCCACAGGTGTGGTGCTTTGGCATCTGTTCTGCTCCCTTTTGTGTTGATAACCATTCGGCTGTGTGCAGTGCGTGTGCTCTCTCTGAATACTCGTGCTCTTTCCGAATGCTGTGCAGGCTCTGCGCAGGTGGCCAACACCGCACACTTCTGAGAGCCCCCGATGACCACAAATCAGACAAGGTGCGAAGGCACTGGAACTAGGTTTATTGGCAAACGGCTTACGGTCTCTAGCACCCTGGGCGTCTAGACCAGACGTCAACAGTTTACACTAGTACATACGCAAGCCCTGGCAATGGACTCAGCTCAGTTAGCGGCCAGAAGTTTCCGCTATCCCCTAGGCTGGACAAGACAGCCCCTCTGAGGTACACTTTTATACGTAGACACAAACAAGTTATACATCACTTCTTACGTATCAAGGTGCCACCCTTAAACGTATTTGGTTGACACCCCCTGACGTATCTGGATACCTCCCATTACCTTGTTTATGGTAGTTCAATCAAAACATCATTCTCCATCATGCTGTCATCCCAACCCTGTACTGAACCCGGATTGGTATGTCCCTGTTATCTATGGGGAGTGTACTGGTACCGAGCTGTTTCTGCAGCGAGATGTTCTGTTACCATCCTCCTGAAATGTTTACGTGCATGGCCTGTGCCTAGTACCTCCTGGGTATGTGTGTTTCTGTAATATCTGCAGCCCTGCCCTTGCCAAGTTTCTGTGAGTAGGACCTGCCTTTTGCCAACATCTTAGCTCTGCTTATGTTAGCACAGCATTGACTGTTGTTCAGGCCTTCGTATTACTACAAAGTGCTTTTCTAATATGTCATGTGTGCCATGTAACCTTTCTTTAACTTTCCAAAGCTTTGGGCAAAAGTTTGTCCATCCTGTTGCACAGGCAAAGTTTGTGGGAAGATTTGTGAAAGGCCAGGAGGGTTTTCATTACTGTAGGAGGAGTATCGCCTTGTTTCTTAGGACTCATTGTTCAGCAGCCAGGCTGAAGGATTCTGAAAGAGGAGATCCTGTTCAAGTAGGGTTGCCAGGTGTCGGTGTCGCAATCGCCGCTGGGTGCCTCTGGTCATGTCGGAAGCCTCGCGGGGGGAGTGGCTGGGAGTCCCAGCCACTCCCCCCGCCCCCGCCAGGCTTCTGCGCAATCACAGGCTCCCAGCGGTGATCGCAGCTCCGCCTCCCAGCTGGGACTCCCAGGCTGGGAGGCGGCCGCCATTGATGCTGGGAGCGTGTGATTGCGCAGAAGCCTGGTGGGGCCGGGGGGAGTGGCTGGGAGTCCACCCCCACCAGGCTTCTGCACAATCACAGGCTCCCAGTGCCGATTGTGGCCCTGCCTCCCAGCCTGGGAGTCCCAACTGGGAGGCGGGGTTGCGAGCGCCGCTTATCCCGCGTTCCTTTTTTTTTTTCTTTTTTTGCTCGACCAAAAAATACCGGGTGTCCGATATTTTTTGGGAGACCATCTGGCAACCCTAGATAAGATGAAGAAAAAACTGCAACCCTTTGTTTTCTATAGAGGCAGAGGCACATGTATGCTATAGAAATGAGGAAATTAACACCAAGTAGGTGACATCTTGGTTGCAGCCTGCAAGCCTAGGGTGAAAACAACTGGGAATTGTCTTATGTTTGTGTGGATAGCACAGGCACTTTAACAACTGTAGCTAGTTAACCAACTTGTTTGAGCAATACAAAAAAAGGAACAGGAACACACAGCTCAGTGTTTTATTGCTTCCAGGTATGCAATATGTACATATCCCACTCAATAAGTCTTAAAAAGCTGTATTGACAGAGATATGGATGTTTCAAAGATTTATCTTCTTGTGACAGGCCGCCAGCAGCCCGCACGGGCCGAGCCGGCAGGGAAAAAGGCGGAGCGGCGGGCGGAGCCCCGCTGCGCCGCAGACGCGGCCCTGGCGGCCGGCAACGCCGAGACCGGCCGCCGCGCCTGCGTCCGGGGGCGGAGGTAACCCCCGCTGCGGGGCGGCGGGGGGAGGAGCCACGGACCCGAGCCGGGCCCCGAGCACGGCCGGCCCGCCGCCCGCGTCACGGGGAGGGCCCCCGCCCGCGTCACGTCCGGCGGGCCGTTTAAAAACCGCCCGCCGGCTGGAAGCAAGGGGAAGCCTCCCGTCGGAGAGGAGGAGACAGGAGCACGAGGGGCCCGGCCGCCGGGACGGACCGGGGACACGCTCGGGTTCGGCCGGCGGTTCACCCCCGCCGCCGGGGCTCCCCGGGCAGCCTCACGGCTGGCGAGCGACCAGCCCCAGGTTGGACGGCGAGCCCGACCGGGACCGACGCACCCGGGAGAACGGCCCGGCTGGGATCGGCGGCTCGGCGGGCGTCTGGCACCAGGGTTCCCCGCAGACCGACCAACCCGACCCCCGGAGATACGGTGAGCCCGCCAAGAGGCGACGCGGCCCCGGGGATCAGGAGGAGGGGGACAGCCCGGGGAAGCCTTCTGGCGCCCGTGGTCGGCGGGTTACGGGCGGGAGAACCCCGTCCGCACGCCGGGCTCGAGTTGGCCCCGACATTTAGGGCCCGGCTGGGACCCGGGAGTGGGCGGGACCGGGTCCTCCCCTCTCTTCCGCCCCGCCCCCGAGGAGCCGGCCGCGCCCAGCAGCACCAGCCCAGGCCCACGGCAGGCCGCAGCGCCCGAGGAAGGGAACCTCGGCGGCGGGGCCTCAGGCACACCCACCGGGGCGGGTGGCGCGCCCTGGGTCCGCTGACCCCCCCTCTCGCTTTGGGAGGGGGTGATCGCACCCAACCGCCCAGACTCTCGGGCAGAGACCGGGAAGGTACGGACGAAGAGGGACCACAGGGGTCCGCTGACCCCCCCTCTCACCTTGGGAGGGGGTGATCGCACCCCGAACCCCTCACACTTCTCTTTACTTGGAAATGTTTTATGAGCAAAGCCATGCTCAGTGACACTGAACACTTCACCAAGTCCGAATATTGTCATTCTCCAGTGGGCTGTCAGGGACACTGTTGTAAACATTTATCTTCACAGCTTATTTCACTACTCAAAAAAATGCAAAGTTGTGAGGTTTAAGGTGATTAGTATATTAAATCGGTACTTTGCCATCTTTATTAAAATGTGCTTCCCACACGTTCTAAACACAGTGATAGGATAATTCAGAGGAAAAGGAGAAGCAAAAAGTAATAAAGATTTGGGAAAATAACTTGAAAGCTGATTAAGGAAACTAGGAAGTTAGCACAGAGCAAGGAGGATGGAGACAATGTTTGTAAAATAGGTAAAGTATGTTAAATACTAGTGAATTTCCATCAGAGGCCCTCAGAGCACTTCAGAAGAATGAATGAGTTAATTCTCCCATGGTGCTCTGGAGCTGGCTGGTTACATCCACTTTCCCAGGTGATAAAACAAACCTATAGAATTAGCATGTTTTGCTCATGGTCCCACAGAAAATCTGTACTGCAGGCTGTCCTCGCTATAAGTCCAAGATACGTTCCAAAAAACTTGGACTTACAGCGAAACAACTTGAAGTGGGGAATTTTTTTCCTGTAGCTGACTTCCATTTGCGCAAATTGCTTTTTTGTTTTCTGCGACTTAAGAGCGGGGAATGGGAGGACTTGTAACGCATCAGTTCCTACAAGCGTCAACGACTTTCGTGTGGAACGGATGTATACCAGAGCAACTTATAGCGGGGATGCCCTGCCTGAAAGAAACCAAATACTGCTATTCTCAAACCTGCGTTCTGCTTATTAGACCACTAATTCTCAACCTTTCCAGATGACTGAACCCCTTTCAGGGTTCTGATTTGCCTTTAAAGACCCCTAAAGTTTCACTAGATTTAAAAACCACTCGCTTGCAAAACCAGACATAAAAATACAGAGGTGTCACAGCACACTATTCCTGAAAAATTGCTTACTTTCTCATTTTTACCATGTAATTGTAAAATAAATCGATCAGACTAGAAATATCATGCTTACATGTTAGTGTATAGTATATAGAAAATATAAATAAGCCATTGTATGAAATATGTTGTACCTACTTCACTTGCGCTTTTTATGGAGCTTGTTGTAAAACTAGGCAACTATCTAGATGAGAAGACCTCTGCGTACCCCCGAGGAGACATGTATCCCTGGTTGAGAACCACTGCACCAGACCAACCTTCCTCATGATCAATTATTCTTATTAATACAGCCGGTCCCCGAGTTATGAACGGTTGACTTACGACCGTTCGCATTTATGACCAAAGCTCCCAAGGAGTGGTCGTAAAGGCAGTCCCCGAGTTACGAACGTGACCCACGCTTACGAACAGCGCGGTCGCAATGTAACTCAATGGGGGTCCGAGTTACGAACAGATTGAGTTACGGCCAAATGTTTGGTGCGTAACTCGTTCATAACTCGGGGAGAGGCTGTAAACTAGAACTTTTACCCAATGTTGCTTGGGCCCTTCCGGGGAGGGGGTATGGAGGGTGCAGGAATCATGGCAGGGTTTGGGGATGTGGGAGGCTCGGGGCAGGGGGCTGGAGAAGTGGAGGTGCAGGAGTCAGGGCAGGGAGTTGGGCTGAGGGCAGTGAATGGGGGCAGCTCCCCCAGAGCCATCTCGTGGTGGTGGAGGTTGTACTGCCCTGCTGCCGGCTGTTACCTAGGACCTGCCTGGGGCGGTGTGGGGTGCGCTGACCTATCAACAGCTGCTCCCTGGGGCCAGGCTGGGGCAGCAGAGACTGCGTTGCCTTGTGCTGGGGTACTTGCTGCCCCCTTGTGGCCATTCAAGAGTATAACTGTCCCTGCTACCAAACCCCTCCCTTTCTGTTTGATGAGACTCAAATCACATCCCATCATCCTGGTACAACCAAGCCCTGACCTTGCTTTACGATATGATAAAAGGACGCTGCACAGCAAATTTGCTGGTCCTAGTGCTTACTGTTTAGGAGTTCTTGAACAAACAGACTCACAGACACACAGACCGACACACACACACACAGACTGATAGATGCACAAACTCTCAAATATATCATAGATGAGTGCAGAACTAGAACTAATGGGTTTATGCCACCACAAAGAAATTGCAGTGGAAATATAATTTTAGAGGAAAATGGTAACTGCAGACTTGGTGAGACATGGAACAAGTTGCCAATGGAGTATGTGAAATCACCTTCACTCTTTTTGTATTTACTGAAAGATGTATCCAGTGTTGCTAGGTCCTTAAACTCAGTGAGGAGTGCGTGCGCGCGTGTGTGTGTGTGTTTGTGTTTGTTTTGATTTTATTTTTGAAAAATTAAATGAAAATGAACTGGCGTCATTTAAATCACTGCTCTGTGGTGAGGCTGGGGATGAGTGGCTCAGTATCACATTCCACACACATCTCATTGTCCTGGCACAACCAAGCTCTGACCTTGTTTTCAGTTATGATAAGAGGACGCTGCATAGCAAATTTGGTGGTCCTAGCTCTTACCGTTTAGGAGGCGTTCTTGGACAGACAGACACAGACAAACGCTCTCAAATATATTTATGGACTTAAAACCAATGACGGGTAATAAAATTAGTCTGGTGAGGATGGAAGGTTGGACTAGATGAGCCACAAGGGACCTAGAAAATAGACACCAAAGTGATGCAGGATTAGACACACTAATATTTATCGGAGGATGGAGTTCTCAGTACAAAGCCTATGGGTAGCCATGGTCTGTCCCATTGTTTCTTTTTATGTAGCACGCTATTTATTTGCTAAAGGCATGTGCTGTTGTATAACATCATTATACTTTCATGTTAAAAAAAATTGTCTACCACCTCTATATATCAGTGTTTCTTAAAGTGTGTTCCGTGGCAATGCCTGTTTTGTTTTGGTTTTTTTTGCTCAATAACTTTTTCCTGTCCTTTTTTTTTCTTAACCCTTGGTGTTCCGCATTAAAAAAAATTGTTTGGTGTTCCTTGGTCTTAAAAAGTTTAAGAAACACTGCTCTATATTATGCATTGAAAGCACACTCGTGCCAGGAAAAGTACAGCAGTCTTAATTAACCTTACTAGATAAGAGTGCTGACACTTATTTTCATTTAATAAATAGATGACTAACTCAGCTGGATTTTTTTTTTTTAAATAATAGAACACTAGCACAGCCAAAATCACAAGAGCCTCATGCAGGTTTTAAGCACCTGGGGTTAGATTTGTGACAGCAGACCTATTTTAAAACTATAAGCCAAATATCTGAATTGGGGGAGCGGAAAACATTTGATCAGCTCTATGCAAAAGGTTATAAAAGGTGCAACCCTCATGACTGAGTTCCTGTGCCCAAAACCGAGTAGACAGAAAAAGACAATTAGATTGGCAGAGTCCAAAATGCACAGTGTGTGTGGAGCCCAAATTCGACTCTAATCTGTTTGAGTTTGTCGGTCTGTCTGTTCAAGAACTCCTTCTAAATGGTAAGAGCTAGGCCCAACAAGGGTTTGTTTGTGCCAGGACAACGGGATGTGCTTGGAATGGG
Source organism: Rafetus swinhoei (assembly GCA_019425775.1). Classification (NCBI taxonomy): domain Eukaryota; kingdom Metazoa; phylum Chordata; order Testudines; family Trionychidae; genus Rafetus; species Rafetus swinhoei. The sequence continues at coordinate 7,796,640 of CM033445.1, read as the reverse complement.
ATTGCTTCTCCATAAAACCAAACAGAAAAGAGACAATCACCAGGCAGGGGAAAGAGGCTGGCTGGCTGGGCAGGGGGGGCGCGTGTTCTCAATCCCCCTGTCTGGGACTTGCCCCAACTCCAAGCCCTTCCACCCCAACTCATATGGGCACATTGCCGTCTGTTCCCCTTCAGTCCAAGATCCGAGCAATGCCGGATACATCTTCCAATTCTAGTATGAATAAGACAACTGCTGCATTCACTCTGGCCTATACGCTGGATTTACACTGGAGTGACAAAGACTATGCCTCTCCCCTCCGATGCCAAATACATTAATCACAAAGGAGAGGCGCTTGTTCAATTCTTTACAGATGGACCCAAGCACCCCTCAGACCCTTGCTCAGACCCTCGGCAGCTGGGAGATCAAAGCTCACCACCCGGACGGAGGAGATTCATTTATGAACAGATTTAGAAAGGAGCAGAGACAAAACACGTTAAATATTAGGCTTGAGAAAAGACTTGTTCAGGCCCCATAATAGATTGGGGAAGCAGCTTGAAAGGAACTAATATAGAACAGAGGGACATCAATAGCACCCCACACCAATTCCTGCCTGCACACGCAAGTAAACAGCCCTGCCAATAACCAGCAGACATGCCATGTAATTGGACTGGATGTGTCATGTATACATTTGAGTAACACAATGATTGTTATGACTCTAATGAAGTTGGAAAGTGCTGTTTACTGGGTGCCTGAATCAGTAGATTCTAGTTCAGGAGTCGGCAACCTTTTCAAACCAAAGAGCCAAATTACATCAGAAGTCAGAACAAGTGGTCAACATAAAAACGCCCATTTCCATGACTGGAAATATACAACTTACTATTATTAATTGACATGATGATTACTAATAGCATCACTGAATCCTTGTACTCACCCACTTTATTGAATGGGACGTCTGCTGCTGCAGCTTTTCGCACAGTTCTTGAAAGTTTACATCATAGCTGGTCAACTCCAGCTTCATGCCCGCATTTAGGCTGTCTTTTGTCAATCTTATGGCAGGGGGCCGGGGAGGAAAGGGTGCAGGAGTCTGGGCTGCGGTGCATGAGGGACTCAGGGCAGGGGTGTGCAGGAGGTTCAGGAAGCAGGGCAAGGGGCTGGAAGTAGAGTATGTGGTGTGTGGGGCTCCCTGGGGCCAGATTACCACACCTGGCCAGGGCTGGGCTGCTGCACCCAGGCAGCAGTGGCTTGACGAGGGGACAGGGTCACCGGAGCTGGATCACAGGGCCAGGATTAGGGCCGGGGACAAGATGCTGCCCACTTGGGGCTTTGTTGGGCAGCCACCACCAGCTTCCCCAGGATTGGAGTGTGGCCTGGCTCCAGCTCTGGCACATGGCTCTGATGAAACAGCGCTGTGGCCCGGGCAGTGCCAAGGACTGACTGCCCTCATGCCTGGGGCCACCAGCCATGTTTCCCCCCTTGACCTGGGGCACATGGTGGCTGGTGGCCCCGCTGGGTGCAGCGGCAGGCTAGGAGTGGTAGTCTGGCCAGGAGGGAGGGTGCAGGATCTGGTGGGGCTCCAACCTCTGTGGGGGCCATGAGTGGGGCTCAACCCCACAATCCCAAGCTCCAGAGGCTGATACCTTCTCCAATAAGCCACCCTCCCCTTCAGCTCCCTCCTGCACCCAGCAGGGCCAAGTGGGTCAGTTTAAACTTGGTCTTCAAGCGCTCTCTCAGCGTTGCCTCAGCACCAGCCTCTTGCTTGTTCTTAAAAGCGCCGCTCGGGTTTTAGCCAAGCAGCCCCAGTTACCAACAAGCTTTTCCTCTCGCACCGCTGCTTAGTGGGCGAACCCACCGGAGGGACACTGCGCTCGCTCAAAGGCAGCGTCGCGCCGCTCAGCGAGGCGACCAGCTCAGACATTCTGCTGCTGTTTTACTGAACGTTCTTCCCCCGTTTACAAGCACGGGCCAGCGGGCGCTGGGGCGGTTCTGGGGGGAGCTCTCCGGTGACTGCAGCAGGGCGCGGGCCAGCTCCTGAGGTGCCTGCGAGGAACAGGAGCCCAGTGAGGTTCACAGCCCCAGTGCACAGGGACAAGGCTGGGCGGGAAGAGGCTCTGGGCAAAGCAGGCCCCAGTGACTCAGACTCGGCTTCACTTCATCCACGTCAAAAGTTCTAACGTGTGTGAGGAGAATCATAATGGCAGCTGGCGCTGGAAGGTCGGGACCCCCACCACCATGGTGGCCACCTCTCACCCTGGTCAAGACACCTCAGGCTCACCCCAATCTCCCCCCTCACCACTAGAGCAAATGACTTGCCCCAACCCCCACCAGGATACCCCAATCCCCACTTCTCACGGGACCCATCCCCAGCTCCCAAAGCAGATTGGGGCCTGTCCTCTGCCACACTCACCTCCCACACCCAGTCACAGAGGAAAGGGGAGTAGGGGCTGCGGCTGCCAGTATTTATAGTTCGGGCACCTCAACAGGCACCGCCCCTTCTCACCAGCAACCAATAAAAGTTAAGTCCTGCCACGAGCAACACTTTGACGTCAGAGGCCAGTCCTCATGCAGTCTGGCCCATGGGGGGAGGGGGGAATGAGGAGGAGGTTGGTTTACATTGGGCCAACTAGGCCCAAACTGGCGCGAATGGGTCCCGCTTGGGCTGGCCTTGGTCAATCTACATCTAGCCCCCCTGAGATAACGAGTCAGGCTCTGCACCCCTCTAGGCTGGGCTCAGAGGGGCTGAGATGACCTAAGCAGCAGGGCCATAGGTTGGAGCAGCCTGGGTTGAACATAAGGGAGCCTGGCTGTGCCAAGCCTGAGTCAGATCGCCCTCCTGGAACCAGTGGGAGCTTGCTCAGATTTACCAACTCCACACCCAGCACTCCTTGCTCTCTTGCCTCTAAGCTGAGGCACTTCCCCTGCCTGCCTTGTGTAAATGGGTGAAATGTCAGCCCGGAGAGGCTGGGAAATGTGTATTGTACTGGGCATGAGCTTCAGGATTATGACACCTAGATGAGAAGAGCCTAAATCCCAAATATTGATCAGCCCAGTATTACCCTGACAATCTGAATTCTGCTGCCTTGATAAATATTATTCTCCCAAAGGCGTTTTCCCTTTTTGCTTATTTCCTGTGAAATCACTTCAGCTCTGTGGGCAGTTGCCATTTTGTTATCTGCTTACACAGACGTCTGGGCATTTTCCGAAGAAAGTCTATGACCAGGCCTTTACATGGCTGCTAACAGGTGTGACCTTTCTTTTGTATGAATTTAAGTCACCACACAGCTCTAAATCAATGTGAAAAACAGGAAAGTTGTGTTTTGCCTTCTCTTGCTAATCTGTGCCAGCAGTTGCATATGTTATAAGATTCTACTAATTTGGCTTCTACTAAAATGTCATTTTTGTGTGGAGGTCAAAATGTTTTTTGTTTCAGTGCTTTTTTACTATGATGGGAAAACACCAGCAATAGCCTGTCCATGCATTTTTTCCCCTGACTTTTAATAATTTTCCTATTTTATTCAAGTTCTCTTTCTACTTGATTTTTTTTCTTCAACCTATCTTTTTTTGAAAATAGCATTTCAATTAAAAGATTTGATACATGACTTGTGTTCACTAAATCAAAAACATTTGTAATGTCTATACCGGCGTTTAGTTTAATTTTTACCCTAGAAAATTATGTTGGAGAGAGTTTTGATTTTTTTAAATTTTTCTTCTGAGGCTAGGACAAGAAGCAATGGGCTTAAACTGCAGCAAGGGAAGTTTAGGTTGGACATTAGAAAAAACTTTCTAATGGTCAGGGTGGTTAAACACTGGAATAAATTGCCTAGGGAGGTTGTGGAATCTCCATCACTGGAGATATTTAAGAGCAGGTTAGAGAGACACCTGTCAGGGATGATCTAGACCATGCTTGGTCCTGCTGTGAGGGCAGTGGTCTCGCCTTGATCTCTCAAGGCCCCCTCCAGTTCTAGTAGTCTATGATTCTATGGTATTTTTAATAGGCTTTTACTTTTGCATATACTATTACTAGCAGACTTCTCTGATATTGACTGAGTCCTTCAGGGCAGGGAGTTGATGGTGAAGGGGTTGCAGGAGTCAGGGCAGAGCCTTAGGGATATGGTGGGGGGCTGAGAGAAGGGGAGGTGCAAGAGTGAGGGTTGGGGGTGAGGAGGGGGCTCATGGTCTTTTCTCTCAATCCAGGCTCCTCCTCTCCAGCCACCAGAGGCCTTTTTTCCAAGCCCCCCCTCCCCCCCACACACATACACCTTCGTCCTGCCACCAGGGGCCTTTTCTCTCTGTCCCCTTCCAGCACTGTGGCCAAGGGCTGAGAGGGGTGAAAGGATTTGGGACAGAAGAGCTAGTTGCACAGTGTGTGGGCAGGCAAGATGGCGGAACCCCAGCCCTGCTGGTCACTGTTTTGGTGGTATGGCTGCCCTCAGTGATCTCTCTGCAGGATAGCTCTTCCCTTTGGGCTCCCTGGCTCCAGTAGCCATTCTCAGTATCGTGTCCCTCTGAACACCCCCCCTCTTTCCATGTCACGGAAAAGAGTCCTTTTTCTGGTGCTTCTGTTTGTCCTGGTGTAACCCACACTCCTCCTGGGTTGTGGTTCATTGTCCCACGTAGTGGCACATTGTCCCACGTAGTGGCACATAGACCACTTACAGAGATAAGAAGGCGTGAGCTCCAGAGCCTTAGCTAAGAGCCAGCTGGCTTTATAGATCAAGCTGTAGAGGCTGATGCACTAAACTCCAGAGGTACCACATTCAGTTCTGCCCATGGGCGGTAACATGGGTACAACCAGGCCCAATGTATAAATATGTAGCTACCACGTGTGTACATATTCAGATCCTCTTATTTTAATGTCTTTAAATGCCCATTTTACCAGTGCAAGTTATTTTCTCACACACACACACACACACACACACACACACACACACACACACACACACACACACACACACACACACACACACTATTATAGATTTGTTTTTGCCACAAAAAGCAACAGCTGCCTTCTTTGTATGGGTAAATTCAGCAACAAACTATGGTTTCTACCCAATTATCGTGAGTCTATAAATCTATTCACTTTAATTCCAGGTTTAAGTGGTAATGGAGTACTGTGAAAATAAGTTAATGGCACTGAAGTTATAAAACACTGCTTCAGTCTTAAGTAGCGCTAATGAGGTAAGATTTTTCTTAAAGTATATTTTGTGATTGACTGGTAGGGAGTACCCATCAATCATGCCTGAACCAGCCACATCAGTTACAAGTCTCTCTGGAAAAGAGTTCAACATTTTTTAGTGGCCCGTAAAGCCGCCAGGAAATGTAAATTATTGAAGTGCCAGCCACGTACTTGGTGTGGCACACGACATAACATAAAATGCTCCTTTCTCTCTCCCCTTAGTTCTACTTTGATAGCGTGGATCAAATCATTCAATGGCAGGCCAAGCCAAAGAGTTTGTGGAGACCAAGGCGGCATCTTGTGGTTGGCTGCACCGTGTCAGGGCAGCGAGCAAGCAGCCGGGTGGGCGGGTGCTGGGCAGCATGGGGCCCTGAAGGCACAGGGCCCAAGGCAACCACCTTGCCCTAAGGCCGGGCCTGTTCAATGGGACGCCACAAAAGAGACTGGGTGCGGGATTTGGGCCTAAGAAACACACAGAAGATATAAAACAGGCTGTGCTGGAAAACTCAGAAAAGGGAATAATTTCACAAAAACGTGAACTGACTCGTGGACATCATATGAAATGAGTTAGTATCTACATTTAAAGATGAGAAGGTTACACACCTTGTACAGTGTAGTAAGAGAAGGGCCTGAAACATAAGCCCACATATCACAGGCTGGGTCTGAGGCCTGGACAGCAATGGTCAAGACGTTGCTAACATAAAGCAAAGTGAAGCTGTGAGCAAGAGGCAGGCCCGGTTCACAGAAGCTGGCAAGAAAAGGCTGATATCACAGAAACACTCATACCCAAGAGATACTCGGCACAAGCTGTAAGCACATTCCAGAGGGGTCGTAACGGAACACCTCATGATCAAACATGTCAGTACCAACACACCCCACAGATAACAGGAACTTACCGATGCAGGGTCAGGACTGGGTCTAAACGGACAGCATGATAGATAGTGATCGAACAACCATGTACAAGTTAGGGGGTGGACCTAGGTAATGTCCGAGGGTGGCAACCTGATACTGTAGTTACATAGCTAAAATGTAGGGTTATGCAATGTGATGTGTTTTAGTGTGTTTTGTTAGGTTTGTTTTTATTAGCAGAAAGGAATAGCTTAGTGCTGTTGGTAAAAATATATTAAACGGGCTGTTTGTGCTTATTATTAATTATTATTATTAAAGCAAAACTAAGCGACAAGGTCTATTTGTCATTATGGCTACCCTTTCACTGTTAAAATTGTTTTTTTCTTTCATTTAAAAGTGTACATTTTTTTTTATAATAAAAAATTGTAATAGTTACTTTAATCTCAACATATTTTGTACTAAATTACAAAAGCAACTATGTAATTTTTGTTTATGTAAATAAAAAATAAGAAATATGTTAAAATGTAAAGGCCATCACCAAACCAAATGTTCTAAAAAAAGCCAACAAAAGCACAAAAAAATGATATATACCCTGATAACATTGCAAATAAAAAGCAAATTAACAACCCCCCCCAAAAATAAAGCAAACACCTATCAGTTAAAATAGCTATAATATAAAAAAACAACTTCAAGCACTTGTCAAATGGCAATTAATTACAGCATATCAATACAAAACTTACTAATTCCAATTAAAAACGACTATAAAAGGGGCTGTTTCGCCATGGTTTTTTTGCTGGGAACCAGTTCTGGATGCCGCAGGCCTGTCACACTACATTGGTGCAGCAGATGGTGCCATGCTGCTGCTCTGTGGCTGAGTTTTGTTTCCTCTGTGCCAAGCTATGAGCCTCAGGTCAGGTCTATACTAGCCCTGGAAGGTTGGCTTAATGCATGCAACTCCAGCAACATAAACACCACCAAACTCAGTTTACAGTAATCCATCTTCTCAGTGAGAGGTCGACAGGAGCAAACACACCCGTTGACTTTCCTTAGGCACTGACTGGTGGCACTATCAGTGTTTGATATAATGGGTCTTTACTAGATCCCCTAAATCAAATGCCAGGAGATCAATGTTCTCTCCACCATTAGAAGTTTTAACCATCTCGAAGAAAAAAACCCATTACTCCTTCAAGTATCCCACTAATTATAAGATTAGCATATAATAAATCAAGCACATAATCCTTTGGCTTGGTGGAGGATTGACTTCATCACTATGGTCTATCACTACTAAAAATTCATGGGGAAGGGGAGATATTTCAAGAATTTCTACCAGACTAAATGACTTTAAAAAATGTTTTAATTAAAGGCAAATGTATGATGCATTCTCAGCAGTTATTTCCCTTGCAGCCCTAGAACACAAACAAGCATCACCGTTTCCTGAACTGATGATTCTCTCAAGTGCTAGTTGTCCAAGCTTTTTTTTTTTTTTTCCTTTCAGAGGAAATGTCACATGAGGATAAGAAAATAAAACACTCAAACCAAAGCAATCACATGAAAATGTGTTCCTCAAGCAGCTAGGACAACTGATGCTTTCAAGAACAAATAGGAACTTAATTTTAAACATCATTGAATTAATGTCTCAGAGAGGTAGCCATGTTAGTCTGTTACTTTCAAAACAAAGTTTTTCTCCCCCCCCCCTTTTTTTTTCCCTCTTCTTCCCCTCCCTCAATCCCTTCTCTGTGCTATTTATTTGAAAACTCGACTCCTTAAACTCCATTCATCTGAAGAAGTGGGTTATGCCCATGAAAGCTCACGATACCACCTACATGTTTTGTTAGTCTCTAAGGTGCTGCTAGACTATTAGTTGTTACTGAAGTTTTTCTAGTTACAGGCTAACACGGCTACCCCTCTCTTGTGGCATCTTAGAGACTAACAAAAATAAATATGACATCATGAGCTTTCATGGGCAAAACCCACTTCTTCAGATGCAGAGTGGAGAGGGATTTTGCCCACAAAAGCTCACAATACTATATATATTTGTTAGTTGCTAATGTGCTACAGGACTACTCATTTTTTATTGAATTAATGTGTCTTTTAGTTAAAGTGCCCTTAATTTCAATGGCCAGTTACAAAATAGCCACAACAAGTTTCATTTTTAATCTTCAGTTAGACTTGTAGAGGTTAAACTGGGGAATCTGAGGTGATCGAAACCTGTGTGCAGGATGCATACCTCTGGCAGCAGGGGCACTGGGGGGGCGGGGTGTGTGTGCAAAGGGCAGATTGTCCTAGACTAGTGGTTCCCAAACTTTTCGGCATCACGCCCCCTTTTTGATTTTTGAGAAAGCCTCATGTTTCCCCACCCCTCAGCAGCAAAACTTTTTTTTTTTTTTGCTCAAGGAGCTGACTGGGGCCGAAAAACAAAAATAGCAACAAAACTTGCTATTGAATTGCTATTGAATTGAGCAGGGGCTGGGTCACCTTACACCCCCCCTGGAATTTCTTCACGCCCCCCCCAGTTTGGGAACCCATGTCCTAGACCTTCCATTTGAAAGAACCCACAAACCAAGTAACCTTGTGACCTGGCTCATGGAGCGACAAGCTTGGGCAGTCAGTCACACTGCCACTGAGGCATATTTGCCCTGCCGAGAGTCATCTCCATCTGTGGAGCGACAGACAGGCCAGACCTGAACATTCCTGTGTACCAGACTGCAAGCCCAGGGTAGCAAGCTGAGCTTGTCCCATGGGGCCAGGAGCCACCATTGCAAGGTGTATGTGAGATGGAAGAGCATGACACAGACTAAGGATGTAAAGCGAGTAGTAGACTAACCGATAAGCCTAGGCTTATCGATTAGTCAAATCGACTACTCACATTTGCCCCCCCCGCCCCGCAGCCTCTGTCTCAGAGGCAGCAAGGGGGGAGGGAAGCAGGAGCTGGTGCTAGGGGGCGGAGGGAGAACTGGCTTAAAAACCGGTTCCTCCCAGCACCATCTCTGTGGTGCCACCTGCCCCCCTGCCCCGGTCTGGGACCTACCCCTGCTGTGGCTCTGCAGTTTAAATATAGTAAGAGCCAGATTGCCTGCCCAGCTCTTACTACTTTGAACTGCAGAGCCGCAGCAGGGGTATCTCCCCCTTCTTCCCTTATCGACTAATTGTGTAGTTGATAAAAATTCTATCGACTACACGATTAGCAAATGAGCTGCCTCTTAACATCCTTAGTACAGATTTGATGGGCAAGGCCCTGCAGTGACTGCAGAGAGGACAGGGATTGGCAGTGATGCCTGGGATCTCTCTGGCTCGTGCGATACATGATGGATCATGGGAAGGATTTCTGGGGGCACTCCTGATTGAAACTAGAACCTCTTGCATTGTATCCTGAGTTTGTTTTACTCAAGCTAAAGGACCTGGCAATGCCGTCACTATGGGGAAGATTGACACTGCCGTGATTGATCTTCTGGAGTTTGATTTAGCAGGTCTAGTTAAGACCTGCTAAATTGAACTCAGAGCACCCATGTCAGCAGCCAGTGCTGCTGCTCCTGCGAGGAGTAAGGGAATCTGATGGGAGCATTTGCTCCAGTCGACCTCCCACTGTGGGGATGATGGGGAAACTCGAATTAAGGTATGTCGATTCCAGCTATGTAATTAATGTAGCTGGAGTTGCGGATCTTAATTTGATCTTTACCATAGACCTGGCCTAATTTCCCTAGCTGACAGATGTAGCAGACTCATCTGTTTATGCAAACCAGACTCTAGAAAGGAACAAAGACCCATCTGGAGGGCTGGCAACAGACTTTTCCAGGCCCTGGGAAATGTAGGAGGCTCAGTTCCAGAGGCTCTGGAAGGGGCGGGGCCTCAGATGGAAGGGGCAGTGATTCCTCAGCAGCACCTGGACCACGCCATGCCCACCCCACCAGCCCTCAGAGCCACACAGGCAGCGTTGCACGGGACACTGGCAGCAATTTAAAGGGCCCAGGACTCTGGCTGCTGCAGTAGCAGCAGCCCAAAGCCCTGAGCCCTTTTAAATCACTGTCACCAGGCCCCTAGGCATCTGCCTCCTGTCCCGCTTCCATACAGAAGCAATGTATGAACACATTAATATGAGACCTCATGACAGCTGTTCCACCCAATTCCCCCATGGCTGTTGCATATCATTCCAAGATGGCCCCTTCCACAGGAAGGAAATGGGTACTGCGCATTCTTTCAATCATAGGAAAGTGGTATTCACATCAACACTTGCACGGGAAGCAAACTGCTCTGTATCCTTTATTTCAAACTGAATCATTAACACAAAAAAGCTGAACTTCAGCAGCTCTGATTTTATTTTTGGCATGGCAAGCCAGCTTTAATAAAGAAACAGAAGGCAGATTTTTTTGGGTAAGAGATAAAGTAAACTTGCTACTGTCTTCAGTGACATTTCTATAAATAAAGGGATTATTCCCCTTTTTAGTCTTGCTGAAAAAAGGCCTCAGGGAAAATCCTAACATAGTATTTGGAGTTTTGGTTTCTGGAATAAACTGCTTCTATTTGCACCTACGGAAAAATATTAGTAGTCAACACTGCCGCCGTGTGGTTCTAAGCTTCATTGCACTGTGACATTTCGCATTAAAGAGAACAAAGACAGGTCAAAATTACCGAAAAAAATAATGATGAAAACTTTGAATTGACAGAAAACTTTGCATAATTATGTTAAATCCTATTTATTCTAAAACAAAGATTTTCAGCGCAAACACTTCCCAACTGTTGGGGCAACCCAATCATCATAATATTGTGCTAGAATCATGAGACCCTGAAAGTGCCTTGAAAATAGATTTAATAGTTTCTTTGTCCAAAGGAAAACAGACGGGTAAGTGGGGGCCCAGAATGTAGGGAGGTTGGAGGCTCCTCCAGTAGCACAGTGGATAAGGTACCCACCTCCGGAGCCAACGGGGCAAGAAATGCAAAAAGTAGATTACATACAATTAGATTTTTAATATTTCGCTTTAATAATCTAAGATAGGTATGGATAGGTATGGAAATTTACTTTTTAAAAATATGGTTAATCTGGCACATTCAGAAAATAAAAGGAACATTGTCAGATTAAAATAATCCAAAGTAATTAAAAGCAACAAAAATAAACGGAGAAAAACTTTTAGCTAATTAAACAATTGCATTAACAATATTTCAGAGAAATACTCATTCCATTCAATCCATTCCAACCAATCCTTGGGATCCAAAAATGCATAGAAATGCGTTGAAAAAAGTGCTGATACTTCATAGTAAAAAAAAATAAAACTTGCATTAAAAATTAACTTTAACTCAAAGAAATTATGACACTTGAGCTGCATCCACAGTATTTAATTTGTCTGAATAATATAGTTACAGATAAACAGGTTCACTCCATATACAATTACTGATACTTTTTTTATACAGTTCATATTCCAATACATCAACACTTTTATTTACATGGTATTTATGTACATTAACATCTTTCTAAAGTCAGTGCATTGTCAATATGTTTTATACAATAATTTACAAAGAGAATGTAGTTAACTTAATAAATTTCCTGCTAATTTATTAATTAAGTTAAAAATTAATTACAACCAAGGTAACAAACACAGAAGATCAAATAACATTAGTAGATTGTGCTACCTGCTTAAATAAAACCTTTTAAAGTAAATAATTTGAAAATCTTTCAAATTTTCATGGAGTTTGGCTAGGGAGATATAGACAAATGTGATCAAAACATCCCTACATGAGAAATTCCACTATTCATACCATTTGCTTTTCTTCAGCCTCACTCATTCTAAAGATAAAAGAACACACAGAAGAGGGAGACACCCCTTAGGTCAAAGACAATACTTATTATTTCCATTTCAGATTGGGGAGTTGCCTGAGTAAAGACTGCACAATCAACTTAATATGGTTTCTTTAATGGATAAAAATAGCCCCTTGATGATTTGGCATTGTTGTAGAACACACTTCAAGGAGGTTGAATGTTAACTAATTTTACAGATCTACAATATAATGTAAATTTAATTAGTAATTATGCCAAGTCTAATGAGGGGTGCTTAAGGATATGAATGATGAAATTACTAACTTGCTGAGGCTCGGCTGAAGAAAAGGCTGAAAAGAGTGAAACATTTACCTCGATTCAGATATGCTAATAATTTAACACTGCTAAAACACTAAAAGAAATGCCTACTCATAAATAATCTTTTTTTTCCAGTCTTGAAAAAAACCCCAATCCTGCATACCTTGCTCATGCAAAAGCCGCACTGACTTAAAAGTGAGTTTTAGCTGGGCAAGGAAAGCAAAAACTAGCCAGTGAACAACAAAAGAAATGCCAAGTGGTAGCAAATTTGTTGACCGATGCTGTTAAAAGGTGGGGTTTTTTTAATGCCTAACCTGTTACAGTAAGAAAACATGAAAATGCAAACCAATTGAAAAACCAAACCCAGTTGGAATAATGAAATGAATAACACAAACCCTCCTTGACTTTTCACAACCATCATTGCTTACACTTGTTTTAAAAGACATAGTAGATAACAGTGACGCCCATTCACACTAGAGCCCTTACAGCAACAAAAAACAAACAATGCTTCTGGATTTTAATTGTATGAATTTTTTTTAAAAGTGCAAATTTAAAAGCTACACTAGTAAGGAAAGAATGTCTTTCTTTCCAGGAGTTGGGAGTGCACATTCATACACAATGCATCTAACCACAGATAGTCCCTCCAGCCTGCATCATCTTTTTTGGAGACCTCTCAATTGTCTAAACGCTAGCGTTCCTCAGGCCAGACAGCCATTCCCGAAACTTGCCGATTTGCACACAACATGAAGAGAAAACAAATGATAAACTATTCAAGTGCCTAAATCAATCTGCTTTCAGATTATGACTTGGTTGTGCTCCCAACATAGTGAAAGCAATGATACAGATAAACAGTGGCAACATTGGACAAGTTCCATAACTATTCTTTAGGTTTTGTGCACTTTTCATCTTCTTACTTTCCCTGCCTTGCCAATAAAATAGGATAAAACTACAGGAAAAAGGAGGTAGCAATATCATGTTGTCAACAGACAACACTACAATTTTTTCCCCATCATCTTGAATCTAAGGAGAACCTTAGGATTTTGTTAGAATAATTGGTAAACTCTTCACTACTCTGTTTAGCTCTTATTTGGACTATTTCTTTTAGCTCTTATTTGGTCCTCGTTGGCTTTCATGAAACCATTTTATTTAAAGGCCGGTGGCAGTCTTAATCTGATGTCTAACACCAGAATTGTTTAGAGCATGTAGTGAGATATTACAACAAAAACAATGTTTATGTTAACTGCTATCTAATTAGGTTTTTCTTTTTGTGCTTTCTGATCACAGGATAAGACAACTAACATTTAGCTCATTCACTTCAATAACACTGTCGCCAAATGTGAGTTTCAAAGGGTCCTCCTGAACACTCAAACTGTCCATGGAAGATCACTTGTTTACTGTAAAACACAGTACTTTTTATAATCAGACTCAAAATCTTCATCCATGCTGCTTGTGTCTGCCATCTTTTTGCCATCTATCTTTGGCAGAAATTGTGCATAGTCTACCCCCTGCTGCTCATAGAAAAGAATGTAGGCAGAATCGGTGTCAATTTCATCAGGATGTAATTCCTGTAAAGCAAAACAAACGTTTAAGAAACAAGCAGTTGTGCCATTGTGCTATCACCACTGAATTTATATACCTGCACTTACTATAGAAACAACCATTTTAAATGGATTGTTAGCACAAGAACACTCACATTTTCTCAAGCTGCTTTATTTTATTCATCAGGGCTCAATTATTTACTTGAAAGCGAGTTGACTTTTATAATGATTAATGAAATTAGTTAGAAAATATTCTAAGCACAATCACCTAATTGCTTCAATTCAAGATGTCTAGCACAAATGACAAAACACACCTACACTGTTACGGAGCAACTTTTTCATTTTGGTTCAAAAGCATCAAGTATGTCTCCTTACTCTGATGAAAAGTAACAGAGAGGTAGCCGTGTTAGTCTGACTGTGGTAAAACAAAAAAAGCAGTCATGTAGCACTTTAAAGACTAACAAGATGGTTTATTAGGTGATGAGCTTTCGTGGGGCAGACCCACTCCTTACTCTGATAGCAGCTGCTATCCAAATTTTAATATGACAAGGTTTTCCAAGTACAATTTCAGGCCACCATTTTAACGCTCATATGTTACTATTTTTCAAGCAAATCATATTTCTAAACAAACAATTCTCATGATATTGAGTTTGCGCACCCCACCCCCCTCCCAAACGAATCAATCATGAAAACAAAATATTTACCTTACAGCTGCTGTCATTATAACAGTACCACTTGTTATTTGGGTTTTTGGCATAAGTGACATAATGACCTCCTCCCATAATTCCTGAATGGCACTACTAAAAAAAGATTTGGTTTGGTATTAAAGATACAGAATTCATTGCTATTGAAACCAATTTGTGTACTGTTCCCCAATGGCAGTGGCTCAAGATGTCCCTTGAAATCAACGATCTTGAAATGCTCATCTATTAAATACTTCGATGTTACAGGCTCTATTTGGTCAAAGCTCTTTCCCCTGAAGGGGTCAATGCAATCTAGAGGGGATTCTAGCCACGGTCTAGCTAGGACTTACCAATGGCTTTATTTAAGGGACTGAGAGGTGCATCATGGACGATCTTCTTGCAGTTCCAACTCAATCTCGCTAAACTCCATTAAATTTGTCTCACCCCTTTCCTGCTTTCCTGTCTCCATTATAACTTTAGATTCTGCCCCCATTTCCCCATCCCTTTTATCCTTGAAATCACCCAATTCCTTTCCCTGCCCAAGTAGGACCAAATCATTATTTTCTACAATATCAAGGAAGTTGGATTCTTAATTGATACCACAGCTAAAGAACAAACCCGCCACATTTTTCAGATCCTGGTCATCCTGCCCCTTGCTTTATTGCAGCCTTTCTTTTTGCGTCTCCCTGGTGCCCAGATCACTCGAGTTGAGTATGTTCCAAACACAGCTGCAAAGTTTATTTCCTTTGTCTGTTGGTCTCACCACATCCCTTCCTTCTTTGAGCCCTATCACTGGCTACTCCCCACCTAGCATAGCTTGCTTGAACACCTCAGGCCTGGAACAATTTTCACTAGTCTGCACCTTTCAGTCCTTGAGTGAAATCCAGGCCCATCTCAGTCAATGACAAAACTTCTGGTTGCTCTTAAGTAAACAGAATTTCTCCCCTTTCCTAGTAGCGTCCCTATGCATCTTTTGCTCCAGTAAGAATGCCATCCCCTCGGTGTCCCCTTTGTGTTTCTCTCACTGCTTCCCCATCATCTTCATCCTTCTCATAGCTGCACCACATCCTTAGACAACTCCTCAAATACAGAATGCCACGCTCCCTTTCTCTCTGTGACAATCTGGAGAATCTCGCTGTACAACTTATGGATTCTGGTAAATATTGTCAAGTTATGAAATGGGTGTGTTATGGAATTGCCTCTCTCTAGGTGTGTGTACCAGTGGTGTCTCCCTAACCTCCCGAGACCAGGCACGATGGTAAACTCAGTGACTCAGGGTGCAACATGTTGGGACAATGAGTTTGCTGGAGCCGAGAAGAGCCAATTTCTTCAATTTCTCTGTAGAGCACTGGCTTTCGGCATGGAGACTCCCCAAAGAAGAGAAACAATGGCTATTATACAGCAGAGCTCTCAAACCGAGTCAGGGAGAAGACTCTCAGAACCACACAGGGCACTTTCAAAGACCAGCCAAGGTCTTCTAAAACACGGAGCCTTCTCTGACAAATGAAGCACTACCACAGACGGGCCTGGAAGATACTCAGAGACTGTGACCCCAGCCCAAAGAAAACTGTAAAATATCGAGGAAACTGAGGCAAGGAAATGTGTGCAGGATGTACTACTTGCATATGCATTTTTGTATTCTGCATATTATTAAGTGAAGAGCAGTGGTGTTAGAATACTGAGCAGACGGTCTGTGTTTGTGAGTTACACCCACCATGTAGGTACAATGTAGCCCCCAGCATACCTACACCACTGGAATTTTGGAAGAAAGTGTATTTAAGCTAGGGGGGAATCAAACGGTCAGGAAAGGGTCCAGGGTCTGAGTAGTGGGCCAGGTGGTTCCAAGACTACAGGGAAGGTGCAAGAGCATCTGCACTGCCAGGGCATGCCTAAAGTTCCCAAGGCAGCACGTAGTTCTGGGACTTTGTTTGGACTCAGGAGGCTTAAAACACACGGGATCCCTTCGCAACAGTTTAGCAAGTGCCCAGTAGGGCAAGTGTGTCTAGACCTGATAGTCAAACCTTTCCTAAAGAGTCATTTATTCTGAAAGGCCTCCAAACACTCATGAATCAAACTCAGTAAGAGAAAATGTAGTGAGAAAGAAGGGAGGCGTTTAAATAAAATCACACGGAAGTGCCATCCAATGTGCACAACAGCCCCCAATAACCAGCTCACCAAATTATTTCATCAACTCTCTACTGTAGCACCCCTTCACGAGGAGAATGCTTCTCCCACTTTAGATCCTGCCAGTATTAATAATGGTGGGAAATTCATCAGTTTGGGTATTTTCTAGACTGTCAGACAAATTGATATTCCCTATGTCTATATCTGTCTATATACATACTCCTCAAACATTAATTTTGCAGGTCAGTCTCTGGGAAGCATTTTGAAAAAATAAAGCTTTATGTAAAGATATATTAATCACTCGCTCTAGTAATAGGTGAGCATTTAAATCTGGCAAAAATCAGGTTAGATAGAAGGATACATTTAACAATATGAACAATTATGAAACCGAATATACTTAAGGAAGCAGTTGAATCCCCATTATTAATAATTTTCAATAAACATTAGAAAAGTTCCCAGTGGAAGCAGAGTACAGAAAGATCTTATTTGATATAGCAAGTGGGAATAGGCGACTTCAAAAGTCTCATCCAGTCCTCACTCCGTATGGAGTGTGCTGTGTTTCACATATTTTTGAGTGTCTGGGCTTGGCATTCATCACGGTCCAATCCATCACTACATGCGGGGGACTGGAAAGAGTTTTCCCCAGGCCAGATGGGCAGTGACTTTCCTTTCCTCTACAGTGTGGAATAAAGGTTGCTTGCCAGAGATCATCTGGGTCTCTCTCACAATCAGTTCCCTGCCATGACAGGGGTCTCAGGCATCAATGCCCCACAGTCTCTTACCCTGTGGCATGCCATTTCAGCGGAAGGGTGTCCTGTGCAGGAGGGATGTTAATTAACGTTTAAAATGTTAACTTGGTTAACCGCTAGGTTTAACTGGTTAACCCTGAGCAGCTCCCACCCGCGGTGCGACAGGCCACAGCTGGGGAGAGGAGCCTACTCTGGCCCCGGCCCTGCCACCACCACATAGGGGGCCTGGTCCGAATCTGACCAGGGATGGCAAGGGTTGCTCTGACCCCGGGCCAGGCATGGCCGGGGTGTGGGGGAGGGCTGCTCCAGACTGGCTGCGTGCTCTGGCCCTGGCCCCACCGCAGCCGGGGTGGAGGACGCTCTGGCCCCAGCAGCTGCTCCAGCTCTAGGGGATGTTCTGGCCCTGCCATGGCTGGGGGGAGGAGCCTGCTTCAACCCTGGCCACGGGGGGATGTTCCAACCCTGGGCCAGGCAGCTGAGGTGGGGCTGCTCAGGCAGCGGGGGACAGGGGGAGGGGGGGTATCCTGTAATACAAAGGTCAGACCTGATGATCCTGCCACCCCTTATCCCCCAGCTTGGCAATTCCCCTCTGGCTTTAAACTTTATGGCTGACATCTATTCAAGCAGAAAAACAGTGTGCAGAGATTAACTGGCCAGTTATATTTAGCTTCACTGAAACTGAATTTACTGAGGATAACTCCATTTAACTCTCCTTTATGTTATTCTTCTCAACAAAAATTGTTTACTTCAGGTGTATTGCACAGGAAAGTCTAAACTTAGTAACAAAACTGCAGAGTAAAGATATTTTACTTACACAAAAGGTCAACTTACCGAAATTGCATATAGATTGTAAATAGGGTTAGAACAGACTTCTCTTTGGTCATCTGTAATATCCTCCTCACTGTGGTTATCCATCACACCGTTGATATTGCCATGACTATATGCATTCTGTTCACAAATGTATCCATTGGCTAACGTCATCTCATCCTGAAAAATGAATAATTCACTCTGGCTACCTCCCAAAACGTGTCCTTTGCTCATGGCATCTCCTTGGTCAGAAGTAAGTTTCTGTTCCTGGTCAGTACCATTCTCTTTACTTGCATCCAAGTTTTCTTTGCTATTTGATAGTTTGTTTTTACCTATCTGTGGTAGCCGCAGCCGCCCTTTACCTCTTCCTAAAGTCCTTGGGCTACTATTTGGGCTACTGCTTTTACTTGAAGGACAGCTGGTTCCACTTTTCCTCCCTGGTGATGGAGATGCTGGAAAAGAAAGAAGTTAAAACCTTCTAAGGTAAACAAGCTGAAAGCCTAGATTTTCAAATCTAGATTTCTTCCAATAACCCAAGACACTAACGAATTAAACTTTGGGGATGGATAACAGATTCTTTTTAGCAACCAATGCATAGTTTATAGTTAGGACTACAAATTGAGTAGCCCTCACAGGCACATATAGCAGTTGAATAACTACAAGCCACAGAAAACTAGAAATGCCAATATATAACAACCCCGAATAATTCAACTTATTAATGAACACTGCAACTAGCTTACGATGGAAGACAGTGTCAGAAATCAATATTTCAGAATAAGCAAATTCTTAATTTTTAAAACACAAATCACCTCACTTTTACAGCGAGTACCTGCTTCAATTGGCTTGGGTTGGAAGAGATCTCAGGAGGCCATCTAGTCCAACCCCCTACTCAAAGCAGGACCAACCCCCAACTAAATCAACCCAGCCAGGGCTTTGAGAAGCCAGGACTTAAAAACCTCTAGGGATGGAGATTCCACCGTCTTCCTAGGTAACCCATTCCAGTGCTTCACCACCCTCCTAGGGAAATAGTTTTTCCTAATATGAAACCTAAGCCTCCCCCACCGCAACTTGAGACTATTATTTCTTGTTCTGTCATCTGCCACCACTGAGAACAGCCTCTCTCCATCCTCTCCGATACCCTGCTTCAGGTAGCTGAAGGCTGCTATCAAATCCCCCCTTGCTCTTCTCATCTGCAAACTAAATAAGCCGTTTCCTCAGACTCTTCTCATAAGTCATGTACTGCAGCCCTCTAATCATTTCTGTTGCCCTCCACAGGATTCTAATTTGTCAACAACCTTTCTGTAGCGGGGGCCCCCCAAACACGTCGCAATACTACAAATTAATTCAAAGACAATGATGGTTTTGAAGAAGGAACTACTATTCTTGCTATAGGTCAATAACCACTAATTTCTACCTTGCAAAAGACAGGGAGACTCTCTTCCTCTATGCATTTCCTACCTTTGATATTATTCAAGATGCTACTAGTGTTAAATAAGGATGGACTCCTGTTCAGCGTATCCCCTTCGCCTGATGCACAAGTGTTTTGGAGATCGGCTTTTCTAGGCTCCCCTTGCAGAATGCGTGGCTCAGAAAGATCATCAATCTGGGGGGTTAGTTGCTTCCGTTGACAATGACTTGGATCCCTTTGTACCAGAAAGGCACTTGGGTCAAAATTTTCACGAGGAAACTTAACAATTTTCTGAGATTTTATCCAGCGGCCATTTACAAACTGAAATCGTTTCAGGTGAATTATCTACAGTGAAACACATTAAAGAAAACAAGGTGACCGTTATATCGCAATGACCCAAACTAAGAATTTAAATGGTGGTTTTTATCCTTCCAGAGATATACACACTATATGAGAACAGCACAAATTATCTCGCCTTGTACAATGCGTGTGGTATCTGCGTCTACAGAGGCAATATCTACCAGCCAACAGCACATAGGAGATAAAGCCTTAGCAAATAAATAAATAGGAAAACGTGCAAATTGAAAGGCAGCAAACATAGATGCTGCATAATTTAAAGAGAACAAGGCTGTGTCCCATAAAGGCAGAAGAGAAAATGACAATGCAATGAATATTTTAATCCTTTGTTGCAGCAAAAAATGCTTTACACACAATGATAGCATTTTTTTTCATTTACATTACATAAAATGATCAGGCATGTATATGCAAGTTCAGGCTGGGTCACATATAAAAGCCTGATTCTGTTGACACAGAAGCACACACTGATCACTCTAACCCAGGGATGGGCAAGATATGGCCAGCGGGCCAGATCCAGCTCGCCACACCTTTTGATTCGGCCCATGGCCCGCCCCAATGGGACCCCTCCATGTGCTTCTAGGTGCTTCGTGCCCCTTGCAGGGTGGGGCAGGAGGCTTCGCATGCTGCCCCCACCCCCAGCCCAATCATCGCAGTGCCCATTGACTGGAAACTGGCCAATGGGAGCTGTGATGATTGGGCTGGGAGTGGGGGGGAGCACATGAAATCTTTCCCCAACCCCCTCGAATGGCGCAGAGAGGCGCACGGAGGGAGAAGCCAGTCGTTTTGAGCAACGTGGGGCTGTGGCAGGCAGGGAGCCTGCCTCAGGGTCCCACTGGGCCGCTGGCCAGGAGCCACCTACGTAAGTGTCTCCTGGCCAAAGCCTGCCTCTGGCACTCCAGCCCCTCACACTTCAACTCTCCGAACCAGGTCACCCCTCCCCAAGCCCTCTGCACCCTCCTCCCCCAGGTCACAATGGTCTCCTAGACACTGCACCTCCTCCTACACCCCTCTTCCAGGCCAGAATCCTTTCCTGCACCCATACCCCTCCCAGACCCTGCACCCCAATCCCTTGCCCTGAGCTCTCTTCTGCACCCAACCTCCGTCCCAGACCACGCACCCCCTCCATAGAAAAGTGCAGCCCCTGACCACTTATCAAAATCTTCGAGTGACCCCCCTCCCCCATCAAAAATTATTGCCCACACCTTCTTTAAACCTTCCTTATTCTGTGAAAGTAAGGGACATGAACCCAACAATCCAAACTCTCGTAATGAGTGTACATTGTTACTGTTGTCCAAGAGAAAAAGATTATTGAAATTCGTACCAAAATAGGAGGAAGCCTCCAAAGGTCCAGTTTTTTAGTGGCCAGGCAATGAGTTTTGCACTTGGAACAGTAATACATCTCGTCTTCTCCCAGTTCCTCCTCAGTGGTAAAAGCTCTTAGACAGCTATCCAGATTGATGGGTTCCGCCTGAGCGCGCCGGCTTTGCTCAACACTTTCGTGTTCTTCTACAATCTAAAGAAGTTACCAGAGAAGATGAACTTTGCATCTTAGCAACTTTCCTAATACAGTAGAACCTCAGAGCCACAAACTGACTAGTCAGCAACACATCTCCTTTGGAACCGGAAACACACAATCAGGCAGCAGCAGAGACCAAAAATGAAATAAAATAAAAACAAATAAGCAAATACAGTATAGCTCTGTGTTAAACTACCAAAAAAGGAAGGGAAAGAAGCATTTTTCTTCAGCTATGGAACTCTACTAAGCAGTATTCAGTTATTTTTCAGTTGTAAACTTTTGTAAGAATAACCATAACGTTTTATTCAGTTATAAACATTTCAGAGATATGGACAAACTCCATTCGTAATTCTGAGGTTCTACTGAACCTGTAAAACACACAAAGTACCTAGAATTATCTCCTCTTTGGGATTATCAGGTAGAGAGATGTTACTATAGAATTTTTTAAGAGATTCCCATTTCTGTCTGACTCCTCTGTTTCATTGTGTCAGAAGGAAATAAACAGAAGGCACATACAGTGTCTTACGTCTGAGGATTTAAAAAAATCCTTTGCCTCAGACACGAGGTACAAAAAGTATTACACATTCACTCTACATACAGGCAAATTGATGTACACTGAAGTCCATAGCAATTTGATGGCAACCATCATAAAAATAAGATAACTTCAGGAGATACATATTACAGTAAAATAATTGTAATTACTGGCTTTTCCAATCTTCTGTTAATAGAATATTAATTTTTCCCCACAAAGTAATGAGATGTACAAATAGTTCTAAGGATGTTTTATTAAGTTGCATTTTTTTTTTTTAGTTTATCCTCTAGAATTTACTCATATTCAAAACTAAGTTTATTAGCTACCTTCTAAAGTTTCCCAGAACTTTTAGGAAAATTTTATCCCTACCACTTGACATACTATATTAGTGTTTCCTATGCTATGTTCACATACTGTGTCCTTTAAACTGGGCATGGCTTCCTGCTGAGCTCCACAGATGGACACCCACTGAACCATGGATTACATCATACCAACAGAAGCATCAGCTGTTCCTTCTAGTAGCAGCCGACAGCAAAACAACCAGCCTGCTTGCATGCATTGAGATCAAGGGCAAAGAAGTTAGAACCAGGCAGGGCTGGCATCTGACTGTGCTAGGCCCTGGGCATGGGGGAGGAGGGACTTGGCTCATGAGGTACACTGGCGATGCAGCTCTCGTGGCAAAATGTTTCTTAGCTGTGCTGCTGGAGCACTCTCCTGCCCTGTCACCCTTTCCCTGACTTCCTGGGTATTCCGAAGGCGGGGCTATAAAAGATGCTGTGGCAAGTCTGGCTACCTCATTTCTGTCTCCACAGACCCAAGACAGTAACTAGGACCCCAAGGAAGATGGAAAGGTGGGTAAGGAATGTGAGCGTGCACAGCCCAGAAAATGCAATGTGAAGTCTAATTCAACAATACTCTTCAAAAACAGCACCCAACCAGAAAGCTAGGCCTAGTACACAATGTTTTATAAGCGTGTGAACAGAGCGTCACGTGGCAGCTCTTCAAATCTCTACAATGGGAATATGCCTAAGGCATGCCAAGATATTTGTAATGTAAAGACCTGACCGGGATATGGAAATATGCATCCCTTAAACAGGGAGCCCCACCAAATAAATCTTGGGGCAACTGGAAGAGATATATGAATGCTAGGGTCAACACGCAGGACCTGAATTTTCTGATGAAGGAATGGAGCTTTGTGAAGTCTAAGATGGGTGAGAGGCATGGCCCCTGCTCCTGGGAGTGCTACTCTTAGTAGATTCTCATGGAAGGGACACACTAGCTCCTGCTGAGGTAGCAGAGAGCCGTGGTTTCCAACCAGTTCTAAAGTGAACTATAGTGAACTAGCCACATTATTCTGAAAATGGTGGAAGACTCCATCCAGCAGATGGGTCAAATAAAGGAAAAGTGGCTTTAGAATTTAGAAAGATCGTCTGAACTTTTTTTTATTCTCTGAAAGTTTCTGTTATTTGATTAAAAACATTTTTTTGGAATGCAATGATTTTTGAGTTTTTATTGTTCAAGCCAACAAGCTGCACTCAACTGGCCAAATAGTCACACGTGGCTAGTGTGTTGGCCACCATGGTAGTAGAGCATAGAGATACTTTTCCATGCCCTGTGAGCTCTTGGAGTAAAGGTGTAGCAGACCACATACTGTGAAGGAGAGAGTCCTTTCACTACTCAAGCCAGACACCTCATATGGGCAACGAAAGCAGGGACTACAACAAGACACGAGGCACACCTCTTAAATCAGGGCCTTCTCCCCTTTGCAGCCACAAGAGGATCTGTAAGATTTCACATCAACGTGTAGGAACTAAACAAATTAATACTTCAGAAAACAAAGAAGTTAAAATTTCTAACATTAAGTCTGCAGAGGAGGCTAGGTCCAAATTGTATCTGCCTGGAGAGGTTCCTGGTCTGTCTGCTGTGCCAGTTGAACAAAAGTTACCAGCACACCCCCTCCCTTTCATAATCTTGCCCTTATTTTACAGAGAAAATAAAGGAGAGGGATGGACAGGAGTGAAGACCCTTCCAATGGGCACTGCAGTGAAATCTTCCACTCAAAAGCTGCACTGTTGGGATGTCTAGTGGTCACTCAAGGAGGCATCTGTTTTCAAAACCCTACAATCCAAAAGTTAATTGCTCATTTATTTAGGATTAAAATGTTAAGAATTGTCAGTCAAGTTCTGTTTGTAAAATATTTAAACTATGCACTGAGAGGTAATGCATTCTTATAATTTACTAACTGAGCATGTGTACACACACATGCCACCTTGGGCGTTTATTTTGGATTTTTTGCTTAAAAGTAACCCCATGAGGACGCACAAATATTTTTATAGGAATAATTTACAAACAAATCACAATCCCACAATCACTTACACACGCTCTCTTTAGTCATGTAAGTAAGTAGCCCCAATAAGCAAACAAGACTATTGACATGCATAACATTAGCTTGTGTGCAAGTGCTTTCAAGATTGGCGCCTCTCTTTTTTGTGGGTTTTGTTCTATGTTTAGTACATTTATGGAGACTAAAACGAATATCGTGGCATCGGAACACACGAGACACACACCTTCTGTGGTTATCAAAAGCTTCATCACTAAATAAAAAGGTCTATGGATATGCCAATGTCACACAAATTGCCTTTTGCAGGCAACCTTTGTTTTAGCTCTTTCCATTATTGATTTTTATTCATTATTTCAGAAGAGGGTGAAAAATAAAAGCATTAATGCAAAGCACCTAAATACTGAGCATCTGTTTCTAATCTTGCTCCTGCTGAGATGAATAAACGATGAGCACGCAAACACAATGTCATGGTAAAATGGGATGTATTTCAGAGCGAATAAAATACAAGTAAAAACCACAACCTAACGATGTGCTGCTGGGTTTATTTTGTAAATTATTTTACCCGTTCCTGTGAAGTCTGGTAACGGAGATGGAGGGCTGTAGGATCCCAATCTACGGCGATAGAAGCATTTCCAATACAAGCCCTGTCTTCTGCACACTCGATTTTACATCCACGGCAAAACCTAAATGAAAAAAATCTTAGCAGCAATGGTGACAGATGAATTACCAATAACTTAGCTTCCTCTTAATCGGAAAGATTGTTTGTTCTCCTTCTATGACCATCACTGTAATGTCTAAGGCTTTGTCTTCAGTGCAAAAAGGTGTGTTTTTATAGTAGAATAACCCATGCACATTAGTGATCTTCTGTAACATCCTAAGAGAGACAAGGGCACTGTAGTTTTTACCACCAGGTAGTTGGACAAAGTCAACATTATGTCCCCACCCATAGCTGATGTTGCCTAGCTGCCCTGCTGATAAAAAATGACAGTACCCTGTCTCCACTCAGATTTTGCAGCGGGATAGCTAATGCACACACTTCTTGTAAATGCTTTCCAACAGAGCATTATGACCAGCATCTGCCACAAGTGGCTCTCTTCCCCTCTCCAAATTTTGTGTAGGCTATTGCATTTATGTGTGATGCCGTGTGGATTATAAATTAAGGCAAGGTCTTCCTCTGCTATGACAGTTTCTCTGCGTTTAGATTTAAATATTATTTGCAACACTCAGGCCTGTTTTTTGTTTCTCTTCTTGGGTGCAGATGTATGAAGTCTACAGAGGACTTAGGCCTCAAGAGGCAGGATCTCAAGGTAAGCCAAGCACGATCCAGTATAGTGTCAACATGTCAATGCATTCTAAGGGCCCGTCTGCAGTACCAGTACAACCACACACCAGCTGGGTTGTCTCCTACAGTCAGAGATGTACCTGTTTCAATATATTTCATTTAATTATTCGTGAGGAACACAGCAACATTTCTGGGTGAAAGATGATCATGCAGCTATATAATTCAGCCTTAGGTGAATAGTTATGCTGGTAATATGAACAGGCCCTCAGGTAGCGTTGTGTCTTAAATCTTAAAGAACATTTGGTAATTTTCAAGTGTTTCACACCACAGGGACAAGTCAATTTTTTATGGCTTTTGGGGACCTGCAAAGATGTGGCAGACTAAGGGCTTGTCTCTATTTACCAGCAGAGCAACGCTGCGGAAATCAGTCTCCCCAGGGTTTGATTTAGTGGGTCTAGTAAGGACCCGCTAAATCAACCACTGATCGCACTCTCGTGAACTCCTGTACTCCATCGGGTTGCAAGGAGTAAGGGAAGTCAACAGGGGAGTTGCAGACCTGGCTTAAGAGGTAGAAAGGTTTCTGGCTACTGGGAAAGACATTACGGATTTTGTCTACAGCAGTTCATACATGTCTTTCCCCAAGATGAACCGCTACAGTCACTGTCAATTCCTGCTCAAGCTAGAAGTCAATGATTTATATTGAAAGGGCAGGCCTGAACTACAAAGAAGCTTTCTCTATGCAGAGCAGCAGAGAAAAAGAAACCTGGTGGGATGAAGATAAGTAGGAAGGGCTTGGGGCACTGATACGTTTTGTTTTGTTTTGGTATTGAGTTGTCCTGAGGAATCTAGTGGGTTAAAATGTACAGGCTGAACTTCTCTAGTCTGGCAACACCCATGGTCTGGCATGATTTTAGTTAGCTGGACGTCCACTTATCATGGGTGCAGTCCCATAAAGTTTGTTTACAGCCACCAGTCCTGGCTCTCGCTTTTCTGTGCTGTTATTTAGCTCTAATTTACCCCTAAATGTCTTCTAAGAGCCCAGTAACCAGTTCCATTGACTACTCGACAGGCATGTGCGCATTCCTCCTTTGAAATGTACAAGAGTCCCCACTGGGGCTATTGTACATTTCAAAGGAGGAATGCAGAACACCACGTGCAGCCCGGGGCCAGTGGGAAGGCCTGCTGACTCGGGGCTGCATGCGGGCGTGCCAGCTTTGATCTGATAGAGACAGCAAGAGGGGAGGAAATAGACTAGTCAACTGATTATCCGATAAGCATTTGCTTATCGGATAGTTGACTAGTCCTTAACATCCTTAGTTGGTAATGCTGCTAGATAATATTGACCTCCCCGGTCTGACAAATTCTCTGGTTTGGCACCAGTGAGGTCCCGAGGGTGCCGGACTAAAGAGGATCATCCTGTATTTGAAAACTTGGTGTGGGTCTCCTACATTGAAACTTGTGTGAGAGAATAGTTTTCAGCTCAGTAAGTCATAAAAACAGTTCTGCAGTGAAAGCCTGTCACTTGGAGATTTTGATTAAATTCCAAATTCGCATTGTTGGATATTACCCCTTCAAGTCCTGAAATCTATCACAAATCCATTATAATAAATTACATGTCTGCTTAAATTATCTCTTATCTCCTGGTTCAAGTCTAGAAAGAACAATTCACCTGTACCACGGACACCAAGCACAAGAATTTCCATCCTTCTGTACCACTCTAAGGGTAAATGGATACTGGTACCCCATGCTGTCGTCACTGAAACAGAACAGAATACACCAAGAAACATAAGTACTGATCTAGTCTGCTGTATTCCTTGCCATATACTTTTGGATAGTACTTCACTATGCCCTTGACATTTGATATTTTGCTTGGAAGGAACATTTAATACAGCAAGCAAGCATGATGGTGTGTAAGACCACCGCTTAATGGAGCAGATTCCAACCCATTAAGAGCCGCCTAACAAAAAAAAAGATGCTTCCCTGTCTTCGGAATTTAGATGACACACACCCTGTGATGTTTGCTTTGTACTGCTCCCAGGAGAGTTACGTTAAACTGCACCATATTTTTGAGGGAGAAGCCCAAAATGCAGCAGGCATGAGTACAAATCAATCACACCATCATACTACAAGCCTCCTTTTATCACATGGTAAGATAAAGCTATTGGACCACTTCCTGAGAAGGACAGGAATAAATTACAAAGATGGAAATTCATTAACAGTTTTGAAGATCCTGCTGGAGTAATAGATCTCAGCTTAGGGTTGTTAAAATCAGTTAATTGAATAGTTGATTAACCTGATGAATTCTTATTGGTTATTTGACTATTCTGTAGTCCCTGGGAGCGGGGATGGCAGCCAGTGTGCTCTGACCCCGCTCCTGAGGAGCTCCCTGCCACTCTGCGCTGTTGCCTCTATATCAGAGAAAGCAGCACGGGGTGCCAGGCAGGAACTGGTCTGCATGGGGAGTCAGTTTAAAAATCAGCTCCAATCCCGGTCCGGCTGCCTGTTGTCCCATGCTGCTGCCTCTGATACAGAGGCAGGAGCGTAGTGTGGCATCAGCCCCTGGCCAGGAAGGGGGGTCTGAGCTCCCAGACCCGGCGTGAGCCGAGATGCCTGCCCACCTAGCTCCTAATACACTTTAAACGTGGAGCTGCAGAGGGGGTAGGTCCTGGACCTGGCGTGAGCCAGGACTGAGCTGGGCTACGTAGTAAGATCAAGGCCTAAAACATAAGCCCATGCAGCACAGGCCTGGTCTGAGGCCTAGCTAACAATGGACAAAACATGGTTAACAAAGCAAAGCTAAGCTGTGAGCAAGAGGAAGGCCCCTGCTCACAGAACTTGGCATGAACACGGCTGAGTGCGCAAAACACTGATTGGTACTAGGACCAGGTACAGAACAATAATTGGCAGGGCTCGACAAATCACTGAATCTACTCGCCTGTGGCGAGTAGATTTCAGCCGGTCGCCCCGTTCACCGGTGGTGCGCGCATGCGCAATGCGGGTCTTGCGCATGCGCAGTGCGGGGCTAGTGAGTAGGTTTCGCCACCGTTTGTCAAGGCCTGATAATTGGTACTGGTCATAAGTTGAAATCACATGATACCACTAGCTCATTAAAAAAGACCTTGGTACCCATTCCTCACAGATACAGACCCAGGTTCAGGAAAGGGTCTAAAATGACAGCATGATGGATAGAGATGATCTAATCAAACCACAAGGTACAGGGTGATGGGTGGTAGCTAAGTGTCAGAGGGTGGTCACCCGACAACGTCAGAGGGTGGCAACCTGATACATCAGTGATTTGTTTGCACCTGTATACAAAGTGGTGTCTTGGGGGGACAGTCTTTGGATGACCTAGGAGGCAGTGGAAATTTCCCACTGATTGAGTCATTCCATTGTTACAGGGTACATATGCGTAGTGGTTCAGTAGAGTCTACTGACAACTATTACTGTACTTCGCTTAATAAACCTGCCCAGGCGCCTTCGATCCTTATCGGATTGTGATCTTTGTGGGCTCTTCTGGGGTCTGCCGTGGAGACTAAGTGCACGAGTCAACACGGCACACATCACTGAGCACATACACAAGCAGCCTTCTGGTTATCATCATCCACGGAGCCAGAGACCTGCAAGGACATCTCGGCAGTAAATCCTAACCACCTCCTGAGTAACTGCAGGCTGCCTGCCCGCCTGGCTCCTAATACACTTTAAATGTAGAGCTGCAGGGGGGTAGGTCCCGGATCCATTGCAAGCCAGGACTGAGCTGGGCTGCTGGCCAGCCTGCTTAAAAATTTACTGGTGGGGAAGTGGGGGGAGAATGTGTGTAGTCTATAGCATTAATCAATAAAATTTTGCTTATTGGTTAATCGACTACACTATTACATTCCTATCTCAGATAAGACTGTAAAGCAGAAGAATTCTCTTAGCATAGACTGGTGGATATACTGAGCCAATTAAGTACCAGTCCAGATTATCAGAGGTTCATAGCAATACATTAAACTGGAAAACGGACACTCACCTCATGAATTGCTTTACATGCTGAAATACACTAAAATACTCAATTCACTATATTAAAGATTAGAGACTTGTTTAGCACTTATAATGCAGCAAGAAAGCATCTGATGTGAACAAAGGGACATAGCAGAAAAATTGGTAGAGGCCACACAAAGCTGCACAGAGTCAACTGAAAGGTGTGTATGTATGTATCTATGTAGATATGTATTTAATTAAATCTATACAAAACCCTTCTCTGTCACATTTCATTCCTCTTTAAATACATTTAATAAAAGCCAAACCTTCATCCTAATTCGAGTCAAAAGCTAAATTCCTACTGACTTCACAGGGAGTAGAAGCGCCATTGACAGAGTACTCTTTCACTCACCCTAGTGAATATGGAAACAGACTCATTTGTTTAAATTAACTCAGCAATAAATTTATCTGCCACACATGTTACTTATGCAATTAATTACATTTCCTCACAGTCTAAAAATCACTGCCACACAATGAAAAATTTTTGCAGTATCTAATTCTTAAAATAGATCAACTATACTCAGAGCTAAAAAAGTAGATTATTTTCCTGAGCCAGGTTGCATAATGAATTACCAATGATATCAAAGAATATGGAGTATGTAAGAATTGAAACCTAAAAGTATAAGATAGACAACTATATTAAAAGGATACACAGCATCATTATTTAATTTGTAAAACATAAAGATGACTTGGTTACAAAAATAACCCACCAGATGGAATCTGCAAGCAACAAAGCATTTGAGGTAAAAATATATGCAATGGTTTCCAAAATAGTTGACATTTAGAGTTTAATTGAGCATTAAGACCATATTTTCATGCCTTATGGAATATGTCATGCCAACAATTAAATGGAAAAAGCAAAGTTAAGCACCAATTTGAATCCTTACAAGGAAGTCTAGATCATAGTACAGGGTAATCCCAAACCATAGTTAAGCATATCCAACTCACCAGTCTTGTGCATGGTTACTAGCTTCCTGGGGCGGGAGAGGGCTGGCAAGTCGGGAAACCTGAATCCAGACTGCGTCATACAAGTCTTTTTTCCGAGTATGAACAGTGCATGGAACAATTAATGGCATTCCAAAGAGACTGGGACGATTCTTCTGAGATGACAGGAAATACAGTTCTGTCCGCATCTGTATTTGCAAATTAAAGGAATGAATGCAGTGTATTTGTGTGCACATTAACTGATATTATGACCATCAGAAAGCTGACTCTTTCCACTTGTCATTCACATCAGTATTTTCCTGTGCTCTGTTTGATCCTGAAAGCCACTTAATTCTATATTAAATCACTGAGCATCTCGGAATTGCGCTAAGTCATCATTACAAAAAAAAAAAGTGTATTTTTTTATGATGAGCTACTGTCTGAAAGCTAAGTCATTGAATTTTATTTACTACAGCAAGTGTCATATAGACTGACGGCAATTGCTAGGCTGTATCCGCACTTCCATCACAACCCATATTAAAATTAAATTTCTATTTCATGTTACTTATGTCTTTCCCTTCCCTGCCGACTGGTAACATTTAAAAACATAAACAAGCACTTCTACGTAGAAGTCATCAGCCCCACTGTGCAAACCCTGCCCAGTGTTTATCCCTTGGAAAAAAAAGATGCCATTGGGAAGTCAGATTTGGTCTCTGTGGACACTGTGTGATCCTGGGCAAGTCACTTAAGCTTTATGCCTTATTCTCTGCATCTAGAACAGTGGTTCTCAAAGCGTGGTTCCGCTTGCCCCCCAGCAAGGAGCACGCACTTGTGCTCCAGCCTTGCCCCCTCCCTCAAGATTGGGGTGTCAGCACCAGCTTCTTGCTGCAGGGGGGGGGGGGGGCGGGCAGAGCCCTGAGCCTCGCAGGCCAGACCCAGCTCGCTGGGGAGGAAGCAACTCCGCATGCTGCTGCCCCTCCTCCCCCAGCAAGGAGAATGGCAGCACAGAAAACCTCTCGCTTGGTTTCATCATTTTGTCATCATGGGTAGCTGGCAGCAGTCTGCGGAAAGGTTTGCATTGAGCGGGGGTGGCCTGTGGGCCAAAAAGTTTGAGAACCACTGATCTATAAGAAATGGAACAATACACCCTATGTAACAGATGTTGAGGCTTAATACATTTGTGTCTGTAAAATATATTGAGATCCCTGGATTAAAAAACCCAAACAAACATTAGCCAACTGATCTCCTCCATTAACAGGATGCCAAAAACAGGAAACTCTAAGCATGAACTTTTGGTGGAGTTTCTGCAGGCAACCTGATTTGCCTTACTTCTTTGGATCTGCTAAAGAACATTATGCCAATTCTCTAAAAGATCTCCTACCAACCCCTAAATGAGGCCTGTGGTGAGGTTACTGAAGAATGATAAAAAGGCCACATGCATATACCCGGTGAAAAGGGAAATGATGCAGCCTCCTAGCCCACACACCACTGGCTGTAAATGTCAACAGTTTCCAATGCCTGAGGGCTGAGGAAGTATATCCAGGACAGAGTTACGAGAGGCACTCGGTCGACCAGCACTGACATTTGCAAAGACCAGCTGACATTAGTGGAATGACCTGCCAATGTACCATCTGCCTTAACTCTATCCTGCTTCTGTGAGGAAGATGATGCAGCTCCAGGTAAAGGGAAAGAAAAGAGTTTCAAGTCGCTTCTCAGATCAGATTTCTTCTGACCAAAGAGTGGATAATTGAAAGCAAGATAGACTGGACTACAAGGAATTGGGATTGGTCCTGCTTTTAGCAGGGGGTTAGACTTGACCTCTTGAGGTCTCTTCCAACCCTATGACTCTGTAATTCCATGAATGGTCAAAAATGTGTCTTAGCACTAAGGAAAGATGCAAAGAGTCACCGAGGAGAGCAAAATGCCTGCATTAGACACTGTGGCTAAACCTTCAAAGGTGCACATACAACCTCACATGTATGCCTGTGTAACAGGAGACTTGCACATACAAATGGGCACTTGTGTGCCGTTCCTTCTTCGACTGCAAATACACATTCATTCCTCACAGCTCCATCCAAAAAACCCACTGCCTGTTCCAAGAAGCCTACCCAACACATCTGCAATCAGTGAAGCATATACCAACCATTTTCCTGTGCACTGCAATGATGTAGCCTATATAAAAGGACTCTCAGAAAGCAAGGACATAGGGCCATTCATCATCCCATTGGCAAGGTTATTCTCTGTTCCACATGGCACGACAGTATTTGGCATTCCATTTGGAATTAGTGTTGGTCTGGGGAAATCCCCATTCATCATTATGTTGAGCATTCCATTAGCTGATGGCCCAGTAGAGAAATCTGAATTTAAATACAAAGACATGGTTAGTGACTTATGATACTTGCACCATTAATATTTATCAACTATGATTCAGCTGCTTTGGCTACAAATCAATCTGCTCAAACTTGCTTGTGCAATGTGATCCTGAGTAGCAGCGACCCATGTCATTTACTGCATGCCAGGAATCTATAGAGTACACATGGACCATGGACAAACATTCACATCTATCCCTTAATACCCCTTCAAAAATGATTAAGTCTTTGAGAAGCAGATGCAGCCAGTCCTATTCACAATACACTTCCCATTGTTAGCAGTGTATCTACAGGTCAGTATGAGAGGGTGAATCAGATTCGGTTCCCAGCTCTGCCAAAAGATTCATTAGGTGACCTTCAGCAAATCATTTCTCTGTGCTTCTGTAATCTTAAATGTACCTGTTTTAAAGAGTGTGATATGCTGTGAAGTTTAATCAATGTTTATAAAAGTGTGTCAAGTCCTTGGATAAAAGGCATGGTACAGATACTAATGTGTCATTACTTAGGCCAAATCTAATTAAAAATGCACAATTTGGCAACAGCAACCAAAACTGGTAACAGCAGCTTTTTTATAGAGAGAACATTTCCTTCTGCAACGAACAGAGTGTACGAAATAGTCTTTCCTCCTCCAAACCGTGCTCTTTCTTTAGCCCTGCCTTTTTCCCCATTGTAAACAGCTAGCTCTCTCACGTACTTCTCCATCTATACCTGAACTTGGGTCAATTTAAATGAACAGGAGAACTGATCATTTTGTTTTACCTGTTTGCACAGGACTAGAAGCTGAAGTAGGGGATCCTGGAACGGGTATCTCAAATGCACACAAAAACCCACTCACTGATAATCGGACTTTCTGGTTGTCTTGAGGAAAGTTCTGTAGAGAAAGAGAGAATAAAAGGAATAATACTACAACACAACAGCAATTAGTATTTTCAGCTGTGATCCTGGGGATGTTTTCTTTGTTGAAAATCTTAATAAAAATTGTCTGCTTCTGCTTTTCATTGAGTCTGCCTCTTGCATCCTTTGCTGCAGAAAAAGAGAACCAGACCCATGTTTCCACAGACTACCACTAAGTGCTTTTGTGAACTACTGACAGTCCATTCACCAGTGAAAGCCCCCGCTCTCTGTAAATATAAAACAGCTTTAAAAATATTCTGTGATGGCAGAGCTGACTTTAAAGTATATACATTTGGTTTAGAATTCATAGGTTATTTTTCATCAGACTTCAGCCCTACAATATTTGGTAGCATTTGAACACGTCACTGCTTGTCTGAGTTAGGCCCAGTCAAAATGAGAAATTTGTATATTTTTACCTAAAAATGTGATTTTTAAATCAACTAGCTGGACTTACCCGGCGTTGCTTGGGAAACTGAAGGAACAAAATTTAGGAAAATGTAGGAAAGGAGGGGACCCTGAGCCAGGGGACCCCCAGAGCCACAGACCCTGGGGGCTGATGGCTCCTGGCCCACACCTGACCCTCTGAGAGCAGCAGGACCCTCCTCCCCTCAGGACCGAGCAGCCAGCCCCCAGGAGAACAGTACACAGCCATGCGGCCAGTAGCAAGGGGACTTCTCTTTGCCCTGCCTTGGCAAGCAAAAGCTCAGAGCTCACATCTAACCCCGATGGCTGGAACCAGACACAGAAGAGCCCTACTCACAGTATGAACAGCAGCCAGCTGGCTTCACAGTAGTGTAACGCATCGAGGGTTTAACCCGGCCCCTCCACCCTGCACTGCAGCAGGCACACGGATTCCTTCTGCTCAGATAAGCCCAGCGAGCTGAGCAGAAGAGACTGGCCAGCTCTGGTTTCCGGAGCGGGAAGGGGGAGTGGCAGGTGTGGAGCGACCCCAGGTGGAGGGGAGGTTACATGCAGGAGGGGCGCCCCAGCTTGCGCCCGGGGCTGCAGGTGCCGTGGGGGGCAAGGCGGGTGCCCGAGTCATTGTGCGCATGGGGGTGGGGGCACTGCATGCTGGCAGGGGGAAAGGGGGAGGGTGTCGGTTATGTAACCTCACAGGCGGGAGGGGGCAAGTCCTGGGAGGCTACACGTGGGAAGGGCGCCCCAGCTCGCACCAGGGACTGCAGGTGCCGTGGAGGGCAGGGCAGGACCCCATTGGGTCCAAAAGTACCTTAAAACCTTCTCCTGGATGAAAGGTTATCCCGTGCAAAGTTTGGCTGCGGTAGCTCTTATAGTGTCCAAGTTATTAGCACACAAACTTACAAACATTCTCCTTTATATATTAGATTTGGCTTAACTGATGCAAGTAACTTATGGTGCTTTGGTCTGGTGTATGAGTGGTTTATTCAGGTTCAACTTAGACCAATTCCAAATTAACCCTGGCTTAAAGCAAAATAAGAAAAAGTTCACATGGGTCACACCACTTAAACTAAATTGATTGAAAAATCACATCTTCAGTTCACCTTGTGCAGTGTTCATGTAGATAAGATCTTATGTTGAAGAGATGTGAAAGAATTGTAACATGTTCATGTACAGGCGTCAGTAATTACTCTAAATGGTATAGCAATTAAAGTATGTTACCTTGATATTAGAGCTGTGTACTTCTGCAAGAAGAATCTGTTCTGGTTTTAGCCCACAAAGTTCACTTAGCTGCTTTTTTAAACCTGTATACTTTTCATCCATGTTCAGTCTCAACCCATATCGAACAGGGGTAGTACCATCTAATTTAATAACTTGAAGAAAAAAAAATACACTTTAGTCAGCAAAATGATAACGTTTTTGTGAAAGAATACGAGTCCTTTTTCCCGTGTATTTAAACACTATTGTTGCTTCCATTTTAAGACCTGACCTATTCGTTAACTACTAGACACTTTTCTAGATTTTCAAAGATATTCTTTTATCTTAATATCACATAGACCCTTCACTACCCATTAAGTGTGGGAGCAGCAGTTAAGAGCATTTTTAACACTTCATTTTCATATTTTAAGATCCAGCCACAAACTATTTTTTTCCAATAAAAGGCTTGAAGATAATGATGCAGGTCTACACTGAGCAGACTCCCTCAGAGACTACTTGCATAATGCAAATTGCTACTGTCTTAAAAGTTGTCTAGAAGCCCTCAAATTCTGAATCTGACACACTTCAGGCATTCAATCTTTTAGCTGAGACAAAACAGATGACTGAACCTGAGCTATTTGCTACGTAAATATTTGTTACTGCCAAATCTCTTTTTGTTCTAGTGTAAATTAAACCACTGAAATGAGGTAGATTTTAATACTGTAAAAGAGTGCATTTACACCAGAAGATTTTACCTCAATTACAAGAATGGTCTAGCTCAGTGGTCACCAACCAGTAGATCGGGATCTACCAGCAGATCTTGGAGCCTCTGACAGGAGATCCTGACTGGTTTGGCCAGGAAGCTATCAAGTGCTGGCACTTCAGTTGCCCCTCCACCCACTGTCCTGCTGCTCCTGCCCTCAGGAATCGGGGAGGAAGCGGGATGGAGTGAGTAGGGTGAGGCCTTGGAGAAGGGGTAGAGCAGGGTGGGGCCTCAGAGAAGGTGGGGGGGAGGAAGGAAGCCGGGCAAGGATATTTGGGTTTGAATTAGATCTTACTTTGCACTTAAATTGAAAAAGTGATCTTGTGGTGAAAAAGGTTGGAGACCACAGGTCTAGCTGCTTTACTGCAAAGTGCTAGTGTAAACAGGACTTTGACCCTATGGGCTGAAAACCTGTTCCTAATCACTGCTAGAATATGAGCATGTTTCTGGATAGGCAAGAGTAGAGGGATTTCAATTTGATTACCCACCTGTAATTTCTAAGTGCATGTAGCTATCCATTGGAAGAGGCAAGGATAAAAAATTAAAAGGGTCAAATCGAACACTTATGTGCCCACATGTTTTGCATTTTACTTGGGACCTTAACTGCCCATGAAATAAATCCACTACGATTGATCTGTTTCTTCTCAGATGATTTTCCCAGGCCTGAAACAGAGTAAAAAAAAGTTAGAAATGTAGCACAGGTTCCTGAATTTGGCAGGGGGAAGTGTTTTAGAGAAACCCAAAATATTTATTAAACATATGGTGTTAATATATGCAGTACTATAAGTCATTTGGCCAATATTGTAACAGCCAGGAACAATTTAGTTTCAACATTCAACAGTTTTTGAAAAGTAAATTCCTTAAGATGACATTGTGAGGTTTCATGTTTATAGTCTCCTCAATTTTTAGGTCAAATTTCCTCAGCTTACCAGCAACTAGAGATGTAAAAAGGGTTAAAAAATACTAATTGTGTAACCAATTACAATTCCATTGGTTACATGGGCTCCACAGGCTGCAGTCCCCTTGGGCTCCCAGTGCCACCAGCCTCATGGGCTGCAGATGCTGCGGGCTCCCAGTGGCACACACCCCATGGGACTTTAACCGCTAACAGGAACCAATAAGCATCAGCTTTTCAGTTAACTGGTTAAACTCTTACATCCCTACCAGCAACAGTGATTTTTCATATATGCTTTCAAATACAATGTAATATTTGAAAAGATCAGGCTGTGTTTATTCTGCCACTTATATCACTAATAATAAATATTTCAAAATTTGAATTTAATGAGCAATTTTCTTAATACACAAGGGAGAACATAATCCAGCTTGCTTCTCCACAGATGTATTAGCTCTGCAAGAGTAAAAATCCGTATGCGTAAGACAAAGAGGGAAAGTTCAGACACAAAGGAAGAAGACTGGCTGAACAGGAAGGTAATATTTGTACAAAAGTCAATTTTCTGTTCCTGCAATAGAGGTACAGTAATGGAAAGCCTGCTTGAAACCAGTCCAAAACATCCTTTCTAAACTTAGCTATGTTTATATAGATAAGCATAACATATATATCTATGTAACATCAACAAAGTTTGGTAAGCGAAGAAAAAAGGGGACAGTCTCATTAACTTTTACTTGACATCCATGTGACTGAGAAGTCAATAGAAATAATTTAAGGGTCTTTCCTACAAAAATATTTTATCCCAGCATTTACAGTTTCTAACAATCCAAATATGATCCTATGCTCAGTTCAAAGGTGAACGCTGTACAGATCAAGTATGTATGTATATGAAGAAAACACACTAATAGTAACGGATGTTAGTGTGTACTCGTGCACGCTTAAGTGATAAACCTTGACTCAAATTTCAGTGGTAACACATTTACAAAAATAACATTTGTTAATATCCCTAGTAATAGTATTATAATGAAAAATGTAACCTTGATCCTTACTAACAAGCCAGAGAGCCAGTACTAAAATCACCATTAAAAAAGTATTTATCAAACTACTAAGAAATTAGGTATAGCTACCAGAAATTCCACAAATATAATCTGTGGCTTTCATTTTATAGTGCTTGGCTTATATATATTTCATCTTGCATGAAATCTGAAATTTGAGGGCATGCTGCAGACTCCAGAAAATGAAAGCCAATGAAAATGAAAATGAAAGCAAAGGTCATGGTTAGGAATGAACTACAGTTTACGAAAATATACTTTTGGGAAGTTAGATAATGTTACGTTGCAATGTAACATTCACATGTAACATGCTTCAGTAAGGACAGACATTTTTAGGGATCTTGTTGAAACTAACAGATAAAATCATCATCTCTTGCTAAAAGTGTTGGGAGGAATCCTATATTGTATTTCAGTTGGATTAAATATTACTTTAAAAAAATCTTTATTTCAGAGGCTCTAAAGTGCTGTCAGAAAACTGTTGATGTAGATTCTACTGGCCCAATTCATACATACCTCTGCTGCTACCTCCCAATCGGGTCGACCATCACTATCTTTCAGCTCAACATATGGCTTATCATGAACTCTATTCAGATCCTCATGAAGACCATCCAGAAGAAAAGCCAGAAGCTCCTGTGAATCCTGTTGCTGGAAACCATTAAATCTAGGAGCATATTTTGCTATCGTCCACTAGATTTTAAAAAAAGGGGGTAAAAACCAAGACAATATTTGATAATGAATTATAGAAATCTTATAACTTTAATACCAAAAAATATTGTTTCCAGGGCAGAAGTGAGGCCCACAGAGTTGTGCATGGTGTGGTGTGCACATAAGCTAGAATTCCCATCAACATTAGTGACTGTTCTGAAACTACAGCTCCCATACTAGATTATGGCATACCCCACAAAAAGGGCAGTACAATGACCATCACCCTGTGTCATATTCGTGACGCATCTGTACGTGCTTGTGAGACACATCCTAAATTGTAATTTAATTCCCTAATAGATTTCTGAATTACAATTCCTTTAGGTGGGCACCTTACTATACACGTGGTATGCTAAATATTCAAACTCCCTCCAAGTCCTATGACTCTCTTTCTCCCAAGAGTGCGGGTACAATTTACTACCGGCATCACTGCCTCTCTCTCAGACACTTAAGCTGCAAACCTGAGAAAAATTAGAAGGGTGAACATACATCTTCACTCAAACTTTCACATTCAAAGCAAATATGTTAATTAAACATGCTGAAGTATCATTAAGGAAACTTTTCATGAATATTACTAAACAGACATCAAGAAGCAGAAAAGGAAACATTTGCAATTTTTTTGGACAGTAACATTTTGGTAATTGCACAATACTTTGCTAGCTATAAATAAAGAGCATTAAATCCTTACCCGTAGTTTTAATGGAGCGATGTTCTTTTGAGTTCCACTCCATAGTTCCTGAACCAAATCCCCATAGCACTTGGCCATATGTCCTTTCATTCCAATTGGATTTGTCCTAGAATTCAGAAAGGCCATTCATTGATGTTTCACATAAAAGGAGTCCTTACAAAGTATGGGGGAGGAAAGTGTTGTCAGGGTAGCTAGTATTGGTTTATCTGGTTCAGTAATAAAAGTCTCCCCTTTCAGGTATGTCTAATTTAGTATCTGTTCCTGGGTGGCATTTGGACAGAGTGGGGGAGGGGCAACTTTAATCATGATTCCAGGGGCTACTTAGGCACCTGAAAAATCAAGGGCTTTTTCCAGATAATAGGGGAAAGGGCTGCAACCAAAAACTGGAGGGGCTCAGCTCAAGCATTTTTAAACAGGGTACAAGCAGGGGCTGTAGCTCCGGCTACAGTGAGAGTAGTAACTAAGGGTATGTCTACACAGCAAAGTTCTCGAAATAATAGCCGTTATTTCGAAATAACTTTACCAGCGTCTGCACAGTCAAACCGCTATTTCGAAATTAAATCGAAATAGCGGAGGGCTTATTTTGAAATTGGTAAACCTGATTCCACAAGGAATAGCACCAATTTCGAAACTGCTATTTCGAAATAAGTGCTGTGTAGATGCTTATTTCGAAATAGGGGGCCTCCAGCCCTTCCCAGGGTGCCCTGGTGGCCACTCTGAGCACAATTAAGAAAATTCCTCTCCCTCCTCCACTCCTCGGAGCCCTTAAAGTGGTAGACTCTGGCCACAGTGCCTGTGCCAGCTCCAAGCCTGCCAGCCCAGAGCCAGCAGTCGCTGCACCTGACCCAGTGGCCCCAGCATGAGCCAGGCAGCCAGCCCTCCACCGCTCCCCAGGACCAGTCTGCCAGCTCCCAGGAGCCTGCCAGGGGCTGGAAAAGGCGGGCGCCTGCCTGGTCCAGTGCAGAGATCAGGGACCTAATTCAGGTTTGCTCCAACATCCATGATCTCCGCACCAAATGGAGGAACACAATTGTCCACAGGTGGATGGCTGCCAGCCTGGCCACCAAAGGCCACATGCGAACCCAGGAGCAGGTTCGCATGAAAATAAAGGAGCTGTGGCAGGTGTATGCCAGGACCACAGGGGGCAGCTCACAACCAGGGGCAGACCCAGACCCCTGCCCCTATTTTGATGCTGTGGACCGCGTCCTGGGGGGCAAGATGGTCCGTGCCCCCCAGGTGGTCATCGACGCTGGGGCAGAGCTTGCTACCTTCTGCTGCTCCAGTCCCTGCTGCCTCCCAAGTTACCGCTCATCCTCCCACTTCTCCTTCCCCTCCTGCTTCTTCCTTCCCACCCTCCCCACACCCCCAGAGCCCCCGCACCCATGGGACTGGGAGACAGTTGGGCAGGCGAGACCCCCAACCCTGAGCTTCTCCTCCCCTGCCAGCTCCCTCCTCCCAGGTTTCCCCCTCCCCTCTACCACTTTCTTTCCCCAGTCTCACCTTAGTTTCATTCCCCCCCTACCCCAGTTTTGTTCAAAAAAAGAGGCTTTGTTGTAATGAACACGTGTCTTTTATTGTACAGCAGGAAGAAGGGTTAGGGAGGGGTAAGTGGAAGGACGTGAGGGAGGAATGAGGTACAAGCCCTCAGTGGGGCACACCAGGGAGACTGTTACTGCCTGCAAAACGTGCTGCCAGGCTCGCAGCAATACGTCCAGGAGAAGCACCAGAGTGCCCGGGGCAGCTCCGGCTCTATGCTGCAGAGTGCTGTGGTTGTCCAGAGGGCAACCAGAGCATGCAGAAAAAAAAATGGTTTGCTGTCCCTCAGCGAGGTAGGTAAGCAAGCAGGGAAACCTTAGAACCGGCTGTCCGGGGTCCTTTGCACAGGTCTCAGATAGCCTCAGGCAGCAGCCACACAAGGTAACTCCTGACCTGATGCCCTGCCAGAACTGGTTCCAGCCAGCCTTAAATGTGATTCAGCATCCTATCAGTGTGGACGCGCTATTTCGAAATGCATTTTGTGTCTAGACATGTTATTTCGAAATAACGCTGTAGTGTAGACATACCCTAAGGGATGAGTGCACGCAGGAGGACAGGGATGTGAACGGTTAACTAGTTACCCATTCACACCCATACTCCTTGCCTGAACTCCACCCTTACCAGGTGATGCTTACAAGGTACCGGTTACTGGTACTCGGGAGCAGCCCCTTGCAGGCAGAGGGCTACCCCAGCCCTGCAGTGGAGCCGGCAATAACAGCCCTGCTCATAGGGGAGCCAGGAGCAGGAGCCAGCAGCCCCGTGGTCTGGGAGCTGCTCCAGCCAGGCTGCAGCAGACCCCCCCCGCAGAATCCTGTTTAATTGGGTTTAACCGTTCAGACATCCCTAGCAGGGAGCGCAGGCAGGGGCTGCGTGTGGGTGTGCTGCTGGGGGTCCATTATGGAGATCTCTGCAAGGTGAGGGCTGGGGTAAGGGATGCTCTGCCCACTCAGGCACACAATGGGCAGAAGGCGAGAGACACATTAGCCTCCCCCTCACCCCATACAGCAGCTCAGGAGGCAGGTTCCTGGTTCTCAGCAGTGCAGCCAGCGCTGGCTCCATAGCAGGGGGGGCATCTTCCCTGCTACTGCCAACTTCCTCCAAATACTGTACAAAGCGAGGAAGAGCAGATACCCACCCCTGGATCCCCCAAACGGCACCCCTGGCCTTTTGGGAAGGGGAGTGCTGACGACAGCGCGACTGGACGCATGAACTCATGCTGCCTACTTCTGAAGGCAAGAATGTAAAATTATTAAAACATTTACATGCCAAAGGTCTCCCATAAGCGTTACCTGTTGAGTTCATAAAGATGCTTTCCTGAGATGAAATACTGCGTTAAGGGCTGCGTGTTACTGACACACTGGATACTAGAATTCATGAAACACGTGTTACCCAGATTACTTAATCCAGTGGCACCCTTTTCGGTCGGAACTGAGGGGAAAGAGGTATGGATAGGTCACATGACAGATTTAAAACATACTGAAGAAATACAAAAGATGACAAAATAATTGAGATGAAATTTCACCAGAGGATTCCAACCTCTCTGCCCTGCCCCCACTCCCAATTACAAGATGACAGTTAATATAACGACAACAGGCCTCTGAGGCCTGGTCTTCACTAGAGAGCAACATCAAACTAAGGTACTCAACTCGAGCTACGTGGCAGCTGGAGTCAAAGTCCCTTAGTTCGAGTTATTGCAGTGTCTCCACTGTGGAAGGTACTCTACCATTAACTCTCCTTACTCTTCTCGAGCTGGTGGAATTCTGGAGTCAACAGGAGCACAATCAGCGGTCAATTAGCAGGTATTTACTAGGGATACTTTCCTGGGTAGCGGTTAACGTGTGCCTGGGAGCAGCCCCATTCCCAGCATAGGACCAGAAGCCAGAGGCCAGCCCCAGCCACAGCCCCAATGAGATCCTGTGAGGTTAACCTAACATTTAACCAGTTAACTGATTAATTGGGATTTTTCATCCCTAGTCTTTACTAGACCCACTACATCAACCCCCAGGAGATCGATCCCCACAGCACTGATCTCCCAGTCAGCATAGGTAAGGTGTGAGACACTGACTGCCCTACATTTTCATTGAAATGAACAGAAACAGAAGGTGCCTGGAAACTTGCTGGAACTGGTCCTATTATAAACCATGGACAAGACACTGGTAAATCAGTGGAATCCAGGTTATGTTTCTGTATCAGTAAATAAATGATTTTCCTATCCTGCAGTAGCCGGATATCACCGTATCACTGCCATTTTTTGTGGTGTTATTCTTGTCCAATAGTACCAAAGTCTTCTTTCAACTTAAAAAAAACGTAAAACACAGACATAGAATCATAGAATACTAGGACTGGAAGGGACCTCGAGAGGTCATCGAGTCCAGTCCCCTGCCCTCATGGCAGGACCAAATACTGTCTAGACCATCCCTGATAGACATTTATCTAACCTACTCTTTAATATCTCCAGAGATGGAGATTCCACAACCTCCTGGGCAATTTATTCCAGTGTCTGACTACCCTGACAGTTAGGAACTTTTTCCTAATGTCCAACCTAAACCTCCTTGCTGCAGTTTAAGCCCATTGCTTCTTGTTCTATCCTCAGAGGCCAAGATGAACAAGTTTTCTCCCTCCTCCTTATGACACCCTTTTAGATATCTAAAAACTGCTATCATGTCCCCCCTCAATCTTCTCTTTTCTAAACTAAACAAACCCAATTCCTTCAGCCTTCCCTCATAGGTCATGTTCTCTAGACCTTTAATCATTCTTGTTGCTCTTTTCTGGACCCTCTCCAATTTCTCCACATCTTTCTTGAAACATATGCAAGTCTTCTACACCAAGCAGAAAGGAAGGAACGGATTTTTCAAAAACTGATGACCTAATGTCAAGATTAGCTATATTTAGAGCTTGCTGAAAGCTACAAGCTTATTACCAACGTATTCAACCTCTCCCCCCCTCCCCCCCCAAATATTTTTAGGAACGAAATCTACAGCACAGAATGCAAACAGCAGCATAGGGGTAATACATCTGTACCACTATTTTCTATCAAAACCAAAATGGCTCCACCACACAGAATATTTTATTCGGGGGGCCGACAGAATTGCTGGGCCCTCGGGCAAAGAGGTGGAGTCTCTGGCAGAAGAGGCAGGGCTAGGGGGCAGCAGGTCCTCAGCACCACCTGACCACATCCTCCGCCCCTTTCCCATCTGCCAGCCCTTAACACCACCTGAGTGTGCTTCCTGGGGCTCCAGAGGTGATTTAAAAGGCCCAGGGCTCTGGCAGCCACCAACTCTGCTGCAGTAGCAGCCATAATGACCAGGAGTCCTGGGCCCTTTTGTATAACTGGGCCCCAGGGGGGGGTTCCCCTCTGCCCTACCCCCACTGGCAGGCCTGATTTTATTCTATCATAATTGAATTACTGCCCTTGAACACTTACCTTTATGTCTGTCTATTTTACTACTGTTTGCAATAAACGACATTTCCTCTGGCCAGCTCATGTCTTTGTTTCGAACTAGAAAGAAACAATAAACCAAGTTTTATTTTTACCTCCTCCACAGAGCTGATCATGCAATTAAAGTGATCTCATTCATTTC
Organism: Rafetus swinhoei; assembly: GCA_019425775.1. Lineage (NCBI taxonomy): Eukaryota > Metazoa > Chordata > Testudines > Trionychidae > Rafetus > Rafetus swinhoei. Next base: position 7,752,206 of record CM033445.1, on the reverse strand, counting down.
CAGCTATGTGTTACAGTTTAGAAACTGATTAGTTATTTTCAAGTTAGTATTGATTCTCAACTTTGTTTCCACTTTAACTAGACATAAAGACACCATTGGTAATTTTGAGATTTCTTTCCTATTGTAAAAGCCAGTTTTCAGGGTTTATTGCCTTAGTATTGTAAATGGCATCAGCTAATGAGCTAGACTGATTATAGGTCCAGATGCAGTATCTTTCTCTATCAGAAAGCTAACTTAATTACAAAGGGATAATAGATTCAAATGCTTTACAGACCTCAGTAAGAGGGGAAATTATGACATAACATCATGCCTCAAGGTGAGAACACGATTTAATTTTCATCAAATTTTAAGCCACCGAACTCCACAGTCATACCCAAAATTAAGTTGAACATGTGCACAGAGAGTATGTCTACACTGCAATCAGACACCTGCAGCTGGCCTATGTCAGCTGACTTGGGCTTGGACTCGAGGCTGTTTAACTGCATTGTAGACTTCCAGGCTTGGGCTGGAAGCCAAGCCGTAGGACACTGATGTGGGACGGTCTCCAACCCCAGAAATCTACACTGGAATGAAACAGCCCTGTAGCTTGAGCCCAGAAGCCTAAACCATGAGCCAGCCATGGGTTTTTAATCTGCAGTGTAGATGTATCCAAAGAGCGTAACGATCAAATATGTGGTTTTGCAAGTACAATAGCTCTGTCGTCATTTTTGTTCAAAAAGTTATTTCCAGAAAGGTGTTTATGACAGATTATAATCTGTGCTAACACATGGCTGGAGGCCAAGTATAGCATGGATTAAGTTTATACTTGCTTTATTCCCAAATGTAAGGGGATAGCTCAAAAGTCTGGCATTAGGATAGCAGACAGGTCGCAAATCTGTAAGCCTTTTTGCTATTGACAAAGGCTAACTCATTTTTAACTCTAGTTTCCAGTAGTGCCCAGTGTGATGTTGCTAGAGCAGGTGCTGGTCCATGCCAAGGCCGCTGACAAATACACAGCTGCAAACCACCTGACTTGCCGATGTGTTTGTAATGTTAAAATGGGAATTCGATTTAGAGACATATTTGGACTTTATGAAATGCTTGAGAGTCACTCGATGCATTAATCTCACTTGCATTCATATCCCATGTTATAAGGTAATATTTGAATGTTTGCTCTGTAACCATAAAAGTGTGCTGAGAAACTCTTGTGGTCAGGACAGATGCATTACAAAGTATGAAATTCTAGTTTATAACATGAGGTGTCATCTCCTGCCCAAAAAAAGAGGATCTATAGACACCAGGCAAACTATTGTCAAATGACAAAAGACTATTGATTGTTCTCTCCGTACCCATGAAGAGGGGACACACACAAATGCTCATGCCATCATTGCTTGACAGCTTCTATTCTCCTTTGAAGACTAACTTATTTGTGTGTGCGTGTTTACCTGCTTTAACCTTGTAAATAGTTCTTTTTTGTTTCTCGTTAATACATCCTTCTTTAGTTTACTAAAACACTGGCTACATCTTTGGCGAGAGATCTAAGGTAAAAATGACTTGGGGTAAGTGACTGGTCCTTTGGGACTGGATGTAACTGGAATACTGCTGGGATTTTTGGTGTCAGAGACAGGCTTGTCTGGGTAGCAAGATGGACCGGAGCGCTCAAGGGAACAGTCTGCAACTCCATGTTAATATTGCTCTAGGGCTTCTGGAACTCACCGTTGATATTTGGTTAGTGAAATATAAAATTTGGGGTTGTGCCTTGGTTTGTAACAGTCAGCCCGGCACACCCGTTTGTGAACCACTCCAGACAGCTTGACACCCAAAACGTGCCAGGTGCTTCTGAAACACAGAAGACAACATGATGCATGCCCCGCAAAAGTTGAAAAGCTAACCCATTAGGGCCTGGAACGTGCATTGATCTTTCATAGTCGGCTGCTTTCTATATATGCTGAAGGGACACAGAGTATCCCTCCAAAACTTGCTAAATAAATACTTCTCTGTGCTTTTTCAGGTGGTGCTGCTTGGGGATGTGGGGCTGCTTGGCTTTTAATTAGCCAAGCCTAGCCTGTCCCTGAGATTTTGGGCTCTTTTTCCTATAAGCGAATAATTGTATAATGGATGTATATGTTTTGCTGCCAGAGCACTACATGTGTTTGACAGAGAAATTACATATTTGTCTAATATATATCTGTTGATCTTCATGCAGAAACTAATAAATGTCCATTATCCATTGTTATACCTTCTATGACTAAGTGCTGCTCATCTTGGATTTTCAAGTATTCTAACATATGATCTTCATCATCCAGAAGAGTAAGATAGTTCTGCAAAGAAGAAAAATCACTGTTTAGCTCTAGTCTTTTTAAAATAATCTGAGGCAGTTTTACATTTTAATCTTAAAGCAACAGGACTCGTTATTTCAGAATACATATTGGTTGTCAGCTCCCCACTTGTATACGTTAATTAAACAGAGCTACCTCCTTGCATCTCCAAAAGTATCCACTGGCCTTTCAGATACAACTTAAAGCTATGTATGTTTTTTTCTTATCAGGAGGGTAGCGGCATACTGGATGAAACTCTAGCTAATTCATAGCTAATTCATAATCAAGAGCAGGTTTTGAGAAACGTGGGCAAGAACAACCTTGTCTATGAAAAAGCAAAGCAGGAAAAAACGACCCCTCTCTAAGAAAAATGATTTCCAATGCTTAAGGGATTCAAGAGAACATCCACTGACTCTGAATGGGACTGGTGCTCCTAAATCCTTTCAGCGCATTTCAAAATTTTGCTGGCTTCCTAGAGCTGATGAGACTTCAACATGTGATCTCAGAAGTTATGATCAGAAAACTACATTGTGTGCTTGAGAATAACTGCACCTATTTCTGCCCCTTCACTTACCGTATATACTCATTCATAAGCTGACTTTTTTTGGAAAAAAAATCCTGCTGTGAAGGGCGGGAGTCAGCTTATGAATGGGTTCTTCCCGAGCTGCGGGAAGCAGTGTGGGCTGATGGACATGCTGGCTGCAGGCATGGGAGCTGAGAGGGTCTATGCCTGCAGCTACCAGTAGGATCACAATGGCAGGCAGGCAGGGCAGACTGTATGGCTGAGCTACATGCAGCCAAGGCAGAAGACCATTGGGCAGGGGCCCATTAGCCAATGGGAGCTGCACGAAGCAGCACAGGCCAAGGGACATGCAGGTTGCAGCTGCAGGCACGGAGCCTCTCAGTTCCCATTGGTTGGGAACAGTAAACAGCAGCCAATGGGAGCTCATGAGCAGGGACTGAAAGTCTGTCCTCTGGAGTTCGCTTATAAATGGGCTGGTAACTTTTAAACTATTTTTTCCTCTGTAAGTTGGGGAAGGGGGGGAAGAGTCGGCTTATAAAGAAATGGGCTTATGTTAAAGTATATACAGTAAATTTTGTTGTGAACAAAACATTTATTTTCTCTTGGGGAAAGGAGGTGGTAATAATCAGGGAGGGAAAATCAAAATAGAGTTGCTGAAAATAAGAAGCACATAATATAATATTACCACGTCAGCATATGTTAAATAAAAACTCATTAGTTACTATTAGTTTAAAATGCTACCTACATTTACCTTAATAGAACAGATACATTTGTTTTTAATGCAGCGACTGATCATTTTTATGAAAAAGTCTAACAAGGAGCAAAATCATGTGCAAGTAGGCTCAGGATGCACTCAAGCAGCACTGACTTATATAGTTTCTTATTTAGGGGGAAAATTATATTGAATGAGACATTATATGTTGCTGTTTAAGCAAAGAAATGTTAGTCTATTAAATTCCCTAGTTATCTGTGATTGACAAAATAGGTCCAATACATCTGGAACGTTAACATGAATAAAGCTCATTTGGTTTTGGTCTGCTTTTTTTTTTTCCCCCAGTGAAATCTGTAAAAAAGCTATATAAGCTGATTAAACATTTAGGATGTTATCCAGTAAAAAAAGAAAAAGTTTTTTTTTCAACAATTACCTGAACATTTTGGGTGGACTAGATTCTTGTGTGAAATGTGAAAACAGGCAATAAGCATACAAATAATTCCTTTTCCAGACACTCATTTGAGATAGTAAGAGACAAACAGCTGCTTTAGCCAAAGAAATCATTCTATTCTTCTGCCTATTCCAGTTTTAAGCTAATGGACACATACTACCCAAAATCTAATGCAGGTAGTTCTTGCCAATCAAAATAATAAATATCAGAGCAAAAATGCCATATACAGGCTATTGGGCATATTAGTTAATTTCCTGGGACAACATTTCTTATTGGACTGTCATGGTTTCTTATGTTCCTCATAAGCGTATAGCTACACAAGGATCTCCATATTTAACATCATCTACTATGAAAGCAACTATAGTGTGTGTAATGGCAGGTCTGTTTGGGGAAGATACAGTTCTAGTGCAAATAGCCACCGTGGACTTTTCTGCATTACAACCTTTCAGTGGGTATGTCTAGACAATATCCCTCTGTCGGCAGAGGGATGCAGATTAGGCAGGTCGACATTGCAAATGAGGCAAGGATTTAAATATCCCGTGCTTAATTTGCATAAACATGGCCGCCGTGTTTTGCCGACAGCACTTTATCAGCAAAAAGCGGCAGTCAAGAGGGGGATCTGTCGAGAAAGAAAGCCTTTTTCGACAGATCCTTATGCCTCCTTGCAGGAGGCATAAGGGATCTGTCGAAAGGCTTTCTTCTCGACAGATCCTCAAGACTGCTGCTTTTGCGACAAAGTGCTGAGTGGGCAAAAGCGCGGTGATTTTTATGCAAATTAGGCATGGGATAGTTAAATCCCTGCCTCATTTGCAATGTCGACCTGCCTAATCTGCATCCCTCTGCCGACAGAGGGATGCAGTCTAGACATACCCAGTATGTTTGGAGACAGCTGTGAAGAACTAAGTTCACTAACATGACACATTTGCAGACATTGTAGATCAAGGCAAACTATGTTCCTCATTGCATCAACTCTTAATTCTTCTCTGACATATTCTAATGTTAACATTCCACCACTCACTAATTTCACTTTACTATCTACATCCCTATGTATTATGACTTGTATATAAAAAACATTTAAAATGCAACCACATGTAGAAAGAATGGTATCTGGATTGCTGCTGCCATAATGCAAACAGACAACCTACATGTAACAGGTCACATTGGAAGGAAACAAAGCTTTTAATCTACTTTTAAAGTGGGTGCTGTGAAACTAGAAATTAGCTCTAAAAATTTAATAGGAGGGCTGAGTTTTAATTACATCAGAAAGCACACCAGACTATATGTAACACCAGTCTTACAAAGAAAGATTTGTTACATTCTTCACCAAGCAAATTGAAAGATTTCAACTTCATAGCTGGGAGCACATATGAAAACTAACATTTAGGGAGTGGCTCAAAGTCTTTAGCATCAAAAAAAATTCTGGTCAAATTTTCAGACTCAAGTGTGTAAGTAGTAGCTATAGCACATGCCTCTCTGAATTTGCATGTTTAGCAGTTTTCTGAAGAGTGAAGATATACACAGTACTTAAAAGGTTAAGTTACCTCACTATTGTATAACCACAGTCGCATATCCTCCTCTTTTATACGTAGCCTCTGGGACAGATATTCATGTATCTCTTTAATAGTTTGCATCCGACTAAAGCAGCCTGTGTAAGCCAACACTCGTTTTAAAGGAGCACTGGGAGAAGGTACATTCCCTGCATCACAATCACAAGAAAAAAGCAAAGATGTTCATAACACTTAGATCCGTGCATACAGTAAGAGGCAGATTAGTTGAATAAGGATATTCTAATACACACATTCAGATTAAGACATTTGGTGAAAAAGGAGTACACACAGAGCTATTCATGTTACTGTGTTAATATGGCCCATACTGTAATCTTAACAAATATTAACACTTGGGAAACTTCTCACACAAAACACACACAGTACAACTTGGCTACCATCCATCCAGAATTGCCATAAACAGCAATCCCTCCCTCCTTGATAAATATTTAATAGCAGTGCACTCAAGAGAGGCTATCATTGGCAAGACTTCATTACTTCTACAAAATACATAATTACCACCATCCTGTGAAGCAGCATAATTGAACTTATCTGCTTCTTTAGAAGACAAGATATGGAAGGCAAGAGGTAAATTATTTTTAATTAAACTTTAAAAAATTCCTTCATGAAATCTCATCTTCTAAAGTGTGTTTCTATATAAAGGAAAAATGCAAAAACTCAGTTTCACTTGGAAGCAGCACCACTTCACTGCACCTCTTCTATGGAGATGAATGTTGATCCGTGAAGATGAAAATCAGACTGGCAGCTTCTGAACAGGGTTACTCTAACAGACCAAGTCTGCATAACACATTTTGTGAAGATACTTAGGAATTCAACAGTTTCTCAACATGCACTTAGATTTGTCTACAAAACTAATAGACTTTGCCAAGTCAAAAATATTATTGCAGGTTGGACCTCTCTAGCCAGCACTCTCTGGTCCAGCAACACTCATGGTCCAGTATGATTTTAGTTAGCCGGATGTCCACTTATAATGGTGTGGCCAATTTTTCCCCAGTCCCATAAAGTTTGTTTACAGCCACCAATTCCTGGCTCTCAGTGTTCTGTGCTGTTATTTAGCTCCAATTTACCCTAAATGTCTTCTAAGAGCCCAGTACACACTGAAAGTTTGGTAATGCTACTAGACAATATTGATCTCCCATGGTTTGGCACTGATCAGGTCCAAGAGTGCAGGACTAAAGAGGTTCAACCTGTATTTGTAGTACAGTAATTTCTCATTTAACACTATAGATGTGTTTCTGAAAATGTTCGTGCTAAGCGAAAACGTGCTATGCGGGGTCAATTTTCTCATTAAAAATAATGGAAAAGGTAGGGGTTGCATTTCAGGTGGTGGTGGCAAAGTCAATTTTTTGTTGGTGCTGGGTCGTCAATGTCAACATCAGATATTAGCAACACAAGTCGCCGCGGTTTGTTAAAACACAAAGATAAACACAAGTGAGCGGAGGAGCGCTGTGACCACGTGTATTCATCCACTCATGTGTATTACCACTGTTTTCACCAACTTATACTGCTGCACAAAGTAGTCAGCCACTTGATTATTTTCATGTTATTTTGGGGATGGTCATGTTATTCAAAAAAAGATCCTTAAAAAAAAATCGTGCTATTGTGAAAACGTGTTAAGCAGGCACGTGTTAAACGAGTAATTACATCTTTGGATGATGTACTTGCATATCAGGTTTGAAAAATCAGAACAAAGACTTTATTTTTCTGGAGCTTTTTCCATTTAAAATTTAAACATTTTTTCTTCAATGCACTTGAAATACATTAATGCGATAACATCCATGTCAGAACCCTAACTGAACAGCTATATTACTTGACGTAAACTCAAGGAGCAGCACAGTTACAGATCAACTGTCCAAAGATTAAATGAAACAAATAAATAGCATTATGATATGAAATGACATTAATTACATGCTATGGCACTGCAGAGCAAAACTGAACCGCAATCATTTTATATATCAGCAAAGCATTGTTTTACCTTAAATACCAAGCAAAAGAGTAATTTCTTTAAGAACACAAAAAAGCATTTTCTGCAATTAAAGATGAGAGGATTAGTTCTAAGATTACAGCAAGAAAGCATATTTGAAAAAACTCAAAAAGATTAATATTTGATTGAACAAATAATTAGTGCAGTGCAAAATAATTCCAAATCAAGATTAAATTTGGCATATCAGAAAAACCCATGTTTGAATTAGAAATGTTTAGGTACCAAATAAAACAGTTTTCCATTATATAAAGTTAAGTAGGAAAAAAAAATTTGGATACCAGGCAGTTTCTATAGCACAACTTGATCAAGCAGGCAGCCACTATAATTACACAGTAATTTTGAGATTGTAATATTAACATATTTTACACAATTTGTCAAAACAGCAAAAAATCAAGCATCTGCAGGAGTTTTAAATAGACTCTGGCTAAATGGTCAATGTGCTTCCAGGTTCTAATTTCCAGTGATCAGCTCTTCTTGCATATATACATACATTAATACACATGTGCATGCAAATCTCAATTTGCACATCTCCTGCCACACAGCATGCCAACACTGGAGATTTGCTGGGACACAAATTGTAGGAGCAAGAGATGCAACTGTGCATACATATCTGACAACTGAAAATCAGACCTCTCTATATTGCCTTCTCAACTCTGGCTGTAAAATATTACAAAACTAAAAGCTACACATCAAATCCAGGACCAGTGTGATTTTAAAGTGACAATAGAAATTGTAATTATGATGTGTGAGCTGAAATCTAGATTATCCACTGATCTCACCTTTACATATCTTTGTTTTGCACAAATGCAGCCTTTGTTTGTAAACTGTATCAATTAGAAGACGTCACATGTCACTGGCCCAATTACTTCTTTACAAGTATTAAATATTGTGCGTCAGAGGCTAGTGACCTGGTTAACTCAGAATCAGTCCCAGTTTGCTGTCAACCAGCAGCTGGATGAACACTGCTGATTTATTACAATGCAGCAGTGCATGTTAGGGGACTACTTAAAATAAATTCAGATATAAATATTCTGTAACTACACAGAGGGCAGAAGAGGCTTTCCCCTGCTGTTTGTGTTAAGCAGTGCTTGTTTCTCACTCCATCGCCAATCTCAAACACAAGTGAAATAACTTAAAAACTTCAAATGCCCTTAGTCTCTCCTCCTTGTGCATGATCTTTGATAAAAGCTCTTGAAAGTTTTACCAATCACACATTCTGCTTTACAATTGATTAGCAGATGGAGAAGCAACAGTGGCCTCAAGCTTCCGTTGACCTGGGTCTTGCTTTTTAGAAACTGCAGAGTTGTGTTCTTGCTGCATTCTTAAGTTACCTCTAGGTAAATGATGAGGAAACATTCTCAGGCTCATCATACCCATATTCACCCAGATGTTGGACTGCTGCATTCGGGTGGCAGGCTGCTGTCGCAGAAAGAGCAGATAGCAAGGAAATAACTCGAGCTCAGCCACACCCGTCTTGCTGTTTTTGATCACCTACGGAAGAGATTTTAAGAAAATTTCAGAGAGACTGCTCTTCTGAAGTTTCAGGAAGTCTAAAATGAATCTCTGTGGGGAGCAGATATGATGTGAGGCCTGGGAGATCAAAGGACTACCGTAAAACGTGCAAGATAACAATGGACTTTTGGGACAATAAAAGTGTTGAGTAAATTTACTGGGGTTAATGCAAATTTCCCACTTCTGGGTTATAACACACAAAAAAACCCAGCCTTTGGATGCTACTCCTTGAGAAGTGAGTCACTGTCTACTGATTGCCTGTTTCCTAGAGATGAGATCAAAGGCCCAAGCCGTACAAAGAAAGCAGCTGAACTGACCAGCGCTTGGGTTCTTGTTCCGAGACAGTTATGACCTTGACAAATCCAATTGTGGGTTTCGAAGGACTGTCACCCTACCAGAGCCCGACAGGAGGGCTGGGGGTGACCTCTACTAAAGCTTTTTAGCATGCGTGTGGTCTCTTTTCTTGTTTTAATATGTTTTTAAGTGAAGAAAAATTGTGCTTGGTCCAAAACAGCATGTTAACTTGTAACTGGAGGCAAAAGACTGATCACAGCTTCTGGAACGAGCATAATACACACACTGGCCTTTTAGGAACGCTGTCTTGCTAGATATCACTGCGCAGGCAGGGAATTATGAAGCCTTAAAGAACACCTAGAAGGAGGGAGTGAGCAGAGAAAAGGGTTGGGAGCTGGAAACCTTTAAGATGGTGCCCTCAAGCAGCCACAGAGGGCTGGGTACAGGTGCAGTTAATTTACGTGTGCCATAGTTAGACCGCATAATATAGCGCTAATATTATGGCCTGTTAAAAGAACGGCCATACTGGGTCAGACCAACGGTCCATCCAGCCCAGTATCCTGTGGCTAATACCAGATGCCCCAGAGGGAGTGAACACAACAGGTAATCCTCATGTGATCCCTCTCCTGTTACCCACCTCCAGAGAAACAGAGGCTAGGGACACCATTCCTACCCATCCTGGCTAATAAGCATTGATGGACTTAACCTCCATCTATCTATGTTTTTTGAACCCTGTTAAAGTCCTAGTCTTCACCACATCCTCTGGCAAGGAGTTCACACACACGAACAAGTAGCTAAAGGAGTCTTGTGAGAACTGTATATTTCATTAAATGATTCGCTTCTGCTTCAGAAATACTCTTGCTGCATAGCTATTGCTAAGTTGTCACTCTGTAGGATAACAAAAGACGTCAATGACATCCGTTTATACTCAGGTTTATCTGTGGTAGGCAGTTTTTGATAATAGGAGGCTGGACTCATGGATCCAGGAGATCCCTTCCAGTCCTACGGCCGTATGCTACATTTGAAAGTAAAAGTTATTTGAAGATACGAGGCAGAATGTAATTGTGTAGAAACTGCTATGTCTGAATATAGTAAACGCCACTGATATTTACACACACATCTTTATTTCCTTCTCAGTTTAAGATTACATTTGGAAAACGTTTAAAAAACAGATACAGGAGGACCTTGCTGAGTAAGGGACACATTACTAATTAAACTTTTTACTGCAAGTTAGTAAGTGAACATATGCTATAGGAATTCCAGGAACACTGATTCATCATGACACCAATTCATAAAACACAAAGTTGCTCTCATCTGAAGAAAGAACAATTATTTCTACTGCTTCTTAATCATCATACCATAGTATGTTTGTAAAGGTAACTGCCTAAGTAATAGTGAAAACTCACTGCAGCTTTCTGCTATCAAGTCTTTGCTGAGGAATGGTTATGCTACCAAGCGAGATGCAAGAATGATTAGGTTGTACATTAGGAAGAGGGAAAATTAGGAGAAATAATGTTTTTAGTGGTTGTTAATTTAAAAGAAAAAGGACATTACTGTTCTGTAAGAATCATCGATGGAACAAAGCAATTTCTACAATGTTAGCAGTTAACCCAACAAAAAAGAAATACAAGCGCTGACAGTGAACACTGAGTACAGGATCTGTTCAAAATACAAAGTGTTATTTATACTGCATCAGCACCTAATGGTTACAGAGAGGATTAAGAATCAGATTCTAACTTACACACTCAATACAGCTGTTCTTTGGAGCAGGTGTTATAGAACAAGTTGATGGTTTAGTCTTAATTAGATTTCATATAAAATCTGACATTCAGATTTTCATGTTGCATAATACTGTGAACATTCATGAGAACAAAAAATAACAGGATGTGAACAGTGACACAGCAAATATGATGAAAGCAGCTTGATTGCATTGCCCGTCTAACAAGGACTACAAACACAAGGCAGAGACCATGCATTCCCATGCTCTTTATAGTGCCTAACACAGTGGGGCCCCCTAATTCCAATTAGGAATCTTTGGGTGCTGCAGCAATATAAAACAGCCCCAGGAGACCTAACTGTAGACCGCATGCATCACTGTAGAGAAGGTAGCTGGAGTGAGAGCAGTTTACACCTGTCTCCCACTTCACATCCCCTGCAAGGGAGGAGAGGCCGAGAGATTTGGGCTTATTTAGTCTATAGAAAAGAAGAGTGCGGGGAGGAGGGGATTTGTAGCAGCCTTCAATTAGTTTCAAAGAGGGTGGAGAGAGGCTGTTTTCAGTAGTGACAGACGATAGAACGAGGAGCAATGGTCTCAAGTTGCAGTGGGGGAGGTGTAGGTTGGATATTAGGAACAACTATTTTACTAGGAGGGTGGTGAAGCACTGGATTGGGCTACCTAGGGAGGGGGTGGAATCTCCATTCCTAGAGGTTTTTAAGTCCCGGCTTGACAAGCCCTGGCTGGGATGATTTAATTGGGGTTTGTCATGCTTTGGGGAAGAGGTTGGACTTGACCTCCTGAGGTCTGTTCCAACCCTATGATTCTATGAAATAACTTATGGAAAGATAATGATAGCCATAGACTGGCTGATGGAAGCAAGGTTGAAATGCAGAGAATATCTAGAAAGAATAACACTTCAGATTAATTCTGAAACCTTTCTTCAACTAGTTTAACATTGATATTTGCCCCAGAGGAGAAGATCAGTAAGTGGATGTGTAGGCATAGAAAGAACCATTCACATATATGATTTCAGAGTCTGTCCCAATAAACAGTTTCAACAATAATTACTTACCGGTCTCGGTAATGGCAGGTTTGCTCCATACCAGTGGTAAAGGGCTCTCCACACTGGTTCTGGTACCATTTTATAATCCCTCCCTTCCATCAACTGTGGAGATCGTTTTAATCGTCCTCCTTCCAGTGTTAATGATGCAGCCTTTAAGCAAAAAAAGGATGGCAACAGAAAAGGATGGTAACAGATCTTAAACAGAGAAAACAGCCCACAGCTGCAAAGATTTAAGCTCATGAACAGTAGAACAAGTTTTAATTATTTAAATATGCTAGCAAGTGGCAATTATCACCCGTTTTTCATATTGGAAGAAAGTATTCAATGTAACAAGTACGTTTAACTTTTACTAATAAATACCTCTCTGACAGAACATAAAATTCCTTTTCTCCCCAGTTCTTCATTAACAGCAGCCTACATTGAGGGTAGTAATGTTTCAACATTTATATTAACTGTTTGCTTGAACAGTGAAACTAGACTGGTCAGCTTAATTTTCAATGTGCAGTCTACTTCACTTTCTGATGCATGTGGACTGGTACAACAGCGTTATGATTGGGTTGATAATGCTGCAAGGAAATGTTTAAATACAAAAGTGTTTTCAATATAATTTTTAAATGTTATTTTTATGAAAACATTTCCACCTCTTTTACTATCTTCTGGAAAGCCCTTAAACACAGTTGTACCTTTTCCCTTTTGTAAGCTACTTCACAGTGGCCCTTTAAACAAAAAGCAAAATAATTTCTGTAGAAAGAGTCAGAACACTGATTACTACATTGCAAATGGTAGACAATTTTTTGTTTTGTGGCTAGCAAAATTGAGTGAATCATATTAAACTAGAAATGAAGTGATAACTGAATGCTAGTTTTGTCCTATTGCTTAATTATCTAAATAATAAATTTAAGTTTTTACAGCTAGACAATTGGGATAAAGATTTATCAAACATTTCCCCAAATTTCCATAAGCACATTGCATTTACCTTCACTGGATCTTGTGTTACTAGTGGCTGGTTATCAATAGCTCCTGGTCTTTGTGGGTTAAGTTGTAGCAATATATTTCCACTGGATCCAAGTAAACACTGATTATTATTGTCCGAAGTGTTATGCTGCCTAGCAAAACACATATCAGCTGCTGGAGAGCTCGAGTAAAGAAAACCTGTGGCAGAAATGAGTAATGAATCTCAATTTTAGTTTTAAGTTGCATCCTGTGCACATCAGTTAGAAAATAAGGAGGAACACCTGTATTAAGGTTGTGGGAGAAGTTTCCCCTCAAATAGTGCTTGAATGGATCCAGATAACTGAGCACAAAACATGCATCTATATCTGGAAAATGGGGACTTGAGTGTAAGATAATTGCACTCCCAAATGAGTATTTAGGCATACAAATACCAGTTTCAAGTCATGGTAATTGGCAGTTCAGGCAGGCTGTTAGCTAGCTGTGTGAATGGTAAGCGATATCTGTGTTTCACAATTTATGCCTGCGCATAAACCCATGCACAGTAATACTGTCACTCTCAGCTTTGGACAAGGCGAGTGCCTGTATTCATAGAGAACCACCTACTGGCTGAATTATGCAATACCTAAATCATGAGGCCTGGGTTCTGGCTCACAATCACAAACACACGATTAGCTCTCTCAGCGGGTAGCCGTGTTAGTCTGCAACTGCAAAAACTTAAAAAAACAATGAATGGTCCTGCAGCACCTTTGAGACCAACAAAAAAGGTAGCTGGGATCATGAGCTTTCATGGGCTTTTCATCTGAAGAAATGGCTTGTGCCCAAGAAAGCTCATGATGCCATCTACATGCTATTTGTTGAGTGGCTCCTGCATGACGAAAAGAGAGAGCTTGTTCTGGTCCAGAGAATACACTAGCTGTAACCATCTTATTCTTGGACACCACAAAAGATTCAGTTAGCTTTCAAGAAAGAAAATTGGTTTCAAATTCTGTCAAGATTTTGTTACAAACAAGACAGCAGCATTCTGAAGCTGAACTGGAAACACTGAAGAGGGGAGAAAAGAGAGGACAATAGGTTACTCTGTTAATACTCCTAAAAAACAAGAGTAGAGTATCATTTTGCGTGACTGTCGATGCATTGGAATTGAAGAGTGGAGGTTTACAGCTTGACCTGCCTTTTTAAAGAGTCAGTTTAGCTTGAGAGCTAGAACAGAGAGCAAGATTTTCTTCCAGCTAGACAAAGGCTTGTACTAACCATGAAGATTTTTACTTTTGCTGGGAGACATATTATGATGATGATACTACTACTAGAATTTTTGGAACTTAATTTTAGGTCCTGAAATTATTGTATATATTTTTATATCTGGGTCTTTTTCTGCTCCTTTTCTCTCTATAGGGAAAGTGATCTGAGGGCAAATCATTGTGTGATGACAATGGGAAACTGAAAACAATACTTTGAAAAAATACAATGATGGGGTGATTAAAGCAATTTTGAGAATAATAAATAGTATGTAAGAAGAAATGAATTATTGAAGTAATCCTGTCTTCTTTATCAAATAGACTGAAATGCACTATTACACCAACAGTACATATGCAGCTCATTTTATCTAAAACTTCAATTGTGGTACCTTTTAGTCTGAGGGTACCCATGTAAAATTCAGGTCCCTTGAGACCCATCCTAGATTAAACCTCTATAGGAACAAGATTTTATGCTTACTGCTGTTAGTAGTCTCTGAGGCTTCTGATGCAGTAGAAATATTATCTGAAAACTTTTCTTCTGTGACAGAGAAGTAATTTAGGCCTCCTGTTTTGTCTTCTCTCTGTTCTGATGTATGGGTTGCAGCAGCTACTAGCGAATTCTTACCTCCACTCAAGACAGATGAAGGTTCTATCACAACAGGGTTAGCATCCTAAAATTGTTAGAGAAAGAGAAAGGTGAAGTACTGGACAACCTAAAGCTGAAAATTTAAAATCACTCTCATGCAGAGTTAATACAACCCAATACATGGTATCAAATTACTTTTAATGATCTCAAACGATTCTATAAAAAGATGTTTTCACATCTACAACATGAGGATAATAGAATTATTCACCATCCAAATTACTGGAACTGTTTTATACTGTTGTATGTTACAGACGACTATAAAACAGATAAGACTGTTTTGTTCTAAAAACCCGGAAATAACTGTAGCTGCTTAAAAACAGGACATCAGCTATAAAGATTTTACAATCATATCATTGGTTCCAGAAGTTGTCTCTGTTGGGGGGCTTAGATTGCTCAAAGCGCCAAACAGCAATGAAAAGTTCACTTCAATTAAGTCTGTGAATAAACGCAGAGCTTCTGAAAGTGAACAGTTAAAGCCCATTGGGTTAAGTCAGTGTAAAGCCAACTACATTGGCAGGTGGGATTGAACCTGGGACCTACCACATGAACTAAAAGGCTCTCAACTAAGAATGTAGAGAAGACTTTACTCTCTTTCTCAGTGGTCTCAGTGCCTCTGGGTTACACAGGCACATATATACTCCCCCCACACCTACAGCTGGGAAGGAAATTGTTTTCTTTTTCTGTCAACATTTTCAAGATGAATACATTTTTTTGTTCCACACTGAGACAACCAAAACATTTGGAAGTGTTGCAGAAAAAACAGACACGGACCAAGAACAGACCCAAGCTTGGTGAGTAAGAGGAAACCCAAGTTCAAGTTCCTACTCTGTTTGAATCCAAGCTTGTCCCCAACTTAGGTGAGCTTCCTAACCGCCATTGTGTTTAGATATTTTCCATTTTGAAGGTTTTGATTTTAATAATTTCAATTACACTTTAATATCTCAAGAGGCTGGGGAAAAGCAACCAGTGAAGGAACATATCAGAACTATTCTGAGACCATAATGGAAAAGTTTGGATAGGAAAATAAGTAGGTTATTATGGCATAGTGTTTCTACTAGCAGCCATGGAAAAGTACGACAAGCCCATAGTTTTACGGCTCTATAACGGATGCAGTTTGAGCCTACACTAATTTAATTCTAGATTTACTTGTTCAATGCAAATCACTTTACATTTCAATTAGATTTCTGGAAAGTTGCAAATGGAGTTGTTTAAATACGTGTTAGATTTTCCTTTAGAACAACTTTCTACTGTGTGGTCAAAAGCAATCTTTTATTAGACAAAAATATGGACTTGAATTCTCGGTAACAGTTTCAAAAGAGGACGTTCGCTATATCTCAGTCACAGCTGCAAAATGCACTAATACTACCCTAGACACCCAAAGAACATTCTCAAGAAAATGTAACTTCATTCCTTACTAATCTGCATTAGAGGTAGGCAAAAGCATGGACATCACAAAACGCTGCTTCACTACCCGTTTCAATACCCAGCAGCAGCAAAAGATTTTGCATTGGCTAAAGAGAACTGTCACGTCATGCTGGCCCACCTATAAATCTTTTCAGTGCCAGCATGACATGAAGGTTGGATTCCTTGCCTCACTCTTTGGAGAAACAGCACGGAAAAGGCAATTTTGCTTGCCCTTGTGGGAAGGTGAAGGGGAGACTTCGTATCGTCCAAAAGCAACACATCTACCCACTTAAGAAAAGGTTTGAAAAAAGTCTCATTCAGTTCAGGACAATAATAGCCACAAGAGAAGATCCAGAGATTAGAAAGAAGAAAATAAATCAGCTATTAAGAGGGCCATGGGATGTCCTTACATCCCCAACAAAGAGAAAATGAATGCAACAGACACTATAGAAAAAGAGGAGATCTACTTAAAGTTGCATTTACTTAAAGTTGCATTTACTTGCAAATTCTTGGCTTGTTATATGGCACAATCATGCAAAAGTAAAATTAACATTAAAAAGCAGTAAATTCAAACCTAAGTGAATAATCCAAAACATAATCCTCATGTATGTATCTGTAAAGTCCTATGTAGTTCTTGAATATTTTCTTTACTTGGCAGCAAAGTATAGATGGCCTGTAAGACACTACTTTGTATAGAGAATCTCAGAAGTGCTGGTGTTAACCGAACGATTAGGTACGAAACCTTATATGCCTCTGAATAAGCACACTGTAACAAAGATCAAATTACTCAGCATGTCAAGCAAGCCAAAAATGTCCAGTAAGTCAACATTTGTCCAACTCTTCAGGAATGTACGACTAATTAAATCACTAATTAACAGTGAACATTTTCTGACCTTTGAACTATCTTTATCTATTTGCCTTTACAAGCAAGTCACATGTTTATTGAAGACATCCTCATCTAACTATTAAAATATCTCCTCTTCTGAGGAGTAACTTTATTCTTCTCCATTTGTGGTTGAGTGAATTGCTAATTATATTTATTCCTGTCCCAAACAAGTCTTAAGTAGATTTCCCTCTGCCCCCCCATATATATAAAGTAGGCAAAGATGCTCTCATTATATGCTTTTATGGTCAAGTCTTCAAGGAACATAGCCCTACCTCAATTCTCTTTTCTGAACACGAACACACACTTTGCCTACTTCCGTTTTTCCATTATTGCTACTTATCAGGACATTTGTATGTAAAAAAAAATCATAAACTCCCCCTTGATTCATTCAGAAAAGGCACAATCTATTACTTGTGACATGAAATATCACATCCATTATTATTAAGGCCCTACCAAATTCATAGTCCATTTTGGTCAATTTCATGGTCATGGGATTTTTAAAATTGTAAATTATTACTTTAATTATTTAAATCTGAAATTTCATGGTGTTGTAATTGTAGGGGTCCTCACCAAAAACTGAGTTGTGAGAGGTTGCAAGATTACTGTAGGGGTGAATTGTGGTACTGCTATCCTTACTGCTGGCCAGGAGCCTAGTTCTGAAGGCAGAGTCACTGCCAACAGCTGCACAGAAGTAAGGATAGCATGGAGCCTTTTTGCTGCCCTTATTACTGCACTGCTGCCTCAACTCAGCAGCTGCCACTCTCCAGCCCCCCACCTCTGAAGGCAGCAGTACAGAAGTCAGGGTGGCATGGTATGGTATTGCCATCCTGACTTCTGTGCTGCTGCTGGCAGGGCACTGCTTTCAGAGCTGGGTGCCTGGCCAACAGCCACAACTCTCCAGCTGCCCAGCTCTGAAAGCAGTGCAGAAATTAGAGTGACAATACCACAACTACCTGAAAATAACCTTGCAACCTGCTTGCAACTCCCTTTTGGGTGAGGACCCCCAATTTGAGAAATGCTGATCTCCCATATGAAGTCTATATAGTATAGGGTAAAAGTGCACAAAAGACCAGATTTCGTGGTCCGTGACGTGTTTTTCATGGCTTTGAATTTGGTAGGGCACTAATTATTATCCAATAGTTTTGTCAAAAGCCAAGTGGGTTGTGATATCACCAAATAAATCAGTTAGAACAAGGAGGCTGTGCTTTGGCAAGAGGACTTTTGTTTGACAAGTATCTTAAAAAGCAGCAATGATGGAAAAGAAAATGCAGAAGAAGGAGGACAGCCTGATGGGACCTTAGTGAAGAGCTTAGTATGCAACAGCGATTCTCTAAATCAATTTGTTTCCGCTAATGGATGAGGGCTATTTCATTTCTGGCATTCTTTTTTATTTACTTATTGGTTTATTGATTAAGCAGGGATTTGTTCTTCCCTTCCTGTTTTGTCAACACATGCAAAAATGGAATATCAACATGTTGAAACCTCAGTGTTAACAGGAGCTACTGCCAAACTTACATATTTGACATATTCTTTCCATTGCTGCCACCATTGCATTGCGATGAGAAACCAGTTGTGCCCCAGCTGGAGACCATATCTGCTTTCCCGTTCTAACCAACCCCTACATACAAGAATTAAGAAAATAATACAATCAAAGTCATGTCTTGAAACAGGGCAGTTACAGGGGGAGAAAAGCCAAATACTAACATGGTGTTAATGCAGAAATCTATAAAAGATATTTTTTTCAATAAAATGCATACCTAATAATTTGTCCTTCCTCTTCTGGAGTAGCAGGTCTTAAACCCAAAACTATATGGCACACCTAAAGAGAAAGAAAAGGGAGACAAATCTTACCATGAAGATGTAAGATGCTCAAGGAGACAGTAGGTAAGAGGTACTAAAGGCATTTTCTTCTATAAAGAGACCTCTTTCAGAAACAGCATTTGGATGATGATAGAGGATTTCAAATCAGTACAAAATTCAGAGCCAAGTTTAGTTTAGGTAGTTTTCGCCAAGCAGGTTACTAAAAATCATATACTCAACTCGCAAACTCACTGGATCCTGTTTGTACTATTCAGCCAGAGGTAAGCCCCAACATGGATGCCCAAAGGGGAAGGAAAAAAGGAAGGAGTAACTAAAAAAATATTAAAAAGGTCTCTCTGTAGCCGTTGCACCACACAAAGAAAGACAGAGATTCCAATAATCAACTGCAATATATTTACCCATAAACAGTAACCAATTTTAATGGCCCAAAGACATCCAGTGACAGAATCAGAATTAGAATCCAGGTCTCCAATTCCCAGGCCAGTGACTGGTTAGGGCTCTAGACTATGCTGTTTCTCACAAAGTAAGGAAGAGGTGACCATTCTGCTGTGAGAAAAGTTCATAGTATCTGCGGTTTATCCCATTACTATTTATTTTAGTTGGCACAACAAAAATGTCAGCCTCAGTTTAAGTTTTCTATATAAGCTTGCCTGCACCTAAGGTTTCCCTGCAGAGAGATCTATATCCCTAGAGCTCTCTTCCTTCTATAATCAATCCCATCTCCCTGATCATCTTCTGTTGAGTAAGTTAGCTGTATCATACAGCAGAATTTCAACACCTTGCTCAACAGATGAATCCTGCCCACCATATTATGAGGGAGGAAAGAGGAAAAATCAGAGAGAAAGTAACTCAGTTTCAATATAGTGTCATCAAAATTCATTTTATTAATGTATATCACATGAATTTAATGCTGATTGTTAATAATGTTTATTATAATAATCCCTAAGAACAAACCAAGAACGGGGCCCAATCGTGCTTGGTACTGGGTACACACAGTAAAAAATAATCCCTGCCCCAAAGAATTTACAGCCTAATCAGATGAGAGACAGAATGGGGGAAAGTGGTAGAATGTGTGGCAGAAAGACCAATGTGAAATATCATGTTAGTTCCAATATTATTTCTGAGGCGGATTTGTTTAGTAGGGAGAAGCTGCAGTGGAAAGAAAAGGGAAGAGAGAGAGGATGCTAAAGGGAGGCGGCATGCAGGACAGGGCAGGGGAAAAGGCTCCCCTCTGCAGTTTCGCCACCTGGCCTGTATTCTTTGTAAGATGAGCACTTGAGCAGCCACCCAGGAGAGAGTCAGGTGCCGCCCAGCTGATCAGCAGAGCACCCACAGCCGGCACCATGTCTTTCTATTGGGCACACTGAGGCATGCATCCCTTAGTGCACATAATAAAATTTATTCCACACATGGATGGAAAAAATCAGAGGGAACACTGAAGATGGCTGTTAGTTTCACGAGAGGAAGGGTTCCCTCTGCATCCCCGAGTGTGCTGGGGAAGGGATGGCTTTAGCTGGACCCTATTTTAATCCCCATTCCTCCCACTGCAGCAGTCCCTGATTCGGCTGCTCCTGCCTCTGCTCCTATAGGTTGGAACCTCTCTGCAGTTTCTCCCCAACATCACTTAGGGAAAGAGACCACCTGGATCCTCCTTTCCCTAGAGTGGGGGAAGGAACGGGTCTTCCCCGACAAATGGCTTGGTCTTTGAGCTGGCTTCCAGAATGGTTGATCCTTCTTCCATGTTTTACATCCTCTTTTCATGTGTCTTTCGAGGGTACCAATTTGAATCTCAGTTGGAGATGTCTAATGATTGGTGGAGCAACTGATTTCAATTGGTATTACAGCGAGAGCTGGTATTCTAATACTCTGAATAAAAGAATGATCATTAGCTGCTGGGAAGGGACAGATTTCCCAACAACTATAACACAGCTGGCTCTGATGTTAGGTTTTGAGGGGTTTTTTTAAACTAATGCTATAGTGAACTTGTATCAACTTCTTCAAAATAAGCCACCCTTGCTGTTATCAAACCAATATGTTGAACGGCTTGATTTAAAGTAATAAAGACTAAACAAATAAATACTTCACACTTCTACAGCACTTCTTCATCTGTACAGCCTGAGGACTTCACTGAGGGTGATAAGCACTATCACTATTCTACACATGGGAACTGAGGCACAGAGAAGTTAAGTGACTGCACAAATACAGCTATGGCAGAATTCGTGTCCTGGCCTCCAATCTAATGTCTTGTGCAGCGAGCATGCTGGGCTGGAGATTGTTGCTTACATAGTAAGTGCCTGGAGGTTCTTACAGTGGATTCATGAAGAGAGCATGGAGGAGGCACGAAAACAAAACTAAAAAAATATAATTATGGGAACAAGAGTTCTGAACATTTACTGAAGAAGAAACACAACTAACCTATTGCTGGAGATACTTATCATGAACAGTGGTTATTACTTTTAGCTCTGATACACACATTTATTAGACATTATTTATTAGTTAAGCACTGACAATGTGTTAGTGATCTATAGACCTGCCAACGGGGAGAAGAGCTAAGGAGGCAATTGCCCTGGGGCCTGGAGATTCTACTATTCGGCAGTGGTGGAGGCGTCCAGAGCCCCGGGTCCTTTAGACTCGCTATGGGAGTGCTGCCACTCCTCAGCCCTGCGCCATGCACTCTGGCAGGCGCGGAGGGCCAGGGGTGCCATCTGGGCAGTGCTGGGAGCTCCAAACCCCACTCCCTGCCCCCGAGGCTCCACCCCTTCCGGGGTCCAGCGGCCCAGCTATCCTGTCAGCTCCCCTGGTGCTATAAAAATAAAGACACCTGATTCTGAGGAGATTACAATGTAAGAAAGAGCAAGAACGTACTACAACTAATTATAACACATTTATGTAGAAAACATTTATTTATCTATCTTCTCTGAATTAATTCTTTTTACCAATGAATCCATCTGATAACTTCCAAAAAATGGAGATTGCAACACCTCCACCCAAATTTTGGTAGAAGTATCATCATCATCATCATATTTAAAATTACCTTTGAAAAAAATATGTGTAAGATCTTGAAGAAAACGCTGACTCATCAGCCCAAGATTTGGAAGGGATCCTATCCTTTTCTTTGCTGCACCCACATACCACACACACAGCCCCTCTGGGAAGGAAGATGTCTCTGTACAACTGAGGCTGTGTAATGGATTATGGAACTGCACTGAAACTCAGAATGGAGCCACCGCCGCCGCACCTTCCTCTCCCCCCCAAAAAACAAGTGGGGTTTTTTTGGGGAGGAGGGCTCCATTACACAATATGGACCAATCTTGAAATAGGGCTGTACTAAATTTTTGGAATTGGACGAAACATTCAATACATATTTGATGACAAGCTTCTGAATTCCAGGTTTACCTGTCTTGTAAAAAGGATGTTATATCATTGCTTTTTCGGCACTATTCTTTGCTATACAGCAATAAAGACACTTCAGATGCTGTCTACAGAACATGGCAGAAGTAATTATTGTATGCTGTAGCGGCAGATTTTCTCATTTCTTGTATCACTTCCTTAGGGAAGATGTGGAACACCATTTCTAATGGAGACTGTAACTACTGTTACACTTTAAATTTCTTTCCATTTTATGTACGGTATACTCCATTTTTAATAGCTTGCGCTTTAGGCATCTCAGGACTCTTAAGTGAATAAGCAAGTACTGCATCATTCAGTCAAGGTAATGCACTTGTACAAAAACACACTATTTAAATAGACAAAACTGTACATGAGTTGACACAAATGCTGATGTTGCACATTGCGATGGTGAACGAAAAGCTGAGGAGTTAATTACCATATTGTTAAGGTTTAAATTTGCACTAAATGTACCTGAAAAAGCAGATTTAAAAATTCATTGGCAAGAGCACTCTTCACACTCCAGATCTGATAGTCTTCCAGAGTGAGGTGTCCAAGCTAAGTTAAAAAGCAGAGAGAGGAAATAATGAGCATTATCAACTTAACCTCATTTCTGTGTGAGCTGCACATAAATCCATCACACAGCACATGGACAGTAAGCGTCTGGGAAAGGATTAGCGTACATCATTATTGCTTTATAACTTCATCAGAGACCACAATAATGAAATGAAATCCCAATACCAGTTTTAGCTTATCTGTAGTCAAAGCACATGAGTGTCCCAAAAGAACCACAAAGAACTGAACCTTTTACAGAATGAGCCATGCAAAGGTACCAATCTTTGTTCCTGCCACAAAATCCTGTAGATTTAGTTTCCAATGTCCATCATAAACATGCTTTCTCAAGCTGTGACCAAAACTGCAGTGAAAAATCCAGATAAATGGCCAGGATAACTATTTCCTGCTAGACTACGTTTCTGCAACCCACAGAAATGTCCTGCATTCATACAGAATGGCACAGAAGTCAACTGCAGGCTAAGGTCTAACTGTCGTAAGATCCTAAAGCAGATTTTTTTAATAATGTCCTAGACATCTTAATTTACAATCTTCCCACAAAAACATGTATGGCATACAAGTGGCTCCTAGGAGCTAACAGAAAGCACCTGCTTGTCTTAAGTCCTTGTATGTCCAACCTGGATATGTTGAGTTCTCCATTAAATTGATCCTAATAATTCTTTAAATCAAAACATAGATATCAATCACGTGGCAAAAGAGCAGAATTTCCCTAATGTCTGATTGTTTCAAACATTTTCAAGGAGAAAATAACAGTTCCTTCTTGACAGTCAGGCTGACTGGGCCACTAATCGTGTCTCACCTACAGAATGTCTCTTAGCATGCAGGTACAGTATTGCAGCGGTTCTCTTAGCCCAGGGGTGAGCAAGAAGCAGCCAGCAGGCCAGATCCAGCCTGCCAAGCCACCAGATTCAGCCCACAGCTGCTTCCCTGGAACCCTTAGGCAGAGAGCAGCTCATGCTGTGCTCTGAATGGTGGGGAGGAAGGAGGGAGGCTTTGTGCACTCCCCCAGCAAAATCTCTCAGCTCTCACTGGCCAGTTTCCAACCTATAAGAGCTGAGAGATTTTGCTGGGGGCTGGGGCAGCGTGTGAAGCCTCCCTCTCGCTCCCTCATGCCTAGAGCAGGGCCATGGGGAGCAGCCAGCCAGCCGATTAGCCTGGGACTACAGCAGACAGCCTGACTCAGGTTCCTGCAGAGCTACTGGCTGGGAGCCGCCTAGGTAAATGCTTCCCATCCAGAGCCTGCCTCTGCCACCCCAGCTCCTCTTCTCCCCTCCAACTACCTGCCCCAAGCCACCACCCAAGCCGTCTCTACCCCCTTCCCCCTCTTCTCTCAAGTCACTACTCCCTCCCAGACCCCGCACTTCCTCCTAAAGCTCCTTTCCCAAGCCAGAATCCTCTCCTGCAGCAAGACACAACCCCCTCCTTCACCCAAACTCCCTCTCAGATCCCACATCCCCCTTTCTGCATCCCAGTCCTCTACCCCAAGCTCCCTTCTGCACCCAACCTCCAACCCAGACCCTGCACCCTCTGCATAAAAGTGCAACCTCTGCACAATTGCCAAAATCTTGGAGTGACCACATATTAAACATTATTGCCCACCCCATCTTAGCCAGGCTATGACAAATAACTCTTATCTTTCCCTTAGGATTAGTCAGTCCTCCCCTTCCGAGCGGGAGTTTTCCCCCCATCAAGCCCTCTTCCTGAAGGTAGGCTGTGGGGATGTGAATGGGTAACTGATTAACTGATTACATGGTAAGCATCACCCTTAATGGGTGATGCTGACCAGGTAATAGTTAACCGCTACCTGGGAGCAGCCCCCAACTCACAGCCCAGCTGCTCCAGGCAGCGAATTGCAGCCTCACAAAGGGCCAGAAGCGGCAGCCCAAGGGGGGCACATGAGGCTGTGGACTCCCAGCTGAGCCAGTAGCTCCCACTCCACTCCCACCCCTGGCTGCCGCTTCTTTGAATTTCAAAATCCGGTTTCAAAGGGTGGTACCTGAACTGGAATTTCTTTGTAAATTCAACACGATCAATTTAATATTGAGTTAGGATCTCAACTGGTTAATGCATTACAAAGGCAACTTCCCCTCTCTGGATATTCACATCTCCACACCAAATACTATGAATGACCCACTTTCCACCCTGACTTGATTAGCTTCATTAACACAAGCAACTTCTTCCATATATATATATATATATATATATATATATATATATATATATATATACACACACACACTCTCCTGATTCTGTAACTCCACTCCAATTCATCTGATGAAGTGGGTTTTAGCCATGAAAGCATATGCCCTAATAAATCTGTTTAGTCTCTAAGGTGCCACAGGACTCCTCATTGTTCCTTCAGGCAGGACTTTCCCCTTTAGTCCTCTCTCTGACTCAGGCCTTAGATTTACCATTTTTATCCTCATTCACAAGTTCCCACTCCAGACCTTTTCTGGGAGCTAGGGCTGTGACTTAAGTTAGCTGCAAGGCTTTTCCCAGTTCCCTTCAGCTTAACATCTTTTCCAGTTAGTTTTCAGGAGGGTTCAACAGTGTCTGCCCTGCAGTGAGAGAGAAGGCAGCCTTTATACTGTTCCCCTTCCCCCAACTCTTTGGGTGAGGTAGGAACAGCAACAAAATTCCTTTGCAAAGCACTATTCATTCCTGGGGCTGCTTCCGCTCTATGCCTGTCCCCAGTTGGGGTCTCTATATCAGGGCTGTTTGTTTGCAGCCCGCGGAGCAATTTGTGTTTACGCAGGGCTCAATGTATGGACCACAGGTGGGATCCTTTGAACTTGGCCTCCACTGGGAACATGCTCCACTACGGCGAGGTGTCTCCCAGGTGGGGTGAACACTGAAAGATGCAAGCGGATTGGCCGGGTGGAACAGACGGGTACAGGGTGTCAGCGTTTCTAGCCCCCAGGGAGCAGGTGCCGGGAGCACCGGGGCATTGTGGGAAGTGCTGGCTACTTAGCCTTGTGGGCAGAGCCTGGGAGGTGCTGACTGGCTTACACTGGCCACGTTTAGGTCCGGCACCATGGCTTAAAGCTTAATCTTTGTATTCATGCCCATCAGTGTGAAAGAAGCTATTTGCATATATTCGCATATATATTTGCATGTATATACAACCACACTTAAGTTGCGGCCCTCTGTATGTGCTTTGAGTATCATTGTGGCCCCCGGGGCTTCCAAAGTTGAGTAGCCTTGCTTATATCTTCTTACTAGGCCAGGCCAGGTTGTTGGATGGGCTGACCAGGAGACAGACTACTCTAAGTGCCACATTTTAAAACTGCATTGCTATTTGGTAATGCGACACAGTTCTGCTTTGTTTCCCCCTCAAGGTTTTTACCATCAGTAACATTAATAAAGCTCCCTTTTCATGTCAAAATACTGCAAGTGATAAAGCAAAGGTCAAGTTGTAATACAGCTTTGCAAATGTCAGTTACACAAAGTATATTTTAACTGTCTGCTGTTGCTGACCACAGGTGAATATAAAATACATCCAAGCCAAGAGATTAACAAGAATTCAGATTATAAATATAAACAGTAAATGATAAAGTAGCATAGTATGACATTGCCCAGCTCCATTAAACTTTCTGATTTTTCAGTTGCCTGGTAAAAAGGCTCAATTTGATATGTTCATGCTGGGATGCAACTGCATAAACCCTTACACAGTAGGGGCGTTAATAAATCTCTGGTTACAACCTTTTTCCCCCACAGTTCAAAGGCCAAATGAAATAATGTATATAGGAGTTCAATAACTTACTTAATTATTGCATCAGCATCTTTTTCTACCACTACTTTTATAATCTATTGGGAGGCTCCATTATTTTACACGTAATCTTTGCTGAGAAGGTAGGGTCTCTTCCCTTTCACTGAACATTTTGGAAATGGGTCATTGATGTGCTTAGCTACAGGCTACCCTCAGTGGGGACCAAACCATAAAAAATTGAGTGGATGAAGGAAAGAGCATCCTAGAGGCCCTCTTTCCTATCATTAGAATAACTAAAGAATCTTTTCTACCAGAAAATGGGCCAACAACTTAACTGGAACACAAGTGGGTATGGTATACATTTGTTCAAAGGTAATTAAGCATTTCTTGGTATCTGGATAACTTTTCATAAGACACTTTTACTTTATATATATTTCTTTCTTTCTCTTTCTCTTTCTCTTTCTCTCTCTCTCTTTCTCTCTCTCTCTCTCTATATATATATATATATAGTAACTTGTGTGTGTATACACACACCCATACATACACACACAAGTATATCAAAAGAAGGAAGCTACTTATCAAGTGTAGAACCAGTGTTAACAAGGTCAATTCAGTCAGCGTGAATGTGACTGATTCCCAGCAGTTGATGGGGAGGTGTGAATACAAAGAGAGGGAAAAATGTCTTTCTAGTGAGCTAGCCATTCTAACTCCTTTATTCAGTCCTAATTTGATCATGTTAAATTTGCAACTGAATTGCTGTTTCTCTTTGTAGTCTGGTTTCGAAGGATTTTTTTGTAAAAGGATGGCTACGTTTAAATCTGTTACTGAGTATCCAGGGAGGTTAGAGTGTTCTACTGATTTTTGTATGGTCACTTTCTTGATGTCTGATTTAGGTTCATTTATCGCTTGACACAGAGACTGGTCAGGTCCTGTGACGATGCCACTTGTATGGATGTGTGGACAAAGTTGGCAAAGGGGTTTGTTGCAGGGATGGGTTCTTGGTTAGTGTTCCTCTGGCGTGGTATGTGGCTGCTAGTGAGTATTTGCCAACAGACAGTCCCCCAACCTGAATCAAGGATTGGCCTGCCTCCCCAACTCTGGGAGAGTGAGCCATTATTTTCCAGGATAGGCTGTAAATCATCAATGATGTGCTAGAGGAGTTTTAGGGGATAGCCTGTGGCGTTCTGTTATTTTCCTTGTAGTCCGTCCTGTAGTGGGTGACTTCTGGGTACTCATCGGGCTCTATCAATCTGGTCCTTCACTTCCCCAAGTGGGCATTTTAGTTTTAAGAGCTAGGTATTATTTTTATTATTTAAAGACTTGAGTATCCCTGTTTAGAGAGTTTCAACCTGTAAATGTCTCTGGAAAGATTTGATGAAAAACTGACTTTTGCTTGGTAGAGAACACAGTGACAGAGCTGTGCACTGAAGCCAAACATGGTAACTTTACTTCTTTTTGAATTACTTTTAAATAATCTGAAATAATTGGGTCTTACCTACTTGCCACGTATTTTCATTTGTATCCAAGCTAATCAGTTCCTACATCCTTCAGGATTCAACCTGAGCCCTTTCCCATGTGTGTGAAAATACCGTTGGGAAATCTAATAATTAACTGACTCAGTTCAGTAAGTTCTCACCTTCGTGGTGTCATGTGCATTCAAAATGTCTTCTACGATTTCAGATAAGTTCATATCCAGCTCCTGGACAAACAGATTAGAAAAGACAGTATTAAGTGCCTATATATTATTCCAGAGTTATCCATGTAAAGAAGAGGAAAAGAGTAATCATTTCTATTTCAGTTATTTTTATTAAGAATCTGAATTGTTTAAAATTTGGTGTCCCCATGTTAGACATATTTTTATATCTAAATATCTCTCTGTATCATAAGCAGCAGCAGAAATTACAGAGTGAGTAAATTAGCTAAGGTCATTTGCATACATCTCCTTTCTTTAATTCAGACATTTAAAGAGGATCTTTTAATGACATGTCTCCAAACAACATTTGTACTTTGAAACCTAAACCTATTTTTGAAAGGCCTCTATACAAAACAATAGCAGGTGATTTAAAACATGACTTACAGGTATCTTATCAGTACGGTTATCTTTCCAGACCTCTAAAAGTGCAACTACCATTTCTTTAAGTTCAATGCGAGACAAAACTCCATCCCGGTCGATGTCAAAAACCTTAAAGCAAACTGAGGGGGGAGAAAAGGGTTATTTTAGCACGTTAAAACTAATAAAAAACAGTGTTCTAATTAGGACTACAGAACTTGGTCAACTTCACCGCAGAACAAAACCCAAGAAAAAGTCCAATGATGTGACTTGATGGTTTTGAAACTTCACAATATAATTGGGTGTTTCTCGGTTGTAGTGGGAAAGAGGACCTCTCTGCTCAACATACATTCAGACTCTGCCACTTCCTTGCTATCTGAGGTAACAGGGCATGGAACAAATGCGTATTCAGAATCTGTAGTTTTCTAGCTAAATGGTAATTTTTAAGCTACATAGATGCCTTAATTTTTTCAACTACAAAGGTATATCACAAAATACAGGAAACCCATAAGAAGCCAGGTAAATGAAACAGACAGTAAAAGCAAACTGGTTCATGCCAATTACAACAGAAAATAAATTAGCCAATGGGAGCTGTAGGAAGCGATGTCCCGGTCTGTCTCAATTCCTACAGCTCCCATTGGCCGAGAACAGCAAACCACTGCAAAAGGAAGCTATAATCACCTGTACTTGTAGAAGCTCAGGTAAATATAGTGTTGGCGGCTTGCCAGGATCTAAACCTGGTGAAATGCAGCCATTTTAGTGCCCACCCTTGCTCTAGATAATCTGACGCAGACATTAGCATCATGTACAGTAGACTTCCGATAATCCGGAACCTATGGGATTTAGGTGGTGCCGGATTATCAGATATGCCGGACTATCAGGAGGTACTATAAGCAGAAAGAGAGATATATACTGTATACATTATATACTGTATATAAAGTGTTCTTAACCCTTTTATTGTATATACTGTATACAGTATACTGGAATGTTTTAGTTTTTAAGCCTTTTTACCCTTTTGCTCAGTTCAGCTGCTGCCGCTGTTACCTTGTGACTCATTTTTTGCCGAAGCTCACTCACTAGGCTCTTGCCATTTTGATGCCGGACTATCAGGAGTGCCGGACTATTGGATGCCGGACTATTGGAGTTTTACTGTACTCACTAATACAGTGTGTGCATATGAATAGTTAGCAAAGTTCAACTACAAAAATAACTTACTGAATACCAAAAGTTTTTTCTACAGAGGTTTATATCTGGAATGAAGCCACAGAATAACTCACAAAAATACATTGTATTAATAAATATTAACCATGTTTACCAAAATAAAGCCTTCATATTCAAGATGCAATTTTCTAGGGCTTCCCCTCCCTCCTCCTCTGCAAGTACAAAATTGAACAGATTTTTTTTTAATTAGATCACAACTTAATGGGCAATGATTTTGCACACTCACGATTTTGTCTTTCTGCCAAGGGTCCCCTGCAAGCCTGACAGCCCACAGGAGATTTCAAAGTCTATTGGATTATCAGACAAACTCACAAACAGTGTGTGCATATGAATAGTTAGCAAAGTTCAACTACAAAATAACTTACTGAATACCAAAAGTTTTTTCTACAGAGGTTTATATCTGGAATGAAGCCACAGAATAACTCACAAAAATACATTGTATTAATAAATATTAACCATGTTTACCAAAATAAAGCCTTCATATTCAAGATGCAATTTTCTAGGGCTTCCCCCTTCCCTCCTCCTCTGCAAGTACAAAATTGAACAGATTTTTTTTTTTAATTAGAAACTTAATGGGCAATATTTTGCACACTCACATTTTTGTCTTTCTGCCAAGGGTCCCCTGCAACATGCTGACAGCCCACAGGAGATTTCCTTAAAGTCTATGTGATTGTCACGATTTTCATCAAAGGCATTAAACAAACCTACAAACCACAGAAGCATCACCACACATGGAGTCTGATCAGACAAACTCACAAACAATATTTAGCACTTACATAATGCTTTACAGCCAAGTACAAACATTAGTTAGAGTAATTAACCCTCGACACCTGCAAAGCAGATAATTAAGCCCATTAAATAGAAAACCAAAAAAACATAGTAAGTGACTTACCCAGGGCAGGACTGCACCAGGAATACAAAAAATTCAGGAATTCCTGGCCAACAGTCTCATTCACAGATGATGCTACCTTCCTAATGTTCAATGAGTTACACAAGTCTCTTGTGTGTCTGGGAAATAACTAATTGCCAAGGCCATTGGGGTACATTTTTCAAAAGTGTTCAAGGACCAGATTTTTAAAGGTATTTAGGCACTTTCAAAATGCAGATAGGTCTCCGTAGGATTTTCAAAAATGCCTTGGTGCCTAACTCCCATGGATTTCCACTGGCCCTGCACGATTTAGGACAGGAGTTCTCAACGTTTATCTTTGAGCCCCCCCCCGCCCCCCCGACCATGCTATAAAAACTCCCCAGCCCACCTGCGCCACAAGAACTGGTTTTCTGCATATACAAGCCAGGGCTGGCATTAGGAGGGGTTAGCAAACAAAGCAATTTCTGGGGCCCCTGTGAAGCTACATTGTTTAGGCCTCAGCTTCAGCCCAGTGGGGCCGACAGCCTCGTCAGGCCCCTGAGAAAGATGGGGGACCCTGCTCTGCACTGTTCCCCGGGAAGGGTGGGGCCCTCAGGCAAAAGGGGCGAGGCTGGGGCTAGGCAGCCCTCCATGCTGCCCAGAAAGCACCACGTCTCCCCCCAAGCAGCCCTCAGTGGCGCTCTGGCAGCAATTTAAAGGGCCCTGGGCTCTGGCTACCACTGCTGCCGAGACTTAGTGCCCAAGACTTCAGTCTGATGTGGTGGGGCTTTAGCTTTCTGGCCTGGGATCCAGCAACTCTAACACTGACTCTGTTTGGTGGCCCCCAGGAACCTGCTCACAGTCCCCAGATCTTTAAGAACTACTGACTTAGGACAATCACTGGGGCTTGGATACCTAAATCCTTAGGCACTTTTGAAAATCCTTCTCACAGTACAATCTTGCCTGAGGGAATGAAGTGTTCCATTTTACAAAATAAATAAAGCAGGTACAATTGTAGATCAGGACTGATGAGGAGAAGCCTAACTAACATTCCCACATGTGGCCTATCGGGGTTTTATATATGGCCTGTGAGACATTTTATTTACTGTTGCCCACGTGCATGGTTGCCAGATTCCATTGTTTTCTGTCCACCTAGTTTTTTCCCTACCAGTATGATTAAAGTGACATGTATGTAAAGCAAGGGCATGTGAAGTGAGGTGCAGTGCATGTCGACTGCACATAATATTGACTGTGAGAGCTGTGCGCTCACTCTACCCAAAGTGCTGTTACGGTTTAATTGGCACACCCTGCAAATTCTAGGTATGGAAGAGCAGTTAGCAAAAACTACCCTATCCTGCGAGGCCATCTTGGTTACAACAACCTTGCAGCTCATTGAGATGAAGGAGAGCCACTATTACGGCCCACTCAGTAGCCTAGGTTGCTCACTGCTGCTCTACTTGCCAACACTTGTCAAATAGTGACAATTCTGGTAACGTTTTTGTGATATGGACACCAGTTCATAAAGAAGGGGAGTGAGACCTGACCATGGAACACCCAACAGATATTAGATGGTTACAACCTTTAGTCACTACCAACCTGGTTGGGATTTGGAAGGGCCAACCTAGTTATGAATGGCTCTGTGTTCCCATTACCAAGCTTCTGAGCCAACTAGTCACTGTCACCCTCTTTATCTGGAGCTGTTATAAAGAAAGGTCACTTTAATTGACTATAGGACGACCTTTTGACTGAGCACACTGAAAATCCACTTTATAGATGAAACTACTTAGCATTAAAAAAAAAAACGATTTCCATATTCTTGGCTAAAGAAACAGGAATATTTTCTCATCCATTAGATAACTTCAAGAATGACAAAGAAATTTCAAGGAGTAAGGTAACTTACACAATATAGATCAGAATGTTTTCCAGCTTTCCTGCAAGTTCAGAAGTATGCATCTCAGAGGAACTACTACTTTTGTCATTCTACATTTGTCAATAAACAAGCCTTCACAACTGCTTTTTATACTTTTTTAGAGCTCAGAGAAATAAATCTTCTCCCCAAAAAAGCCTCAAGAAAAAGGCTGGTCTCAACAATAACGGGAATTGACGCTGAAGCAGTCAATCCACTGGCTGTCAATTTATTGTGTCTGCTTAGACACAATAAATCAATCTCAGAGTGCTCTCCCATTGATGCCGGTACTCCACCAGGATGAAAAAAGTAGCCGGTGTTGACGAGAGAGCAGTCCCCACTCACCTGATTGCACATAAGATGCTGCAGTAAGCACATCAACTTCAGCTACTCTATTGACATGCCTGAAGTCACATAGATTAGATTGGCAGCAGGGGTTATTGAGAGACCTTGGCTTTTTAGAGTTCTGTAAATAAGCACTTCTGGGATGAAATTAGCTAGACTATTGTAAGCCCTACAGCACTATAACTTCATAGAATGAATATTTTTATCAGTGTCCCATACCTTCACTCAGAGATGGATGAATGGGAGGGGAAACTAAAGGGCCAAATGTCTCTAAATCAAAACGTCCAGTTCTTGACTGAGCCTTCAGAAGCCAATATCGTTTTTCAAGATCGATGATGTCTGATTCTTCCACTGTATATAAAAAAATAAATCAAACAGAATAAGGTCTTTAAAGCAAACATTTAATTTGTACCAATACAAAGCAAATGTGTACACAACTCTGTTTAGATACTTATAAAAAAAACTTCTAGTATAACAACATTCACTTATGAATATAGCGAAGAGTTGTTAAAATTCCTGTGAAGTTTGTCTGCAAATGTTGGAATATTTTGGACAGATAAACTGTTGCCATTCATACAGGGAGCTAAACTTAGCCCAATGAAAACAGAAGATTGCTTCTTTAAAAAAAGAGAAACAATGAATCATTTTATGCCTGTTTCCCGAACATACAAGTTCATAGTAACAATGGAGAAAGTAGCTGAATTTAGTTTCCTTACATACAGAATCATGGCACATCACCTCCGCTACTTCAGAGATTAAAAATCAATTACATTGTGATCTCTCTCAGTGTCACACATCCAAAGGTATGACAGAAGTCAACTTTTGCCAGCTGCTGAGTTTGCTGAAGTCTCTTGTTCTATTTGGTCATTTTCCCAACCCCCCCACACTGATGTCTAATTGCACAGAGTGCCTATTTTCTCAATGCTAGTCCTCAACAGGACATCGCACATTAGAATATTGAAATCAGGATGTAAAATGAGCATTTCTACACACAGTATCATGAACATCCAAGTATAGGACTTGGTTGCTCTACTGAGGCATTCACGTTTGAAAACTGTACGTTAACACTAGAACAAATACCTGTATAGAGTACCATGGAATTAAAACAGTTAATGAAACTATAACTTAACCTTACATTTACACATGACAATATTTCAATATTTATTATTTCCAACCCTAAAATTATTTGCCTTTATTTCTTTTTCTTATTGTTTTTATTACAAAAGGACCTAGAGACACAAGGAGTGAGGCTCACTGCCCAAATTCAAATTTGAGCTCTTTGGGGCAAGGATTATACTAATTTGACGACAGAATGCAGTCATGAATATAACAAGGAATAGGGAAGAGATGTAGGAGAAAACGGTCACAAGCATGTGCATTAACATAGGCCAGTGACATGTGAAACTACATAGTTTCTACTTTTTCAATTTTAAGATAATTATCAGATGAATGAGATAAACATGCAAGTCACTAATAACCAATTTAATTTTAAAATAGCCAATGGGAGGAGTAAAGGGTTTCCACAAGAAAGCATGAGTAAAACTCTTAAGTGCAAAACAGCAGCCTCTAGAAAGCTGAAGTCTTGGATAAATTTCTGTGCTTGAAATAATAATCTATTCAAGAAATATTTTCACCCAAGTATTTTACCCATGTGTTGTAAGTAAGTGTGTCAACAGTGCTTTAGGTTGGTGTGAATTAAGTGTTTCTCAAATATCTATTTAATAACAAAGCCGTCTATATTAAGAAACACCATGTGTGATCTCATTCCCAGATGGTTCTAAGCCCTTAAAACCATGCCAGCTTTCTAATAGGATTTAACTTCAGCTATTTGGCCTCGGTTAGACTATAGAAACAAAACAATGACACATGGACTAAAAACAGAAGAAAAACAAAGAAGTTTTAACATGTCACCTTTGCCTCGACTCCAGGTTTTAGTGGATCAATATAGGCCAATATGTATTCCAAACTTAAGAATCTGGTTGACCTTAATGGTATATTAAAAAAAAAAAAAAAAAAAACAGAAAGGAACAGTTCCTCATTCCCATTCTGGATTTTGACAGGCAACTTACACTGCCCTATGAATGCAATTGTCAGCTGCTCTTTGGTTTATGTCTAACCATAAGCAGCAATAGTTATGGATCACAGCCCCAGGTTAAGGTTGCTGGTCTGTATTTCTTGAACACCAATCATTGGTGCTTTGCATTACACTGAAAAGGAGGTGAATGACAAGAAATATGTAGTTGTATTAAATGTACTCTACTCAGCTCAGTTCAGAAGAGTAACAATCACATTAAAATTAGTGTGAACACATTTTAACAGCCCAGCAGGCATAAAGTCCAATGTAGAGCAAGCTATTCGAAGCTATCTTCATCACTGCATGTTTGTAGAAAGTGTAAAAAGGCAATTACATCTGAAGCACAGAGGTTGAACTGTCTTCTCTGGGTATCCTCCAACAAAATATTTAAACAAATTAACTAGAAAAAATGTGCAAAATGAAACTATTACATTTCTTCTCTCTACAGAGCATGTTCGATAAAACCACAACATTCCAATCAGAACCGTTAGAATGAGCGGTGCATGACATGTGAGGAACCCATTACACTTTCAATGGAAACAGCTATTATATTTACACTGTCATTATCCACAATAAATACTGCACTGATGCATCCACTAACAGTCTAGTTATTCACTGTCCAAATGAGAGAGATATGAAGCAAAAAAGCAGAATAAAGCTTGTAAATATGATTATTAAAATCCTTTCAGTTTTTTAATGTTTCAGAGCGTAGCAATAACAAATAAAGTTTTTTTTTTAATTTTTTAAATGGGCTTTGATCCTGGACTGCTCTAATTTACAGCAACTTCTCACAGGTGCCTCCAGGCCACTCTGTGACCTACTGCATACTTCTATGTCTCAGGAAATTTCTTGCAGGGAAGCGAAAAAGTTTTCCCAGGTTCTGGCTCCACTGCCATCTTTTTATCTTTACAGAGTTTCTTGGCTTTCATTGCATACACCCCAGGCTAAAGTCCAGGTTTTTAAAAAGGTAAAATTTAAAAGCAAAAAAATAGTGCTAAACTGACAATTCTGAAACTTAAAAGAAAAAAAACAGTTTAAAAAATATGCAACTGCACTATTATCCACAACATGGTATGGTCCTCTATAAATTCAGAAATGGAATAAATACCTTTAGAACTGCACACTATGTATCGGCTTTTGAATTTAAGAATAACATATTACATTTCGGAACAGAAAATGTGTGTTCTTTCTTTGAATTTACAAACAGAATGAACAAGGCAAAAATGTTTGTTGCTATAATTCATGGGAACAATTGTAGCTGCTAGTTGTAGATACGAAACTGGGGACTACCCATACAATAAACTAGGGTTGCCAGATGGTTTCAACAAAAATACGGGACACACTTGACATTATATCACAATCTACATGACATCTTATTTAGAAAATACCAGACATTTATATTTTCTCAATTTGTTTCCCAAACAGGAAGCTCAAAAACTGGACTGTCTGGTTCAAAACCGGACACCTGGCAACCCTACAATAAACCTTACATCCAAACAGGTCCAGTATCTTTGCTTCTATTTTGGTGGATATCACTCAACTACCCCTCAGTCCCTTGCATTCACAGCTGACGCCATCAGGGGCCCTGGCAGACCAGCTGCGAGTAAAGGTGCTCACACCCACTGGCTGGAACATGGTATTTCTTTTCTGCTCTTTTTAAAGGGGTGGAGGGCAAAAAGAAGGAGTCAGCCACAGTGATCAGACATGGTCCTCACTGCCTCATTAGCAGGCCAGGTCACTTTGAAAGGAACAGCTGAAGTCAGGACCAATGTTCCCTCTAACGTGTGCGCCTGCGCACAGAAAGTTCTCTGCCTGCCCACCCCCTTTGCAGGGCTGTGCAGCAGCACTCACCTTTTCTGCTGGAAGGTGAGTGGCGCGGCAGGCGGCTGCTCCAGCAGGCGGGATTGGCTGACACCTTGTGGTGGGGAGGGGGAGCCGGGGGCCTGGTCTAGAGGCTGGGGCCTGTGCTGAGGTCACGTAGTGAGGGCCAGGTGAGGGGGGCTGGGGCCTGCTCTGGAGGGGCCGATGCCTGCTGCGTGTGGGGGTGGGGGAGGCTGCCCTGGTGGGGAACCGGGGCCTGCTGTGTTGCAGGGGAGCCCTACCCTGGTAAGGAGCCAGTGCCTGCCCCATGGTGGGGAGCCAGGGACTGCTCCAGGGGTTGGGGTCTACTGTGGGGACATGGCCGGGGAGAAGGGGAGAGGAACAGGGCCTAAGGTTGCCAGGTGTCTGGTACTGAACCAGACAGTCTGGTATTTTCGCCTTCTGTCCGGTAAAAAAAAATTCAGAAAATACCAGACACCTAAAATGTCCGGTATTTTCTGATTGTCTCCCTGCCCGGAGGCAAAGATCCCGGGTGCTTACCGGGTTCTGCAGGGGAGCTGTATGGCCCCACACAGGAAGGCATGATGGCAGGTGGCCGCTGGCAGCCTGTTAGGGCCAAAAAGCCTCAAAACCGTTTCTTAAAGGGGCCACGCTTTTTTTTTTTTTTTTTTTTTTTAAAGCTTAACTACTCTCGGGGTCCTTTTTTTTTCCCCTCTCAACAACTTTGGACTCCCCCTTTTTCCCTCAACAGAATTTTTCCCCCTTTTTTGGGGGGTGGGGGGTGTTCAGTATTTTTGGTTAAACCATCTGGCAACCCTAGCAGGGCCTGCTCTGGCAGCTGGGCCTGCTGTGTGGCAGGGTGGGGGGTCGGGGGCCTGCCCCAGTGAGGAGCCACGGCCTGCCGCATAGCAGGGAGCCAGGGCCTGTTCCGGCACCTGCGCCTGCCGCGTGGTGAAAGGCTCGGTCTGTTCTGTCAGCTGGGCTGCTTTCCCATGGCTGGAGCCAGGCTGTGGTACAGCTGCTCCTGGGGCTGGGATCCCATGCATCTCCATCCCCCCCCACCCCCGCACCTTTTCTTCTCCCCTCAGAGCCCCCTGGTTCCCAATCCTCTCCCTCACCACTGCTCCACATTTTATTGCTCCACCAACAGCACCTCACTCTCTACAAACTCTGGGCACTGGCAGCAGCTTCCCTCTGCCCCAGGTGGGGGCTCATGTCCCCCTCCCCCCACAAGAGGTAGCCCACGGCATACCCTGCCCTGCACCACAGGCTGCCTAGGGAGCGCACGCCTCATCTTCTCCACACGAGGTGGGGGGTTACTATCTGGGAGAGTCTCAGGGAGCTGTGGCAGCCATCTAAACAAGCACACGTGCCCTCATTGCTGGCACACACGACAAAAGTCACTCCGCTCATGGATGGAAAATCTTAGAGGGAACACTGGTCAGGACGTCTCTTAGGCTGCGTGGTAATGCCTCAACCTCCACGCCCAAGTTCACAGCAATCCTTTGCAGGAATTGTTCCTGCAAGGGGGGGCGGGGGGTATGTTCCAGCAACTGCCACAGGCAGCAAGGAGAAACTGGGAGGGGAAAGATGGGTGGCACCCTTTATACTGGCATGCGATTCCAGAGGGTGCTCAAGTCAACCCAATGGATACAACTGAAAGAAAAATCTCCGGCAACTGTGTACGAGGCACATACACACCTAACGTGGACTGGACGTGAGCAAGAGACTAGAAGAAGAAAGTGTACTTTAAGATCTAACAAAACAATGGTTATTTATTAAACCAAAATCTTTTCAGTATGCAGTAAGTGTACATTTTCTGTGCTCTGGGATTGTTTTCCCACCACTCTGGTAGATAAGCACACTAAGGACCCTATCCTTCAAGATGTGGGAATTGAGGGTACTCAGCATCTGGCGTAGCAAAGGAAGACAGATGTGTAGAACAAGAAAGCTTAACAGGCATTTCTTCCATTTTTAGAATTCAGCTGTTCGTGCATGCAAGGCAGACCAATTCCTACTGACACCTTATTGCCCATAAGCAACATCTATCATTGCGCTACCTCCAATTTCTTTTCCCTAAAACTCACATCCGTTATGAGCCAGTGACCCTTGCTTAACTACCTCCTGACTGTCAGAACTGACCTTCAATCAAGTTATTTTTTCTTACAGTAACATTATTTAGGGCTTACAGAAATTAAATTCAATATTTAGGTGATTCTGTAACAATCCAGCTCAACTAAAAAACAAAAACAAGCAAGCACCACATTTCAGCTTCACAGCTTTGTTTTCTAATGCACAGTTTCAATAAAGTAGCATAAATGAGTGACTTAATGAAGAGTTACAAATTTTAAATTCCAAACTTACAGGCTACTGCCTCACAGGCTGAAGATGTGGTTCATTAGAGTGAGGAGCAAAAGATGAACATACGCTTGAAATTTAATGTTGTTCAATTCAGACAATCCTAAGACTCAGCTTCCAATATAGAAAAAAGGGATATGCATATCTATATTTCACAGCAGTCCATGAGATGTATCTGGGGAATAAAGACACGTGGACTACCTGAAGTAAGAGGATTTATCTTAACCAAAAAATCCTAGTTAAACCACAAAATTGCAAAAGGTGACAAAGTTTTGACAGAAGAAACCCATGATTTACTTTCTTGAAGAAGGCATGCCAAAGATTAGTTTAAATGAAATTATTTGCTTTTAATGTAGGTTTATTCTTTCCCTATAAAAAAAGGAATAAAATCTTTATGTGGCACAAAAATTAAGCTCCCTGGAAAGAGCAAGAACATCATACCCAAACCACTCTGGGTTTCCAGAGGGCATTGTGAAAACATTTTGTATCCTGGGTATGAGCATGCAAAATGGCCGCACCTATTGCCCAGAAGAAAAACAGGATGCTCTGCATGCCTGATGAATGGCAAGAACCTGAATGTCCTTCCACCTCAGAGGTGTTTCATAGTACAGTGAGTTTCTTTCTTCCAGGATGAGAGATTCAGGTGTGCCTGTAAGTTCAAGCTGTTTTCCCTGCAATTTGCTAGTGCCATTTCTAGCACACTTCCTTGTCTTTATCCTGTATATCATTTGAGTATAAACAACATTCAAAAAGAGACTATTCTAGTTATGAATCAAGAGGGGAAAACAGGTAAACTATGTTTTAAGACTATTGTAGCTGCAAGTAATTTCCCGAATTTGCCTAGAATATTCACCTGTGATGAAACAAATAACTCAGATCTGGGTCATTCTAAAGAGTGATATTATTGGATTGTCACACAGTTAACACACTAAGATACAGGTCTAAGCTTATTAGAGATTAAACAGAAAGGGGAGAATCTGTCAGAAGCACAGAAGATACAGCTGAAGAAAGGTGTACTTTTCTTACAGGTGTAAGTATAGTGGTGTACTGAGAAGAGGGTCTCAAAGTTACTTGTGAGGAGTGGAGTACAGTAATTCCTCATTTAACACTATAGATATGTTTCAGAAAATGATCATGTTAAGTGAAAACGTGTTATGCGGGGTCAATTTTCCCATTGAAAATAATGGAAAAGGTGGGGGGTTGCGTTTCAAGCGGTGGTGTCTGTTGGGACTGGGACATAAGGTTGGGGGAGAAAGGGGACTGTGTTACAGCAGGGAGGGGAGGTGTTTGGCTCTGGGGAAGGGAAGGGGAGGAGAGGGAAGGGGGACTGGGTTGGGAGTATGCCCCTGTGACGGGTCTGCGGGGACCCGCACTGCGTCCGGCGAGGGGGGGGGTCGCCGGGGAACGGTGCGGCGAGTGGCAAATCCTCCGCCGCTTTGCAGGGAGGCGGGGAAAACCCTCCGCAGCTGCCGGCAACGGGCTGGCTGGGGAAACCCAGCTGCCGGCCTGCAAGCGGGGGCGGAAGAGGGGGGGCAAGGCGTTCCGCGAGGGGGAGTCAGCGGGGAACGGTGCGGTGAGTGGCAAAAACTCCGCTGCTTCGCAGGGAAAGCCCCGCACAGCTGCCGGCGATGGGCCGGCCGGGGAAATCATGTTATTCTGGGGACAGTCATGTAATTCAAAAAATGTTCCCTAAAAAAAATCGTGCTATCGTAAAACGTGTTAAGCGGGCACGTGTTAAATGAGGAATTACTGCATTACATTTTTCTACAGAAGATATGGATTAAGGAAACATTCTTGTAGCTTCAACACCAAAAATAAATGTTTGAAAGAAGAACAAGATTAGAAGAAACGGGCTACCCTAAGAGTTTTGAGCAAGTGTAGAAAAATTGAAGAGTAAAATCAATTTATCGCATTATGTAATGTGAATGACAAGTTCTTCCTATGAAGATTTTTCCACATATATGTTGTTCCTAGCTCTTTATTAGCAATCACGCCAATACTATTTACCTAAGAAACTAAAGAGAGTACATAGATCAGTTCCTTTCTTTCAACCTACTTATTTAAAAACAAGGAAATACAAAAGGAAAACAAGGAGGCCAGTTGTCATGCACGATCTAATGGGTGGCTGGTAACACTTGACAATTACATAAAAAAAGATCAGGGAGTTAAGACAATGCCTTCATCATCTACCAAACAAAGAAGAGCAACTATTGGCAGCATTGAGGAATCTACAACATTTATGTTAATTAATGGCTACTGGGTAAACTGACTGATAAGATGTAAAAATAAAGGGAACTTAAAATGGCTTGTGTTTCATTTAATAAAGCATGTTTGGCTTACTTGGTTTCTTCAAAGTTATCTTAATTGCTTGTGCCTATTTAACCTTGGAAAAGAATGATTGCCAACTCATGTTTTATCTGCATTTTTGTCAAGCAGTGCTTTGAACAGCAAGGTCATTGAAAAGATTGTTTTGAAAACTGTCATCTTTAAAAGGATTGCTAATAAAATGAATATGAAACTGCTACACTGATAACACTAGCCAGACAAGTCATTGTATTGATTAAACTTGCATACATTAAATATTTTAGAAACCAAAAAGACGACAAAGCAGAAAATAATTCTTCATTTCCTATATAACCAAGCTTTGTAGAATTCCCCATCAATTTTGCTTGTGTAAAACTGAAGAACGATTGATTACAGGACCTGTAGAGTAGACCCTTAGTTTCAAAGGCATAAGGAGTAGTTTGAGAGGGTCAGTGATTAGATCATTCCAACTTCTATGTGTATAATCTTAAAAACCAACTAAAGGTAGAGTAGATCAAGCACAGAATAATATTCCATATTGCATTTTTTTTTATCTGTGTAGTAATTTCAAGTTTGTTTGTTTGTTTAACTTAAATGCCTCCCTTGACCAATTTTTTTTAAAAATTGGGTGCCCAATTTAAAATCAGTTTTTACAATTATTGAGCACTCAGACTCTGAAAACACAGCTTCTCTTCAAGGAGTCTCAAGTTGATCACCCAAAAACTGGCACGCCAAAGTCACCAGTAACGTCTGAGGATGCAGAGTCCTTGGCCATTAATTCTGTTTCATGTCCACTATTTATATTGTGCAACTTGCAGTACATCACTGTATTGTCTTTTGCAACTGAAAATAATGAACACAATAAAAGATTTTGTACGACACGTACAGTCTCTGAATATCAGTGTCTCCTAAATAACTGTCAGATGGATAAAGAACTTTACGTCTTGGTTCTCCAAATATAAAACATTATAATAAGACCTACTGTACAATCATTCAAATCAACAGGAATCTTTAATGGGTGCTGAATCAGGCCTTCTAGGAGTTGGCTCTACCAAATTAACAGTGTTGTTCATGATGAAACAGACAGGAAGTTATTTTTTATATACAAAGAAAATGCAATATAGTACAATCCTTGAATGAAAATACAAATGCAAAATTTCTGGACAAAGCAACTATGCAACTTGCTGTATACTGTTGAGGTTGTTGTTTTTAAGTATAGTCCATAAATTTGTGGTGATTCTAGCCTTATATGCTGAGATACATATCTATTACACAGTGTGATTTAATACAATAAGATTGGTAGCATAGGTCAAATACTATGCATTTTTTTTTTCAAGTATGGGACACATACCTGGGATGAGCTTCTCCCTCTCCCCTTCCCCCCTCCGTACCAGATGCTATACAAATATAA
Source organism: Rafetus swinhoei (assembly GCA_019425775.1). Lineage (NCBI taxonomy): Eukaryota > Metazoa > Chordata > Testudines > Trionychidae > Rafetus > Rafetus swinhoei. Next base: position 7,709,136 of record CM033445.1, on the reverse strand, counting down.
AATAAATGGTTGTACCTGCCAAAAGAGCTTTTGATATCAAAGTCTCAAAGAGGATGTCAGAAAGCGTGTGCTCTCAGTTCATTATATTAGATACTTAGCTAAATTACTGAGGCCCACCTAAGAAATACATGTCAGTACATTTAAACTATAGTAAGGATAAAAAAAAGTAGACATTGTTCTAGCTAAATTACTGAGGCCCACCTAAGAAATACATGTCAGTACATTTAAACTATAGTAAGGATAAAAAAAAAGTAGACATTGTTCTAGTTTATAGCTCTAAATTCTTTTGTCTTAATGCTTTTTATTTCTTTGGATAACTTTAAAGATGAATACTTTGTAGATGTTTAAAAATCTTTAAAAACCCAAGTGACTTTTTAACAGCAATTCAACAACTACGATCAGAGCCAAGTCAAAAATGTCAATTGACTATCAAATTGTAACCTTCATAGAGTATAAACTACTCAGTCACAGCTGATAAACTTAAGTCAAAACCCTTGACACCCTTTATTATTCAAAATATAAAATTTCTTGAACTTACAGTAACAATACTATTGTTTCTTTACAATACATATAATCAGAAGATTAGCAGAATATTTTCTGCAGAAATGTGGTACCTGTAGAGTTGTCAATCTACTATACACAGTGAAATAGTTAGAAACTGTATGCACATTAATGCACAGAAAAATGTTAAGATCATATTCATACAGTATTGTATTTGCTTCTTAAATATTGTCTACAATTACACTAATTAGTCAGGGTTATAAATATTTCAACACATGCACTAAAAAACAAATTAATTTTTACCCACCTAAAGGAACAATATTCTCTGGTTCACAACAAAAGCAGCATACCATATTCCCAACATTTTAACTAATGCTTGTCTTGTGTTACTGTTTACCATAATACTCTCCAAGTAAAATCCAGCTCCCATCCACCTACACAGCTCTTCATCTCCAAATAGCTTGGCTGCTACCTAAACAGCAGGTGACTGAACAAAAGTATTTTTGCACAAACACAGTTGTTTGTCACTTTCAAATTAAGATAAGATTCTAGGGCTTCCAACAGAGAGAGCAGCTTAAAGTGACATACAATGACCCAGCAACTAAGAGGATAATGAGGTGGTGAGGTGAAGATTAAACCACACTAGGGGGTTTTCATATTGGCCTAAAGCTTGCTTAAATATCCTTTCCTTTCTATTATCGAGCAAAATAAGATGTAGATGGGAAGTTCTGTTTTCTTTTGGCTGTTCTGTTGTGCCGGTTACCTTCATATCTAAGCACCTAGGTTGTAGATGCAAGTACCTATCAATGGTAAGAGGAATGTAAATCCTCTAACTTCACAACAAACATGTCTTGACTAAAAACTGAAGGCATATGGCAAAATTCAGAACACTGGTTCACACCATAGTAGGATTGTTTTCACATTTACTGTGTAACCCGCCCAGAGCTAAATATACATTTCAAGGGAAACTTCATCATTTATAACCAGCATCCACTTGAGTATCATACAGAGATACTGATGTTACCAGTGGGGTTATAATAGTCAGAGAATAATGTATATAAGTCTGTTCCAGACAGTCTTTAACTGAGGGTGAAGATGATGGATCATCTCATTTTCCTTTCCTGTTATATCTTTGCATAAACATTTCTAGGATTTTCAACCCACTCTCTCCAGAAACAGTTCCCTTCCCCAAACATTGTTTCAAATGCATGCTCTCTTATCTCCCGTTTATCAGTCATAGGTTATCTTTGGGGTTCAACTAAGGGCTTCTTTTGTATATGAGCTAAATTTTTGGGTAGACAAGCTATTGCCGAGACATTTTGCAGGGCCAAGCGAGGATCTCAGTAATTATTCACTTTCAACATCAGACTCACCTGCTCTTATTCGTTCAGCTATCACATGGAGCACCACATATTCAAGTGTATTGCTGCAGAGATGGGATTATTCATGGGTTTAAATTTAGGCATGTGCGTAAGTACATTACTGAACCGAAGACAATGTAACTGGCTGACTAGATTATCTCAGAATTTTTTTCCTGCTCCTGAGTCAATATATTTACTTATATTTATTCCAAACATGTTCAAGTTTTATGAATCATGTATGGTAAACCCTAATTAAACAAACAAAAGCCACAACTTACATTTATAGTGCCATCCTGAAAATCCCCAAATTGACTTAAAATTATGTTAAATGCATTTACAGAACTAACTCGTCTACTAAGGAATAACAATCACTGCCATTGTGCAATGCCACAGTAAATCACAAGCAACTAGCACACCTAGGTGCTACAAAAAATAGAAAAGGGACAAGTATAGGAGGAAGAGTAGGAAACAATTTCAGTGTAACTAGAGGAACAATTTTAGGCAGTCCTAATCCTTGTACAAACACGGAGCACTAAAACAGTGGAGTGACAGGCAAAAGTGGCATTGAATAGCAAATGTTACATTAACGACCAGTATGTAAGGATTTAGAACTCTATACTGAGAACAGCTAATCAAAAATTTGCCTTGAAGCGGCCTATGCTTGTGAAGCAAGAGGATCTCTGTTCTAACACTGCTGCCCTAGTAAGACCCTGCAAGTTTTGCTACCAAACCCCAGAAAGTGTTCACACTGCAACACAACAAAAGTTGCAACAAGCATCCAGTTTTGGTGACAAAAAACATCCAACTCCACAAGGGACTTTTGTCTCTCCCCCTTCCTTTACTGTTAACAATCATGCAGCATATACTACAGTAGGTTTTTCATCGAGTTTATTGACATCCAGCATGTTTCCCAGAATGCCCGATTAGCCAATTTGCCCAGCGCTTTGAATTCCGCTACTCTGAAGCCACCTAACAAATGCGCCTCTCCCATCTGCAAACCCCAGGAACTTTAAAATCCATTTCCTGCTGGCTGCCTTATTGTGTAGTGGCCCTCATGGCGTTCTCGGGGAAACGTGTGGCTATCGCTCCAAACGCTCTCCTGCTTGGAGCAACGCAGAGCCATTGGATCTTAGCAGTGTGTGGGGTGACGAATTGGTGCAATCACAGCTGCAAGTGACCCGTAGGAACTGGGACTCGTACAGTCATATTTCTCAAGCCCTGTGTGAAAAGGGGTATGAGCGAGACACCTTACAGTGCAGAGCCAAGATAAAGGAACTCTGGTAGGCGTACTAGAAGGCGGCGGCAGCAAAAGGCTGGTCTGTTGCTGCATGCAAAACATGCTTGCAGTTCTTTTATAAAGAACTGGAGGCAATCCTGGGTGGGAACCCCACATGTCAATCAGGTGTCCTTGCACCGCAGGTCAGGGCCAGCTCCAGAAAGGTTGCTTTACGCATCTGAAAGTTCTGTAGCCACAGGTCTTCATCCTACACCTGTATGACAATGCGATCCCACTCCTCAGTGCTGGTTTTCCTAGCCCAAAAGCAATGCTCTATAGTGCACATCTGCTCTGTGACAGTCCAATCCAATGCTGTCCCTGCAACTCACATGGTCATCTGCATCAGAGTCTTCGTCCTCTGCTATTAAGTGCATAAATGTTCTGATGCAATGCACAATGTCCTAACCACATTGAATACAACATGGAAGAGAAGTCTGGGATCGATAATTTCTCATAGCAGATGGACTGTCACTCAAGTGATGTGAAAGTAAGCTAGAAACCCCAAGAGGGCTGGGAAACAAAGAGGTGGTTGATGGGATGTTTTGCAAATTCCCAAAATGCTATTGTTGGGCATTCCCACAATGCTTAGCGATTGAAGGTGATGCTAGGCACCGTGGGATACCACCCAAATTGCTTTGTTCTTTCTATCCACATGGGTGCTAATAATGTAGCCATGAAATGTTGACAAAAGGTGGCAGAAAAACAGGTTTTGGCGAGTTTTCAGCTTTGGTAACTTTTGCATGTCAACAACACTTTAATCGCCAAACCTTTCCAGAGTAGAAATGGCCAGTACTGATCAGCCTGGGTGTCACATTGTGAAGTCTTATATAGCTAAGAATGCTTATACTGAAATACTGTACTTGGTTCCTAGAAACTTCATTTGTAATGATGAATTATTTGCAGTGCTTTGAAGGATATTTCATTCTCTTCCCACTGAGCATTTGGACAGCATTATAAACGCTGCATTTTACTCTGTTTTGGAGTGCAGAATAAGTATTATATACTTCCTCATTCTTAACGCTGCTTTGTAGACTATGGAATACAAATATTCTTTTAAATATAAAACCATGCAGTATTAAAGAGAGAGATGCAATAATGTTAAACAAAGAAATGCCAGTTGAGAGCCCTGTTAACCCTGCTGTTAAACGCCACTCTTGATTTATGGTGTCACTAGAACTCCCTGACAGGATTACAGTCTTGTGTATATGCTTATTAGCCTTACATTCAGTATTCAGGAAAGTCATGAGGTATGTAATATCCAATCTTATACTGCACAACTGAGATGCATTTAATGTTTGTACTGCCAGCTGGGTACTCGGTAGGAGGAGAGTGTAATATTCCTCAAACCACTGTAAGTCAAATAATATTTCTCTCTCACACACTAATATACTAGGCTAAAAGTTTCTCTCCTTCTCATCCCAAAACATTTTTTAAACACTTCAAAATTAAACCACGAAATTATTCTTCTAGCTTTTAACTGAAATAACTACCCTTGCAGAATATTTATGATTTAGGTGAAATGGAACAAAATTTGATTAAAAATGGCAAGTGTGTGCAACTTACTGTGACTTCAAAATTTCATTTATAATTGTGCCGAGGAATGTAATTAAACTCATCTGCATTCAAACAAATGTTATTTACAAGTGAAAAATTATAATTCTTTTTATGTTTCCTTGATATCGCAGCTCATTAAACAAATCTAAATGGATTCACTGATGCTTTACAACAAACGTTTGCTGTGTGTTTCTAAATCAACGTTAATAACTTCCACTATTTTTATCACAGCAATTTTTCAGGTCTGTGCCACATGATTCTAGACGTTTAATGGAAAATAAGAAGGGAGAAGGGCTGGAGTCTGTTTAAGCTAAGCACCTACAGCCTGATGTCAGCATCCAAGAAATAGACTAGTTAACCTTTATTAGAAAGATTCACTGAATACACTAGAACAGAATTTAAAATAAGCAACTCTACATTATACTTGGCTAACCGTATATACTTGTGTTTTTAAAATATCCTTTCAGTGACTTGTTCTGTCAAAAGGCAAATAACCAAGCAAGAAGCACCCAAGTCAGTCTCCACTCACAGGGAAAAAACAACAAAAAAAAAAAACACACACGCTCTCACAGCAGCACATTTTATGAGCACAACTATATTAACAACACGGTTAAATAATCTCTACTAAAAACTAGGGAAGTTGAGTTGTGCTCTGTACATATCAAACTGCAAAGAATATTCATGTGCTGATATAATCATCTCCAAACTGCTCAACCCCATTTGTATTTTCATTGATGCTGAATTAGTGTTGTTTACATCATGCAATGACATTTCTTTTCGACCTCTGGGACCACTAGGGAAATCATCAATAGAATCATAGAAAAGAAATGGTGCACAACCATCAGCAGAAGGCAGAATAGTTTACCATCGTCTGGCTGTCATCAGAATGTTCCAGTCCATTTTCCACATTCCAATATTTGATGTGATATTTACAACCTTAGCACTTTATTTTCTCATTTGCTACACTCAGTAGAATAAATTCGGCCAATTATTTTACCCATATTTCAGTTTTACCCTGAAACTACAACTTACTCTTAATAATTAGTAATTATGTAGAGGTACTAGATTAAATTAAATACAGCTTAAGTTCTTTGCTACACAGCTGTGTGTTCTACAGTTTGGATCATTTTTATATGGTCAAAGCCATACACAGAGTTTTAAGCTGTATGATTCACAGCTCAGGTCCTACATATGGCTGAATATTTAGGGCTATGTCTAGACTACATCCCTCTGTCAGCAGAGGGAAGTAAATGAAGCACTTCAAGAGTGCAAGTGAAGCGAGGAATTAAATATCCCGCGCTTCATTTGCATAATCACATAATGGCACTCTTTTGAAAAAGCGCTATTTCGAAATCGAAACCACAGTCTAGAGGCGGTTGTTTCGAAAATGGGGCACTTTTTTGAAAGATCCTGTAAACCTCATTTTAAGACTGCAGTTTCAATTTTTAGACTGCAGTTTAGTCTAGACTGCGGTTTCCATTTCAAAATAGCACTTTTTCGAAAGAGCGCCATTACGTGATTATGCAAATGAAGCACGGGATATTTAAATCCCCGCTTCACTTACATCCCTCTGCTGACAGAGGGATGTAGTCTAGATGTAGCCTAGGAGCACATCACCTATTATACTTTTTATACAATTTTTGCTGTTTCTTTTAATCCTAACTAGGGGTGTAAAATTTCATTTAAAAAAGAGAAATTCAATCAGTTACACAGTTAAACTCTTTGCAGGATTGCAGTGGCTGGGAGTTCAAGCAGCAAGTAGGGATGGAAGCGACTAGTTGAGTAGTCGACTAGTCGCTTCCCCCCACTTACTGCTTCTACGAGAGGCAGCAAGGGGCGGGAAGCACGAACCAGTGCGGGGGGGAGCCGGCTTAAGAGCTGGTCCCCCCAGCACCATCTCCGCCTCTGTACTTTTTAAAGGCTCTTACTACACCTAAAAGGCAGAGGTGCAGCAGGGTTAGCTCCTGCGGCCAGGAGCTGACCCCGCTGTGGCTCTGCAGTTTTCCCCCTTATCGACTAATCGAGTAGTCAATGAAAATTCCATCAACTACTCAATTAGCTGATGAAACGAAATGTAACATCCCTAATGGCAAGGATAACCAATAAGCTAATGCATATCGGTTAACCAGTTAACCAATTGAACTCTTACATCCCTAATCCTAACAATGGAAATACGATTTCTCATCAGGTTGTATTGCTGGCAAATGACTCAAAAATTGGAAATCAAGGATTTGACCATGCTGCTAGCTATCCAGAAATTATTAATTGAGACACAAATGGTTCAGTTTCCTGATACTGCCTGCTTCCCACTGAAACACTAGGTAAAGGTTTAAATTTCACAATAAATATCTGATGATGCTTTAAAATGTTGCTTCTCTTACCAGCGGAACTTTTAGCGACAGCTAACAGCATAAACTGTTATGGTGTAGTCAACAGAGCCTGAAAGTTCCTAAACAAAACTGAAGTCAAGGCTCTAGCTTCTCCCAGGACATATGCTGCAATGCTTGTCTGTTAATATAAAAAACCTTTGGCAGTGAAACGAACATTAAAATTTTATCAGTATTAACTCTTCTGTTTTTAAGACGCAGAGAAGAAGTCGACTTCAAGGTTAACACTTTCAGTCAAGAAAGCAAAATCATTTAAGCTAACAGACAAATGTCAATGCTTTTGGAGAAGGAGGCTGGGGTGGAGGGAGGGATCGTGACTATCTACAAAGATGCAACTGGTAAATCGGAATGGAGATTGTGCAGCTGAACACCTGAGACATCTGAGAAGTATAACTTGAAGGTGAAGGGGACAAGAGCCAATAAATGGGAAAAATAAACTACTGCACTTCCTCTAGAAGTACAACCAACCAAACCAAATATCACATTGTTGTTTAACCTCACCCTAGTATGATAAACCTTCACAAGAAAAGCCCATAGACACAGGTACTTGTGACCCAGGGATTTGATAGAGGCCAGCAAATTAATTGTTAGAAATTGTGATTTTGATAAACAATGGCAAACATGTTGTGCACGCAGCCAAAATTAACATCAATACAACCAAGCACAAGGCGAGCTTATCTAGACAAACTTTTCAAAGAGTCAGTCAAGTTAGGCTACCTACCATATTAATTTGATTTAATCTGCTCTTTTCTCTATCTTTCCTGTTCATCTTCTTAACTGCAGTATTTGTGCATTGAACCTTTTAGGAATTTCGTAGTTATCAGAAACGTGACAGTTATTCAGTCTACAATGATAGGACATGAAGGGAGCCCCAGACCAGGAATTTGGGGGGATAGTATAGTGCCAAAGGAGAATGGGGATCTGGCAGTGGCAGTACCAAATGAGAGACTCATCAATACTAAGGCTAAGGGCAATACCTAACTCAAAAAAGGGATCCGTCGCCAAGACAATGATGGTGCTAAGAGATGCACCAACATTGAGGGGGCTAGCACTGGCCTCAGCTCCACCATGTGAGGCCCGAGCAGTGCAAGCTCCAGTGTGGACAATCCTGGTCGTTCTGTTATGCGGCCAGAAGGTGCCAAGAGCACAACAGACGATGAGGCAGAGGAAATATGGCACAAGCGAAATTCTGAAGAGTCTAGTACTGTCATTCAACACAGGTCTAATGCCACTTGGTAGGCAGCCAGGATTGAGACAGTCAGTGCTGGTACCAGTGACTATGGCACTGGACTCTATAGACGCCCTATGGCTGGAACCAACGTTCCCTGTAAGCTGTGCACTTGTGCTGCCGCTCAGGAGATATTCCAATGCCACCCACCTGATTAGCAGAGCACCCACCGCTAGGTATGTGTTTCTCCTGGTGGTGCACATTTGCACATGCCTTGGGGCACACAACATTTATTCTGCACGTGGATGGAAAGATTAGAGGGAACATTGGCTGCAACCTGAGTTGAACAGGGGAGCATTTCAGATGATCAAAGAATCAGAACACTAGAACTGGAAGGGACCTTGAGAGGTCATCAAGTCCAGTCCCCTGTCTTCATGACAGGATCAAGCACAGTCACCATCCCTGACAGATGTCTATCTAATCTGCTCTTAAATATCTTCAGTGATGGAGATTTCAAAACCTCTCCAGGCAATTTATTCCAGCATTTAACCACCCTGACAGTTAGGAAGTTTTTCCTAATGTCCAACCTTAACCTCCCTTGCTGCAGTTTAAGCCCATTCCTGCTTGTCCTATCATCAGAGGCTAAGGAGAACAATTTTTCTCCCTTCTCCTTGTAACACCCTTTTAGATACTTGAAAACCGCTATCATGTCCCCTCTCAGTCTTCTCTTTTCTAAACTAAACAAGCCCAATTCTTTCAGTCTTCCCTCATAGCTCATGTTCCCTAGACCTTTAATCATTTTTGTTGCTCTTCTCGGACCTTCTCCAATTTCTCCACATCTTTCTTTAAATGTGGTGCCCAGAACTGGACACAATACTCCAACTGAGGCCTAATCGTGCAGAGTAGAGTGGAAGAATGACTTCTCGTGTCTTGCTCACAACAGTCCTGTTAATGTACCCCTGAATCATGTTTGCTTTTTTTGCAACAGCATCACATTGACTCATATTTAGCTTGTGGTCCACTATGACCCCTAGATGCCTGTCTGCAGCACATGCTCCATTCCATATGCCAGAGAAAGTATGATGCCAATCAGCACTCCTTTCAGAAGATGAAAAGGAACCTCTCTGTACCCTAGAGTGGTCCTGACTTATTTCATGTGATCTCTTCCTCAGCGTACCAGAAGAGGGAAAAGAACCTCTCTTCCTCCTGGGGGAAATGCCCAAGTCCGAGCATGGGGTGGCCACTCCTGCCAGATCCAGAGGAGACGCCAGCCAAACAATGGCCTCGATGCTGAAGCAGGCCCCGTGATCTGCTCCAGCAGGTGCTGCTTCAGCAGGAAGTCCCTCGTCACCTGCGTTCTCTTTGTGAGCGACCAGACGACGGACTACCAGCCTCTCGTGTTCTTCACTGAGATACAAAAAGCACCTCGTGTGGAGATCACTGGTAGGGATGGCCACTCTACATGACAGACAAGCTTGAACCCTGGTGAGGGGATCACACAGGACAGCCAACTACTCAAAATCTATACTAAATAAGGAACGTAACCCAAGATGCAACTAAACACTACATACAAGGAACCATTTCTTGGGACTGAAATTGAAAGCTGTGGCTCTAGCCATGGGCAGGGAGAAGGAACCGAGGGGCTTGGAGCAGCCCCACCCTTACATACCCAGAAAAGGGGCAAGGGCCATAGGACACCAACCCCACCCCTGTAGGTACCGTCCAGAAAAGTTCTCCATCTCTCATGTACTGGGTGCACACACAGCTAAGTACAAAACACAACTGCATCCATTCAAAAAACTAATCTAGTTTGCTGTTCTAGTGATAGAGAATTCCAGACCTTTGCTGCAGGATTTAGACTGCACAGAGGTACAGTTCATGCAGCCATAAATTCTACTGAAAGAAGTTTAAGTGTCTAAGCTCACAAATCTAGTAGCAGGTATTGAATTTAAGGAAACTGGCCTTGATTTGGATTTTTAAGAGTCTGTGACTGGGTTAACCTCTCACTCACAAGTGGCCAAAAGTGGTCACCTTCCATACATCCCTAATACAATCTACCATCTCCACCAGCACATTCCACATTCATAACTTTAACAAGACCTAGTACAAATAAACCTCCTGGCTTCAGCAAGAGGCAAGGACATGTACACACAAAATAGTATTAGCAGCCTCCGTTCCATTTTATTTTTAATAGAAAATATTGATCCTGAAGAATTCAGGAAGTTACTTATGCCCTCACGTCACTATTGTACCTGAACACCTCACAAACTTTAGTGAACTCTATTAACATCCTTTGATGTAGAACAAGTATTGTACTCGGAGCACCTCCCATATGTTTTCACTTTCAGAACATTGCACCGACAAGTATCTTGGTCGGCGCAATGTTCTGCAAGTGAAAACATATGGTCAATTTCAGCGTTATGACTAGATGTTTTGTTTAGCAACAAGGGTTTCTACAGACATTGAGGGTACAGTCGATTTTTATTTAGTTCAGAAATGTGGTAGGATTCATTAGATAGGGCACTGGATTGGGAGATCTATACTGCTGACATGCTGTGTGACCTTAGCTAAGTCATTTCTCCCATATGACTGTTTTCCCTCCCACCCTGCATGTATCTTTCCTGTTCATAATGTAAACTTTTGGCAGCTTCTGGAATCCCAATCTCAGTTGATATCTCTAGTCATTAACACAGTGTAAATGTTTGTATTATATGCCAGTGTCTTGCAGTTGTATACGTTTGCAGAGAAAACATGCCATTGGATAATCATTATCAAAGCAATGAACTGTATTTTCAAGTGATGGCCAAGGCACCTAGAGCTCAGAATAGGAGCTTTTATGGGAGTTATTGAAAGCTGGAGTAAACAGACTACACATAATTTTACAGCACAGAGAGAGTTAAATGACTTGTTCAATCTCACATGAAGTCTGTGGCGGAACACCAACATGAACCAGAGGAGACAAAGTTATTACCAGCAGCTTGGCACAAGATTATCCTTCCTCTCCTAAAGGATACCCAACTCCTCTGAAACTCCTTCACACAAGGATTATTGATCTACCACTTAAATGTTGCTCCTGAGATAGCTATAATACATAACGTTTTTAAAAACAGAAGCAGAAAGTCAATTGAAACTAAAAGAAATGTCAAGAAAGATTTCAGGTAAGCATAATGTAAATTCATCAGGCCCTATTTTACATTCCATCTGAAAAACAGCACCTCAGACTCAAAACAGTCCCAGTATTACTTCAGGATAGAGTCAGAGTTCCATCTCTATTTTTTGGAGAGCATTCCTAAACGCAAGTATGGATCAGGTTTCCTTCTCTTTAGTTTAGATCTGTAACTATAAATAAAGCTAAAACTGTGTTGACTGAATCAAGAAATGCAAACATTAAGAGAGACCAGGGATGTTTATGAAACATTATTTACAGGTATTTGCTGATATTTATGATCATGGTGCACAAAAAAGGAATCAAATTAAGACTTTTAGTTAAAGCTTGTAAGAAAAAAAGAAGGTACCAAATGGAAAACACATTTCAAACAAACAGGTAGTTGACAACATCCATTAAAAAAAAAAAATCTTGTGACCTCAGTAATGTTTCCTTTAAAACAATTTTTTTTTTTTAGCATGGGAAACATTCCTCACCAGTAGAGATACTAAAATGCATTTATTCTAGTACACTTTCAGCGGTTATACATTTACACGCTGGGGGGGAGGTGGCTCTCTGGGAGTCGGCTTTTAAGCAGCTCCCTGCTCTCACGGAGCCGCTTGTATCCCCCCTCATGCTGCTGACTCTGTATCAGAGGCAGCAATGTAGAGGGAGAAGAGGGAGGGAGCCACACGTAACCATCAAGGTTAACCAATGAGCCCAAGCTCATCAGTTAACCGTTTACACATTTACGCTTTCGCATCCCTACTCACCAGTGGAACTGAATGTAGCTTAACTTAATAGAGCAGCATTGATCTGAAGAATGACCACAGAGAAAGGCAAAAGTTAAGCTTTATGAATTCAGGTTAGCAAAGGCTAGGTCGATAAGAAAGATACCCATTTACACAACAAGAAATGCCAATTACTTACAGTGTGTGACTCCGGCTAAAGTTTGATAGAAGGTAGGGGTGTCGCTATCATCGGTGAGCGTTACATACACTCCTCCAGAAAGCAGCCAACGAGAGAACGTGAAAGCTTCTTTGTTCTGCAATAACCAATTCTTAAACTTTTCATAGTTCACCTTTTCACCCTGCAATAAAAGGAAGGAAGACTGAATAAGTCATACTCCTCTTCTCCTGGAACAGTAGTAAACAGGAAATATCAAGCTTTATGAATGAGAGGGTGTTGCAACCTTCCTCTAAAACACAGGCACTGAAAAAGTGTCCATGGGACCAGATCAATTCCTTCCACCTTGCCCTGAAGTCTACCATAGACTCAGAAACGAGAGCCATTTCAGCTCTGCTATTGGCTCAGTGTGGCCTTGGCAGAGACCTTTAAACATGGTTCTCTCTGTAAAAGAAAAATAATGTTTTCCTATCATTTTCAAGATTTTTATCAACTTTAAATGTATTTTTATTGTAGCTGCTAAAACACTGAGCTCCCCAAATAATACATTCTATTAGTGCACAAATAATTCCTGCTACATCCATGCCATGAAAGTGTCTGAAGTCCCTTTATCAGCAGAAACCTGACAAATATTAATGCGACTACTGAAGTTTATGGGTGTCACTATTACCAACACATTAGATTTAGGCAACATCTACTGATTCCAAAATATTTTGAAATATATGTACAAATCAATGTACACATCACACCCAATGAAGATCTCATCCATCACTGAAGTGCAATTACTTCCAGAGTATAACACAGCAGCGAGGTAACATACAGTATAAACTCGACAGTGTACAGGGAACAAAAATGTAGAAAAAATACTGTCACTGAAACTACAGAGAAGAATGAGGTAGGCAAAATGTCACTATCCACGCTGGAATCTGGTTAGGTCCCTTAGATTGATGCCCTAATTTGCAGTTCCTTGGAATCTTAATGACGACAAGCAGTCCAGATTTTTGGGTTCTTTAAAGGCTAAACAAATGGTCACTGACAACATAACTGAATGGTGTCTTCCCTATTATCATAGTCAATTATTTTAAACTAGTTCATTACTAAAAATAGTTTATACAATAAATAGCGAGAAAGGAGATTTAGCTGTAAACAGTGTCTCTGAGCTGCACGCTATGGCCTGGTCTACACTACATAGGAAGGTCGAAGTAAGATACGCAACTTCAGCTACATAAATTACGTAGCTGGAGTCGATGCATCTTAAATCCCCATCCACGCAGCAGGAGGCTGATGGGAGCAACCACTCCCATTGGCTTCACTTGTGCCTTGTGAGAAGGAGGGGTATCAGCACCAAAAGGGGCGCCTTTCGAGTTTGAACTAGCACGTCCATACTACACCCACTAAATCAAACACCGGAAGATCGAGGAGTTTGACAGAGAGAGTCTTAATATGGTTAGGAAGACCAACAACACCTGTGCCAGCACTGCTTCTGTCTCCTCCACCTGCGCCTGTAGCCAGACAGAACATGTACCCGCATCCTGGTGTGGTTTTGCAGGGACTGTGGCTTGCAATTCGCACTCTCTGAAAAACCATGTGGGGAGACCATCCAATGTGAAAGGTGCCTGCTGGTGGAATCTCTCAGGAAGCAGATGGGAGAGCTACAGGAGGAGGTGGCTAGGCTGAGGAGCATCCGAATCCCGAAGGAATTCCTTGAGAGTATTCATGTGGAGACCACTGAGGCTGAGGAAGCTATCCCACTACAAAAGACTGATGACACACCACTGGTGGAGGATGACATGGCTCTGACTCGGGGGGACCCTGGCAGCTGGTCACTTCTGGTGATAGTGAAGAGCCAGCATGGATGTGTAAGGAATAAATCACGTCAAACCAATTTGATAGCTTTCTTTGATAGGATAGCAAGCCTTGTAGATAAGGGAGAAGCAGTGCATGCAGTATACCTAGATTTTAGTAAGGCATTCAACATGGTCTTGTATGACCTTCTTATCAATAAGCTTGGGAAATACAACTGAGATGGGGCTACTATACGGTGGGTACATAACTGGCTGGATAACCAGTCTCAGAGAGTAGTTATTAACAGTTCACAATCCTGCTGGAAGGACATAACAAGCGGGGTTCCACAGGGGTCTGTTTTGGGACCGGTTCCTGTTCAATATCTTCATCAACAATTTAGATGATGGCATAGAGTATGATTATTAAGTTTGCAGATGATACCAAGCTGGAAGGGGTTGCAAGCGCTTTGGAGCATATAGTCAAAATTCAAAATGATCTGAACAAACTAGAGAAATGGTCTGAGATAAATAGGATGAAGTTTAATAAGGACAAATGCAAAATACTCCACTTAGGAAGGAACAATCAGTTTCACACATACAGAATGGGAAGCCACTGTCTAGGAAGGAGTACTGCAGACAGGGATTTACGGGTCATAGTGGACCACAAGTTAAATATGAGTCAACATATTTTGAGCTGTGAGACAGCTGCCAAAAAAGCCAACATGATTCTGGGATGCATTAACAGGAGTGTTGTGAGCAAGACACAAGAAGTCATTGTTCCACTCTACTCTGCGCTGATTAGGCCTCAATTGGAGTACTGTGTCCAGTTCTAGGCACCACATTTCAAGAAAGATGTGGAGAAATCGGAGAAGGTGCAGAAAAGAGCAACAAAAATGATTAAAGGTCTAGAAAACATGAACTATGAGGGAAGACTGAAAGAATTGGGCTTGTTTAGTTTAGAAAAGAGAAGACTGAAAGGGGACATGATTGCAGTTTTCAAGTATCTAAAAGGGTATTACAAGGAGAAGGGAGAAAAATTGTTCTCCTTGGCCTCTGACGACAGGACAAGAAGCAATGGGCTTAAATTGCAGAAAGGGAGGTTTAGGTTGGACATTAGGAAAAACTTCCTACCTGTCAGGGTGGTTAAACACTGGAATAAATTTCCTAGGGAAGTTGTAGACTCTCCATCACTGGAGATATTTGAGAGCAGGTTGGATAGACATCTATCAGGGATGATCTAAACAGTGCTGGTCCTGCGGTGAGGGCAGGGGACTGGATTCAATGTCCTCTCAAGCTCCCTTCCAGTTCTAGTTTTCTATGATTCTATGACCACAGCAGAGTTGATCGTCTGTGTAGTGTAAACGTACCCTATCTATAATTTTTTTTGAAGCAAGTAACTTTTGCGTCTATCGTGATTCTTACTAAACTTCACAGCATATGAATTCTCAACTAGCTGCTGCTTAAAGCACATCTGTTCATCACAGACTGCCACTCATACACTTGGGGTGTCTATCAACAAACTCTCATCTGTTGATCCAAGCCCTTTATGGGTACATACTTTATTTTTACGTCTATTTACACTGGCCCAAAAAAAAAAAAAAAAAGCCATGAGGATCTGCCAAGGAGGGCAATGTTTCAAGGTTAGTTTTAGGATTTTTTAGACTGAGCGTTAAGGGCAGAACGGACATCTTCTACTCCAACCTCCTGCACATGACAGGACATTAAATTTCAGTTACCCCTATATAAAACTCAACATTTTTTGTTTAACTGCTGAAGCACATCTTCCAGAAAGCCATCCAGTCTTGATCTGAAGACATCAAGGAATGGCAAATTTACCACTTTCTTTGGTGGTTTGTTCCAATGGTTAATCACCTTCATAGTTAAAATGTGTGCCTAATTTCTGTTCTATGTTTCTTTGGTTTTAAATTTCCAGACACTGGTTCTTGTTCTTTCTCTGATAGATTACAGCGTCCTTTTTGAAATCTGGTATTTTCTCCCCATCAAGGTAATAAAAGGCAATCAAGACATCTCTCAATCTGTTCTGATGAACTAATTAGATAGAAATCTGAGCCTTTTCATGTAAGACATTGTCCCGAGCCCTCTCATCATTTCTGGGAGCCTTTTCTACACCCTTCCTGTATTACATATACAGCACAAAGTGAAATAAGCTAAACCCAATTAAGGTAATTTAATGCTAAATAAGGATTTTCATTCAAGCAAGGGGTTTAATGCAGTTTAACCCACTTTCAACTCACACCTTTAATTAATTTGGTTTAATTTTCCTGCCAGTCCCCATAGGGACACGTGTGGTATGTCAAACAAACTGAATCAATGTGACCAAGGAACTGAAAATAAATTTATAGGAGAGTGAAATATCCCTTGAAGAATACCTGCATGTTTTTAAAATAAATACTTTACTTTACATGCTATACCATAATTTCAATACAGAACTGTGCAAAAAACATTCACATTTTCATGTATTGTGTAGTCAGCGGTAGTAAGAAATATTTCAGCTGCATTACATGTATTTCCAGAGTTATGATCATAGACTAGTAAAACAGAGTCTTGTCACCTCAATTTCTCCTTTACGTGAAAATGGTTAATTTCCCACTGCGCCTAGCTAAAATGCACAAATTAAAGCAGAATGCAGCAGAAATGAAACAATATTGTATTCTAAAATTAAATATGCCCACTTGAGAAATATTGAGTTAGTGTTGAACACAATTCACTGGATGCAAGACCATAGTGTGCAAGAGTTACACCCTGTGCAATCTTAATGATGTCAGTAGAATTATATTTTATAGCTTCCCCTCTCAAACATTTTCACAACAGAGTAAATGGAAAAAAGCCTGTAAATCAAACTAATAAAATGTTGATACAGTGCACGTTTTTAAATGGTACTTCTACATTTGAAACCATAAATCCTGAGTTCTCATTTCAATGTTTTTCAATTTACAATAAATCATATACAGCAGTTAGCTTCTGAAGCTACCTACAACTATTTTTAGCATAACAGGATCCTTCAATTTTCAAGAGATTTTATTATATTCACATTACAGTATTCACTGATTGGCATCTAGAAGGATTCAGTCTTTCACTTTTTGGCATCAGGTGGCCAAGTTTTTCCTCACCCCTGCTAACAAAGGCAGCCACAACAGACAACACAGATATAGCACAATAGATTATTTCTCCATGAAGTTAATTTTAATGGGTTTGTCATGGCCAAACCCTTGTGCATTATGTCAAAATTTTATCCCTATAAATCTGTACCTTACCTGTAAATTTATATGAACATCATATTTAAGCCCGTAACATGAACATTATGAACACAATGTTTTCTTCAAAAGTAATTAAAATGGTTAGGGATGTGAATGAGTAGTTGAGTAGACAATTAACCAATAAGCCTTATCAGTTAATCTGGTCCAGTGTTTCTCAATCAGTGGCACGAGTACCCTTAGGGGTAATCATCTGGGGGGTACGTCAACACAACTGAAATTTGGAGAAAACTGAATTTTTGTTTTAAGTTTTACAGCACTTTATTATTTTTGTACTTTTTACACCCAAAAATTTCATCGCCCACCTGGCTATGACTAAGTTGTTTAAACAAATGTGTTGCAATGGTAGAAAAAAATTGTATGTGTCTGAAAACTGTAGGTACTAGGGGTACTTATAATTTTTTTTAAAGGGGTACTTTATTAAAAAAAGTTGAGAAACACTGATCTAGTCGACTGCTAACATTTCACACGCATCCACCCACCCACCCACCCAATGCCTCTGTATCAGAGGCAACAGCACAGGGGAGCAAGGGAAGCTGCCATGGAGGGGATGGGAGAGAGGGCCGAGCTCCCCCCCTTCCTATCCCTCCCCCCCCAGAAGGCACAATTTAAGATGTAAACACAATACTCTTTGGAAAGTGCACATACTGTAACATAGCTTTGTTGAAAACACAACGTAATTAACTGCCCAAGTGGATATTTAGAATAAATATATGAATACGACTTAGTTCAGAACATAGTTCCACCTAAGCCGTGTGGCTGCAGAAGAAGAGATGTCCAACAGAGAGCAGACGCGGCGGCTGGTGGAGGGGAGCCCCTGCCTGTTGGCCCCAAACCACTGCCCCTCCTCAAGCCCTCCATCCCTGAGAACCTTCCTGCACTCTAAAGCCTATACCACCAGGCCAGAGCTTGTACCCCCTCCTGCACGCCAAACTGCACCCCAATCCGCTCCCCCCAAACCTGGAACTCCCCCACAGCACCCTAAACATGCCCAGTCCCACCCCAGAACTTGAACCAGCAGCCAGAGCCCTTGCACTCTAACCCTCTGTCCCAGCCCTGAACCCCTCAACCCGAGCTCCACTCTAAAGCCTGCAACCCCAGCCAGAACCATCACACTCCTACTTCCTAATCCTGGAAAACTGTATTGAGCCAGACAGATTCTTCTCCGGGAAGCATTTTCATCAAGTATCCTAGACAACTTTAAATTAATTTCTTCATATACTTCATCATACTTTACAGACAGACAATTTATAAGTGGTGAATACCAAACTGGTCTTCACCGTCTACATCTGTGTGGCTTCTGCCAAGAATGAAAAGCTTATGAATTAAGTATAAAGTCAACACAATATCATTGCCAGCTCAGTTGAGGCACACTCAGTCACAACCAGTTTCCTTCTAGGACTCCAAAAGCATTCTCTTTAATAAAGTCAGACAGCCGTAAGACAGTCTTCTCTCATCGGGGCAAAATACAAATCACTTCAGTGAAATGTGACAAGTTGACTAAGCTTCACTATTCTGAAGTGATCTGATAGTGAACAGATGATAGTAGAGCAACTAAATCAAAAAATGACAGATTAAAATTACCCAACATGGAGAAATAGAGACTAATATTTTGCTCCACAAATCCCCATTGTGTGAGAATCACCGTTGGTTTCACAAAGATTAAACCTTTCAAACCACTTAGATAGTGGTCATATGTTGTACCCACTTTCATGGTGGGTGAAATGAAGCGTAGAAAAGGTTAAAGACTTGCCTAACTAAGGTCATACTACAAATCATGAACTGGGAATGGCCACAACAGGGATAACTGCCAGCTCCCCATTTTAAGGAATATTTAAGGAGGAAGGTTATTGCAACTTTATCTTGATCTAGTAAGATGCTGGCTTTCTGGTGGAATCCAGAAGTTATGCTCTATACCAGAAACTTAAGACTGACCCAGTATTTGTTCACAGCACATGGGGCTCCCACCAACAAACAGAAAGACCCTGCGTGACACTGTAGGTACTTTATTTCCTTGTTTGAATATAGAGGGCAGGAAAAATTCATTGAATGAATGAAATTGAATGAAAAGAAGCAAAATATTAAGTGAGCAAGAGTTTAATCTTCTTTAGGAATATGTTCTCATCAGCCAGGGAAAGAGATGAGTCCATTTCCCTTCCAAGCATTCTTGAAAAAATAAAAAGGATTCTATTTCTGGATTCTTCATCAGGAAGCTATTTCACTGAGTTGACCAAGTTATAGAATTTGTTGCTGGGCCTAAACTCTGAGGAGACAGAATTTTCTGACTGGGTTTTGAATTAACAGTGCTTGGATGTGTTTTTAGCAGCATAATTTCATAGAAATTCTTTTAGGTTGCTGTTGTTGAATGCTTCATCACCCTCATTAGAGCTAGAGTTGAGATAGGTTAAACTTTCCCACAGAGAGAAAATAAGATTATTTTTCATGTTCTACCTGGTAAACAACCTCTACTCTCTACCGCACATTTATTTACAAGAAGGAAAGAAGTTATTACATGTTGATCTGCTCTAGTCTGGCAATATGCATGGTCTGGCTTGATTTTAGTTAGCTGGATGTCCACTTCCCATGGGTGTGGCCAAGTTTTCCACAGTCCCGTCCTGGCTCTCAGTATTGTGTGCTGTAATTTAGCTCTGATTCACTCCTAAATGTTTTGTAACAGCCCAGTGAGCAGTGGCAGTGTTGGTAAGGCTGCCAGACAATATTGACCTTCCGTGGTCTGGCACCGGTCAGGTGCCAGACTAAAGAGGTTCAATCTGTATGTATCTCTATCAAGGCCAACAGGAACTCTATGTGGATAGCTCTTAGCTTCTTGAGATGGGGGCAAAATTCATGCACTCAACAAGACACCTTTTGACCCAACAGGAAAAGTGATTAAAAGTTTCTTAAAGGAGCACAAATCACCACAGAACATGAGTGGGGGATAACCAGAGTGGGGGATAACCAGAGTAATCCACGGTTTCTGCAGAAAACAGGATCAGCTGAAACAGCGTGAGGGAGTGGGAAATAAGCATAGCTCTGACCCATAAGACTAGATATCTAGAGCCTGGGCTACTCCTAGTTTTAGCCCTAACCCTGAACTGACTTCCTAGGCATTATAAGGATGCAAGGTACTTACAAGAGCATAGTACTACTTTTGGTAAAGGGGTGTGATTAAAAAAAACACAACAGGAATCTAATCAAATCTGTATTGTTACATTGATATAACTCCCCTCCCCTTTTTTAAAAATAACTGCTGTGGTGATTGCTGGATGAGTTGTCAGCTAAACATCTGTTGTACTGTCTATGCAACTTCTTGAATGAGAAATTCAAAATCTTATTTGGGAAAAAAATCTAATATTAAATTGATATGTTTTCAAAAGGTTGCTTTTCAATTGCTTGCTCATTTCTGCAGCTAGAATAGAAAGATTTGTAAAGGGAGCAGGGCACACCCAGGAATGGGTCTTAGAAAGCTTTGCACAGACGACTGAATTCAATTTGCTTTTGGAAAAAGCACTTTTAATGCTCTGAAAAACAGTGAGCTTTCTATCAACTTTCAACCCTGTATCAGAAACGAAAGGCAAAACACATTAAATTCTTACATATGAAAGAAAACGTGTGTCTTTTCTCCTACTGATTTTAATGAAAAGACGTTTAACTGGTTGTATTCTTGAACATAGGGTTAGAGTTGTATCAGTGAGTTCAGTGTTAGTAATCCAAATGAAAAATATGAAATTTATAATACCTCTAGTAACCCACATAAGAATTACCTGTTATTCCCACCTTTATATATAAATCTATAATTACTAGAAATTTCTCTTGCATACAAGCCAAACAAACTCAAACAACTATTTTAAAAATTATTTCACCTCATCTCTTGAAAAAACTGGAGAGATGTTACATAGTATGGTAGTTCAATAGAACCCTACATAATAATGTGGTACCTGAATTTTCTTTTGTTCACAAACCCAGTTTTGGTCTAAAACCCAATGCTACATAAGAACATAAGAACATAAGAATGGCCGTACCGGGTCAGACCAAAGGTCCATCTAGCCCAGTATCCTGTCTGCCGACAGTGGCCAGCACCAGGTGCCCCAGAGGGGGTGGACCGAAGACAATGATCAAGCGATTTGTCTCCTGCCATCCCTCTCCAGCCTCTGTCAAACAGAGGCCAAGGACACAAGATTTTTTTTACTCAAATAGAAAAAACTGTGGGGTATATTCAGGTGCGGGTTATACTTGGGTGCGGGGTATATTCGCTAGTATGCTAGTGATGGCATACTTCATTATTATTTTAATTAACACTGTATTTTCCCCATAATAGTCCACTGGTCACCCACCAGGTGAAGATCAATACCATCCATTCTTTTCAGATGTGATCGCTCTATTTAAAGGTGTGCTAGCTGGACCACTTTCTCACTCAGTAATGCAACAGACAAATCTTTATACTGAAGTCTTGAATTCTCCAATTAACCAACATGGTTATTCTCAGCAGTCTATCTGAAACCATGCTAAAACCACGATTTTTAGACAGAGAAACACTGCTAAGTAGGGCCTCAATCAATCTCTTTGTGAGAAAGATTAGATCATTGTCTTCAAAAAGAAAATAATCTCTGCATGCCCTGGCCAAGGAGACCCTCCATAAGCAACATCTGTGTTTAAACTAGTCAAGAGCCTGGCTTTAACCACAAGTATTGACACTGTAAACATACATGTAAAGTTAAGCATGTGTGTAAATACTGGATGATCAGGCATGGGCAATGCTTGCATTTTTACATCTATCTACTACTATCAATGGCAGTTGCATATATGGATTTTCAATTTTTAAAGCTTATTATAGCATACTAGCATATTTATCAGGCATTGCTCAGGACCAGAATTCAGGAATTCCAACCAGTGTTTTTTTCCCTTCATACCTATAAATTCTTATTCACTATGTTGGTGTTTTGTTTTGTTTTGTTTTTTTAAGGGCTATAGTCACTTTGGTTTTCAATAATATTTTCTTCTAAGTTTTCAAACCTTAAGCATTGATTTGGCTGTGCCAAAACAGAGCACTACCGTAATTTACCAAATATAACCCGCAGATTATATTAGTTTTTACAGACCCCGCACACACACACACCCCACGGGGTATATTTGGGTGCGGGGTATATAGGGTGTTTTTTGTTTTTGTTTTTTAAACGCTCACCAGCGGGTTGTTTTTTTTTTAACTCACTGGAGGCTGGTGGTTCCTGCAGCTGTGCAGGAATGGGGGGGTGAGCACTCCCCTGCCCAGAGTCTGGTGGTTCCTGCTCCCCCGCCCCTTCCTGCGGCTGCGGAGGAACCAGGGGGATAAGTGCTTCCCCACCCGGAGGCTGCGCAGGAACCAGGGCGGTGAGTGGCTGGCTAATTCACCCCCCCCCCCGGCACAGAAAAGTCTTGTATACCCCACGGGTTATACTCGTGCGTGGGGTATACAAGATTTTTTTTACTCAAATAGAAAAAACCGTGGGGTATATTCGGGTGCGGCGGGTTATACTTGGGTGCGGGGTATATTCGCTAAATTACGGTACTCTCCAATTTCTCCAGTTTCTCTCTCTTCTGTAAGGTTTATTGAGAAGCAATGCTATTCCAGGTTCATCCTATTTTTCTGACTTAGCTCAGCTCAGTCTCTTTCAACATTCGCAGAGTTATGTCGATTGTGAGGACTGTACTAGCTTTAGTGATTCTGTCTTGTTTCTGTTTAGTTTTATGAGAAGCAATCCCATTCCAGGCACAATCTGTTTTCTTGGCACAACCAAACTCTTACATTGCTCTAATTGATGGTAAGAGGAAGCTGTATACTGAATTTGGTGATCCTAGCTCTAACGGTTTAGGAGGACTTCTTGTTCAGACAAATTCTCTAAAATATACAGGAGAGTTAAACTTTTTTTAAAATGTGTACATGCAAGTATATTGCTAAGCACTAAAGCAATAATACATTCAACACTTATAAATTCTGTAATAAAAATTGCATGACATACCTCTAAGAAACATCTCTTGAGCGAATCTGGGACTTTTCCATCAACTATATGAAGCATCCTCTCCATTTCCTCGCGGACAACATAACTCCCAGATTCATTGGAAAAGAGACTGAAAATGTCTGGGTAAGAAGAGACAGATTAAAACAGATGTAATACAAAAGTTACGCTCATTTTGCAGTGAAGCTTTCAAAAATTACTTTCAAATCTACCTCAGCGTGCTAATAACTGTATTAACTCCACACACAATAACTGTATGGTAATTGAAGCACCAGCGTCTTATTTAGGTTCATTTCACCAAGATCTGGTATTACTCAATAAGGGTGTTAACAAATATTTCCTTCTGTGTGCTATTACTTGCTAGCCAAAGGGAAACCAAATACTGTCAAATCAAATTAAGAGGGAGACAAATAAACAAAACTCATTATGCAAATGTTTTAGTTCTTTATGAAACAGATTTATTAGTCTGAGACCCATAGCTCTTTCTGGCTCTTCCTTAAGCACATAAAATAGCCTCAGCAGCCTTTCAACAGGATTCAGACATGCCTGGGTGTCTACAATGTAACATCGCATCATTTCAAGTGCTACACACACATTCTCACTGTGTATTGAGATCTCCATTGTTCAAAAAATTCTCAGTCTGAAACACTTCAATTGAACAAAAACACTATTACAATATTTTCAATATCAATATCATTTATTACAATATCGGTTACCTAGATAACTTGTGCTCTGATTTACACACAAAAATCAAGACCTGCTTATTAAAAATCTCAACTTAATCTTAGCTTTATAAAAGCATGTTCTACATATGTTAATACATTCTACACACATTGTTACTCTGATTACACACACTTGTTACTCACATTTTGCTTTTTCTTCATCTTTGCCTCTTGTAAGTAGGACTAATCCCACTATCAGGTTATTGAAATGTAGCCCTTTGGATGTTCCCCCAAATGAACAGTAAATCACCTAGAAATAAACAAAATCAGTTAGTTTCATTATTTAACTTACAGGAGAGAAACCGAAAGTGGGAGGATGAAAAAATAAAGGAACAAGCTACGTTTGGGAGCTGTTTTTTGTTTTAGGCTAATCAACTTATATTCACGTTGAAGCTTTTTCTCATCCTTGTTGGTTATATTAGGTTTGTTGGGTTTTTTTAATCTTTCTCAATGCCTACAAAAGAGCCTTTCTAAGAAGGACTAAATCCAGGAAAGAAATCTTGCCTTGAGTCTTTATGGAAGGCACTTTGGCACATCTCCCCTTCACCAATAAACAACCATTTCAGAGAGATTTATGGACCTGTTGCAAATCTATCTTCCAGTTTATTCAGAAGGGAGGTGCTGTTTCTATCTTCCTGGGAACTTTGTTAAGAGAACTCCACTTCAGAGCATCCTGTGGTAACCTCCAATGCCAAGTAGGGGCTGTTGGAGCAGTAAATATAAGTCTGACTGGGGGTAACCCCTTCATTAAGCTAACACAGTTTATCTAGGAACATGTGATAGAGCCAACAACCAATGTTGATGCTCTGTGCACTAATGCTGCTGCTCTAACTATTCTGTGGGTAAACCTCTCACTATGTTTTTAAACATTAATTTAAAATGATCAAATACAAAAACTCTTTGTGCCTTCATTTTCGTCACTTGTCTATAATTTTGGTTTTCAAAAACAATGCATAGTCCTGTGGCACCTTAAAGACTAACAGGTTTATTTGGGCATTAGCTTTCGCAATTAAAAACCACATGGTCAGATTCATCTGATGTCAGATGATTCTGATCTGCATCATTCATGTTGCATCTGATGAAGTGGTTTTTACCCATGAAAGCTTAGGCCCAAATACATCTGTTTGTCTTTAAGTGCCACAGGACTCCTCATTGTTTTTGCAAATACAGACTAACACAGCTCTGAGACTTTGGTTTTCAGATATTTTAAATAGTCCATCAGGGTAATATCCCCAAGAGAAGATGAGAGCAAGCCACAGGGACAATAGAAAAATTACTGTATACAAACAATTCCTGCCCATCTACCTTTTAAAAAAAAATTGAGACTAAATTGGCTATTTCCTTTAATAGTGTACAAGGAGACACAGGAAACCTGCATCAATAGTCCAGACCTGTGCGAAGAGACTAATATTTGGAATGGGAGATGAGTATAAAGCAAGAGTTGGAAATTGCTCCATGCTCTCACTGGGAGAGAAAGCACCATGACTGTCCTAATAATGGAATTCATATTCGCCCACATTTAGGGCACACACTAGAGATGTTACATTTAGATTATTTAACTAATCGAATAGTCAATGGGATTTCCATCGACTATTCAATAAGTCTATAAGGGCGCCTCCACCTTTGAACTGTAGTAGGAGCCCTACAGGGCTCTTCCTACAGTTCAAAAGCAGAAGCCCCGCAGGAGCACGGGGTCAGCAGGGGACTCCCTGCGGTGCCTGAGCCTTTGCTGTGGCTCTTGTATATTTCAAAGGCGGAATTGAGGCAGAAGTATCGTGAGCAGAGACTGACGCAGGACTGAAGCATTTGCCTTTTATACAACAGACCATTTTATGCACTGCTCTTTAGCTAGCCAGTATATTTAAACAGTGGCTGAATATTTATAGAGGGGATATTCATGCAGGAAGTCATTTTAGGACAAGCAGCAACTAATTTTAGTAACCAAGAATCATGAACTCATTTATTCTAAAATGTCTCTAACTTCACCGTCCTTCCAGTTTCCCTTTGTTTCTCCCAACTCTGAGTGGAATGAAATTTGTTATGTGCAATCCACCACTTTTATGTTGGTGCATATCACAAAATTCATGTGATAGTGGTGGGGCCATGGGGGTTCGGAGTGTGGGAGGGGGCTCAGGCCTGGGGTAGAGGATGGGAGCACAGGAGTGAGAGAGCTCTTGCCAGCAGTGCAGGCTCTCGGGAAAGGCTGGGGCAGGAGATGGGATGCAGGGGTTTGAGAGAGGGACTGGGACTGGAAAGCTCTGGAGCTTGGCTCTCTGGTTGTAGACGGTGGGGGTCCAGATTGCCCCTGCCTTGACCAGGGAGGGGGAGGGGCGGGCCACAGTGGGGGAGGGGAGCATTTTAGGGCCGGGTTTCAGCCACTGCAAAGTCAGCGCCCTAGCTATGCTAGAGTTGGGCTAGAGGTGGGCCGTTCCATCAGTGGCAGAGTCCAGCTGCGGGGCAAGTTGGAGGGCAAGTGGGGGTGGGTCAGCCGTTCCCCAGCTGCCACAGGTTCCCACCCTGCACTGCCTGCTGGATGGCCTATGTGGGACCTACTGGTTTCAAGGCCATTTGTTTCACAGAGAACTCAGCGTCCCTCTAACTTTACTTTTGTAAAGGAAAAACTGAAGCTATGCATGAAGTGATTTCTGTAAAACACACTTCCAGCTGCACTCTTCTGAAAAAACACCCGCTGATTTAGAACACTCACCAACTACATTATCTACAGGACACTGCCGCTATTAGGAACAGAAATCTATGTTAGAAATTCAGAAATGAACACAGTCAGAATTTATAAGTGACACTCTGAGAGAGAAGTTACTTTAAAACCCACATTTCTTCTCATTTGGTTTTCTTACAGATACTGCACAGTGCAACTAACCATGGACCACGAAGACTAGCTGATGGGGAAATATTACTGTCACAGACAGCAGAACAAATGATCTTGCACTGATCACAGTCTGGATAGCAAACTATGTTCAGCAGCAACTGCCTTAAGTTTCCTTTTACTCTGCAAAAGTTCATTACTTCCAACCGCTGTATTTGACAGTGCTAAATTAGAGTTTAGCAGATGTTATCTTCTATTAATATTTTAGTAACCTTAAATAGTACATTTTAGCTCATCAGCAATACATATTTTAAATAAACAACTTCAAAAATTAAATATAATGCAAATTCAAATGTGCACAAACAGCTATCACTGACTTCAGAGAAGCCAAGAATGCATTCCAAATGTCAGAATTGTGCATAACAGCATCAGCATATATAGCTCTATCAAATCAATGGAACTATACATTAACATAGAAATATCCTGTATTCTGTACAGTATAATTAACATAGGTGTGTGAACTGTTATATCCATCCATTTGTTTCCCAAATGGACAGCCTGTTATGTACCTCTGGCATGTGAAACTCAAAGAAGAGGTACAAGTGACCATATGAAACTAATACAGACCTAAAGCTACTACATACAAACAATTCAATGACAAAAGCATCTATAAGATTTAGATGTGAGCTAAGCATCTGCTTGATGCGAGGCCGGAGGTTCCCAAGTTACAGCTGAGTTGTCTGAGCCAACCACTCTGGGGAGGCAAAAAAACCTGAAGAAAATACTGGCAGTAGGGCATTGCCCTGTGTCAATCACTGATGCGGAAATGTGCCCTATAACTCTTGCGGGGAGATTTTATAAAGTCATTAAGGAAAGGAAACTGCTGTTCCACCTCCTGGAATGGCAGCTAGATTAGTCCTGAGCAGTTTACGGTCATTGACAAATTTCTGCAATGCTTATAGCACCAAAGATAATTTGACCGTATTTTATCTGAAATAGTCTCACTAATTGCTTTGACAGCCCCTTAAGTCTCATCTACAATAGATTAGTGTGAGGTCTCTCTCTACTGCCCTTCCACCACAGACACAACATAGGGCTAGTCTAGCCAGAGGATGGGCATTCACTTACATTTGTATCGCCATGGTTTCTAGATCTACTCCAAAGAGGATTAAGTAACATGGTGGTAAGTGTGCTAATGTCTTCCTGGTATCAGTACCCAACAGGGGACCTGCACCAGATAGCTGTCCAACAAAAAAATCAAAACCTTTCTAAAGAAGTGGGTTGTGCCCACAAAAGCTCAGGATACTATCTAAATGTTTTGTTGGTCTCTAAAGTGCTGTAGGACCATTTGTTGTTTTCTAAGTTTTTTCATTACACTCCATGCTAGCTGAGTTCTTTGCCACTCCCCACCATCCATCTATTCTCTTCAAGTTCTCCACTGAAGTAGTTTAAGATGATAGGTATGTGCATTCTAGTGATATATGAATACAGATGGAGTTCATTCTAAGGAAACCATTATACAGAACCTGCCTTTTCATTCCACATCTTGTTGCATAATGCTATAAAACCAGATGAGCTTCCCAGAAGATGTTTGGCTTGTCCTTTCCTATTCAGGCAATTAAACCCCTTTCCAGATGCTCCAGGCAGTACATTATGAAAGCTAAACATGTGCTTTTTTGGATAAACTGATTGTAGATGTTCCATGCACACTGCCATCAAGTTTTAAATCTCACACTTCCTACACTTCTTTGGAACCCCGCACAGAGCTGCGCCTGTGCGGCAGGGTGGTGCCCCCGCAGGTGCTCCTCGGCAAGCTCCTCCACTGGCCATACCTGCAGCAGACAGCAGAGCTGAAGTTGGCTTATAAACGGGTCAGTGGCTTTTCACCATTTTTTCCTCAGTAATTTTGGGGGGGGGGGCGCGCGGGGTTGGCTTATAAACAAACGGGCATATATTCGAGTATACACGGTAGGTCATTTTCCTTTAGCAGTGAAAGGTAATAATTCAGAGCATTTAACTCATCTGACTATGTGGGAGCTATCCTGGCTTTCAAATATTAATGTGTTTACTTTCAAATAAAAAACCAATTCCAGATGCACCAGGAACTATGACAGCCCTGTCCCTCAAATATAAAAATCACAATTAAATTTTACAGGAACATCACTGTATCCAATTAAAAGCCGGAGAGTGTTTTTGTTTTTAAATAAAAAGCAAACAACTCTTTTGGATGGGAACCAAATATAATGCAAACAGCAAGTCCGTTAGGAAAGTTCCAAGTAAAACAAGACATGTGTATTGATGCTTCTCTCAATTACATTTAATTGAATTTGTTTTGGTAAGACACTCTTCTAAGCTGAAAAAACCCAGAAAGGCAAGTTTAAGCAAGTCCAAAAAGCATGTAGATCATATAGGGCAGGGGTGGACAACCCATTCTGGGCAAAGAGCCAAAATAGCATTGGATCCAGTGCAAAAAGCTGGGGCAAAGTTGTTGAGGAAAAAAAAAAAGAAAGGACTGCCCCTTTAAAAGGAGCCCCCAGTCACGTTTGGTCGCGCTTCCGCCTGCCTGCCACCATCTTTATTTCTGCAGCTTTCATGGCAGCGCTGGATGGCTCCCCTGCCCAGGTCAGCACAGGGAGCCGAGGGCCATTTTTGGGAGCGTGGGGGCGGCTTTCAAGCCACGGGGGTGGGGTTTTGCGAGCCACACCCGGGGGGGAAGAGAGAGACTGATATAGGGCCTTTTCATTCCTAAAACCTTATAGGTAAATGCTGGCCATCTTAGACAAAGTAAACTTTTTACAATTTGTAATTCCCATGTTATACTTTTCAAACTGCTCCCTAACAGAATGAAAAGCAATACTTCTGGCAGAATCATGCAGGCTAGAACATAAGAGGTAAGGTTCTGAGAGAGAGGAGGTGGGAAAAAAAAAAATCACGTTTTCTTTCGCTACAGGTGATAAGTCTTCTCTCTCTCCTTTATGTCCCACACAGGGGAAGACGAATGGCAGCTGATATGCACCAATTCAGACAGATACTAAACAATAACTATGTATAAGAGGGCTGACCATAGTCACCTAAAACAGCATCCTATTAAGTGGATCTGCGGTCTCATTTAAGCACGTGGGTTGTGGCCTCAGCCATAAACAAGGGACGTGGGAGTGATCCAAACAGCGGTCTGAGCAGTCCTGAGAAAGGAACATTGCAAGCAAACCAGCTTCAGCAGATGGCTAATTTCTTTAGCCCATTCTACACTAGACCAGGCAGGTCGGCTTAAGGTACACAATTCCAGCTATGCAAAATTTGTAGCTGGAGTCAGCTTACCTTAACCTGAGCCTTGGCACTCCCATTGGCTTCCCTTACTCCTCGCTAAAGGAAGAGTACCAGATGCTGGTGGGGGCTGCTCTCAGTGTTCGATTTATGGGTCTATACTAGACCCACTAAAACGAATGCCAGAAGATTGACTTCCAGAGTGCTGATCTTCCGGTAAGTATAGACATGGCCTTTGTGATTAAAGACAAAACCTCAGGAGAAGGATGAAGTTTTGACTGCACAGATTTATGGACTTTGTTTCAGAACTTAGTGGGAAAGGTACCTGCTCACACAAAGCAGCTAATGTGGCTGCTGTAGGAATTACAGTACTTAACTACTGGAAGCTAAAAGTACTAAGATTTGGCAAACACCCTGGAGGCAGCAATGGACAATCCTGTTCTAGACCACTAACTACTGTATGAGCCTATTGGTAAAAGTACAAGTGAAGAAAGACTGGAAGCAATGCTGTCATAATTTGCATCAGAAATCTATAATGATCAAGGCCTAATTTTATGGACCGTCTCTGATTCCTTATCTGCTCTCTTCACACTTCTCAATGCCATTCTTTCCTCATTAAAACTTTTTTTTAAGCGGACACATTTAACATTAAGGTAACATGAGTGGACAAAATAGGAACATATTGTTGTTTCATCTTTCTCTAAGATAAAAATCAGCACACCACCTGAATAGAATCGGGGTTAATTACTGAAATTATGACACTGTAAAGATCTACTGGAAGATATTTTTAAAGTACTGAAACAACTGAACTGACGTGTATACTGTATCAGCAATCCTCTGGGGGTGACCTTCACAGTAAACAAGTATAACAGAGCATTTGCCCTAATGTCCATTGTCTTGTGAAGTAATTCTGTTCTCCTGTTATTTGTTTGTGTACATGTCAAAGACATAAGGTGTGGGTATGTAAAGTATATTCTTCCTTTGCAGCAAGACACTCCTCAAAACACCATACTGTCATGAAGAGGTCAGCTCCTGAGAAAAAGGCTTACTAGAAAGTAATTTAGAAATACACGCTTCACTAGAATAGTATTGGAGGAAGAATTTAATACGCGCTTTGTGTGTTGCCTTTTTGTGACGTTTAAATAATACATCAAAATATAGCACAGAAAACCCTACAAAAATTACACTTTTTGCACTGAAGATCTCTTTGCAACATCTGCTTTGGTATCTTAGAATTTCATTTGTGCTTACAGGAATTAGATGTCTTTTGGTACCTTTTTGATAGTTACTAAAGTTGTGCAACTTTTTGCAGTGTTAACAGCTGTTCATTTGGAATAGAGGCAGCCAAACTAACTTGTTTTGTCTTGAGTGAGACCAAATAATTGTTATACAATATACAGTAAGTGCCAAGCTTTTTAATGTACAACATGTGCATTTTGCTCCAATTACCAATACAACAATACAGCTGTGTATGTGAGTATATACAGACAGACAGATCTCAACACAATTAACCTAAATCCCTGTGTAGATAGTAGGTAACATACATTAGCATAAACAGCTACCATCTTCTTAAGATAATGGTAAAGAATAAACTTAGTATTGTACATGATAGGTAAAATTCCACTGAAGCCAGAAGATTTGTCCATAATTCCAACTGTAACTTTACGCATCATTTTGGTTTTAACTTTTCCATCTTTCCCTATATATTATAAGAACATAACATAAGATCATAAGAATGGCCGTACTGAGTCAGACCAAAGGTCCATCTAGCCCAGTAGCCTGTCTGCCGACGGTGGCCAGCACCAGGTGCCCCTGAGGGGGTGGACCGAAGACAATGATCAAGCGATTTGTCTCATGCCATCCATCTCCAGCCTCTGACAAACAGAGGCCAGAGACACCATTCCTACCTCTTGGCTAATAGCCTTTTATGGACCTAACCTCCATGAATTTATCTAGCTTCTCTTTAAACTCTGTTATCGTTCTAGCCTTCACAGTCTCCTCTGGCAAGGAGTTCCACAGGTTGACTATGCGCTGTGTGAAGAAGAACTTTCTTTTATTAGTTTTAAACCTGCTACCCATTAATTTCATTTGGTGTCCTCTAGTCCTATTGTTTATCAATTATCACTATTGTCTTCACATTATACAATAAGGACATCTGGTTTTCCATTCCAATTTTAGTCCATAATACAACTTAGCTCTCTACCAGAGTTTATAAAGCAGAATTAAATGTGGGGGGACCTAAAAAAATAGATAGCTAGAAAAGAAAAGGCACAAAAAGAATTTCCTATGTGGCCAACTCTTTGCATTAATCAGGGCAAAAGCAAATCATACTCTAAGTCTTGAGGCAAGAGCCACATATCTGGGCTATGATTTGTTATCATCCCTCCTTATATTTTCCACTGAAAGCACAGTTTTAAAATTATTTTTTGTAATGTTAAAGCATGGAGAAAAAACAATACCAATATACTAAAATGGCAAAATTGATGCCTTCATTGTGAAGCTATGATTTAGATGACAGCCATTGTAATTAAGGCAGCTTCCTGTGCAGAGAATATCAAACCTCCCATGAGAGTAGGAGCAAAGTTTCCACCTTTCTCAACTAGAACCAAGCCTAGCAGACATGCAGATACCAAGGTCTTCCAGCCAGAGGGGAAGGACTTAAATAAAATGACAAATTTCACAATGAGACTGACATTAATACATGCTGCACATCAGGAGACACAATCATTGTTAAATGACGGGAAATATGCACGTCCTCACACTAGAACTGTACACACCTAAGCCGTGATTTATGTTTAGAACTAATTTCTAGACAGAAATCTGTTTTTAAATATTAAAATATATAAAAGGCTCTTAATACCTAGAGAGGGAACTTTAAAAGCTCTTGTTTTAAATGGTTTCAGAAGATGAGGTTGGATGCGAGGGTCAGATGCAAGCAACGGTTTCTTCGTTATAGGGCAGTGGTGTGATGTAGGCCTGATATCAACATGATCTGGAATTGTGTTTCATTTCAGAGGGCCTTAAATCATAGAACTCATACTGAGATTGAAATGCCAAAGGGGGTCATTATCCCCCAAATTTTCAAAGATTGCCTGGGGATTTAGCTTTCTAATATATTACCATCAACAAAGATAAATGGCCAGAAGAACCCCAATGAAATCTCTGAAAACAGAACAATGTCTCCTGCCAATTCAAGCACAGGAACCAATATAAATGCCTTGACAAAGAAAATCCACCTAATACTGTGTGTAATATGGCAATGATCATTTTTATCTTTAGTTAAGTGGATACCTCCTAAGTGCCTATGTTTTATACAAATTACTGTACTAGAGATTATTTTGAGTGTTACTCAGAAATTTAAGAATATGTTGTTCACAAGTTTTATGAATTCTACAGTATGTGCATCCAGACTTGATATCTTCATCCTGCACTTAACCACTAAATATTTATAAGCCCCAGGCATCTGCTTAAGTAGACTAAGAAAAAAAGAAAGTCGGTTGTAGTATCTTTTCCAGTCCCATTAGTTATACACTTGAATCTCCATTCTCCAGATGTCCCTAATCTGGGAACACTCGTGATACTGACCCTGGCAGGGGGAGGAGCAAGTGGCTCTGTGCGCTGCCACTGGCCCTCCTCAGCAGCTGGGAGAACGGCAGTGAAGGACTTTGCCAGAAGATTTTTCCACCGCTCCCAAAGTGGCAGGGGACGGTGCCTGGGAGCGGTAGGGGGGTGCAGAGCCAAGTGTGCCTCCGGGAACAAGGTGCCAGGTAAGTGCCCCACCCTATCCCCATCATGCATTCTCCCTCCCAGAGCCTACCCCAGTGCCCTCTATAATCTGCAAAAGTTCCTTAATCTAGCATACCCTGTTTCCCAGGATTGCTGGATTAAAGAGGTTCAAGTGTACTTGTAATGAAAGCATGTGGCATGCCCAACGTCAAACAGAAAAAGATTAGCAAACAAAACCCAGCTCAATCCTCTCCAATGAAGTTTAATTGACTAAATTATTTCTAAGTCTCCCCATAGTAAAAGCCACCCTGTCAGGTGTTTACTTCCTTTTTAATAGCATTCTGTATACCTTTCCACTTCAGGCCGAATCAGAATCACTACTGCACCTGTATCTTTTGTATATAAGCAATTAAAAGCAAAGACATTTGAGACAGACAAATCAACACTACTCCTAGATTAGCCACATTGCTTGCTACAGAGAGGTACTTTGTAGAAAGTGAAGTCATACACTGCCTACTTACATTGGTTTCAATACATCACTCGTGGGTATGAAAACTCCCCCCACCCTCAAGCACAGACACTACTGTGTCTACGGAACGGCTTCCCCCATCAACATAGCTACAACCTATCCCAGAGGTGGATTAACTGGACAAAACTATCCCATCATTGGGGTAGCTTCATTATTCAAGCATTGCAGTCGCACCGTGTGACGTAGTGGGGGGTACCTCGCTAGTTGCTATGCTGGGAAGTGGGGTGTGAGTGACCTCCACTGGCTGCAGCATGGCCCAGCAGGGCAGGGGATGAGTCATTATGCGAGGGGGCTTCGAACCTGTCTGACCAGTTATCTCCCAGGGAGCGGAACAATGGGAAGAGGGGGAGTGGAGCCCTGGCTGGGGGCAGGGCTGGAAGTGAGTTAGTTAGGTTTTCTGGCTGGGATCATAGAGGAAGCAGCCTAGGCAACGGGCTGGGATTTAGGGGCCCAGGCTCCCCCATCTCAAGGGGGGCTGAGGCATCCTAGGCCTGCCCTGTAACCAGATTACATCTGTGCTGTATCCTGGAGAAGCAATAAACTCCCTCTATTCTACTGGCTGGTGGAGTCTGTCCGTGCCATTACGGGGGTGCAGGAGACGGGAAAACCCCAACGTGCTGTCACACACCATTGCAGCATTTTAAGTGTAGACTTGCCCTAAACCAAGTAATCACACCTGAGCTGATGTAAGTATTTGAGCCAATGGTCAATTTCATAGACCATTCACAGATATGCACACATTGTTTGACTGGCCTGAAGTCAACCTAATAAGCTATTGTTTTAACTGACACTATTAAACAGCAATAATTCAAGCAGGCGAGACTTCCAAAGATCTTGGAAGCTTCGCTGCGCTTTGGTGAATCAATTCTGAGTACAGCCCCTTGATCACATGACTCCCTCTAGGGTCTTTGCCAAAGAACGCTTGTCTTTCATCTTAGAGCAGAACTGAAGGGAAGGGGAGGACAGTGCTTAGAAAACCCCTCGAGCCTGACAATTTCTAGTGGTGCTGCAAGGGCTCCATAGTAACTAACAACATGACAGAGCAGATGAGTTTATTTGTTAGTATTTAGATTTTCACCAGTTTTTTATTTTATCAATGTAAATTGTTAAAAAACCCACTTTTCTAGAACAATTATTTACTAACTAAATTAGTTAGTGAATTAGGCTCCCGTGATTCTGCTGACAACAGCCATGTTGCAACTGGATTCAAAGCTAAACATGCTGTTAACGGGTAACAGACAAACATGTGCAGATGGAAGAAATATGAGCTTCTGAAGTGTGTGCGCTTCTCCCTTGTCTCAGGTGCTGGGGTGAATAATGATCAGGCCTTTGCAAACTTATAGAGAATAATCGTGTCCCAAACTGAAGAGAGAGATGAAAATTGTGGGAGACAGGCCAAATCCATAGTCCCTGAAGAAAAGTATTTCATGTGTAGCATTTTTAAGGACACATGAGGTGTTTAACCAGAATACAGAGTATGAGATTACAACTCAAACTTTACATGATTGTTTTTTACATCCAAGGTGTGTTTTTGAAAGATGCCAATGAGCAGCCTGGAAACTGAAAGTTCTTTATTTAACAGCAGGATAGTTAGAGCACAGACACACTAAACTCAACAATCTCTCTCATCCCTCAGAGTAACTGTCCATAATAGTCTAAAATCAATTTATGCCTTCTCTGAGGAGACTGACAGTCAGGTTGCCTATTTGCACCAAATGCAATGGTGATTTTCCTATAGTATCATAATGTATTTATGTTTTATATGTGTGCGCGCACACACACACACACACACACACACACACACACACTTAGACGTAGAGACCAAAAACCTTATTTTACTTAGATCAGAAAGTTTACGAACTTCACTGGCTCATAGGCAACCTCCTTTAAAAAAAAAAAAAAAAAAGTTGTGAATAAACAGATTCAACCTACTACCTAACATACCACCAGTGCAAACATATCACAATTTGGGAATCCCTAATGTAGACAGCCAATGGTCCTTGTTAATCTTCTTTGACAGTCTCCAAAAGCCTGATATTACGTAATGAGTTTTGCATGATTTATCTGCCACTACTCTAGCAAAAGACTGCTCTGCTATGCAGAAGACCAAGATTCTCAAGCTATGCTCAATTACACTTTGTGACATGCCCATGCTCCGGCTTTCCAGACTGGCAATGGATCATGCAGGCAACAAGTATGATCCATGGGCAACAAACTGGCCAAGCCACTTTTCATCCCTGCCCTTTTTAAAACAAAAATGGGACAAGTTTCAAGAACCCAGACCATGTATTCTGCCACAGAAGGGAAAAAGTTTGGAGAAGAAGAGAAAAACAGCACCAAAGTGACGAACAAAAGATAAAAGGAAAAAGTGAAAACAAAAAAAGGAACAATGTCCATGTGCAACAAAAAATGAGAAAGCAAAACAGAGGCAGAAAATAAGGGTTCAGACAAAGCTTTTCTCTTGCTCACTTAGCTGGCAGAGAGAAAGGACAGAAAGCATGTGCGTGCACTGAGAAATACTTTCATGGCAGGTAAGCATGAAATATGGGTCGTTTTAATTTTAAGGTGAACACAAAATTTCTGCAGCGACCAAGTAATGGTGACAGAAGAACATAAAAACGGCCATACTGGGTCAGACCAAAGGTCCATCTAGCCCTGTATCCTGTCTGCCGACAGCGGCCAAAGCCAGAGGGAGTCAACAACACTACAAAACACTACAGAAACCTGAATGTTAAAAAACAGTTGATGCCTTAGGCCAAAGGAAAACTGGAGGAGCCAACTTCAATGCCTCCACTTCTCATTCAGCTTTGAAAGGCTACAAAAGGCTATTTACAATTGCAGGAAGAAAAGATGTGACCTATGAAATAATATTAACTTATAAAGAGCGGAAATTTTCAGACTACCCTGACAGTATTGAAAGGATATACTGCAAGAGCAAGCTTACGGCTCACAAAAGTCATTCCCAGGTGCCATCACCACAATCACCAAGAAAATAAGTTATTTTTGCTAAGAGGTTTCTCAATAGTAGTCCTACCCAATAATAGTCAACACCATACCCACCATTCTGTCACAGTCTACCCTTGTGCTTTTAAAATGTCTAAAGGAGAATATGATCTGAGTGAAATGCCGGACAGGGAATCAGAAAACCTGAACTCTACTCCCAGTGAGGTCAGACAGCTGCTGGATGACTCTCAGGAGCACTTTCTCTTTGTTTAGGTCATAAATAGGTTGAGATCTAATTAATGAATGCGTGTACAGTGCTCTGAGATCCTCAGAGGGAGACACATGAGAAGTAAAAGGCTACATCTACACTGCAGGCTTCTTGCACAAGAACTGTTTTGCGCAAAAGGTCTTGCGCAAGAGCGCGTCCACACTGCCATGTGCTTTTGCGCAAGAGAGTCCATGGCACTGTGGATGCTCTCTTGCACAAGAAAGCTCTGATGGCTATTTTAGCCATAGGGGTTTCTTGCACAAGAAACCCCTGTTGCACTTCTACACTGCCTTCTTGCTCAAGAGCTCTTGTACAAAAGGGCTTATTCCTTGTGGGAAGAGGAATAACTCTTGTGCAAGAAGCCCTCTCTTCTGATGCTTTACTGTAAATTTACTTGCGCAAGAACATGCATGCAGTGTAGATGCTCCGCAAGTTTTTGCGCAACAGTAGCCATTCTTGCGCAAAAAGCCTGCAGTGTAGACGTAGCCAAAATGTTTTATATCTAAAGGGAAAGCAGGGCTGAACCATGTGCTGATAGTAACTCTGAGGAAGGGAGGGAGGGATTGGATCAGATCAAAACAGATTGGCTTTTTTGCCTCAGAGCATGGGACTGCACTGTAAAGATAGTAACAAAGCTCCTCTCTTTCACCTAGATTTCAGAGGACTGGATAGACTGAAAGAAAAGGAAGAAAAAAAATATACCTTAGATCAATGGAAAGAAGCCATAGCTACTAGGGATGTAAAATCCCATGTAATTGGCTAACTGGTTAAACCAGAAGCTTACGTCACATTTAACCGATTAACCAAATTCAAGGAGTGCAAGCACACCTTTCACCTCGGCCAGGCAGTCGCAGCCCACCACTGTAGGCAGGGGCTGCTCTGGATGAGAGGAGCAGTCCCGGTCTGTGCTCCCTCCCCCGAGGCCTTCCAGAAGCAGCCCCTGTCTGCAGTGGGCCCCGTGAGGCTGGAGCAGCCCCTTGCCCATGGCTGGCAGAGAGCTGCTCCAGCCCCCACCAGTTAACCAGAACCAATAAGCATCACCTGTTAAGGGTGATGCTTACCAGTTAACCTTTCACATCCCTAATAGCTACAATACAGAAACTACATTCACAAACGGGCACTAAGGAGTAATGAAACCCAAGGGCTAGAGCTGCACCCTTTATTCCTTCCCAGACCCAAGCACTGCTGAAGGGGACAGACATAGCTCCACAAGCCCAAAGGATGAGTATCACCCTCCATGCTGCCGCTGAAAAGATCAATAGGCAGGTGAAAGTATGCAGGCTGCAAAGAGGATTTTTCAGAGGGAGCCTGAACACATCTGGGTGATGTTGCTCCGGGGACTGCAACTCTCACTGGCTGAGAAAAGCCCCTTGGCAGGGGACCAGAAAAACATCACTGGAGTTGTATTTTTTTAAGATTGGTCCGTTAAAAAATTAAAGTTGACAGCATCCCTTTAAACTTCATGTGAACTGTGGTTCATAAGTGTGAATTATTCTCGAGTTCCTGCTATTACTCACTCCTACAGCTTACCCCTTTTTTCACTTTACTCTTAGATCTTTTGTTGCCTGGCTATAAAGAGTAATTCAACTAGATGTGTAAGCAAGATGGGAAAGGCATGTTGCAAGGACATTACATTTATGTTACCCTGTGTGCCACGCCCTGTTCCCAACTCATTACAGAATATATATTGCAGCAGCAGGCTAGTATATTTGAGGGTGTATCATTAAGGAGGAAGGCCAAGAGGGAGGGACTGTCATTCTTTGATGATGCTTTTTCTGGAAACACAATCTACACAACCAGCTGCTACAAGCGAGGCTATCATTATGTTGACATTGTGTGTAGAAATATAGCTATTTGGTAAATGTAATAATTATTGCAAAAAGAAGACTATAGGGCTGAGTCTCTGCTGTAAAAGAAAAAATGGATTAAGAGAAATACCGTATGAATCCCATGTGCAGAGAACATGTAGAATAAAATAGACAGTCTTTTGTTATACTGCGAGTTCCTCAACTCATAAGCAATATAGATTGATATGTAAAGTTTAATAAACTGCAGATTTAATCCTCCCCAATCCTGCAATTCATAATGCATGAATAGACTGCAGTTCCACAGATCTTCCAGGGACCTGAACAGAACCCACATAGGCAAATTACAATACCTGCATGCTGTACAATGCGGGACTGGGGGTCCAAGTAAGCATTTTATAATATTTATATTTTAATTAGATAAAAATTGCACTTTTCAATTATGCATCAGATTATCTTTAGCAACAACTCAATACATAATTATAATAAATGTTTAAGTGTAAGAAAGGTGGTTTCTCCAAATGGCTCCTGAACATGCACATTAAATTTAAAAGACTAAATATGTTACACAGTTTAAATATGCCACTCCACTGCAACACTCATTTATAATCAGAGGAGGGTTTGAAAGACTAATATACTATAGAACTCTTTCACCCTCTGGGACTGCTGGATGGAGGAACCATTTCTATGCGAATGTAAAAAAATCCCAACTCTTTCTGCTCTAATGCCTTTTTCTAAACGTTTTTTCTGATTACCAAGTTTTTTTCCCAGCAGTGACAGAAAATCCCAGAAATGAAGTATATGTGCAAAAGGGGGAGAAAATACATCATGCATACGAGAAGTGAAAATTTTATCACCAGCCATTTTCTCAAGTGAATATATTTATATGAAAGGCATAATTCATGTAGTTTGAAAAATAATTCAACTTTATATCTAAGTATTAATTAGCTTGATGGGTGCTACACTCAAAACATTACTGAATATTTTTAAACTCATGACATTTAAAGAGTTCTAAATTCAACTCATATTGTTGTATACTTTAATAGAACTTCCTGCATTCATGGGCCACGGCTTTTACTTTGCCCTAAAATTAAGAGAAGTGGTAAGGCAGTTCAGAGAGCTGACAGATCTTGAAAACCTATCAAATTATATTTACAAAACCTAAATAAAACTGAATCCCATATTACTGGATAATATTTTAGTTATTTTGATTCTAATGAATTGTACAGTAATTGCCACGATGATATAATTTTATGTAGGTTATATTAAAATTTACTTAAACTACAGATGTAAAAGTATAGCCGTTATACTAAACGGTTAACCAATAAGTGTCAGCTTATTAGCTTCCGTGATGGTTATATGCTGGCTCCCGGAGAACCCCTGCCAGCCCCACTCCAAGACAGCCAGCTTCCTGCAGGCTCTGTAGTATAAAAGTTACACTGCAGAGGCAGCAGTGAAGCCTCCCCAGAAGCAGGGCCAGCAGTTTTATACTTTATTTTATAAATGTTACACTGCAGAGCTCACAGCGAAGCCAGCTCTCGGGGAGCCGGCTGTCACCCTGCATTGTGTGCTCTGCAGTATAAAGCTTATATATAAAGAGCCCGCAGTGTCTGTTATCGCAAGGATTTTTAGTGATGACAGTCACATTTTCAAACCAATTTTTACATTCCTTTTTTGTACACAAGCTCCATTATGACCTCCCAGCCTCCTTTATCCGCAGAGTAACTACTTTGTAATCAAACTCTGACAGGAAGACAAAGACTATAACAGCTGAACTAGGGATTTAATAGTGTTGTCGATTAGCACTAACCAATAAGCTTTTGCTTACTGGTTAATCGGTTAAGGCTATAGACTACAAGCATCCCCCTTTTGCCAATAAATATTTTAGCAGGCTGGCCAGCAGTCCCCTGCTGCAGCTCTGCATTTAAAGTGTAGGCAGCCCAGCTCAATTCCGGCTCACACCGGGTCCAGGAGCTAAGATCCACACCTTCTCCCCCGTCCCTGGACAGGGGGTGCTGCCGCCCCCGCACCGCTGCCTCTGATATAGAGGCAGCAGCGCGGGGTGACAGGAAGCCAGTCCGTGAGGGGAGCTGATTTTTAAACTGGCTCCCTTTGCGGACCTCACAGAGGCAGCAGCGTAGAGTGGCAAGGGGCTCTCTTGGGAGTGGGGCTGGAGCACTGCCAGCCCCACCCCCGGGGACTATAAAATAGTCAAGTAACTGATAAGAATTCATGAGGGTAATCAACTATTCAATTAACCGATATTAAACATCCCTAAGATGAACCAACATATTCTGTGTTTGAATCATAAGGTTTCACTTTATAAACAAAATCTTTCGATAACTATTTTTTCCAATCGCATTAAAAATTAATTCTTTAGTCACAAAATTAGTATTTGTTCAGTGTTGTCGTGTCTCCAGATAATTTGGATTATGCAGCTAACCATATTATTATAAAAATAGTCTGGTCATGTAAAAGTGAGAATCTGCAGTTATTTACATGAATCTAGCAACCTTTACTGCAACAAGAATATAAAATATCGAGCTAATAAGAGGATATGTTATTCCTCTGAACTCTGTCTGCGTTTTTGTTACTTCATTTACTTAAGCCGTTATGATCTACAGGTTGAACTTCTCTAGTCCAGCACCGGGGGGATCTGACCGGTGCCAAACCAGAGAAGTCAATATCGTCTAGCAGCATTACTAGCACTACCACTGCTTACTGGGCTCTTAGAAGACATGTAGGGGGAAATTAGAGCCACATAACAGCACAGAACACAGAGCCAGGACTGGTGGCTGTAAACAAACTTTATGTGACCGGGACATCCAGCTAACGAAAATCATGCTAGACCACAAATGCTGCTGGACCAAAGAGTGACTGAGTAGAGAGATATATATCAACCTGTATATATCCACTGTCAGCAAGAAAAGGTTCCTTGTAACTACACTTATCTTCTCTAACATTTCTTACACATCTTCACACATTTTGTACATTCAGCGTCAGAATCCTATGGCCATGATTAAAAAAAAGGCTTTACTTGTGCAGAGTATCTGCTTCTCTTGCAGTAAGTAATCTCACTGCAAGAGAAGCAGATACTCTGCACAAGTAAAGTCTATTTTGCTACAGATAAATAGGCTGCTCTGAGCTCTCAATTTTACCTAACATAGATAGCTTTCTCAAGAGAAATCAATAGTTCACAAATCAAAAATGGCCTACAGGCTGAAATAGTTTTTAATCATTTTTTCTCAGCTTCTAAACAATAATTTTTTGGACATGGAATTAAATTTTTTCACCTCAAACTCCTTTGGCCACTGTGGGGCCAAACTCTCTTCAGCTACTTTGAACACACAAGCGTACACACAGCAATTATGTAGAAGAAAGCAGAAGCTCTCTGCGTGGTTTCTCTCTACCCACAAGACCATGCAAAGTTGCATGAAAATGCACTACGGGCTCCACTAAGCCAGGCATTGCAGAAACCAGAAAGAAACAGTTCAACACAAAAAGTTCCACTAAAAGGGGAACAAAGTCTCAAGCAAAAAGATGGCAGAAGTTAAAGTGTCCATAAATGTCACATGCACATAATCTCTACGGGCTTGCCCACAGCATAAAATTTTATGTTTTAACTACTTGATCACAAATAATCAAGTCTGCTGCCAATATTGACCATGGCTTGCCAGTTAGTG
Organism: Rafetus swinhoei; assembly: GCA_019425775.1. Lineage (NCBI taxonomy): Eukaryota > Metazoa > Chordata > Testudines > Trionychidae > Rafetus > Rafetus swinhoei. The sequence continues at coordinate 7,666,022 of CM033445.1, read as the reverse complement.
TAGGCCTGTTGGACTCAATCATGATCCACTGATGTTACCCTAAACAAAATTTGTCCTGGGTCTACATCGAGAAGTAAATCATGGTCATTGGCATGCCAGTTAACTCAATTTCTCACAATTGTGTCCACAATTCAGTAATCTAGACAGTCTTTAACCTCAGTAGGAGTGCAGCCTCAATAAACCTTGCTCAGGTCTTGAGAAATAGTCTTTCCCCATCTGTATCCATTAAGAATAGCACTGGAAACATTTCCCTGTTACCTTCACAACACCCCTTTCTTTGCATCCCTCTACTGGCTCCCTTTCTTTATAGCATCAGATAGCTGCAGCGGGGGGGAGGGGGGAGAAGGCCCCCCACATATACCAGCTCCTGCAGCCCTCCACTGCTGCCTCTGATAGGGAGGCAGTAGTGCAGAGAGTGAGGGGGGCAGGCGGATCTGGTGCTCATGGGGAGCCTGCTTAAAGCCAGCTCCTCACAGGCATCAGCTCCCATTTCCTCCCCCTATTTTTGCCTCTAATACAGAGGAAGCAATTGGGAGGGAGTGTGTGTAGTGGACAAGATTAAATGCTAAACCCAGGCTTATCAATTAATCGTGTAGTCAACTATGCATTGACATCCCTACTATTGACCTCCATCAGCAAAGTTAATTTATTCAGTTTAAGCATTTGTGAATGAGATGTTTAAAAGTGTTCATTCTAGAATCTGGAAAACTGCATTATTACCAGGCTTGCCTAACTACTTCACAAGGTAACACACTGGCTTTATTATGCCAACAAATGTACAAAGGAGATACCTCCAAACACAGACCTAGCTTTTCAATGCTATGCATTGCATTTGATCTATCCAGTTCACATTATCACTAATGGGAGCTGACTGTCTAAATTTTTGTTATGAAAATTTTATCCCCAGAGTCTCTCTACATTTCTCTCATGCAAAATATTCTGTTAGCAAACAAAGCAAGCTACACTCTTGTTTAATAGGTTTAAAATTCAGAGTTTGACCAAGAGTAGAGATATTGAAAGCCAATAATAGTGAAGAAAGGATATGTAACAAGTTAAGAGAATTAATGATTGCAAGAGGTGTGATCACAAGGTTAAAAGAACCAAGAGAGATTACTGAAAATTCATCATGAGAAAGATTTAAGATTAGCCTTAAAGCTCAAAGGTAGAGGAATTGCAAAACAATAAAATTCTAATTTGATTCAGTGTACACCATTAGAATTTCAACATTCAGTATAGCTTTCTTTATTCTAACATTCTCCTACCTAGTTGCGTGCAGGCAAGGAAATTGTATTAGTCCATTAATTATATATTTCTTATCATGGCTTGAATACTTCTGTTAAACCCAGGCTAATAAAACTTCATTATATTTATTTCTTATGCCCGTATTACTCTTCATTTCTGTAAATATTTACTTCCCATTTCTTTCCAACGTCTACAAGAGAATAAATCAACAACTTCTCTACACACATTTTATTTGAATCTTCAATAATATATTTGATCATAATAAATATGCATGCAGACAGTGTCACACATAATAGGATTCCAGCTACCACTGAGCATCAATATGATGAATTTCAAAAACAGAGAGAGCAAGATTTAAAGTCTCCATTATTCTTTTCACATAAACCTCTTAAGAGTCTTTTACAACGGTCTGTTTCAATACTTTATTTCAGTTCCTTGTAACAAGTCTCTCTAAACTAACACTTCAGATATTTCTTTTAAAAGCTATTTTAACAAAACCTGATGCCTACACAGCCCTTATATGGTGTATTAGCCAATTACCCCCTCTTAAATGTGGGTAACCCTTTAACTAAATAATATTTTTTTTTTTTTTTTAACCAAAATCCCCTATATCTGTGATCTTCTGAGAAAATCAGAGAGGTGAGAGAAGACAAGCTAATACTGTATAGCTTAACAATATAAAATAAAAAATAAAAGATTTTGTCTATAAGCAGAAGTAACACTCACTTTCAAAGTTCAATTTTTGCTCTCCTGGAAGACTTTTTTTTCCCCCCCTTAACTGGGCAAATGAGGGTCAGACAACATGTTTATCATGTAGTCAGACAAATGGATACATCTCTTCGCCTCTTATTACAGTACTACATTTTTTAGTGGTACCACAGTGCAGTGTTTGGAACATCCCAGATCAGGCTGTATGGGTAATGAGAAAACAGCTGAAGGTCAAACTCAATCTTTTTTTCAAATTTGTACTATGTCTCCAACAATAGTAATGTCCAGTTTCTGTACATCATATTGTCTGTTATATATTCTGAAGAGTGAGTTTGTTTGTGCAAAACAAAATCATATTTCAGGATTACCTGCAGCTACCAAATTTTGCATAAACAATCCTGCCTCAAATTAGCTGAATGCACTACTTTTTACACCGGAATATGCTGGGTGAAAGGTTTAAATAATTATTTTTGTTTTCCATCAGAAAAAAGTCATGACTATTATGATTAGAGTTCATAAAAAATATTTGCTAACAAAATTAAAATTGATTAGCTTATTCACTTGTCATTTTAGTGCAAAGAAAATTTTTACTGTTACAAATCACAAAATAATTCAAATTAGTTACAGAAAGAGTAATGGAATCTTTACAAGTTTCTGATTCAAATTTATTATAGTATGTATAGTAATTAATAAAATGAATGAGGTTTGAAGTTGAAATCCTACGCATTTAAAACTGTTCTTTTACTTCCCTTTTGCAAGCACATTAATAAAAAATTCTATGACATGTATTTAATTTATTGAACTTTCCTATAAGTGTAATCTATGCAAAATGACTTTGTCCGGTCATCGATGGGCCTTACCTGATAATAGGTTATATTCTCTGGACAGTTTCAGAAAGGCAAAACCATTCTACAAATCATAGAACACCAAACAACCCTGACAGCATGCTATTTATGAGATTGCTTTAACCACTAGTCCATGCACATATAGCAGAAAGTCATATGACCTTCAGAATGAGTCTAGTATGAATATGAAGTCTAATATCCACTCCTAATGGAAACAGCACCTTACCCATCTCATACTCCCAATAGGGATGTAAAGGAGTACTCAACTATACGATTAACCCATAATCCTAGGCTTCCTGGTTTATCTAGTTGACTACTTGCATTCTCCCCCCCCCCCCCCCCCCCCCCCCCCCCGCCTTGCTGCCCCAAGCTGGGGGGTGGGGAGGGAGAGGGAGGAGAGAACAGGACCCGGTGCTGGGAAAGCCAGCTTAAAAGCCAATTCCCTCCAGCACTGGCTCCCCAGTGCCGCCCGGCATCCTCCACACACTGCTGCCTCTATCAGAGGCAGAAGTGTGTGTGGGGAGGGAAGGGTGTCACAGGAGGCTGCAGTGAAGCAGCCCCTGCCGGGGGGGGGGTTCCAGCTCCAGCCTCCTCCACCTCCTCCTCCTACCCCCACCAGCCTCCTGTATCAGAGGCAACAGCGCAGGGTGGGAAGCAGCTGGTCTGGGCGGGGAGCTGGTTTTTTTAACTGGCTCTCCTCGCAGACCGGCTCCCACCTGGCACCCCATGCTGCTGCCTCTGATACAGAGGCAGCAGTGCAGGATGGTAGAGGGTTCCTCAGGAGTGGGCTGGATTGTACTGGCTGCCTGCCTCCCCACCCCAGGGACTATAGAATAGTCAAGAAACCACTAAGATTTCATGCAGTTACTTGACTATTCTATTACCCAATAGTTAACATCCATAATCCCCAATAATATTTTTATTATTTAATATTTTGGTAGTTTAGCTGCATCCATTGAGGTCAGGGAAGTAGAGCGTTAGAAAAAAAAATTAACTAGAAAGCAACTTTTAATAAGAAGGGTCAAACAGTAAGATGGAGAATAAAACATTGAGTGTACAATATAAGCCCAACGAGAGCAAAGAAGAGGATCCTATAGTGGGCGTATGACATATTGAATCACAGAAGTCCCCTCGGGGCTGTCCCCTTGGTGTGCTGATCTCACCACTGACGCCCACCTTCCTTGCCTGTGGGGCTCCCCACCACACTGTCCTGCTGCACTAGAGCCTCTGGTCTTCCCCATCCAAACCACAGAGTTTGGTTACTGCTCCCCTGCAGAGCCACATGGCCACACTGGATAGTTCAGCACCAGGAGGGCTTAACTATAAGGGATCAACACCCAGGAAACAAACCCTTACAAGGGACCAAAACCCCAAATAAATGCAGCTAGCTCTGTGTAAAAGCTTTGCACAGTGAAAGCTCATAAGATCCGCACACTTTAATTAACAAACGAGATATGCATAGTGGTTGCTCCCCCTTCTCCAGGTAGTAAATGATTTACTCTGGGCTTGATCATAAACAAAAGTGTTTTTATTAAGTACAAAAATGAGGATTTAAGTGGTTGCAAGTGAAACAATCAGATCAAAGTAAGTTACTAAATTAAAATGAGCAAAAAATACTTAGCTAGTTCTAATCCATTAAGCAACTTGTTACACGCAAATTTATACCCTAAACAGCTGCTCTTATCTCAGTTAAAAGCTTCAAGCCAGAGTTGATCTTTACTCTTACTTGGGTCTACAGGTTTTTCAAAGTTCTTTGTATCTTCTTAGGGTGGCCCAGGCAGTTTCAAAGGACTGATGGTTTCCCGTTGCTTAAATAGACTTTTCCCCAAGGGAGGAAACCTTTGTTCAGCACCCTCTATTCCATGGGAAAATTCCAGGTTCAAGATGGATTCCAATACCAGGTGGCACGGTCACATATCTTTCTAGGACCAGCCATAGTTTGGGATACAAGATAAACACGACCAGTCACAGGTCATTGCTATAAGTACAGAGTTATGTTTCCAAAGCATCTCTAATGGCCCTTCCTAGCACATTTAGAATTACAGATTATCACTTCAAATTTCTAATTTCACATACAAGAATGATACATGCACAAACATAGGATAGACAGGTTCAACAGACTGTAACTTTACCTCATATAGCACATCTATTTTATTTTGCCTAAAGCATCTTCGAACTACGCATATTCACAAGACCGTTTTCATAAGGCACTGGGGGGGGGGGGGGGGTCCCATGACACGGTGAAAATTTAAGTTTCTCAAACAAACTACTATGGGGATAGGAAGTTTGTTTTAAGCTTCTTATACAAGGTTTTAATGAATGAAGGTGTCACTTGGCATCTGAAAGGTCACATGGTAGTTGCTAACAAGACTTCCCAGGTGATGAGGTTTCCTAGGAATCAGTACAAAATTAAGTTTAAGTTTCAGGTGTGTACACTGTTATAAGAAAGCTAGTGAGACACACTGTGGGCTGATGCTATATGGAGAGCAGTGTTCCTGCTAATTTTTCCACCTATGTGCAGAATAAATTTTGTAGTGTGCACTAAGGCACATGTAGATGTGCACCATCAGAACAAACACATGATGCTGGCTGTGGGCACTCTGCTAATCAGCTGGGCAGCATTTGAATCTCTCCTGGAGGCTGCCCATGCACTCAGCTTATAGAGAACACTGGTAGACAGGTCTGTTAATTCCATGGCCTGTGTATAGTAGAATGACATCCAGCAAAGTTGACACCTTATCATAGGCATACAGGACTTTCAAGAAAGCAGGAAAAAAGATAAATACTAATCATGGACAAACATTGTTAAACAAATTAATTCAACTATTTAATGAGAAAAATGATATTCTGCTCAACCTGACTGCCTGAGAAGGTTAGTTAGCTTTTTTAGTATTTATAACAGTATTTATTTAATGACTAATGTAATATCAAAAAACATAATTAGTAGGCCAGAAGAAATCTAGCCAGATGTCATTTTGTAGTACTAATCAATTAATATCATTTTAATATCATTGAATCTTCCTTGTTCTACTCAAATATTTTAAAAAATACTTATAAAAATTGCCATTGAAATGCTTTACACTCAAATACATAAAAGCTGTATTCCTAACATTAACTTTTTTTTTTTTTTTTTTTTAAACACTGTCACACACTTGGAATCGTTTGAATAATTTATCCAGTAGTAAGTTGGTAAATAATTTGATTGTCTGCCTTGGGTTTTTCATCTAAGCATTATTTAGTTGGAGGCCCTTCATTCTGGCATTTCCTAACTTTTGAATGCTTGATGTTGCATTCTTCACAGAGTTTTTAAAGGACTGTTTTTAGGTGTAATTTTCTAGGTTTTTAAACTACCAAACTGAAAACACAAATTCCAGCATGTGGAATTAGATGGAGACCTACATGGTTCATTAGATGGGTTAGAATCTTTGGAGAGCCATTTATACAGACTGCTGCTACTTGTGCAAGTGGAGTAATTGATAGTCAAAATACTGATGTCAGCCTTAACATCATTTCTATCAATGGTAACTAATCATTTTGCTTGCCTTCCCCACTTCTCAAGCCATGCAAGACAAGAGATAAATTCTTTAAAATGCAGGTTTAACCAGGCGCTGATTTTGTTTGAAGAACCTAATCAAGGCATTCAGTTCACAGAGATGAGTCACAAGTGTATCACCTAAAGTATAATTGTCATTCAGGCAATAGTAGGCATATTTGGACATTTTAATGCAACATAGTTTAGAGGTGCCAAGGTTTCAGCATTTGTCATGTCAAGTTAGCCAACATAATCCCAGTTCCTGCATTGATCTTGGCTGGTTCACTGACTGAAACCTGAGAATTGCTGTCAGGTGGCAGGCAAGTTAAAATAAGACAGCCATGACGCAGTCTCTGCCAGTGAGCAAAGATTTAAAAAAACAGAAGACAAGCAGCAGACATTATTTGAAAACAAAATCCACTGCCATCTGCGATCACAGAGCTCATCAACAGAACAACAGTTTAACCCTTAAGAGTGTACTGTAAAGGGACATGAGAGGCGCAATCTGACGATGCAATTTTTGGAATATTATTGTAACCCAATAACTCATAGGACGAGATACATGTTTGTTACTATCCAAACACTTTATAGGGTATTAATAGTGAAAGCATCCTGACTATATATTTGGAAGTTAGGATTAGAGAGCTATTTCAAATGAAGAGCAAGTCATACACGTTTTTAAATGTGTGTTATGTATATAACTATTTCCTCCCAAACATTTAACAATTTGCATAAGAAACTTCGGAATATACCATCAAATTGAATAAAACAGTCTATGCTTTCATCATCTGTTTCAGCATTGGGAAAGAAAAGAAAAAAAAAACCCAGATTTCTCAGGGTAAGCCTACACTGCACACTTATTTCGGAATAAACCACCTTGTTAGTCTTTAAAGTGATGCATAGTCCTGTCTTTTGTTTCAGCGAGACCAGACTAACACGGCTACATCTCTATTATTATTTCGGAATAAGCTATTCCGGAAGATATATTCCGAAATAGCTTATTTCGAAATAGAGTGTTCACACTACAAGGAAGCCTCAAAATTAGTCTGAGGCAGGCTCCCCTAATGTCGATGCGCTCTCTCGATTTAGAGCCCCAAGAAGCACTGGGGAGTAATTACTTACAATGGCCCTGGTGAGGAGCTATTTCGAAATAGCAGCAGTAGAGCGTCCACACTGCAGCTATTTCGAAATAGCTGTTTCGGAAGAGGAGATATTTCTCATGAAATAAGATTTCCAGAAGTTGGAAAAAGCCACCCTTTATTTCAATATTATTTCAAAATAACAGAATTGCAGTGTAGACGCTCGCATTATTATTTTGGAATAACGCTAGTTATTCCGAAATAACGATGCAGTGTAGACGCACCCTAAGAGAAGAAAGCTGTTTCTTCATGAATATGGGGATTCTCTTGGAGTACATCTTGAAAGACTGATGTAAAAGAAAAATCTGTCATATTTGACAGGGTTAATAAACCTTTTGCATTAGTATATATTACCATGCTAGACAAATGAAAACAGGTTCTCTAGTCGGAAGGGAAGGAGAACTAAATTGATGACACCAAGAAGGCTGGGGTGTTGAATGACCATTCTACTTGAGTCTTCACACACAAAATGTTAATAGTGACCAGCTAATCAACACAATTAATATTAACAAGGGGGGAGGAATGCAAGCCAAAACAGAGAACATTTAGGTAAATTAGATCAATTCACATTGGCTAGGCCTGATAAAACTTCTCAAAGTACTTTAGGAACAGGCTGAAGCAATCTCAGAACCATTACCAATGATCTACAAGAACTCATGGAGAACAAGAAAAGGGCAAACATACTACCCATTCCTGGAAAGGAGAACAGAGAACCTGGGGAATTTTAGACCAGTCAATGTAATTCTGATAACTGGAAAGATACCGGAACAAATTACTGAAAAATTTGTAATTACCTAGAGAATAACAGAGTTTCAAGGAAGAGCCAGCATAGATTAGTCAAACACAAATAAGATCAAATCACCCTATTTACTTCTTTGACACAGTTGCTGAGGACAGGGAAAAAGCAGTAGATGTGATAGATCTTGATATTAATTATACTTCTGACAGTTTCACAACATTCTCATAAGCCAACAAAGGAAATGTGATCTAGATGAAACGACTATGAAGTGGGTCCACAACTGACTGATAGACTGTACTCAGAATAGTTATCAACAGCTTGTCGTCAAACTGAGAGTGTGGGTCAGATAGCAGACAGTCTCGAATCTGGGACTACTCAATGTTTTCATCTATGACTTGGTAATGAGAGAAGAGTATATTTATAAAATTTGCAGAGGACACCAAACTGGGCAGAGGGTTACAGACACTTTGGAGGACAGGATTAGGAGTCATAGCTACGACTTCACAGCAAAATTATTTCAAAGTAACAAGCATTATTTCAAAAGAACATAGTCCATGTCTACACAGCCAGCAGTTATTTCAACATAATGTCGAAATACTGTCAAGCTGAAGGACTTCTTACTCTGACTCCTGTAACCCTCATTTTATGAGTAGTAAGAGAAGTCGGAGGAAGAGTGTTCTATTTCGAAATAAGTGTAGTGTAAACTAGAGATGTGAACCTCTGCTTATCAGATAGTCGACACTCTAGTTGACTAGTTGCTTCCTCATCTCCTTGCTGCCTCTATCAGAAAGAGGCAGTGGGGGAAAGGGGAGGGCGCTTCAAAGTGGCAGCGCCGCATGGAGCCTGGGGTCAACTGGGGACTCCCGCACTGACCCCAGGCTCCATGAGACACTTCCGCTTTGAAGCACCGCAGGGGCCAGCAGGGGACTGCTTGAGTCCTTTGCTGGCCCCATGCTCCCTGCAGTGCTTTTGCCTTTGAAGTGTAGCCTTTGAAGTGTACTTCAAAGGAGGAGGCGCCCTTATCAACTAATCGAATAGTCGATGCAAATTGCATCGACTATTCGATTAGCCAATTAAAATTTTACATCCCTAGTGCAGACAGCACCAAAACCCAAAATAAGCTACGCAATTGACGTAGCTCAATTTGCATAGCTTATTTCAAATTAAGCCCTAATGACAAATTAGAGAAAGGGTCTGAAATCAACAAAAATTCAATAAAAACAAGTGCAGAGTACTACTCTTAGGAAGCAAAATCTAAAAGCACAACTATAAAATAGGGAGTAATGAGCTAGGAAGGAGTATTGCTGAAAAGGGCCTGGGGGCTATAGTGGATCACAAACTGGAACAATTCAAATCAACAATGTGATGCCATTGCAAGAAAAAGGCTAACCTTCTGGGGTGTATTAATATGACTATCATATGTAAATCATGGGAGGTAAATGTCATGCTCTAGTCGGCACTTTTGAGACTTCAGCTGCAATATTCTGTCCAATTCTGGGCATCACACTTTAAGACGTGGACAAACTGGAGAATCCTGAGGAGGACCACAAAAGTGATAAGAGATTTAGAAATCCTGACCTAAGAGAAGAGACTATTAAAACTGGGAATGCTTAGTCTTGAGAAAAGAAGTCTGTGATAACAGTTTTCCATTATGTTAAGGGCTGTTATGAAGTGGACAGTGATCAATTGTTCTCCGCGTTCACTGACAGCAGGACAAGTAGTAATGGTCTTAATCCATAACAAGGAAGATTTAGGTTAGCTATTATGAAAAACTTTCTAATATAAGGGTAGTTAAGCCACCATCATTGGACCTCTTAAATAACAGGTTGGATAAATACCAGTCAGGAACGGTTTAGGTTTATGTGGTCCTGCCTCAGCACAGGGGACCAAATTTGATGAATTCTTCAGATCCATTTCACCCCTACATTTCTAGGATTTTCTCTTTTTTTTTTTTTTTTAAATGAGCTTATGTACGGTCTACTATGTTGACAAAAAAAAAAGACTTATATTATTAGAAATGACAAGAAGCAAGACTCAGCTTAAATTTCTGGCTAATTTTATTTTTTCCTCCAGCATTCAGTATTTTATTAATTTCTCTCTCAAAGCACTTCAACACTGTAAAATAAAACATTTTTCTGAATATGCACATTAATGCACAAGATGGCAGCATGGTGTTTGTTTTGGGGGGGTGAGAGCTTACACTATTTTTATATATGAAGCACTTTTTTTTTCTGGCTACTTTCCTGTATTATGCATATGTGTTTACAAATACAGTTAAGTCATCTTATTTGATTAATAATGTTTTAAGGTACCTAAGTTGCCAATAGAATTCTGGAATAACCAGAAATATGGGTACCTTTGAAAATAAAGAAAACCTCATTGTCATGAGAGCCCTAAGAGTTAAGCTCCCCACCCAAATCAACATCAGTCTAGTATTTTGACTCCTCTTCTAACATGAGGTTTGCCGAAACATGGAAGGTCAATATGGTCTAGTAGCATTACCAACACTTCCACTGCTGTTAGAAGACATTTAAGGGTACATTAGAGCTAAACAGCTCAGAACAGTGAGAGCCAGGACTGGTGTCTTTAAACAAACTTTACTGGACCACAGGAAACTTGGACACACCCATAAGTAGACATCTGGCTAACTAAAATCATGTCAGACCACAGATCTTGCCAGACCAAAAAGAGTGCTGGATTAGAGAGGCTCAACCTGTACCTCATTGTCACTTGACAGCTATTGCACTGGCTTGATTAAGCAACAAGGATAGTCAGAATTCTGGTCAGATACTAATTGCCCCCAGCCAGAAAAAATTAGTTGTAAAGTTTCCATTGAGGAAAACAGTAAACATATAAATATAGATAGATATAATTACCTCTGCAACTTTTGGAGGCACTCCATCACCAAGCACTTCCTTAATGAAGCACTGCTGGCTCATGTAACATAAGAGTCCACAAGTTCTCTTGAAAGCATCTCTCAGACGCTTTAGCTCTACATCTGTAACTGTATTAAGAAAAAGAAATTACAATTAAGGAAAATGACCAGAAAAATGTAGCAGTGTTAACATCACTATCAGGAATTTCTTTCATAGAGAAGTCAGAACTTCAAAAGTACATCCCCTTGTCTTACAACTAAAGTGCTAGATAAAGTGTTTGCACAATTTCTTTAATTTATTAGCTGTCATTAGACATCTGGGAAAATCTTGCAGAAAAGGAGTAAAAATCATATAGGACAAAAAAGTGTACATAAGTGATTATAACTGAATATTCTCTGAACACAATAGTGTGACGTGGTATGGTCCTCCTCGCCCAGCAGGACAGGGTGGTGAATATCAGTGGCTTTATCAGCACACCAGGAAGCAGCCCCAAGGGGTCTTCAGTGACCATGCCCCATAACAAACAGTATATTGTAATTGAATAAATAGTCTCTGAACACAACAGTATACTGTAATACTTATCATAGAATCATAGACTACTAGGACTGGAAGGGACCTCGAGAGGTCATCGAGTCCAGTCCCCTGCCCTCATGGCAGGACCAAATACTGTCTAGACCATCCCTGATAGACATTTATCTAACCTACTCTTAAATATCTCCAGATATTTTACTAAGGCAACACTGATAATTATAATGCTACAGGAAAACAAGCTGTCATGATATGCAAATTTGGTCTGAGTAGAAGTGATCTGTAACTGATAGTTGCAAACCTGTAGTAAGTGTGACTGAACTAGTCAAATGTGCTTCATGTAAGCACCATTTTCGTTTACCAAAAAGGTCTGCTTTCGTGCTATGTAAAAAACATTTCTTCAAATTGTCACCGACAGGTTTATATTATAATACTGAGACCATTAATCGAAAAACAAATCCAACGATATTATGGTGAGGTTTTGGCAGCAGTGGAAAAATGAGTTTTTCCTCCACAGTAAAAGCTACCAGCTGATGTCTCTACTGCAGCATATTAGAGCCAAACCTGTCTACCATGCATGACAAAAGGATTGATGGGTCCTCTTTTTACATACACAGAGGCTTCCTCTCCCTTGAAGAGCTAGTCTTTGATTTTAGCATTTTAAATTTCCAGGGTCTTTTCTAATGAAGTTCTTCAAGGTTCTAATTCAGCTTGTGCTTAACTCCTGTGCTCCAGTGCCTCCTTTGAATGGAAGCCAAAGTGGGCTGACAAAATGACATCTCAATACCCTGTAATTTACCATTGGAAAAGGTTCAAGTTCAGAAAAGGGCAACAAAAATTATTAGGCGTTTGGAACAGGTCCCACACGAAAAGAGATTAAAAAGACTTGGACTTTTCAGCTTAGAAAAGAGGAGACTAAGAGGGGATATGATAAAGGTCTATAAAATCACGACTGGTGTGGAAAAAGTGAATAAGGAAAAGTTATTATTCCCACAATATAAGAACCAGGGGTCACCAAGTGAAATTAATAGGAAGCAGTTTTAAAACAAACAAAAGGAAGTTTTTCTTCCCTCAGACCACAGTAAACCTGTGGAACTCCTTGCCAGAGGATGTGGTGAAGACTAGGACTTAACAGGACTCAAAAAAGAACTAGATAGATTCATGGAGGTTAGGTCCATTAACGGCTATTAGCCAGGGTGGGTAGGAATGGTGTCCCTAGCCTCTGTCTGTAAATGGGTGACAAGAGAAGGATCACGTGAGGATTACCTGTTGTGTTCCCTCCCTCTGGGGCATCTGGTATTGGCCACTGTTGGCAGACAGGATACTGGGCTAGATGGACCGTTGGTCTGTCCCAGTATGGCCATTCTTATGTTTTTATGTATTCTATATCCATTTTATAAAGCTGACATCAGGCACAGAAAAGGTCCCTTGGTCAAATCCCAAAGTGGGTCAATATGCCATGTAGCTATAGCCCCATGAGTCCCAGGATATGAGACGACACAAGGCAGGTGAAAGAATACCTGTTAATGGGCCAACCGCCATTGGTTGGGGATGTGCCTGTGCGCATGCACGTGCTTCTCTCTCTCTCCAAAAGAAGTTGGTCTAAAAAAATGGTACCTCAACCTCCTCTCTTTAAAACAAGTACATTGCAAAGGCGGGAACAGAATTATGGCGTTTTGATTCCTACTACATCACTTTCTCTCCCTTAAAACCATCTGAGCATTGCCCCCACCTTAATCCTGCATTTAAACAGCATGTTAAGAGTTCCTGCTGACTTAACTAGTAAAAACCAATGGAACTGAGGGAATGAAGTGTTTTGTTTCTATCAATGAACAAATGAAACTAGCCCATATCTAAACTTGATAATTATTGTATCCAAGACCATTCCTTTGCCAACGTAGGAATAGTTTTAGCAGATTTTTCGAAAGCACATTGATTTATAAGCTACAGGTTGAACCTCTCTAAACGGGGACTCTCTGGTCCAGCAATATCTTTGGTCCTGCCCAACAGGATGTTCGTGGACCACAGAATCTCCATGGAGAGCTGGAGATCAGAGGCCTGCGAAGGCCAGGAGTCCGCTGCTAGGGGGCTGGCGGCCATGAGCCTTGCCATGGGAGTTTGGCTGGGCCGGCGATAAGGCTGCCAGAACGTCAGCGGTCTCCAGCAGGGCAGCATGCTGCCATGGCAGGGCCAGGAGCCTAGTCTGGCATGGCAGTGGGCTGCCTCAATGGGGCCAGGAGTGCAGCCCAGCATGGCAGCAGTCTGCCGAGAGGGCAGTGGGTGGCAGGGGAACCAGTAGCCCTGTTGGGGTGGGGCTGCAAGCCCAACTAAGGCAATGTCAGGAGGGAGCCAGCTTGGAGGCCAGCAGCCAGCCTAGAAGCAGAGCTGGGCTGTGGGGCTGGTGGCAGGGGTGACAGAAATGACCTCTCATGGTCCAGCAAAATCCCTCATTCAGGATCAGTCAGGTCCTGAGGGTGCTGGACCAGGGAGGACCAACCTGTATCACCAAAATCCTGAGTCTCTCCTCACCCAAGTCTGTGTTCTAATCATTCTCCATTTACACTCTAAGAGAGGAATGAAACTAACGGCAATTCCCATCCCTAGACTGTGCCAGACTGAGACAGGTTTGTGACCCTATTCTGCCATTAGAAGACTACACGACCCAGATCATGCATCAGTGACACTGTACTGCAGAAGAGAGCCATTTTTCACACTGAAGGCAGAACACAAAGTATGCAGCACTGAATGCAAAACTTTACTACTAGGGCATCTTTCATCAACTTCATAAGATTGCTCAATCTCCCTTCTTAAAGGTCTATAAATCAGCAAGCTAAAAATAACATATATGCCTGAATAGTTATTAGGGTTGGGGCTTGTGTGCGTTAAAAGCATACTGCACACCACAGAGATTTTAATTCCAAACCGTCTCCCTGAAGATTACAACTTGTCCTTAAATCACTGAGAATTCAGAAACGTTGTGTCAAAATATTTCTCACCAATTTAAAAATGGTCCACATTTCAATTAAAGCTCTACCCCTTCATGAATAACTCTGTTGATGAGAAATCACCACTTTGCTTTTATTTTCATATACATTCTTGGTTGAAAGCAATGCTTTTTAAATTTCATACACCTTGTTTAAACTAAAAACAGGGTTTTAAAGGAATGAGAAATAAGGTGATAAAGAAACAAAAGAAGCTGTTTTGACAGCATAAACACTGCCGTGAAAAGATAGTTTTGCTGTAAGGATTTTGTTTGCTATGGCCACTGCGTATCATACTGATAAAACAAAACCTGACATATAATTAGGTGGTCTACTGGTGACGGCATTGTTATCTGGAGCATAAAGCAACATTTAAATTTCACACTTGCATAATAGTTGCTGACTACATAGTCATTCCCAATTTTTACTTCTTGAGAGAAAGCAGGATTCTGTGGAAAGCCTCGCTAGAACTCCACGGTCTCATTAGAAAATTCTCTCTTCAACATTTATCTGGGCACAGCAAATGGAGCCCAAGGAATAACCTCCACAGCTATAGAGTGCCCCCAACCTCTTGAAGAGTGCAGAACAGGAAACAAGACAAGAGATTCTGCATACCTGACCCTCTGTCTCACCATCACCTTCAAACATGTAAGGAATTCATGTAGAAAGGCTCTATAGAAAGCAAGTAATTTCACCCCTTACCTGCCTCTCTTCCCCCAGCTGCTCCACACAAAGTATCACCCTTGCTTCTGTTAGAGAGGTCACTACAACTCCCGAGGAGGGAGCATAACGAACAGTTATGTTTTTAAGTATATCAAAGAAGGGAAACCTGCCAAACAGGCAGTAGGGCCCAGTGGTGTAGCCCGGAGTAGACAGTTGGATGGGTCTCAACTTTTGAATGGGCGGGCCACAACAGACTGTGCCTACTACGTAAATTTCCATTCCTAGCTAGTCCACTGGCCTGTAGGCTGGGATCTGGCGATGGGGGAGAAAGGGAGAGAGAAAAGGAACCAAGGCAGAAGCAAGCACAGAAGCAAGGAGAGGGGCGGATAGGAGTAGGCCACACATGTGTATCCCAGGCTTCCCTCTGTCATGTGCCGCTGTGTGGAAGGAAAAGCAGATTAACCCACCACCACCCAAAACAAAAAACAGCCACTTTTTATTGATATTTTGCAGACTTTAGGAACCTAAAAGCAGCTATCTACATGTCCAGTTACTCTGCAGCACTGACCGTTTTGCGGGGTGATTGCAGATAGTGTCAAACTTTCAGTGCCACTGGTCTGGCATCTGACCCCATCCTGCCCTCACAGTGCAGGTGGAGATTCTTGTGATACGACGACTGCCAGCCAGGGCAGGGCAGCCCGGGAGAGTAGATGTGCACTCCAGTGAACAAGAGAGAGAGGAAGAGGAAAAAAAACCAACCTGGGCCCAACTCCTCCCAGTGTGCTGTGCTGCTGCTTGCCTGACGGGCTCCACACCTCTCCCACCCAACCCACCTGACTGTGAACTGACAGTTGTCAACAGGGAGGGAAGGACACAGGCTGCAGGGTGTTGACTACTCAAATCTGAGTGGATCTGGATGCTAAGGGGGTGGACCATCGCCCACCCAGGCCAATCCATAGCTACACCCTTGGTGGGGCTGCTAGATGACAAAGTTCTTGAAGGAGCACCCCAGGAAGACACCACCATTGCAGAGAAGCAAATTAATTCGTTGCATCAGTTCTCACTACAGAGTACATGGGAGCCATGAGAGCTATTCTTTTTTGGGAGAGCAGGGGGTAGGAAGAGGCATGGCAGGACCTGGGGAAAAGTGCGGGGGAGGGGGGGTGTTGTCCCAGATCCTGCACCTGCCTAGGGATGGCTAAGCTTGGAGTCATGGTGGATAGTTCTCTCAAAACATCCACTGAATGTGCAGCAGCTAACCGTCTTGGGAATCATTAGGAAAGGAATAGCTAAGATGACAGAATATATATTGCCTCTATATAAATCCACGGTATGCCCACAACTCAAATGCTATCTGCAGATCTGGTCACCTTATCTCAGAAAAAGAATACTGGAATTTGAAAGGTACAGAAAAGGGCAATAAAAATAATAGGGGTACGGAGAAGCTTACATATAAAGAAAGATTAATCTGATTGGGATTTTTCAGCCTGGAAAAGAGATGATTTTTGGGAGATATGACAGAAGTCTATAAAATCAGAAATAGTGCAGAGAAAGTAGACAAGGAAGCATTACGGGTGGTGAACACCACAAGAACTAGGAGTCATCAAATGACATTAATAAGCAGAAGATTTAAAACCAAACAGAAGGAAATATTTCTTCACACAACGAACCCATGGAACTCTTTACCGTAAGATGTTGTGATGGCCAACACAATAACAGAGATCAGAAAGACCTAGATAAGTTCATTCCCTCTGGGGCACCTGGTATTGGCCACGGTCAGAAGAGAGGATGCCTGGCTAGATGGACCACTGGCCTGACCTAGTATGGCCATTTTGTGGTAAAGGTGAGCCAGGGATACAACATACTTGGATTTTCAGAAAGCATTTAACAAGGTGCATCACCAAAGGCTTTTAACCAAGCTAAGTATTCATGGGATAAGAGGCAAGGACCTTTCATGGATCAGTAACCAACTGAAAGATGGGGAGGGAGACGGATAATGGCAAGTTTTCACAATGGATGAAGGTGACTACTGGGGTCCCCAAAAGAGCTGTACTGGGAACTGAGCTATTCAACATGTTCACTACAGAATGTAAGAAAGACCATAACTAAGGTCAGACCAAAGGTCCATCTAGCCCAGTATCTTGTCTTCTGACAGTGGCCAAGGCCTGGTGCCCCAGAGGAAACCAATCGAGCAGATCATCATCAAGTAATCCATCCCATGTCGCCCATTCCCAGCTTTTGGAAAACACAAGCTAGGGATACCATCCCTGCCCCATGCTGGCTAATAGCTATTAATGGACCCATCCTCCATCAATTTATCTAATTCTCTGACTGGGCTCCAAAACTGCAGATAAACTTTAACACTGATAATTCAAAGAGATGCACATTGGAAAAAAATAATTCTCACAATTCACATACAATGATGAATTCTAAATTAACTCTTTACTACCCAAGAAAAAGTTTTTGGAGTCATTGTGGCTACTTCTCCGAAAACATCCACTCACTGCATAGAAGTGGTCATAAGAAAAAGCTAACAGTCGGTTAAGAATTATTAGGAAAAGTGATAGAAAATAAGACAGAAAATATCACAATCACTATATAAATCATGGTGCACTCAAATTGAACAATGTCCAGTTTTAGTTATCCCGTATCAAAAAGGATATAGAGGAACTGGAAAGTGTACAGAGAAGGGCAACAAAAATAATTAAGGCTATGGAACAGTTTCCAGAGATTGGGGCTTTATGCAGAAGGTTAGTATTTACATAAAGATCAGCTTCATTAAAAACAACCAGAGGGGTAAATATGAATTACTTATATTGAGCCCTTTTCAGTCACACCAACAGGAATATATATTCTGTATACTAAGCAGAAACCAGAGCAAAGGAAGGAACTCCCAGTCCACCAACCTAGTAGTTACCAAGATAAGAACCTTACCAGTGGTGGTCTATAATCTATCATGAAGGACTATAAGCTTCAGGCCATATTCCAATCCATTAACATTGACAAGAGAATGCATTGATTAAGAGCAATATTACATAGCCTTCTGATTCAATAAAAAAGCAACTTGGTACATTTCCAAAGATTTAATTTCCTTTCTTCCTTCCCCTTCTCCTAATGCCAATATTAGTATAAAGTGTCAAATGAGAACTTCAGGGTAACAGCTTTATCTTGTAACTTGTTGCAACTTCTCACTTCCCTTCTATTTTTTTAACTACATCTCAGCCTTATGCTTCCAATTCCCCTCATTTTCTGTCTTCCCAATTTG
The DNA here is from genome assembly GCA_019425775.1 of Rafetus swinhoei. Taxonomy (NCBI): domain Eukaryota; kingdom Metazoa; phylum Chordata; order Testudines; family Trionychidae; genus Rafetus; species Rafetus swinhoei. The sequence goes on along the minus strand of CM033445.1, from coordinate 7,647,504 downwards.
TGTCCTTTTTCTCTATCATATACCAGCTAGGGATGTCAATGTGTTGACAACTACATGATTAACCGATAAGCCTGATACAGAGGCAGCAGCGTGGGGTGGCAGGCGGGAGCTGGTCTATGCAGGAAGCCTTTTTTTTTTTTTTGATAGAGGGGAAGCAGTGTGGGATGGCTGGGGGCTCCCCAGGAGTAGGGCTGGGAGCACACTGGATGCTAGCCCACCCCGGGGGCTATCAAATAGTTATGTAACTGCTAAAATGGCATGCGGTTACACAACTATTCAATTACACGCTAACATCCCTAAGGCCAGCAGAAGCAACAACACTCCTACATGTGGCTGTTTTTGCATGACAACTCCAGACACTTAGGAACAGACTAGGATCACGCAATTCCAGTCCATTTCCAAATGCTCATATTGGTGCTTCTCCAGGTTGCACCTCTGAAAACCGGCACTCTCTGGTCCAGCAACATCCGTGCTCCAGCAGGACCACGGATGCGCCTAGACCAGAGAGCCCAGGAGCCTAATGGCAGGAGGTCCAACCTGTAGTTACTGTAAAAGCACCACAGAAGAGATACACACACTCAAACCCCGATGAATTATATTTAAGATTTTCCTGCTTGGTTAAGTGAAAAAAGGCAGCATACCATGCTCAATTTAAATCTTCAATTACTGTGGTAACAAGAAATTTCATTTATCTGATAAATGTAAATTGGCTGCATATAATATGCTAGAATTAAAGTGACTTTACATTTGACTAAGAAAGTACTTGGATGAGTATTGGCTGCTTTTTCATAAGATTTACCTGCTTCAGTAATTAAAACAATTTATAATTTGGCAACCTTAACTACAGCCGCCATTAGCACTTCTGCTATAATTTATATAGCATCTTTAAGAGAGTGCAGAGGAAGATTTGGCCTCCTTCCACCATCGCTTGAACCTCCTCTTCTCTCCTCAGGTGTCCTCTCCCTCCACCAGCCTGATACCCATGTCCCCGTCACCAAATCCCTCCAAATTTGAATGAGTGGTATTGTGATCAGGTGCCTGGCATTAGAATGCTACTCTGTGTTGGTCCAGCCAGCCCCATCACAGCCCCCGGCCTCCACGGCCCTCTCTGAGCTACTCCTTTCGAAATAGTAGTGTGGATGCTGTGGCACATGCAGGGGTTTAGACAAGCCACCCAAGCCTGCTTGACTCCCTGGATTCAAGTTTGGGTGGTTAGCCAGAGTCCCCTCCCATGCCACAATGGCTGCCCAGCTATTTTGTGCCCACTAACTTGAGAGAAGTTAACAGTGGGTCTGTCTGCCCAGACTGGGAAGCATGCTCGTAACTGCAGTGCAGGCATACCATAAGTGGTCAGGATCTCTGTTCTAGATCTCACTCAAAAGGATACCTGCAGCGTACAGACACTTAATGCCATGAAGCACACTGAGGGTAGGTCAACACTACAGACCTCACAGCTACACTGATGCAGCTGCCTGGTTGCAAGATTCTCCTGTAGCTGTTCTATGCTACAGGTTAGATCTTATGTAAGCTTGTACTTAAGTCGCTAGTCACTGTATCAAATAGTTGAATCATCTGGAGGTATAAACACCCAGTCACAAGGGTCCTAAATGCTACCATGACTTAAAAAATGGGAATTTTGGATTATTTTTTTCCCCTCACTGTGTTTGCTGTTTGGCAGATATATTGCCACTGCCCATTCCTGACTGCAATATGAAACTGAAAAAAAATCAAATTTTCCTCTTGCCTTATTGACCCCCTACACCAGTGTATTTCTCTACTACTGAAAAAAAAAAAAAAGACAAATTTAACACATTTGAAAAAGCTCTCTTCCATTTTAAGGGCATGTGGACAACAGTTCAGTTAAATAACTGTTCTCCTTGTAACATGCCTATTCCTCCTCTATGCTGCTTAACATCATGCATACCTGCACAGCTACTGAAACTCTTAACATGTTGGAGGCAGGCCTGAAGTCCCAAGAAATCTTCAAAAGTGTGAAAACAGTGCACTTAATCTGCTCCCTTTACATTTTCTCTATGGCTTCCTCTTGCTTTCTTCTGCTGGCATTTAACCCCTGGTAAACAGGAGGCTGATTTTAAATGTATTATTTGTATTACAATAGTTACTAGAAATAGCCACGATGCTGAGGAGTTTACTATTCAAGTTCTTCTGTTTTTCTTAGGCTATATCTACACTGGGAAGGTTTGTTGCCAAAAGTGAAAACCAGTCGAGCTGTTTTTTCTGCTTCCCACTGTCAACATTTCATGGCCATATTGCTGACAAGTCAAGACCACATTGCTAGCACCCTTTCAACAGATAGAGCAAAGCATGTGGGTAAGCAACCTACACAGTGCTGTGTTGCAGGCAGGCAAAGCTGATTCTCATGTTTCTTGGGATTCTCTCGTACATCTGTGAGCTCTCCATACTAAGGAATGTCAAAGTAGCACTGCAGTTTCTCCAGCCCTCCCCTTGCAGCAAAAGTCTGCCTGCCACTGTTCTCCTAGTGCAGGGAAGAACAGGAAAACTCCAAAGATTTCTTCTTCGTTTGTTCCTCAAAGGGAGCAGCTCACTCAGCTGTCACGTGCTTCCCAGAGCTCTGGAGGGGCACATGCCTGCAGGGCAGCAGAGATCACAAAATACTGAGCACAGCCATCAGACCAGGCATTGTGGGATACTGGCCGAAGCCAGTTCTCTCAACAAAACAAACAGCAGAGTCCACACTGGCTCTTTGTCAACAATAAAGGGAGGGGAAAAGACAAAAGTCTCCCGCAGGGGTGGAAGTTATCATCAAAACTGGGTGTTTTTCCCTGACAAAAGTTGCACTGCAGTGTCAATGTGCCAGTGTATACAAGGCCGTAGGCTCTCGTAAAAGATGCACTTTCAAATCTTTTGCTCTGTTTGTTCCGAAGATGTTCTAGAGGGTGTTTGGTTCTGCCATGAATGCAAGGGACTGGACTTCATAACCTCTTGTGGTCTTTTCCAGGTCTAATATTCTGTAGTGCTATGTTCATGAGACTTTGGGAAAAATTCAGCTCTAAGCACCCAGGAATCATCATGTTGGAGCTACAGGTTCGTTTTTATTACTTTATAAACATTATCTCGGGCATACACCAATAGAATCATAGAATACTAGGACTGGAAGGGACCTCGAGAGGTCATCGAGTCCAGTCCCTTGCCCCCATGGCAGGACCAAATACTGTTCTAACATACTCAATCACATTTAAGTATTGTGCCCTCCTTTATTTATACCTGATCTACTTATTCTGTCAAGTTGGCCTAGGTGAAGTAATGAATTTTTCTTTTGCTAATAACTGGTTTTGCTTTCATTAATACACAAAATATATTGTGCTCACAACACTAATATATCAACTGTTTAATTTGGTTATTCTTCCCAACTTAGTGACTACAGCCAGGGCCAGATGTGTAATATTCCTTCAAAGACTACTGACACGCTTCAGAAAGCGATCATTTACTACATCCATCATCCGTCCACATCTCAGCACACATCTAAAGGGCTTCTTAATACCAGGCATGTTCAAGTCACGCGAAGTGGGTCTGGCCCACGAAAGCTCATCACTTAATAAACCATCTTGTTAGTCTTTAAAGTGCTACATAGTCCTGTTTTTTGTTTCAGTCATGATCTAGTTATCTAATCTTCAAAAGTCTTGTGAATTCTAACTTGAGAAATACTGGAAAAACTTAAGAAACAATGAATAGTCTAGCAACTTCAACAACAAATAGCCATTTAAGTTTTTCCAGTTACAGACTAACACAGCTACCCCTCTGAAGTTTGTGGGATACTGTGTTTTGTAGTACTGCTCTTCAACACACCAAAACAAGTATGAGTCCATTGATATAACTTCTCATTTAATATTTTCACAGGAAACCCAAGAAAATAATTGGACAACTTCCTTCTTCCCAGAACATTTATTTTGGTGTCTCAACAAAAAGCTGTCTGTTTCTGCTTTTACTGAATCTTTAAGAGGAGGAGAACAGGAGTTTTTCACCTGCTTAAAGATTCTCCAGATCATATGCTACCTGTTTAGTTTTAAAAAAGGTTACCAGGAAAGAGGCGCTCAAAGTCTCCTTCACACTTTTTTTATACCAGATGACAAAATAATGCCTATGTAATTTTACAGGTAAAGGCCACTACTAGTGGCTCCACGGTCTCTCTTTTTAAAGAACAAAAAGGAAAGGAGGAACCTCACTACTTATTTCTAGTACCATCCTCCCCTCCCTATCTCCTTCCAACACCAGAATAAGAAAAAAAACCCTCAGAGCCCATCCACCTTTTCTGGTGGCTTAAGGTCAATGCTCTAAGGCTTCAGGAGTTAAGAGCTCTGACAAATCAGAAAGCCTGTACAAGCCCAAGCAGTTAAAATTAATTTCTTCACAACTGGTTATTAAAGCTCATGAAATCATTGTAATTTCTGCTGTGTCCAATACATCTCAAAACTTATTTTATTTTCGTCTTGCTGGAACATTGCATATTGCTACATTATAAGAGCTTTTTTTTTTACTTCAGAAATACAGTGTTTCTATAATTAAACACAGGAAAAAATAGCTTACACCGAGCCACGGTTTGACATTTGAATTAAACCAGCACAAACAAGAGAACAGAAAGCAATGTATGATAGATACTACCATCTCCTTTTCTCACCCAGTTATGCCTAAACCCTGGGTGCATGTGGCAATATTTTGCCACTGAAAGAGGTACTTAAGGATACTACCCCCAAAGTTTCACCTAACTTTTATTTTTTTTTTTATGTACTAGGCAGTAAGAGTCCATAGAGTCTATTTAATTTATAGTGTACTTATTTTCAAATACTTTCATACTTTTTATTCCTTTAAGCATACATTTCATGAAGTCACTGAACAATCAACAAATGTTGATAAACCTTTATTCACTATTAATTCGGGCCAGATTTCAGTCACCTAGAGATGAAAGGTTCTAGATATTAACCCTGAGCCATCCCATTTCAAAACTCGATACCCCATGAGGCACAGAAGTTATGATGTGCAAAGGCGATAAAGGAAAACCAGTTTCACTAAAACCATTCTTTACAAAGTTATATGCTTGATACTCACTTCAAACAAATGCAACCCTAACACCTGCCCTAGACTCTGATCTTCAATTTATTAATGAGAACTCAGATACCTCTACCTACTCAATGAGATGGAAAAATACTTACTAAACTACTACATATTTTGCATGTGATAAAATGATCATCCCTGACAGCACACAAATTAGTTACGCCTTTCTCATCCTGTCTCTGATACTCCCTTTCGTTTGCCAGGTTTTCTTACACAGTAGAAAAAAAATGTAAATTAGGTAATGCAGCATGACTTCATGAGAACGTCTTTTTTAGATAAAATGCACCAATTTTATATAATTTTACTAACACATTTGAAAGATTTTGGATACTTTAGTTGTGCATCTTCAGCCTAGTATTTTTGCACTTCTCAAAACTGGAATAAGTTTAGCAAATCTATTTAAATGTCAAACTTCCAATTTCTCCTTACTATTTGAATCTGAAGTGCAGCTTCACGGGGCTGCTGCTTTCACAAGCAGATAACATTGTATCAACTCCTGGCACTGAATGACTAATTCAATATGGAAGTTCTTAGCACAGATCTCAGTCCAAGATTCCAATGACCTTTTGTCATTTAAAAAGAACTCTGAAGTCCTTTATTTAAAAAAAAAAAAAAAAAATCTGTTCCTAAGGAATAGCTGATTGCTAGCCCTTCTGAGAGATGCTGATATACTGGTCAGCTAGGGCTTCAAGGTATCCTTACACAAAGTGAGGACATTCTATACCTAAGGCTTCTTCTCCCTCCTTAGCTTCATAGCCTCAGGCTCTTTACCTTGAGAGAGCTCCATTTGAAAAAGTTATGGCCCTTTCCAAGGCTGGCTTCAGTGGTAACGATTATGGTATGTGTGCAGGAAAGCATTAATTATGTAATGCTACATTATTCAGCAGCCCTGCGTAGTCTGCCAGATAGAAGCCAGAAATGGAGAGCAGAACAATCCATCTCAATAGCACGTACTGCCTGCTTGTGATGGCAACTCAGTGTGACCCTTGGAGTTGCTGGAAATAAAACTAATTCTGAATCATTTTTGAGGTCTACGTTATAACAATTTATTCTAATTTTACGTTATTGCCAACTTGTGTTCACCTTGAATGAATTTTGACATGCACAATCCCTTGTTATGTCATTCTCAGGCCTCCACATAGACATTCCCCATAGTACTGAAATGGGCTAGTTATTTGTTATGAGAAAGGGAAGTGGAATGAAAAGCAGAAATGATTTTCATTTTAAATAAGCAGAATTGTGTACACACGTAAAAAAATTTATGTGTTGAACATACGGTAAATGAGACAGTATATTTATTGTCTGCTACAGAGAGTCACTTGTTCAGAGAGATCCATTTTACTGGGGAGTTCATGAAACCTATAAGCACGAAAGGAATGTATACATTACTACACACATCTGTCAAGTAATGCAACATTAGTAGACCATAGTGGTAACCAGCTCACTCATCTCCTCAGGATAGAAACGCAAAGGTAGTGAGTGACCGTCCTCAGACTAATGCTGACAGATTTATGAATGTTTATACAATGATCTGGAGTTGAACTGTTTGCTTTCTGTAATGTACATTCTCATGTTAAGCAAATTAGCTTTCAAAAACAACCAAAAATATTTTCTCAGTAGATAATACAAGGACTATAATACACTTTACATACACAGAGCCTGCTGTGTACAGATATTTTCTCAAGGATATTGTTAATGAACAATTGTACAGTAGAAGAACTGTACAGCACAATAATCTAGCATCGTACAAGCCCTAAGACTAAACTCATCTTAGCCAACACTAATATTATTCAATCGAGTGGTATGAAATTTGAGTGTTTTGCAATGGAACTCCTATTACTGTTAATTTGGAGATGCACATACAGTTCCTTACATGCCACACTATAAAGTTATTCAGTGTATATTTGAAATTGTAATTCAGATAAATACTGATTTATATTCAGATACTGTACCTGACATAAAATTATAGCTCTCTCACATTTAGCTGAATCCAAAGTAATATCTTAGAAAAAAAGAAGATTACTCCTAAATTACACTGAAATGAAATGTTCCCGCTACAAAATGCTAAGTCACACAAAACTCTGCTAAGGAAAGCCATCCTAATACTGTTTTTTGCTGGCAGATTTGCTATAATTTAGAAGACAGTTTAACAAAGGATTAGCACTGCATCCCTTTTTTGGCTCTCTGCAGGGAATGCTGGAGCTCTAGTCCTTTGGAGTTTAATTAAATTGAAGTGAAACTGCATAACCTCTGCTAAAAATTCTATTCTGAAATACAGTAGTTATAGCTTCAGCCAACCCAACTGTTGGGAGTATTTTTCATTCAACAGTATAATCTCTCTCTATAATAAAAACATTTCCTGTGGGACAACAGAGTGACATCATCACATGACTATGACCAGCCTGTCATCTCCCTCTGTCCCCACTCACCTTTCCCCCAGTGCTTGGGAGCCAGGGCTGCAGCACCACGGCCTCCCTCCTCCCCAGTGCTCGGGGGGTGGGGAGCCGGGGCTGGTGAGGCCTTGCCCCCCCCTGCAGCTGGGGGGGAGATCATGGGGCCTGGTGAGGCCTTAGCCCACACCCAACCCCCCGTGGCCAGGGGGAGAGCTTGGAATCTGGTGAGACTTGGGCTTTTAGGCTACGTCTAAACTTCACTGTTAAATCGGAAAAAGATAGATACGCAATTTGCGTATCTTTTTCCAATTTACTTTCAAAAGAGGCTCTTTTGAAATTTGGCGCATGTACACGGTGCCAAATTGTGAAAGAAAGTGCTCTTTCAAGCCATCCCTTATTTCTCGTAGAACGAGGTTTATAGGGATGGCGAAAGAGCACGTCTATTCTTTCGAAAAAAAATTCGAAAGAGCAGATGCGTTCCTTGGATGCGGCATTATTTCGGGATACCTCCGATAGCCCAAAAAAGCAATGCAGTCTAGACATAGCCTTAGAATCACAAGTTTTCCAATTTGTAAATACCTAGCTTTATCATTTTTAAATACTTCCAAGAGCGAAAATTATTGTAAAATAAATAGAGAAAATCCCAAGTGATCCCCCCACATTTCTTACTATGGTGTCAAGGTTTGTTTTTTAAAGGGAAAAGGTCAATCATCAATACAAGTAGTTCAGGCATTTGACTTAGAGGGCATGGTCATCCACAAATCCAACTTATAGAAATGAGAGCTACAAGTACTAAACATCTCAAAAAAAAAAAAAAAATCAAGCTACTTCTAGTGAAGAGCCTGATGTCAGATACTAAGATGCTAGACAAAATATTTAACAGCACAGGGGGAAAATTAAGTTAACAAAATTTAAATTTCACTGTTTTTCTTCTCATCCTATGTAAGTTTATTTTGATCACGCAGGTATAAAGACAAGTTCACAGCCTAAAACCTCATTCCCGTGAACATAAATAGGTGTGCAATTTTAATGGAACTGCTCATATACTTAAGTCAATAGGACTAGTCAGATGCGAGAGTTAATGTGCAATGTTTGAAGAACTGCATGGAAAACAGCTATTTTAACTTACAGGATTTCATCCTCATGCAACAGATATCAAACTTCAATTGCATACTCTACAGCAGTGGTCCCCAACGCGGTGCCCGCAGGCGCCATGGCGCCTGCCGGGGCATTTATGTGCGCCCGCCGAGTGACCAGGGCCAGCCCCAGCCATTCTTGCACCCCGGGCGCGCAGAAGCCCCAAAAGGTTGTAGACCACTGCTCTACAGTATCAAAACTATTTAAAATAATCTCTACATGCAAACATCATTTTCTTTAGAAATCTAAATCAATGTCTAACTAAAAATCAGAAGACAACCATTCTTACTACCAAAGAGAGCGGAGCAGGTTTTGAAATTAAAAAAAAAATTGTCCTAACATTTTAGAAACTCTTCTCTTTTCCTTCCAGAACCCTGCATTTTTATCCCTCCTCTTTTGCCTTACTTTGAAAAGCTTTATGATGAACCAACTGCTGTTCAGGATGTACTGCCCCTTTTTAACTAGTGGAAATTCAAGTGGATCTCAGATTGAAAAGCCTGGACCCACTTTGGCTCAGTCATATCCATGCAAGCCCACCTAAGTGGGTTGCACATACCTATGACAGCAAGTTTACTCTATAATTTTAAAAATAAATCACTTTTTAAAGACTTTTTGATTATAAAATTTCAAAATATTTTTAAAATCTTCATCTTACCATCGCTGCTGTTCATTTTTACATTTCATTGTGTCTCAATGGAAAGAGATTAAGTAAGGCTGATTAGTAGGTTCTTACATATTAGCACAATCCTGTCGTGAGTGGAACACTATAGGATGGTACTTAAATCTACACTAGAAGCACTACAGCAGCACTGCTGTGGCGTGACGTGACACTAAGAGTATGTCTACACTGCAACACTACTTCAAAATAACTAGCGCTACTCTGAAATAACTTAGTCCGTGTCTACACAGCAGGCAGTTATTTCGAAGTGTCAAAATACTGATAAGCTGGAGGACTTCTTACTCCAACTCCTGTAACCCTAACTGTACAAGGAGTAAGGGAAGTCGGAGGAAGAGCACTCTTTTTCCAAATAAGTGCGGTATAGATGCTCCCTATTTCAAAATAAGCCAATCTGAAATAAGCTGTGCAATTGACGTAGCTCAATTTCCATAGCTTATTTCGAGTTAAGCTCTACAGTGTAGACGCACCCTAACTGTAATGATGAAAGTGGTTCTTCTAATACTGCAATAAATAGGTCAATGGAAGAATTTTTCCACTGACTTAGTAGTTCTACACCAGCACTTTGGTCAGTTTAACTGCTTCGCACAGGGCCTGACATTCTGCACCGCCCTGAGCAATAAAGTAAGAAGATCTCATGTTGTAGTGTAGACCAGCCTAAGTCAATAGACATCAGTGGAAAGATCATGAAAACTGAAATTAATCCAAAAATTTTGCACTTCAGATGCACTACAGTGTCTTTTTTAAAAGATCAAGGTCCATCTTGCTTGCTGTTAACCATGAAAGTCAAACTATTGAAGAAACAAATGTACTGTAGTAATACCTGAAAAATTGAACTCTCAATTTTCTCCCCAAAACTGACCTGATATCATCAATGTAAGGTGATCCAGAGCATATGTGATAACACCAAATCATTTATTTGAGCATTTCTGGCAAACTATGGCATTTGTATACGGATTCTTGGAAAATATCCATGACAGAAGCTCTATTTTCCTTATAAACAACAAACAAAAACCATGCTTAGTAATTTTGTCCCAGAGATTATTTTTTTTAAATCTTTGAAAAACCCCTAACTTTTATTGGCTTTTATAAAGCCCTTTGGATTATTCCAGCTCTTCTGTTAGAAATCTAACTTGCACCTATTATCATCCGGGTTTCAGACACTTGAAGCAGAGAGGAATGTGTTGCTGATCCACTATGGAAACATTAAACTGTATATACAATTTCAAACCTACACAAACATTCGAACTCTAGTCTATCAAACCCTGGCAAATATCCCAGCCTGTACGATTTCAGTAGTTTTTGCCAAAAAGATAACTGCAGCAGCTGACATAAAGAGCCCTTAATATACAGACAATATTTTTATAGCAAGTTAACAAAGACGACAAACAAAAACAATCTATGAAGTCATGTTGGGAGAAGTGATGTCTGCTAAAAATGCTAAGGGTCAAACAAACATTTTCATACACCACTGTTCTCTGGTTGATGCCAATAATCATTTTACATCTAAGTTAGAAACACCGATACAGCCACTTGTACTTCCCATTTTTCAGCATTTGGCTGCTCTACAACACCCTTGCAAAGAAGATTATATTTTGCACATATAAGGCATTTCTAATGGATGGAGAGCACCAGAGTGTAAGACCAAGTGTTGCTACTAAAAATGCTAAGAAGTCATGCTTGGACAACAAGCACCATAGCAAAGAAAGATCAGGTACAGAGAAATTCTGTATAGGGGTAAGAACACTGGATAGTCAGGATTAAAGGTCTCTACCGTAGTACACAGAAACAAGCCCATGCTGTGTTTATGCATAGATGCTGATGGTAAGCACCATAGAAATGACTAAAATATTAACTTTAATCTGTTTTTTTAAGTGATTTAGTTTTACAGGTTCAGTATCAAACTTACAGATCATACAATTTATCTCGAAATAAAGAATTATCTTCCCAGTAATCACTCGCTTGGTATTTCCCTCCAGGAATCTTTGTCCTACTTATACACCAAAATTTTATTACTTTTTTCATTATCCGTATTCGGACTCCACAGCTGTTATGAAGTTGTCAGGAACCAAATCAATTACGGAGAGGTTGCACAGTGGCAAAATGTTCAAGTTAACGAAGTATTTTGAGGAACAATCCCAATCAGGAAAACTAGGGGCTGTGCTCCCTGCTCGCTGCACTCGCCAACCCCCCCTCCCCTATCTCTACCCCCAGCCACCAGGGAGGGCCAGGCTGTGGCTGCGCCAGCCTAGGCCCCTTCTCCCTCCCCACCTCTCCACCAGCCCAAGCCCCTTCTCCCTCCACTGCTGCGCCAGTCAAGGCCCTCCCTTCTTCTTCCTCCCCCCCGCCCTGCCAGCCCAGACCACTTCTCCTCCTACCACCAGCCCAGGCCCTTTCTCTCCCCCAACCTTAACCCACCACCCCCACCAGCTGCAGCACATGCCAGGCCCAGCTCTAATCCCAGCAGACGGGGAGGTGAAGGGGTGCCTGCCGCCCACGTGGGGCACAGCGAGGCGCAGGTAGTGCGTGTGCATGTGGTGCTGTGGGGCACTGCAGCCTGCTGAGGTGGGGAAAGCAGCAGCGCGGGGGGGGGGAGTGCTGTCCCGATCTCTCCCCCATGCAGTCCTACCTGCGCTGCTCGCTGCCCCAGCCTACCTGCAGAGCCCAGCACCGCCATCTGCCCACCGGGAAAAGAAAGGAAGAAGCAGACAGGTTAGTGCGGTGGCTCCCCCAGGCGGCTCGGGGGTGCTTTGGCAGACGTATAAGGGGGTGAGTCTCCGTGGGGACAGCCTGACTCCGGATAGTCAGGCTCCGTGCTCTGGCTCCCGAAGAGCCCACTGCTGACACATAAGCCCAGCTGGGAGCCCTGCTCATAGCGCCTGTCCCTGGGCTGCTGTCCTGAGCATTGTGCCCGCTCCTCTCCTCTGCTGCCCCTGAGCTGTCACAGCTGCGATATGGGGTCTGCGGGCTACTATGCCACGTTTCTTGGCATTCAAAGCCCTGTGGGGTGGGGGTGAAGGAAGAGGAGGAAGGGGTTGGTTTAAAATACAAATTCCAAGTGGCACTGTCCACACTGCACAAAGTCAAAGGCAGAACACACACTAATTCGAACCATAAAAGATAGACAGCAGCAGTTTCAATCTTCTCTGTAGTGCAGACATACCCAAAGTACTTACTACTTTATTCTGATACAGCTAAACAGAGTTCTAAGAGGAACGGGCTAGCTACTATGGACAGGGCCGAATCAAGCAACAAGAGGGGCCATCAGTAAGAAAAAAATACTTGGCTAAGAATATTCAAGCCATATTTTGACCTGTTCTTGACTTCTATTGTAGCTGATGAGTCAGATCTTCCCATGAATTTTGCTGTATTTCTTGGAATTCACAATTTCATTTTAAAATAAGACTTTCACACCCTATGGCTGTGATGCACATTCTGAGTATAAGTAGATGCACTGTTGGTTTGGTGAGCCTGCAGCCAGATCACAGCAGCAGCACAGAGAAAAGCGTGAATCTTCTTTTATTCCTTTTACTGAAGTGTTACTTTAAAGCCTAATTACTATCATGGAACTGTTAACTGCTTTTCTGCCAAACGAAATTCCAGATATGTAGCAAGGGCCTTTGTGTACTGAGACTGGAGACATTCACTATGCCCTAATGTTCTATTGAACTATTACTGAAATAAATGCACATTAAAGCAACAACAAAGAAAGCTGTAAGAAAAACGAGCTGCAACCGCAGTGCACCTTTGACAAATAACACATGCAAATATGAGATGAGAAGGACAACTGTCAGCAAAATACAACTTAAAATAAACACCTACACATTTAATATGTGCTTAGATACTACAGTGATTAGAAGCATCAAAGGGATAAAAAATGAGAAGAATGAAGGTACAGAGCACAATTAAATGAGAACAAAGTGTATGTTATTTACTTGTCAGATGGTTGTGCAAGTGTAGAAAGTGCAAGACCGTTTAACAACATATCTACCACTAATGGAAAATTTAGGATTCACTTCTACCCTTAGCCTTCCTTTACAACCCTCTATATAAATCTATTGAGAAGAAATCTCAAATGGAAATGCTGAAAGAATATCCATTTTATACTCAAGACAGTTTTCAGAACCCAAGCTAGTTACATTAATGTTACGATGCCCGGGCCCAAATTTGCAAGGGTTGCAATTCTGTTAGAGAGCCTTAGGGTGAGGCTGAGGAAATTAAATCTCAAGTACTGTAAAACCATTTGAGAAGTCAGGTGGTGAAATTCTGCAAATGGCTGATAAAAAAAAAGCAAGATTTGAACTGGACAGGATAAAAACTGATAGCAAACAAATAACTATTTGAAAGTCTATTTCTGCTGTTGCATTTCCTGTTCTGAGTGCCCCAATTTGAGCACTGTAACATTTTAAGCAAACATTGTGCAATACAGCAAAATGTGGCCCAAGATTAGCTTATCAAATATAGCTAAAAACATTCACTGTTACAGGTATACACTGTTTTTAAGCCCTCAGTGTCCATCTATGCTTAGCATGTGAGCAAGCACACACAGATCCTGATGCAATTCAAGACAGACAAGTGCAGATCCCGGCCCCATCCTGAAGACCTAAAGAAGGGAGAGAGAGTCACCCATGATCAAAGACCAAGCCTGGGAAAGAGCAACCCATTGGTAACACTTTAAGTGTCGGGGGTAGCCGAGTTAGTCAGTACAGAAAAAACAACAAATGGTCTGGTAGCACTTTATAGACTAATAAAACATGTCGATGGTATCATGAGCTTTCGTGGGCACAGCCCACTTCTTCAGATGAGTGAGGGATGGTATAGCAAGCCAAATTTTTCAGCACATGGGGAGCAGAGTGGCCCTGACACCAATGCTACTTTCTCCAGAAAGAAAGGGGTGGGGGGACAAAATATCCCTGCAGCTATTAATAGGACTATGAAAGGTATGGGAAGGGGAAAAAAAAGACCACCAGAAGAGAGCCTGGGGGTAGTAGTCTGCTGGTAAGAGCGCAGATGAAAGGGAAAGAGAATGGAATGTGAGGGAGAGATTGGATGAGGAAGAGAAAGGAAAGGAGGAGTGTGAAGGGAGAAAGCAGGAAAGGTAGGAAGATGGAAACAATATAGGAGAAATAATGAACAAAGTAAGTGAATTAACATGAAAGGGACTTGGAAAAGAATGAATGAGGTTACCTGGACTGAATTTAAGAGCAGGAAAATAAGTAGTAATGAGTAGCCAAGGAAGTGTATAAGAAGGGGAAATGAAGGAACTGCACTCAAAAAAATTACTCTTGCATCCAGTCTAGGGATGTTAAGAAGCGGGTAATATGCTAATCATGTAGTCGATAGAATTTTTATCGACTACACAATTAGTTGATAACGGAAAGCAGTTAAAGCACTCAGTCCTGTAGGTCCCGAACTTGGATCGGACCAGGACTGAGCCAGGCTACCTGCCCACCCAGTACCTAATACATTTTAAATGCAGAACCACAGCAGGCGTAGGTCCTGGACCTGGAGCGAGCCAGGACTGAGCCAGGCTGCTGGTCAGCCTGCTAAAAAATTTACTGGCGGAGGGGCGATGCATATAGTCAATAACATTAACCGATAAGCTTTTGCTTACTGGTTAATCAACTACACTATTACATCCCTAATCAAGTTTACATGTCACTCTATATGCAATTAAAATTGCAAGCCCAGAAGGGACCACCGTGATCTAGTCTAACCTCCTGTATAATGCAGGCCATAGAATTTCCCCCCCAAATAATTCCTAAAGCATGTCTTTCAGAAAAACAGGCAGTCTGGATTTAAAATTTGTCAGTGATGGAGTACCCACCATGACCATTGGTAAACTGTTCTCCAACTGGCACAACATGAATTCCTCATATTGAGAGAAAATCCTCAAGTCTTTCAGGACAAGGTAATCTATTAATGTCACAAATGAAGACAAAGAATTTCTTGCCTTGCATCCTTAGTAGAAGTCAGAAAGAACTTCTGTTTTCTTACAAGTGTCAGATATTCATAAATAAAAGTTATTTAAGTAACTAAGCATATGAATAAAAAAGGATAGGAAGATTTTATACTAATGCTGACAAATTGCACTACAACAGAAAAATAGTGATTTGGGGAGCATGAGAGGTGTCCCCTACCGCTATATGGCATGGTTTCCATTTTTATTATATGGGTCTTTTTAATAGCACAACACTAAAGCTTTTTATCAATAGTTTGAACACAAGATAATCAGTGAAATAATACTTCACCCAGATCAACATATAACAGAATAGGGGTTATTTAGTAGCCAGGCCATTAAGTCGGTAGAAGTTAAAAAAAGATCAAAGTCCCCTGTGACAGTCTGCAGAAAGTTACCATGAAATACCAAAAGCAATTAGCCCCTATTATACAGTCACCCGTCATCTACCATTCTTTATACCAATTACCATAAAACACACTAGAAACAAACTTCATCAAATAAGGTATAATGACTCATTAATGCACCAATTGCTTGACAATTCTTTTCCCCCTAAAACAATGCTATTTCATTGATACCAACTGAAAAATGCACCTAAATCCACAAATCTTGTTTTTAAAAAGTCACACTTGGAAATCAAGTAGTCATACCACATTTTTCTTAGCTTTTATCAAATGTTTTTTCTCTCTCTCCTGGTAACGCTTGGTCAGTTTTCAGTCTGGAATAAGTTTTTATCCAAATGCATCACTGACATAATTCCTGCTTCTAGCAGTTTGTATCAGAGAAAGTGCTGATACAGTTTAAAACATAGATGCACGCTGATGCTGCCATAACAAAATCTTATTTACACAATGGACTTGATTTGTGAAATTGAAGGGTTTTTTACACTATTATCTATCCCTGTGTTTTTGTTCCATCTGCACATGCTCAAACTCATGCATGAGCCCAACATAAAATTTCTTGCTTATTTTTCCAAGTTAGTTTAGGCAGGGTTTCACAATTTCTGATATTTCCAAAATTAGCATTACCACCATGCTCATTCATGGCAATTGCCATAGATTCAATTACAATACACCTTTCTTTCAAAGGCTGTTAAATTATTTCTAGAGCACTAAAGAGGGAAGT
This sequence comes from Rafetus swinhoei, assembly GCA_019425775.1. NCBI lineage: Eukaryota > Metazoa > Chordata > Testudines > Trionychidae > Rafetus > Rafetus swinhoei. The sequence continues at coordinate 7,631,123 of CM033445.1, read as the reverse complement.
CTTTCAGAATATGTAGCTGGCAATGCACCATGAACCTTTGGCCAAGACTCACAGTATCTTTAATCTGAATGAAGTCTGAACACCCCTGAAGCTAAAAGAGATCTACCTGTTCAGCTAACTAGTCATGACTGCTAGTGAAACTCATTTACAATTCAGCTACCAATGTATCTATGCAAATAAATAATCCAAGAAAAAGAAAAAAGGCAACACTGGATTTTCATCTACAATGCATAAATAGTATTTTCAAGACCACCAACTAAGTACTAGAACATCCTATACAATAAGGATAAAGTGAAACTCATGGTATGAGGACCAACTCAAGCACTTCTGAGACTATGCTCAGTTTTTAACGGTTCAAGAACACATTTTTATCTAGAGTGTAATTCTCTCCTGTACTGATCAGATTTTTATTTGTTTGAATCTTCGTCTCTCCTTTCCTTACCCTTGCCTGTATCTGTTACTAACAAAGAAAATTATTTCAAGTGTAAATCATCAAGTTTTGGGCTATCTTTCCAATCTCTGTCATGCACCATACAAATTTACAGCACTATACTTATTTGAACTTTAAGAATAAAGCCCTGCCTTTTATTGGTTTCCCCCCCCCCCCCCCCCCCTCTTTTTTTTTTTTTTCCTGTTTTTCACAGCTTAATAGCAATTATGACCTCAAGGTCAGCTATACTTCGTCGTAAGTCAATAATAAAAAGGCTTGGATTTTGTACAGCATTAAGATTCACTTTGGAGATCAACTAAAGTTCTTCTTTTATCCAAATGTTCTTTCATTTTTAAACAGGAAGCCTGACGTTACTTAAAAGGTGGATGAGACAGTTTCAAAGGATTTGGGCATAAAAGGAAAACTATGGGTTTTCCAGTTCTGAATAATTATTTTCATATTAATACCTTGAAAAGTATTTTGTTCTTTCTTTCCTAGAAAGTTCATAGCTAGAAGCAAGTTCTCCTCAGATGTGTGATTTCGTATCTTGATCTTCAAAGTAAATTACAATCTACTTTTCATTATAATACATAAAATAAACCTGACAAAAGATTATCAGAGGGGAAAATGGAATAATGTTTTAAGGTAAAGTGAAATTGTTGCTAGTATGCTAGAAGATCCTGCACCCAGCTCAGGATTAAGACAGCTAGCAAGATCTGAGGCTGAGGGAAACTTCAGCTCGGTGTTCCAGTTGGGCAAGTCCCATCCATTGATTTCCTTTTCAACACATGAAACCACAACATCATCCTTGCGATAGCAACTCAGATTGCTGGTTCACAGTTCACCTTGCTTCACTGAGAAACCCACTATTCAGCACAGCCTACAAATTCTATTGCAAGACACAGGTTTGTTTTCTTTGCCCCTGCATACACTAAGAGGCATGCGACACTTCTGCACATTTGCATCAGTCCAGAGGTTTACTGTGTGTCTGATAGGATAAGGGAGGCAAAGAGTGATGTTTGCGAGGTGAGGGATTTAAATCCCTTGAGATAATTTTGTAAAACAAGTAAAAGTCCTAATCGTGAATGGGTTTGTAATGACTATTGAGAAGATAGCTGTCTTTGCCACTTCTACAGTAAATATTCATTCATATCATTATTTGGACAGAGCCAACACCAGCCTTCCCTGTAACACATCTGGGATGTTTGAGACAATACTTCTCCTTTTCATATTACAAGATATACAGAAGCCTCCCAGATCCAGAGAGAACTTCCATGCAAATGGTTTGGCAGCAATTACAAGCCTCTTTTTTTTTTTTTTTTTTTTTTAAACCAAAAGACATTCTACAAATATGGATCCCTTATTTAAGGCTTTGAAATCATGCCCCATTTCCAACACTTTGGTTTTTACCATACTCATCATCCTTAGTAGGGAACAGATCTTTTTTCCTGACACTATGCAGGGTGTTCTCAAATAGTATAAGCACAAGAACAGCTACATTTTTAATCCAAACTCTGGTGTTGGGCTAATGACTTAAGCCTTTTTTCCATGCAGAAATTTAATTTGTTTAAACAGGTGTAAGATGATTCAGGGTTTTCAGGTAGGTAATCTTTTACCCTTCCTAGGACCATTTCCCCCACCTGTGAAAGAAGAGCTAGGAACTAAGCTCCCTGTCTCATGGAGATGTTAAGATTCATAAGATAAAAAGGAAAGAGCTATTGAAATGTATGTTTTATGCAACCACACTGAAAAAGACTAAAGCTGAAGAAAAAATAGTTTCCAACTAACAAAGCAAGAGGTCACTGAATTAGACACAAAAAGGTAATGCACATTTTGCCACAATCTGTGTAGGATATTTTTAGACTATCACTGACTGCTAAAAATAACATGGCGTTAGAAATTTTGTGCATTAGACCCTTTCAAAATCTTAGGCAAAAATCTTCCTTTAATGGGTTTCTCTTATTTTACTAGAAGGCTTAATTGTTTTAATATATGTTACCTTTTGAGATGAAAACGAAATGTTAAGGATTCTTTTTTGTAGTTCTTCAGTACTGCAATTATCACATGGATATTCCCTAAACCTGAAGAGCTCCATGTAAGCCTGAAAGCTTGCCTCTCTCACCAACAGAAAGTGGTCCAATGAAATATTCTCACACTGCTTTTCTTTAATGGATATTCTAAGTCATTTACATGACTTTTATCATAAAGAAAAAGCAAGCAGTTCAAGAACTACAGTAACAGTATAGTGAACTGCCAATTAACTTGTTAGAAAAAGTTACAGACTTGCATTTAACAATGATATTTAGAACTCAAACTCCAAAGGTTTCTCTTCTGCTCTTGAACCTAACCTGCCAAACCTTTCTTTTTATTACAGAGAATAGATAAGGTTCTACTAGGTGGTTCTGGAAATATATTCAACTTTTATTTACAAAGCCAGGTAAACACACACCATGGCTTTCCTCCCAATGTTTCACTCCAGATCTAGAAAGCTGGTTCTTTTTGCAGCTCAAACATAAAATTCAGTCTCTCCAGCAGCTCAGTTCAGGGCTCACCTGAGAAAAGCTTACGATTTAGCTTACTGGTAATTATGAGATTGTTTTGTGACACAGTATGCATGCCACTGGGCAACAAACCACTCTTTATTTTCCAGCTAAAAAAGCAGAAGCAAGTTTGCTCACTGCAATTCAACTATCAGATAAGGACACATTAAAACTGTTGCCTATTTATGATAGAAAATGCCTTTTTCTCCCCAAAATATCTTATCGTTAACTCACCTCAAGGTAGTAGCATGTAGAACAATAGTGAGGAATGGAAATGTTGCTCAAAGATATTAGGGAAAACTCAGAACTATTCAGAGATCAGACAGAACTTCATTTCTGAGGTCTCATCAGAAAGATCTATGCACACTGCATACAAAAACTTCAGTAGCTTAACAGCGTCAGCCAACCTTTCAAACAGTGGTCGCCAACCAGTAGATCAGGATCTACCAGGAGATCTTGGAGCCTCTGACAAGTGATCATGACTAGTTTGGCCGGGAAGCTATCAAGCGCTGACACTACAGTTGCTCCTCCACCCACTGTAATGCTGCTCCTGCCCTCTTCCTTGGAGCTGCCCCCCGGGAGCCGCCTGCTTGCTGTGCAGGGTGTGGGAGGGAGAAGGGGGGCGCTGAAGTCAGGGTGTCCCTCCTCCCCCCACTCCTGTACCTGATCTGCACACAGAGAGAAGGGGATGGATGCAGCTTGGCAATGTAAATCTCTGACACTCTTACACAGGGTGCGTGTCTCCATCATTCTCACAAACACACACTGTCCTTCACTCTACTCTCCCTATCCACGACATGTAGGGGGTTGTTGTTACTTCTTTTACTGCTTACAAAGTGTGTTATTTGTGGTTTTGACTGGTCTGTGCATTTCATAACTTTCATTTCTCTCTTATGCTAAATTTAATTCTTTGAGTATTGAGTTCTAAGATGCCTGACCTGTCATGGCCGGAGTCATTATCCCTGTGGAAATTGCTGCTCCTGGAAGGGGCTGGCATATCCCATTAGCCTCTGAGAAAGTCAGAGCAGGGGGTCTCCACATGCTGTCCTTGCCTATGGACACCACTCTCCTGCAGCTCCTATTGATCAATAATGGAGAACCGTGGCCCGTAGAATCACAGAACACTAGAACTGGAAAGGACCTCGAGAGGTCATCGAGTCCAGTCCCCTGCCCTCACAGTAGGACCCAGCACCATCTAGACCATCCCCGATAGATGTCTATCTAACCTGCTCCTAAATAGCTCCAGAGATGGAGATTCCACAACCTCCCAAGGCAACTTATTCCAGTGTTTAGCCACCCTGAAGATTTTCCTCATGTCCAACCTAAACCTCCCTTGCTGCAATTTAAGGCCATTGCTTCTTGTCCCAGCCTCAGAGTCCAAGAACAACAATTTTTCTCCCTCCTTCTTGTGACACCCTTTTAGATACTTGAAAACTGCTATCATGTCCCCTCTCAGTCTTCTCCTTTCCAAACTAAAGCTGTGGGATCGGTGCCTGTAGACGAGGGCAGCACATGGAGCCGCTGCTGTACATGCCAGCTGCTTTCGGGAGTGGTGCAGGGCCAGGGCAGGAGTAAGCTGCTGTCTGGCTGCTCCCAGGGTGGGTGGGGGAGATGGTGCTCAAACTCACAACCCTGTGCTCCCCAGAACATGCCCTATTCCCTAGGCCACTCGAGAACCCACCCCCTACCTTCAGAGGGTCCCTTATCCTGCCTTCCTAATACGGGAGCCAGCTCCATCCCTGAGGCAGCCTGTGTTGGCCGTCCAGCTGCTCCCAGGGTGGGTGGAGGGGGTGGCAGAACTCAAGTCCCCAATCCTATGCTCCCCAAGCAAATGTCATATCCCCTATGCCACTCAAGAACCCACACCACCTCCCTACCTTCAGGTCGTCTCCTCCCACACTCCAAACCCCTTGGCCCAAGACCAGAGCCTGCACCCCAAACCACTACCCCAGCCTGGTGAAAGTGAATGGGATTCGGGGAGGAAGGAGGATGGAGTGAGCAGGGTGAGGCATTGGAGAAGGGGAGGAGCAGGGCCGGGGAGAAGAAAGCCAGGCAAGGGTATTGGGTTTGAGGTAGCTCTTACATTGCACTTAAATTGAAAAAATGATCTTGTGGTTTAAAAGGTTGGAGACCACAGGTCTAACCTATAACCACGAAGAGTCCAGAACTTTCAAAATCTGATGCTTCAAGCATTTTCTTTTTCTATTTTCACATCTTGGATTCCTGACTCGACTTATTATTCAAAAGTGATTCTTTGTTTAAAAAAAAAAGATAAGATAATTAGGTAACAAGAATAGATACCTACCAGAGGATTTACAAAACCAACCGATCAAGTACAGCAGAAATAGAATTGCTGTTGAAGGGCAACTTGATTTTAAACTTCTAAATTGGCTACGTGCCTAAATTCTGATTTCTAAATGATTCCTCTAGGATATTGTCAGATTCAGGCCCCAAAAGATCAAATTTCTCACAACAAGGTCTTAAAGAACCCCAAATGAACAGAACTATGTTTAAGGATTTGTTGTGCTAATGCAAAAGAACCAGAAAGTGAAACCGACTTGAAATACTTCTAGATTACACTAATATTTAACATGATTACCCACTCAACATAGAACATCTTGAATCTATATTTTTAACATTCATTCCGTCACTAATTATTCCCTTTTTTTATCCCTGTGTTTCTCTGGCAGATCTCTTAGCCTTTTCCATTTTAATCTCTAATAGCAACTTCACAATGTTAACTTTTATGTCATCAGGATGTTATCACTTACAAACTGATTTTATGCTTCTGAATAGCAAGGACTCTTCTTGCATTCACCATATCAATTACAACCAAATGCATTTGCTTTTTTTTTTTTTTTTTTTTTTTTTTAAGAAAAAAATAATTTCTCATTTATGAAGTACTTGCCTTCCCTTCTTACATTTTGTCTATGCTAAAGCCTTCCACACAATTTGTCTAGCACCATTCATCACATGTAGCACTGGAAGAACTGTGTAGATGCTAGGCAACTGAGCCAAGAGTCCTAAAGAAAATGCACCCTAAGTAACTTCTTTTGTACAAACACTTACCATATCTGGAGCATCCATTCATCTCAGAGCACCAAGCATTTGGAGCAAAGGCTACACAAAGCACCTGCAGTTCCTACTGTTTAATTCACTCCTCTAAAACCTGGAGCTGTAGACAAGCAGAACTCCAAGGAGGAGGGAGAGGCAGGTGGTTATTGTGTATACACAAAGACAATATACCCTAACTACAGCTGCAGGCTAGAAATCTCTTTTCTCTGAGAATAGTCTTTATATATCTTATTGCCTCTATATAAAACCATGGTACACCCACATCTTGAATACTGTGTACAGATGTGGTCGCCTCATCCAAAAAATATACTGGCATTGGAGCAGGTTCAGAAAAAGGCAACAAAAATTATTAGGGGTTTGGAACGGGTCCCATATGAAGAGAGATTACAAAGACTGGGACTTTTCAGCTTAGAAAACAGGAGACGGGGAGGGGAGAATATAATAGAGGTCTATAAAATCATGACTGTTGTGGAAAAAGTGAATAAGGAAATATTATTTTCTTGTTCCCATAAGAACTAGGGGTCACCAAATGAAATGAATAGGTAGCAGGTTTAAAACAAACACAAGGAAGTTTTTCTTCACATAGCGCACGGTTGGCCTGTGGAACTCCTTGCCAGAGGAGGCTGTGAAGACCAAGACTATAACAGGGTTGAAGAAAGAACTAGATAAATTTATGGAGGTTAGGTCCATCAGCGGTTATTAGCCAGGATGGGTAGGAATGGTGTCCCTAGCGTCTGTCAGATGCTGGAAATGGATGACAGGGGAGGGATCACGTGAGGATTACCTGTTGTGATCCCTCCCTCTGGGGCATCTGGTATTGGCCACTGTCGGCAGACAGGATACTGGGCTAGGTGGGCCAGTATGGCCGTTCTTACGTTCTCTTGTGGCAATTTATTAAAGACTCCTCAAGCCACTGATTTCAGTATTGTATTGCTGCTTTAAAACCAAAACAAAAAAAGGCTATCCTCCCAAAAAAGCCTTAGGTTTAGATACTAAGTTGTCAAACACTGAGTAGTACCAAGTGAGTTTATGAACACCAGAGAGTAGATTTATAAACAAGAAACATTACACAACCATGCATTATCTCACACACACAAAATGAGAAAAGGCCCCGGGGCCCTCGGTGACCATCACCCTGAATGATGTTTAACGTATCTCAGTACAACATTTATCAAAACCGGTTAGATTATATCTTAGCCCTACACCAATGTCCAAAAGCTACACGAAGCTTTCTAAGTGTCTGCATCCTTGGAACAGGTGAGAATTCAGGTGAGATTCAGTCAAAGCCCTATGAGACAAGCTGCAATGAAGAATTATTACGGATTTAGATACAGGACAAAATCATCTACCTGGATCAAGAGATCTGGGTGACCACTTGAAAAGAGAGCTTTCTGTGAGACCACCAGGAGAAAGCGTATACTATTTTCTAACTCCCAGGAAAAACAACTAGTATGACCAGAACCCTGTTTTGTCAGATGGACAATTAGTGAAATTAGTGGGCGGGGAAGGTATAAAGCCCTTTGCTCCAGTCTAACTGGTACCTAGTATAAATTGTCTTGAACTGGAGCAAAATCAAAGGCACTCTGCATTGTGGCTTGGTGCAAGGACATCTACTTACATCAATAGATCTACCACAACCTGTTGTACAGAATATCTGTTCTGGTCCTACAATCTACAACTTAGATTGTAGACATAGTTCCTTTTCCTTTCAAAGGGAAGGCCATGTGATGCACCCAATCAGCCCAGTTCCAGTCCCACAGGCAATTATTTCCCAACAGAATAGCCTGTCATAAACCAATGCTGTTGTGTCAAACACCAGTACTTGGATCATTCAAGCCTTGCCCAGTGCCAAAGTATTTTAGATGGTTCTTAGTATCAGAACAGTTACAAGAAGCTTGGCTTCCCCCACGTAGGCACCACAGTGCACCATAAGATCCCAACAGTGAACCACCCAGAGCAGATAAGATACATCACAGATTACAACCACAGGAGATACCCATATACTCCTACCAACTAAAGGAGCTGGGCATTGAACACCCATTCCCTGTCTTCACTAGTCATCCTATCACTGCTGCTACTAGTAAAGCTGCAATGGAAGGAGATTTGAAAAAATAACAGTTTATATGCAGCCTAGCTGTCTCACTGTTACATATGGTAACTTAAAAACAATGCATTCATATGAACATTTCCAGCTCTAGAAATGTACATAAAAATGTAAAACTAACTTACAATTTAATACCACAATCATCTCATTAGCCTTGCTACTGTTAAATTCCTTTTTTCCTCAGTCAGGATTACTGTGAAGACAACAGCATTTCGTCCTAGAGATGCATGCAGAAAGGCCATTTTGCTTTGCTCTCCAATAGTAAAAAAAAGAAGGAAAAAAACCCAGGATATTCTGATAGATCCTCCCTCAGACGCTGAAAATAAAAATCAGACACCACCACCTTGCTTTGGCACCAGAGAAGAGCATCTTGGAAATACTCAAGTTGGATAAAGAGTTTTTAGAAATAAGTTAATAAGGATCACTTTTTAGAGCTTTTCAGTACTCCCAATATCTCACAGTTTGTCTCGAATTACATCAGCAGTCATTTTTAAGTGCATATAAGTTTTTGGAAGCATATGCTTTTTTTGTTTTTTTCTGACTACGGCTTCCTTGTCTACAAACACCAAACAATGAAACAGACAACCTATCAACAGCTGTTCATCTCTCCAAATAGTGTGCTTGCCGGCCACACTGTGATGCCATTGCAGTTCTCCCTCGCCCCCGATCCCATCTTAAGGGAAACATAAATTTATCTTCGTTTTAGAGTTGTCTATGCCTATGCATAGTGAAGTTAGCTGACTAAATATTCCAATTGTATAGAAGCTGTAAACAGTCACTGTCTTAACATGTTCTTGCTCTTTAAAAAAAAAAAAATTGCAGTAATATTTTTGCCTTCCATTGTCACAACTTCCCAACTTATTAACAACGTTAAGTTAAGGGCATCCTACAATTTTCCACAAGTTAATCAACATGGACTAACAGTTATAAAAAACAGATTTATGAAGGAACTAAATCAATTGGAGAACAATTAATCCATCCATCTGCCCATTTCTCTCCTACAGAGTCCTTACTGCCCAGATGGCTTTAACATATAGTAGCAACAATGAAATTATTATATTTGCGTACTTAGTAGGGATGTTAAATATCAGTTAATTGAACAGTCGATTAACCTCATGCATTCTTATCGGTTAGTAGACTATTCTACAGTCCCCAGGGCTGGGGCCAGAAGCCAGTGTGCTCCAGCCCCAATCCCGAGCAGTCGCCTGCCACTCCACGTGGCTGCCTCTGTACCCTGGTGGGGTGCCAGGCGGGAGCTGGTCCACAAGGAGAGCCAGTTTAAAAAACCAGCTCCCCTCATGGACCAACTGCTTGTCACCCTGCGCTGCTGCCTCTGATACAGAGGCAACAGCACAGGCTGGCAGCAGCCCCTGTCCAGTGGAGAGGCTGAGCTCCCAGACCCAGCACAAGCAGGAACTGAACCAGGCTGCCTGCCTGCCTGCCTGGCTCCTAATACACTTTTAAATGCAGAGCCACAGCAGCGGTAGGTCTCAGACGCAGCACAAGCCAGGACTGAGCTGGGCTGCTGGCCAGCCTGCTAAAAAATTTACTGGCAGGTGGGGGTGAGGGGGAAATGTCTGTCATCTATAGCATTAACCTATAAGCTTCTGCTTATCAATTAATCGGTTAATCAACTACACTATTACATCTCTAGTACTTAGTACATGGGACAAGAACAGATATGTTTTACAGTTTCGTAGTTTTTTCCCCCAATTCTTAGAGGAGTCCCCTGTGACCTCCCAAGACGTCAGCCACATAAGAGAAATCTTAAAGACAGTCTCACAGCCTGTTTAAAAACTGGAAAATATTTGGAAGCGTCAAGGACAAAACTTGAATTTCGGATCTGTTTTTTATCTTAACCAATTTAAAATTTGGGAGACAAGCATGAATGCATGATAGAGCTACAACCTACCACAACTTTAGGCAAAATACTAGTCCTTGATATAATCAATGGTCATTTAAACTTTCTGCTTATGGTTTATGCTGCTGTCAAAACCACTTTGCACCTTGCACAATAGGTCCTCAGGATGCTACTGAATCATAAATAAGGATTTTTTTTACAGTTTAACAGTACTAGTACAACTAGGAAAATACTAAATACTGAAGATAGTATTTAGTACTCTTTAGTCCACAGATTAATTCACAATAGCACTCTACTTCCAGGAGCAAACACACACCTCAGCCTCTCACACTCTGATGCCCAGGTGGCTGAGTGGTCATTAAGCAGACTTTCCTTAACTGTATTTTTGGGAGGAGAGAAAAATTAAGTTTTCACCACCAAATACCCAGCCACAGAAACAGACTTTTCCCTTTTTTGTTCACTATTTAACAAGGTACTAGAAGGAATCAAACTGCTGCCATTCATAATTTTATTATCTTGAATTAAGCCTCAAATCTGCAAGGCTCAAAGAACCAAATGAATATTTATTTCTTGGAAGAAAATAGTACTGGACACATTATAACAACTTAAACTGCAAAGTACTGTTTCTATAAAAAGTACTTTTAACAGCATTCTGAGAGATTGTTACTTTTGCAACCAAAAAGACATGTGTAGTCCAAACAGATTGTGTAGATTTAAAAGAAGATTACTTTATCACTGTTGAATAGCTGAATAAAAACGTTGTAAGGTTACATATAACCAAACAAAAATAAACTGTTGTAGACTTTTTTGGGGGTGAAGACGTATCTGTGTGTTTATAATTCATTATCCGTGGTTGCAATTCATCCCTACAGAAATAGCACCGTATTGATACACAATACCTAGATGAGGATAACTTTAACAAATTATGTTTTGATAACAAGACTGCTTTGCAAGTACAATAAGTCACTAGATAAATAAACAAATCAGTTGTTTGGCAAAACATCAATTTATAACAAAAGAGTCTAGAACACCCTTTCTAGTCTCCAAAAATGTTACTGCATTCAAAACTCACAGGGGAGGAAAATTGAGGAGGAAGATTAGAATCAGTTCACCATAAACAGATTGCATGTCATTAAGCTCAATATTAAATAGTTAATATAAAAATGCTTAATTTACAGAAAGAAATCTTTCATTCACAAAGTTATTTTTAAAATTGACTTTGCCTTTGAAGGTACTTCACAGATTTAATTTTAAAAGGTTAAGAGCTCAAATTAGTACTATTACTACATGTTTTATAAATATGAAAAGTTTCCACACACAACTTGATCAAATGAATTTGTTCCATCAAACAGCTGAAATCAAACACTTCCTGCTCAACTGCATATTCAGCCGGTCTCAAAATCTAAGCAGGTTACATTAGTGACTCTTCCCCACACAGACACATTTAAATACCAGAAGTTATAAAAGGACTTCACATATTCTTAACAGAAGTTAAACAGATTTCTAAATCCCAAAAACTTAAATCTAAACTGAAAGTCAGTTCTCATACATTCATTACTTCATAGCATTTAGGGTATATTATTTTGTTTATGGGGTTGCTTCCCTAGCAATTCCCAAACCTTAAAAATGCTTTTCACATTAAAATATGTATATTTCAAATACATCTTCAATCAACCCACAATTTTTCAGACTCCCGGATCAATCACTACTTACTACTCTGAGTAGGAAGGAAAGAACTAAGGAACTGTATTTTTCTGACACTAGACTAATCCTGTGAATTTCGTCAGTCTTGTATATATCAAACAGGTGCACTGCCTAGGACCCTCCAGGTCCTATTTATATTACATCACCAAAAGATGCCTACAGTCCCTCAATAACAAACAACATAAAAATGATCATAAATACAATGCATTTAGCACTCAATATTATTGTCCCTCTTTGTCCTTGGACTTGGAAATCAAATCTAGAGAAATGCAGATGACAGGGCATACTTAGTTCATTGTTTTAGAACCCTGCTAGCTGTCAGTATTCACCATTTAATAAGAGTGCTTTCACTTCTTTATTCTGTCTTAATATCTTCCGAAACGGATTCAAAAAAGATAAGGAAAACAACAAACATTATAAGCATTAAGAGCCACTCCTACCTTCCAACCTAAATAAGTGTGTGTGCAATACCCATCTTGGATAATAACATCAAGTAAATGTGGGGTGGGGGGGAAGAGATGTATGTAGAAACCATATTCCCCATCTTGGTCAGCAGCAAGTAATGGTGCTAATATACATGCAGGGTTAATATATACGTGAAAACTAGGAAGTGACAGGCAGTGCCATGAAAGGAAAAGCAAGGCAGCTCCTATCACATCAGAATGCAGAATTCTCTACTGACATTATACACTGTAGATGGGGGGAGCTAAGAAGTGACAAGCAAAGGAGGTGCTGACTGCTGCATAAGAACAGTAGCCTGGCAGTATCAGCAGCTGTCTAGACCCTTTGCACATCACAACACAATCTGTGCATGATCCAAACCAGCAAAACCCACACAGAACAGTAAAGGGGGGGGGGAGAAGAGGGGAGCACAAAGGACAGTATGTTTCTCCTAAAACTGACAGGTGCAGTAAGACACAGGAAACAGGCTTGACCAGGAGGTATACAACAGCTGCCGCTCAGCCCTTTGTAAAAAAGGAAGAATAAGCAGCAGCCATGGTACAAGACCCAGTGTACGGGAGGTGTAGAACTCCAGGGGTCAGGAAAGCCAGGCACTTCGGGCCACTTTCCCCTGACACATTGACAGCTCCAGAGACAGATATTAACAGCTGCCCCTTCCTTCCCACCGCGATCCCTCCCCCTCGACACCCCACACCCTACCACACTGCCCCGCCACTTCCTGTTTTCCCATGCAACAGTCCCCGGAGCATTGACATAGCCGCCCCCCAGGGCATTTACACCCCTAGAGCCCTGCCTGACACCCCCCTCTCTGCGCCCCCTAACAGCCCTCTGGCATTTACACCTGACACCTACCTCCCCATGACCGCTCCCAGAGCATTTACACCCCGACACCTGCCTCCCCACCCCATGACAGCCCCGGGCGTTTACACCCCGACACCCCCTCCCCGTGACAGCTCCCGGGGTGTTTAAACCGCGACACCCCTCCCCCATGACAGCCCCGGGGCGTTTACACCCCGACACCCCTCCCCATGACAGCCCCCGGGCCGTTTACACCCTCACACCCCTCGCCCGTGACAGCCCCGGGGCGTTTACACCCGACACCCCTCCCCGTGACAGCTCCCGGGGCGTTTACACCCCGACACCCCTTCCCGCCCATGACAGCCCACAGGGCGTTTACACCCCGACACCCCTTCCCCCCGTGACAGCTCCCGGGGTGTTTAAACCGCGACACCCCCTCCCCATGACAGCCCCGGGCGTTTACACCCGACACCCCTCCCCGTGACAGCTCCCGGGGTGTTTACACCCGACACCCTCCCCATGACAGCCCCGGGGCGTTTACACCCCGACACCCCTCCCCCATGACAGCCCCCGGGGCGTTTACACCCCGACGCCCCTCCCCGTGGTATCTGCATCCGCCCCGCCCCCCCACGCTCCGCCCTGCCCCCCGCCCCTCTCCCCTCACTCACCCCTCCGCAGGGCCTCGTCGTAGCTGAGGAAGCCGATGCGGGACTCCTTGGCGCCCATGGTGCGTCAGTCCATGGCCCCCGCGGGCCGGCCGGCTCGGAGCCCGGGACGCGCCGCTAGCGTCTCCCGAGCAGCAGCAACAGCAGGAGGAGGAGGGGGGGGCCGCGCGTCGTCTCCGCCACCGCCTCCATGCCGAGTCACGTGACCCTTCCCCCGCCCCGCCGCCGGCCCTCCGCGGTCACGTGCCGGAGGGCGGGGAGGGAGGGGAAGAGAGAGAGTGTTGTGGTTCGGAACGGGCGCCGCCCCCAACCGACGCGGCGCGCTGAAGCCACGCAGGGGACTCCCCCGAGTGGGGGCGGGGCCGGAACCACCTGTGTCACGAGGTGCCGAGCGCGCCCCCCCGCAATCGCGGCGGGCGCCGACTCCGCACGCTGCGTGAGGGGGCGGGCTGGGGAGACGCGCGGGCACTTGGAGTCTGGCTGTGGGGGCGGAGCTGAATGGGGGCGGGGCCAAAGGGCGGCGCTGACTGAAGGAGGCGCTGCCCGGGAGGAGGGGCTTCATGGGGCAGGGGGGGGCACTGGCTGGGGTAGGGGTACTGTGAAGGAAAGGGGACGCTGGGTGGGGTTGCTATTCTAGCCCTACCTAGTGATACTGGCTGTGTCACCCCTCACCCCCACACACACACACACACAACCCCACACACACACACACACAACCCCACACACACACACACGAACATCAATCCATCAGATATTCTAGGCTCCCCAACTTGGTGGTAAATATTGGAGTTTTTCTAGGGAAAGGTTCAATCTCTCTCGTCCGGCACCATCAGGACCTGACCGGTGCCAAGCCAGAGAATTTGCCGGACCAGGGGAGGTCAATAGTGTCTAGCGGCATCGCCAACACTTCCATTGCTCACTGGGCTCTGAGAAGACATTTAAGGGTAAAGGGTAAATTAGAGCTAAATAACAGCACAGAACACTGAGGCTATGTCTACACTATGAGTTTTCTTGGCAAAAAAATATGCAAAGGAGGAACTCGTTTGCATGAGGCGTGATCTCATTTGCATAGTTGCTGCCGATCCCTTTTTGCGCTGGGGTTTTTGCGCAAAAACAAGCAGTGTGGACATTTTCTTTTGGCGCAAAAACCCCTTTTTCCGCAAGCTCCTAATGCCCCAAAAAAGGAGGTTTAGCGATCTTGCGGAAAAAGGGGTTTTGTGCAAAAAGAAAACGTCCACGCTGCTTGTTTTTGCACAAAAAGGGATCTGCAGAAAATATGCAAATGAGATCACGCCTCATGCAAATGAGTCCCTTATTGGCATATTTTTTTGCTGAGAAAACTTGTATTGTAGACGTGGCCTGAGCGCCAGGAGTAGGGGCAGTAAACAATCTTTATGAGACCTAGGGAAACTTGACCACACCCATAGTAAATGGATCTGGCCAGGCATGTTGCCAGACCAGAGAATGCCAGACTAGAGAGGTTCAACCTATAGCGATCTTATACCTCAATACAGGGGGCAGGAGTGGGAAGAAACACTAAGCTATATTAGACGGGATTCTTCAAAGGTGCCTGAAGATGATCATAAGCTGAAAGAAGACCAAAATAATAAGGGAAGGCTGGCTGGGAAGAATAGAACCCAAAGAACTATACAAGACACCCCATTCTTTATAGGATTTTCCTTCCATGCAAGTCTATCCGTTTTGCCTTGTCAGGCCTTAATCGGTCATTCAGCATCACAATCAGGTTTTCTGTGACATATGTTTATCTGCAGGTTGTGGAAGGTGTGGGGGCTAATTAAGGAGACCACCCTTCTTGCTAAATTAGTAAGGGACAAACACCTGTGTCCGTGGAAAGGGGCCATTCAGCACAGAAAGCAGAAAAAGAGAAACCTCATTTGCATAATTAATGAGTCTCCATTTTTGCACAAGAGGCTTTTGCACAAAAAGGAGCCATCTACAAGGCTCCTTTTCGCGCAAAAAACCCCGTGTGCGCAAGGGCTGTTCTTCCGCATTTTTTTCAGGAAGAACGGCTCTTGCGCAAGTGGGGGTTTTTGCACAAAAGCCTATTGTGCAAAAATGGAGCCTCATTAATTATGCAAATGAGGTGCAGTGATATTCCACACTTTGCCTCATTTGCGTATTTTTTGCACAAAACGGGGGCAGTGTAGACATAGCCTTTAAGTATGATGAAGTGGTAGCTGGAAACACATCTTTTCTGCAGTATAATAAGGAAACTGAAGTATACCGCCTTATTAATTTAATGATCAAACAGTGGGATAATTCATCCTCAACCCATAAAGGGAACATTTATTAAAACTTGGTCTGCTTATAAAACAAAATTATAAGGAAGTATTGGAGATCTGTAGGCAAATAAAGGCATCAGCAAGAATATCTGGAAAAGAAAGGAGTATGTTAAGATATATTGTGCCACCTCCATGGGGGTAGAAAAATGTTTTCTTTTGTCTTTCAGAACATCAGAAAGAGCTGGTACCAACTGAAGAGCAATCAAGGATAATACGGATTTATTGTTGCAACAAAAATTGTTTCATATGTTTTTGTGTCTTATCTGTTGTGTTATATGTTTGTTGTTTTGTGTTGTTTGTCTCAATGCTAGCATTATTGTGTATTGTTTTGGGAAAAGAGGGGATACTGTAGTAAGCAGAAAAAAATCAATGACTTTCTAATCAGACCTCTTCCTTTCCTTACCCACCTCCTGCCAAATTGTTTATTAAATGCCCATTTCCATGGTGGTCCACCTAAAGAGCAAGGATCGGGCGGTGGCATGGTTGTAGCAAACTTGCTGCGTTTGGCAAGCTACTAAAGTTGATTCTGAAACTATGTAAGTAAAGCAGAAGTTGGAGCAGGTAGGTACAAAAAAGAAATTGTGTAGTAAGTAAAAAGGGTGCAGGCACAGGAAACTTAAATTCCTGTAAATGGTAACAGCCTAGTATGGTAATGGTTTAAGCTAGTAAGTAACATTTTAAAGAATAGGAAGTTACCCAAAGTGGTACGAAACATAAATAACAGATAAACCACATGTGGGGAGGTGTCCCTCTTTGTAAAGAACACGCAGGGGCAATAATGGGAAACAACACATGCCCTCTCTGCTGTAACCCCAGGATAGGCTGCTAAACAGGTTATATATCTGAATCTCAAGGCTAATGCTTGGAGAGAGGGGGTCATCATTACCATGGGTGCAGGGCACACCTATTGGGTCTTAATCCCTTATAACAACTTACTTTTTGTGCCGGGGTATATTTAAAACCCCAAGAATAGTTTTGCATTTTCTCTGCAAATGCTGTTAATCCTATGCCCATGGATGGTGGAAGTGTCTGAAGGTCAACATGTTGTTTAAACAAGAATACATGTAAAAACAATTGATGCTCCACATCTGATATCTGTCAACTAGACCTGTCCTTCCATGGCTGAAATACTGTATGGGGCAAGAATCACTCTCTTCCATTATCAACCATCTACTGATTGGGTAACTTCGACCACCAACAGTATCTCTAATGTCACCTTTGGAGTTACAGGCTGTATTCAGGTCCAGCATCGCACTCCCAAATTGAAATGAGGGCATCCACATCCCTAGCAGAGGTAACCTTATCTTTGAGTTCAATATCTCAGTCTGAAATAACATGAACTGGACATTATGGGCAAAAGATACAGAATATGTTACTGAAGTAGTATATTATTTTCTAATGCAAAAGGAAAAGGAAATTGAAATAGATGCTACTAACATTCTAGATGTTGATTTCTCCTTAGGAATTGATTGAACCAAATTGTATGGATGGGTCTATAAAAATCAGCAGATCAGCAAATTGATTAAAACTACACGACAGAAAATTCAGGCTAGAAGCATGGCCATCCTTCATCAAGGAGAAGAATTACTTAGAATAGCAGACCAGGCTCAAAAATTAGGTGTTTATCATTGGTATGATGTATTTGGTCACCCACCTGGACCGTGGCCTTAAACATAGCCTTACACCCCATCATTGTTATACCGATACTGCTTGGCTACGTCTAGACTGGCGCGCTTTTGCGCCAGAGCTATGCAAATGAGGCTCAGCGTTGGAATATCGCCGAGCCTCATTTGCATAGCTAATGAACCGCCATTTTCGCGGAAGAGGCTCTTGCGCAAGGCGGGGCTGTCTACACTGCCCCTTCTTGCGCAAGAAAAACTACTGCGCAAAGCCGTTATGCCGATTATTTTCAGGCATAACGGCTGCTTTGCAAAAGTCTTGCGCAAGACGGGGCAGTGTAGACAGCCCCGCCTTGCGCAAGAGCCTCTTCCGCGAAAATGGCGGTTCATTAGCTATGCAAATGAGGCTCGGCGATATTCCAACGCTGAGCCTCATTTGCATAGCTCTGGCGCAAAAGCGCGCCAGTCTAGACGTAGCCATAGTGATTATGTTTATCATTATGTGTTGTTGGATCAAAAAAATTTATGTTAAATTGAAACCACGAGTCTATGTAACGTCTGAATATATTGCCATGAAACAGTAAAATAATTCTAGGCTTCTTTTCAGCCTTTCTGGATGAAAAATGGGTCCCTTTTCCAAAGGAATGTCTGTAAAGAATCAAGGTAAAACAACAATTACAAAATATTTTAAAATGTGACCACTCAAAAATTGTTCTTGAGGGGTCAAAAGGGGGACAATGTAGCCTTGTAATTGTGTAAGTAATAAGTTAGTTACAATGAATGTATGTTATAGCAAAACTTAAACACAAGATGTTGGCCTCAGACATGCCAGGCGGCTTTGTTAACTTAGCTCCAGCTCAGTTTGATGTTAGCATGTTCTGATATTAAAACAAAGGGATGGAATATTGTAATACATAGTGATGTTAAGATTAGGTAAGGCCTTGTAATAGAAAGAAGTTTAATGTTGAAAGACTTTGTAACTTGGTTAAAGTGACTAGAAGTACCCTTTTGTCCCACGCTGCAAATGTGTAAATGTATTGTTTGTGTGAATGAGAGAGACAGACTGTTTTAGGAGAGAGAAGTGTGAAGGCCACTGCATGCTCAAATGGTCAGAGGGGGCGCTGGAGACTCAGAAGCACCAAATAATTATGAACTAAGTGAAAGCACACTGAAGATACACACTACTGGGGCAGATTGATGAACCCTGAAGTTAGTGGCAAGCACCCCTTAATAGGGAACCGATAACAAGTTTTGCCAGAAGACAACACCAGGAGGGGTCATCAGCATACTGATATCAGATGACTGTGAGAACAACCTCCAGCTAAAAATATGTTGCAGAAAACCTGATTGCGATGCTGAATGACTGATTAAGGCCTGACAAGGCAAAATGCATAGACTTGCATGAAAGGAAAATCCTATAAAGGATGGGGTGTCTTATATGGTTCTTTGGGTTCTGTCCTGCTACGACCACGGAGCATCAGTCCAGACTGACAAGAACCTGGCTCCCCCCTTGTACTCAACCTATCTGGCCAATAGGTTGGGTCAAGCAACAGACTGGTAACTGTTCCATCAGCAGGGCATGTGTGTGTGTGTGAATGCGAATGCATATGCTACTTTGTTATATTATCAATAAATGTGGCGTGTTGCCTTATCCCCCTGAAAAAGATCCCGTGTGCTGCTTTTAGGCATAACACACACCAGGAGTACGTCTATACTACATCCCTCTTTTGAAAGAGGGATGTAAATTAGACATATCAAAATTGCAAATGAAGCTGGGATTTGAATTTCCCGTGCTTCATTTGCATAATCGCATCACGGCGTTTTTCTCAAAAAATGCTATTTCGAAAGTGAAATTGCGGTGTAGACGCGGTTCTTTCAGAACAAAAAGCCTTTTTCGAAAGATCCTGTACTCCTCAAAAAATTAGGTTTATAGGATCTTTCGAAAAAGGCTTTTCTTTTTGAAAGAACCGTGTCCAGACCGCAGTTTCACTTTCGAAATAGCGTTTTTGGAAAAAATGCTGTGATGCAATTATGCAAATGAAGCATGGGAAATTCAAATCCAGGATTCATTTCAATATGTCTAATTTACATCCCTCTTACAAAAGAGGGATGTAGTCTAGACATAGCCCTGGAGTATTGCATCCAGTTCTGGGTCCCCCACTATAGAAAGGATGTGGATGTATTGGAGAGGGTCCAGCGGAGGGCAACCAAAATGATTAGGGGGCTGGAGCACATGCCCTACAAGGAGAGGCTGAGGGATTTGGGCTTATTTAGTCTGCAGAAGAGAAGAGTGAGGGGGGATTTGATAGTAGCCTTCAACTTCCTGAAGGGAGGTTCCAAGGAGGATGGAGAGAGGCTGTTCACAGTAGTGCCGGATGGCAGAACAAGGAGCAATGGTCTCAAGTTACAGGGGGGGAGGTCTAGGTTGGATATTAGGGAAAAACTATTTCACTAGGAGGGTAGTGAAGCACTGGAATGGGTTACGTAGGGAAGTGGTGGAATCTCCATCCCTAGAGGTTTTTAAGTCCTAGCTTGACATAGCCCTGGCTGGGAAGATTTAGTTGGGGTTGGTCCTGCTTAGGGTAGGGGGCAGGACTCGATGACCTCCTGAGATCTCTTACAGCCCTAGGATTCTATGATTTTCAGGATAGGGACTGTGTCTTATTCTCTGTAAAGTGCCAACCACACTGGGGCCCTGTTCTCAGGAAACCACTAGGCACTACCATATAAATATGATGAATTTTTTTAAAAACTTGTTCTTCCACCACTGTTTGTGTAACTTACCAATTTAGTCTGTAAGTTCTTAAAAACACAGATTGTCTTATTTTGTATGTGTATGATGCTTAACCCAGAAGAACCCAGATCTCAGAGCCTATCTACGGTACAAATATACTAAATGATTTTTCCCTAGTATGGAATTTTGGGCAATCTCAGCTTTAACAATAAAAAATAGTTTTAGGCTGGGAAAAAAACCTGAGGCTTGTTGATGAATAGCTCTTAATCTAGATTAAATTAACTCTATTCTCAAAAGCATGAAAATATGTTGAGAGAGAGGAGATTTTAAACATGAACACAGCATTTGATCCAAGCCTTGTCTTGGAAAGCAAACCTATATCCTTCTACTAATATCTCACATCAAATTTAAATTAAAATAAGACACAGTCAATTTAGATCTTTATTAGATTAATTCAGTTTATCTGTTCATCTAGGAAAGTGCCATCTATCCATAGTGAGGACAAATGACTAGTTTGGTTTATTGTATTTATGTTTTTGTTATATTGCATTTTATTTAATTGTTTGTTGACTATTTAGTACCTATTTCCTTTTAAAGAGCTTAGCATAATTATAAAATACCTGTGTGAGAAGCAGGGATGTTAAAGACTAGTCGACTATTCAATAAGCAAATGCTTGTCAGATAGTCACTTGACTAGTCGATTCCCCTTCCCCTCACTGCCTTTATCAGACAGCAAAGAGGGGGGAAAGAAGGCGTACTTGAAAGCAGCAGTGCCACACAGCTGAGCCTGAGATCAGCTGTGCAGCGCTGCGCGCATGGAGCCCGGGATCAGCTGGGAACTCCCCAACTGACTCCGGGTTCTGGGGAAATGTCGTGTGGAACCCACGGTTAACTGGGAAGCCCCAGCTGATCCCGGGTTCCGCAGAAATGTCATGCTGGAGCCTGGGATCAGCTGGGAGTCCACGTGGCATTTCAAATTGGCAGTGCAGCCTGAAGCCCGGGATCAGCGGGGGATTCTGAGTCCCCAGCTGACCCCGGGCTCCATTCTGTGCTGCCACTTTGAAATGCAGAAGAGCCCCTGCTGGGGACTTTTGTGCATTTCAAAGCTGGCACCGTGTACAGCCCCAAGTCAGCGGGACTTCCCGCTAGCTTCCCAATGGGGGCTCTTTTACATTTCAAAGGAGGAATGCGGAAGTGCCTATCAACTAGTCGAGTTGTCAATGGAATTTCCATCAACTACTCAACGGAAATTCCATCGACTAGTCAATTAACCTCTAGTTAACATCCTTAGTGAGGAGTACTGTGTGATAACTGCTGCTTTGGGATACTGTTTCCTTTCCTACATAGCTGTCTTTGGACACCTAGCTTCAGGGGGGTAGCTGAGTTAGCCTGTAACAGGAAAAACTTAAAAAACAACAAATAGTCTAGTAGCACCTAAAAGACTAACAAAACAGATAGATGGTATCATGAGCTTTCGTGGGCACAACTCACTTCTTCAGAGGACAGGAGTATTAGAAGATACCTAGTTCATTTCTGCCTCCCTTTGAGAAGGCTGCTTGTTAGCCCCAGGCTGATGGGAAAACATCACGATAGTCAACAACATGGCCATAGTGAGATATGTAGCAGCATGAGAGTGCCCATTGCGAGACTCAAAAAGAAAAATTCAGTAACGGTGGAATAAGTACATCTGAGTCTGTTGAATAAGGAGAATCAGGAGGAGTGTAGTCTAATCATGGAATAAAGGCTGGACTCAGAAATATGAGTTCTAAGCCCAAGTCACTGTCAACAAGTGATTCCTCTCCTGTCATCCATTTCCAGCCCCTGACAAACAGAGGCTAGGGACACCATTTCTACCCATTCTGGCTGATAATTATTGATGCACCTAACCTCCATGAATTCAGCTAGCTCCATTTTGAACCCTGTAAAAGTCCTAGTCTTCACAACATCCTCTGGCAAAGGAGTTCCACAGGCCCACCGTGCACTGTGTGAAGAAAAACTTCCTTTTGTTTGTTTTAAACCTGCTACCTATTCATTTCATTTCGTGACCCCTAGTTCTTATGTTATGGGAACAAGTAAATAACTTTTCCTTATTCACTTTCTCCATACCTGTCGTTATTTTGTTGATCTCTGTCATATCCCCTCCTTTAGTCTGTTTTCTAAGATGAAAAGTTCCAGTCTTTTTAATCTCTCTTCATATGACACCCATTCCAAACCCCTAATCATTTTTGTTGCCCTTTTTTTAACCTTTTCCAATGCCAACATATCTTTTTGAGATGAGGCGACCACATCTGTACACAGTATTCAAGATGTGGGTGTACCATGGATTTATATAGAGGCAATAAGATATTCTCTCTCTTATTCTCTATCCCTTTTTTAATGATTCCTAGCATTCTGTTTGCTTTTTTTACTGCTGCTGCACATTGAGTGGATGTTTTCAGAGAACGATAACTCTGTTTCTCAGTTTTCCATCTCTAAATGGGAAATAATACCACCTGCCCTCTTCATGGGGTGTTTTTAGCATTAATTGTTGCTTATAAAGTACTTGGCTTTTGCATACTTTCGTTACTTTATGATTTAGTCCATCCCTACAGGTATGGATGATCAGGGCTCGACAAATCAGTGAATCTACTCACCCATAGCGAGTAGATTTCAGCCGGTCGCCCCATTCACTGGCAGCACGCGCATGCACAATGCGAGTCTTGCGCATGCGCAGTGCGGGAATGGCAGTAGATTTCACCGCGGTTTGTCAAGCCCTGTGGATGATGATTGAAGAAAACATGAGTGTCATTTAGGATTTGTATATAACACCACATAAGTAGAGATGGTGCTTCCAAAGAGAATACAGTTCAAGATATTAAGTCCAAGTTTTTTGGAATGTAGCAAAACAACTTAAAGCGAAGAATTTTTTTCCTGCAGCTGACTTCCATTTGCACAATTTTTTTTGCACGTGCAGCTTAAGAGCTGGGAATGGGAGGACTAATAATGCGTCAGTTCTTACAAGTGTCAACGATTATAGTGCAGAACAGATGTATACAGGGGCGACTTACAGCAGGGACACCCTGTACATCAGTCCCACCCATGGGGTCGTAACATGGATGCAGAAGAGCAGTAAAGTGACCCAAAGTTACAGTGAACATTGCTATGGCTGCTGTATCAGAAGAGGTGGCGAGACAGAAAAATACCTACGAAAGAGACTAAGTGGTGTTTTCATCTAATGAATAGATGAGGAATTTAAGATATTGACAAGATCCAGGGAACATGGGATTAAAGAATAGCAATGCCCAAACCATCACCACTGATACTAAAGATCAAAGGCAACAGTAAACAGAGGAGCTTTTCATTTCTACACTTAAACAGGATACTGGGGGATGGCACTGAAGATTCCCTTGTTTCCAGGCATTCCAAGGTATTCCCCCCAATTAGTATCACTTCCCTTTTGTGGATGATGAGTTTAGTATGGGAATTTTTTCCTCACCACTCCAGCACGAGTGCATCCAACTATCAAATATATTTGTGAATAGTATCCACAAATTGGAGCTTGGGAATTCTGAAAAAAATAGTGCCGTAAGGTTTGATGTTTCAAATGTCCCAGGAGTTAAAGAGCTTTTAAATTATCCTCCCTTTCCACTAAATAAGCCCTTCTTCACTGTCTCCACCTTGATCAATTTCAGAATTAGATAAAATCAACACACAAGCCCAGGAATCAAGCAGCCTGATCTTTGCAGCCTTTTCCTTTTCCCCAGGTAAAAGCCATTAAATGGGCACATCAAGGTACCTTGGACTTTAGACCCTGGCAC
The DNA here is from genome assembly GCA_019425775.1 of Rafetus swinhoei. NCBI lineage: Eukaryota > Metazoa > Chordata > Testudines > Trionychidae > Rafetus > Rafetus swinhoei. Next base: position 7,607,031 of record CM033445.1, on the reverse strand, counting down.
TGCCTGTACTTTTAATAAAGAACAAGTTTGTGATAGTATTACTGACAAATGCTGCCAAGAGCTCTTAAACTCGCTCATGCTGAAAATATGAAATGACCTGAATGAAACATGTGCATCAGAATTCCATGCTGCATCATGCTTTGCATGTATGGATTAAGGATGTTAAATATCGGTTAACTGAATAGTCGATTAACCTCATGAATTCTTACCAGTTAGTCAACTATTCTATAGTCCCCAGATGTGGGGCTGGCAGCCAATGCGCTCCAGCCCCACTCTTGGGGAGCCCCCTGCCATCCCGCGCTGCTGCCTCTTTACCAGAGGCAGCAGCACAGGGTACCAAGTGGAAGCTGGTCCACGAGGGGAGCCAGTTTAAAAACCAGCTCCCCTCATGGACCAGCTGCTTGCCACCCTGCACTGCAGCAGCCCCTGTCCGGGGGTGGGTTTGAGCTTCCAGACCTGGCACGAGCTGGAACTGAGCCAGGCTGCCTGCCTGCCTGCCTGGCTCCTAATACACTTTAAATGCAGAGCTGCAGCAGGGGTAGGTCCCAGACCTGGTGCAAGCCGGGACTGAGTCATGCTGCTAGCCAGCCTGCTAAAAAAAATTATTGGAGGGGTGTGGGGAATGTGTGTAGCAGCCTATAGCATTAACCTATAAGCTTTTGCTGATTGGTTAATCAACTAGACTATTACATCCCTAGTATGGCTACAACATGCAAGAGAGATTAATTTAGATTTCTCTCAAAGATTCTAGATGTTGTGGAGCCATCAGCTGTTGACTTCCCCTCCTCATACTATGAAATCAACTAGTTACATTAATTCATAAGGTATCTTCACTAAATGCTGAAAGAAACCCTTTGCAAAACACAAACTTAAAATAATGTTTGAGATCCTTTTAAAAATAGCAAGTAGAGGTGATTAATGAGGAGAAGATGCTGTTATTTAAAGAACCATTAGGATGTAGTTTAGATCCATAGTTAGGATTTGAAGAACATCTTATAAAATGTGATATTAAACATTTTTAAAGATCTTTTGAAATGAACAAGCTTCCCCAACCGCGATTGGATCCATGCTGAAAGTGTAACATACGAATCTCAGATAATGCCTGGAGAAACGGAGAATGGTACTTTCAGAATGATTTATGCCGTTCTGAAGCACATGTCATACTAACTTTTATTAACCTTAATGCTCTTAAGTCACTTAGGGTGCGTCTACATTGCCAGCTACATGCTAGCTCGAAATAAGCAACGCTTATTTCGAGATGGACTTGTCAAAATAGACTCTTAATCCTCGTGGAACAAGGTTTACCGGGACGTCCGAATAGCGCGCCTGTTATTTCGATTACACTTCAAAATAACGGGCACGCTGTCAGGACACAAAAAATGCTATTTGTATCCCGAAATCATAGAATCATAGAAATAGCACCGCAGTGTAGACGTACCCTTAGGATATATTTACATTGCACTTAAAGACCTGCTCGCTGAACCTCAGAGCCCAGCTCAGTTGGCCCCAGGTTATGGAGCTCAGGCTATAGGGCTATAACGTAGAAGTCCAGCTCAGACTGGAGCCTGGGCTCTGAGATCCTCCCCACTGCCCAGGTTTCAGAATCTAGGCTCCAACCCAACCTGCAACATCTACACTGCTATTTTTAGCCCCATAAGCTGGAGTCAGCTGACTTGAGCTCTGAGACTCGGTGCCACAGGTTTCTCTTTGCAGTGTAGACATACTTCTAGAACCTTTGGCAAAAACACAGCAAACAAAGCTATTTAAATCCCCCCAGTCTGGAAAGAAACTTGACAAAGAACTAGAGGCATGGATGATTATTATGATAGTTTGTATTGCTTTTGCCAGGGACAGAGAGCGGGACAGCAAGGATGTGTGTTAACACATAAGCTATCTATGTGCATAGTGAGAGCGTTTCATGTTTTTAATTATCAGATAGAATGATGAACGAGGTCAATATGTCAACTACCTGCCAATCTAGTTCTAAGCATGTTTCCTCCAAGAAAATACGAACAAAACTCCATATGCAAATATTAGCATTTTGCAGCACATTCCATATTCTCCAGGAAATGAATGGTATTGCACAGAAATCAAACAGTGAAATCCACCACAGTGATACATGTGACTAGGGCCAGGAAATAATAATAAAAAAAAAAGAGCTTCTTGCTAGCGTTACTATGCGTCACACCTTTATTACATAAACATTGCCTGGGTACTGTTTGCAATCTTAATATTGCAGCATTGTGCTGGTACAGAAAAAAAGCAGAAAAGGAAATGCTAGTACAGAAAACTTCATTGATGGTGTAAAAATACATCTCTATTAGTAGAATTTAAATTTTAATAACTAATTGTTATTAGTAAATAGATAAATTGGGTTTTAAAAATTAGATTATTTTACAATAGAATATGTGTTTTGAAATAAGATTTTCTGTTACAATATTCAGATCTTTTATGTACTTATTAACCATTCTCCCATGTTAAAAACAATTTTTTTCATTAATCTAGCGCTCATAGCAAAAAACAAAGAGAATGGTCTCCAATGAAGTATTAAGTGTGCTGGTGCATCCTTCTAGTTGCTTATTATTCTCATTAGAAATCTTTTTTTTAATTATCTCAACTTTTAATTTGTGATTTAGTTCAGGGTTCAGACTTACTGTATTTCACTTTAACAAGATAAATCATGTTTGCATTTGTGTTCTTCAGATTTCCTCTGGATTAGTTTGTAGGTATTTTCATGGCAGGCTTAGACAGTCAAAATGTTTTGTATTTCTCCATTTGGTACATCAACACAGCTTCCATTAATTATAATAGAAACTATATGAATTAAGAAAACTAGGTTATCTTCACTCTTAGCTGCCTAAGCTTTAGTGGTTGATATACACCTCTGCTACACAACAGAAAATAACAGAAGAGACAACCCAGACTTGAAGCTCATATTCACACATTTAGTCTTCTCTCATAGGAGTAAGAGTTACACAATCAAGCCTAGAGGATTTGCTAACATGGAAGATAGCAAGAATTATTCTTTTCTTACTGACTTTGCAAATGTGTTCCTGTACCAAAAGAAAGGTGCAACAATTAGTAGAAGCCACAAGGCAAGAGTAATTTACATATTAGCAAATTACGTAGCTTTCACATTTGCTTATTTTGTAGCAACTTGCGTGATTATGACGGGTGTGCAGAAGTGCTCAGCACTGTGATAAAATTAATCAGGCTGCTGGAGTGAACTCTGTGGGAACAGATGAACTTGGCAAAGCTGTTGCTAATAAAATTTCTCTTTTCCCTGACAAAGGAGAAAATGTAACCCTGAATCCAAAAGTAAGACATTCATAAAGTGAAACACTCTGGAATTTATCAACATAATTGAAATGGATGGGAATATGGATCTCCCAACTTGCCATGTGGTCTTTGTGTAAGAGAATAGCATTCTCTCTTGCCAAGAAAATCTGTGATGTAAAAAAATGTTTAATAAAAAGCAGTTCTGTATTCCGTCTGGCATACGAAAATACTGCGTCACTAGAAACTGAAGGATTCCTCTATAGTAAGATCCACAGCAACAAAAGAGGAAGTACTGTGAAGAGAGGAAGTGCTGGTAATTAATAATACACAATCAAATGGAAAGATTTAGTACAAAAATGACTGAAATGTCAACTCCCATCTCAAAAGAGTCAAGCTGCAACTCAACATCGCTCCTGCAGGGCAACATCACACTCTTCCCCAGCAGGCCCCGGCTCACCACAGTTCACAACAGGGCCACCTCTTTCCATAACAAAAGAAGTGACGTCCCCCTCACATCCACCCCTGCTGGATGCCAGGGCTGTAAAAAAACTCTTGTTTGTTTTGAAGCAAAAAGTTTAAACAAAACAACAAAGTGGAACATTTTGCTAACAGCAGATGGAGTGGTAGGTAGGATGAATACAAACTTTCCCCTTCATTGAAAGTCTGTTGGGGGCTTTTGGAGCAAAGCGTTCTTCCCACTTGCCTTTCTCTACTGGGCCCGGTCTTTTACTCCCCTAAAATTAATAAAACAGATTTTCATTTATCAGTTGTCTTTGCTAAATCAAGTTACTTTATAGATCTGAAAAGACTGTGGCAAGTTTGGGCTAAGCCCCCTGGTCCTGCGCTTCCTGGTGGGTTTTTGCATGCACCTCAGAGGCTTGCGGTGTCCCTATCACTGCCGAGAAGGCAAGGGTACCCCGCTACCAGAGCCCTTTTCATCATCGGCCAGTCCAGGGTTTTGGAGGTCAGTCCCTCCATTAGTCCACTGGGTCTCCCTTGTTCCTTCCTGGCAGCCCTCCATCTGGGAGGAGGGTTGGGGGATACCCAGTCTGAACAACTTGCTCCGGGTTCCAGCCCAATGGAGGGGGTGGGTAGTCCCGAGTGAGCTATGGGGCTTGGCCCTTGCCCTACTGAATAGCAGCCCCTCTCTGGGCCACTTTCCCAACCCTTCCTGGGTACCTCCTCCCCTGACACCTTGAAACAGGCCTTATTGCTGGCTGCCTTGGGTCAGTTGGGTCAGCTGCGCTGCACTGGGCTGGGCTGATCCATCCCTTTTCTTCTTCCCCTTACCTTGCCTGAGGGAAGGTTTTTATTGTGTGCTCACAGCCTTAACTGGCGGCAGGTGCTCTAATCAGTCTACCCTCCAGATGGGCTTCAGGTGTCCTAATTGGCTGGCTGGGCTGCAGACTCTGGAAGCCTCCTCTGGGAACATAAACCCACACACCTAGCTGCCCATGTAAGCACCTTCCACCCAGCTTCTGCAGCCCCCTGTTCTGGGGCTGCCACAAGGCCTAGTAATGCTCATAGAGCTAACAGGTTTGGAAGTGCATTTGCTGGCTGAGGTAGGCCTCCCTTTTCCAGCTTTGGTACTGTAGCCAATCATTTCTGTGATCTGTCTCTGAAGCTGAACTCTGGGGAGTGTGAGGTTCCAATGCCCTATAAATCAAAATTTTTAGATTTTCTTTGAACATGTCTCTTGACTGTGAGTACAACCACAGCCTATACAGAGCCAAAGAATGCTTTTTTCTCCCCTTAACAGGTGAATCTAACACTTGAGAAGGGTGCCCAAGTGACAGCCCTGTGAACTCAGAAGGCCTCCATTTAGTACAGCATCAGTGCAGTCTGACTCACACTACTTCACTAATGAGCATAAGGATCGTTATTTAAGGGTCTCCATAGCGCAGTATCTGGTCCAAGAGGTGACTATAGCTAGACCGCTTGGAAATAGTGACCACAATATAATTAAATTTAACATCCCTGTGGTGGGAAAAATACCACAGCAGCCCAACACTGTGGCATTTAATTTCAGAAAGGATAATTACACAAAAATGAGGAGGGTAGTTAAGGAGAAATTAAAAGGTACAGTGCCAAAATTAAAATCCCTGCTAGCGTCATGGAAACTTTTCAAAAATACCGTAATAGAGGTGTATCTTAAATTTATATCCCAAATTTAAAAAATACAGCAAGAGGATCAAAAAGGTGCCACTATAGTTTAACAACCACGTAAAAGAACCGGTGAGAGATAATACAGTAAGAACATTAAAAATGTGCCAGCATAGTTTAACAACCAAGTAAAAGAAGCAGTGAGACATAAAAAAGCATTGTTTAAAAAGTGGAAGTTAAGTCCAGCATGACTGTGAACCACTGATAACTCCATGGGAACTGTTATCCAGCCAGTTATGCACCCATCTTATAATAGTCCCATCTATGTTGTATTTCCCTACTTTATTTATAAGAAGGTCATGTGAGACTATATCAAATGTCTAGGTATACCACATCTACCGCTTCCCCCTTATCCACAAGGCTGCTAATCCTATCAAAGAAAGCTGTCAGGTTGGTTTGACATGATTTGTTCTTTACAAATCATGCTGGGTGTTACTTATCACCTTTGTATCTTAATAGGAAGTCATTCCACTAAATGACTGTTGACAAAAGACAGATGGAGAAAGAGCAGATGTACAAATTAATACAAATACAGGCACAGTATTTAATTTTTCCTTGTTGGTAAATAGATTTAGAACAGTATTTACAGTAATTCAGAGCTGAAATTTTGTTCCTTTCTGCTCTGCCAAGCGGTAACTGATAGCATATAATGTTTATTCTTCATAAACAGACAAGCAGGTGTTTAAAAAGCCAATGTTTCAAAAGATTTAATGGCAGAGTTAGATAATTCATTCCCCTCTCACTAGTGCAACACTCATTTCCAAATCCAATAAAATAAAGAAAAAAATATTTTGATTGTTTTTACCTTGTGGCTAATGGACAAACTAATCAGTTATGCCATGTCTTCACTCTGGGGAAGATCAATGCTGCTGCAATCGATCTTCCAGTGTTCAATTTAGCGGCTCTAGTAAAGACCTGCTAAATCAAACTCAGAGGGTGCCCCTATAGGTGGCCGGTACTCCTGCTCATGCAAGGAGTAAGGGAAGCCAACTGGAGTGTTTGCTCCCATCAGCTTCCCCCTGTGGGGGTGGCAGGGAAACTCAGTTAAGGTACTTAACTTAATTAACATACCTGCAGTTGCATATCTTAATTTGACCTTCCCCTTTAGTATAGATCTGGCCTTAGTTAATCCCAATGACAAACCCCACACATGCTTAATCACAGCTGAAGGCCACACAATAGCAGTGCCCTAAGCTATACTAGCAAAGATATTGAAGATCTGGACATTGGCGTCTTGGTGGGAAAAACTCACAGAGAGACTACCTCTGCTATGTCTGATTCTAACGATAATTTTACTGTTTATTTTTTAAAGGACTTTTGAATAAACATCTTTTTCCGTGAATAAGAGATGCCTGTCATATGCTATAAACAGCATAAGTGCACCTCTTTCTTACTAACATCTTGTGAAAAATCATAAAAGCATTTAATATATTATTTAAGCCTATATAATTTTCAATTCTTGGAAACCATCAATTAAGCTACCTATCACAACTGCAATAAGTAGCAACAATTTTCCAAATCCCCATATGCCTCCCAAGGGATCATATTTAGCATTTTTAGGCTGGCAGGAGGGAACCAGAATATTGCACAAATTACATGTCAGACAGTGTTGGTTCCTTCTGCCAATTGCAACGAAGTGTACACTACAATGATATCACTATAGTCACTACTCTCACAGCAATATTAATACAATGTCAGAGTAAAATAGATCTAATAAAAATATGGTTTGCCTATTATTTTTATATGGCACCAGGGTGTCAAGAGCTCTACATGACATTGAAGAAAGCAAGGTTTGCTTGCCTGAATCTGAAATCCAATAATTCTGTGACAGCTTGTCTTTTTCCACTATCAGAAGTTGGACCACTAAAAGATATTACATCATCCACCTTATCTCTCCAATCTGAAAGAGATGGACACTACCAAATGGACACATTTGGAGGTCCAGAAGAAAGTTCCTTTTGTTAGCCAGGTCTACACTCATAGGTGTTGGGAGTGATTTTAAGTGGGTTTGATTGGACAGTGTAATCAGGACTCCATTTTGGAAGACGCCGACTCCATCTTGGATTACTGCCTCCATTTTGAACTTTAAGAGGACAGTTTGAGGTAAACAACTACTGGTTTGGACTGGCTTTTCCCACCAAAAGGACAGGTTGGCTGCATTTACCTCAGAAGTTGGGTACAGCTGGTGCTGTCAATCACTCTGCTTTCCCGCCATGAACTAAATATAAGAACTGCCCCCTTGGTATGTCTCTCTCGCTCTTTCTTGCTCACATCATCTGGGAGCCCATGAAGAAGCAGACGCATCAACCCTGTATGAAGACTCAGGACCAGCCAAGCTGCTTCATTCCACCCCAAGCGTATCAACTGAGAGTGTCAACAGCGCAATCCTGTTCAAGATCACCAGGGTGCAGTCTCTCACAAATCCATAGTGAAAGCTTGGATTCTGTGGTGGGATTCTGCTACCTGCAACACATGCTGTTTACCATCTGCACTAAGAAACAGTGACTCTTCCTGGTGTCCATAGTGAAAACTTGGACTACCTCCAAGGAACTGTACTGTTCTATGTTCATAACATCTACCATCAAGTAACATCACAGACCATCTGCATGGGAATACCTAGTATTCCTCCCCGAGAGCTCTCAATCAGCTTAAGGATAGCAGGTCCTAGGCTCCTCAGCATGTCAGCTTTTGCCATCACATCAAATTGTAAAGTTACTTACCTTGGCTATTGGGAACTTTTCTGTCTTCTTTCTTTCAGCGGGTGTGGGTTGGTTTACACAATACTGAGCATTTGGGGGTTATTGTTATCACTGTTTATTTTATGCTGTGTTTCAAATTTCACAATATATATTTGTTAAACTATTTTAATAGTCTGTCATTATTGGGTTAAGATCTCAGCCGGTGATTGAGATATGGCATATCAGGGGAACCTCACATCTGGGGCAGAGACATTTACCATCCCTCAGATCCAAAAGGCCGCTAAATTATTTATAATTAATGGTGTTGCTGAGTCTCTGGTAACATAGGGGAACGTCGAATGAAGATACACAACTCCAGCTACCTCAATTATGTAACTGGAGTCAACATACCTTGTTTTTCATTTCCCTGCCATCCCAAGCGGGAGGCTGATGAGAGAAAATGGGAGCTCCCCTTGGCTTCCCTTACTCCTTGCACAAGCAGGAGTACCATCTCCAGAAGAGGGTGGGGAATGCTCTCTGAGTTCAATTTAGCAAGTCTTAACTAGACTAGCTAAATCAAATTCCAGAAGATTGATCACGACAGCATCAATCTACCATCTAGTGAAGACATGGCCTTACTGAGGGCTTGGCTTCACTATTTGGTGGATCAGCACTGCAGTGATCAGTCCACAATCAGTCAATTTATCGCGTTTGCTTATATGCAATAAATCAACTTCCGAGCACTTTGGTATTCCACCAGGATAAGAAAAATAGGCGGAGTTGATGGGAGAGCAGCCACTGCCGACCTTACCACATAGACACCACCGCAGTAAATACTTCAACTTCAGCTACACTATTCACATAGCTGAAGTTGCTTAGCTAAGATCGATGAGGGGGAGCGTAATATAGATTTGGGCTGAGTTAAGTTTATCGACTTCACAGAGGAATACATTTTAAACTAGAATTTAAATGGGGTGATGCCTAGTTCATTGAAATAGGCACAGTATTCGAGGTATAGGGGACAGTATCGGGGTAGCTGGTTATAATTCAAAAGAAACTATGTACAGAACAAATACACAGAGAACATAACAAAATGGAGAATGACACCAATCTCCTGCTCCCACAAATTTGATTGTTCAGATTGAATTATCCAAGGCATTGACAATCCTCATCTCAATTCTCTCCCTCATTTCTTTCTTTACTCATTAGTTCCTGTGTCCCCCGGTTCTGGGGATGTAGGTCCTTTGTTCCTTTCACCTCTTTCTAGGAGTTACACTTTTTCATTTAGTTAAACAAAAAGTTAAAGGTCAGACTTCTGCTACCCAAAGGTGTCTCGATCTCTCTGGCACCATTTCTCCACTGTCATTCTCTCTCTTTCTCTGCCCTCAGGCTTTTGCCTTCTGTTGCAAAACTACTAAGAACTCTCTCGCTGATTCCAGAAGTTCATAGGCCTCCTTTCTGCCCTACAGCTTTTCTCTGCTCTTTCACTCTTTCTTCCATGCAACTCAGCTTTTAGTTCTCTCTCTCCTTACCCCTCTTTTTGCTTCCTACCTCTGCTTTTCTATTTCCTAGCTGGCTTTCATTCTTCATGATGTTTCTCTGCACATCTTCCCAATCTCCATCTCTCCTGTGCCACATTTCCACGACAAGGGACACTGCAGCCTTTTCTGATATGTTCAATATGTTTTCAATTAGTGATTCGGGTTCACCCCTAGTTCAACTCCCATGATGTCAATGGCATTGTACCCACATCCCCCAGGGCTGAATTTATCTTCTGGCTTTCAAAATATAAAGACAGTGCAACTCTCTGTTTCGTGCTTTCATTTACACGTAGCAAAACACAGGACTAGTGTGGGTTTGATATTAAAGGTACACCAGCAGACAGGTTAGCTTCAGAATTTTAAATAAGAATAAAATCTTTAAACGTCTTTAAAAAAGCCTAATCTTAACAGAAGAATTTTTATGATTTTTGTAATTTGAGTTTCAAAGACATTTCTCTATAATCCTTGCAACTCAAACACTGCCACGCTGTGTTAAAGTGTAAGAATTTGAAAATGAAGTTGGCTAGCACATAATGAAATTCACTTGTCTGTTACCATCTCGGAGGGGTAACTGTATTAGTCTGTAACTTTAAAAACAACAAGTAGTCCTGTGGTACTGTCAGGGCTGTTCCCCACTCTGGCACTCTGAGTGCAGGAGGTAGGGCCCACAAGAGACCTTTAATACTTTGCCTTTCATAGGCTTCTTTTACAAAGACTCCCCAGGATCATGGATTCTCTGGCCCTGGGAGATAGGCTGCCACCAGCAAGTGTAAAAACGTCTTCTTCTGATACCCAGGAGAAACCACTTGAACATCTTCCAGAGGAGAGACCCCAGCTCTTTTACCACAAGAGAGCTTAAAAAAGAAAACAAACTGCAGTCTCTGACAGCTGACCTCTCAGTCTAGGCACACATATGCATTGCTCCTGCTACTTCCCAGGACACAAGAATGAGATCATTGCCTTCTAAAAAAGATGACTTTATTAATATATATATACACATACACACACACACACACACACACTAAAAGCATATTTGGTTGCTGGGTGTTACAGAGCAACTAAGACACAGAAATTAAAACAGAGAAACAGTCTTTGGGCTGCAGGTTCGAGACAATGAATGGGAGAGGGGGATGTATGTAGAGTAGCACAGAGAAGTTAACCAAACAACCATACAAAGAAAATAACTTGATTGCATCTAAATATACATTTTTCCCTATTATTCACAATCCACTTCACGGTCCAGTCCATTTCCATGCCCAGTATTCCTTGGAGACATGGTAGTCCTGCCTAGGTTTAAAACATGCTGCTTCCCCAGGTCCTGGTTTAAATTTATACAAAGGGGAAAATGGCAGGCTGGTATATCTTTACAATTTCAGCGCTGTATCCCATTGGTCCTTCTGGCTCCCTGCCAACACCTCCTAGCTACCTGAGTTTAACCCTTTAGTCACCGAATGCTGGCCAGCACTCCTCCTACCATCACAGGCACTATAGAGACTAACAATACTATATAGGATCACTTCTTCCAATGTGCTGGAGGAGAGAAAAAAGGGCTGAAGCAGAATTTATAACAAAAAGAAGGGAGGGGGAAAAAAGTACTTGTCAAATGTAATGCTGGTGCTAATGAGGCTAAATGAGTGGGCTGGAAGTGTCCTATGCTTAGCTTTTGATGCCAATGAGGTGCTAAATGTAAGGAAGACTGGTTTTATAATGGACTATCCAGTTAATATCTTTGTTCATGCCTAGGGAAACAGTGTCAAATTTGCATATGAAGGTCAATTCTGCATTCGCTCTCTGTAATTGGCTGGTGAGATTCCTTTGCAGAAGAATGGCTAGTTTTAAATCCATGATTGAGTGCCCAGACAGGTAAAAATGTTCCCCTACAGGCTTGTGTGTGTTACCATTTCTGACTGATGTCTGATGTCCTTTGTCGTAGAGACTGTCCAGTTTGGACCCAAGGTAAAGGAACGCAGTAAGTAACCAGCAGCACAAATGGTGTAAAGTAAATTACATCTCTGACGTTGTTTCTGTTTTCAAAATATGAAGCGCTGCTGATATCATCAGCAAGGACATTTGCATTTTAAGACCATGAAGCCACATCATATTTGCCTACAACCATAAAAGCATGGAAGCCCACGGACTTCAGAGTGCTTGACTTGCAGTAGTAACGTGAGCAGGATTTGGTCGTCTTGTTAAAACCTGACTTTGTTCTTCTCTTTCTATATATAAAAAACACTTTTCCTGCGGGACGACACAGTGACATCAACACATCACTCTGCATCCCACCCTCCCTTCCCCCTCAGCTGCCCGGCCTACTCCCTCCCTCTCCAGTGCTTGGGGAGGATGCTGCACAGGTTCCCTGATGCTACGGAGGGGCGGGGCAGGAGCGGTGTGGCCTTCCTCATCCCCTCTCCCTGATGCTCGGGCAGGGAGGGGGAAGGGAGCCCTGCGGCCTCCCCTCTCCCTGATGCTTGGGGGGTGGGCTGGAGTGGTGCGGCCTCCCCCCTACCCTTCCCTTGTGCTTCAGAGGGAGGAAGAGCCCCGTGGTTTCCTCCCTCTCTTCCTCTTCCCTGGTGCTCGGGAGGGGCAGAGAGCCCTGTACCCTCCTCCTTCCCCCCTTCTCTGGGGGGGCAAAGCAGGAGCTGTGCAGCTTTCCCCTTCCCTGCTCCCTGGTACTCGGGGAGGGCAAGGAGTACCTGTGGCCTTTCCCTTCTCCAGTGCTCCCGTGCCGGGGAAGGGGTGAGGGAGGAGCTATGCAGCCTCCCATCTCCCCAGTGCTCGGCAGGGCAGGAGCCATGTGGCCTCCTCCCTCCCCAGTGCTCTGGGGAGGCGGGACGGGGGTTGACGAGCATAGCGAGCAGGGGAGCACAACCCCCTAATAATTCTGAAAAAAGAAAAATGTCAATACTGCCCCATAGAATCCTCACCTGACAAACGATATTTGAGGTTAAAAAAATGTATCAAAGTCAAAGTCAGCATTTCGGTCAATAAACAGCTAAGTAAAGCAGGTTTGCTGTAAGTGAAGCAGTTTCACTTTCCAACCATTGTTGGCATCAGTGCAACATATATTAATATGTGATTCAACATGACCTAAAGAATTAATTACACTACTGACAAATACCTGATTGACTTTCGTTTTCAAGTACCTAAAAGGGTGTTACAAGGAGGAGGGAGAAAAAATTGTTCTCCTTGGCCTCTGATGACAGGGCAAGAAGCAATGGGTTTAAACTGCAGCAAGGGAGGTTTAGGCTGGACATTAGGAAACACTTCCTAACTGTCAGGGTGGTTAAGCACTGAAATAAATTGCCTGGGGGGGGGGGGGGGTTGTGGAATCTCCATCACTAGAGATACTTAAGAGCAGGTTGGACGGACACCTGTCAGGGATGCTTTAGATGGTGCTTGGTCCTGCTGTGAGGGCAGGGGACTGGACTTGACCTCTTGAGGTCCCTTCCAGTTCTAATATTCTCTCAACATTTTTCTTTATGAAATTTTTCATAAGCCAGAGTGACAGGAATGAGACATGTGAGACGTGCCACCAAGAATGCATATTTCAGTTTGTAAGAAGTGACGGATGATGAAAAAGGCCATTTAACTGTTCTGTCACCGGTAGTCTGGAAGTCACAGGCTGCTCAGAGGACGCTAATAGCCAATTTTCTAGCTCCCCCTGACTCTAAGCATCTTACAACCAGTTACATTTACAAGTCACATTAATGAAGGAACTTACACCTGGCTGAAAGCCTTCAGAACAGGCATATTTGTGCCAAAATAGGAAGCATAAAAATAGCATAGTCTCTGAGGAAGGAGCACAAAGAAGGATGCTATCATTGACAAGGAGGGCTCAGACATATGAGGAGTACTAGCAATGCCTCTGAGTTTGCTGTAGAGGCTTATAAACCCCTGACACTAGAGGGGGACACAGCTTTATACTGAGTAAATGTACATAAAAGTTTAAGAAGCATAGATAGCGGGAAAGACGAGGGAACTGACTTAGGGTGTGTCTAGACTACAAGGTTTTTTGGAAAAAAGTGGCCTTTTTTCTAAAAAACTTCCCCTGCGTCTAGACTGCTGCCTCGTTCTTTTGAAAGTAAATCGAAAGAATGCGGCAGTTTTTTTGACCGCGGAAAACCTCATTTTACAAGGAATAATGCCTTTTTTCGGAAGTGCTCTTTCGAAAAAAGGCGCTATGTAATGCAAACTGTGCTTTTTCGAAAGAGAGCATCCAGACTGCCTGGGTGCTCTCTTTCAAAAAAGCGGCTTGCTTTTTCGAAAGTACTGGTTGTAGTCTAGATGCTCTTTTTCGAAAGAGGCTTGCAGTCTAGACGTAGCCTTAGAGAGAATCTCTGTAATTTTAAAGAACTGCCTCTTTCTGCTGCCACGTTCAGCTTATGGAGCACACAGGGAGAAGAAGCCTCTTCGTGCACTGAGGAAGATTTAGCCAGCAAGATCTCGCCCAAGTGCAGAACAATTCCCATGTCTCTTTGGTCAGATTTCAGCAATAAGAAAGAAAGGCTCTGGATAAAGATAATGAGGAAAGTGGGCAGGTGTGGGGGAATCTAGAACTACTCACAGCAGCATAGAAGGGCGTGTGCCTGTGTAACCCACTCACCTAGGGTGTGTCTACACTGCACCCTTAGGACCCTGCGTATCTTTAGATTCTTTTTCAAAATAGGCCATTTTGAAATTTGGTGTATCTTCACAGTGCCAAATTTCAAAATAAAACACTATTTTGAGACATCCCTTATCCCTCGTGCAACGAGGTTTACAGGGATGCCAAAATAGCGCACCCACTGTATTTCGCAATAGCGGACACGTTCAAAAGACCAGGGGTAGCTATTTCCGGGATACCTCTGGTATCCGAAAATAGCATTTCAGTGTAGATCAGAGTTTCTTAAACTTTTTAAGACCGAGGAACACCAAACAATTTTTTTTGAGGAACACTCAGGATTTTTTGTTGAGCAAAATAAATAAAATAAAGGGTCCGGGGGAAAGTTATTAAGGCCAAAAAAAAAAAAAAAAGTCGCCTGCCCCTTTAAGGGCAGCCATTTTGAACTCTGTTGTTCTCCGCAGCACACTTCTGACTGCGCTGCAGCACACTGGTGTGCCACGGAACACAGTTTAAGAAACACTGGTGTAGCTGTACGTCTAGTGTGGTTCACTGTCCCATGGAGTGGCACTTAGACAACTTACAGTGAGAAATAAGAACAAGGGAGAGCTACAGCCTAAGCTGAGAGCCACCTGGCTCTATAGCTCAAGCTGTAGAAACTCTTATACTCAGGTTCAAATCTGCCTGGTAGGGTTTCACACTTTGTTCTTCGTAGGGTCTGGTTGCAGAGGGAATAGTTGGCCTTCTGCTTCCTTTTGCTCTTGCTTCCTCAACTTCAATTAATTTAAAAAAACCCATTCCTCAGATTTGTGTACACCCCTCCCTCCCCCCGATTAGCTAGAATGGAAGCTGCACAAAAATATCTGAGGCAGAATTTGGCCAATAGTCACCTAAAACTTGTAAAAAACAGAGAAAAGCTTTGACGGGACAAAACTTCTTAAGTGCAAGAGACAAAGAAATAGTGACTTTGAGCTTTAAGTACACCGTACCGTATCTAAGCAATGCCACTCTAGCTGTATATGCTGAATAAACACCACCTGCCATCTCAGCTGACTCCCAGCTGTAAAGTCAACTCCTCTTGTAGCTACCCTTGTGTAATTCAAACTACTGGTGACCTATTCGTATGCAAACATTACCTCACATCCTTCTGTCTACAACAATGCAATAAATCACACATGGCACACGGTAACACCCTACAGCCTGATAATTTGTATTGCCTTTTTTTTATTTTTAAAACAAAACTGTTTCAAGAAACTCTCGAAATAACTGGTAATCCTCATTGTATGAGGAATAAGGGTTATTTCGAGAGAAGGATTTTCTCTTGAAATAACTGTGTCTTAACAGCGTCTGTTATTTTGAAATAGCGCTACAATGCGAATATGCAAATGAAGAATGGGATATTTAAATCCCAGTTTCATTTGCAATTTTGAATGTCTTCATTTGCATTTTTCTCTCTCGAAAGAGGGTGCAAGTGTAGACATACCCTCTCAGGCACACAGGCATAATTGAATCACAGCTGGCATAATTATTCTAAATGTACAAAGGGACAGAATAATTACATTTGTCTGTCTCATCTGAGTGCAGTGTGGGTTTCATCATTTTTCCCTAGCAAAAGTCATTTAAAATAGTTTATTCCCAGAGTCACTTTTAAAACCCCCTTTCACCCCAGCCTTCCCAGTTACCATCCGGCACGTGCAATGCATTGTTCTTTTGAGAAGTAAAAGTCTCTACTATTTGAAATTGAAAGCCGCACAAAATAATTTGATTTTGTTTAGGCTGGGATTTTCAAAGGAGCAAGAGACTTACGATGCTCTAGAATTTAAATGGGAGTTGGATTGCTAACTCCCTTAGACGCCTTTGTAATCCTAGCCTTCGAGACTTATATCACACCTAGAACCATCCTAGCAATTCAGTGCGTTGTGTTCTACTAACTCTTCCCACCTCAATCAGTCAAGATCATAGAATACTAGAACTGGAAGAGATCTCGAGAGGTCAAGTCCAGTCCCCCTACACTCACGGCAGGACCCAGTACTATCTAGACCATCCCTGACAGATGTCTATCTAACCTGCTCTTAAATATCTCCAGAGATGGAGATTCTACAACCTCCCTCAGCAACTTATTCCAGTGTTTAACCACCCTGACAGCTTGGAAGTTTTTCCTAATCATAGAATACTAGGACTGGAAGGGACCTCGAGAGGTCATCGAGTCCAGTCCCCTGCCCTCATGGCAGGACTAAATACTGTCTAGACCATCCCTGATAGACATTTATCTAACCTACTCCTCCTCTAATGTCCAACATAAACCTCCCTTGCTGCAGTTTAAGCCCATTGCTCCTTGTCCTACCCTCAGAGGCCAAGGAGAACAATTTTTCTCCCTCCTCCCTGTGACACCCTTTTAGATACCTGAAAACCGCTATCATCTCCCCTCTCAGTTTTCTCCTTTCCATACTAAACAAGCCCAATTCTTTCAGTCTTCCTTCGCAGGCCATGTTCTCTAGCCCTTTAATCATTCTTGTTGCTCTTCTCTGGACCTTCTCCAATTTCTCCACATCTATCTAGATGTTCAGTCACCCCAGACAGGACTTCATTAAGAATCAAGACCCTATAATTTTCTACAAAGTCTCACATCCCTGAATGGTGACAAAGAATTCCATCCATTCAATCTTTAATTTCTTTAACAGACAACCTTCCCAGTGTGTGTGAAGTTTGTCACAACCGGCCCTTGCTGAACCCAACCGTGGAAAAAGAAACCTGAAGAGAGGATATTCTGGTACAGGTAAGAAAAAAGGTGGCTTTGCAGTAATGGTTCTTGACTGGCATACAGGAACTCCCCATTCAGTTCCTCTTTCACAGACATCTTGGCTACGTCTACACTGGCATGAATTTCTGGAAATGCTTAAAACGGAACAGTTTTCCGTTATAAGTATTTCTGGAAAAAGAGCATCTACATTGGCAGGATGCTTTTCCGAAAAGCCCTTTTTCCGAAAGCATCCGTGGCCAATGTAGACGCTTTCGGAAAAAGCCCGATCGCCATTTTCACAATGGGCTTTTTGCAGAAAGACTACTGTGCTGTCTACACTGGCCCTTTTCCGAACAGTTTTCCGGAAAAGGACTTTTTGCCCGGGAGCAGCATAGTTTTTCCGGAAAAGCAGCTGATTTCTTACAGTAGATCGTCAGTGCTTTTCTGGAAATTCAAGGGGCCAGTGTAGACAGCTCGCAGCTTATTCCGGAAAATCGGCTGATTTTCCGGAATAAGTGGCCCACTGTAGACACAGCACTTGTGTGATTGTGGTCCGATGATTGTGGAGCTTGTGATCCCCATCTGTAAAATGGAGAGGATACAATTTCCTTTTTCCCACTCTTGACCTGCCTCATTTATTTAGATTGCAAGTTCTTTGGCCAGGAGCCAGGCCTTACTATCACGTTGCACGATGCTTCTCAATGGGACATCCAGACTGGGTTGGTGCATGGAGGCAAAACTATCCAAATAAATCCCTAAACAACCCCTTAGCAGTTGCAGTCAAAGAGGCAGTCCCTGAACTTGCTGGCACGAAGGGCAATAAACGTTATAGCTAACGCCATGACCAGAGCCACAGCCAGCCACACGTAGAACAAGGTGTTAGGTTCGTAGAAGTTCCTCCATTCCACAAAAGCTTGCATTCTGAAGGGCCTAGATCAGTGGTGGGCAAGCTCTTGTAGGGAGTGGGCTACATGAGTGGTCCTCCTTTATCTCAGTGGGCCCCAAGACTGTTACAACCAAGATGGTCTTCTAGGATAGAGTAGTTTTGCTGATTGTGCTTGTCTACCTAGAATTTGGGGCTTAAACTGCAGCAAGAAAGGTTTAGGTTGGACATTAGGAAAAGCTTCCTAACGGTCAAGGTGACGAAACACTGGAATAAGTTGCCTAGGGAGGTTGTGGAATCTCCATCACTGGAAATATTTAGGAGCAGGCTGGATAGACATCTATCAGGGATGGTCTAGACGGTGTTTGGTCCTGCCGTGAGAGCCGGGGACAGGACTCGATGACCTCTTGAGCTCCCTTCCAGTTCTAGTGTTCTATGATTGTATGAATTTGCAGGGGGGGCTGATTGAACCGTAGCAGAACTTTGAATGGAACCAGAGGAAGCGCCTGGCTCTCATCGTCAGCATTGGGTGCAATCAACACGCACCTCACTTCACTAATGCTGGTAGGAAAAAAACGAGGCAGATGGAAATCAGCAGAATCTGGCAACTTTGGCCTGGCAACGGTAAAGAAAATGTCTCATGGGCCACACACAGAACCCCATGGGGCTGCCGGTTGTCCACCTCTGTCCTAGGCCATCTTTAGGGACAGATCCCACCTTAAAATAATCCAGAGTAGTGTGGACAATTGTGAGGAGCGCTACATGAGAAAGAGGGGGCTTTAGGTGGCTCAGTGCCTCTGCCTGGGAATTCAGGAATACTGAAGAATTTAGTAGGGTCCCACTGCTACAAATGTCCTGAAGGAAGTGTTGCTCCATCCTCAGCCAACGGACCTAATTGCTGAACATCTTAAACACCAGTAGCTATAAATCCATCATTTGCTGCCTAGTTGGCTGGAGCTCAACTCCATTTTTAAATATAGTTCATGACTTGATGCCAGGGATGCTACTGGTCTAGAGTCTGATGGAAGAAACCTGCCCATTAGGACCCTGTGCTGGCAGATTAGCTGCTCTTTCTTAGGTAACCATCCCGGCTTCATGTAGCTGTAGAACTCAGAACCAGCGTGCCTCAGAGATGATGTCACACAAGCAAGTTTGGATTCAAATGCCTCCACGCTGGGCTGCTGGCCACACGGTGACTTTTCCTTCCCCCTCTTGCCAGAATGGAGGTCCCAGAGAGTGGAGGAAATGGGCTTTGCCAAGTGGAGAAAGTGGACCCGGAAGAAGGGCAGACTAGAGAGAAGATGAGTATGGGAGAATGGAAGTGCCAAGTCTGGTATGGCATAGCCAGTCAGGTATGCAGGAAAGGGGAGAGTGTGTTAAGGGAAGAGTAGCACCGATAAGAGGAGGGAAGGGGAGGATAAAGCATAAGCTAGTTCTAGAAAGAAGATGGAAAATAAACAGTGTGGCCAATGCACACCTTTTAGTTTTGTAGTGTAATCTGGGGGTACGTCTACACTGCCACACTATTTCGAAATAACTAGCACTATTCCAAAATAACTTAGTCCGTGTTTACGCAGCAGGCAGTTATTTCAAAATAGTGTCAAAATACTGTCAAGCTGGAGGATGTCTTACTCCAGCTCCTGTAACCCTCATTGTATGAGGAATAAGGGAAGTCGGAGGATAAGTGCTCTATTTCAAAATAAGTGCTGTGTAGATGCTCCCTGATTCGAAATAAGCTATTTAGAAATAAGATATGCAATTGAGGTAGCTCAATTTGATTGAATTTATTTCGAGTTAAGACCAGCACTATAGATGCACCCTGGGATACAGTTTTTCTGAAGTACCGCACAAGACCAAAGCATACAGTAGGGAACAGAACACCTCTTGCTAAACACTTTTACAAGCAATTTTGATTTTTAAAACAATGGAAAAACAGAGGGTGCATCAACACAGCACCCTAAACGCAAAATAAGATACACAATTTGCGTAGTGCACATTGCGTATCTTATTTCAAAACTATTTTGAAATAGCTCATTTGGAAATTTGGCATGCCTACACCGCACCAAATTTCAAAATAACACGCTATTTTGAGCTATCCCTTATCCCTCGTGCAACGAGGTTTATCGGGATGGCAAAATAGCGCACCCATTATTTTGAAAAATATTTCGAAATAACAGATGGCTTGCATAGACTATTTCAGGATACATCCCGAGATAGCAATGCAGTGTAGGCGTACGCATAGTCTATTGCAGGGCTACTCAACTTTGGAAGCACCGAGAGCCACAATGATACTCACAGCACATGCTGAGGGCCGCAACTTAAGTGTGGTTGCATATACATGCAAATATATGCAAATAGCTTCTTTCACACTGATGGGCATGAATACAAAGATTAAGGCAAGACTACACAACTCGCAGGCCCCATTTAAGTCAGTTCTGCTGATATTAATAAAATGCAATATTTACCCGATTTCCACCCATATGACAGCACTTTTAATGAGCAATGACAGTCCAGGAATTGAACTACTAAAACACATTTCAACAGAAGACCATTATATTGACTAGCCATTATGGAACGTGTTCCCAGTGGAGGCCATGTTCAAAGGATGCCACCCACAGACCATGTGTTGAGCCCTGCATAAACCCAAACCACACCGCGGGCCGCATACCAACAGGCTGCGGGCCGCGTGTTGAGTAGCCCTGGTCTATTGTTTCATGACGCCCTTCCCAAGAGATGATACAAATAAATGATTCACCTCTGTTTTCCAAGTGACAGAAAAGGGAGTTTGCACACCGTCCAGGGAGAACTACATTTCTCTGGCTCAGCATTGTTAAACCTAGCTAATGTTAAGCACAGCAGGTCAAATCTTGATCTCATTAAAGCTAATGCAAGTTTTAGCTGACCTTGGAACAAGACTTATCACAAAGGATTTATTGTTTCAGTTATCAGTGATAAACTCCAATTCCTACTTGGTTAGTGTCATTAGAGGCAAGTGATATTTACAAAATGTCCTTTGGAATGTACTGAGGCTTGGATGTTCAAAGGCACTTCAGGAAGTTTGGCACCCAACTCCCATTGGCTTTCAGTGGGAGCTGGGCACCAAACTCCTTTAGGTAACTTTGAATTTCTCATCTTAAACGCTTTGGACAGTGCTCAAATAGTGTCTGTTGTCCAAACTCTAACCCATGGGATAATGTTTGTCCTATGCAGCACTTAGCAATGGAGCACAAGATTTGTGTAGATCAAAAGATGTACCTACTAACTTGATAACTTTGTAGATCACAGAGAATGAGCATTTGCTCAGCCAAGTGGATGAGGCAGCCCCTTTGAAAAAGACTTCAAGTACCATACCCGCCGGACAGGTGCTCATCCGTTACACTGATGGCCTCGATCAAGACACCTTTAAAATTGTGAGTTATTAAATCACCGCTAGCAGCAGAAGCATGAATGACCAATCTCTCTTCCTTTTCTCACGCAAAAGCTTTGAGGGAGAAGGCACGAAAAACCCCTGGCGAAACACTTCGTTCTCTGCAAACTCCCTTCTTTGTGAAGAAGATTTTCTCATTTCATTAACTTTTTCCAAGTCTTGCATAACATATCGTTTAGTAAATAACAGATCTTTTGACGGTTGTTCTAACCCTGCTTCTGACCAGGACTCATGTGTGGTCTTGGACCAGTCGCTTTGACTTATTTTCCAAAGTAGCCACTGATTTTGCTTGACTCATCTTTTTGGTTACTCAGCATTAGAAACCTAGGCCTGGATTCCCCTCCCTCTAGGTGCTGAGCACTACAAGCTCCCATTTCGTTTCAACTGGAGCTGTTGAGGAAAGCCAGGCCAATGGGTCTCAAAGCTGGTCATTCTAAAAACAAAAATTAAAATGGGAACCCAGAATTCTAGATAACTTCTGATATTTTCTGCCTCAAGTTAGCCCACCGATGCGAGAGTTCATTTTAAAATTGGCGCCTCATCCATTTTGAGCGACATTTATGAGGATTTGGATGATTATTACCAACAGGAAGAACTCAACAGCTTCTGTTTGCACAACACAGGAGACATTTTTCTCTAGGGAGAAGTTCAGTGACAGACTCACTTTGCCTTAACCTGATTTACCTGTTGACAACACTGATGCATGACATGTAAGTGGATGTACAAGCAACACCAGCTGGCTAATCCAGAGCCTGCACTCAGCAAGCCTTAGCTGGACTGAACAGGTTAATTTCACCACAGTGGGTAACTTGTGCTTTCATCTGTGTTAATATTTGTCAGTGGGGTCGCACCTCAGAGTCTAAATTATAGACTAGGAACCCTTTATGTTAGGTGCTGTACAAAAAACAATAAACGGTCCCTCCCCTAGAAAGCTTATTGCAGTATTTTAATGAGTCACGTAGTTCCCTTTTTAAAGGGACTTCGGTGGAGAAAAAAAATTAAGTAGAAAACTCCATACTTAACAGTCAAATTATAATCAGAAATAACCTTTTCCCTACCTACTGGGCAGGAAGCAGGAAGAGACAATACAGCTTTGTAGCTCAGGACTATTATAACAGCTATGCAGCTTTCCCCCCTCTGTAGGAGGAAAGATAGAGGTTTGGAAACAAATGGTGTGTACAGATAAGAGCTAAGAGAAGAGAGTTTATTCCAGGCAATAATGCCTGTATGCTAACTCTGATACAAACACACAGTTAATGAGACCTTCTGCAAACTA
This sequence comes from Rafetus swinhoei, assembly GCA_019425775.1. NCBI lineage: Eukaryota > Metazoa > Chordata > Testudines > Trionychidae > Rafetus > Rafetus swinhoei. The sequence continues at coordinate 7,584,444 of CM033445.1, read as the reverse complement.
TGCATAAAATATGGTGAATTTACAACATACCACAGGGCCAAGGTATATGGGAATGTTATAAAATGCCCTTTCTTCTCCCCTTATTGCAGAATGAGGCATCTTGTAAATTTCAAGCTACGGAATTCACATTTCTACCTTATGTCAAAAGAGAATCCCCATCCTTAGCAAGTCCTCAAATCCTTCCCCTTACAACTCCTAGGCAGCACACTTCTAACAACTGACATTTGGACTGCCATGCGGAGAATGCACCAGGTCTACAGGGCTCAAACAGCACAGCTACAATGGTCTCTGAAGAAGTCACGAGCTATAAATTACACTTGTTAAATACCAAGCACATTGGACATTTTTTTCAGCATAACATAGGACCAAGTCTGTATTCGGAAAGAGATGTGAATTGGCTGATTACGTACTTTTAGAGCAAGCACCCACCCAGCCTTCTCCCTCACTGGGCTTTTTGTCTTTACAGTGCAAGGAGTTTCTGAGACCCTTTAAGAAATCTCTTCGGAAACTGGATTTGCCCAAAGAACTTCCCAAGGACAAAAAACTGAAGTACACCAAGAAGAACTTGACCATTCTTGGGGATCACATCAATATGTTTCTTCAGCTTTACTGCAAATCCTGGGAGCTCAAACACTGGAAGAAGTAAGATAATCCTCTCCCACTAGCCATGATAATGCAACACTACAAGTTGAACCTCTCTAGTCAGGCATAGGGATGTCCCTAGTCCGGCACTCTTTGGTCCAGCAACATCCATGATCCGGCATGATTTTAGTTAGCTAGATGTCTACTTATGATGGGTGTGGCCACATTTCCCCTGGTCTCATAAAGTTTGTTTATAGCCACCAGTCCTGGCTCTCAGTGTTCTGTGCTGTTCTTTAGCTCTAATTTACCCCTAAATGTCTTCTAAGAGCCCAGTAAGCAGTGGAAGGGTTGGTAATGCTGCTACACAATATTGACTTCCTATGGTTTGGCAAATTGTCTATTTCAACACTGGTCAGGTCCTGAGGGTGCCAGAGTAGAGAGGTTCAACCTGTACTAGCAATCATTGACAAGGAAGATTGGGGTAGGGGATTACGCAGAGGACTGAGAATAAAAACTGGGTCAGAACCTGACTCTGCCACAGATTAGCTCTGCGCATTTGGGCAATCATATTTCATGGCATGCCCGCATGGAGCCTGGCATGCCGAGCACCCACAATTACCTCCGCTTGGGAGCTGTAGATTCTTAGACCTCTGAAAATCAGGGCACTGGCTTCCCAAGCCGAATATCCAAAAATGGAGGCTTTCCAAGTTAGTGGACACCTGAAAATAAACTGACCCTAGCCAACCTCCAGGATGCATCTGTGAGCCCTTATCTCAAGGGGTATCCCCAATTTGAGTCCCATCCATGTGCAAAAAAAAGAAAACCACCCCTTCATTCCAGTTTAGGGAAGCTGTTAACTTTGATTGGCTGGCCCATCAAGGGATAACAATGCAGCTGAAGTTGGTACAACTCGCCAGCTGCTAACACATTCACTCTGTAGTGTGGATGCAGGTTAGTGCCACTCAAGTGCTGATAGTTCTCCAAGGCCTTCCCACCCATGTCCAACAGAATGGAGAAGTTCACCCACAATCCATTGGGAACCTATGTAGATAGCAACTTAGCTTATTGCAGTAGAATGAACCATGGGATGTGTCTCACCTCCTTGGTGGAAACAGAGAGTGGCTATTTCACAGCCAACTTTGCAGTGAAAACATGTCCTCAACGTGTGAGCGTTAATTAGTTAAATGCCTGCAAGTCATTAGAGAAGCTGCTAGATATTATTGTGGTATTTTCAAGTCTACTTTACTGCCCAGAACTTATTCAAAAGCTTATTTGGATTCTAAATTCTATGCAATCAAGATGTCTTGTTTCATCTGGGATAGCCCTGTAACTGATATCGAATTAGCAGGTTCCTAAAACGGAGATGGAGGCCCTCTGGGTGTCATCTCAATGGTATACAACTTAACTCAGTGAAGAGACACCCTGGGTGAATTTAATCCCATGGCCAAATAGCATCTGGTATTATCAGAAGCAACCCAGTGTATGGTGACTGGATGAGCTTCTGGTTGAAAATACCATCCCTTTTCTAAGGGTCATAAACCACCTACAAGAGTTTCCTTCATTGACTTCAGGAAGGGTCTCATGAGAAGGGCTAACCGTCTGGCTGATGGTTATAGAACAAAGCTGAGCCAGCTGCCTGAGATCCTGAACTCCAGAATGATTCAACATTCCTAGGAGTGGGGCCTATCTATGCAGATTGGAAGCTTAATAAAAAAGGCCCATCCAATTTAGTATGTAATTGGTTACAGGAGAGAAGCAGAAATCAATTACCTACCCTCTCCCCCAATTGCAAAAAGCAGGTAGGGGGAAATTTGCCTGCAAGAAGACTCCTTCACTCTCTGGAACTCCTTGCCAGAGGATCAGGCCAGGACTTTAACAGGGTACAAAAAAGAGCTAGATAGATTCATGGACGTTAGGTTCATCAATGGCTATTAGCCAGAATGGGTAGGAATGGTGTCCCTAGCCTCTGCTTGTCTGTAAAAGAGTGATAGGAGAGGGATCACGTGAGGATCACCTGTTATGTTTCCTCCCTCTGGGGCATCTGGCATTGGCCACTCTTGGCCAACAGGATACTGGGCTGGATGAACCGTTGGTCTGACCTATTATGGCCGTTCTTATGTTCTTACTCATTCTTCCCTCTAGGGTGCTGTGGAAATTTGTTTCTCTTTTCTCAGAGCTTGATGCAAGATCCCTGCGCAAACTATACAAATACAGTAAGAGCAACCAAATGGCCAAGTTTCTGGTAAGATTCACAAATGGACAGCAACCACACCAGGTTCTTCCTGCTTACTAACTTTAAGGGGATCCTTTAATCTCACCATGCAGGGATCTTTCACAATTCCCATTCATTTGAGTCAGGCTTTCTCCCTACACCAAGTACTATCATTCCTTTGGATCCTTCCTGTTCCAGCTACACTTTTTAATGACAGTCATTCAGCTACTGCCCAACGTATTTTGATATATCAGCCAGTAGCTTCTCACTGCTCAAAAGGTCTGACCTTATAAAATTGTTTCCAGGATTTTCCAGCAGAATTGTCCTATGTATTATCCTAGGTTAGAAAGACTGGAAAGCTTAGAGCTGTAGATGGGGTGAACAAGAACTATCTACTGCAGGAGTGGCCAACCCGTTACAGACAAAGAGCCAAAATAGTGGTGGATACAGTGCAAAGAGCCGAGGGAAAGAAGGTGTTGAGCAAAAAAACAAAATAAAAAACGCTGCCCCTTTAACAGCCGCATGTGGCCCAAGCAGGCTTCCATCGGCTGCCGCCACAAGTGGTGCCCAGACCAGACAAGGAGAAAAAGACCGAGCAGGGGAATACCGAACAGCCGCAGGTACAGGAGCCGCAATTTTTCCTTGGAAGAGCCGCATGCGGCTTGCGAGCCGCAGGTTGGCCACCCCATATCTACTGCCTATGCTCATGTCTACCACCAAAAATGATAGGTAGCCAGACGCTGTCCTTCGATGAGAACAGAGAGTTCCTCCTATCTTCAGTGAGACTCCCCTTCCCCTGGGATTTGAAAAATAGGCGACAGATCTATATAAAACTCTTACTTGAAAAAAAAAAAAAAAAAAAAAAAAACTTAATTCATATCAAGGCCAGATTTCGGAGATAAGGTGTCTGTAAAAGTTGGCTCATAATTTCTTAAGGCTCTCGCTCTCTCTCACCAACGTTCGCATGTGTGAAAGGTAGAGTAATGAGATTTCTACACCAGCCATAGAGAAAAGGTGAAGAATCCTTTTAGTGCATAGGTTCCCAAACTGGGGGGGTGCGCCTCCCCGGGGGGTGTGAAGAAATTCCAGGGTGTGTGTGCGAGGCAACCTAGCCCCCTCTCCCCCGTTAATCCGCCCCCCAAGAAAGAGCCCGGTCCATCCCGTAAAAAAAGTCAGAAAATACCAAGTGAAACGTCTGGTATTTTCTGATTTTCCACCAGAACACATGCAACTCCAGCTAGCTGGGGTCGGGGGGAGGATGGAGCATCCTGGGCAGACTTCAAAATGGCTGCCTTAAAAGGATCAACAACTTTTCCCCTGAAGTACCAGCACATTTTTTGTACACTGGTCCCGGGAATTAAAGGGGCCGCAACTGTTTTTAGGCCCCCCCCCCCCTTTTTTTTTTTGGCTCAACAAGTTTTGCTGCTATTTTGGGGGGGGGAGGGGTGGACAGGGAGGAGGGCATAAGGGTTTCTCAGAAATCCAAAAGAGGGCGTGATGCCATAAAGTTGGGAACCATTGATTTTAGTGTGCTAGGAAACTGGTGCCCCTATGGCCGATGGCAGTCACAGGGGGGCAGGATGAGTTTTTAGAGATGTGATTTAATAATCTTCAGCAACACACTATTAAAATATTTTTAAAGCAAATTTAAACTAAGGTCCTGCCGCCTAACCCAGTAAATTCAGTCGCTGACAACGTATACCTGCAGTTGGCAAACGCCTGTTAAATAGCTTCATTACCGCTTGAATGGCTCCTTCACAGGTTCAGGGTCCTGCTAATTGGGCTGGCCGGCTTTTCCACTTTTAAGTTAAGCAGATCCGCTCCTGAGGAAGTGAAGCCACAGACCAGGGATAGGAAGAGGCGGGGGGGACATTAAGACCCAGTGGTGGCCCAAATATTTGGGTGCCCTACACGGCTGTGACGTCCGCGACTGGATAAGCATGCAGTGATCTCCAAGAAGTGTGCTGCCACGTTCCTTCAAATATTTATCAATACAGATAAAACGCTCTAATCTGTGCATTCACCAGTCAGAGAAAGACTAAACCAGAAAGCCCCACTTCATAAATGGCTGCCTGCCATAAACACGACTTTGTTCTTGTTCAACTTGCTCAGCATAATATTGTTTGCTTAATGCTCAAAAGAGAACCTCGCTCCCTGCTGTCAGGCCATGATAAAGAGCAATAGACGCTACAGGTAAAGCTCAGTTCCATTCAGAACTAAGGGCGTGACCAGACAGATTTTTTTGTGTTTAAATCTCCATGGAAATTTTTTTATGTTGGTGGCTCTAAATCAGGGATAGTCAATTATTTTTGTCAAGGTCCAAATTTCTTGGTCAAGGTCTATTCAAGGTCCAAAACCTAGAGAAAAATAATAAAAAGTAAAGGGAAAAAAGATGCCTAGGTCCATTCAAAAGCATCTGGTGGTCCAGATTTGGCCCATGGTGCGTCTATTGACAAACTCCCCGCTAAACGATTATTTCCAATTATGAACGAGTCAACATAATTGAAAGCACTAGACAGTGGCTTTGTAATGAGCATTAAACATGAAGTATTCAAGGGCCCAGATTCAGGATATCGAAAAACTGGGAAGCTGAAGGATGACGCCAAGTTGGACAACTTGGTTCTTCTGACACAGCGGAATTTCTTCAAGACGAGGTAAAGCTCCTTTGTGTGGGAGACTGAACTTTTTCAGGGATGGCAAAAGGAGTTCCCACCAGAAACACAGAGCACCACATGTCTCACGACTTCTCCGCTCCAAGTGCACATGGCATGTCTCCAGCTGATTTCTCTAGCAAAGAGCAGCAAGAAAACAAATCAAGATCAAAGAAAAAAAAACCCTACAAAGCCAAGATGCTCCACTGCCTCCTCTCCTCCTGGGGAGAAAACGAGAGAACAAAGCTCTGTGCCACTGAGACTGCTTGTGCTGTTTAGCACCCTATTAGAGGCACTAAGTTACAGCGGAGAGGAGTATGAAATATAAATCTATAGAAGAACAGCAATCTCCCACATAGCGTATAGTAAGACTAGCCAGTTTCTAGAAGGACTGATAGGAAAAAAAAAAAAAAAAAAAAGAGACAGATGAGACATTATATAACGGATGACAAATGTTTATTGTTCTGCAAGCCAACAAGAGAAAATACACATCTTTGTCTTTTGTGTGAAGAGAGTAGTAGGCTTCAAAGCCCTTCTAAACCATAAACAACAGGTTGCGGAGCAGAACAGTGACATGCACCCTACAAGCCATAAATAGGATTATTTGGAAACACCTCGTAGTTCAGCCAGGAACGTGTAAATATACGGAACCAACATTGCAATTAGCAAGGGCTTGAGATTGCCAGCATATTAATGTGAGGTCTTTATGAAGTTTACCACATCAGGGAGATGAGCAGCACTGCCAACCAGCCTTAATCATTACTTTTCTTAAGGGCAAACAACAAGTTTCTCCTTCCTGATGTAGTAGGAATTAACACAGTCTGCAATTTCAGCCCTCCTTAAACGTCTTATCTGCTTGGCTTCTGACAGGGGAGCTCACCAAGAATTTTCAATTCAACACCTCTCACCCATATCAACCAAATGTGAACGGTCCTTTTAACCACGCCCCCCTGGGTTATTTTAGTATCCAAATCTTGGTGCAAAGACTGCTCAGGTTCGGGTGGTGCAGTTGGTAACCAGATCCTGTGTGCGGGGGGGGTATGTGGATCCAATTGCAGGATTCAAGTGCATTTTTGGTTTTGTTTTGCTCATGCAACATGGAAGGACCCTGAGGGCTACAACTTTTATTGCGTCCACACCGTAGGGCAAAATTCTCATTAGCACTTGCTTCCAAGAACTGGGGCTTTAAGAAAGAGACCAAATGGCATGAACATTTGCAGTGTTGCTGTCATGTGCCTGTCGTGGAATTCTATGCGATGGTCCAAGGCTTGTCGTGCTGGTGTTCCACTCCCCAACAAGTAAGAATTGCCCCTTCTACAAAGCATTTCTGTCAAATTCTATTCGTTTGATCTCCATTTACTTCTGAAAGGTTTTTCTAGAAGTAAAAAACCTAAGGAAGGAACAGGAGTGTAGATAGTCCAGGCTAGTCAACCAGCAAAGCTTCTCTGCCTACAGACGATATCACGAATGCACAGTGAAACCCTGTGGCAGTCAAAATATTAATACACAGGTTGAACCTCGGTTAACTAGGATTCCTTGGTCCAGCAACATCCATGGTCCCACAGGCTCATGGATGTTCCAGGACCAGTGTGTCCCGGTGGAAGGCTGGTGGCTGAGATCCCCCCACAGCTGGGCTCCCCGGCTCCCCACAGCTGGGCTCCCCGGCTCTCCACAGCTGGGCTCCCCGGCTCTCCACAGCTGGGCTCCCCAGTGTGCTGCTTCTAGGTGCTAGGTACGATCCAGTGGGACCAGAAGCCCAGCGCACCCCAGCAAGTCTCCCCAGCCAGGCCAGGAGGCTGGTGTGCTGTAGTGGGGCTTGCTGGAGCTGGGCTGCCTGGCGTAGCAGGTGGGAGAACCGGCAGGGAAGTGAGGCTGCAGTACGGGGAAGCGGACCAGGAGACTGACAGCTGGTCTGGGAGGGGGGGCGGTAGCAGGGGGCCCAAATAGGACCTCCCCTGGTCCAGCAAAAATCCTCATCCAGGACCGGTCAGATCCCAAGGCAGCTGGACCAGGGAGGGATCCAACCTGCACTGATTTCACTGCATTGGTTTGGGTGAGTGGCACTGATACATATAGACTTGCCTCTGTTTAAACAGCAGATGGGTTTGGCCCAGAGGATGCAGTGAGCAGTTCAGCACTTTGTTGCATGTAAGTCTTCCTTCCATGAACTAGATGTCTTCAAGTCACTAGGGCCTGATGAGATACATCCTAGAATTCTCAAGGAGCTGATAGAGGAGGTATTGGAGCCTCTAGCTATCATCTTTGAAAAGTCATGGAAGTCAGGAGAGATACCAGAAGACTGGAAAAAGGCAAATATAGTGCCCGTCTATAAAAATGGAAATAAGAACAACCCAGAAAACTACAGACCAATCAGTTTAACTTCTGTGCCAGGGAAGATAATGGAGTCGGTAATTAAGGAATTAATCTGCACACATCTGGAAGATAAGAAGTTGATAGGTGACAGCCAGCATGGATTTATAAAGAACAAATCATGTCAAACCAATCTGACAGCTTTGTTTGATAGGATAATGAGTCTTGTAGATAAAGGAGAAGCAGTGGACATGGTATACCTAGATTTAGTAAAGCATTTGATATGGTCTCGCATGACAATCTTATCAACTAGGGAAATACAACCTAGGTGGTGCTATTATAAGGTGGGTGCATAACTGGCTGGATAACCATTCTCAGAGAGTAGTTATTAACGGTTCACAGTCATGCTGGAAGGGCATAACAAGTGGGGTACCACAAGGGTCTGTTTTGGGACCGGTTCTGTTCAATATCTTCATCAACGATTTAGATGATGGCATAGAGTACGAATATTAAGTTTGCTGTTAATACCAAGCTAGGAAGAGTTGCAAGTGCTTTGGAAAACAGGGTCAAAATTCAAAATGATCTGGACAAACTGGAGAAATGGTCTGAGGTAAATAGGATGAAGTTTAATAAGGACAAATACAAAATACTCCACTTAGGAAGGAACAATCCGTTTCACACATACAGAATGGGAAGCGATTGTCTAGGAAGGAGTACTGCAGAAAGAGATCTAGGGGTCATAGTGGACCACAAGCTAAATATGAGTCAATAGTGTGACACTGTTGCAAAAAAGGCAAACATCATTCTGGAATGTACTAAGAGGAGTGTTGTGAGCAAGACACAAGAAGTCATTTTTCCGTTCTACTCCGCACTGATTAGGCCTCAATTGGAGTATTATGTCCAGTTCTTTGCACCACATTTCAAGAAAGATGTAGAGAAATTGGAGAAGGTCCAGAGAAGAGCAACAAAAATTACTAAAGGCCTAAAAAACATAAGCTATGAGGGAAGACTGAAAGAATTGGGCTTGTTTAGCTTAGAAAAGAGAAGACTGTGAGGGGACATGATAAAGGTTCCGAGTATCTAAAAGGAGGAGGGAGAAAAATTGTTCTCTTTGGCCTCTGAGGATAGGACTAGAAGCAATGGGCTTAAATTGCATCAAGGGAGGTTTAGGTTGGACATTAGAAAAAACTTCCTGACTGTCAGGGTGATTAAACATTGGAATAAATTCCGTAGGGTGGTTGTGGAATCTCCATCACTGGAGATATTTAAGAGCAGGTTTGACAGACACCTGTCAGGGATGGTTTAGACAATGCTTGGTCCTGCCATGAGGGCAGGGGGCTGGACTTGATGACCTCTCAAGGTCCCTTCCAGTTCTTGTATTCTATGATTCTATAAGTGGAAATCTCAGAATATACTAGGGGGGATGCGCCCTCTGCTCACTACACTCGCCAGCCCCCCTCTTTCTGGTGCTTTTGTGGCCAGAGAGCCTAATGTCATCATTCTGTCATGTGTCAGGAAAAACTTTTTTTTATATAAAGAGAGATTTCTGGTTTTAAAATAGGGTCCATGGTATCCTGACTGTGTGTTTGGATGAGGTTTAGTGACAGAGCAGTGAGTCAGACACACAACTTGGCTTCTAGTCAGCTAGGCCAGGTCTACACTAGACCTAGAAGGTCGAGTTAATGTCCAGAACTCCAGCTATGTAAAATATGTTGCGGGAGTCAGTTTACCTTAAGCCGAGTTTGGCACCGTCTTCACAGAGAGAGTCCGACAGGAGCATTTGCTCCCGTCGGCTTCCCTTACTCCTTGTGACTGCCAGGACCGTCCTCAGTGTTTGTTTTAGCGGGTCTTTATTGGACCCACTAAATCGAACACCAGAAGATCGTTCTCCAACGTGGCAAGTGGAGACATGGTCTGAGCTACAGCGGTGGCTCCATAGATTCTTGGATCTCTGCAGCTGGGAGCAGAACTCCAACAGTGGGGATCTCTTTGAAAGAAAGAAAATAATCATAGAAATGCAAATCACCTGCATTGAGTTAGTAGTTTCCCATCTAGAAACACTGGTGTGGCCAAATAGAAGGAGATCCTGTTTGAGATCATTTCCCAGCATGAGGAATTAATACCGGAGGGCTTGGTCATACACCTACATTTTAATCCCGCCTTCCTGTGTTACATCAATTTTTATTTATTTGCAGAAATTGTACTGTAGCTCAGAAAACCCAGATTCAGTGCCAGTGCCTGAAAACTCCAAGTTAACTGAGCTGTATGATGCATGGGGCCTCCATGGAGACATAAATAATATGCAAGAGAAGCTGAGTCAGATCCAGTCACCGCCGTCAGAAACCAGCCTAGACAGTGACTCAGAGGCAGCAAGTGTGACAAAGAGAAGGTACAGCTGCTAAAGGATGCTAGGTATTGCTGAGAGCTAATGAAGTCAATAACAAGCCAGGCAGCGGCCCAATAACCACTCCAAGTACAGGTGTGCAAAGGAGGCAGTGGATGCGAATGACCATTCATGCTCAGGGAAATGCACGACTCATGAGGTGATATAATGGAGGGCTAGAACCAACACAGACCTTTGACCCAGTAATAGAAGAGGTGGGTGGAGGGAAACTAGCCGCCATAGGGACGACTACACCACAAGGGAGCAGTGGTGATAATACAGTCACTCCACTGCCTAGCTCTTTGTTTGTACTTGAGTCAGGTGATTGTGAATTCACGGGGGGTTAATACATTTGTATGCACAATTCCATTTGCCAGTTGGCTGAGCCCAGGATAAGTCACACGGATTTGTGTAGATGCCGATGAGTGCGTACAAAAGATGTTGGTTAATACTGAGTGAACTAGCTGTCAATTAACATAAGTCTAGTATAGATGAAATCTGAAAGGAAGAATTCCTTCCTGACCCTATGGCACCAAACTCATCACATCCTTGCAGGAGGAGAGATTTGAGCCCAAGTACATTCAGGCCAGGCCTACACTAGACCCAGAAGCTTCACTTAAGGTACGCAACTCCTGCACATCAGCTTCCCTTACTCCTGGCAAGAGCAGGAGTACCAGATGTCAGCGAGGGTGCCCTCTGAGTTTGATTTAGCGAGTCTTAACTAGACTTGCTAAATCAAACTCCGGAAGATCTATCACAGCAGCATCGATCTTCCATGGAGTGAAGATGTGGCCTTATTTTGAGCTGCTAGAATAATAGTCAGATCCACGGAAGACCTTCCCTTTTTTTCCCCCCCATTTACTCACTGTCCTTCCTCTTGCTTCTTTTCTTCACCCCTCGTTCAGCTTTCTTCCATTCAGCTTCTGGAGTACCACCTCCAAAAGTCCCCATGCAGGTAGTGTGGAGCAAACAAGAAATCATCAATAGTGACCAAAGCAACAAGAGAGAACAAGAGAGAACTTCATTGAGGGGTAATGGAAAAGCTGAAAAAATAAATGATCTAGGCAGGCAATAAGATGTATGGGACTGAGTATGGATGTAGGAGCCGAAGACTCCTGACTGGGCCTAATACTATCTAACTAAGAGAGCTGTCATGAAGTTTGGTTCATGAGTATTTGTTAAGTGTATTGAAGATGGGCAGCACTTGTGAATTCCATGTACAATTACAATGCATATGTAACAATTACTTCAAAAATTAGAAATTGATCTGCACTTGAAATCTGCATGACTTGTTACACCACTCGGTGTGCATAAGACACCATCTAGCCCAGTGTCCTGTCTTCCAACAGCAGTCTTGCCAGATATTTCAGAGGAAATTCACAGAACAGGGCAATTAATGAGTGACCCATCCCATGCTGTCTGCCAGAAGTTGGGAGTGGGCAATCGGTTATGCTTCAGCTATGTCAGGTAGAATGAGAAAACAAAGTAGATGCGTGAAATTGGGTAGAGTAAGGAACTGAACTGTCTGAGGAGGATTCATGTGGATACTGCTTGTTAACTGCATGGCTTGGAGCACAGCATTCCTGTTGGTTTCCTTTGCTGGTTGGAATGTACTATCCCCCAAACTTAAAAAAGTCTCTCCCCCCACTTTTGTTTTGTTTTTAGGCTCAGTAAGACTTCTTCAAACACCAACCAAAAGAGAGCACCTACAACAGAGCACCATCAGCAATCCTCATGGACGAAAAACATAGCATGAAAAAAAAAATACAGTGCCTCCGCAGGCCAAGGCATTTCTCCCACACCCAGAAGCTCTTAGGAATTTAAAAATTCCATAAAACAAATTAAGCATTTGCAGAAGCACCAAAACCAGCAAACACCAAAGCAAAACCTTGGAAAGGAAGATTAAAGAGTCCTTATAAATTTTAAACTATGCGGTCTCCTTTGTAAATATCTTGGTGTTTTCAGAAGAGTTGCACCTTCCCAAATGAAAGATGTCTTCAGCATTCTTACTGGTATATATTAAAGCTATTGGTATTTTCATTCTTGCTAGCATTTTGAAGGCAACTGGTTTTTACAGAAATTAATACAGTGAGTAGTTCAGACATTTTTCTTGTTATTTCCCTTTTATTTCCAAACATACTGGGCACATGTTGGCTCTCAGCCAATGAGAGCAATAGCAATCCTAGCAGACATTGATGCTGCCAGCCACTGGCTCAATGGAGTACTGTTTTATTGGGGCTTTCATTTGAGGATTGATGTTTGTGAAGGGCTTGATATTTTAAATCTTTTTGTGATAATGGCTTTACTGATTCTTTCTGTTTGGGGAGGGAGGTTGGTTGTTGGACTTGACTGTACAGTCAGGCTACGTCTTCACTGGGAGTATTTTCTGGCAGAAAATATGCTAATGAGGGGACTCATTAGCATAATTTGAGATCTCATTAGCATACTTTCTGCCACTTCTTTTTGCGCAAGGGATTTTTGTGCAAAAAGAAGCAGCGTGGACTCTTTTTTTTGGGGGGGGGAGCAAAACCCCCGTTTTGTGCAAGATCCTTATGCCTGTCTCGGAGAGGGATAAGGATCTTGCGCAAAACGGAGTTTTTGCGCAAAAAACCCCTGTCCGCACTGTTTCTTTTTGTGCAAAAACCCGTTGTGCAAAAAGAAATGGCAGAAAATATGCTACTGAGATCGTGACTTATGCTAATGAGTCCATTATTAGCATATTTTCTGCCAAAAAAAAACTCATAGTGTAGACAAAGCCTCAGAGGCAAGATGCCTGGTGAGAGGGTGCAGGGAATGGAAGGATGAAACAAAAGCATGTCCAAGGCTCAAATCCAGTACATTCAATATAGCTCGTAATCTCTGTGCACAGCCTAATATTCTGTATCCTTCTGTCACTTCTGCATCAACATGGGATTGTTACTTTTTCTATTATAACCTGCAATTTTGGGCACTGGCCAAAGTTGACAGTTTTAAAATGGCCCTGTAACTGCAAGAGGTCTAAAAACTCAATGCAAACTTTTCCTAACTCAGATCTTTACCTTTCAGTCTTAAAAAGATGAATCAAGGATCCAGAGAAACACTTTGCTATGGTTTGGACTGTTCAAGCAAGATTTTCACAAATTTAAAAATTTTTCAGTCCACCCATAATGTGGGTCACAGTGAAAGGAATGTCAAGTTGCAGACAGCAAAAGAAGCAATCAGGTACAGTTAGTGAGATTAGCTGCCACCTAGAACGACTTCAATAATTTTCATCCACCAAGCAAGAATACTGTAGTAAACTGAAGACCGAATGCATGTAAAGCAGCAGTGACCTCTGGTGGCCAGCCAAGTTATTCAATTATTTCTATTCTCAACATATGATCATAAGCACAAAATAGTCTCCATCTTAGATGTTCACATCTGTTGTGCATAGAGAACTTCCTGTCTCTGAGAAATGCTCTCTTGTTTTCCTGTCTCCCTGGTTTCTTTTAAAGTACATTTTAGTTAGATACAACGTGTAGGAAAGACAGCCTGCGAGTCCTCTTTATCTGCATAGAACAAGCACACAACACTTTGCGGCAGTCAACACAGCAACAGCAGAGTCATGGGAATTTATCGGCATCAAAAGAAAACAGCTTCTCTCCACTCACTTCCTGCAGCTCCCCTTGGCTGAAAACAGCCAACGGGAGCGAATGGGAGCCACGAGGCTCTGGGGCTATGGACCCTTTAGGTAAACAAAGTGGTGTGGCTTTCCCAAAGCTGGCCCCATGGCCCACTATGAGGAACGCTGGCCTAAGGTCAAAGGAAGTGACATCTAGTAATCAATACATAGCAAAGGTCATCAAAAGACAAAATTTAAGTCACTACCTCTGACCAAAATACTTGTAGGACTTTCTATCCTCTCTCTTTTCTAAAACTAATCTGCTCACTGAAAGCAGGTGAGTTGTTCCATTTAGTATTTTTTCCCAAGCAGCAAACAAGGGGATTCTACCTAAACGGTGAGTTTGTTCCTTTCAAAGTTAAACTGCATAGACATAGATGGACAAGATGATCCCCATGCAACTTCCTGTCCCCCTGCAGGCTGTGGCTCTTTTAAATCTTACTCCATTTCAAAATGTGTATATATATGGACAGCCACAAGGACAGACGTGTGTGCATCTAAGTACATTATGTCGTTCGCTCTAAAATAAAATGTAATTAAGGCTGAAGGGAAGGTTGCTGCCACCTCATGTTTCTTTACAAAAAATAAACTTGAAAACCCCTCCAACTTTATTTAAATAGGGGAACGTGAGTTTGACTAGGCACTTCTCAGTCAAACCAGAGGGAGTACCTAACAAGCCTCCCCTGTCACAGCCACAATTAGAGCTTGAACTAAGCGAGTTATCATTGAACTTCTCAAAAGATCAGTTCCTTAGTATCCTTTTCTTCTTTTAAGTCTGAGCTGCACGTATTGGGATCAAAAGAATATTCATACTTTACCTCCCAAGAAAAAGCAAGCAGCAAGCAGTAGGTTAAACATGTGCTCTGATGCTCCCTTCAGCACCGTAGAAGGGCACTGCATTTTGGTTCCATCAGTGTAACTTGCTTAGACAGCTAAGCAATCTGGAAGATGAATATTCAATTCAACGGGTGTCCATGGAGACGACCAGGGCTACACAACTTTGGAAGCCCCAGGGGCCACAATGATACTCACAGCACATGCCGAGGGCCGCAACCTAAGTGTGGTTGCATATACATGCAAATATATGCAAATAGCTTTTCACACTGACGGGCATGAATACAAGGATTAAGAGAAGACTGCACAACACGCGGGCCCCATTTAAGTCAGTTCTGCTGATATTAATAACATGCAATATTTACCCGATTTCCACACATATGACAGCACTTTTAATGAGCAATGACAGTCCAGGAATTTAACTATTAAAACGCATATCAACAGAAGATCGTTATATTGACTACTTTTTTGTTTTGCTCCCACCCATGGGCTGCAAACAAACGGGGTGCAGACCACCCACGGGCCACATGTTGAATAGCCCTGGAGTAGAGGGAAAAAGCAAGGGTTTTTTGGAATGCACAATCTACTGTATATTTGAGTTTGTTTGTCTTTCTGCCTGGCTGTCTGTTCATTCAAGAACTCCTAAATAGCAAGAGCTAGAACCACCCAATTCGATATACAGCTTTCTCGTATCATAACTTGAAGGAAGGTAAAGGATTGGTCGTACCAGGACAATGGGATGTGCCTAGAATGGGACTGCTTCTCAGAAAACCATACAGAAGAGAGACAGAATCACCAGGCAGGTGAAAGAAGCTAGTGGTGCGGTGCCCTTCTCCCACTTTTGTGACTATCCCAGTCACGAGCCTCCCACTCTCCCGCCTGTTAACTGAAGCCCCCCTCCAGATTCCTATGGAGACATTGCTGGCTGTTCCCCTTTCTCAGGGAGCGAAGGGAAAGTGCACACAATGCTGCATTCCTCACTCTGGCTGGGGTGCGCAGGGGATAGACGCACCTGGACCCTTCCCCCAGCTGTGCCCATTGCAATGGCCATGGAGAGACACTTCTCACCTGGCCCCAAACTGCTGCGGTCAGAGAGGGCTGGGACAGTCCTCTCTTCCCACCAGGGGAGCCTGCATCCTGAGCCCCTCCTCTCCAGAACAATGATTTAAATGAAGCCTGGATATTTTCATTTTATTTTTCATTAAAAAAAAAAAAAGGAGTTAAGGACCCGAGCAATGGTGGATACATCTTCTAGTTGGAACTAAATTCAAGACAAATACTACGAGTGCAGGAACACTATATTTATTAGGTCAATAATTCATTTTAGCAGTACAATTACAGAATATCACAATGCTGGTTACAAACATACTCAGTATGGTTTGATGGTTACAAATAATGTTGGGCACTGCAGTTTATGAGAAGTAGGATACGAAAGGTTATTGACACAACAAATAGAAGGATCTTCAAAGTCTAGCAATGATCAAGATACGTTCATATAAATTACTGTGGCACTGTCAGTGGGGATTCCGGTTTAAAAGGTTTTCTTGGTTTTAGTATTTTGCTTTAAAACAGTTCAAGCAACATCTTTTTTTAGAATGCTATTAAATTAAAATCCCCTGTAGTACAATAAAATATAAAAATAGTACTGAACCTGGTAATAGTCAATAAAATGTAGAGTTCATTCACATCAGAAAGTAAGGAATAAATGGTAAAGTTTCAGTTACCATGGCAACATTGTTTCCTCTAAAGGAATATACATAAAAAGAAAGTGTTACACGTATGGTACCTGCGACAGTTATTTTGTGATCCAACACTTAACTTGTGCACCACAAACCAAGTTTCTAGATATCTCTCTATATATTTATATAGTATATATTTTTCATCTTAAAATTTACTTTTGAAAAAAAAAATGTGCACTTCAACAAATTCACTAAGGCCACTCATGCTATAGATACCTAGGACTGCAATGAAATATTGTTAACAAGACCCTAGAACACGCATCTTGGTATCAGTGAAGGGGAAACCAATTCCACTGCCTAAAACACTCCTGAGATTTGGGGACAAAAGCATTACCAGTGATGTCAAGTGTGTATGTAGAGTCCAGATCTCTGGATAAAATCCCTCCTCTTCGTTCCCACAGCAAAAATCTCCAAAAGGCCAAGAAATGAAATGTGCAATAGGCCATTTATGTCAAACATGGAAATAGCCACAATAAACAGAATATTCAGATTTGCAATTAGCACTTGGCCAGCAACACTTTCAAAAAATGTTAACAATAAAATTGTAAATACAATAAAGTTTCTGCACAGGCAATAGGACTAGAGCCTTTATTTAGTGACCGATAATAGCAACATCCATCCAACTATCTTTGCTACCATGCTGTAAAGTAAAATCCAGTCAGTTCTAAAATCAAGTAAAGTTTTTGTCAACATATTCAATCATGTTTTAGGCACAATGCGTTTTCCATTTTTGTAACTCCACCAATATGTGCGACTATAAAAAGGTATTTAAATAAAATGTGCATTTTTTTTGTACCATAAGAAGCAGCACAATGGCACCGTTAGCAAATTATAGATCGCAGCATTTTTAAAATTTAATTGTTAAAGTTATGAAAAGAATGTTATTTTCCTAATAAGTTAGAATTCAACAACAAAAAAAACCTTTCAAAATTATTTATCATCAACAAAACACTTGTGTGCAAAAAGAGAAGAAAAAAGGAGTTTAAACAATTGGTATCTATACAATAAAGTAGTGAGTGCATGTAAAGACTTCTATGAAAGAGAAAGGCAGATACTTGTTGGTTGTAAGTAACATCACGAAATAAATGACCAACCATTTGGAGCACAATAGTTACTAGCTATTTTACTTCAAGTAAAAGAGGGATATGTGTTTTAAACATCTTGTGACTTTTTCCCCTTGCCCATCTTAAAGTTGCATTTGTTTCTCCCATTCCTTAAAAAACTCCTCCTCAGATTGAGGGGGGAAAAACCCATTCTTACAGTTAATGGAGATGGTTTCTGGCTCTAAGAATGGTGGAACAAAAAATGGAGGAAACCCCAACATCACTTTTTTCCCTTTCTCTTCCATTTGCAGTGTTTGCATAAAATCGATGATACAGATAAACCGATTCCACAAAACCAAAGTCTACATTAAAAAAAATGTTAGAGCTTTAAATTTAGAAGCAATGCTGAGAAAATTGGTGCAAAGGCTGAAATTCTCTCCTGGGCACACGTGTGTCACGGTATTGCAAATTTTTTTTTTTTTTTTTTTTTTTACTTACCTGTAAGTTTAGATCTTTGGACAAAAATATTTCACTGGATTCCCACTCATGGGTCTCTACTTCAAGCCAAAATAAGGCAGTAACTCCTCAAGGTTCTCAAAGCTGTGGATCCTTTAAGGAACTAAAAAGTGCACTTTGCACAGACCAATTGCCAGTGCATCAGTCTTATATAGTGTTTCATAGTTGCCTTCTTGAGATACAAGTGGCAAAAGTATTCTTAAATTGCAACACCATACATAAAGCAATAGGAAAATTCTGTCCATTCTAAATGGGATGAGAAAAAAGCATGAATAGATTTTAATGTTAAAGAGATATGGGAGAATGAAGGGCAACTTATTGATGTTGTATCTTTTTCAGGCCATTTTCTTTGCTCTCTCATCCACTAGATGCCCGTTTATAGGAGCCTAAAGACCCCCAAATCACTCTGTCTTTAAAATTAAGTGTAAACAACATGCTGCAACAAGGAGAAGGGAACTAAGGGCAATACGTGTACCACCACCACACAACAGTCCAACTGACTACACAGGAGGGTAACAGTCTGGTAGTAATATCCAGGTGATAATTCAAAAGAGATCCTGAAAAGGATAGGGGCCAGGAAAGTGTGAGCACCACACGCTGGCGAATAGGTTCTGCAACAAGGCAGCACAAGTCAAGATGTCAAACTGTAGCGCTCAGAACAGGCCACGTGGTGGTCTCATAAGCCTCCTGGATTAAGTCTGCAGCTGCCCGCCCAAGCTGTTCTACTCCGCAAGTATTATGCTTTGACACCACTTCAACTTCAGACCGGTTTGATCAATTAGGGCCCAATTCAGCCATGTACTTCAAACAGTCCAATCGTTTTATTTAATTGGTAGAACACCTAGCTTTCAAGTCATGTTTCTCTAGGTCACGTACCTGCTGGCAGAATTAAAAAATTTGGGGTAACTTTTAGGATTTCAAATTCCCTCTAGATAAAGCCCCCAGGGCATTACAGAATATAGAAGCTTCAACAGCACATTTCCATCTAAGCCATCACATAATGCACCTATTGCACGGGCTGAAACATAGCCAGTCTGTGCTGGAAAGCAAAAAACTTCTTAAAAGAATTAAATGTTTATTAGGTCATAGGTAAAGAAAAAAAAGACACAGGACTTTACAACCCTGGGTGTGCACCCTCAACGTCCCCGTTGCTAACCCCTTCAGGGAAAGCGAGAAAGGGGTTACTTTACAACACTAAGAAGATACTAGCTATGCTCCCAAAGAGTTTGTGATCCAAATGTTAGGATTCAGGTAACAAGGGAAGACAAGAGTTCTTGAGGCAAAATTAAGTTAATCGGGAAAGGCGCTGGAATGATACTGGGGCTGTGGCGTGTTTTGGAAATGGTTGTTGTACACTGTTAGAAAGGAACTGATGAAAGAACAATAAAGGAGCCTGAGAAAGGGGAAATGGTGATTGTGCACAGGACATCTACCAGTATCTCAGATTAAAAATCCAAACCTTGAGAATGTGGAGTTCCCTCTTAGTTATGAGCTAGAAGCAGAGACCCAAGATTAGGAATCCAGAGCACGTGGAATCCACAGAGAACGTAAGAACAATAATTAAGTCTGAGGCGCCTAGCTAGGGATGTAAAAGGTTAACTGGTTAGCACCACTCTTAATGGGGGATGCTTACCAGTTCCGTTAACCGTTAAGGGCTGGAGCAGCCCTGCCTGCGGTGGGGGGAGAGGAGTGGTGCAGGCAGGAACTGCCCCAGCCCATCTGAGCCCCCTTTAATCGGTTAACTGGTTAATCAGCATGTTTAACCAATTAAATGGAATTATACATCCCTAATCTAGGCACTTTTGTAGTACATAGATCATGTATTTTGTTTCCGACAATTTTCAGCTCTTTTCCCTGAATTTCTGAGATTTAAAATAAAAGAAAGGGAATTATTTTAAATAGGTTTAAAGGGACTTTATTTTAAAAAAAATTAAAAATAAGAAACCAAGCTCTCATATCAATGTTAATGCATATTATTTACCTGATCGTCCATAATGATTCCCTAAATATTTGTTTACGCTTAAGTATTTATTTAGCTGTATTTTATATTGCAAACGTGTTTGGAGACAAAAAGTCTAAATTTTCACTCAAACAAAAACTACTATAGAGAATCTTATTAAGATTACATATGACATTATGATAAGCTGGCTTTTGACAGACTGCAATAAATCCATAAACACTGTTAAAGTCTTAATGCCACTAGTTATTCTACTGGTGTACGCATGCCATCCCTTACTCTTAATGAAAGAATCACAGCTACACAAGCGCTAACGCCACATTTCCAAATTAAGTAATTCATTTTTTCACTTGATGTTCCTCCCCTCAAAAAATACTTGAAGGCACTAGCTTATAAACTATTGGCCTGCAACTTCTCAGTTGAAAACCCAAGCCATTTTTAAGATTATAGGAGCTCAAATAAGTGTCTGAAATCACTAATTTCTATTTTTGGTTTTTTTGTTTTCTGCACTCTTATAACCTGAAGGGGGAAAAAAACCTTCATAACAAATACAAAAAATTCACTCCAAGTACTGTAGGAACTTGTTTGCCATGCTTCAACCTGGACTGAATTTTCACAGCCAAGTTATAAACCCCTGAAAATAGGGGGGAAAACTGACAGACCCTTAACTATAGAGACACTGTTTGTGCCACTATAATAAGAATTGAGGTAAAAGCAATGACTTATTTCTCGTTTGCTACGCTACATAGATTTTTCAGATTTTGAATGTTACCTCAACATTAAAACAGACTTGGTTCAATTAAACAAAACAATTCAATAACAAAAATGCAAAACAAAAATTAAGACAAGCTAGTGAGACAGGCTGTGTTCAGCGATCTTTGCATCTGACTGATGCTTTTTAAATTAATATAGAGGAATCAGTTTCTGGTTGTACTATTGTTTAATGCAGAAATGAAGCATCACAAGAAAAAAAAAAAAGAAAAAAAGAAGACCTGTTGTGCTTTTTTGGCATTTTCCACTGGCCCCTGCAAACTGTACAATAAAATGTGATCTTCAGAAACATAAAATTGAACTGGATTATAATACAAAACTATTAGTCGGTATAACAAGTTACTGCCTCAATTATTAGAGTAAGCCCATTTAAAAAGGAAAAAATGGCTGCAGCAAATAGTTAAGCATTTCTAGTTTTTGCTTATGGCATTGACATTTTAATATCTGTAAAAGCTTACAAGTTGAAGACATGCCATCGCAACTGCTAAAGAACGTTCAATTCCTAGTTTTGTATCTATCACATAAACATATTTTTGCATTATCACTGATCGTACACCTAAATGAAATAATTCTACTGTAAAAGTGAATGCAGGGGCAGAAATATTCAATTAAAGCCACTGGTCCAAAGACTCTTTTCAAGACAGGCTGGTCCACTTTTGATTCTCCTGGTCCTCTTATAGAAAATTATTACAGCTCTTGTACTGTACCAAAGGAAATTTAGATTGCTGGTCTACTGGATCTTCTATCACTTACAGATGAATGCTGGTCCAATTCAGATGATTAAAAACAGCACACGGTGGTTACTTCCATAACAAACTAGCGTGGTTCACAAGACATACATTTCTTTCTGGAGTGGTTCTTTGCCACTTTTCTTCGTAAGGCAGCAAACAAAGCTAGGGCATTTCCTCTTTTGTTAATATTTGTCATTAGCTCTGCTACAATGCATAAAGTATAAACACCTTTTTCAATTCTTACAATAGAGTATTTATTACTTTTACTTGTTGGAAGAATTTTCTTGCTGAAACCTTCCTTTCATAATAAGAATGAAGCTCTTTTGAACTCTTAAAAGTTGTAATTAAGGGTGTTTTTGTTTTAGGTTTTTTGCAGATTTCCTGCAAAGTAGCTTCTTTTGCAAAAGAAGAGGGGAGGGGTTCTGGTGTTTGGTATTCACAGAGCCAAACTAAACATGCCATACACATGCTGATAAGAATTTAACTCATTCATCTGTATGGGCACTCTTCAATGGACTGGACCAGTGTTTCAATGCAAATCCCAGCCCCCAGAAAACTACATGGTTTAGATTTCACAGTATGAATTCCCCTTGTAATCTGGGAGGAAAAAAAACCCCTTAATTGGTTAATTGACCAAGTTCTCTAGCTATTCTGTCCATCGATGTTCTGAGACATCAGAAAAGACTGGACTACTTCTTCAGTGGATTGAGGGCTGGTGCTTACATCCTCCAGAGCATCTGTCACTGAGAACTGCCGATCCCTCAAACGGTTCCAACTGGCCAAAATATTGTGGTACTCAAATACTTTCTCATAATTGCCAATGGAATTGTACAGTTTAATGAGACCTCTATAATCATATTCTAGTCCACTGTAACCTTCTCCAAAAAGCTTCTTTCCTAAAGAAATACAAAAAGAAAAGCAAATTGAAGAAAGAGGTAATTTAACCACATGCGATTCTTCATTTCAGGCCATTTTGCCATTGATAATGTGAACTGAATATTCAATACCTTCTTGGTAGCATGAGTCAAACTTAGCAGTGAAAACAAGGAGTGCAATGAGTAAGTTTCCCTATCACTACTCCCTGGTGCATTTCAACCCTTTTATTTAAATACCCTACTTAATTTCTGGGGCTCTCTCTACCAGATTGAAACTGTGATCCTCCTAATGCAACATGTAAAAAGGGAGTCTGAAGAGGAGGTCTCATGCCATTTATCTACCTTGCCTTACTCCAATGAATTTTGAGCATGAACTGAACTACTTCATAGGATTGCGCTAAATCTGACATTATGAATTGAATTTTGCCTTAGGTAAAATTCATTGCAAGAGGTGGATGAGTCAGGAAGACATAAAAGTGCTGCTGGACATATTGGTTTTTCATGTCTTTGAAGTTCTGGCTACAATTCATGCTTCAAACCATGATAAAATGAACTTCTAAGTAACAGTCAAAAAGTTAAACTCCAAGGTAATTAATTGGACTTTCTAAGACACTCATTTTCCTAAAGATTTCAAGATTCAATCAGTTTAAAACTAAAAGTTACAGTTTTGCATCTATTGGTGACTGGAACACTAAAATATGTATTTTGCAGTTCAAGGGTATGCCTCATAGTTGAATTGAATCCACATACAGGTTACACAAATGTATTACATCAGCCTTCCTTTCCCCATTTATACTTTTATCAACAAAGAGATCTTTGTTTTATTCTGTCACCATTGCTTAGTACAGTAATTTGTTCCAAAAATTACACACCGATTGCTATTGATCTCAGATAAAGCTTTTCTGCATTTTCATATTGATTCATGTCATAGTTATAAAGAGACGCTAGATGTCCCACTGACAGGGCGACTTCATAATCTTCTTGACCAAGAAGTTGCTCCTTAATCTGAATTGCTTTGATGTGCATTTCTTCTGCTTCCTAAAAAAATCGAAAGCCACATAAATAAGCCAGGAAAGATATTACCCACCCCCACCCCCAAAACAAAAAAGACAAAGATTCTAATGCATCAAGCATAAAAAGAAGTGGTGTAAGTGACTGCTAATCTGAAGGATTCCATAACACTTCTATACTACAGAAGCCTCGAAAAACTGCAGAATCTGCAAAGGACTGGCAATCAAGATCACTAGGTTCTAACAATGACTTGCTGTGTAAGGGTACATCCACACTTGCTCCCTATCTCGAGGTAGGGATGCAAATGTAGTGTACCGAAATTGCTAATGAAGCGCAGAATTTAAATATCCCATGCTTAATTAACATAATCATGTCCGGGCACCATTTTGAAATCGCGTTATTGCGAACTAAAATGCCCCGTTTTATGAGGAGTAACAGTTATTTTGAGAGAAGGGTTTTCTCTCGAAATAACGCTGCTACACGGAGCGTTTTATTTCACAATAACGCGATTTCAAAATGGCACCCAGACACGATTATGCTAATTAAGCACGGGATATTTAAATCCCACGCTTCATTAGCAATTTCGGTACACTACATTTGCATGCCTATCTCGAGATAGGGAGCAAGTGTAGACGTACCCTAAGAAAGTAATGTACAATCCTTTTGAGAGGTAAAGCGCTAAGCATTAGGAAATGTTTTCACCTAGCGGTACAGTCAGGTTAAAACAATCAGAAGAACATTAAAAAAAAGGTTTATGCTAGGGATGTTAAATTGAGGTTATTTTAGTAATCGAGTAGTCGATAGAATTTTTATTGACTACTCAATAGGGGAAAGCAGCCCTGCTCAGTCCTGGCTCGGGCTGGGACCAAACCCTGCTGCATCTCTGCAATTTAAGATGCAGTAGGAGCAGGGGAGGGGAGCAGGCTGTCTGGCTCCTATGGCCTTTTAAATTGCAGAGCTGCAGTGGGGTTTGGTCCCAGTGTGAGCCAGGACTGAGCGGAGCTGCCTGCCCAGCCAGTAGCAGCCTCTGTCCTTGGAGAGTCCCAACGGGAAGTTGGGACCTCCTGTGACCAGGGGGCTGCTGCCAGAACAGCCTGCGCTGCCCTTCCCCCACTGCCTCTATGGGGAGGGAGGAAGGAGGGAGCAGACACAGTGCTGGAGGTAACCAGCTTTTAAGCTGGCTCCCTTCAGCACTGGATCCTGTTTCCCCCGCCCTTGTTGCCTCTGATATAAAGGTAGCAAAGGGGGGGGGGGGGGGAAGAATGCAAGTAGTCAACTACTCTCTTACATCCCTAGTTTACACTCCTCTATTTTTATGGAACTGATAGTTTTGTGCTGTCTTTAGAGCTACTTTCTGTAACAGCTACTGGTTTATTTCTTTTCTAAAGGAGAAATTTAACAGCCATCTGGTCTTACCTTAAATTTTCTCATTGACTGATAAAGTCTGCCCAGGTTGCCATAGTGTTTTGCTGTCTGTACATTAAATTCCCCAAAGGCTTTTTTAGCTAACTGGAGTGAAGACAGGTGCAAATCGTGAGCTTCTTGAAGTAACCTCTGCTCGGTTTCCTTATTGTGACAGTCAATAGCAATCTCCTCCAGGATAAGTGCTGGATATGGAAGAGAAAAAAGTCTCACACCAACATGTTCTAGAGACACGGAGATACCAGCAATAGAAAGCAGAATACCATATGGCTATATTTACAAACTACCATGGCATACAATCAAAGAGACTTTCAGTCAGGCTTTGCGTTCCTTGCAAATTGTCTCCCATTAAGATATGGGCTGGACTGTGTATCTGTTAGCTTTTCAAGTCCATGTGAAACTCAGAGGATTTATAATTTTCAGTAATTTTTTACAAGGACTTATTCATGCTTTACAAATAGAGCTTTGCATTACAGACAGCATTTGAAATAGGTTTTAGCCAGCCTGTCAGAACTAATACTTCAAAGCAAAAACTGAGTGGCAAGAAAAAGATACAAAGCCTCCTGTTTCCAGCCATGCTTCAGTTATAGAAACCCCAACAAATTAAGACTCTTCATAGAATTTGCCCCCCATCCTCCCAGCCAAATTCTATGAACAATCTTAATGTAAGCCAGTTCATATCTGGTAATGAATACTGGTAAGTATTTGAGAGGACAGAAAAAACTGGAATGGAAAGAGGAAGGCAATGACAAAAAAGGAAAAATAAAAGTCTGTTTTTAAAAGAGATACCTATAATTAAGTGCTACTAGAACTTACAGAGCAGACTAGTTGGTTTCTTTTATTACCCAAGCCTTGTGCAATGTAACTTTCTGATAATGTTCTTGGTCCCTTCAGGCTAAACTCTTACTCAAGCCTGAGGCACAGCTTTCTACCGAGCCCATCAGTGCCACGACCATGTCTGACAGAAGGCGCTGCCAGACAAAAGCAAGAAGCATTTTTCTCCCCTATGCACTAGGATTGTAAGGGATTCCTCTGTCATGCTCCCCATCCAGGAACTGAATTTGCATTTTTGGGGTTTAAAAAGAAAGCATACAAGACAGAATTATCCCAGCCAATAAGTCATATTTTCAGGTTCAAAATTGCTGCAGCCAAGAGGCTGTTACATATATTTGCGAGGAGAAACAGCAGCTGCCTCTCACATTGTGCATATAGTCTAAGCTCCCCTTGGATCCCTGACATTCATCTTCTCTATTTTCATTCTTACATCCCCAGCTCCCAGGATGTGCATCATTTTCTAAGACAGAGAAAACTCCTGAGGCTACCTCTATTCTAACCTCTCATCTCTTCCCTTCAACAGCTACAGGGGTTGGTTACACTGAATATTAAAGAGGAGAACATTAAGGATAAGCATTAAAATAAATTTACTTCAATTCTATTGTCACAACAGTAGATTATATTTCCCCCTACTGCCTCTTCCATGGAAGTTTATTTTGTCTCCCTGACTGTAAGATTTAACATTTATTCTCATCACCTGGAAGGTGTGACTGCTCTACTTTCTCCCGATCACTTCACAATTTGGTTCTGTGTGTTTGCAGCTGTCTGCAAATCTGATCACAGCTGCATTTACAACAAAAAATAGAAGCACTTGATTTTTTGCTTTAGTTAGTCAAAAGAAGCTTCTCGAAGTCAAATGAGAACTCTGAACTGCACCTAGTAAGAATAATCACTGCTTGAAGACTGACAATTAGCATGGTGACAAAAAATCGGCTCCAGAGAGGATATGAAGTATTTAGTGCACCACAAACGGTAGGCATACCCTCATCTGATTACCACTGCCCCAAAACTAAATAGTTGTTTCTAAAAAGACAGACAAAACACTGCTAGGAGGCAGAGGACAAGGCCACCACAGCACTGTTAGGCCACACAGAGACATGCCAAACCCCAAATTCAGCTCAACCACATGGCAGAACATTGGCTGACCCACCACATAATTCCCTTTAAATCCACATAGAATTTGGCATTGAACTGATATAGAATTCTAGGGAAGCTGCGAGTGTATAAAACAACAATGAAAACACAAGAAACATTATTTGCATCTTTACTTTCTAGGAAAGGATCTTTAGAATACAGTTTTTATTCCCAGACCAACAGACCTGCTACTTGGCTGTAGGGGGAGGTAGAGGAGCAGATCAGTATTAGACTACCTGTATTGGACCACAAACAAAAATACAACCCAATAATGCTCTGGCATTGTAGCTAAATGGGCTACCTTTAACTCTCTTGGAAGAGGCCAAGAGAAGATGATCTTCAGGAAGAATGTGCGTGATAATGCCAATAGCACGTTCAGCATGGAATCTGAAACAAGTACAAATACATACGTTTTTAATAGATTTATCTTATTCTCTAAAGTTTACATCAAATGTTAAAGCCAGAAATTTTAAGCCAAAAAAGGAACCTATAAAGTGCAGGAACACAGTTGAACCTTTATACAAATTAGAGAGATTTAACTGGTTTCTAGAAATCCATTTGCAAATTATATATATAAAGCACATTTCTTCCCATTTACTGGACCAAATAAGCGAACAACATTTTCTTGCTGCTTAGAACAGCCACAGTACTCACAGTGCATTGTCAAATTTTCCAGAACTATACTGGTGAACGTAAGAAGAATAAGCCAAATCTTCATGAGCTGTAGCTACGTGGATGTTTTTACCTCCAAACACTGACTGTCGGATATCAAGAGCTGTCTGAAATAGTCACAGGAAAAGCCCCTTACATTGTGAACATATCCTGAATTTCTATCGTGTTTCTAAATCTCAAGAACTACTAGCTCTGGACAGAAAATGTACGTTGAGATACCATTGTTACTGTGGCTCAGAAATGTATCATTAAAGTGGAAATTCAATTAGAGTCTCTACAAGAAAGGATACTTGAAAGATTAAATGCAAAATGATAGTCTAAAAGTATCAATGACACTTCCAAGACAGGGTAACTACACAAAGCTTTTTGCAAACAAACATCCTAAGCATTGTATTAGGGAAACATTGTAAATGCTCCTGCAAGATTAGTTTGTTTATTTTTGAAGGGAAAAAAATTACTTTTTAGAGATGAATATTTATACAACAGACAAACTTCAACATACTCCACTTCAGGAACACAGTTGTAGTTTGTCTTAAATTACTACGTTTAATTTTTCACCAGATAAAGTTAAACCGAAATAAATTGCTCTATCTAAAATGTGCACAAATGCATGCTACTTTACCTTTTCATATAAACATGTTCTAAGAAAGTTTGTGACTTGATTTGAGAAGCAAAGAAATGACCAATACAAAAAATTAGTGACTTCTAGTTCAAAATATTAGCAAGCCAGAAAGAAAAGGGTGTATACATATATATGTACATACATCCCTACCGCATAAAAGCAAACACATAAGAAATGATAAAATCTAAGAAATACATTACTGTATACAAAAAGCCTTTGAAGTGTTTATAAAAACCCACACCAAAAAAATTCTCAGCTACCCCTGAGACAGCTGTTACATGAGCTCAATAGAAAATACTTGAATGACTAACAACATTAAAAAGGTAACAGAGACAGGACACTGCAACTCACCTGATAGATTGCAACAGACTGACATATATTATCTACGTTGAGCAAGTAAAATCCATAATCTAAGAGAGTGTCTGAATATTTTGGGTGTTTGGCTCCAAAATGCTCCCTGGAAAGACAAAAATGTTAACAAGTAGCAGTAACGGAAGATAGTTTGAATAGTATTTTGAATAGTGCTACTTACCGTGCTAGATATACTGCATGTTTTATTAACTGTTCAGCTTTCTTAAATTCACGTTTTACAACACAAGCCTAACAAGACAGGAAATAAAGTTTACATGAGACTGTATTTTGAAAGCACTTCTGTTCTACATATTAACTTACTCATCTTCTAGTACCTTCAGTTTCAAAATATTCACCACCATTACTAAAGCATTTTGAAGTTAAATTCAAGAAAATCTTCCCAGACATTTGCCATTATTTCCAGGTAAAGAAGAAGAGAATATGAGCACAGGAGGATTCTGTGCCCCCTAACTTGTGAATGGCCCTCAATTTGCAGCACAGGGAGGCATAGCATGCAGTACAGAACAACCAGCTATGAGGAAGTTTAGAGTTTGCAATTTTAAAAGATGTGCCAAGTTGTCACTGATCTAAAATTCAGGTAGTTGGTTTTAGGTACTAAACAGAGGTTGACAATGTAACTAGGTAAACTGGACACCATCCCACTAAACTGAAACAGGTTATTCAAGTGTTCTATATGCTTTAAAATATGCTAATTTAATATACACTTGCCTTGATAGATCTCATTTTTAACTATGCTGTAACTAAACTGAATGTTAAATTTACCTTTGATGCCTGTCTTAAGACATCCACCACTACTTTTACTGGCAAGCCAACTTTGATCTCCTTCATAGCTTCTATACACCACTTGTAAGCCTGTGGAATAAAAAGATATCAGCATAATAAACACTGAGCTCAACTGTGCTGAAACATTAGGAAAATATAATTTTACCCTCATAAAGAGAGACTGCTTTTTAGAGCACGTTTTGATTTAGAAATAAAATTTCTCAAACTATTACTTAAGCCTGAATTTTGGAATATTTCTTGTTTTGCATCTAGGAAAACTAAGAGCGATTAAGTGACTTCCTTGAAATCATATAAAGAGATAATAGCCAAGTCAGCAACAGGACTCAGGATCTCTTGGAGACTGTGCAGTCTTGTACACTGCATCATGACCCAGACCTGTTCTCTAGACATTCTTTTTAGAAGGAAAAAGAGCAAACATATACATGTTTGGTTCTACTTACAAAGACCAACTACACGTTTTTACTTAATTATATTTGGATAAATTTATTCATAGATCAGTTCTTCAAGTGTTTTCTAACATGTCAAGTTGAAAAATCGTAAGTAAGCCTAATTTAATTTTAACTGTACAGATGTGATTTATTTTGCAGTAACGTTTGAAAGCATGATTTTGTTTTGGGCAAGAGGAAAATAGTATGTTTTCACTGTTATGTTTACGATGTACATAATATTTGGACTTTCCAATCAGGTTTAAAATATTTACGAACTGAAAACAGGCACAGCTTAATACAGTTTTACTGAAATCAGTTTCACACACAAAATAGTCAACTTGTTCTGCTATACTCATCAATAAAGTGACAGGATTTTATTTTGCAATGTGCAGTAGAATTTCAGTGCATCGAACACCTTAGGAATGGAAGCTGTTCATAACTGAAGTGTTCATAACTCTAAAATGTTACAGTTGTTCTTTCAAAAGTTTACAACTGAACATTCACCTAATACAGCTTCAAAACTTTACTATGAAGAAGAAAAAAACTCTGCTGCTGCCTGATTGGGTATTTCTGGTTACAAATGAGGTGTGTTGCAGACTGGTCAGTTCACAACTCTGGTGTTCATAACTCTTGAGGCTTTAATATAGCTATTTGTGTAATTATTGTGAAGTATCTAACACAAGAAATTACAGGCAAATAGTGAATTTGGCTATAAGCTACCTGATATAGAGAAACTAGAATAGCTTTCAAGAAAATGGAGGGGAGGGAGAAAAAACAATTTAAAATGTGCTCAAATATATATATAATTAGGGAGTGTCTTCATTTATGTAGTTCTTAAAGCCAAGTCATTTTAATTATTTGGAACAACCATTTCTTAATTGTATAAAACAGCGTAACAGTTTTCTGAATCATACCAGTATTTGTAGGTTCTGCAACCCAACTGTACTTCACGCAAGGCGATTAAAAAAAAACATGGAAGTTTTACTTTACTAATTAAAGTAAAATCGGTCCCCTTATGATTAATGTTAATTGATAAAAATAAAATATACTACCAGACAATCTAGCACAGTGTTTCTTAAACTTTTTAAGACAGAGGAACACCAAACAATTTTTTTTTTTATGAGGAACACCAAAGATTTTTTTTTTGTTGAGCGGAAAAAAAAAAAAAAAAAAGAGGCCGGGGAAAAGTTATTGAGAGAAAAAAGGTTGCCTGCCCCTTTAAGGGCAGTCATTTTGAACTCTTATTCTCCACAGCACACCTCTGACTGCCTCGCGGCACAGTTTAAGAAACACTGATCTAGCATGTATCAGTGCCCACTCCCATACCATATCTGTGGGATCTCTCTCAAATAGCAAAGAAAATATTTAAAAAACGCCACAGTAAAAAAATATTTGTCTGTTAATCTCACACACATCCACGTTTGTTCAGGCATCTTTGTCAGAAAACCATCCCAGGCTACCCATTGAGTCAGTGACAGGGAATCAGAACTGGGCTAATGAAAACGTCCCTAAAGAAAACACAATACCACTCACCTCATCATAATGGCTCTTTGCAAAGAGCAGTGCACACAACTCCCCATAAAGTGCTGCTTTGTTTGCCTTTTGACCATGTTTTGCAAGTTTGTCCATATAAGACTGAGCTTGTTTGAATGTTTCTTCTCCCAAGTGGTATTTGCAGTTGCCATTTCGAACATGCAACAACCTGAGGAAAATATATTAAAATGGTCTTGGAATATGAAAAATATATTAACAAGATCTTGGAATAGATTGTACTATTTCTAAATAGCTTTTCATAATTGATTTCAATGTACAGCAGTATCAAACATCTGTACTCTGATCTCCTAAAATTATTCTTGGGTTGCGCTATTGCCACCTCATAAAATTATTTCTGCTTTGAATCTAGTGCTGCTGAAGAAACATCAAACAGCACTGTTTGTGCTCTGCAATGCCATGTTTTTGGTTGAATCTTACAAAACAATTTTTACTATTCATACATACATCAATAAAGTGTTCAGATGTTTTAAAAACTTTGAAATATTTGGGCTTTTTTGGTAACCTTAATAAAACCCATTCTGCTATACACTGATAGAACTGCTGTGTTCAAGATAGTTGTATGTCAAAGCAAAAACTATTTCCTAATTTTCTTTGCCTCTTCACTTTCTCTACAAATGTATCCAATCCTCATTTCAACAGCACTGTATCTCTCAGTCATACATGTAGAGGTAGGTCCATAAGAGGCTTACATCACATCCTTGACACACTTTAAACCATATTCATTTAAAAGATAAATTCCCTATTTGGAAAGGCAGGGATGACAATGTTTATTGGTCTTGATCTAAAAAGTTCTGTGTTAAAACATGCCCACAATAGTATATTGCTGCCTTTAAGCATATATTGGAATAGTGATAATAGTCTTCACTATATTGGAAGAAGTCTCATCTAGCTCAAGTAGACAAAAGAATAACTTATTCTTAATTGCTATGATCATAGTTGCTCTAGAAATGCATTTGCTAGGTAGATAACACTTTGCATTCCAAATATTAATGAGTGTTTCCAGTGTATGTGTTTAGAGTAGGGATGTGAACGTGCACCTGCGTACACGGTTAACTGATGATTGGTCAATAGTCACACACAGCCCCTCTCCCTTGTGCTACTGCCTGTATCAGAGGCAGCAGCATGGGGTAGAGGGCTTTTAAGTCCACTCCCCGCGCAAACTTTCATGGAGCTGCCTCCTCCCTCCACCCCCCTATGTGGAAACGTTTAACTGCTGAAATTTTCAGCAGTTACAGGTTTACGTAAACAAATGCATTTTAGCATCCCTAGTTTGAACAAGTTAGGTAAATAGTGGAAGCCACAAAAAAGTACAGGACTTCAATATTTATTTGGTAGAAAATTCCTCGGAAGAGTTTACATGTACTTACAAAAAAAAAAGACTGAACTCTTACTCTAAGTTGTTAGGAAGTGGAAGATTTATGCAATTGTTTGTTCTCTCCAATTAGCGCCTAAATGGCTACAGATTAGGTGTGTGAGCGACTAAGTGACTATTTGATAAGCAAAAGCTTATTGGACAGTTGACACACTAGTCGACTAGTTGCATCCCCCCTTACTGCCTCTATCACAAAGAGGCAGCGAGGGGGGGGGGGCGAGTGGAGGAGGTGCTGGGGGGTTCCCCAAAGGCCGGTTCACCCCAGCTGCAGCTCTGTGGCAGGGGTGCTCCAACTTTGAAATGTACAAAAGCCCCCACTGGGGCTCTTGTACATTTCAAAGCAGAAGTACCGCAAGGAGCCTGGGGCCAGTAGGGGACTCCCCCGTTGACCCTGAGCTCCACGCAGCATTTCAATTTTTGAAAGGTACAAGAGCCCCCACTGGGACTGTTGTACATTTCAAAGTTGGAATTGGGGATGTGAAGGACTAGTCGACTATCCAATAAACAAATGGGGAAGCGCCACATGGAGCCTGGGGTCAGCGGGGAGTCCCCAGTTCACCCTGGGCTCCATGTGGCATTTCAATCTTTGAAATGTACAAGAGCCCCAACTGGGGCTCTTGTACATTTCAAAGGTGGAATATGTTAGCTCTTATCGACTAATCGAATAGTTGATGGAAATCCCATTGACTATTCGATTAGTTAATTAATTGAAATTTAACATCCCTACTACAGATGCAGCTGACTTCAAGTTTACAGTTTGTCCTCAATGGCTATGGAGAGTGAATAACTAAGTGCATGCAAGAGTTCTAAATGGTGGATGAGAAACAGTGGTTTCCATGTTGAGTCATTTTGTATAACAATGGTTACTATCATAGGAGTTGATGGCGACCTTGAAGCACCCACCCCCATCTGGGACAAATAGAATCAGCGAAAATAAAGGCCAGGGAAGGAACTCATAAGAATAAAACAAACTCAGATTTTTCCCTCATCTTCCATTCTGGCTCTGGCATGTTTCAATCTACAGGATTAACAAAGGCTTCGGGAGACAAAGCTCCCAGCTCCAGACAACAAATGCAGCAGGATTGAAGCCTGCTCTCTCTCTCTGTAAGCTAACAACAATTCCCAGAATCATCTATATAAAATAGAAACACAATGTTTCTGTAATTTTAAATTGATGTTTATTAATCTTTTTAGACAGAGATATGTCTCATTTGTCATGTTCCAAGTCTAAAAGACAGAAATATTTCCTTATCCAATCACAGGCTAAGAAAAGAGACAGCTGCCTGGTTTTAGAACATGTGACGAGTTTTTGGAAGATGAATATCTCCTTTGTACATCCTGAAAAGGGGTAATATATTTTGACAGGTACTGAGAAAATATAGTGAATCATGAGGATGACCTACTATAGGAAATACAGACAAACAGTCAAGTGAAGTGGAGGAAAAAAAAAAAAGATATACTAAAAACAGGCTCCTCAGTGTGAGCCCTGAAAGCCCAGGTTGGCTGGCAGAGGCCAGACGCAGATTTTTAACTGCAGTGTAGGCACACCCTATGAGGTTATGGTGGATTTTCTCATACTCCATCCAGAAAAAAAAAGGGAAGGATGAAGCTTCTGGCTGGATTCTCCTCCCTCGCCTCTAAAGCCAAGGGCCTGTGACCAGTAGCTAGAGGTTTTCAAAGTTATTGCTGTAATGCCTCCAGTAACAGCTATGTAATAAAGCTAAATGCACCTGATAAATGAAGGCATCCAGCACACCTTCCCCCTTCCAACTATTCACGCTAATGAAATGCATCATGGTAAATTCTAACACTAATTCCAGACAAAGAAATCTAGTTCAAACTTTCATCATGAAGTCCAAGCTTACAGCAGGTGTATTCCAACCATACAAACTGCTACAAAAAAAGAACAAGCCCTACAAATAGACACCAACTGTCCAGCTAACTGCAAGATATTTACAAATGACATCAAAGCTAACTAATAGAAAATGCGATACAGAAGAAGGAACACTGACTATATAAAACCTTCACATGGAATAGGCTGGTAACAAACTTAGCATCAAAATGGAAAATATGCAACAAGTAGATGATAATGATGCAAACCATCTGAAATAAGCACATTGCATGCTACCCAACTTTTATCACCAAATGTAACAGGAAAACCCACCTATAAGGGCTGATCTACATAAAAACTTGCATGAATATAACAAAAGATGAGAATTAAAAACAATTTACTTTGGGCGCTAGTTTACCAGTAGATACTTATTTGAGAATGAGAATGAGTATACTTATTTGAGAATGAGACAGTTTAGCTACAGTAAACCAAACTCAAAATAATAGAAGACGAACAACTTCTAGAAATTTTATGCCCATTAACAAGGGTAGCCGGTTTTCAAACGAATACCCAGTCGAAAAAGGATCCTCCTCAGCCCAGTGAAAATGAGCGAGAGAGTTGAGGGAGGGGGATGGAGTGAGAGGGGCAGGACCTCAGAGAACTGGGGTGGGAGAGAGGAGGGTAACGGTGTTTGGTTTTGTTCAGTCAGGAAAATCAAAATTCAAATAAAATAAAAGCACATCCGAAATCCTGAATGCAGGTGAATTTAGCAAGACAACTAGGCAGGTATTCACAATAGAATGTTGCATGGCATATATAGAAATATATGTATGCAATTCCTATTGTAAGCAACAATGAACCAGAAACAATTACTAGAACAAGGAGGAAAAAGCAACTTTGCACCACTAAATCAGCATGTGAGATGAACAGTCAACAACAGGCTGCTGCAGGAAGGACACTGCAGCGACACAGTCCTCCACCTGGCAATGTCACCTTATACATCACAAGGCACAAAGCCAGTTAAAGGAAAGATAAAAAGCTTTTAAAAAAAAATGTATCAAAAATGTGATGGGAATCTTAAAGACTAGTAATTTCAGTTGACCCAGTGTTAAGAGTACTGTTATCGTATGTACCATGGAACCTAATCAGATGTGAATATTGGTTCACATAAACATAGCTCCTTTCCCGAGTGATGCTGCCTGGGAGACTAGTGGGACCAAGGGGTATGACCCCAACCCCCAAAAATTCACAAGGATGGGGGAGGCGAGAAATGGAGCAAGATAGCCCTAGCTTGCACTGCTCTCCAGGCTCCTGGCCATATCCCTCTGCTTCCTGCCAGCAACTGTGGGGGTGATTCTCCCCGGCCCCTGAGCAATGTGCCAGGAAATGGGGGAGCAGAGTGAGCTAGGGCCATGTCCCTCTGCTTTCTACTACCACTGCTAGGGAGTGTGTGTGTGGGGGGAAGATGTTGACTCCTGCTGCCAGCACCAGGCCTCCCCACTTGTCCCCCCCCGCTGCTCAGTGCTTCTGGCCCTCCTGATTGTTGGCTCCTTGCCCCTTCTGCCCGCAGTGGGGGCACAAGCGCCCCTCCCCCCCACGTTGCCCCTGGGTTCTGAGAACCACTAGAGGACAAGAAAAAACCCATTAAATCTGGAATCACATGATCAGTTGTGATGAGTCAACTTCTGTAGCCCCTCTA
The DNA here is from genome assembly GCA_019425775.1 of Rafetus swinhoei. NCBI lineage: Eukaryota > Metazoa > Chordata > Testudines > Trionychidae > Rafetus > Rafetus swinhoei. The sequence goes on along the minus strand of CM033445.1, from coordinate 7,548,466 downwards.
ATCCAGTGTCTGGCCACAGGCAATAACCACTATCTGGAAGCTTCAGTCAAAGATAATAAATCCTTTTAATACACCAGCTGGGCTTTGTAATTTGATCTAATTGTATGTGGGGGTAGAGGGGGGCGGGGGGAGAGGGGAGGAAATGTAAATCCCTATCAAAAGCCTGGGATTTTAGAAGATCAATACAGAACTAGAATAAGACATGTTGGGACATTTGAGAGTACCTCAAACTTATACTAGTGATCTATTTGATGACTGCCTGACTAGTCTCTTGAGAATCATCTCATTTTATTTATCTACATAAATTTTTTTTTAAAGTAGTAAAACCTTACCTGTGCATGCACACACCCCTTTTGTAGAAATTTAGACACCAGAAAGTGTTAAAGTACTAGCAGACTGAAGTACAAGTGTTATAGCAATTTGAGGCGTTAGCAGAAGATTGAACCAAAGAAGAGAAGTGGGAGGTCTAGACCAACTGGCTATATTACAAAGTTTAGTGCAGAGGTGGCCAACCCGTTACAGGCAAAGAGCCAAAATAGTGGTGGACATAGCTCAAAGAGCCAAGGGAAAAAAGTTGTCAAGGAAAAAAAAAAAAAAAAAGAAAAAGAAAAAGAATATGACCCTTTAAATGAAAACTCAAACTCCGGTTTGGCTTTTTGGCCACATCAGGCCCCCACCCGGCGGATGGCTCCCCTGTACCTGGTGAGCCCAGGGAACCAGGGGCCCTTTGTAGGGGCACAGAGGCGGCTTCGCGGGTCGCACTTTGTGAGCTGCACTTTCTGCAGTGAAGAGCCGCGTGCAGCTCGCGAACTGCAGGTTGGCCACCCTGGTTTAGTGTATGCGTGTACACTCACACTCACACTCACTCACTCCTGTACAAGAGGAAGAAAATATGTTTCATAACAATAAAGAAATTACATTTTCCTCTGTGTTGTTCATAGTAATTTACTACAGCCGGTTCCACTAGTTCTAATATATGTGGCAAGCGAAAACTACACGCTGTTTCAAAGTAATCCAAGACAATATTTCTTGAATATTTTAATCATAATGATAAATAAAACATCCTGCATAAAAAGCCCAAACTTAAAAACCAGTAACAATTGGACTCTACATAATTACGTAGTTCCCTTTTTGTTCCTTAGTTAGGTGTGCAGGCTTAAGTTCCTCAGTTTTATCTAAATTTTTCAGTTTTAATCTTTCCCAGCAACTTCATGAGATCTGTTGTCCCAAAACAGGTATTGCTGGCTGCCCTAGACAAGCATCTAGACTGCTGGCTTGTCACAAAAACATGTTCAGCTTCTAACTCCTTGCTCTCTTGCTGAGTAATGAGGCAAACAGTTCAAAAAATATGGGCATAAGAGTCTTCAACCTCAGTATAACTAAATAATCTCTCTCCCATTATATATCTCATGTTAAAAAAACGCAATATCAAAATTCCAGTATCACCATGCGTGCACAAACTAGAAATATGAATATGCCCATCAATTTGTCTCTCTCAGTGTGTAAATATATTTTTATTGCCTCTTTTCCTTTGCTCTCGATACCCAGATGTCTAGCTCCCTCACTTCTATAATGTTTGCGTTGTTTGCTCTTTAGGGTGGTGCCACATTTATACTTAACTTGCCGATGGCACTTCCGGGTGCTCAAAAATAAACAACATTTTCCTCCAAGACACTGGTGAGAAGTTCAGAGCATCTTTCTATTCTTACTCAACTATATTTTTATAGAATATTTATGTCTTTCTTATACATCCTCTCCCTGACAACCAAGGGTTATTCCTTTTGCAGTCATATTTCTCTAGTTTGAAATTCTTTGTTTCTTATGTGGAGAACAAATTAAGTTCAGAAGGCTCCAGCTTCTGTGAAAAGGGACACACAAGAGTTTTGTAGCTAAATCTTTTCTTTTGAGACTAAGTAAGATAGCGGCCACTGTCTCCAATGAGGCATAGATAGAGATGTTGAGAAACACAGCAAAAATGTGTTCTATATTTAAACATATCTGGCTTCCTTGAAAACCTTTTGTAGGCAGAATATGGTCATTAGATTCAACAAGTTAAATTTTTGTTAAAAAAACCAAAAAAAACCCCAAAAAACCCCCAGCCTTATCATAATTTGCAAAGAATGAAGTGACACGCCGTTTTGTGAGGTCCTATAGTCTTTGAATCATTTCATTTGCTAAAGTTCACCAAGAACTCCATGCCCATAGTCATTTTACAGTGAATAGTGAGGATCAATTGCAAAAAGCTATTTACAAATCATCTTATATTTAAAGTGTGGTAAATGTGGAGTAACTAGTGTCATCTTATTAAAAACTAGCACAGATTATATTCTAAAATTTCCATACTACCAGGAGCCACTTTTAGGAGACTAGTGTCAAATTTGCCTGCAATATATCTGGGAGACCTGAAGGCATGATTTGATTAAATTTCCTTTAATTAAAAAAAAAAAAATCCAACTTTTCCAATATATAAGCACAGCAGTAAGAACAGGGAATTCTGCAGTGCAAAATGATCAAACAGTAACATTAATTAATGTATTTAAATGTCTCGTGCCTTTGAAGTTGCAATTATTTCTCTCACTTCACTCCACCTATTCCCTTCCTTTCCCTCCCTCAAAAAAAAAAAGGGGGGGGGGGAATTAAAATTGATTGTGTATAGCATTTGTAAAGACGGCTTCCTGGCCTGGCTATTTGATAGATATGTAATTTGAACTGCCTGAACTATAGTGTTATTTTACTGTTTGTGGTATGGCTGAACATAAACAAGTATTTCCTTTCATATACTTCTGTCAAGGTACTTCATATTAAAAGCTAAGGGCCTCCCTGCACTACAAGAACCATAGTTGTGCCCGTGCTGCCATAATTAACCACCATGATTAAGGGCAGACATATTGCATAACAAATCTAGGGTTTTGTTGCTAACATGAAAAGAAAACATGATTCTATAATTGTGTGGGTTCGAATACTGTTCCCTAATAGGAAAAGACACTTTTGTTTTGCTGTCCACACAAGCAATTAAAAAAAGAAAAAGAAAACCCAACCACGTCCTGCTGTACAACTTTGAGAGTGCACAGTTATTCTTGCAGCATAAAGAGGCTAACTGCACATGCTTTTGCTAGTTTAGTATTGGCCTTTCAGTACTTTTTGAATTGAAAGCTACTGAAACTGAGTCCTACTGATGAAACATGTCACTTCCTTCTATGTAGCACAGTGGGCTGCACTGTGCAGTGTTGTGCTAGAATACACACTTAATGGTAATGTAAATAAGTATGACACATTATTTAATATCTTTGATAATCCTCTAGATGTCTAAAGAAGAAGTGGGTTGTGGGCACGAAAGCTCATGATACCATCTTTCATGTTTTGTTAGTCTTTAAAGTGCTACTAGACTATTCGTCGTTGCTGTAAGTTTTTCCTATTACAGACTAACTCGGGCTATCCCTCTCTGAAGCTAAAGAAAAGTAGTTACTATTCTTGCACTATTTACAGTGAAAACCAAAGAGTGGGTAGGCATAGAAACTGCAGATTAGGAAGACAGAGCCTTATGGAATTTCCAGCAGATTTGTTTTTATTTTCTGTAGAATATAATCTCCATTAAAAACCATCTATCCCTTTAAGACCTTTCAGAATATAAATGGATACAATGTTAACTTAGAATTCTAAGTCTACCATGCTAACTTTTCCACTATTGACCACTTAGAAATATTCAGGCAAGGTACTCTTCCATGACCTTTGAATGCCATAGTGGATATTGCAATAAATGAGCAGGTGATTGCTATCAAACAACTCAGGGATTCAATGACCAAAAAGGAAAGTTGCAATGGGACATGTGCAGTACTCTTAAACATAAACAAGATATTAAATTTACAATAATGCATGCAGTACATTTCACAACCAGACTCAAAGTACTTAAAGTCCAAGCTTACCTTACACAACATTCTACTGCACGACACCAATGAGGCATCTCATCATGAAGGGCACATAACTGATGGCAAGAATTAAACACTTTCTCAGCATCACTGTACCAGCCAGCATCTGATAGGAACCCTCCTGGAAATTTGAGAGCAAATAAGTCTTTGGACACCAATGAATTGCTGTAAAAAGATGAATTTTTCTTACCAGGAACTGCTGGTGAAAATTGTACTAATCTGCCCTTTCATTGCAGATTAAGAGTAAGAGAACAGGAAAACCCTATGCCCAAATTAAAATACAGCAAGTTAGTGCTATTCTAATTTGCAGACAGGATGACACTCAGTAACACGTTCCTACAAAACATTACAAAGAAATATTGTGAGGTTCTATAAAACTGCCTTCATATTATGGAGATTCCATAGGGTTAAAATACTCCATTTTGCAATCATCATTGGTTTGAAGGGGATGAAACCTAAATGTGGAAGGATTAATCTTCAATCAATCAATCAAATACAACTTATTGGTACTGTATTGCATATATTCTCTACCTCAGTTTTCTGTCAAAAATATATATAAACAAAAACTCTTCAGTATCATAACTGCCAAATGTCTAATTCCTTTTCTGTAATGAAGAAGGTATTGTTTAAAAACAACTCCAGTGAACCAGAAGCCGGAAAACAATTCTTATATACAAACATATTTTAGAACTGTTTCAATCTCCAAACCGATATCCAAACATAATCCTCTGAAGATGTTCTAAAACAGTGTTTCTCAATCAGTGGTATGAGTACCCTTAGGGGTACTCAAAAGACTGGGGGGTACATCAACAACTGAAATTTGGAGAAAACTGAATTTTTGTTAGAAGTTTTACAGCGCTTTATTATTTTTGTACTTTTTACACCTAAAAATGTCATCACCCACCCGGCTATGATTAAGTTGTTTAAACAAATGCATTGCAATGGTAGAAAAAAAATGTGTGTCTGAAAACTGTAGGTACTAGGGGTACTTATAACTCTTTTTTTAAAGGGATACTTTATAAAAAAAAAAAAAAAGGTTGAGAAACACTGTTCTAAAATACTCTCTTTATATATAGATTAAAAAAAACCCGTTTCCTGCAGGATTACAAAGTGACATCATCACGTCACTCTGCTTCCCCAGGAATCCTGACCACATGACGGCTCCATGAAATAGGGAGTGGGGTGGCTCCATCCCCACGTGTCCCCTGGGACAGCTTCCGCCTGCCTCTGGGCCTCTGTGCCAGCCACGCAGCTTTGCTCTAGGCGGCCCGGCCCAGCCCAGCCCAGCCACAGTGCTTGAGGGCCATGCTGCAGGTCTCCCCCTGAGCAAGTGGCTTTGATATGTGCCGGTGACCTGGGCCAGCACACTCTTCCAGGAGCTCTGTCTCCACACACCCCCTGGAGCAGTGTCCGCCTGCCTCTGGGTCCCGCCCTAAGCCTTCCCAGAACCACAAGCCCAGTGTCCACCTGTCTCTTGGCCCCGCCCCCAATCTGCCTGGCCCACGTGAAGCTTGGCTCTGTGTGGCCTGGGCCTGCTGTGAGCTGGGCAGGTCTTATACCCAGTCACTTCCCCAGCTCTTCAGAATGGCCGCTCCGAGCTCTCTGGGCTCACCACGAATCAAAGCTGCCCCAAAAGGCTCATTTGGAAAGGCTGGGTTGGGGGCGGGCTGTGGCTCCTGCTACAGTGGCTGGGGCTGTGCTGCCCAGCCTGGTGGTGCCCCTGGGGGGGGGGGTGAAAGGGGCACGCAGCTTGATGAATTCATGGGAGGCGGGGTGTGTGTAGGGAGGGAGGAAGGGTGACAGGGTGTATGTGGGGATGGGCAGTGAAGGCGGGGATGGTAGGGATGAGGGGATATAGGAATGGTGGCAGTGGGATGGGCAGTGTGGGGGTGGGGAGGGTGCAGGAATGGAGGAAGGAGGTGGGTGCAGGGACACGCAGAGTGGGGTGGGGAAGGGTTAGGGAGGATGGTGAGTGCAGGAATGGAGGCAGGGGGATTAAACTGAAATACAGATTGCGAGCGGGAGTCAGGGCTGCCACATCTTGGCCTGGCCCTCCCCGGTAGCCGGGGGGAGAGCTGGGACTGCCTACCCCGAGATGGGGGAGGGTTGGTGAGCATAGCAGGAAGGGGGCACCACCCCCTAGTATTCTTTTATGCCTTTAATTCAACTTTAACAAACTAAAACATCATGGTAAAATAGCCTGGTACTTTATCACCACTTACCTAAAACAAAACCAATCTGGATTGCTTTATCTTTTACATCAGAGTCTGATTCTGCTATGTAGGAGCACCATCTACTGAATGAATAGGCCAGTACGGAAGCAACTTTTACTCCATGATCCATCAGAGCTTGAAAACAGTGATGAAGCAAGTGTCTGTAATGAAAAAACCCACAGTATTTATTTAATATTATAAAGCCCTAAATATTCCAGTTAGTTGGTTCTTTAGTATTACAGACACAAATGTGATTAGTAAGCCACAAATATTAAAAAAAAAAACCTAAATCCCCCTGAAGATGGATCTGGGCAATATCTACATCAAGACCAGTAGTATATAACTGTTGCATTGTACATTACAAAGTTGACATATACAGTTCCCAAAACAGTGCCCAGTGTTTTAAACAGAAGCCATCCACACATGCCTTTAAAAACAGCAAACAAAATTTTAAAACAGATTTTAAAACAGGAAACTGTCCATCATTCTGAATGTCAACCAAAAACAAATTTCACAGATGTGAAACATACTATGAAGCTTGGTTCCAAAGTTCTTAATTAAAACAGTGTACAAACCAATAGTAAAGAGAGGCTACGAAGAGTCTAAGACCAGGAACATACAATAAGAAGAAAGGTGACAGCTTTTTTTAAAAAAGTCAGGGCTTATCCTGGGTACAGAGGAGAAAACAGTCTGAAGAAGCCAGTTATAAGCGTAACACAATAGGACTGTCAGAGAGATGGAGTTCCCAGCTTGAGAAGTCGTTCTTACTATTTTGGCAGACATCCACACCTGGAATTACATGGGGCATATAGGAACACAGCCTTTATACATTTCCTATATTCTTACTAATTTGATTTAGGTCTTTCAAAAAGGGTGAAGTTGAACATGCATTTTTTAGCCTTCTAATTCAGTGTATATTCTGGGGGGTAAAAGAGAACTACAAAAAGGCATTAGATTGTAGCCACAGAGCTAACACTGGAGGATTGCCAACACCACCATAGGATTCATGTCTAGCATATTTTAGGGTTACTTAAGTAAAACTAACGGAGTATTTGTATGACAGACCACATGCTACAGAGATTTTAAAGGATTCATCCACTTACCTAAAAACTAAGAGAGAGGACAGAAACAGTGATCGTGTGTGAAGTTGGAGAAGAGTGAAAAATGAGATGATAGGGGAAGGGCACATTCTTCAAATTTAAGACCAGAAGTGAAAGGTAAGAGCTGAACATCCAGATAAGCTGCACACATATTTAAGCTCTGGACAATGGCATAAATCAGTTTACTTGTACCAATTTTATATAGTGTTAAAGACCAGCCGATCCATAAAATTAGATTAGTTTTAAAGGTGCGTGTGTGATTGTGTGTCTGTCTGTATTACACACCCAGGATATCTGTGCATTTCTTTGTTTGGTATTACATACTGCTCTTGTTGTGCCACATTTTTATCTATCCCTCCTAAATGGTTATTATAGTAATTTAACACGTGTACCTTAAATTGAATCTTCTGCTGCCTCGTAAAGGATTAAAATATAATTTTAAAGGGATTATTTTAAAGAAGCAACTGCCCTAACCAATCCACATGGGGGCCGCAAATGGGTGTGTTCTGAGGTCAAAGGGTGAGTCCAAGAGATAATGATGGTTTCAAAATACCCAACACGGCATAGACCATTTCAGAAATGGCTTGGAAAGTCACTTGTTTCAATACATGACATTTTGCCTTTATAGCTGGGCACAAGGCAACAACAGAAATCATGCAAAGTAACATAATGACAGGTTTAAAGTCTTGCTAGCCACTTCAACTACTGCTGGCATCATTTTCAGCTTTAGAAAGAGTAGGGAAATACCTTGCTAGGATTAATACCAGATTTTCTTTAGAATCCTTGAGATTCTGAATGTTAGGAGTTGAGTGAGTCATAGATTAATGTATGTATTAGAAAGTACCTATGGAAAAAATACAGGAATGCATATTGCAAGAACATTTTTGTGTAACATTTTCACTAACTCGGATTAAAGCAAGACATGAAAAATGAAACATGACTGAGTAATAACGTAAGATAGTTACCTTTTATCTAAAGCTCGTAACACCTTAGCAAAAACTTCTAGTTCACAAAATTCACTACCCAACTGGCATAAGCGACCTTGTTGATAAAGCTGAAAGCAAAAAAATTAGAAAAATTTAAAATTATGAAATCTACTAAAATTATATAAATAGTGAAACAAAGTTTACATTGGTGGTAAAGTATTAGTCTAAAATCTTAACATGCCAAATCACCTGTAAACTACAGGAGACTGGCTAGAACAAGGATAAATATCAGAAGGGAGAGTTCAGTTACCAAAAAAACAACTATGTGCCATCACTGTATTCTGACGAAAAACCGATATAAAATACCAAGGAAAAAGATAAGGTGAACACTGCGTTACAAAAAGGAATTATCCAGCTCTCTGTTGTAAAACATCTAATATACCCTATTGTCCTTGCTCTTCCTTCTTTATCAGTTCACTTAGCAGCACACAATATATAACCGCATCGTTGACTCTTACAGAGGGAGCTATTTAGGTGAATTGACCTAGCTATTCCAGAAACATTAGAATGAATCTTGAGATTTAAAAACCAATCATAATCCCTGCACATTGATTTTCAAATGCCACATGAAAGAAGTTCATACACTAATGAATCAGTCAACAAATCAGAAATCTTATTTATTTAAAATGATTACCAATTCCTTTGATTCCCAAGACACTCCATGATGGAAAGAGGTTCGGATTGTGCTGGAATGGTTGCAAGTGGACAAACTGGGATTGCATGAGATCTCAAAGGCTAAACAGAATTGGTCAGCGTTGATTCTTGACTCTAACACCACTCGTTTTTAACCATACTATCAAAAATCATGGTGGCACATGAAGGGATATGCCAACTCAGAAGCTGTCCCTGAAAATGTTACCTATAGTCTTTTCCATTCATGTGTGGAATAAATTATTTTATGTGAAATGAATCATGTGTGAATGCACACTACCAGTAGAAACAAAACACCTAGCTGCGGGCACTCTACTAAATCAGCTGTGTGGCACCTGAGTGGCCGCAGAAGTGCACAGCTTACAGGGAACACTGGTCCCTACTAGGGAGGTTAAAGACTAGTCGACTAATGCTTATCGGATAGTCTTTTGACTAGTCCATCTCCCTCCTCCTCCCCCGCTGCCTCTATGAGACAGATGCAGCAAAGGGGGGGGGGGAGGGAAGGGTACTTCAAAGTGGCAGCGTCACACAGCTGTGCAGCGGCTGCCCCTTTAAAACACTGCTTCTGGCATTTCAAAGGAGCGGCTGCCACGGAGCCTGGGGTCAGCTGGGGACTCCCAGCTGGCCCCGGGCTCCACTGCCCCTTTGAAACTCTGCCTCAGCGCATTTCAAAGGGGCAGTGGAGCCCGGGGTCAGCTGGCAACTCCCCAGCTGATCCTGGCTCTGCAGAGCACTTCCCCAGAACCTGCATTTTAAAGTAGGCACCTGGGTGCAGCCCCGGAATCGGCAGAACTTCCCGCTGGCTCCAGGCTGTACATGGATATCCGCATTCCTCCTTTGAAATGTACAAGAGCCCCAGCAGAGGCTCTTGTACATTTCAAAGTAGGAATGCGGAAGTGCCTATCGACTAGTCGATGGAAATTCCATTGACTAGTCAATTAACCGCATTTTAAAATCCTTAGTCCCTACTTTATCCAGTGTTGAGACTGACTATAAACCAACATGAAATCGAGTAGCCTTTCTATGCACTCCCCAAGCCAACTAAATTTTCACCCTGAAGTAATGAGATGGGTTTCCCTTGGAAGCCTGTAGAAAGAAGCATTTTTAAAAGCTTTTATCTAATGAATTATGGTTATTTGACGCTTACCAGTTTTGTACTGTTGGGAAAAATTAGTCATTGATTGCCAGTTCTCTAAAACTTACATAAGAATGGCCGTACTGGGTCAGACCGAAGGTCCGTCTAGCCCAGTAGCCTGTCTGCCAACAGTGGCCAACACCAGGTGCCCCAGAGGGGGTGGACCAAAGACAATGATCAAGCAATTTGTCTCGTGCCATCCATCTCCAGCCTCTGACAAACAGAGGCCAGGGACACCATTTCTATCCCCTGGCTAATAGCCTTTTATGGACGTAACCTCCACGAAGTTATCTAGCTTCTCTTTAAACTCTGTTATAGTCCTAGCCTTCATAGCCTCCTCTGGCAAGAAGTTCCACAGGTTGACTACGCGCTGTGTGAAGAAGAACTTTCTTTTATTAGTTTTAAACCTGCTACCCATTAATTTCATCTGGTGTCCTCTAGTTCTTCTATTATGGGAACTAATAAATAACTTTTCTTTATTCACCCTCCACACCACTCATGATTTTATATACCTCTATCATATCCCCCTCAGTCTCCTCTTTTCTAAACTGAAAAGTCCCAGTCGCTTTAGCCTCTCTTCATATGGGACCCGTTCCAAACCCTTAATCATTTTAGTTGCCCTTTTCTGAACCTTTTCCAAGGCCAAAATATCTTTTTTGAGATGAGGAGACCACATCTGTACACAGTATTCAAGATGTGGGCGTACCATAGTTTTATACAGGGGCAGTAAGATATTCTGTGTCTTATTTTCTATCCGTTTCTTAATAATTCCTGACATCCTATTTGCCTTTTTGACCGCCGCTGCACACTGTGTGGAAGTTTTCAGAGAACTATCCACGATAACTCCAAGATCTCTTTCCTGATTTGTCGTAGCCAAATTAGCCCCCATCATACTGTACGTATAGTTGGGGTTATTTTTTCCAATGTGCATTACTTTACACTTACCCCCATTACATTTCATTTGCCATTTTGTTGCCCAATCACTCAGTTTGGTGAGATCTTTTTGAAGTTCTTCACAGTCTGCTTCTGTCTTGACTATCCTAAACAGTTTAGTATCATCCGCAAACTTTACCACCTCACTGCTTACCCCTTTCTCCAGATCATTTATGAATAAGTTGAACAGGATTGGTCCCAGGACTGACCCTTGGGGGACACCACTAGTTACCCCTCTGCATTCTGAAAATTTAGCATTTATTCCTACTCTTTGTTTCCTGTCTTTTAACCAGTTCTCAATCCATGAAAGGACCTTTCCTCTTATCCCATGACAACATAATTTACACAAGAGCCTTTGGTGAGGGACCTTGTCAAAGGCTTTCTGAAAATCTAAGTATACTATATTTACTGGATCCCCCTTGTCCTCATGTTTGTTAACCCCTTCAAAGAACTCTAATAGATTAGTAAGACGTGATTTCCCTTTACAGAAACCATGTTGACTTTTGTATAATTTATATAAACTGTAATGCAATGCACTTAATTCTGAGGAAAACTTGTGGAGCATAGGACAAGTTGGTTTGTTTACTACATTATGTACTTTTCTGTGCTCATCAATGCACTTAATTCTGAGGAAAAATAAGTTAATTAAAAGATATTGTTGGGTTCTTTTGGTCCAAAATGTAAGTTGAGCTAAAATAGTTTTATTAAATGAAACTATGGGGCGGGCGGTGCCCACTGCGCTCTAGAAAGTGTTTGCATTACAGTTTATATACATTATACAATAGAGATGTTTGAATATATATTTTTCTTGCAGTGTTTGTACCCAGACAAACATCAGAGAGTTCAAGCATGAGAAAAAGAAACTTAATTAAGACAAAGCTGATCATTCTGTTTTCAGTGTATAAGCAGAGCAGAAGATAAACTACATAAATGATGAAGATTAAATTCAAGTTATTAGTCATGAGAAGAGAAATTCATTTTATATATTATATTAGTAGGATCAACACACCTTTAATGGACAGAAAAAACATATTTACACATATAGCAGCACTTAATGTTGATTCTAAAAAACAGCAGGTTTGGGTAATTTTAATAAATCCTCCAACAAACCTGAAAACTCTGACCTAATAATGTCAACTACAACAAACATCTTCTTTGAGTCATCTATTCTGTTGTAAAAATATCTCAGCTCTTTTAAAATGATGTAAAGGTTCATATAATGTTACTCAGATACATATTACATTTCTTCTACACTTCAAAAGGTTAAGGTCATCAAAGAAGGGGAGTACTCATTGCACTAATAAATGTCCTTTTGTCAGAGGGAGGACTGTTTTAGAACAAACTTCAGAAAAAATGCGTAAAAGCATGTACCTCCATTTTCCTCAGCCTAGCTGTCTAAAAGTCAGTGAAGTAACAACTTACATCTAAGAATCTGAAGTGAATTTTCCGTAATTAAAGAATTGCTCAATCACAACTGGCATTTCAAAAACGACACTGAAGGTGGATTTCTTGCTGAAGAATGAGGTCATTTATCAAAGAAACTAAGAAAGTTCCCAAGCTGCTCTAATATTGATTTACCAATCAGAAATACTATTTCAGTGTTTAATACTTACATCACTCCATGTAAAAAAAAAATTCACTTTTTTAAAGAAAATCATTATTAAGGCAGGTTAAAAAGCTTTAGTTCCTTCCTTGGGACCCTCACACAGCTAGCACCATAAACTCAAAACAACCACCTCCAGCCTTATAATTCCAGACATCCATTGTAAATAAAATCCTTTTTGTAAAAACATTTATAAAATACAAGCACACAATCTTATAATGTATTCACTATAAAATTTCACTCTTATTTTGTGTTTTGATTTACAGGCTGTTTAAGATATGTGCCATTTTTAGATAATACAGCTATATGGATTGTTGACTGTGATTTTAAAATTATGAATACATATAATTTAGCCTGAGAAAAGCTACTCATATTTGCTTTTCCACAACTGATTTCTGCGGATCTCTTTTCCTGTTTCTATGGTATAGACTTGTACTGCAACTCAAACAACACTTATTTTCCTTAGTACAACCAGAAATTCTGACAGCTTGCCTTATTTACTATCCCCCCATTTTCTGCAAATACTGGCAAAAAAATTTAAAGGAATTAACCCAGATTAAGTCTACTTAATCTGTGGTGATGTGAACGCTGCATTTTTCAAACACATGGTAACGGACACTAGATTCAGAAAGGAAAGGGATGAGAGTAGCAGGCAGTTTTTTCTAGAAGATTCACTCCTTCTAATATGCACATTCAGAAATCCTTGCAAACAGGATCTTCACTGTTATCCAAGTATCTGAAAGCTGCACCATGTGATCCAAGAAAGGAAGAAACTGTTCTCTGTTGCAAACCCACACAGAGAATGAGAATTCATAGTTCCAAGGCTAGCTATCTTATTTGAAACAAAGGCTAAGTTCAAGGGAAATATCCACTGTTGAGTATTGTTATAGCTCTGAACCGCAGAATATTTGTTTCTCTTTAAAGAAACAGTTTTTCTGACATAAGCATAAGCCATCTGTTGTTTAAATTAAATTCATGTTCAACAACTCAGTTTCTCACTTAGAAGTCACTGCAGAGACCAATTACTCCCGTAGAACATTTAACAGTCATCTACAGAAAGCTCACATAGGACTCACCTAGATTAGCTTCCAACTCTAATAAAAATTAAAGGTGTCACAGCAACATTAAGTCTTGACACTTCATGTATGGCTTTATATTTTTAATGTAATAATAACCTGAGCCACTATACACAGCTATAAAAAAAATTAGAGAAATCACAGTATCATATGTTCTTGAAAACAGAGTTCTAAAAGTGATACTACTCAATCCCAAAAAATGAGAAAATCTCTTTAAAACTACACTTTATCATACCAGCTAGGTGCTGCTCAATCTCATGGGGATTTATTACTCCCCGCAGAAACAAACACACAATGGAGGATCACTTGACAAAGGATTGTTGACAAAAAATAAGGAAGCTAAGCAGAAAAAAAATCAACTAGCATCACCCTACCAAATTATTTGAAGTCAGCCTGAAAAATGGAACGTTCTATATTTCTAGAAATAATTTGACATATCTTTAATATTGCCAGGTGTGTCAGTATTCCAGCAAAGAGCACAACAAAACTGTCTATAAAAAGGTGCTAAAAATTAAAAAAGCAATTGTCTTGTCAAAATGATATGCACCAGAGTTTCTAATCTGCCTTCAGAGGGAAAAAAGAAAGACTGATACTACAGCATTAGAGAATAATTCCTTTAGAAATCCATGACTATTATTTTAGAAAATGATTGGTGAATTTTCAAAATACTGCACCTAACTTTAGAATGTATGCTAATCTTCATTCAAGTCCCATTTACAATGGCCAGGGAAATCCAACAAGTCTTGTCTATACTATGGGCATGTCAGTGGCACAGCTATGGTGCTGCAGCACCACTGTGTAGACCCTTTTTACAGAGATGGAAAAGATTTTTTTGTTGCTGTAGCTAATCCACCTTGTGAGCTGCAGAAGATAGGTAAATCTAATTTTAAACAGCAGACCAGGCCCAACTCTGCCCCTTTCTAGCTAACCACACTTAAATCATGTCTTGGTACTAAAAGGTTAGTCTGTGATCTTGCCAAAACTCAAGTTCAACAGACCAGTCAATACTTGGACATGAAACCTCAGGAGGATAAAATAAGGTAGTCTCAACAAACAAACTTGCACTGGTTTAATAAATCAGCTTAGTCACTGCAAACCCTCATGCAAGCACTCATCTTAGTCATCTTAATAGTGGCTTTTTAATGGTTTAGCTTAAGACATTCAGGGGGTTCCACTATTTTAAACTGGTTTAAATTGACACCTGGAGTTAAACCAGAGCAAATCACTGTACTGACAAACCCTGTAATATTGGCAATAGTTAGTATTTGAAGGCAATGATCTTGCAAACTCACATACTCAGTTCTAAACCCTTTATTAGTTTCATTCAAGTCAACAGGTCTACTCTCACGCATACATTTTTGCAGGATCAGAGCCCAACTCAGTAAGGTACGGAGCTATTGTGCATTTGCTCATGACACTGAAGTATTCTCAGTGAGATAAAGACAAAAAAATCTAAGGTCAAAAACCAGGATGAGTGTTTCCTTCCTCCCCACCCCAAATAAAAAAATTCTAATCCGTTCTAGTTCTTATTAAATATTCTGTGGTGCTTCTTGTTAGGCCAAATACACTAGTTTCTAGTTTAAAGCAATATTTTTTTACTCAATGCTGCCCTAACCATTCAGTTGGATCTGGTAGCCCCTTTCCCTCTTTCAGCCCCCTCATCTCCCCAGGTGCTCCTTTATGCTGTTAAACATATGCTGAATTCGACCTTACAATTGGAAATATTACATGATTCTCATAAAAGGCCTGAAAAGTGCTTTGAGACTCTTTAGGAAGAAAGGACATACATTAAAATATTGTATTATTCTACAGAATTTATAATGTCAATTTATTACAGCATGACCACTATGATGGATGCTCACAGATCTGACATGTAAACACTTCCCTAAAGAAACTGCTTTGTGTACTTAACTTTTCATCATGACATAAAAAGTCACACTATTAAATTGTTTTTAAGCCTACTAGAGGCAACAACTAGGATTATTACAGAGATAAGACAGGTTTTTTTCTCATTTCTTTACTTTGTACATTTCACAGCACTTTGTATACAGTCAGTTTTGCTCTTTCCCATGAATTGCCTATTTCCTCTATTTGTGCAAGTGATTACAGAAAAAGCAAGAGAAACATTTTCAGAGATAGAAAAATGCGCTTTTAAAAAAGTAACAGCAACATTTGGAACAGGTGTACTACTTTAAATCTTAATAAATGGATAGGTTTCAATTTTAGGGTGTTGCTTCTAAAGATGACTCTTCTACTCATTTCCAACACTATTAAAATACTGGTCATAAATAAGACAAAATAGAGAAATGTAAAGTCAATGGCATCTGGTGAAAAGGATAATTACAAACAAACATTTTTACTTTAGGGGGAGAAGAGTTGTATAGCTTCTGTATTTAGTTCAAGTATGATGATCGCTAAAATACTTTATCCTGTTCTGGCAATCACAGTTAAAGAAGGATGTTGAAAAATGTAATGGGGTTCAAAGAAATAGAGATGTAAATATTTAACTGGTTAGCCAAGAAGCAGGCTTATCAGTATTGGATATACTCCCCTGCCACCCAGCAGGGGCTGGTGTAAAATCTGGAGGTATTGCAGCAGCCTTTGCACTCCTAGTTCAATGGTTAAACGTTAACCTTGACAGATAAAAGAGATATCTTATAATAAAAGGTTCTTCAGTCTAGCAAAACATGGGGTGTTCCCACTACAAGTCACCCTGGTATATATCTGTTCTGCACGAAAGTTGTTGACGCTTGTAGGAACTGATGCATTATAAGCCCTCCCATTCCCCACTCTTAGAAGTCCTAAAAAAATTGCACGAATGGAAGTCAGCCACAGGAAAAAATTCTGTTTTAAGTTGTTTCACTATACGTCCAAGTTTTTTGGAACGTATCTTGGACTTATAGCTAGGACTGCCTGTATAACAAGATGGATCAGCTTAAAGTTGACACTAGGAACATTTAGTTTAGACACTCCATCACTGGATAGTTTAAAATCAAGAACTGAATCTTTTTCTAAAAAATAGGCCTTAAATCAAACAAATTAATTCAGGGCACTGCCGTGGCCTATATATCATGTGGGAGGTCTGCCTAGATGATCAGATGATGATCTCTTCTGGCCTTACAATCATCTATGAATCCTGCTATGCCAGCACTGGTTGCTTTTCTGAAAAGTGCTTTTCTTGAACAAATGGGGAGGAGAAAGGGGAGGTGGTGGGGGGACACAGTCTTTTCCATTCCACACTTGATTTGTGCCCAAAAGATACGCATATTATATCTGCACCCACATACGGTTTAATGAAGTCTTTATAAATCACTCAGAACATTCACAGCAAAAATCCTATAAATTTAAGTCATCAACTTTTTCACTCCACCCTAAGACACAGTGCCTGTTTATACTACTCTGGTCAGAAACCCTCATCTGAAGGAATAGTTGCTGTTGCAGTTTATCTACCCTTTCCACCCTCATTACGTTAACTGCCCAGGTGTCACAAGCCCTGGAACAAACAAGATTTTTTGTTATAAATATTTTCTAGGAGACTGTAATTCATCAACAAGGAAAGTCATCTCAGGCAGACACACGATTCAAGCAAACTCAACAATAGGATAATAGCACCACCGCTAAGAATCATTAAACGCTGTTGCAAAAAACAGCGCTGACATTCTATTACAAGCTATGTGCCATTTCAGCAAATTTCTATTTATTCATGTTGTTTTGCTCTAGAGAAGAATTGATTACACAGACATAATACAACAGCTTTTATTAGCTTTGTGTGTTCCTCTTCTGGATTGGCAGAACAGACAGTAAGAAAACATGGTACTTCAGCTACAGTCATAACATGGGATGTGGCAATTATTGATTAAGCTCATTCAAACCCTACCATTCGTTTTTAAAAACCATTCTTAAATTTTACCTCGTAACTTCCAGTAGACAAAGTGATTACAGTGACCTTGCTTTCCCCCACTATCTATTCTGATGGTAAAAATTAATTTTATTGTAGTGCAATTACTGAAAATTACAGCTAAGCACCAATGTGCTGAAGCAAATCAATGTCATTCTCCCGTTGCATCTGAGATTTACTATCTCATCAGAGGGCCTCAAAAGAACAATTTTTATAAATTAAATTAGCCCAACAACTTCAAATTTTTTAAAAATGGAATTTTGAAAGGAGAACCTAAGGCTATGTCTACACTACAAGAGCAGCTGCGCCAATGTGAACACTTGCTACAGGGACAGAAGGGGATTTTCCACTGCTGCAATAAACCTAACCTCATGCTAGGCCTATGGAAGAATTCTTCCACTGACCTGGAGATGTTGTAATGGGACATAGGTTAGCTTAATGACATAACTTGGGTGTGTGAATTCTTCATACCTTCTTCAAGTGTCATGGAGAGGCAGACCTATATTTTTAGGTGTAAACTAGGCCTAAGCAGTTGAGGATATTCCACATTCACCCTTATAAAAACCACAAGTCATCCTTATTACTCTATCTGTACAAGACTGAAGTCCAAAAGTGTAAAAAGGAAAAAGACAACTAGTACAATTTTCAAACTGTCAAATGCACCAAAGGAGCAAGACAGTCCAGAAAAAAAGTACACATGATCAGAAAAAACATTATATATCTTGCATAGAAAATACCCTACTGAATCAGGCCATTGGCCCAATTTGTCCACTATCTTGTATCTGTCAGCAGCAAATACCAGATTTTTCTAAACCAAATAAAACAAAAACATATTTCCTTTTATCGAGCCCCCTTATGTTATTGCTTTGTGAAGAATTAGAGCTCTTATCGTCTTCCAAAGTTTTCACTAATTTGAAGAATTGTGTCATTGACAAACGTCACCAGCTTGCTATCTACTTCTTCTAAGTTACTGATATCAAACACTGGTTCCAATACTGCCCTGGAATAAACCAATATTAGCACCATTTACTCTTACTTACCACAACTACAATGCCTATTGCTCAAAATTAACATGTTTGTGTTGAAATACAGATAATTTTTTTAAGTAAGTTGAAAATTGTTCCAAGTATTTCACTTTCTGTTATCTATCTTTTTCTATGGTTTTTGTTTCACAATCATATTTTCATCAGTGTTTTTCTGTCCTTTGTTGCCCCATGAAAGACCCCCCACAAACAGGGGAAATGGGCATAACAAATTATGTAAGCGAAACAATAAAACTGGGAAATGCACAAAGTACTGGCAAGTGCTCAAAGGAAACAAACTGAAAACAGTAGAAAAATATGTTCCTTTTAGCCTCAGTTGTTACTTATAATAAAATAGTTTTAAAGCTTTTCAAACTGAAATGTGTTTTTTTTTTAAATATTGATAGTATCCCTTTAACTAGTTTTTAAAATTACTACTCTACACCTAACTCCACCATGATTTCCCTTAATATTCATCAGGGCTGGTCTTAGGGAAAATGATGTTTTGAGTAAACTTGTATTTTGGCTTCCCTTCTTTGAGTTTCAGACCAGCAGTACGGGGTGTGGGGTACAAGGACCAGCTCCTGGCTGGAGAGGCCACATGGGTTACACAGGGATGAATTTCTGAGCCCAGGGACTCGTTCAGCCATATCTGCTTGACCACCTAGCAAAAGAAGAGTGGGTGTGAGACCACCACGTAGACCTGTGGGAAAGGCAAATTTAAAGGCTGGCCCATGGGCTCAGCAGGGATGACCCCTACTGCACGCCTGCTCAGACTGGCAGCTCTAAGCTGCATTGCTCACACCTCTCCCAAATGGCCTGGGACTCCAGCCACGGGCTTGCCTGCACTCACCCTGGTTCCAGCAGACCAGGCCTGCCAGTTTGCAGTATGTGGAAGGCACCCTCCTAATGATGGCATCCTGGGCAGTTGCCTACATCACCCACCCAGTAAGCCTGGCCCTGATAGTCACTTGTGAGGGAAACTTTCAAAAGGTTTTTGAAAATCTAAATAATCTCTCTCTATATAAAAAATGTTTTCCTGCGGGACGACAGAATGATGTCATCTGCGTCAACAGGCGCCAAGCCCCACTTACTCCCAGCCTGGTCCTCCCCAGGGGCCACATGGAGAGCTGGGGCTGCCACACTGTGGCCCCAGCCCAGCCCTCCCTGGCAGCCGGGGAGAGGGAGGGAGAAGAGCCAAGGCTGACACGGCCTCAGCCTGGCCCTCCCCGGTGGCCAGGGGAGAGCCAGGGCTGCAACGCCACAGCCTCGGCCTGGCCCTCCCCGGCAAGCGGGGTGGGGTGGAGGGGGAAGAGCTGGGTCTGCCACTGCCTCGGCCCTTCCCAGAGGCCCGGGGAGGCGGGGGGAGCCGGGGCTGCCTACCCCCAGAGAGAGGGGGTTTGCAAATGTAGCAAGCAGGGGGTGCAACCCCTAGTAAATCTACAAAACTGCAGTTAGCTACTTAGACAAGTGCTATTTCCCTTAAAGTTATGTTGATTTGGCACTGCTAACTCACTTATACTTAATAAGAGCCCCTTTAAACACCTCACCAATTTGTTAAGAAAGCAGCAGGGGGGACAAACATTCTTAATATAGAGGACTTTGCTATCCAAGTAATTTCCCAGGATAGTCCACAAATTACAAGTTGCCCACTAAATGCTTTTAAATCCACCACAAATAATACCCCCAAACCAGATTCAACTTCCTGAATTAGCATAACAGAATGTGTGAGTTCTACATACCCTGAATGTTACCAAATCTAAGGTGTACAAGACTAAGATTAAAGATTTGGGGGAAAGGTGGTGTTATGGTGGCAGCAACAGAAGCCAAGTGCAGGGGATCCTCATGGAAAACATTCTGCCAGCAATTCCCTCCTTCCATTTTAAAACACAAGGGCTATCCATTTGAATAAATTGCCTCTGCTAATTTCAAATGTTGCTATAATACCCAAGGAAAAAAAAAAAAAGTCTTTCAGGTCCCTAGGCTCAATCCATTAAATGTTATACTTCTCAACACCACAAGACTTTTAATAATCTTCTATTTTGACCACTATTCCTACTAATGATGTGTTATCTCAAGTGCCTGGGAGACCTGGAGCTTTAAGGAATAAACAGAACTATTCCAAAGTTTGGAGACTATAAATGGTGTAGATAGTGATGGTTTTGCAAGTGGTTATACTCTTTATACAATTCATTTACAGCTTTGTAAGGTCACACACAATTAATTAACATTAATAATCTTGATGACAGTGGAATGAGGCCAGGATTAGTTTCCAAACTTATTTTTGCAAAACGTGCAGTGAAGTTTTTCATAAACACAAATGGTTACAAAGCTAGTAGGATTCTGGGGAACCCCTGCATATCACTCTAACTCTTATATGCAATCTACATTATTGCAATGAGAGATACAAAAGGTTTTCATCCCTTTAAACATCTGTATCTACAAAAAGTTCTCTCTTCAAAATCTGAAAGCAATTATATGCCATTTATGTACATTTATTTGCCACTACATACTAGCTGACAATCAATATTGCTAATGCTCAATCAATTACTTTTCCTCAATTATACCCAAAGAAAAGACACCAAGGAATAAAAAGTATTAACCGTTCACTGAGACCCTATTTCCAAGAGACCAACAATTATGTAAACACAGTGAACACCCACCCAAGGTTTTCTAAGAGCTTTAGTATGCTTTAATATCGTCTTGGATCAAACATCAATTTAACAACACACGCGAAGGAATTTTAGCATGCACCAGCAGGGTCCACAAAACCTAGTTAGTGCACAGTATGCTTGTGTGCATTACAATTTACTCCCCAATAGCGAAAACTAACACAACATGGACAAACCCTAGGAGCATTAGGGAAGTTTGGTTGTCCTATTTAACATATCTTAAAAGGATCTGAAATATCAGCCCTTTGAAATTCATGCCTCCTCAAACCATCTCAACTTGGAGATTTTCAAAATGTTAGTGATTTTTCAGTCTTGGCAATTTAAAAAAATACCCCCCCCCCAAAAAGGCCAAAAATCACGCACACCCCCACACCCCCCAAACCAAAATGGCTGTAACACCGTTTGGCTCCACCCCATACTTCTGGCCAACTGTATCATACTCCAATTCAGCTACATTATTAGTTTGTATTGCAGTAGTGCTTAGGAGCACCTATAAAAGACCCATTGTTAAGGCCCTACCAAATTCACAGTCCATTTTGGTCAGTGTCATGGTCATTGGATTTTTAAAATGGTAAATGTCATTATTTCAGATATTTAAATCTGAAATTTCACATTGTTGTAATTGTAGGGTGACCCAAAAAGAGTTGTGAGAGGGTTGCAAGGTTATTGTAGAGAAGGGTGTTGAAGCTCAGCTATCTTTATTTCTGCACTGCTGTTGGTGACAGTGGCTGCTGGCTGCATGTCCAGCTCTGAAGGCAGAGCTACTGCCAGCATCAGCCCAGAAGGATGGGATGGAATTGGCCATCCTTATTTCTACACTGCTGCCTGCAGAGCTGGGACCTTACTCAGCTGCAGCCACTCTCCAGGTGCCCAGCACTGAAAGCAGCAGTACAGAAGTAAGGGCGAGATGGGCATGGTATTGCCAACCTTACTTCTGCACTGCTGCTGGCAGAGTATTGTCTTCAGCACCCAGTTAACATTACAACCACTGCTCTCCAGTTACCCAGCTCTGAAGTAAGCACAGAAGTTAAGGGTGGCGACACCATGACTCTCTTAAAATAACCTTGTAACCCCCTTTCCCCCCCCCCACTCCCTTTTGGGTCAGGACCCCCAGTTTGAAAAATGCTGGTCTCCCCCATGAAATCTGTATGGATAAAAACACACAAAAGGTCAGATTTCATGGGAGAACATGAGATTCCACCATCTGTGACACATTTTGCATGGCTGTGAATTTGGTAGGGCCCTACCCTTTCTATAGGTGACTCTAGAGACATGCAGTAAAAAGTCAGTCATTGCTCCAAAGCATTTACAGTCTAAGTCTCATTTTTCTAAGAACACCACACACGTACAGTTTTGCATTTACATGGACCTCACCTCTTCTCCCCCCCCCCCAACTGAAATGGAGGAGGCTGTGAAGGAGGGTAGCTTCTTGCCACATCAGAGCCTAAATTAGGCCACAACCATGCTTAAGCCATGCTTAAAGGCAAAAGCAAAGACACAAAGTGAAAAATACAAATGACACAAATTCAAACTAGGGATGTTAAATGTGGTTTTTTAAAATAAACATGCAACCG
The DNA here is from genome assembly GCA_019425775.1 of Rafetus swinhoei. Classification (NCBI taxonomy): domain Eukaryota; kingdom Metazoa; phylum Chordata; order Testudines; family Trionychidae; genus Rafetus; species Rafetus swinhoei. The sequence goes on along the minus strand of CM033445.1, from coordinate 7,525,677 downwards.
CTGAAATTTTCAGTGGTTACATGTTTACATGCAGAAGGAGCAGTGCGGGGGTGAAGGAGGGAGGCCTTCAGTGTAACCGTTTAAATATGTACACTGTCATATCCCTAATACAAACTATTGTGCAATACATTCGATCAGTAGAGTACATGTCACTTGTAGAAATTACATAAGTCAACATTTTATTTAGAGGGAACACAAGCTATACACATTTTACAGATTCCTGAGATTCTGAATTTTGATTTATTTTTTAGCACAAATACATTTTTTAAATAGATGCAAGTAGGTGTTTTAGTACCAAAGCCCCCCAAATGATGTGACAGAAAAATGATTTCTGAAGTCAGTTAACACTGGAATAAGGTGTTTGCATGTTCACTTAACCATTCCCAACTAGGGCAACATATTCCTATATGCAAACACAAAAGAGGAGACTAGGGAGACGTCTCTTCATCAATCAGGTGGACTGAATTGTTCCACAACGAAAAAAAGAACAAAGCGAATCAGGTTCAACCTGAACACACGAAAAATATTTTAGTAAAAGAAGTCAGTTACCTATTAACCTCCCCTACAGATCAGGTTTCAAGGATTCAGGAATAAAGACAGCGAATGTAACAAAATACTTCAGTAATACTACCTATAAAAGCCAATGTTCTTTGTGTATCTTTAGTGATTATTGAACTAAATCCATTGCTTGAGAAACATATCAAGAGAAACAGCTCCAGCAAATTCTGTTTATCAATGGTTACACCTATTGGCAGCTTAAAAAAAAAAAAAAAATCAAAGCAATCCTTCAGGTTAGTCACAAAAACGTACTAAATTAACAGCTCACCGTAAAACATCCTCTACTGCTATACAGTCTGAGTGCACACATGATACACAGACTTTTCCATATCATTTAGCCCAACACCTAATGCAGATGAATAATACCTAACAAATGTCAATTTCCCCTCTTGTCTCCTTCTGGTAGGAAAGATTTTCCTGTCTCCAGTGATCATCCCTACCTCTGAATACAGCTTCTCTGTGCTGGTTTGAGGGCTGTTATCGTCTCAAATTATTTCTGCCTGTCCCTGTTTATTTTTCCCTTTAAAGACACATGAGATTCCTTTAAAAGCTCCCTGACTTGAGCACGAAAAGGCAATGCCCCACCTCAGGCACTACTAGAGGGCTCAGTCGCCTCCTGCTCCCTAGGATGCTCATTTTGCAGGCTACTTTGATAGGAAATGCCCATCTCGCGGATGACACCGGGCAAGGTACCTTTTCTACAGACTCTATGTATGGGGGGAAGAAAAGCCTCCCCCCAAATGACAAGACCAAGGTCAGTGACTTGAGGGATTGCAAGCCAGGGGCCAACCTTTCCACCTGGCTGTGGTGTCCCCCCCATGGTCAGTGGAGAAAGGAGATGGAGACGATTCCCTGGGCATCACCTTAATCTTCTCCCCACCCCCACACAAAAGCAAAGACTTCCCCCCCCCCACGAAAAAAAGAGAAGCTGGCCTCTCTTAAGATGAGGTACAGCCCCCTTTCCTCCAACTCAGGTGCCAGTCCCCCCATCCACTATCCCCCAATATTGTGCCCCCGGTTCCCTACTCATCAACCCCTCGCTCCCTGCGCCTGCCGGGCAAGGAGAGGCAGCAGCCGCCGCCCTGAGGCTCGGATCCAGGCGCCCCAGCCTGAGGCGACCAGGGTCCGCTGCCCGGCGGCCTCCCCGTGGCGAGGCCCACGAGCGGGCTGCGGGGAGCGGCTCTGCCCCAGGCCCGGCGCCCCGGGAGGAGGGGGGGGGGCGCCCTGCCCGCCTCACCTTGTAGTACACGTCGAACTGGATGTTCTCGGGCAGGGAGCGGATGTCGCGGCGCCGGGCCCGCCCGTAGCTGTCCACCACGGCCGAGATGGCCGTGTTATAGAGCGTCTCGGGCACCCACTCCAGCTCCACCGCCGCCATCTTGGCTGTGCGGAGCCACCGCCAGCTCCCCCCCCCTCTCCGCCGGCCCGGCCCGCCCGCCGCAGCGCCCTGGCGCTCGCCGCCCCGCGGCCGGGGAGAGCGAGGATCCGGCGGCCGCCGCGCCGCCACAGGGCGCGCACGACGAGGGGAGGCGAAAGGAGGCGGCGGGCGGGCGAGCGGGGGCCGGAGTCGGGGAAGGGCGGTGAGGAGTGGGGAGGAGCTGGGGGGGACACGGAGCGGGGTGTAAGGGGGAGCTGGGGGGACACAAGGAGCGGGTGTAAGGGGGAGCTGGGAGGGGACACAAGGAGCGGGTGTAAGGAGGGAACTGGGGGGACACAAGGAGCGGGTGTAAGGGGAGCTGGGGGGACACAAGGAGCGGTGTAAGGGGGAGCTGGGGGACACAAGGAGTGGGTGTAAGGGGGAGCTGGGGGGACACAAGGAGCGGTGTAAGGGGGAGCTGGGGGGACAAGGAGCGGGTGTAAGAGGGAGCTTGGGGGGACACAAGGAGCGGGTGTAAGGGGGAGGGGCAATGGGATAGGCAGAAAGTGGGGAGTGGAGTGGGGAGGGGCAGAAGAAGGAGATGGGGCTGGGAACTGGGGCCGGGAGACAAGGAGCTGGTGAGGGAGCCAGGGAAGGGGCAGAAAGTGGGGAGCAGAGCGGGAGGGGCAGAAGAAGGAGATGGGGCTGGAACTGGAACTGGGGCGCGGGAGACAAGGAGCTGGTGAGGGAGCCAGGGAAGGGGCAGAAAGTGGGGCAGGCGGGTGCATTTCGGTGGGGTGGAAGAGGAGGTAGGTGGGGGAAGGAGCCAGGTGGGAGGCTGGGGGTGAGGAGACAATGGGAAGGGGCAACATGGTAGAAAGCAGAGAGCAGAGGGGGGCAGAAGGTGGGGCCGGGAAGAAAGGTTAGGGGAGGATATGGGGCAAGTGTAACTCATGGAGCTACCATAGCAGTGAGAGGGAAACCTGGCTCCTCGCATGGAGAAAAGAAGCAATGCCTTATTCCCTGGTGGCAGCAATGCCCTGGGTCCTGGTCCCCCCCCAAGCTGGCTTCTACATAGTTTTCATTATTCATCTTGTGTAAGCCTCCAAAAAGCCCTGGGTACAGTTCCTGCTGGGAAGGCGATACAGCCTAATAAAACAAAGGGTAGGCACGGGGTGATGAGAGAGGACCAATGTACCTTCCCTCTAAGCTTTTCCATCCATGTGTGGAATGAATTTTTGTATGCACACTAAAGCGTGTGTGAATGTGCACCACGAATAGAGCCCTGCAGGGAAACAAAATTTGTATCTGCATCTGTATCCACAAAAATGAGCTGTGGATATCTGCATTGACCTCTGCAGATGCTCGTGGATATCTGCAAATTTGCAGGTTTCTAGATACAAAATTTGTATAGGTATCCACAAAAATAAGCCATGGATAGCAAGCAGCATCTGCAGATGCAGATACCTGCGGATATAAAGCAGATATCTGCAGATTTGCAGGGTGTTATCAACAGAAACAAAAAACCTAGCTGTAGGCACTCAGTTAATCAGCTGGACAGCATGTGACTCTCTCCTCAGTGGCCTCACAAGTGCCCAGCTTACAGGAAACATTGGTTAGGATCAGCACTTTCCTTGTATGCTGGCTCTAGCTATTCAGCAACTTCCTAACATGGGAATGTAATTTTCTTTTTTTCAGTTATGAGCTAAAATGTGGATCACAGTACCCCTTGGTCTTGCCTTCACTAAGAGAGAGGTTTTTTTTAACCATGTGTTAATTAAAATGTAGTAAAATTCTAGTGTGGACAAGATTATTTCTCGTTTTCACAGGCTCAGGTAGTAGACGCTAGGGAGGAGCTTAGTTTTACCTCAATTTGCTAACATGTTAAAACTACAACTGCCTTGGTCATACTGTAATTATTACATTGTGTACATTGCCAGGTGCTAGTTAAAACAGGATAAAAATAGCTCCCTCCACCCCGGATGCACTATGGTTATGACGCTATCCTGAAGAGGAGTTCTATGTGGTTCAAAATCTTGAACAGAAGTTGGTCCAATAAAAGATATTACCTCATCCACCTTGTCTGTCAACCGTCTTTGTCCTGTTCCTCTTATTGTGTCGTTTCAGAGTTATTTTCTCTAAGTTGCCTTCCTTACAGAATCTACAGCGTCCGATTAAAAATTGCGATAAGAGTTCTCTGCCATAGTTCACAGACTGTATAAACCCAAGTGATGGGTGGGCATTTTTTATTACAGGCCATTGATCCACAGGGCTACTCACCTGTAAAAATCAACTTAATTTAGAGACTTTTTTTCTTTTTTAGAGAAATATAGAAAGTTGGACTCACCCACCTGGGGAGGTGGTACAGAGTCTCAGGGCTTCTAGCCACAGTGGTGTGAGCCGGCACTTGCGATTCCAGCCCCACGAGAGGGAGAGACTTGGAGTTTCCCATCCATGGTGGGGCCTGCCAGTACTCGTGGCTCCAGCTCCAGCCCCAAAGCGATGCGCCAGGACTTGCTACGGACCAGATGAAATTAAATAGGCTTCATCTTACCTACAGGCTATAGTTTCTCTACCCATGTACTAGGATCATCTATTTTGAAAAAGAGGCTTCTTTCCAGGCTGCCGTTAAGTGTCCTGAGTTAAATCATGACTTTGAGTTAGGGATTTCTGTAGAGTGTTTTTATTGCAAATATGGATAAATAAAAAACACAGAGCTATAACTGTGTTTGGAAATCGTGTTTCAGCTCGATCCAGACTTAGTCCATGGCCAATGTAGGATTGTTGCCAAAAACATACTACTTTATCCTTTCTAACAGTTCTAAAGGATGAGGCTTTCATCTAGTTCCAGTAACCTTGTAGAGGTCACTCTCAAAAGGTGTTTGTTTTTCAAATGCAAGTTGTGATAGAATATTGTCTTTTTAGGACATTTTCTCTTGACAGAATGCCAGTGACCATTATTTTTCTTCTGTTATTTTCTGCAGAATGGATAATAGGGTACATCCTCACTGTGCAGGAATGAATTTCCCCTTAAGAATGGATGAATCAATGAAGGTACAGGTTGAACCTTTCTAGTCCGGCACTCTCCAGTCCAGCAACATCCATGGCAGGTTTAAAACAAACAAAAGGAAGGTTTTCTTCACTCAGCACACAGTCAGCCTTGCCAGAGGATGTGGTGAAGGCTAGGACTTTAACAGGGTTCAAAAAAGAGCTAGATAGATTCATGGAGGTTAGGTCGATCAATGGCTATTAGATCAGGATGGGTAGGAATGGTGTCCCTAGCCTCTGTTTGTCTGGAAATGCGTGACGGGAGGGGTCATATAAGGATTACCTGTTGTGTTCCCTCCCTCTGGGGCATCTGGTATTGGCCACTGTTGGCAGACAGGACACTGGGCTAGATGGACCGTTGGTCTGACCCAGTATGGCCATTCTTATGTCCGGCACGATTTTAGTTAGCAGATGTCTGCTTATCAAGGGTGTGGCCAAGTCTCCTGGGATCCCATAAAGTTTTTTACAGCCACCAGTCCTGGCTCCCAGTGTTCTGTTAGAATTTAGCTCTAATTTACCCCTAAATGTCTTCTAAGAGCCCAATAAGCAGTAGAAGTGTTGGTAATGCTGCTAGACAATATTGAGATCCCGTGGTCCAGCAAATTCTCTGGTTCTGCACCAGTCAGGTTCTGAGGGTGCCAGACTAGAGAGGTTCAATCTGTATAACAGGATTATATACAGAGCCAGCACAAAAAGTTGCATAATACTTTTTACTTTATTCATAATCTACTTTATTATATAACCTTCTCAAAATGCTTAAACATTAATAAACCCTCTCAAAAGCTCTATGAGGTATCCTGTCCATTTCACAGTTTGAGATAAAGTATTTGATTTGCCCAAGGTTCATACATTTCAAGGCTAGAGTGGATCACTGATCGTCTTGTCCAGGCAGTCTCAAACTTCAGTGTACTGTGACCCCCTTCTGACAACAAAAATCATTACATGACTCCAAGGGGGAGGATGGAAGCCTGAGTGAGCCCTGCCTCTTTGGCTGGGGGGCCAAATCCTGAGCCTCATCATCCTAGGCAGGAGGATCAAATTCAAGGGCTTTATCCCTGGGCAAAGGGGACTGAAACCTGAAATCGAAATCTGAGCTCCAGCTACGCCCACTGACAGCAGGGGTCAAAGTGGGCAGCTGTCCCGGGGCCCAGCAGCAGCCAGAGTCCCGGGCCCTTATATCGCTACCTAGAGCACCGTCCAGTATGCTCCAGGTGGCTGTGAGGGCAAGGCCTAGGGAGGGCTGTTCCAGGCAGCACCGCCCCTTCTACCAAAGGCCTTGCCCATCCTGGGTCCCCCCACCTTGGCCAGGGACAGCAGAGGCTGTCAGTGCTGTTGGCTCCAGCTCATGGGGCTCAGGCTTTGGCCCTGGACACTGGGACTTGGGCTTTGACTTCAACCCCAGGTCACAGCCAGTTGAATGCCAGCCCTTGCAACGAATGTTCCCTATAAGTGTGTGCTTGGGTGTCCATCCAGAAGAGATTCAAATGCCGTTCAGTTGATTAGCAGAGAGCCCACAGAGCCAACAGCCAGCAACATGTGTTTCTACTGGTGGTGCGCATCTGCACATGCCTCGAGGCACATAGAATTTATTCTGCACATCGATGGAAAAAATTAGAGGTAGCATTGTTCGCAACCCACTTTGGGGTTCCAATCTACACTTTGAGAACCATTGATCTAGTCTGACCTCGTGTTTAATGCAGGCCTTAGATCTCCCCCCAAAATAATGATCATACGGTATGTCAGTTTGTTTTTTATTATTTTAAATTGTAATAGTTATTAACCTTGTTAAAATGTCTGCCTGCGGATTTCTTGTACTTGTGTGTTTCTCACTATTGAAAGAGATATAATTTAGGAAATGGACATTTCTTAACTGTCTGTAAAGTTGAGAGGGGTGTGGTTACTTCTAATAACATTATCTAAGTGTGATATTGAGTTTGTTTTCCTGGTCTCAATTTATTAGTATGCCTAATGTTCTATCTCTGAGTTCTGTTGCTTGAGATTTGTCACTTGGTCTTATTATGTCTGATAAATATGCCTGCTTTCTTCATTTAGCTGGCTTCAATTATAGAAATTGACTGACCTACTTTATTCACTGTATCTCTTCTGTAATGCAAGTTGCTTACATACACAGCTTATCTCCTTTTATTTTGTAATAATAATCCACCCTTCTGTTTGCTAAAAAATAATTTAGTCCTTTAAGCCATATTATTAATTTATAAGCAGAATGTGTACCATTCAATGACTTCTTTGATGCATACGTATAACTTCTATTATATTAATAACAATTATGCATGTCCAGGTTGCCAAAACAAGGAGGAGTCCTGTGACACCGTAGAGACTAAGGGTATGTGGGTATGTCTACACTTGCAGCCTAATTCGAAATAGGGCTGCAAATGTAGGCATTCGAAATTGCAAATCAAGCCCGGGATCTAAATATCCCATGCTTGATTTATGTTTCAAGGCGGCGCCATTTTTGAAATTGACAAGCCGAATAACTGCTCACGTCTACACGGCAGTGAACGGGCGTTCGAATAAAGCCCTAGTTCGAAATACGTGTTATTCCTCCTGCAATGAGGTTTAACAGGTATTTCGAACTAGGGCTTTATTTCGAACGCTCGCTTCACTGCCACGTGTAGACGCTGGCAGTTATTCCGGCTTGTCCATTTCAAAATGGCGCTCGTTGAACATGCAAATCAAGCTGGATATTTAGATCCCAGGCTTGATTTGTACAATGTTTACATTTGCAGCCCTATTTCGAATTAGGCTGCAAGTGTAGACATACCCTAACAGATTTATTAGGGCATAAGCTTTCGTGGGTAAAACCCACTTTATCAGATAAATTGGAGTGGAAATTACAGAGGCAGGGGTATATATAAGTACAACAAAAGAAGAAAGTTACTTGTCAAGGGTGGGACCAGTGTTAATGAGGCTAATCAAGTCAGGGCAGATGTGTTTCATTCACAGCAGCTGATGAGATGTGACTATCAAGAGAGGGGAAATTGCCTTTGTAGTCGGTTAACCAGTTTAAATCTTTATTCAGTCCTAATTTGATTGTGCTGAATTTGCAAATGAATTGCAGGTCAGCTGTTTCCCTTTGTAATTGGTTTTTGAAGGTTGTTTTCGTAGGATGGCTACTTTTAAATCCGTTACTGAGTGTCCAGGGAGGTTAAAGTGTTTTCCTACAGGTTTATGTATGTTACCTTTTTTGATGTCTGGTTTGTTTCCATTTATCCTTTGGCACCAAGACTGTCCGATTTGGCCGGATCCAGTTCGCCAGGGTTGGCTCCTGGCAGGCCCCCACTGCTATATTTACTTGCAGGTACAGGCGATTGCAGCTCCCATTGGCCCCAGATCGCTGTTCCCAGCCAATGGGAGCTGCAGTGGTGTCCTGGTCCACACCATTTCCTGCTGCTCCTATTGGTCAGGAACGGCGATCCGCAGCCAACGGGAACTGCAATCACAGGTAATTGTAGCCATGCAGGTAAATATAGTGGTGATGATCCATCAGAAGCTAACCCTAGCAAACTTTTTTATTGCCCACCTTTGTTACAGACTGTATTGAAGTCACCCCTTACTTTCTCTTTGTTAAGCTAAAAAAAAATTTTCATCTTTTGAATCTGTCACTTAAAGGCATGTTTTCTAATCCTCTAATCATTCTTGTGGCTCTTCTCTGAATCCTTTCCAATTTATCAACATTCTTCTCAAATTGTTGGTACTAGAACCCAACATAGTATTCCGGCAGCAGGCACACCAGTGTCAAAGGCAAAGGTAAAATAACCTCTCTGTCCCTACTCAATATTCCCTGTTTGTGTATCCTAGGATCAAATAGCACTTTTGGCCACACCATCACACAGGGAGTTCATGTTCAGCTATTATCCACCATGATTGCCAAGTCTGTCACGTATATCTGCTCCCCCTCCGCAAGGAATGTGGGATCGGGTCGCCCTTATTAGCCGCACAAGGGCTCCGATCCCGAGTTTATTCTAGGCTCGTGAGTCGCCGAAGGGCCTACCCACGTACCGGGGTCGGACCCCTGAGCACGGGAGCCTCTCCCTCTTGAGCCAACGGTCCTTCCCCCACGACTATCGGCTAACGGGCTGGAGTCCGTTCCCGCTTTGGGTAGCCCTTGTCCCCGCGTCGGCCAGAGTTCAGCAGTGGGAGGCGAGGAAAACAAAAGAGTCTAAATCCATGTCCTGCCTTTTCGTCTCTCTCAGTAGTCACTTTTGGGTTGGGTAGGGGAACTTGGGCCCTCCCCTGCTCCCGAGCTCCAGCCCCAGGACCCTAAGGTAAGGTCGGGTAGACCTTACCTGAATGGTGAGCCCCACGTCGATCACTCACCACCCCTCTCGGGGGTTAGTCGCCGTCCCGTACGACACCCCCATCCTGGAACCACTTCCTACAAGCTTAGATGCTCTGCTGCTGAATCTCCCTCCTGGGGGCGAGAGGCTGCCACTCCCGTCCCGGTGGAGGAAGCCCCCGTTTGGGTGTCGGCTTCCTGGCGTCTTCATTCCTCTCCGCAGGCCGACCGGCTCCGGCATCCCCGGTGGTTCCCACCTCCTCGGCTGTCCCAACGATCCGGCTGCTTCCTCCCTGGCTGTCCCGGCGTGTCCAGCTGCCGCCTCTCCGGCTGCCCCGGTGCGTCCGGCCGCTCTCTCCCCGACTGCCCCTGGCGCATCTGGCAGTGTCCTCTCTGGCTGCCCTGGCACGCCCGGTGGCCCTCTGCCTGGCTGCCCCGGCACGTCCGGCGGCCCTCCCCCCGCTCAGCTGAGCCAGCGCCGCTTTTGAACGCGGCGCGTGGCTCAGGGCGCATGTGCAACAGCACCAGGGGGGGCCGCGCCAGTCAGATCCTGGGCCGGGAGCCTCTGGCTCTTCCGCTCCCTGGAGGAGGGATGGGCCCGGCCCGTCACACAGTCTTTTTCAGAATCACTGCTTCCCAGAATAGAATCCCCCATCTTGTAAGCATGGTCAACATTCTTTGTTCCTGGATGTATACATTTACATTTAGTGGTACAGTTTGAACCTCTCTAGTCCGGCACTGTCTGGTGTAGCAACATCGGTGGTCTGGCATGATTTTAGTTAGCCGGATGACTACTTCTCATGGGGGTGGCCAAGTTTCCCACAGTCTCATGAAGTTTGTTTACAGCCACCAGTCCTGACTCTCAGAATTCTGTCCTGTGATTTAGCTCTAATTTACCTTAAATGCCTTTTAGGAGCCCAGTAAGCAGTGGGAGTGGTGGTAATGCTGCTAGACAATACTGACTTCCCATGGTCCAGCAAATTCTCTGGTTCTGCACTGGTCAGGTCCCCACAGTGCCAAACTAGAGGTTCAACCTTTATTAAAATGTATACTGTCTGTTTGCATCCAGATCTCTGAGAATCAACGATCTGTCCTTTTTGTTATTTTCACTTCCATTTTGTGGGTCATCTACAAACTTTATCAATGATGATTTTATGGTTTCTTCCAAGTCATTGATAAAAATCTTAACTAGCATAGGGCCGTGAACTCATCCAAGTGGGATCCCAATGGAAACACACTTGCTGTGCAAAAATTTCCTATTTACAATTACTTTGATATCTAGTAGCTGTTTTTAAATCTATTTATTATGTCATAAGTTTATACTGTTCTGGTTTTGTAGTCAAAATGTGCAGTACCAAATCAAATGCACTGAGGAAGTGTAAATATATTAAGTCAACACTATTAGCTTTATCACCAAACTTGTAATCTCATCCAAAAAGATATTAAGTTAGTTTGACAAGATCTATCTTCCATTCCATTACCCTGATTTAATTCTTTTTTAATTGAGCCCCATATCACCTTCTCCATTATCTTGCCCAGGATCAATGTCAGCCTGAAACACCAGTAATTACCCAGGTCATTCTGATTACCTGGTTTAAATTGGCACAACATCAGTAGTGTGCCCTGTAAGCTGAGCTCTTGGGCAGCCGCCCACTAGAGATTCAAATGCCATCCAGCTGATTAGCAGAGTTCCCACGGCTGGCAGCACATGTTTCTACTGTTGGTGCACATCTGCACATGCCTTATTGCATACAGCAAAATTTATTCCAAACATATATGGGAAAAGTTAGAGGGCCCATTCAAAATTAGCATTCTTCTAATCTTCTGGAACTTCCCCAGTGCTCCAAGACTTACTGAAAATCAACATCAATAGTCTATTAATATAATAGAAGTTATAGGAGTCACGCTAGGTACATAGGCATAAACCCATAGTGTAGATGCAGACTACTTAGACAGAAGGGCTACGTCTACACTGGCAGCTTCTTGCGCAAGAACTCTTTTGCAGAAGAGTTCTTGCGCAAAAAGTCTTCCACGAGAGCGCGTCTACACTGGCATGTGCTTTTGCACAAGAGATGTGCTTTTGCACAAGAGCATCCATGGCAGTGTGGACACTCTCTTGCGCAAGAAAGCTCTGATGGCCATTTTAACCATAGGGGCTTCTTGCGCAAGAAATTCATGTTGCCTGTCTACACTGCCCTCTTATGGAAGAGCTCTTGTGCAAGAGGGCTTATTCCTCGTGGGGAGAGGAATAACTCTTCCGGAAGAAGCCCTGTTTTACAACGCTATACTGTAAATTTACTTGCACAAGAACGCGCATGCATTGTAGACAGCAGGCAAGTTTTTGTGCAAGAACAGCTGTTCTTGCGCAAGAAGCTGCCAGTGTAGACATAGCCAAGGAGTTTTTCCACTGGTACAGGAACACTACCTTGCCAGAGTAGTGTTGACAGAGTCATTCTGCAGAGATATAGCTGTGTCTACATTGAGGGTGAGGTTGGCAGAGCTTTTTCAGTTGGGTATATTTTTTCATACTGAAGTCAGTTGTTCTGCCCTCACTTTGAGAGGAGTACTACTGATCAGATGTTTGATTGTGGAGTAAAGGCCCATTTTCAGAAAGATCCTTATGTGTGTTTATGATATGCAAAAGGACAGAGTTTGATAACTTATATAGTCCTTGGTATTTTAAATGTGTCTCTATGTATGTATGTATAGTAAATAAAGAAAGACAAAGGACAGTCGTCTTATAAATATTTTGTAAACAAACTTCCTTTACCCCCCATGCCTTGCGATTGTTAAAACTTAATTTTTAAATAATACAAGGAACATGTCCCATCTTATGCCTTTATTTACTCTTTCTATGTTTCAATTTGGCCTTTGAAAATCAGTGAAGAAACTGATCAGCCTAACAGTGAGGACTATGAAAACGGCATATAAGGAAACCAGATCATAGCCTCCTGTTTATAGTGTACTCTGCGTGCAAAGAAGACCTTTATTGTTACCATATCCCTCCTTGTTCTCCATGGAACAAATGCAGACAGGGAGAGTCTGTGGAGGAACTATAGGGGCATGAGTTCATGCTGATGTACTTTGTTGTTCCCCCGGCCTAAGTAAGCTTAGATCACTAAAGTCGTCATTTCTGGCTAACGTTGAACTACTGAAGTTCATTCCTTACCTGCTTGAATATTGGACAGTCTGGTAGAACTGTTAGGCTCAAGTTTCATTTCCAACCTCAGCTGGTGTAGGTGGGAAAAGAAAAATCACTTTTGGCAATGGGGAAGAAGGTACAATCATTGTGAACAACTGAATTAATGTTCTACCACTTAGTCATCAAACCAGAAAAGAACAGAAGAAGACTTGCTTGAGTTTATCATGCCACTGAACTCAAAATGACCATTTCTGGAAAACTAATTCCACACATTATATTGATATAACATATTATATCAATATGATTTTAGTTACCATTTTATATACCTGTGTCTATGAATAGTTATTTTAGGGTTGTTTTTATGAAATAAAGATCTAGTTCAAGGCTAGGCATGAGTGTCATGATAAGAGCAGCAAGGTAAGAGTCAGGACTGTTAGTGTCTTTTCCTAGCTCTGTCACTGATGAGTTTTGTGACCTTATCTGAATCACTTAACCTTTCCACCTCATTTTCTTCTATCTGTAAAATAGCTTTCAGATCTTCCTCACAGAGAGGAAGAGGAGGCTTCTATAACTCCCCTCATCCTGGAAGTGTGCTGTAATTAGATTACATATCCTCATCCCTGGAGTACTTTGAGTCAAAAGGAAAAATACTTTTAAGGCATTTTGGGATTCTTTGGTGAAAGGTGCTCTGCCCCATGCAGTACACTCTCAGCAGCTCTGAGGGCTGGAGACCATGAGGTTTGGTCTGAGTGGCATTGAGGGCTAGCTGCCCCAACCCCGCCCCTTCTGACCAAAGGCCCCGCCCTTCCAGCTGAGGCCCCGGCCCTTTCATAAGCATGGAGCCATCCTTACCCCCACCTTTCCCAGGGTCCCGGCAAAGCTGTCAGCCTCCCTGGGTCTATGTTGCTTCATCTTCATAGCTATTGTTATCCCATGTGAGATACATTAAAGCGAGGTGTGCCTACCATGCTACAATTATACCTTAATGTGCAGAATAGATATATACCCACAGACACTCATCCACTAGCAGGTCTCCTGAGACTGCCAACACACTTCACGTAGACCTCGCAACAATCAGAGGGTAAACAACCTTTGGCCACTCTCAACCTGGCTGGGTGTAACATTTGCACGTCACGTTGTCAAAGCACCAATTGCTAATTAGCTCCCTTGAACACCAGTTTGCCAGAGGTAAAAGGCCCCATCTCCCATTGCAAAACCCCTTGGGCATCCAGTCCCTCATTATCATTAAGTCAGTAACAGCACACACTCAAAATGTTTATCTCTCTTTCGCTCGCTAGAGAGGTAATAATTCGAATCAGAGTTGAATCCACTTAACATATATAATGTGGAGGACTTGGAAAATATTTTAACCAAAGAAAATAATTTATTTACCAAGGCCAATTACTCACAAGTCCAGAACATTAAAAGGGGCAGTAAATTACACATTCCCGAATCCCCTTTTTCTGTGAGTTTCCTATCTGGTCCATCCAAGCTGGGCTGGGACTAGAAGGCTACGTCTACACTGCACCTCTCTTGCGCAAAAGCCTATGCAAATGAAGCATGGATTAGCATATTACCATGCTTCATTTGCATAATTAATTAGGGGCCGTTTTTGCGCAACAGGCTTTTGCGCAAAAAGGAGCTGTGTAGATGGCTCCTTTTTGTGCAAAAACCCCCTCTTGCGCAAGAACCGTTCTTCCTCATTTTTTGCAGTGTAGACGTAGCCAAAGAGTGCCTGTCTCTCTGTTGGCTCTGCATCTTCCATGTTCCCCCTTCATTCCCGTGCAGTGCTGGAGCCATCATCCAGACATCATGAGAAGGGCCCATTGTACTCAGATGTGAGTGATAGAGTTCCAGCTCCGTATGCCATTTAGTTCTGGGTAGGAGTGATAGCTTTGGGGAGCAGCACAAGACCTTTTGGTTGCTCTACTCCTGGTAGGACTTCGCCCAACACTGGAACTCATCCCTGTTCTACCCCTACTCCATGGCACTGTTCAGATAAATATCTGACTCGTGGGAATTCTGCAGCTGTGCTTGTACAGCTTCTTTCCCCCATACGTGGAGAAAATCCTGGATTTCTTTCCTGGAACAGGCAGACGCATAACGTTGAGCTGCAAGGTTAGCTTAAGCTTTACATGGAGTAACACCTGTGGGTTTGCAAAGATGGGCTAGCAGGAACCAAGGCATTTCCAAAACATACCGGGGATTTACAAGTGTGTGGAACGCCAGCACATCCCAGTCATCTGTGGGTAGAATCGAACCTGGCATCTCTGGAACTTTGCTTAGGAGGCGCTACTTAGTGAAGGCTGTAGAGCAGACTCATTGGTCTCTTTGTTAGTGGTTTCAGTGCTATTAGATGGGACAGTCCACCACACCCAGCAGGTGTGTGGGTTACATACTGAGGAAGCACATATCAAACTTCAGAGACTTCCAAGTTGAAATCCCAGACAAGCCCCTGCTTGTAATGCCGGCAGAGCCCAGTCATCTGTGGGGAGAATCGAACCTGGGAGCACATGAGCTAAAATCCAGCTGGCTCTTAGCTAAGGCTGTAGAACAGACTTAATATTCTCTCTGTAAGTGGTCTCAGTGCCATTAGATGGGACGCTGCACAACATCCAGAAGGTATGTGGGTTACATGTGTATATAGCTTCTGGTTGCTGTGACCCCCTAGGTAGAGGAACTGAAAAATTAGATGGAGGTGGTTACTGTGATGGGGACAGTAACATTGTGGGATTGTTTCGGGAGAACTGTTTGTTTCAGTACAGCTCATAGGGTATGTCTAGACCACATGCCTCTGCCGACAGAGGCATGTAAATTAGACTATCGACATAGTCAATGAAGCGGGGATTTAAATATCCCCTGCTTCATTAAAATAAAAATGGCCGCCACGCTATGCCGGCTCAGCTGGTCGTCGGCACAGCGCAGCAGTCAAGACGCGGATTGGTCGACCGCTCCCTTATGCTTCGTGAAACGAGGTTTACAGGAGCGGTCAACAAAGGCGTTCCCTGTCGACTGATCCGCGTCTTGACTGCCGCGCTGTGCAGATGATCAGCTGAGCCGGCACAGCGCGGCAGCCATTTTTATTTTAATGAAGCGGGGGATATTTAAATCCCCGCTTCACTGACTATGTTGGGTAGGCTAATTTACATGCCTCTGTCGGCAGAGGCATGTAGTCTAGACATACCCATAGAGTGACCACACAGGCATTGGAAGAGAACTGGTAGAGAACTTATGCTGCTTGGACTATACATTTACGGGGCGAAGTAGAGGGTTTTATCAAAACTAAAGGTGGATGCATGTTGACCGAAGGCCAGTTAAACCAGAAACTTTTATAGTGTAATCCAGGCTTGAGCTGCTATAACAACAGTGTTACAGGTTACCTATCCACAAAAATATCGAAGCACACCTTAGGCCTTGTTTAAACGCGGACGTTGCACTGGTTTAATTTAAATCTATTTTTCAAAGTAGCATTCTTTTAACAGTCCCTTTTGTAGAAACTAGCCAGGCCTATGTTATGACTATGTACACCGTGGCAATGTAGTGGCATAGCTATAGCACCACAACTATTCCAGCATAGCCCCAAAGTGTAGAAGCAATCTACAAGGATGAAAGGAGATTCCCCATTGTTGTAGGAACACCCCCTCTTTTAGCATCAACACTAGGTTGATGGAAGCATTCTTCCTTCAGTCTAATTGTGTCTACACCAGAGGTTAGGTCAGCATAGCTATGGTCGTCCGGAGTGGGGATTTCTCACAGTTCCTGGGAACATAAGAACATAAAAATGGCCATACTGGATCTGACCGAAGGTCCATCTAGTCCAGAAGTCTGTCTTCCAACAGTGGACAATACAGGTGCCCAAGAGGGAATGAACAGAACAGGTAACCATTAAGTGCTCCATCCCCTGGGGCCCATTCCGAGCTTCTGACAAACAGAGGCTAGGGACATCATTCCTGCTCATTGTGATTAATAGCTTTTGATGGATCTAACCTCCATGAATGTAACTAGCTCTTTTTTAAATTCTGTTAAAGTCATGGTCTTCATGACATCCTCTGGCAAGGAGTTCCCCAGGTTGACTGTAAGTTGTGTGAAGAAATGCTTCCTTTCGTTTGTTTTAAACTTGCTTGCTATTAATTTAATGTGGTGACTTAAACCCAAAATAAAAGATGTTTAAACTGGAATAAAACCAAATGCTTTTCTACGTGAGAAAGTTGTGCCAGTTTAATTTAAGATAAGTTTTTAAATAAACTGACTTAAATCAGAATAAAAGGCAATATTATTGATGCTCTTACTTCAGTTTGAACCAGGCTTTTTTTGATTTTGCTTAAATCTGTAAGGAATTTGTTTAAACTGCAATCAGCCAGTCTTAAACCAAAATAAGTGTCTACACAGGTGATTGTGTCAGTTTAACTACCCCACAAACCAAAAAGCCCCACTCCCAACATTACTTTAGCTGTGGCTGTGTCTAGACTACAAAGTTCTATTGGAAAAAGATACGCAAATTGCAAACCACAATTTGCATATCTTTTCCCGCTTTTCTTCTGAAAGAGGCTTTTCCGACAATTGGCCCGTCTACAATGGGCCAAATGTCGGGAAAAAAGCCTCTTTTGGAACATTCCTTCTTCCTTGTAGAAAGAGGTTTAAAGGGATGCCGAAAAAACGCTTCTGCTTTTCCGAATATTTTTTCGGAAAAGCAGACACATTCCTTGGATGTGGCAGAGCTTTTCCAGGATACCTCTGGTATCCCAGAAAAACTCTGCAGTCTAGACGTACCCTGTAAGTGGTTAGACATATGAAATCTCTGCTTTTTTCCTTTTGATTTTAACTAAGTACAGTGGGTATTAGAGAAAGGAAACATATGCATAGGCATAATGGTTAATTATTTTTGTGATATGCAAACAATTTGCGTCTTGATGTGGGGGGCGTGGGTAATGAGACTTCATGAAACCCGCACACCTTGGTGTATAAATTTAGGGCATTGCAAGATTGCTGTATCTGGGTGGATTGAGCTGAGCTTTTTTGAAGTCTATAAGACTACAAGAGCAAGTTACCAGATAGGAATGTATGTTATCATACTGCATAATCAGCCGCAGCTCCACACCCAAGATATTTTAAAGAATTTGTTTTTGGAGGGTTTTTTTTGTTTCTGGTTTCAAATTTAGGGTGTGGCTGGTATACAGAAAAACCACACCCACTTTGCCCTAATTTGGTTGAATGATCTGTGTGAGATCAAATCTTTTGATGATGAACTATGTAATGAAGAATTCCAGTCACCAGACACAAATCAATTTGGCCTGGATGCAACATCACCAATGAATTACAAAGTGTTGGATTCCATTTGGAAGCATGGCATGATAGATATTTCATCAGAATGAAAAGGTGGGGAAGAAATATCTTGGAATTCGTAAACCACTGGTTCTTTTAATCATCCAAATGAACGAGCCATTTCCCTTGACTTTGCTGTGTTTTGGTTAGCTTCACAAATATCAGAATAACTTGCATGCAGATAGAGAGAGCACAGGAGTGGGACTTAGTCTGGTTGGTCCCAATTTATCTTATAAACCTAGCAATATGAATGAAGATTTGCCACAGTCTACAACCTGTGCAATTCATCCATTTGGCTTCAGAGAGGATTATTCTGTGCAGAATCAGAGCCAAGATTTGTCCCAATAAATATTGGAATAACCTTTCAATAGTAGTTGGGTAAAACAACCTAACTAGTTTGAAGAAGGAGCCTGATACATTTATGAATAGGATTGTCTGACAGGGTTGTCTGATACAGAGGGCAGGAGTCTCAGGGTATGTCTACACACCAGGGTTAAAATGGAATTAAACAATGCAACTTCAGCTATATCAATTGCATAGCTTAAGTCGAAATAGCTTAATTCGGCTTTTGGTGCTGTCTACACAGCAGGAAGTTGAAGAACACTCTTCCTTCGACTTACTCCTTGTGAAATGAGGGTTACCATGAGTTGGAGTAAGAAATCCTGCAGCTTGACATTATTTTGAAATAAAGACTTGTAGTGTAGACGCGCACTGTTATTTTGGAATAACATCAGTTATTCTGAAATAACGCTGCTGTGTAGACATACCTCAGGGACCTGGGAGGTCCCTTCCCACCCCGTGTTCTTATTCCTGGCTCTGCCAATGATGTGCTCCATCAGGGCAAGGGACCTGGTCTGTTAAGAGTTTTACAAAGTATCATGTAGATGTAATGAAAATCTATATTTAATAACAACCTCTGTGCCTATACACCTGTGAAATGGGGATACTTATTGTTTTTCTCAGCAGTACTGTGAGACTTTAATAGTTCCTTGGATGAAATAGACACCAAGGATTATTATTCTGTATTTTTCTTGTCACTCACTTCAGGTGGGGAAGCTTAAAATCAACCAATAGTCTTGCAGCACCTTAAACACTAACAAAACATATAGAAAAGGACCTGGGGATTACAGTGGATGAGAAGCTGGATATGAGTCAACAGTGTGCCTTTGTAGCCAAGAAGGCTAATGACATATTAGGTTGCATTAGGAGGAGCATTGCCAGCAGATCTAGAGAAGTGATTATTCCCCTTTATTTGCCTCTGGTGAGGCCACATCTGGAGTATTGTGTCCAGTTCTGGGCCCCCCACTATATAGAGGATGTGGATGCATTGGAGAGGGTCCAGTGGAGGGCGACCAAAATAATTGCGGGGCTGGAGCGCATGATTTATGAGGAGAGACTGAGGGTTCTGGGCTTATTTAGTCTGCAGAAGAGAAGAGTGAGGGGGGATTTGATAGCAGCCTTCAACTTCCTGAAGGAGGTTCCAAAGAGGGTGGAGAGAGGCTGTTCTCAGTAGTGATAGATGGCAGAACAAGGAGCAATGGTCTGGAGTGGGGGATGTTTAGGTTGGATATTAAGAAAAACTATTTCCCTAGGAGGGTGGTGAAGCACAGGAATGGGTTCCTGGGGAGGTGATGGAATCTCCATCCCTAGAGGTTTTTGAGTCTCGGCTTGACAAAGCCCTGGCTGGGTTGATTTAGCTGGGATTGGCCTTGGGCAGGGGGCCGGACCTGATGGCCTCCTGAAGTCTCTTCTGTCTCTATGATTCTATGATTCTATGGTATCATGAGCGTTCTATGTGTTTTGTTAGTCTTTAAGGTGCTGCAAGACTATTGGTTGTTTTTTAAGTTTTCCCAGTTACAAACTAACTCGGCTATCCCTCTGAAGCTTTTCAGGTGGGGAGTTCTGTCTTCTGGCTACACCCTGATAATAATTAGATCTGTTTACCTATTGATGGACACTGACATAAATAGTAATTGGTGTATGGATGTTTACAATACCAGGTATCTTGTTTGCAACTGTTTGTTTTGCTTTTGTCTATAAGCCAAAAAGGAAATAGTTATCCTGTTTTTCTGAATTGTAGAAAGCTGCTCTCCGTATGCTGTACCTATCCTCTTTAATTTCCCAAATAATATTTTAATCACTGTGGTAAAAGTGGTGTTTTAATGTGGCTGAAGTGAGAGAGGCAGGACTTCTGGGGTCTGTACCTGGTCCTTGTAGCAACTTGCTGCACAATTTTCTGCAAGAAATGTAGTGTGTCTCTGCGTGGGTACCCAACTGAAAAACAGGGATGTTTATCTCTCAAGATCATTCCCCATTTATTGATACCTGTAACATGCTTAACTATAGAAGTTAAGTGTCATTGATTTATTGTGGGTATCATTGGTATTCTGGGTGTATCAAATGGGCATGAATCTGTATTTCCCACTCTGAGATGCCATCAGCTTTCCTCATTTGAATGAAAAGTCCGATAGGTTTAAACTCCTTCAGCCTAATAATTAGACATCTCTATTTTAATGATGGCTAAATGGTTATTTTCACAATGTTTTTTAACGCTCTTGGAGCTTCTAGGTGGAAGATGTCATACCAGTACAAAGCGGAAATATAAAGTATTTGGCACAATTTTGTTTTAAATAAAGCGCTTCCTCCCAAACAGCATATGTTGTTCTGTTGTACACCCAAGGGCTGTGTCTAGACTGGCAAGTTTTTCCGCAAAATCAGCCGCTTTTGCGGAAAAACTTGCCAGCTGTCTACACTGGCCGCTTGAATTTCGCAAAAGCACTGACTTCCTACTGTAAGAAATCAGTGCTTTTTGCGGAAATACTATGCTGCTCCTGTTCGGGCGAAAGTCCCTTTTGCGCAAAACTTTTGCACAAAAGGGCCAGTGTAGACAGCTCAGATTTGTTTTCCACAAAAAAGCCCCAATCGCAAAAATGGCAATCGGGGCTTTTTTGCGGAAAAGCACGTCTAGATTGGCAGGGACGCTTTTCCACAAAAAGTGCTTTTGCGTAAGAGCGTCCGTGCCAATCTAGACGCTCTTTCCCGAAAATGCTTTTAACGGAAAACTTTTCCGTTAAAAGCATTTCCGGAAAATCATGCCAGTGTAGACACAGCCAAGGAGTAAATCCAGCTGTAGCAGTTTGGTCATTGAGGACCCTATTCTATGGGATCTAGTAAGAGCCACTGCTATGATAGTGAAGGGAGTCTGTCTTCAAGGGCAGGTGAGTTAAAGCCATTGGGACTAGGGTGAGAGGTTTTTAAGATGCCTATGGAAAGGGGTATGCCTATGGTTTCAGGACTTTGTCTGGATAGCTGGCATTGTGTTGAGTAAAGCTGCCCCACCGCACTGTAAAGTGTCTGAACATTCATGGTGTTTAGCAAGGGCGGGTAAATACAGGCCCACAGGCTGGATCTGGTCGGCTAGAGTTAGCCCCCGGTGGGCCCCCACACTGCAGTATTTACCTGCGCCTCCGCAGGTACGGAAGACCACCGCTCCCATTGGCTGTGAATTGCTGTTCCCAGCCAATGCGAGTTGCGATCGCCTGTACCTGCGGAGGCGCAGGTAAATATGGCGTCAGCAGCCCAGCGGGGCCTAATTCTGGCGAACCGCTGTCGTTTGATTGCCCACCCTGTGCTATGGCAATCTTCAGTGACAGTCACATTTAAGTCTTAACAGCGAACTGGCGTGACCAGATGTTCCAATTGTCTAGGCACTGCCCCAATATTCAGGGCTGTGTCTTAGGTGCCTATTACCCCCACACTTGCTAGAGAGAAGCCTCTGCATGTGCGCCTAGGACCGGCAGCGTTTAAGCTTTGAACCCAAGTCCCTCGCCACCCGCGGCCGCAGGGGGCACCACTCGTCACGCGGCTGAGCTCCGCAGAGGCTTGTGACGACGGGGCCCGGCGCAGGGGGCGCTGTTCCGCGCAAGTGGCGCGGGAGGGACAGTGAGCGCTGGGGGGCGGCAGGGGGCGCTCCGCCTCGGAACGCTCAGGTTCTGAGGGTTCCATCGGGGATTGTTACATGAGCGCCGCGTTCGCTGTCCCGGACATGCCCAAACAGCGCCTCGAACATAAACAATAGTCACCGGCCGCGGCTGGAGCGGCTGGCGGGGGAGCGCGCCAGCGCCGCTCGGGCGGAGATTCCGCGCCGGTTCCTTGGGGGGGCCTGCTACCGTCGGGAGAAGCGGCTCCAGCCCCCACTCCGGTCCCCCCCATGGAGGGTCTGTACTCGCTGGGGGTGAGCGTGTTCTCCGACCAGGGAGGAAGGAAATACATGGAGGATGTGACCCAGATCGTGGTGGAGCCGGAGCTGCCGGCCGAGGGGAAGAGGCCCCCCCTTCCAAGGGCGGATCGGTGCCTGGGAGCCAGCGGGCGGCCGACTCCAGGCCCCGGCAGGACCCCTTGCCCGCAAGCTGTCGGAGGAGAGGCGGGAGCGCGAAGGCGGCGGAAGAGGAAGAGCAGTGCCCGGGCTCCAGCCGGTGCCCCCGCGGATCCGTGGCCTTCTTCGCTGTGTGCGACGGGCACGGGGGCCGGGAAGCGGCCCAGTTCGCTCGGGAGAACCTCTGGGGCTTCATCAAGAAGCAGAAGGGATTCTGCTCCGCCGAGCCCGCCGAGGTGTGCGCGGCCCTGCGCAAGGGCTTCATCGCCTGCCACCGGGCCATGTGGAAAAAGCTGCGTAAGTTACAGGCGTTGCCGGAGGGGGTCAGCTTCCCCCGAATCCTCCTCCCCGGCGAACCGCTAACGGGGCCGCAGCCTCCCCCTTTCCTGCTTCTCCCCTCGCCCTCCCGTTGGGGAATGGGCGGGGCAGGGATCGCCTGCTTTCCCCTGCCCCCCGCCAGCAGGACAGCCGCCTTTTCACCTCGCTACCCGCTACTTTGCCCCTGGTCTACAATTTACACCCCCCCCCCCCCACACACACACACTCCATAGTAACAAGACAGCGCCTCTCCCTCCCCCGCTTCCTACTTTCACCCCGTTTGGATCCAGGTCAGTATCCTCCTCCCCTGAGAGCCAGACCCAATTTCTCCCTGTGCTGTCACTGAGAAGGGGAAACCCTCCCCGGTTTCAGCCCTCTCTTTCTTCACTTTAGGTTCCTTCCCCCCCCACACTTTTAACTCTCTGGTGAGTTACATGCTCGCAAAGCTTCCCTCCCTAGCCCCAGGAAACAGGACAGCTACTCTAGCCTTATAATCCTTTCAGTCTACATGTGCAGAGGCTGCATGTGGGTCTGTGGTGGTGGAAGGGGTGTTTCTGGTTGGATCAAGACATTAGATAAGGATTTGGGGGGAAGGAGGCGGCCCCCATATTGTGAGAGATGAAATGCTCTGGATAGGTCAAGACTTTGGATAAGAGGAGGGTGATTGTGAAGCTGTGTGTTGCCTTGTGAACAGGGCAAGCTGGAGCCCCTGGTCAATCTGATCTCTAGGGGTTATTGTCTTAGGGAGTTAGGGGAGGGGGCACTTTTGGTTCCATAAGGTTTCCCTTGGAAAGCACCTGGCTGACATTTTTCCTCAATTGCCCCATCTCCCATTCTGCCCATGGACTGCTGACAGAAGGAGTCAAAGCATGCCGGCTGCAAACAGGGTTATTCTGTACCATTGTCAGCGTTGCTATTTGAGCAACCAGGAGTATGCGCGGTTGGTTCCAAAACAAAGAGCCAGGGAGACCACTCAGGCGAACGATACAGCATGACGCCCGCAAAGTGTCCGAAGCAGGCAAAAGAAGAGGGCAAGATGTAGGTGACAATAGTCGCATGCAGGTGATGGGCCCCTCATGCACCTAGTCGGTGAAAGTAAATTTTGGGAGGCTTTTGAAGGTGGCGAGGGTTGGGGCTTGTGGATTAGTTTGGGGAGGCCTTGCTGCATCTGGGACAACATGGAAGAAAAGCGCGGAGACAAAGGGGGAGAGCTGGCAGGGAGAGCCGAACACACAATGCGACTCGGTCAAAGCTGGAGGCAGGAACACTGTGGCGACTGGGCCGTGAAGCGGGGGATAAATTAGAATTCCATGCACAGCCCGGGAGCGGGGTGGGGGGCAGGAATGAAGTGATTCAAAGGGAGCGACATGGCTGAAGTAACAGTTGAGGCTTCTTACAGAAACATTTTGGACGGAGCCAGGTTGTCAGGGGCAAGGTAAATCCTGCAAAGGCCCTCAAAGAACAAGCTGCCCGAGGTGGAGTGGGAGCACGGTTAGGCTGTTCGGGGCAGAAAGGAAGGAGTAGATTTTAGAGCTGTCGTGGAGGAGACGCTATACATTTGGTCCTAGCCGGGATGTTTGGGATAAGAGAGACGTGGGAGCTAACCCCCAGATTATGGGCTCGCACGACAGGGGGCATGGTGGTGATATGGGCCCAAAGAGCAAGGGGGTGAGCATGGAGGGGAAAGATCATGAGCTTGGTTTTCTAGTTGGCTCCCTGCTGATTGAGGTAACCAGGGGCGGTTTTCATAGCACGTGCTCCCCCCCCCGCCCTCAAAACTGCGGATGTGATGTAGGAAGCGAGTGACAACGGGTGAGCAGCAAACACAACATCTGGGGTATGACCGTTCTAGACTGGTTTTCAAAGACGGTGAAAGCCAGGGTACTGTTTATTGGTGATAATTCTGGAGCTTCTGGGTAAGTTCTGCAGTAAACTCCTCTCCCCCCTCCCCCGCCCAGTTTCTGGGGCAGCTGCAAGAAAAATTGAGGCTTTCATTGGATAAAAGATTAAAACAGTATTCCATACTTAGGCAACCTCATGGTAGGGATAAAAGGGGTAACTGGGTAACTTTAATGGGTGGTGTTAAGTGGGTAATGGTTAACCGTAACTGGGGAACAGCCTGCCACAGGCAGAGGGCTACTTCAGCTCCACAGGATTGGGCGTCTTCAGGCTTGCGTGGAGGGGGAGGCACGGGGAAATAGCAGCAGGGAGAAGGACTGCTAGCGCCTAGCCCGTGTGAGCCTGCCGACTTTCAGCCCGTGCCCGAGTGAGCTGCAAGCCAGCAGCCCTGTGGGACTGGAATAGCTGGGCTGGAGCAGTCCCTGCCTGCGGTGCCGAGGCCGCTCCAGCTTGGCACCCGCCCCCATTTAAACAGTTAACTGGTTAAACTTAACAAATAGCTGCTTAACTACTTAAACGGGATTTTACATCTCTACCTTACAGCTAGGGCGATGGAAGAATTCTTCCATCAATCTAGTCTCACGGAGAGGAGGAAAAACCCCTTCTGTCAATGGAGGAAAAAAACTACAGTCCTGTGGCGTGGTTACCTCTGGAGCGCTTGTAGTATACACATGCTCTGAGTGACTGTTCATGGATACAGCCAAGAAGCCATTGACTCAGATATTTCCAAGCTGATGACCAAAGTCTTGTGGAGGGGATCTGTCTTTTTCTGTGGGTGAAGGCTGAGTAAAGCTGAATTAGAGAAACACATTCAAGTGGATTATAAACCTCTGCTTCAGTTTAAAGCACAAACTTTGTTGGTGGATGAGGAAACAGGGACAGAGAGCCAGCATAAGGAGACCAGAAACAAAAGCTGTGAGCTATGCAATACTCTATGTACTTGCACAACTGTACTAACGCTGTTAGTTTTTCTATCACTGGTTTTTGTTCATTTAAAAACAAAAGAACAAAAACTGTTCCACAATTTATGTAGGATTTTAGTGCTAGTTTGTGTGGAAGACAGAAGGGCTTGCTGTTTGTGTGCGTGTAGAATTAAAACAATACTTGCTACCTTGTTGTGTCTTATTAAATTCCTTGCTACACAGTGACTACCACTAGCCTAGGAGAAGTTTAATGGCAGTCTTAGAACACTTGCATCTCCAGGAATCAGCTGTTGCATTCATGGCTGAGTTGACTTACCTGATTCCACCCTTTCCAACATAGGTGGTAGGGATGTAAAATCCCGTTGAGTCAGCTAACTGGTTAAACGCTACAGTTAACCAGCTAATCGCTTAACCAGGATCCCGCAGCTGGGGGGTTGCTACCGCCCGGCCGGGCCACCAATTAACCGGAATTTGCATCGACTACTCGATTACTCGCTATCCTGCCACGCCTCTGCATCTCTTGTACATTTCAAAGGGAGAGGTGCAACAGTTGAGACCCAGTGTGAGCAGGGATTGCTGCAAGTTTTGTGCTGCGCCTCGCCCTTTGAAATGTACAAGAGCTGTCCACGGCTCCTGCTATCTTCCCCCACACCTCCGGTGCCTCTGATACAGAGTCAGCAAGCGGGGGGGAAGTGACTAGTTGAGTCGTGACTTGACTACACAATAAGCCTAGGCTTATTAGCCGACTAGTCGCTTACATCCCTATTCCATATACTCTGCTATATGACTCTTTTGGAGGAGACTTTAGCCAATGAGATCGTGTTTAGTTGAATGTGTTTAAAAAACCCAAAACAAAGGAATCCTTTTTGCGAGAGACAGGTTTTACTCTGCTCGTGTTCAAAATGTCTCTGTTCCCCACTATTGTGCACATTGGCCTAGCTGCATGCACTCCTTTGTAATAGAAACTCCAGGGTGGTGTCTGTTTTGTCAGTTGGGGTGGAGTGTTTATATTTGAGACACCTGTTTAATGCTGACTAGTAATATTGCGTCAATTTCTGGCTCATCAACCTCTGAAGGTATTTCACAGGTGGAAAGAGTAGGACCTGTCTTAACATGTCTCCCAACACTTTTTCAACTTGCCCATGTAAAAATCGTTGCTGTCATGGTTCCAAATAGTGTTTCCAAAGTGCTCTGTCAAGTACTTCATGTAGCCTTGTGTACAAAAAGACTAGTGAAGATTTGTTAATCAGTTTGCACACTTGTAATTTGGGGCCCGTCTGTGCCAAAAGCATTAGTGCGTGTTTGCACATTTGTCTTTAAGGGCATCCCAGAATTTCACTCCATTTTAAAAACATTGATACTCAGTGGGAAAGGGCTGTATGAGTCTGTCACTCTTAGGCAGGTCATGGTATTAGGCACAGACACAGCTGTGGTGTACATGGACAGTAACACTGAGAATATAGTTACAGGACAGTCAATTTAATATAGATCCACAGAAATGAGAAGGCTGTTTTTGAGTTAGATTACTTGGACTTAACGGCAGCTTCTCATTATTCCTCCGTTGCTAAATGGAGGAGAGGTTATGTTGTTTACAGGCTGTATGAGGGATGTTAAAATGCATTTATTTAGGTCAGCGGTTCCCAACCTTTTCCAGATGGGGACCCATTTTGACAATTCAGGGAGACATGGTGACCAAAGGCAATTCAAAAACAGGGGAAGAGGGAAGGCAGAGCCACTTGGGGAGACACTTGGTGACCCTTTTGAAATGTAATGGCGACCCATATTTGGGTCCTGACCCATAGGTTGGGAAACCCTGATTTAGGTAAATGTGCAATCGCTGAAATCTTCACATGCGGGGGTTAAGGGGTTCCCCCGGGAGTCCATGCATGCGGGGAGCCCGGCCACATATACCGGCTCCCACAGAGTCGCCTGGTCCACAGAGATAGCAGCATGGGAAGGGGGAGGAGGTTGCAAGTAACCGTAAAGGTTAACCGGAGCCCAGGCCCACGTTTACTTTTTCACATCCCTAGGCTGTATAGGTATAATTCTGAGTGGTGAAAATAGCTGTCTGCTGTCTTGACTAGGGATGTTAAATGGCATTTCATCAGCTGATCGACTAGTCGATGGGATTTCCATCAACTAGTCGATAAGCGGGGGAAACTGCGGAGCCACCGCTGTGGCTCTGTCTTTTAAATGTATTGACGGCTCTTAATACATTTCAAAGGCTAAAGTGCAGCGGGGGGACAGGACGTGAGATGGGACAGCTGATTCCTGGCTCGTGGCCGGTCCCCCGCTACACCTCTGTCTCCTCTGCTCCCCGTGAAGATGGTGCTGGAGGGGAACCAGCTTTAAAGCCAGCTAGCTTTCTGCAGCACCGGCTCCTGCTCTGCCCCCTTGCTGCCTCTCTCTGATAGAGGCAGCAAGCCGGGGAAAGCTTACAGCCCTAGTCTTGACCACTGTCAACTAAGTGCACAGTGTTAAATGGACAAGACTTTATTGTGAACTCAGTGATGTACAACTTTGCCTTTAAAGTTGGGTCATTTTGATCTTGCCTTGCAGTTGTCTTCCAGCTGTCAGAAATATCCTTATAGATAAAGAATCGTACTGATAGTCCCTCAGTCTTAAAGGAACATTACTAACACCCCTGGTATGCACTGTAGGGATGTTAAAATGTACTTCATTCTGTAATCGTGTAACTGCTGAAAAATGTGGGGGGGGAGTAGACAAGCGGGAGCTGACTTAAAGCCAGTTCCCCGTGTGCACCAGCTCCCGCGTGCACCAGCTCCCGCCTCCCCCCAGGGTGCTGCCTCTGATAGAGAGGCAGCAACGCGGGGGGTGGGGCGGCTCCGCAGGATACAGAGGCAGCAGTGGGGCGCGGGTGGTGGTGGTGCTGTGTGTAACGATGCACGTTACCAGATGAGCCCCGACTCATCTGTTGACTGTGTAAACGGTTACACTTTCAGATCCCTAATGCATTGCGTGTGTGTGTGTGTGTGTGTGTGTGTGTGTGTGTGTGTGTGTTATGAGAGATTATGTAAACTTGTTAGGATGGAATAACTGAGTGAAAGCTCCGTCTTTGTGACCAGGTAGGGTAAAGGAGGGAAGTTGCAAGGAACATTTGGGAGCCATGGCAGTATTCTGAAGGAGGAGAGACAGCAGCAGCTGGAACCAGGGACTTGGGAAGCTGTTGCAGCATTTTGGAAAGGGAGAAAACTTAATACTGTCCAGAACAAATTGGTCTTAGATTTCACATGCAAACTTGGTGCCAAAAAAAAAAAAAAAAAGCTTGAAAGATGCATGTTGTGGGGTTGAGATAATACTCAGAGGCAGGCTACTGAAGTCCTGTTGAGACCTGTCATGCCACTGAAACAAATATTAAACTTGCATCTCAGTGCCGGGTCACCAGATCAGGTGTGATTAAGTTTGTGTATCAGCACCTGGCTTGTCTACACTGTCGAAAATGTGAAATGCCTGGGAGAATCACCACTTAGTTAACACAGCTGTTTCATTGCAATCTGTCCTTTAAGACAACTAGCTGCAGCTCAAGAATTAGCTGGGGAATGCGCCACAGGAGAATAGTTGTGTAGCCAGCAGTGGAGAGGGCCTCACACTTAAAAAAACAAAACGATAAAACAAACCACAAACAACCAGAAAAAGTTGGGCTCATGTGTCTGACCAGCTGGTGGTGTGGTTGTAGACGCACCTGTAACAACTGCTTATGTCTTGAGTTTGAATGTGGCAGGATGAAAAATAAATTTACACCTTTGTAATGGGGTCTGTCTGATCTTAGCTTGAGCCTCCTTTTGGAATTAACAGTGAAACAATTTGTATCAAGAGTCTTTACTTTGGCAGTAAAAGTGCATACCTGCCTACTCCTGAACAAGGTTCCCTCTAATCTTTTCCACCCCGTGCAAATTTTTTCCACCCCATGTGCAGAATGAATTTTTATGTGCAGCAAGGCATGTGTGAATGTGTGTACCACCAGCAGAAACACAAAACCTTGCTGTGGGCACTTTGCTAATCAGCTGGGCAGCATTTGAATCTCTCCTGTGTGGCCGCACAAATGCCCACCTTTGTTTAGTCTCAGAGGGGTGGCCGTGTTAGTCTGTTACTTTAAAAACAACGAGTAGTCCTGTGACATCTTAGAGACTAACAAAAATATATAGGATTGTGATCATGATCCTATATACTTATACTTTGTGTAAGAAAACCAGAATAACTGCATTGGTCTTTAAAAACAACCATGCTGCATTAAGGTTATAAAAAGCCTGATTTTTTTTTTTACATAGTTAAAACAAGGACCATTGAGTTAAAACTGCTATTCTTAGCATTATGGGGTCTTAAAATAGGGGCTCTTTTAAGCTCAGTGTGAAATGGCAGGGAAAATCCACCTTGCGTTAGCTAACTTGAGTTAACACACCTTTGCCCCTTGCTGCCAGTGGCGACAAAGCCAAAGTCTTTTACGAGTGTTCAGCATGATGGCACTTTTCTAAGAGAGCCGATAGCCTCCTTTTATGAAGTGGAAAAGTTGAAGCACGTAAGTGCCTTCCCTAGAGTCGTATCGTTTTTAGTAATTGATCTGGAGCTCTGACTCAGCCACTTATTACTGATCAAATCTGTGTTCTTTGAAACAAGTACAGTAAACGTCCGATAATCTGGCACCTTTAGGACCCAGGGGGTGCTGGATTATCAGATATGCCGGACTATTGGAAGGGGGCTATGAGGGGTCTGGAGTGGGGTGGGAGGGGATGCCACCCCAGACCCCTCATAGCCCCCCCTTCCGATAGTCCGGCTCTGCCCCAGGCGTCCCTGATTCAGCCGCTGCTGGTCAGTTTCAGCAGCGGCTGAATTGGGATGCCTGGGGCAGAGCAGCTGGGGTGCTGCCGGGTTGGTCCCCTAGCGCCGCTCCTCGGCACTCCGGGACCAACCCTGCAGCACCCAGCTGCTCTTCCCAGGCGTCCCCGATTCAGCCGCTGCTGAAACTGATCAGCGGCTGACTCCAGGAAGCCCGGGGCAGAGAAGCTCTGCCCCGGGCTTCCTGGAATCAGACGCTGATCTGTTTCAGCAGCGGCTGAATCGGGGATGCCTGGGGCAGAGCAGCTGGGGTCCTGCCGGGTTGGTCCCGTAGCGCCGTCCCTCGGAAGCCTGTCCGGCTGCCCCAGCACTTCCGGGTTCCTGATGGTCCCGGACCATCAGGAGTGCCGGAGCATTGGATGCCGGACTAATGGAGTTTTACTGTATTATGTTAACAGAATCCTTAGTTCCTTTTTCCACCTCTACCCAAGAATGCTGCATGTCAGATCCATTTTGGGCTCATGCACATGGATCTCTATCACCACATTTGTTTTAGCTTAAATTTTTTTTTTTTTGTCAGTGATAATGAATGTATTGCTTGCCCACGGAACAGAGAGGATTTTAATCATTTCTGTTTACAAATTAAAACACATATCTCATAGTATGATGTAGCATGATCTGAATCTCTGAAGGAAGTCCCACTCTAGATTACATGTAGCATTCACCACTAAAACAAATCAAGGTTTAAGTTGCTTAAGCCCCTTAATGTAGATGGACATAGGTTTGGCTTAGGGAGAGCCTAAACTCATGTGCTTTTGCTGTGTCTGTTTTGTTTACACATGTGGGATTTTGATTACAATGCTTTTCATTTTACATAAGCACTAATTTGATTGTCTGGTACATTTTATTTTTTTATTGTTGTAGTGAATGAGTTCCTCCCAGTGTATGTGGTTGTTTAATAAATGTACAGGTGAAATGGAAATGAGTGTTTCAGGGTTCTGCCTCCAATCACTCCATTTTATGCACGTAATAATATAATAGCCACAGTGGTCATGCTCATTAGACAAAGCCCTTTTTGGTACATCTGTCAGGTTGAATGCAGTTTGTGTTCAAGAGGTAATTGGGGATGACAGTGATAGCTGGTGAAATATTTAAATGAGGAGGAAGTGATGTCTATTGGCTAAACACACAACTGGACGGTAGACTCTCGGGTTCTGGAACTAATTTTGTCATTAACTTGCTCCATGCTCTTGGGCAAACATTTCACTTAACCTCCCTTGGCCTCATTTGCAAAGTGGCTGGGATAGTAGTCATCCGTCTCCCAAAGATCTGGGGACATAACGTTTGTAAAGTGATGTTTGATCCCTTGCTAAATAGTGCCAGAGAAGTGCAACACAGTTAGGCCAGGACTGCACCTAGAAATTAGATTGACTTGGTTACATCCATCAGGCTGTGAAAAATATTGTTCTCTGGGCACTATAGTTTGGTCCACCTAGTCCAGTGATGGGCAGCCTAGGCTAGTGAGTGGGTCACCAGAGTGTCCCTCCTTCATCTCAGTGGGCCACAAGATTGTAACCAAGTCAGGCTCCTGGGCTCGGATAGTTTTGCTAAATGCACTTAAGTACCTAGAACATGTGCTGATTGAAACGTAGCAGCACTTGGATTGGATGCAGAGGAAGCACACGGCTCTCTCTCACAGTCAGTGTTTGCAATCAGCGGGCGCGCCTCATGTCCTGTGCCCTTGCTTTACCTGTGAGTGTCACTGTAGTAATATCGGTAGGGGAAAAAACCCGTCTAGAGTAGGGATGTTAGCGTGTACTTGGTTATATGATGAACTGATAAGCCTGGGCTTATTGGTTAATCCTACTGATTACATGCAACGCCCCCCCCCACCTTTGCTGCCTTTGTATCAGAGGCAGCAAGCGGGATGGGGGAGGTGGGAGCCGGTGCCCATGGGGAGCTGGCTTTTAAGACAGCTCCCAGCATGTACCAGCTTCTGGAGAGCCCCCCCACTGCCTCCCACAGACCCGGTTCCCCATGAACACTGGCTCCCATGGAGCCGCCTACCCTCCCACCCTACGCTGCTGCCTCTGATACAGAGGCAGTAGTGCATGGGGAGGGGCAGGCGGGAACTGATACGCGCAGGGAGTGGGCTTTTAAGCTGGCTCTCTGCATGTGCTGGCTTCATGGAGCCACCTGCCCTCCCCCCTTGCTGCCTCCCACAGAGGAGTATATTTGTGTTGAGTGGTTTGGGAAGTTGTGGGAAGTTGCTTCTGAGGATCGCGCCTCTTCGCTTGACTGATGCTTGTCCGAATAAATACGTTTATAAGGTTCTTCATGTTTGATTTGTACTAGGGAGGTTGCGGAATCTCCATCATTGGAGATTGTCAAGAGCAGGTTAGACAGGCACCTGTTGGGGTGATCTAGATGGTGCCTGGTCTTGCCATGAGGGCAGGGGACTGGACTTGATGACTTCTCGAGGTTCCTTCTAGTCTGTGATTCTGTGACTATAACACGATGCCATAGGAAATACATATTGTAGTAGGGTATTTACTGTACTATCATATTCCTGTTATGTAGAATATATACTGCATGGAGCTCATTTACTGTGGTAAATACAACCTCTTTAATGGTTACCATAGTAAGTGTCAATTGTGAAGTACAAGAGAGAAAACATGCCGGCGAAATTAATTTCTGAAGCGTTTGCCGTCGAAACCTTTTCTGAAGCATTTGTGGTCGAAAGACATGAGTAGGTGCAGTGCAGAAGGAGCACAAAATGAGGAGTCTTCATGGAATTTTGACATATCTGATGTTGTGGGAGGGAGATTGTGGGGCTAGGTGTATCTTAACTGAGGGCTGCCCCAAACATGGGGCTGTTGGGGGGGAGGAGAACCCAGTCAGGAATGTAGGTGAATTAGACCAAGGGAACAGTTCAGAGAGAAATTTGGGCACAGTCTTTGGAACAGGAGCATAGCACAGGAGGAGAAGATAAATGTTGGCAGGGGCAGAGAGGTGACAGTGAGGAAAACCACGAATTTAATGTGGAAGGGGAGGAGGAAAGCGGGTGTAGCTATTTAATGTGTGTGTGAATTCTGGATTGGAGGAGTACCACTTCGATTGTGGGGGCATGGGGTGGTGAGGTAGCAAGCATAAAACCCTGTGCAGTTTTGTCCTCAGTGTGGACCAGTGAGTACTTTTCCTGGATAATGCAAATAGACTATTTGCTTTGAAACCCCATTCAGAATAGACTTTAAACCAAAATAGGCAGAGATATAAAGACAGTCGTTCTGGGCCCTGTGTCTGTAATAGCCAGACAACTAAGGGACCTGATGTATCTGGCACTGCTACAGCTTCCTATCAGGAAGTGAACATTTTGGCTTCTGTGGCTCTTGTGTGTCATTTTCAACTAACAGCACATCTCTTATTTCCCATGCTAGGGATGTGAATGGTTAACCGGTAAGCCTCACCCGTAATGGTTCCGGTTAACTGGTAGAGACTGGAGCAGCTACCTGCCTGTCATTCTGGCCACCAACCAGAGCAACCCCTGTGGCTGGTAGGCCTGGCCCAGCCCTCCTGCCACAGGCAAGGGCTGCTCGGACTGGCTGGCCAGAGCAGCCCTTGTCTGTGGTGGGGGGCTGTTCCAGCCCCGCCCCCACCAACCCCTCTTTAACCGATTAAACGTTTAAGTGGTTAACCAATTAAACAGGATTTTACATCCCTGTTCCTCACTTATTTCCTTCAGCAGAAGTCAGAGAACTAAACCTTGGGAGATACTGTTCAGAATCCCGACTCAGTATTCTGACCTCTGTTTGGATTACTGTTTGTTTTAATCTGAAGTTAAATTCATTTTATGCTCATAGGAGGGAAGGACTTGAGGGTCCTGGTTTGAACCAGCCATCATGTGGTCATGCGCATGCTTCATTGTAATTATTCAGACCTGTTGATCTGCTGTGCTCCTCTTTTCTTGGGTTTTGTTTCTTTATGAGTAGAAATGAACAACGCTGCCAAATGGTGTGGGTTTTATTTAATATGGACAGACAGACAGCCTACGAAGGCCGTTTTCACTGGGACTTGAGATAAGACTTGAAGGAGATGAAGAAGAAACACCTAGTCAACCCCTTAGTTTCTAGTTTGCTAAGTTGGCATGGGTTAGCTTGAATATTACATATTAATCCATTCTTGACACCATGACACACTATTTTTCTTCAGGTAGTTGTAATAGCTTGGGGCTTTTCGGACCATCTCCTGAGGGGGAAACTCGTGGCAAGTTTCAGAGAGTTAAAATGTGGCTTTTTTTTTCTCATTGCAGCAGAGTGGCCGAAGACCATGACTGGCCTTCCAAGCACGTCGGGGACTACCGCCAGTGTGGTAATTATCCGGGGTTCACAGATGTATGTGGCTCATGTTGGAGACTCAGGAGTGGTGCTGGGCGTCCAGGATGACCCCAAAGATGACTTTGTTCGGGCGGTGGAGGTGACGCAGGACCACAAGCCTGAACTTCCGAAAGAAAAGGAGAGAATCGAAGGGCTTGGTGGCAGGTAACTGTGTTTTGTTCCTCGTTTCAATTTCTTGTCTCACTGTCCTGCTCCTGCTGACTGAATGGGTTCAAGCTTCCTTGGGAAGCCTGTTAGAACCTTTTTTTGTGTTTCTGCCCTTTGGTCTGTAACTATTCAGCTGGTTGGAAGTGGGGAAGTAGTTGTATTATTTTAGTGTCTGCTACTACAGGTTGAACCTCTCTAGAGTGACAAGGAGTCCTGTAGCACCTTATAGACTAACAGATGTATTGGAGCATAAGCTTTCGTGGGCAAAGACCCACTTGGTCAGATGCATGTAGTGGAAATTTCCAGAGGCAGGTATAAATATGCAGGCAAGAATCAGGCTAGAGATAATGAGGTAAATTCAATCAGGGAGGATGAGGCCCACTTTTAGCAGCTGATCTGGAGGTGTGAACACCAAGAGAGGAGAAACTGCTTTTGTAATTGGCTAGCCATTCACAGTCTTTGTTTAATCCTGAGCTGATGGTGTCAAATTTGCAGATGAACTGCAGCTCAGCAGTTTCTCTCTGAAGTCTGGTCCTGAAATTTTTTTGCTGCAGGATAGCTACCTTTAAATCTGCTATTGTGTGTCCAGGGAGATTGAAATGTTCTCCTACA
This sequence comes from Rafetus swinhoei, assembly GCA_019425775.1. Taxonomy (NCBI): domain Eukaryota; kingdom Metazoa; phylum Chordata; order Testudines; family Trionychidae; genus Rafetus; species Rafetus swinhoei. The sequence continues at coordinate 7,490,491 of CM033445.1, read as the reverse complement.
GGTTTTTGTATATTGCCATTCCTAATACCTGATTTGTGTCCATTTATTCTTTTGCGTAGGGACTGTCCAGTTTTGGCACTCTCTGGTCTGGAAACATCCATCGTCCGGCATGATTTTAGTTAGCCGGGTGTCCACTTTTCATGGGTGTGGCCAAGTTTCCTGTGGTCCCATAAAGTTTGTCTATAGCCATCAGTCCTGGGTTCTCAGTGTTCTGTGCTGTTATTTAGCTCTAATTCACCCCTAAATGTCTTCTAAGAGCCCAGTAAGCAGTGGAAGTGTTGGTAATGCTGCTAGACAATATTGACCTCTTGTGGTCTGGCAAATTCTCTGGTTCAGCACAGGTCACGTCCCCAGGATGGCAGACTAGAGAGGTTCAACCTGTGTCATAGAATTGTGGAACTGGAAGGGACCACAAGAGGTCATTGAGTTCAGTCCCCTGCCCTCATGGCAGGACCAAGTAAGGATGTTAAATATTGACTAATTGACTAATGGAATAGTTGATGCATTTTGCAATGACTATTCGATTAGTTGATAGGGCACCTCTGCCTTCGAAGGGGCTACCCTTCAAAGGCGAAAGGGCCACGTGGAGCCCAGGGTCAGCGGGGGACTACCCCGCTGACCCAGGGCTCCGTGTGGTGCTGCCCTTTGCAGTTCCCCCCTCCCCTTCCTCTTTCCCTTGCTGCCTCTTTCTGATAGTGGGGGGAGGGAAGCGACTAGTTGACTATTCTGTCGACTATCCAATAAGCATTTGCTTATTGGGTAGTCGACTAGTCCTTCATATCCCCTAGGACCAAACGCTGTCTAGATTATCCCTGACAGGTGTCTGTCTAACCTGCTCTTAACTGTCTCCCGTGACGGAGATTCTACAACGCACTGGGCAATTTATTCCAGTGTTTAACCACTCTGACAGTTAGGAAGTTTTTTCTAATGTCCAACCTACACCTCCCTTGCTGCAGTTTAAGCCCGTTGCTTCTTGTCCTATCATCAGAGGTCAAGGAAAACAATTTTTCTCCCTCCTCCTTGTAACATTGTTTTAGATAATTGAAAACTGCTAACATCTCTCTTCTCTGTCTTCTCTTTTCTAAACGAAACAAGCCCAGTTCTTTCAGTCTTCCCTCCTAGGTCATGTTTTCTAGGCCTTTAATCATTTTTGTTGCTCTTCTCTGGACCTTCTCCAATTTTTTCCACAATTTTCTTGAAATGTGGTGCCCAGAACTGGACACAATACTCTAATTGAGGCCTAATCAGCACAGAGTAGAGCGGAAGAATGACTTCTTGTGTCTTGCTCACAATACTCCTGTTAATGCAGCCCAGAATCATGTTTGCTTTTTTTGCAACAGTGTCACACTGTTGACTAATGTGTAACTTGTCATCCACTGTAGTGACATTCTGCTGGAGATTTATGTGATGGGGTAATTTCTGATTTCCGAATGACAGCCCAGTGAAATCTCCAAAATGAGAAGTATATTTGGGGTCCTGAAAAAAGTGGGAGGGGAAGGGAAGGGGGTTGCTGGCTGACCTTGTCCTTGGCTAAAGATAATTTGTCTTCCCATGTAAGCAATATTAACTCTGAGCTGTAGAGGGCTTCTTCTTTCAAATGAAGAAAATATTAAGATTTTGGCTTGAATGTAGTATCAGTTTTGCAGTTGATTGGGCCTCTGGTGGAAGATAGAACCCTGGCTGAAGAGGGTGTCTTCCATATCTAATGAGGATCTATCTGCTCCATAAAAGTAAAATTTCTAATGCATGTTATGTTGCCTGTGAGGTAACAATGCCAGCTGTAGAACAGGCTCGGAAAACTTTTCTTTAAAGAAAATGAAGATCGCAAATTACTAATGGGGCAGAGATGTATATTGAAACATCATAAATCCAAACATACGTCCTCCTCTTCTTGCCAGAGCTGAGTTGAGGTTTCTTTTCCATGACCTGGCAGATGTTAAAAATCCCAGAAGGCATTTAATTGTGAAGGCCAATTCATGCATGCTCCCTGTAGCTAGGGTTGCCAGGTGTCCAGTATTGAACTGGACAGTTGGATATTTTCGCCTCCCATCCGGTAAAAAACATTCAGAAAATACCGGACACCTAAAATGTCTGGTACTTTCTGATTTTTTTTTTTTCCCGGCCAGGAGGCGAAAATCCCGGGTGCTTACTGGGTTCCGCAGGAGAGCTGTCCAGCTCGGCGCAGGGAGGCAAGACGGCGGGCGGCTGCTGGCAGCCTGTTAGGGCCAAAAAGCCTCACCACGCGTTTCTTAAAGGGGCCACGCTGTTTTTTTTCCTGAACAACTCTCGGGGTCCTATTTTTTTTTTTTTTTTGGTTCGGTATTTTTTCTGAAACCATTTGGCAACCCTACCTATAGCTATGGGGCAGGGGAGCAAGCTGTCTTGTCCGAGAGCACCATTGCTGTGAAACAAACCTCAGGGCTCAAATCTGGCATAGCATCACGGGGAGCCCAATACTCCTTCATTCTGCAGTCTTGCACCAGAGGGATGGGCACCGTTGCCTTCTTTCAGCAGCTTGGGCGCAGAGATCACGGAAGGTTTTCCTGGTGACGGCGTTTGCCCAAGAACTCTGCCAGCTCACTAACCTTGTGAGATGTGTGTCTTTAGCAGGTGGGAGCAGATGAGCTAGCTGCATTTGGGATAAGAGGTTTCTGAAATGAGACCTTGCTGTGATAGTGGGGTAGGGCCTGCAGAGGTCTGGGTTCTAAATGAGCTGCTCTTTCCCTGGCTGAAAGACCTGGAATGTAAGGATGTTAAATTGAGGTTAATCAACGAATTGAATAGTCAATGTAATTTCCATCGACTATTCGATTAGTCGATAAGGGCGCCTGCGCCTTTGACATGTAGAAAGAGCCCTGCCGGCTCTTGCTACATTTCAAAGGCGGAAGCGCCGTGGGGAGCACGGCCAGCTGGGGGCTCAAGCAGTCTCCCGCTGGCCCTGCGCTCCTGGCGCTTTGCTTTTGAAATGTACAAGAGCCCTCCTGGGGTTCCTGTACATTTCAAAAGCAGGGAGTGCGGGGCCCGTGGGGGACTGTTTGAGTCCCCAGCTTGCCCCAGGCTCCCTGCAGCACTTCTGCTTTTGAAATGTCTGCTCTTGCCGCATTTCAAAGGCGGAAGTGCTGCCAGTTCCTGCTACACCCCTGCCCCTTCTTCCCACAGAGACGGTGCTGGGGGGAACCGCCTTTTAAGCCGGCTCCCCACAGCACCAGATCCTGCTCCCCGGCTTTGCTGCCTCTCTCTGATAGAGGCAGCAAGGGGTGGGGAAGCAACTAGTCAAATGACTAGTCAACTAGCTGCCTACATCCCTACTGGAATGTATTTGGATGTTCCTAATTGCAAGTGGGCAGCTCCCAGAATTTCCTGTTTTACAGGAGCCGGGGCAGGGAGGGAATGTGATCATCTTGTTGGTGGTCTTCAGCTTACCCCAGAGTTGCTGACAAAACTGGCAGAGACGACCCAGCTGCTCCCAGAAGCGTGGGGCACGTGCCACCAGGCAGGCGTGTAGTTGTGATGGTGCTTGCAGAACACCGTTGCTCCCTGTGGGGTGGGAGGGGAGGTGATGGGAGAAGAGGAGAACTGGGTCTGTGAGTCCCGTTGAGAGAGCTTCCTTGCTAAAAAATCTCTTTTAAATATCCGTGGGGTTTCCCCTCTGCACTGTCTCCACGGTGCCGTACCACCCCACCCCTGCTGCCTCTATCAGAGGCAGCATTGGGCTGGGAGCGGGGGGTGCGGGGAGGCTGCCACGAAGCAGCCACTGTTCGTGGCAGCCAGCGGTCCTGGCTCTGTCCCAGCTCACACCAGTCCAGGACTTACCCCCGCTTCAGTTCTTACCCCCGCTTCGGTAGTTTAAATGTAATAGGAGCTAGCCTACCTGCGCACCCAGCTCCTACTACATTTAAATTGCAGAGCCGCAGCAGGGGTAGCTCCTGGACGGGCGCGAGCCAGGGCAGAGCACCTTCACTTTTGGACTAATCGTGTAGTCGATACAAATTGTATCAACTACACGATTAATCAGGTACCCACCTCTTAACATCCATAGCTGGGGACGGGAGCCCTGCAGGCTGGGGGCTGCTCCAGCTGGGCTTTGTCGGTTAGCTAGTTAAACGTTAGGCCGACCTAACTTTTAACCGGTTAACTGATTAACCAGGATTTTACATCCTTAGTTCTGCTGTGCTCAACCTCTGAGAGCAGATGTTTTGTGGTTTCTGCCTCCTGCTGCTCCCCTAGCAAGAAAACCTCTGCGTTGAGACTGTTGAAGGTGGCTTGTTTCAGTTTTGTTTTTTAACCCACTCATGGCTGCTGCCGACTGTCAGAGCTGTGGCAGGTAGTGAGAACCAAAGAGAGAGCTCTAAATAACATAGCTTCTTTGGGATTTGATAGTGATGGTTCTGCAGCTCAGCATGTCAGGGGAACCAACTGTTTCTCTTCTCTGATGGGGAGGAGGGGGACGTTGACTGGTGTTCAGATGATTCGCAGGAAGCCCCAAATCCCCCCCAGCTTTTCATCTCTTTTTCTGTCCCTTATGCCCCCTCTGCCAAAGCTGGGCTAATCCCCTCCAGTTATCACAATCTCACTCTGTTCTGAGGGAGGCGTCCACACTGCAGGCCTTACCCGAGGTCATCGCATCGATCCCGTATGCAGTAGGGTCATAAATGTTTCTGTAATTTAAACCGTATAAAATCAGATGTCATGTGACTAACTTTTTTTTTTTAAATCCCCACCTCTTTGTTTCCCATACCTCCAGTGTGATCAATAAGTCGGGCGTCAATCGGGTTGTCTGGAAGAGGCCGCGGCTGTCTCACAATGGCCCCGTGCGCAGGAGCACAGTCATTGACCAGATCCCATTCCTGGCCGTGGCGCGAGCGCTCGGTAAGTGGTGTCCAGGCATGGCCCAGGTGGAGCAGCGAAACAATCAGAGCATCTGTGTTAGAAAGGGAGATGTGAGTGGATACAGAGCATCCCAGGGAATTTCCCAAATGGAGCTAGAGGGGGGTTGGCTGAATGGACAAGGGGACGCTCTCCCCTGTGATATACAGGACTTGTGTCCTGGTTAGTCTTGTGATGCTACCGTCTTGCAATGCTACTCTTATGAAGCCGACTGTTTTCCAGCTAGCGTTCCCGGGAAAATTGCAGTAGGATTGCAGCCCAAGTAAAAGACTTAGCTGTATAGTTGGACATACATATTTTGCCTTTGGTGGTCCCGTAAAGGGGTTAGTAGGGAAGCATATGGGGTACAATCATGTCCCGAAGGTAGGTTGGTCATGTGTATTGGGTCTGCCATGTATAAGGAGCTCTTGGAGGAAATCCTTCGTAATTTGGTAGCCGTTGGCAAAAACCGCTTCATGCCCCTGCGTGCGGCAGTGTCTTTTCTTGTCATTTCCCATTCCTGGATTTAAATGCTGAATCTAACTTTGTACAGCTCGCTCTCTTCTGGGCCCTGAGTTGGGAATACTCTGTCCACATCTGAAGAGTGTCGGTGGGTACTGCTTTTAGGAAAGGTGGTTTCTAATTCTTGTTCCAGAACACCCTCACAATTCACGGAATCGCAATTCTCGTGGGATTCCTGTGGCCCGAGGAGGAGGAGGGGGCCGGGAGCCATGGGGAACTCAGTGGCTCCCGGCCCCTGCGGTGGGATCCCTGTGGCTCCTGGCCCCCCGCGGTGAGTTGGGAGCTGCAGGAAGCTAACCGCAGGGACCGAGAGCTGCGGCTCCCGGTATTTGTAAATTTCACCATTCGCGGTAGATGCAGGAACGCATCCACCACAAATGTCAGGGGGTTCCTGTATTTTTCTTCTGAATACAATACCGTGTGTGTGAAAGTTGGACAGCGCTTTCCAGGAGGCAGTCCAGCTCCAGAACTGCAGCGTCCCGCTTATCAGTTACATAGTAATATTGCCCCGGCTTACAAGCCAGTGCTGTTTGTGCTTCACGTGACACTGTCCAGTGCCAAGAGCAAGCAATGTTTCTCTTGTGTGTGAAAATAACAGATACATTAACTTGACTTACCAAGCAAGTGCAGCTATATGGGGGCGAACTCAGGGGGTGGAGAAAGCGAGGAGGAGGATCAGGTAAAGGGCATGGCTGGACATACGGCTAAAAAAAACCATGCCTCTTCTTTAAATGGATAATAGCACTCTTTATGCCAGGGCTACTCAACACGCGGCCCATGGGCCGCATGTGGCCCACAGCCCATTAGTTTGTGGCCCGTGGTGCAGTTTGGGTTTAGGTTGTGGCTTGGGTTGATATGTGTTTTAGTAGTTAAATTCCTGGACTGTTGTGAAGCCAAAACAAAAAAGTAGTCAATATAATGGTCTTCTGTTGATATGCGTTTTAGTAGTTTAATTCCTGGACTGTTATTGCTCATTAAAAGTGCTGTCGTAGGGGTGGAAATCGGGTAAATATTTCATTTTATTAATATCAGCAGAACTGACTTAAATGGGGCCTGTGTGTTGTGTAGTCTTGTCTTAATCTTTGTATTCATGCCCGTCAGTGTAAAAAGCTATTTGCATATATTTGCAAATATATTCGCATGTATATGCAACCACACTTAAGTTGCGCCCTCGGCATGTGCTGTGAGTATCATTGTGGCCCTCAGGGCTTCCAAAGTTGAGAAACCCTGCGTTACGCAATGCCTTGCAAGTTCATTGGGCCTCAAAACCGCCGGGTGAGATGTTGTCATTGTTTCGTAGCTGGTGAAAAAGAACTGGAGAGGTTATGTGACTGGCTCAAGGTTATGAGACACAGCAGAGTGGTAGAAAAAAGCTGGAGTCGTGACTTTCCATTTTGCACAAGAGCTACAAGGCGAAACGTGTTGGTTCCCCTTTCCTACAAGGGAGCATGCATTGCTCTGAGACTATTAATCACATTAAAAATTTTCTACCTTTAAAGTGCATTCTCTCCCCGCCCCCTTTTTGTGGGTGGTTTTGAACCTGTCACGTGAATATTTCCAGAAGGTCCAATGGTGTTTGAGTCTGATTGCTCTCTGTACGTCAGACAAAAGGGCTTTGGCTAGCTTCCGTGTGCAGGTGGGGATTGAGGGAATAATCCATCTGTTACACACGAATTGTGGCCTTGACAGTTCTCATGTGGATGAAAAAAGGTTGCTGGAGAGTGGGGGTGTGAGAGAGGAGCAAATGAGAACGTTTGTCCTATCCCAGTAGTTCTTGAGTTCAAAGTCCAGCATGCTTGGCTCTTTCGAAAGACATTCCCAGGTGACCTGAAGATGCCAAGTCAATATTGCCGGGGATGACTACATTTTGGTGCTTGGTGTCTGGTGATACGAACTCTTCACGTCCCCTTCTTGCATGAGATCTGGCCAGCCTCTTGGGAAAAGGAAGGCAGCTGTGTGGCTTTGCCTAGGACTCAGATGGTGCACAGATGCTCAGTTTGGACCTAGGATTTCATTCCAGGAGGGGTGTGCTAGTCTCAAAAGCTGCTCACACAAGGCCAACCGGAATTAAACCCATTGGTATTCATGTGACGAAGCCCCATTTGACCACTTGGCTGCCTCCCAGCATTGCTGCTCTGATTGGCACCAGCACTTCATACACTGGAGCATCTCCAAGCCATTCGGTTTGCTCTGACACTAATAACCAGGTTACCGCTGACGTTCTTTGCTGTTACCAGCACTGAGTCGATTTCACTGGTAACTAGTACTACGGATGGCTCCACGCACGGTGCCCAGATTTGGGCATTACATTAATGCTTTGCAGGATGTCTGTAGCATAAAATGATAAATACCAGCTGTGCAGATAGCAGAATGATCGGCTAGGCCAAATTTTTTTTTACCAGGGGAGCATCAGTCTGCTAAACAGGCATTCCCATCTGCCTCCAGCCAGCAGTGGCACAGAAGTGAATCTGCTCACAGCCTGAGAGTGAGCAGATGATCTGGTAACAGACAGCAAATTTCGGAACGCAGACAAGGTAATTATTATCTTGTGTGTGTTCCCAGCTTTTGCTTTTCTGACACTTTCCAGCGTGTTAATGAGATTTCCTCTTTCTGTAGCTCGTGTCTGTTCCTTAATCTATTTTTATTATGATATGGAAATGGGGACATTTTTAATTTGGATTCATGGATGCTGATCTATTGATTTCCCCCCTCCCCTCTCTAAATCTGGGGATCTGTGTAAGGAATGCAGTGAATGTTTTAAATATAGCCAGTGACACAGATGCCATAGAAAAACAAATATTTGGACAGCACAGATGAGATTGGCACAGTAGATGAGTCATCCTGGTGAAATTAATTCTCTCCAAATTCCCCTTGGTCGTCTTAGACAGTGTTGTTCTGCCATGAACTACACAGCGCTGCTGTATATTCTTGTATTCTTCTGCCCTGAACTACACAGCGGTGGTGTATATTCTTATACAGCATTTGCGTTCCACTTTGGGGTGACTGTAGCTAAGTAATGTATGAAATAATCTGTTTATAGTTTAATCACATAGAGGAGTTTAAATTTTTAATTAGTTCTCTGCAAGGGGCCTAGTGTGCTCTTGTTGCTATATAAATGTATGTGAGGTGCTCTTAGATCTTCTAATGATGATATAGTGGTGGACACTGTTGTATTGTAATTTAAACATCAATATTTGTACTTCTCTCTTCTGAAGATATCCACCTCACTGTAGGTTAGTGAGGGACAGCCTAGGCTAGGGAGTGGGCCGCAGGGGTGGCCCTTCTTTATCTCAGTGGGGGCAAGATTGTTGTAACCAGGAGGGTCTCCCGGGACAGGGTGGTTTTGCTGACTGGGCTTGCGTCCCTAGAATGTGCAGGGGGTCCTGATTGAACCATAGCAGCGCTCTGATTGGATGCAGAGGGAACACATGGCTCTCACTGACAAAGTTGTGTGCAATCAGCACACACCTCACTTCACGTGCCCTGGCTTTTACGTGCCTGTCATGTTAGCAATACTGTTAGGGGAAAAAAACCTACAAGGGCAAAAAGCAGCAGAATCTGGCAATCCTGTGCATGAGCAATGGTAAACAAAATGTTTCGTGGGCATACAACCCCAGTGGGCCACAGGTTGCCCACCGCTGGGGTAGCTCGTGCCCAGTTTGGTTTGTAATGGCTATTGATGGACACGAGACAGCCCTAGGAACCTGTCAACACCTCACATTTGTAGCGCGGCCTCAAGACCTGGCATCACCCACACGGCTCAGATGAGGGTTAGGTCTTCTAAGCGCTTGCTCGGCAGAAGAAAATGTCTGTGTCCGAAGACCCCCACCCATCCTCGCTGTGGATTTACAAACCTTTTCCATTTCAAGAATAGGGTTGGAAAGATTCCATGGAACATGGCTGGCCTGAACCCCTCCTGCCACCCAGCCTGATGCCCCCTATCCTCCCTGCACGTGGGACAGCCCAAACCCCCTGGCTGCTTGCCTAGGTGGGCTAGCCTCACCTGGGCTGCTCTCTTGAATACTCCCTCCTGTGCAGAGGTGACGTTGCTGGCTGCTCTTCCTCCCCACACATTCCTGCAAGGGGTACACCTCACTTTTTTGGCAAAATTGGGCATTTGTCCCATTTGCTCCTGCCAGCCATGTTCCATGGAGTCTTTCCCTGGCGATGTATGGTCACCCTGTCTATCTAGTTACATTAACCTGTTAGCTTTTGGCTTCTGCAGCAACTGCTGTGCCTGAACATGGCTGCCTCTCAGTGCTCCTTGTAGGCAGGACAGGGGTGCGTTCTTTGCTCCCATGTCCTCAGTTCAGTCGGAGGAACTTGAAACAGCTTTGATGTTGAAGAAATAATTGTGAAGTAAATTTCTGGTCTGTTTTTATACAGGTTAAACCTCTCTAGTCCAGCACCCTCTGGACCTTACGGTGCTGAACCAGAGAATTTGCCGGACCATAGGAGGTCAGTATTGTCTAGCATTTCCAACACTTCCACTGCTAACTGGACTCTTGCAAGACATTTAGGGGTACACTAGAGCTAAGTAACAGCACAGAACACTGAGAGCCAGGACTGGCAGCTGGAAAAAAATATTATGGGACTGTGGAAAACTTGGCCACACCCATGATAAGTGGACATCCAGCTCACTAAAATAATGCCAGATCACGGAGGTTGCTAGACTAGAGAGTTTCAGCCTGTATTTGTTTGTCGATAGCATTCAGTCTCAATACTGTGTTACATACAAACCTGGAAAGGACGTGGTTTCTGCGCTGAACAGCTTACGTTGTCGTTGCCTCATACTCCAGTGTGAAAAGAGTAGAAGAGATTAAAGCCGTGATAGAAGAATGCAGTTATGTCGGCTGGCTATGCACAAAAGTTGATGTTTTACGAATAGTTCTTGAGCTGGTATTTTTAAGTTTTCTCCTCCTGTTCCACACCCTACCCAAGTTGGCTAATACCTTGCGGGCATCGTGGCAGCAAGGGGTCTTGTGAAAGCCTTGCAAATCAAGTGGGCAGTCTTTGGATGGGGAAGTGGCTTAGGTCTCAACTCTGCTCTTACCTCCTGTAGGACTTTCATTTTTCCCCCCTCTGAGGGCTGGTCCATAGCCACAATTTGCAACTGTCAGTGAGATGACATAGTGTGGGAGGCCTTGGTAGTTGACTAGTTATCTTAATTCTTCATGAACAGTGAAACTAAGGACCCAGTAATTAAATTCTTTACTTGACGTGGCCACTGTGTGTGTGTGTGTGTGTGTGTGTGTTGTTTCTAATTTTTGTGTAAGCCCTATTTTTTCAGGTGACTGCATCAGAGGCTTGACTCTCTAATTTGAATAAGTACAGTAGGATTCCTGCTGATACCTGAAATAGATGCACCGTGTACAAGGGCACTAAATGCATCGAATCGAGAAGTATGCTGGCTCTTACGGTGTGATGTCAGAGCAGCCAGTCTGAATGCCAGAATTGTCTTCTGATTTCTTTTTTCATGTGTATGGCATGAAATGCTGAAGTGGAAGATCTAGTTGTCCTCAGATGAACTCATTAGGTCCTTGTATAAAAGTTTAGTTTTCATGGGCACTGAACTGTTTAAAAAAAAAATCAAAGTGCATAATGGATATACTATACACACTTTGTCTGCTTTTCAGGTCCTTCATGTCTCTTCATATATGGGATTATTCTTTATTTATACTATGTCATATTAAATTATATATTGATATATATATTAGTATTAGCAATATAGTAGTATAACCGTTTAAATAATTCACCTGGGCTTATCGGTTAACTATTACACACAGGCTCCCGTCCCACTCCTGAGAAGCTGGCTGCCACCCTGAGCTGCTCTCTCTCTATCCTGGGAGCAGGGCCAGGAGCAAGCTTAAAAGCTGGCTCCCGCCGTGCGCTTGCTCCCTGGGAGCCAGCTGCCACATCATGCTGCGGGCTTTGCAGTATAAAGCTTATACTACAGTGCCGACAGTATGGCTGGCTCCCTGGGAGTGGAGTCAACTGACTCCACTCCCAGGGAGTTGGCCATGCTGCCGGCGCTGTAGTATAAGCTTTATACTGCAGAACCTGCAGCATGTAACCACTGAGATTTTTAGCAGTTACAAAGCTACCTAAATACTTGAACATCCCTAATCAATATTAGAGATTGCAAAGCACTGTCCAGGTTCTATCGATGGGAAACTGAGTGGTGAAAACTATTATTCGATAATAGCCAAGAGTGCTGCCTACTGTCCCTTTGTAAGACAGCCTGGGTACGTTTAGACTAAAGCCTCTTTCAAAAGAGGCTTTTTCGAAAGTATCTTTTGAAAAAGCCTCTTTCGAAAAAGAGCGTCTAGACAATAAGAAGATTTTTCGAAAAAGTGGCTTGCTTTTTCGAAAGAGTCTAAACGCTCTCTTTGAAAAAGCCCTGTTTTTATGCAATAGCGTCTTTTTTTGAAAGATGACTTTTGAAAAAAGGCATTATTCCTCGTAGAATGAGGTTTACTGCCGTCGACAAAACCGACGCGTTCTTTCGATTTACTGTCAACAAAACGCAGTGGTAGTCTAGATGCAGGTAAAGTTTTTTCAAAAAAAGGCCACTTTTTCCGAAAAAACCCTGTAGTCTAGACACACCCCCTGAGACTCTTAATACCTAATTAATAGTGTGAGGATTGTGTACCTAATTAATAGTGAAACCTGAGTACATTACCCATTGGCTTGTATTCGCATGTATACACATGTGCATTGGGAGACTAAAAGATTCCTGCTGCATCTCTGTTGAATGATACGTAATCATCCTGAACTTTGGATTCAGAGGAAAGCTATCCACGTTATTTGAAGATGCATTGTTAATATATTGTTAGCGGAAATTAGCACTTCCTTGTCTCTCAAGAACTGTGCTCTTTCAAGCTTGCACATCTTTAAGTTGAAGGGGAAAAAATCAAGAAAAAAGAAAACCTTATTGCTTGAAGGTAACAATATAACAGCTGTTTTAACTTTGTGGGCTACTTCCACTATTGAGCTGGGATTTTCTTTTAGCTCAGGACATTTGGAAATAACAAGGTAACATAGTTGTGCATCTCAAAGAAATCTGAAATATTTTTCTTTTCAGCAAAAATGTTGTCAAAAAGAATTGTGTTGGCTTTCAGTCAGTCCTAGAGCTGTCCTGAGGAATTCCCCCCCCAAAAGTTTTCTATTGAAGAAAATGGGGCAGAGATCTGTATAAAGTGCAGAATATGCATTTCAGTTCCTGTGCGGTGACAAGTCGGTGCTGTCTTGTTTGAGTTATATGATTCATCTTGGAGCACATGTGGATCCATTTACCTTGAAAGAGAATTGTTTTCCTCCTCGCTCTCGCTGGAGTTCCCTGTGCGTGACTGTTTCTCTTTCTTGAAGTTGTACTAGAAACAATAATTATTCTGAAAGACAGAATCATCTCCTTTTTTGGCCATTGCATTCCCTCTTATGTTCATATTTTTCTATATTCATGCAGCCGGCCAAAATACTGCAGAGAAGTGACCGTCCCTTTGGGGTGTGAAATGCCATCTTGGTGCTCAACTCAGGGATCCAATTCCTAGCCAAAAGTCCCAAAGCAGCTTTCCAGATTCACTTCTTTCTGTGCTTTCTCCTATTTCCACATCACAGTTCGTAACTTTTTTTTCATTCTTTTTTTGTGTTTACTCAATGGATCTTGGGTTCTTTTACTCCCCTCCCCTCCCCAATGTCAGATCCCTTTTGTCCATTTCAGATCCCTTTCAGTTTTAGATGCTTCCTGCATCTGGCCAGGTACACCTCTATGTCTTGTTTGTTTTGCAGGTGTAATAAAATGGTTTATACCTTACTGGTTTCTATGTAACTTATCTCTTGGCAGTAGCTTTCTGATAGCTTTGCCTTTCCTTTCCCCTGGTTTAATAGGTTAGGTCAGAGTTTCCCAAAGTGTGGTCCACAGCCCAGTACTGGTCCTTAGAAAAAAAAATAGCAGTTCTTAGAAAAATTATTGTGAATGATCCTATTAATTTGTGTGATGGGATAGCAGCACCCCGCACTGCTGAGTGCGGTGGCGTGGCCCTCTTCGGAGAGACCCCACCACGGTGGCATCTCTGCCGGGCATGCTCCTGGGCAGTGGGGCTAGATCTGGCGGGCACTAGGACCCAGGGAGAAGGCTGGGCGTCGTTCGTACCGATGCAGAACGCCTGGCGCTGGACACAGCCAGGGGAGCCAGCGCTGGCCAATAAAGCATCCGGATTGGGGCCAGGAGGGGGGGCAGAACAACCCGCCGGACAAGTAGGGCCAGTGACACAATGTATTTGCATATTCATCATTTGCTTAATGAATATACAAATATGCAAATAAATGTTACTGGTCCTCCAAAAGCTTGTGAATGGATTTACTGGTCCCCAGTATCAAAAAGATTGGGAACCACTGAGTTAGGTTATTTCCATACATTATGCCACAGTTTTATGTTTTCCCCCCTTCCCTAGACTACAGTACAGATGCCCCCTTGTGGCTCTAGGAGAAATAGCTCAGAAATATTAAGCCAGTTGTTTTTGTGCCAAATCCTTTTTCCATTTGCAAATGAGCCTGAATGAGCTATATGGTTACTGTACAAATTCTTGTAGAGATTTAATTCCTAGCAATGTTGCCTCATTGGCTGCGGGAAGAAGAAATTCTGTAGCTCCTTTGCTTGCTCTGGTAGCCCAAACATCTATTCGTTATGAACGTTTAATTAAAAAAGTTATTGAGGGATACATGAAGTTGGGGTTGTCTTTTTCTTTTCATTGTGGCTTGTTCAAGGAGACTCCCCCTCCTCAAAGTTTAAAAAAAAAAAAGATTATTTTCAATAGAAAAACATGTCACAGAAATGTAAGGGAAAGGTTTGATTTGAGCAGTTCTTTCGTGACACATTTTTGCTTTGAGAGAGATGAGGGACCAGAGTTTACTGAAGTCTGAGCACATTATAAACTGGGTTTTTTGTTTTTGTTTTTTTTAACATACAATTGGGATGTAAGCAGACTCTAAAATGTGATCCAAAAATAGGCAGGAAGGGGGAATACACTGCTTCATACTTTTATAAATGAGCTAGATTAGCCCCATGCACCACACAGGGGAAAGAGTGGGTATTTTAGGGTTTACTCCACAGAGATGGAGTGTCTTGTGTAAGTGTGCTGAAATCTTTTTGTGATTGTGTAATCTAAGTATTAGCACTGTGCCTGTTGGATAGACAGACATACCAGCTCAACCTCTGCCCTGGAAACTTAATCTAGAAAGTCAATTCCAGTCTCAGATCATTAGCTCGGCTGGATGCAGAAGGAGAGTCCCTAAAGTACAAAAAAATTCCTGGTCATAAGACTCTAAGATGGACAGGATTTTTAAGACATTGAGCAATATGTAGCATCACATTTTTAATTAGGAACAAAAGTAGAGTGTGATCTTGGGAATGGAGCCTGCAACTCGTGATTTCTAATATTGGTTTTACCATTAGCATGGCTGTAGACAAGTCACATGACCTTATGAGTGGTCCCGTGGCACCTTAGAGACTAACAAATATATAAGACCTTGAGCTTTTGTGGGTAAACCCCACTTCATCAGATGAGTTGGAGTGGAAATAACAAAATGCAAGATGTATATAACCGCAAAAGCAGTTTACCTGCCAATTGTAGGGCCCGTGTTAATGAAGCTAATGAAGTAGACTGGATGTGAAAATGTGACTGTCAAAGGTAGGGATGTTAGCGTATAGCCGATTAACCGATCAGACTAGGTTTATCAGTTAATCCAAATGACTACACACAACCCCCCCTTTTGCTCCCTCTCTATCTATATCAGAGGCAGCAGGGGGGGAGAGGGCGGGAACTAGTGCCTGTGGGCTGCAGAGCTCCCCCTCTGCCGCTGCCCGATAGAGAGGCAGCACCACAGAAGGGTGGGGGCAGAGGGGAGCTGATATCTGCAGGGAACTGGCTTTTAATCTGGCTTTCCCTGCGTGCCAGCTCAACAGAGCCACCTGCCCTCTCTTGTTGCCTCCCAGAGAGGCAGTGCGGAGTGGGAGGGGGGACAGGCGGGTTTTGGTCTGCGAAGGGAGCCGATTTTTAAATGGGTTCCCCTTGTGGACCGGCTCTGCCTGCTACTCTGCACTGCTGCCTTTGATACAGATGCAGCAGCTCAGGGTTGGCAGGGAGTTCCCCAGGAGTGATGTTGGAAGCGCACTGTCTTCCGGCCCTACCCCTGGGGAGTATTTTAGTAATCGTGTAACTGCTAAAAATTGTTGGGGCTACATGAAAACTAAAATACACGACATCTCACATGCCTAGTCGAAGGCAGGGGAAACTGGCTTTGTAGTAGGTTAGCTAGCTAATATCTTTATTCAAGCCCAGGTGGACCGTGTCAAATTTGTAATTGTAATTGTAATTTCCCAATCTGTAAAAGGAGATACCTGCCTACTTTACTGTGCTGCTGGATTAATGTTTGTAAAGCACTCACCACTTAGGGAAAACTATGGGTTTTACCTCTTGACCGTGGGTACGCACTGATGGTTTTTCTGACGCCGATATGTTTCTTTTCACACTCTGTCTTTTACAGTTTGTCCCTTTTCTCTTGACTATCTGGCTCTAACAATGATCTTCACACCATATCTCATTCATACAAACAGTCTTTCTCACAGAATCCTTCAAAAGTAAACAGCAGTGTTTTATTTTAAGCAAAATCAAAACAATTCACATGGAAGGCCCGGGCCTTCAATATTTCTAATCTCATTGACATAGACACAATATGAGATCCTGTCTCTCTTACTCAGTACACGTTAGAACAAGGAAATATAGGAGATATATACTTACTTCAATATTAAATATGATTATATATTACCTTACATTACTAAACCTAAAATACAAATATAAAAAAGAATAAAACTTTCAATCCTAACAGAAGGAATGAACAGAACAGAGAATCATCAAGTGATCTATTCTCCATGAATTTATTTAGCTCTTTTTTGAACCCTGTTAAACCTCTGGCAAGGAGTTCCACAGGTTGACTGTGTGACGTAGTACTTCCTTTTGTTTGTTTTAAACCTGCTAGCTATTAATTTCATTTGGTGACCCCTAGGTGCCTCATAAATGTGTGACCATTTTAAAATTCTTGTTATGTGGGGTCCAAATGATATTAATGGGGCAACCAATCCATTCGAAGGAAGCCAAAATATCCATAGCCAAAATATCCATCCCCTTCCCCCATGTGTAAACATGTAATTGCTGAAAAATTGAGGGAATGGCCCAGGCCAGCTTGTCACCTGAGCTAGGTGGAGGATTCAGTCAGGTGACACTTTGCCTGGGAACCTGAACAAAGGAGGAGGCGTGGCAGTCAGGAGGGTTGTGAGCAGTGGCTGTGAGTGAGAGTTTTTCAGCTGGCTGAGGAAGAAGGGGAGCCTAGCCAGCCTGGGGGGCTGGGACAGGGGTCCAGAGCTGGGACTTTGGGGCCCCCTTTCCCTAAGATGGATTGTACTGATGCTCCTGGTTCTTGTAACAACAAATCTGGGCTATGCTGTGTCCCTGTTCTACCTGCTGGCTGAGAGTCACATGTGACTGCAGATGGGGGTGCAGGGCCTGGGGACACTCTCCCATTCTGTGACCGTGACCATGCCAGAATAAATCAGTGAGAGAGTGGAAAATAAAATCCACAAGTCTTGAAACCCAGGGCACTAGTCTAGTTTTTAGACCACGCTGCTTTCGTTGTCCTGTTCCCGCGTCTCATACTGTCCATAAACTCGCTTGTGACTGGAGAAAGGGAGACTCGTGCTTGTTAAAAAGCAAAGCTCCAGGCTGCTGCTGTGTTACATGCCACTCACATCACAAAGAGCTTCAGGACAATGGGCTAAGCTACTGTACCCTGGGAGGACCACGTGCTTTTTGATTGACAGGGAGAATTCAGTGTTTAGCATCTCTCAAGTCTTCAGATGCCTTACCAGTGGCAGGAGAGGTTGCTTCTAGCACCTATAGCAGTGAGAGGCAACCAAAACTAGTGAGTGAGCCACGTGTGTGGTCCTCCATTATCCCGGTGGGCTGCAAGAGTGTTGCAGCCAAGAGATCTGCCGGGATAGGGTAGTTTTGCTGACGGTGCGTGCATACCTGGAATTGGCGGGGTGCGGCGACTGAACCGTAACAGCGCTGTGATTGGCTGCAGAGTGCAATCCGCTCGCACCTCCCTTCACATGCCCTTGTTTAAGTGCGTACCACTATTGGAATATAGGTCGGGGGAATAAACCTACACAGGCAAAAACCAGCAGACCCTGGCAACCTTGTGCATGGGCAGTGGTAGACAGTGTCTTGTGGGCCACCCATGCTCCCAATGGGCTGCATGTGGCCCTGGGGCTGACTGATAAGGTACAAGGTCTGAAAGGAATACGTCTTCAAAACCACTTCGAAATCTTTGGCTTTCTGCACTTCTTGCAAGCTTCCTGTGCATGCTGCTGTACTTCTCATTCTTTGGCTCTGGTCTGGGTTGTTAATGTATTTTTAAAAAGGAGAATAATGTAGCTCTGTAACACGTCAGCTGTTTGAATCCCTCCCTGTAAGTGTTATGCACCTTGTTTATAGAGAGTTAAAACAGCTTTGCACTTTGTCTCCTATTTTGAAAACGAGTTTACTGCCAATTAATTCCCAGGTGCAGCTAGTCAAAACTAGAACAGGAATAACTAGAAATGTGATTGTAAGAGTCTGATGGGCATTCTTCGTTTGGCCACACCTGAACACACCCTGATTGGATTGCATTATTAAGGCCCCGTGTGTGTCCAAGGTCGTGGAAGTCCTGGATTGTGTGACTTGCCACAACCTCTGTGACTTCTGCAGGAGCCAGTATGCCTGTCCCAGGGCTTCCCAAGCAACTGGTTCAGGGACCAGTCACACCAGCCGTGGCTCTAGCAGACCCTGGGCAGCTGGCCAGAGCAGCAGCCATCCCCAGACCGGTGCTGCTGACTCTGCATGCCCCCTCTTCCCCAGCAGTTACCCCCCTTTCACCCTCCAAGATTTAATCACAGGTATTTTTAATGTAAGTCATAGACCAGTCATGGCCCGGACAGTGAATTTTTGTGTATTGTCTAACCTGTCCACGATTTTGATTAAAAATACCTGTGACTAAATAAGGGATGGGGAACCCTTTTTTGGTCAGGAGCCACTCACTTACAGAAAAATCATTGGGGGGGCCCACACAAGTAAAGAGTACAAAACAATAACTTGCTCCCAGTTGAGAATCACAACCCCCCACCAATCCCTCCCCGACTCACTCACACTCAAGTCAGAGCTCTGGGCTACCTCCCACAGCGGGGTGAGCCAGCTTCTTAGACAGAGTATTAGATAGCTGTTGTTTAAATCTATGGAATAATATGCCCAAAATTGATTTATGTAATCTTAAATACATGGATACAAGGCCACCATAGGGGCTAATCACCTTTCAAAATTGTTTTAACTTAACCTTGACAGATCACAAATGCTTTTGTCAGTATTGCTTCTTTACCTCTTCTAAGGCCACGTCGCCACTTGCTGCGCTGGAAATCAATCTTCTGGTGTTTGATTTATTAGGTCTAGTTAAGACCCTCTAAATCGAATGCTGAGGGCAGCCCAGTTGCAAGGAGTAAGGGAAGCCAACATGCTCCCGTCGGCGTCCCTCTGTGAAAACAGTGTCAAGCTCTATATTAAGGATGTTAAGGACTAGTCGACTATCTGATAAGCAAAAGCTTATCGGATAGTCTAGTCAACTAGTTGATCCCCTCTCCTTCCCTTGCTGCCTCTATCAGATAGAAGCAGCAAAGGTGGGGGGGGGGGGGAAGGATTACTTCAAAGGGGCAGTGCTGCACAACTGAGCCCGGGCTCAGCTGTGCAGGGTTTCCCCTTTGAAACATGGAG
Source organism: Rafetus swinhoei (assembly GCA_019425775.1). Classification (NCBI taxonomy): domain Eukaryota; kingdom Metazoa; phylum Chordata; order Testudines; family Trionychidae; genus Rafetus; species Rafetus swinhoei. Next base: position 7,471,247 of record CM033445.1, on the reverse strand, counting down.
GCGGCGTTCAAAGGGCAGTGTTGCATAGCTGATCCCCAGCTTAGCTGTGCGGCACTGCCCCTTTGAACACCACCTCTGTGTTTCAAAGGTGCAGCCCCGCACAGCTGATCTCTGGCTCAGCTGTATGGCGCTGCCCCTTTGAAACACCAAGGCAGCATTTCAAAGTGGCGCTGTGGAGCCCGGGCTCAGCTGGGGACTCCCCAGCTGACCCCAGCTCCGTGCGGCATTTCAAATCCGCAGCGCAGCAGGGAGCCCAGGATCAGCAGGGGACTCCGCTGCACATGGAGTTCCGCATTCCTCCTTTGAAATGTACAAGAGCCCCAGTGGGCTCTTGTTCATTTCAAAGAAGGAATGAGGAAGTGCCTATTGACTAGTCGAGTAATTAACTGATCAATTTACTGATATTTAACTAAATATCAATTAACTGATATTTAACATCCTTACTTTACATAAGGTAAGCTGAAGCCAGCTACACTAGACCTGGAAGGTCGGCTTAAGGTACGCAACTCCAGCTACATAAAATATGCAGCTGGAGTCAGCTTACCTTATGTCAAGCTTGGCGACATCTTCACAGAGGGACACCGATGAGAGCATGTTGGCTTCCATTACTCCTCGCGACTGCCAGGAGCACTAGCATCAACTGGGGCTGCCTTCAGTGTTTGTTTTAGTAGGTCTTAACTAGACCTAATAAATTGAACTCCAGAAGACTGATCTTCGGGTCAGCAAGTGGCGACGTGGCCTTAGAAGAGGTAAAGAAACAATACTGATGAAAGTATTTGTGATCTGACAAGGATAAGTTAAAACAATTCTGCAAGGTGATTAGCCCCTATAGTGGCCTTGCATCATGTATTTAAGTTTACATAAACTTTGGGCATATTATTTCGTAAATGTAAACAACAGCTAGACCTAGCCTAACTAAACAAGCATAGTTAAAACAATCAAGCAAAACAACTAGTTCCATATTTGAGTCTCATGCTGCCATTGATTGCCATGGCAAGACTTCAGTTGGAGGCAGGAAGGGATCCTGATGTACCTATAGAAAGATTATAAACTGAATGAGGAGTTAAGATCTTATCTGTGGTGGCTATGGCAGGCAAGATTTGAACAAAACCTTTTTTCTCTATGGCAGTTACATGCAGGATAATTGCTGCACTGGAGCTCAGCTTGACTGCTACAGGGTTTATTTTGATCTTGTTGCCAGCCAGTGAGCTTTGTTGTGCTAGTCCGCTGATGGAGAGAGCGCCTCTGCTCAAGTAGGCCAGGCTTTTAATTAGCATTTACTAGAAGCGTTCCTGTTATCTGCTGCTGCTATGAAAGTGAATTGGCTCTTTGAGGATGGCCCATTGCTGTTTGCTGTAGTGAAGTGGATTAATTGATTTGAAGTATTCCTTATTCTGGTTCTGAAAAACCTTTTGTACCGCTTGATAGTATTAAGCGGAGCTAAAGGAAAATTTCCTACTCCAGGAAGCAGGGAGACAAAGAGCTTATTTTTATTATTTTAAATGGTGGGGCGGGCAAAGAAGATGTCAGAAAGCACCGTTAAAAGGTCACAAACGGTTACGTTTCTTGAAGTCTCGAGCTGAAAAACTGTTGCTTTTAAAAACGAGCTTTTTAGATTCTAAATGCTTTTCCACTTTGAGATTGAATGAATTTCTACTTTAAAGCTGTATGTTGCGTACAAGAAGAGACCCGCCAGTGTGTGGAAAATGGTAGGAAAGATTATATTGAATTCTCCGTTAATTTCAAACCTTCAGTGACCTTTCTAAAGAGTTGTTTGCTAGAATCAAGTGGAGGATGCTTTCTATGAGAAAATTATTTTTCATTCTGTTCCTACAATTGTAGGATGCTGCAGAGAGGGCAGGTAATGTCCAAAAGTTGGACTTGAAGAGGTTACCCTTGTAGAAACCATGCTGTCAGGTTCGGAAGGAGCTCTCAAGAAAATATTGGAATAACAGCATAACGGTGCTCCTTGATTTAAAGGGACCAATTTGGAAAACCATATTTTTGTCTGAAAATTTTACTGGTTTTACAAGTAACATATACAATCTTTATAACTGGGAGAAATGAATGAGGAAAAGGCACTTTTCTCTCTTGTAACAATTTTACTCAGTGTATTTGCCACCTAAATATAGTCAATTTCATTGTTTCCTGTGTATTGAGTCAACTTTTACCTTCCCGAAAAGACCCTAACAAACATCAACAGGGAAGAGAGAATCTCTTATAAACATGGTTTAAAACATGGGTTCCCAAGCTGGGGGGAGCATGAAAAAATTCCAGGGGGGGCGTGAGGCGATCCAGGCCCTCCCCCCCCATCAATCACCCCCCCAAGAAAGAGCCAGGTCCGTCTGGAGCAGACTTCAAAATGGCCACCTTAAAAAGGCAATACCTGCTCTGCTTTTAGTTTTGCTGCTAATTTTGTTTTTCGACCCCGGTCAGTTCCTTTTTTATTTTTATTTTTTTCTCAAATTTGCTGCTATATTTTTTTTTTTGGGGGGGGGGGGGATGTGAGGGGTTCTCAAAAATCAAAAAGGGGGCGTGATGCCAAAAAGTTTGGGAACCACTGGTTTAAAATTAAGTTTAAAAAAAAAAAAAATCAGGACACCCTATTGAAAGAGTGACCTATCAGAAAATACCAATTTACAACCCAACAACAAAAACTCCTGATTGTCTTATTAAGGGAGTTGCACGGCTAGACTTCCCAGGAATGGACTTCACTGCAGGCTGGTGTTCAAGACTGCTGGTAATAAGGGGACACTGACGACCCTGGATTGACTTGTATTAAACATTTTCCTTGTTTTCTTCCTTCCCAGGTGATCTGTGGAGTTACGATTTCTACAGTGGTGAATTTGTTGTATCTCCTGAACCAGACACTAGTGTATATACGCTTGATCCCCAGAAGCACAAATACATTATTCTAGGCAGTGATGGGCTGTGGAACATGATCCCACCTCAAGATGCCATTTCTATGTGCCAGGATCATGAGGAGAAACAGTATTTTATGGTGAGGGCCTGATTATGCTGTCAGCTACTTTAAGGTAACATGGTAGCTCTGAACAGGGGCAACTGGGTGAAGTGGGCAGGAGGGGCTACTGGCCATGTGCCCCTCCCCAGTCTGGGGAAGGGCTGGGACAGCCCCCTTCCGCTCCAGGCCCCTCCTCTGTTCTGATCTCTCCCCGCCCTTACTCCGTCCCTACCCTGCCTCTTCTCCCCTGAGCGATGTGGCACACGGTGGGGACTAGCAGTGCCTGCAGCAGAAGTTCCTCCCCCCCCCCCAAGTGCCCGTGCTTACCGGTAGCGGCAGGTCAAGCAGAGGAACGTGGCCCTGTTTTCCCAGCCGCATCGCTCCACTTCCCACTGGGAAGTGTGGGGTGGTCCCGCCCCTCCCCCGAGTGACACAGTCAGAGGAGTGCAATGACTTGGGGCTATTAGTCCACTTGCCCCACTAATGCCGGTAAGTGTGGGGCAGGAAATCCCTCCCCCACTGTTAATCCTCTCACTGGCTGCTGGCCAGCCCCCTGCTCTTCCTACCCATAGTGTTTGGGAGGCACATGGCCCTTCCGGCCCCCATGCGGCGCCTGTGGCTATTAAGTCACTTTGTTGCTGTTACTCTATTGCAGTACGTGTCGAAACAGGGTTGGGCAATAATTTTTGATGCGGGACCACTCCAAGGTTTTGCTAAATGATCAAGGGCTGCCCTTGTCTGTGCAAGGGGAGCCGGGTCTGGGACGTAGGTTGGGTGTAGAAGGGCGCTCAGGGTAGGGGATTGGGGTGCAGGAGAGGGTGTGGTATCTGAGAGGGAGTTTGGGTGAAGGAGGTGGTTGTGATCTGGGGCACGGGACTGAGGTGCAGGGTAGGGTGTAGGAGAGGTTCCTGGCCTGGGGAAGGGATGGAGGAGGGGTGAAGGGTCAGGAACCTCTCCTGCACCCTACCCTGCACCTCAGTCCCCTACCTTGAGCGCCCTGTTGTGACCTGAGGGAGGGAGTGGTCGACCAATTTTCAGAGATCTCTGTTTCACTTGGAGAATTTAAAGCATTTTTATGTTTGAAATAACAGTTCTGCACTAATCCCCACCACTGTTGTATGTAGGTACAAATGTGTAATCTTTTAAAAAAATTAGTAACATGAGTTTCCTCTGTGTGATGTCTTACGAATGAAGTACCACTGTAACTGGTGTTTGCACTAGGGATGTACGGGAGTAGTCAAGTTGACTACTCACTTCCCCCTCACCCCTTGCTGCCTATGTCAGAGGCAGCCAGGTGGGGGGAAGCAGGAGCCAGTGCTGGGGAGGGAGGAAGCCGGCTTAAAAGCTGGTTCTCTCTAGCACTGTCTTTGCGATGCAGTGAGCAGAAGAGGGGCACAACCGCAGCATCCCGGAGCTGGTGTGAGCCGGGACAGTTCAATCCCAGCTCGAGCCAGCTCCGGGAGCTGACTGTATTTTAAACGTAGTAGGAGCTGGCTGCTGCTGCTAAGATTCATGTCTGAGTGAATTCTGGGGTGTTAGCACCATCCTGTAGAGGTAAAGAATTGGAAGCTCTGTTACCTGACTCCTTCACGTTATGGCCACAGTAAAATGGGGGTGATGGTTTTCTCTGTTTTATTCCTTAAACAACGAAGGGAGAACACAGACAGTCTTGTGCCAAGATGCTGGTGAACAGAGCACTAGGTCGGTGGAGGCAGCGCATGCTTCGTGCAGATAATACTAGTGCCATCGTAATCTGCATCTCACCAGTGCAGAACGGTCGGAGCAGCTGGGAAAATGAAGAGGAACTGTATCTCAACTTGGCAGAGGGCCCCTGGTACAGCAGCCCTGATATGGGCGCGATGACACCGTCCCGTTGCTGTACCCCTCCTATCAAGGTAAAATTATTTAGAATGCCAATGTTAAGAATGAAACCCACAAATGTACAGCTAATTCTTCCATCTGCCTCCTGCTTCTTGCTCGAGAGAAGCAGCCTTCTTATGTGACTTAAAATCTGATATAGGGAGCTGAATTTGTGGCTGCTTGGTGTGGTTGTGCCCAACTATTAGATGATACACCTCTTCTTCTCTTACCATGTGTTCTTCAGTTTAGTCCTGGGAACATGAGGCAAGAGTGTAAAGTAAGTGTTCTGGATTACTGGATTTGGAGACTTTTAAAGTCTCTGTGTCATCTTAAGATCTTGATGCTTTTTGAATTGAGTCAAATGCTGACAACTGCAATCTATAATGTTACAACAGTGACTGGTATATTTTTAGTTGATCTACAAATGGTCAGTATATAAATGTTGTGTACAGCGTCCTTCCTGATTAGAAGCACTTACCCATGCTACATAAACAGAGAGCGATTGGTTATTTTTAAGAGCACTTTTATTTTCAGGTTGGGAGAGCTTATCTGCATTTATCTGTCCATTTAAATTTTCATCATTTTTTTTTAAAAAAGGCCTTATTTTACAGGATCATCCTTTGAATGAGAAGCTTGTCCATTAACATAGAAGGGAGGTTTTTGGAAGGTCTTTACCATTTTGTTGTTAAAGACTAGGGTGTAATTGTGAGTGGATGTTTGTTTTGATAATTGCCAGTTTCTGCAAACTGGAATAGCTCTAGTGCTTTGATGTTCTCTAATGTCTTTGAATAGCCATCCTTTAGGCAAAGTAAAATGGAAAAACAAAGATTAGGATGAGAGTACTTAACATATGGTTGATATAGAGACAGCTAATAAAACAGCAAGTGGGCTTTTTCCGTTGAGTAGCAGCAGGAGAATGCATGGGAGGAACCAAAATCCACTGAAAAGAAGTAGTAATCCCGAAGTCTTCTGTGGCAAGAGATTATCTGAACTGTAATTATTCCTGTTTGTTGTCAGTGTGGTGGTTTTTTTTTGTACAGCTTTTGAATTATTTCCAACCTTCTGTCAAGTAAGCTTTGGGACATGTTGATGATTGAAAATGTCCCAGAACTAGCATTTAAAATACGTACTCTAAACACCCCCTCCTCATTTCACTCGTGAAAAAAATTCAATACAGTCTGTGTGGTGTAGAAATCTGTGCTCCAGTAGTGAGGGAGACCAATACTGAAAGCAATGGAAGCTCTAGATCAACACTTAAGAGGGGCGTCATTCCTTTCATGGCAAATTTCAAACTGCTCTTCAGTCCTCTGCCAGGGCTGCTCGGCTGTTTTTAAAGGACTGCACATACCCTCCTTGAAGTCCTCTTGCTGTTTTACTGCTGCACACCTTGCGTTTGCCTTGATTATGAGTCTTTCATCTGGTAGATAAGCACAAACTGTTACTTTTACCAGTTCAAAGCGGTGTTTTGCACTGAGATGAAGCTAACTTTTAATTTTGTTTGCCTACGATTGTCTCTATAGAGAAAATGACTTGAAGAGCTACAGCAGTATAAACTATATTGCTATTTCTATTCCAGAATAGCTCTCCATGGGTATGTCTACACTACAGAACAAGGTTGAATTAAGATGCACGACATCAGCTACGTTAATTGCGTAGCGGAAGTCGAAGTACCTTAACTTGGCTTTTGGCGCTGTCCACACTGCAGGAAGTTGAAGGGAGAACACACTTCCTTCAACTTACTCCACGTGGAAGCAGCACTACCAGCATCGCCCAGAGTGTCCATCTCATTTCGAATTAGCATGTCTTCACTAGGCCCGCTAATTCAAACCCTGGACGTGGCAGCTTTGATCTTCTTGGAAGTGTAGACATACCCCATGTGACCAGAACATTCTGTTCTGGAATAAAAGTGACTTTGTTCCAGAATAATTACTCCATTTTGTGTGTGAAGTAATTATTCTAGAATAAATTTACATTTATTCCAGAACAGTGTGTCCACACAGGGAGCTAGAGCACAATAACTTATTCTTCTGTAGCCATTCCAGTCAGTTCCCCACATAGACAAGGCCTTTGTCTTCTTTTTCTTAGCAGGGCCCTGATGGTAAAATTGAGTTGGCCACAAGCATACGATGCTTACCATTTAATCTGCTGCCTCCATTTTAGTGCCCTTTTTTCTTCTTGCCCTGCTTTACAATTTTAATTTCTAATTTTAAAAATATTGATTTTATTTAGAATAATTCATTTCTGCCCCCACTTGATTTCTTTTTAAACAGAAATGAAAGCATATATACCACAAATAGCACTTTTTAGCATTAGTAGAGGTTGCTGTTTTAGTAACAAAAATACCATCTATTCTCACAGACTCCGTATAGAAGTGGAAGGAAAGGAAAAAGTGGAAGCAGAAAGTGGAAAAAGAGAGAGAGAAAACAGGGCAACTGTGCTATCAGAATAATCTTGAAACATTTAAGGAAAAATAAACATCTCTAGGCAGTTTAGAATAAATGGAATGATTCTGCGTCTGTGTCCCCTTGTGTATTTTTGAGAGAGCTCAAAAAGGAGCTTCCCTGTATTTTCAGGTTATTATTCTGGCTTGACTAATAAGTAACCTTTTTGCAATGGGCAGGGAAGTAGCTTCTCATTGCAGTGAGACACATTAGTGATGAAAAGAGCAGATTGCAGCACTTGGATTAACGTAGTGGTTGGCCAACAGGGTTTGCCGTTGAAATAGTAAATGTTTCTAAATAAATCTTCTGGGTAAAATTCAAGTACAAGAGGCAGCTTTGACTCATTTTCTTTCTATGAAATTCAAATTACATGAAACTTATAATTAATTAGCATGGGTAAATGAGGGCTGCATTGTGCTTTATTTCAGTGATAAACAGAAGCCCTTTTAAAAAGACACAAATTCAGTTTTTGGAGGGAGGATTAAAATAGCCCATGAGGGACAGAATATTCCCTACTGGTTCAAACTGTCAAAGTTGGACTTGTGCCTTAAGCAGTGACTTCTGGAAGAAGGAAACCACCCCATGCTGCCCAGATCATACATAAATACTCCGTTGTATAATACTGTATATAAGGAGCAGAGAAGAGAATTGCTTCCTGATCCCTGTGCTGATCATACACCGGCCTTTTAAAAAATCCATTATTTGCTCTGACAGTGAATTCTGCTGGTATATAGACTTTTTTTGGGGAGGGGGTGTATATAAACTTATGTGCTCTTCACTTAAAGTCACTGATTTTGTTCTTATGCAACAGTAAGAAATGGATTGGTTTTTACCATGTCCTTCAAAATTTAAAATCTCAAATACTCAGCCTTAAATGGAAGAAGTCATTTGTAAAGATTCACAACCAGTATTTCTGGCATGTCAGGAAGCAGACGAAACCTCTCTTTTCTAAGGTGTGTTTTTTTTTCAGATCTGCTGCCCAGTCACTTTTAACCAATGTGTTGGCGATCTAACCTTTGCAGAATGTATACATAACTCCAGTAATGTTTGGCTTTTGGCTATGTTTACTAATTCCTCTCAAATAGCCACAGAATTGCTTCTAAATACTTTTTCTTCTGAGAACTGTATGTGGGGAAAACATTAGGGAGACAACCAAAGATAATCTAATTTAAGGAGTTTAAAAATTGGGGCCTTTCTCCTACATGGTAATATGGAAATCCAGGAGGCCGGATTTTTCCTGGGTTACAACTTATTTGAAAGAAATCCTGGTACAAAAAGTGAACAGAGGTGGAGGGAATCCCTATATATTCCCTACATCTGCGTAAATGAAACTAGTGGTGATGATACTGTCTTGAAATTCACACTTACCCACATGAGGAAGTGAGACATCACACTAGGAATTCAGATCTGCTTTATTCTTGTAGCGCTTATTTCTGTCTCTTCTAAGTAAGAGAGTTTGTTTATGTAAAGAATATGGTGTTTTCATGTACGGAGAGAGACTACAAGAAATTATTTTCCAAGTGAAAAACTTCTGCCTACTCTTGTTTTAATAACCATGCCAGAAGGAGGATCAGTATCACAAAACCAGAGGAAGGTACCTGATCCCTGTTTGAGATCAGTCATCTAAACTGTGTATATGGGCAGGTGTTAGATGTCAGCCAATGGCAAGATGTTACTGATGATGGTTCTTTATCCTCCTTTTATTCCTTGGAATTAAGTCTTGGGTGAATGTCTCGGCCTTTAAAAGTGGAGAGTACTGATGATAAGAAAAACACTGTTGTCATCTTCAGAGAACTAAAGAAGCATTTGTAATCTTGAGTCTTAACAATCTCAGGTCTCCTATGTATCGATGATAAGAGGAGGCTCCTTCTGGGACCACAGCGCCTCTGCATTTTAAATGTAGTAAGAACCCGGTGGCTTTTACTATATTTAAAATGCAGAGATGCAGTGGTCCCGGACTGGCACGAGGTGGGACTAGCAGCCCTGGTTCGCAGTGGCCTGGACTGGCTGTGGGCAGGGGCTGCTCCAGCAGCAGTCCCTGTCCGCAGCCAACCCCGGCCATCACAACAGCAGAAGCCCAACCCCCAACGCCCCATCCCCACGCGGACAGCGGCTGCCTGCGGTGAGCCTCAGCCCACTGTGGGCAGAGACTGCTTTGCAGCAGCCTCCCTTATCCCCCTCCCCTCGCTGCCTCTGATAGAGACAGCAGTTGGGGATGGGTGGGCAGGCAGCACCGTGGAGATGGTGGGGGGGAAACGACTTTTAAGCTGGCTCCCCCAGCACCGGCTCTTGTTCCCTCCTCCCTCCCCCTTCCCCATTGCTGCCTCTCATACAGGTGCAGCAAGGGCGAGAAGTGAATAGTTGAGCTTAGGCTTATTGGGTACTTGCTTACATCCCTACTACGGGCAGGTCTACAACACAGGACGATGTCGACCTAAGGTACACAACTCCAGCTACGTGAATACTGTAGCTGGTGTCAACGTACATTAGGTCAACTTGCCAAGAGGTCGCCACTGAGGGAAGTCAGTGAGAGAAACTCTCCTGTCAACTTCCCTTATGCTTCTCGTTCCTGTGGAGTATCTGAGTCGATGAGAGAGTGATCAGTGTCAAGTTAGCGGGTCTTTACTAGACCCACTTATTGACCCCGGGGGACTGATCATCACAGTGACAATCTTTGGGTAAGTGTAGGCCTGAAGTAAGTGCAGTTAGCCTCCATTTTATTTCAGAGGTAAAGCCCAGAGTATCCACTTATTTCTGAGTCAGATCATTTTGGTCCAGTTATTGTGGTTGTTACTGATTCATCCTTGAGATGTTTCTATCAATTTTTTTTTAAAAAGGACAGACTTTCAACAGTTTCCTAGTGCTGTCAGCAGCTGATTGCCCAGGAATGAATTTTGACTGGTCCATACGCTGTGTTCCTTTATTCGTCTCATTACCCAATTCCCATCCCAAATTCTCCTTACTCTGTCTCCTAATTTTCTGATTTAAGTGCCCCAAATCACTGTTACTTAGCTATCTATATTGAGCATGAGGCTCCAGAGTATAATTGAGGAAACAGTTCACAAAGCATCTCCGAATGTGTAACCTACATGGGTTTGTTGTGTTGTCACTAGAACTAAGAGAGAGAATAACTTCTAAAATACTGCCCATAAATGACTGTCATCAGATTTATTCACTAGCTTTGAGGATTCATGAATCTCAAACGGTTGAACTCACATCTATTAAAAGTTTGAATTTATCTTGGTTTTTGTGCAATAACTATCTCCATTCAATTTACATTGGGTCATCAAAGATTAAAATAATCTTTTGGTAATGTCCAGGTTTTTCACTGAAAAAAAATCCCTTGGATAGCCCAGCCTGTCTTCTGAAGCGTATTTTATTTAAAAAAAAAATTTGTGTCTAATTTTTTAGATGTGCTGAGCAACTATACATGAGCGATGGTTTCTCAAATTCTGATTTCCAAAAGATCCCTTGTATTATTTCAATGCATTCAGTTTCAAATGCTGTAGCCAGAGGTGTATTTAGCTTATAATATACTACAGTTTCTGAAATCAGTGAGTCATTGGGTTATGTTCCATACATTGATAATACATAAAGTGATGTGGCTTCAAAAAATTGCTTTGAAGATCTCTCATTGAATAAACAGCAATTTCTCCACAATTTGAATCTTGAATTATTGTGTCAACATTGACATGCAAAGGGCACTGCATTAATGGTAGTTTTTACAACCCTCCTGTGAGATAGGGAAGTCTTTCCTGATGGTGGAATTGAGATAGAAATGACTTACTGAAGGCTACGGGCACCAATGAAATCATGATTAGAATTGTGAAATTCCTGGCTTCCAGTGCATTATGCCACACGATTTAACTTTGCTAAGCAGAATATAGCCAATTTTACTTTGCTGAATAAAGAGAAATTTAAAAACGAGGCCCTAGCCTTTTATTCAGGCCAGGTCTATACTAGACCCGGAAGTTCAGCTTAAGGTATGCAACTCAGCTACATAAATAACAGCTGGAGTCGACATACCTTAAGCCAATCTACGTGCCATCTTTATAGTGGAAGACTGATGAGCGCAAACACTCCTGTCATGTTCCCTTACTCCTTGTGGCTGCGAGGAGTACTGGCGCCCCACTGGGGGCACCCTCAGCATTCAATTTAGCGGGTCTTTACTATACATGCTAAATTGAAAGTAGGGATGTAAACGACTAATCAACTAGCTGACTAGTCACTCCCCACTCTCCACCTCATAAAGAGGCATCGGGGGGTGGGAAAGAGAAGGAGGTGCTGGGGGGAGCCGGCTTAAAAGTTGGTTCCCCCTAGCTCCGTGGGAGGGGACAGTGGTGGCGTTCCACCTTTGAAAGGTACAAGAGTCCTCGCTGGGGCTCACGTACATTTCAAAGTGGAAGTGACGCATGGAGCTCAGGGCCAGAGCCTGCTGACCTCAGGCTCCATGCAGCGTTTCAGTCTTTGAAATGCATAAGAGCCCCTGCTGTTGTACATTTCAAAGGTGGAATGCCGCGCTGCACTTCCGCCTTTGAAATGTAGCAACAGCCAGGCAGGCTCTTGCTACAGTTCAAAGCGAAGAAATTCCATCGACTATTCAATTTGTTGATTCATCTAATTTAAACATCCCTAATTGAAAGCCAGAAGATTGATCTCCGGCGCGTTAAGTATAGATGTGGCTATAGTCTTCCCCCAGTTGTAAGGAATTAATAGCGTTTCTTAGGTAAAAGGATGGAAGTAATAAACATAATTCAGAAGTTAGTTAGTATTGTCCTGGGGAGGTCCTTCTTTCATCTCCTTTTACACCGCTAGAACTCCTCCAGTGACAAGAGGATTGCTTCAGGCACCTGATAGCTTATGTAGCAGTAACTAATAAGTCTAAATGTAATCAGGATCAGGAGGAAGTGCCTCCTCTTCTGCTGTTTGTCCTAATAATATTTAGCCAGTCAATGATCTTTTTAATCTTTAAAGCACTTTGCAAACATTCTCACAAATATATCTGAGAGCAGCAGCATCTTTAGTTTGCAGATGATACTGATGAAGACTGGAAGTGCACGGCATTCTCTGCAGATATAATTTTCATTGTTGGCATTCCAAAGTAATGAAAAATGCAAATAGGTCCCATAGTTTGGTGACATACTAAGTTTGCACCAGTGAGAATAAGAATAGATGCTAAAAAAAGGCCAGACAAGTCTTACGGCAGACTGTCATAGACTTCTTGATGGAAATTGCATAAGATTGGAGGGCTGAAGCTGCCAAGCATACATCCAGAGCCTGAACTCCACTGTGATAATGTTCAGGTGTGTTTTGCATTTGGATCTGGAGTTAGATCTGTCTCGTGAAGAAGCTGTCATATCTATTGTCCAATATAGAGCCTTTCATCCAAATAGTGTAGCAATTGTCTGGGGTAACACAAGTGGAATAACGATATTGATGGATAAATAATTCCTTCTTTTTTTAATCCCAGCTGCTAGAAGAGGATCTATGGCCCCGACTGAACTCCCTTGAGCCTGTTCCTTCTCTAATGCATAGCAGTGTGATCTTGGATAAATATTCTGAGCTGTCTGGGGAGATTGCTAAAAGCAGTACACCATTGGCGGTAGCATCCTCTAGGGATCCAGGCCTTCAGGAGGAAAACTGCAGCAAAACACTAGCTTTGAGGATTCATGAATCTTACAGCAATGGCTTGTCAGGTACCCTCTCCCCTGCCAACTCAGCAAATTCAAGCATGGACCAAAAAAGCTTAAAGATGTCCCCTAATGGTCAAACAAAATCCCAAGAAGCAGAGAGGACACCTACAGGAAACTTTAAACGGACATTAGAAGAATCTAACTCTGGCCCAGCTTTGAAGAAGCCAAGACGCAGCCTGGGTCGAAACATTGCTGTCCAGCCAGAAAGCCTGTCCACATCTCCACAGCGCAAAAACTCAAACAAGCTCACCATGCGGCGAAGCTTAAGGGGGCAGAAGAAGCTTGGCAATTCACTCTTCCACCAGACAAGAAAAGCCGTATGCGTTTGCTGAAGGGTGCCTGTGAGAGGGAGCACACTTTGTTCTGTTTTCGAATTTTGAAGTTGGTGCAGAAATTTGAAACTCTTCCTGTTGATCTTTTTTTAAAGTAGAAAACTTTTTGGTATTGAACAGTTTTATTCTCAGCCTTGTACTGCTTGTATTATAACTGTGAATTTTGTAGATGTGTAGGGTATGAGTCTCTGTAAAATGTGTGTAAATTTGTATTCCTTCATACAAAATGTAGTCGCTTCACCCTTCCCCCCACCCCTTGTATAATTGTTACAACAGGGCTAAACCTTGTTTTAAAAGAAAATGTTTAATCTTTTTTGTTAATTTACTAAAGTAATGAATTTGTATAAGCTTCTTGTGATGAGAATTTCACAACTTTTTACATGAAGTAAATTATTAAATAGAATGGAAGATATGTATTTTCGTAGTACTATACGTTCCACCCACAGTGTGTCTTTTAGAGAATACTCTAGGCCTATTTTTGTTTTTAAATTTTAGATTTCTCTATTTAGAAATGAAATGGAGGCAGAGATGTTGTTACTTTCTGCAGCTCAGTATCAGTTATCTTAATTAAAATACTATGCAGTATCTTATTCAGTTGTATTTTTGTAACCTTAATTGTCAAAGTATTTAGCAAAAAAAGTGTGTATTTTTTTTCTGAAAACCCCAATCCCTCCTAAGAAGCCCATTTTCATCTCCTGGAGTAATTTATGGCATTTTTATTCATGCATTTGGTAGTGGTATTCCTTTTAATAAATGTGCCCCATAAAGGCACTTTTTGTTATTCCACTAACTGATGGTACTGCTAATTCCTTTCCAGCGTAAGTCATTAAATTATTTTATGATTTACAGTTTTCTTTGAGTATGTGGACCACATGTATGTTCACCTAAATAAAACAAGTGAAAACTTGCTGGGGGTGTCTTATGTTCAACTTCTTTAAACACTGTGGTTTTGTGTAGTTGTGCAGCTATGATACGGCTCCTTCCCTGTCCTTGAAATAGTCTTTTAATCACAGTGTTCAGTCCTATGCTTTATCCAAAAAAAAAAAAAGGGGAAAAAAAAGGGGGGGAGGAGAGATAATGTGATGTACCATGGAGAGGACTTGTGGAATGAGACAGACTTGGATTAGAGAAGTTTACTACTTCTCTTTGCCTCCACCCTGCCTGTGCCTGCAGGAAATTGATCAGCAAAGATACGCTCACCTGATTTTTGTAGTCTCTACTCAGTGCTTCAAAGGGAAATAGAGAAACTTCAAAGTTTTATGCCAGAATGGTGCTGGGGAAAATTTTCTTCACTGCAAACCTGTTTATCCTGGTTATGGTGAGTTTAAAAAATCAGCTGATTGAATGCCATTGATTAGTTACCTACCTTAGTTACATATCGGTATCAGAGGGGTAGCTGTGTTAATCTGTATCTGCAAAAACAAGGAGTCCTGTGGCACCTTAAAGACTAACAGATTTATCTGGGCATTAGCTTTTGTGAGCAACAACCCACTTTGTCAGATGTATGGAGTTGAAAAATTTCCATTTCATGCATCGGATGAAGTGGGGTTTTGCCTAGGATAGCTAATGCCCAAATAAAGGTTAGTCTTTAAGGTGCCATAGGATTCCTTGTTGTTTTTTAGTTGCATATAATTACATAAAGTGTCCATAACAGTTCTTATGATAGATGATTTTATAGTAATATATTAATATATCCCAAAAAACTACTGGTACCCACATAACTGTTCTCCCCCCCTCCCCCATGCTTTCAAATCTCTTAACAGGGATACCGGAATCATCAAGATTCTTATGCACTTTATTCTCACTACTATATTTTTCTATTTTAAATTCTAGAGGAATGTCCTTTCTCAGCAGATGGTTTTTGCTCTATCTTCCAGCATCTCCCCTTCGCTAACCAGTCTGTTTTTATGGGAAAATCAGTGGCATTCTGCAGGGTTTTGATTTTTAGAACTGCTGTTTCGGCAAATAAGTTTTTGATGTGCTTCAACTGAACGCTACAGAAACTGAGTAGAGCCAGGCAAAACAGAGTGAAGGAAGAGAGTATAGGTCTTCTTTGTGTACACCAGTCGAATGGCCTGGAATCATCAACCTGCGACTCTTATCTTCCATCAGAGCCACTATCAATTTATTCCATGGAGAAGGAAGATATCCTGCTTTTTTCGGTAAGCGAAAACTCATCAAAATAATGTTGGGCCATGAGTGAAACATACCTAAGTGAGTCTGAAATGAGGTTGTCTGTGTTTTAAGTACACTGCTATGGCCAATAAAAATGATGTTAGAGTCAATTGCTCTAGCTTAATCTCTAAAGATCTTAGCCACTCAGAGCAAAAGGAAGTGTTTTTTGTCAGTCTGATGGGCTGCAGTTCTACATGAAGATGTATGATTTATGCACTCTTGCATTTTATTCAAAGTATGTGCAGTTTTTCAGAAACTAAGAGGCCTCAAAAGCAAATTGAACAAGTTAAAACCACTGAACCAGGGTTCTTTTTGTGTCTTGTGGAAAGTGACAGAACAGTTCCTCTAGAGTTGGATTATTCAAATTCATTTAAATGTAACTGGTCAATGCTTAATCTTTAATATTTACACAGTGTAAAACTGTTGACGTTCTGCAGTGTCTTTTGACAAAGCAACTCAAAGTGCTTTACAAATTCACAATACTGAATGAGGTAATTATTACAGCTATTTTTCATAACATTGCTAGTAAACATATTTTACTATCTCCATGCTCCCAATGTTAGTATTAATGTGGTACGTTGAACTGAACTTAATGAGTCATTAACAATACTGGTAGTGCATAGATACACTGGATTTTTGGTAATGGATAACTTTTCAGTTGACAGAATTTTACTATATTTGCATGTTCAGTTGGAAGTTAAGATCTGTATTGTTCTTATAATCCCAGCTAGAATTTTTAAAGGGACATAGGCACATACAGTGTCAATCAACCTGTTCTCTACTCAAACAGCATATTTTTGTGGTGGGCACTTGACTTCATGATTTATGTTCCTTCCATCTTTAATTACTATGAAAAAATAATTTTATGGTAGCATGTTAAAATTTCACCTCTCTTATGGCTTTCTAAGGCATGTGGAGTTAATTGGGTTGGCCTTTATTTCTGCCTCAAGCATTGAGGTGTGAGCAAGATCTTAGTTTAGAAACCAAATCAGTGTAGAGTGTTTTCCCTGACAGTGTCCACCAAAGCCTAGGTGTCCATCTTTGAGGAGTCCTCCTGTTTGGTTAATATTTTTATGACCTTGCGACAGACCTTTTTTCACTTCACCCATTAAATGTGTTTTGTGTTAGGTAGGTATTTTATGGGCAGAAGGCTCCCACATGACTTGCTTTGAAATGTGCAATGAAAAGGCCAATATTTTAGAACAACATCAAGGACCAGGATGATATTTTTTGGAACCTAATTCTTTAATACTGGAACGATAAAACCAAAGTCTAAAATTATCTCTGCTAGCTACATGTTACTATGGCTACCAAAACCCCAAATGGAATCACAGGCATTCTGAAAAACGTATAATTCTCTTTCATCCAATGAATGTAGTAACATCTCTTTTAGATAGAAATAATGTATGGTCCAGGTTGGTTCTGAAAAGCAATTATTTCTTATGCTATAGAATTATGTTAACCATTTTTACTAGGGATCATACTTTTAATACTTTCATGTTGCATAGAAATTCAGACATGAAAGAGCAGTTTTCAAAGCACTTCATAGTTTCTATTTAGCTGCTTAACTGCCATGGAACTCAAACAACTCTTCTTCAGTCTACAAGCTCTTACAGATTTATAGTGAAAGACAGGTGAGATGTTAAGTCTTTTGTTTTTTTTAAAAGGATAACTTTCTCCCCACAAGGAAAACTCTGCTGAAGAGCACTAAGAATTATATCAATTTCAATCACAAATTACATGCAACTACACTGAAGAAAAGACTGTGCATATACTGGTACATGTTCACTTTTTTCTGACTATATTCTGAGGCAAAAATTGAGTGTAATATCAAGCAGATGCACTAAAAAAATACAACCTCTCTTCCCTATCCCCCTCACTCCTTTCATTTTCCATATTTATTTGAGGTGGCAGGGTTTTTTCTCCATTTGCAGGAGCAGATGTCATCAGTGTAATGTCTGTTTTCTTAATTATGAATAAAATAAGCAGACAATTATTTGAAAGGAAGAAGTATAGTACAAATAGTCATTTGTCTCCACATAAGTTAGTTAATCAGGATAAGGGGAAAAAAAAAGGACAGCTACCAGCCCTCCTTAACTGGCAGCATTAAATCAACTTTGGTCTGTTGAGTCATAGCCTTCACACATTTCTCATTGTGAAACAAAATTATAGTATGTGCAAGAGGGAAGTTATCTGTGTGTCAACTAGTGGCTTTAGGGAGTGGGTGCAGTTCAGTTCACAATTGTGCAGCCTAGTCTACTCAACCAAAAAGTCCTTGTTATATTCTAATTCCAAATGTACTTAATATTGCTCTACATGGGGCTCAACACGCAGCCCACTGGAGGGATCCTTTGAACATGGCCTCCGCTGGGACCATACTCCACAACGGTGAGGCATCTCCCAGGTGGGGTGAGCATTGAAAGACACAAGTGGACAGGCTGGCTGGAACAGACCGGTACAGGGTGTCGGTGTTTCTAGCCCCCAGGGAGGAGGTGCTGGGAGCACCGGGGCATTGTGGGAAGTGCTGGCTGCTTAGCTTTGTGGGCAGAGCCTGAGAGATGCCGACTGGCTCTCACTGGCCACGTTTGAGTCCGGTGCTGTGGCTGGGCAGCCCTACCTCCGTCCTGCATGGAGCGACAGACTCCCACGGGGGGATGTCAGCCCTGCTGGGAATCCAGGATGGGGCTCCCGGGTACCTGTCCTTTTTGCCTCTCGTGTCTAGCCTGACTCAGCTACCTCCTCTGCTGCAGCTTGGAGGGCTCTGGTTTGGAAACTTTCTGAGTAAAATCACTCCAAGAAATGCACAACCTGAAGCTTCAAGCTAAACACCCAGAACACCGGTATACAATTTCCTTTTTAAAAGTGCTCATTAAACGTGCTGTCATGTGGGTAGAAATCAGGCAAAAATATTGCATTTTATTAATATCAGCAGAACTGACTTAAATAGGACCTGTGTGTTGTGTAGTCTTGCCTTAATCTTGGTATTTATGCCTGTCAGTGTGAAAGAAGCTATTTGCATATATTTATATATATAAGCAACCACACTTCAGTTGCAGCCCTAGGCATGAGCTGAGAGTATCTCTGGGGCTTCCAAAGCTGAGTAGCCCTGCTCTACATGATAGGCTTCTTAGAAGCACTGCCCCTCTTTGACCTGAGTGTCTAGTCAAAGTTTGGGGTCTGGGAAATGTTGGTTTATTTAGAAGGAATCTACACCATCGTGTTTGTCTGAATGCAGGAAGAATCAAGAACAGTTCACTAGCTTACAGCCTCCAGCTCTCTTTAACAAATGACACACCCAAAAGTTCTCTACCTAGCTTTTTTGACAATCACCGATGCTGCTCACCAGCTTATGCCTAGCTGGCTTGCTTTTCCTGTCCTGCCTTCCCACCTGTACCCACCCAAACACTATTCAACAAAAGATCACTGTCACCTAAGCCCAAGCTGTTAGACAAGTTCGCAATAGGGATGTGAAATCCTCTTTAATTGGTTAAACAGTTCAACATAATACTGACACTGTGATTAACTGATTCAAGGGGGGTAGGCTAGAGCAGCCCCCGTCAATGGTAGGGGCTGCTCCAGCATGGCTGTTTGCTGGTGGCACGTGTTGGGGGGCGGGATGTGGCTCCCTCCCCATTAAGGGTGATGCTTATCACATAACTTTTTAACCAGCTACCCATTAACATTTTTAGTTAACAATCCCTTTTTATCTTAAAGAGAGCTTCTGATTAAATCTTCCTGACAGTTGTCAATTGCAGGGCATGCTTATACTCAATCTCAAAGAGCTTTGTGACTACAGGCCCCACTACCTCTTAGCATAGCAGGTAAGGCTGGTCAATGAATATACTTGTTCTTTCTGCTTTAGTATTTAACTAACCTCTCTCCAGTTAGGGCTCCTGTTTTCCGGGCAAGGGCCTAACATTCCCTCTTGTAACCACTGATTGTTGAATCTTTCTAGATGATGGAAATTTGTGGTGGGGTCCTAGGTCATTACAGTATGAGTTTCCTTATTGGTGACAGGTGGCTCTACAAGAGCGGCAGTCACCTTGTAACTGTAAGGGAAGGTGATGCAACTGCTTGTTCTGTGCATAACCTGTTTCTATAAAAATGAGTAAGTCCTATGGCACCTTAGAGACTAACAAAAATATATAGTATGCACTTTGGGCAAAACCCACACCTGTCTCATCTGTCCTCGGCAGCCAGTGCGTGTCCGGTTTTTTGTTTGTTTTTTTACACACAGCACATTCCCAGAGATGGCGATTCCAGAGTTTATTTACGGAAGGGGGAATGAGCTCTCTTTTCTAAGCCCATTCCCCCTTGAGGGGCCAGCTGCAGCTCCCTTGAGGGGCCATCTCAGCTCTGCTTTCACCCCAGGCTATCTTGCTAAGCGATGTGGTTTTTTTGCTTCCCAGGGTCCAATTCGTTGGGCTGCGCCTGGGCTCCCTACGTTGGGGGCCACGGGTTCAGGACCGGCCTGGGGCGGCCCCATCCTGCGGTAGCCGGTGAGGCTGTCCCCCCCCCCAAGCGCTCTATGCGGCTCTGTCAATGGGCAGGGCCCTGCCAGCCGGTTCCCCTTAGAACAGACCTGGCCGGTGTCCGACCGGGACCCCCCCGCAGCCAGGCCTCGCTTGCCCTAGCCCAGCACGGCAGCCCCGATCCCGGGCCCTCTCCGCCTGGCCTCGCTGTCGACCGCCCCCTTCTGAGAAGCCTCCGCCATTATCCCCCCCTCGGACAGTTCCAGCCCAGCCCGTTTCCACCGCGCCCCTGAGGTGCTTCCCCCTCCCTTAAGGGGGCGGCGTCTACCCGCTGCGGGCTGGAGACAAACGGACCTTCCTGGGGAGTTGCCGGCTGCGGCCCTCTTTTCAATTCCATCCTCCCGGCCCCTTCCGGTTGACTTCCGGGATTACATAAGGACGAAGCGGCCGGTAACCTGGCATGTGGGCGGGGGTTGAATGCCTTCGTTCTGATTGGCCGCGCGTCCGTGACTGGCGTGATCCTGGGTTTTGACTCCGGGCACGTGCGGGGTGGAGGCGGAGGCGAGCTGTCTCGCGGCGGCTCTCGCGAGATCTAGATGTAAACAAAGCTGAAACCGGGGCCCAGGCTGCGCTCTGTCGTCTCAACCTAGTCTGCCCAGTAAGCGGGTGCAAACCACCATCGTGTCATCCGAGTCCCGCCCTCTGCTCCATACGGGACACAGGGATTGGGTGAGTGGACAGCAGGCCCTGCCTCTCCCGCGTGCTGATTGGGTGTTGGCGTAAGCGTGTGCTGGGTGACGGTCCCCGAGAGGTTCCCAAACACTGTCAGTGAGGAGCCAGGGCGAAGGAGCAACGCAGCAGGTAAGAGGGGAAGGGGAGAGATGGGAAGGGAGGATGAGGGAGGGGCATGGCGGGGAGAAGGGAGTGTGGGTAGGGGAGGAACGTGCAGGAGGTGGGAGAGGGGGATGGGGCAGGTGAGGAAGGAGCAGGGGTGGGGCAGGGTCTGGGAAGGATGATGTGGGGAGGAAGGGGCAGAGGTGGGAGAAGTGGGGGTAGGGAGGCAGAAGAGGATGAGGAGGGCGATGGGGATAGGAAGGAAGGAAACAGCCAGGATGGAGACAGGAGAGGACGGGGAAGGGTCTAGGAAAGGGGGATAGGGGAGGAAAAAGAAGTGGGGAGGGGTGTCAGGATAGGGGGGCTTAGGGGAGCAAGGGGAAGGGTTTGGGAAAGGGATGAGGAGGAAGGGGGGATATGATAGAGGGGAGAGACAGGGAAAAATTAGGCACCTGAGTAAGGAGGAGATGACAAATTGTACTGGTCTGGTGAGCCTTGGTCATTGGGTGGCGATTTGGGACTCACAAGTGGGTGAAATCATAAAACTCTTGGAGCATAGATGAAATCCTGGCCCCACTGAAGTCAATAGTATGAGGCTCTCATCTCAACTGTTTAGTTTCTGTACAAAAGGTTATACACATTTGCAACACTAAATAATGACTACTACCTTGGGTAATGTGGTTGCAGTGAACTGGATCCAACTGGTTTTTTTTTTTTTGTTTTTGTTTTTTTTTGTTACTTGATTGCAAATGGGATGGTAGAAGTTGTTGGGGGGGCATGGTTAGGACATGTCATAATTATTGGTGTCTGATCCATGCCTTTTGCCCTGTGGATTAATCTGTTGTGTATGTCTACCCAAGAGAACTGATCTGAATTGTCCATGAAATCTTATGCATTTGTTTTAGCCCCCTCCATTGTGATTACTTACTGAATGTCTTGTTTCCCAAGAGCATATTTAATGTAATTAAAAGTTGATGTTTCTGTAATTTGTGTGTATTCTTCACAGTGAGTGTCTCATGATAATGAAGTTAATATATGTATAACGTTTGTAGTTATGTATTTTCCTAAGAAGTTGGTAATGTGTGCAGTTTACATAATACATGGTTTCTCACAATAAAACTCAAGTTTATCATGCAAGATTTTGTCTCCTTCCCCAGTGTAGATTGACCAAGGCAGAGAGTTATTTAAAAAGTGTCACAGGTAGGCATAGTTATTTAGATGTATCAGAGGGAATGCTTCCTTCTTTTGAAGAACTTAGTCATCCTAGAGAAATTTAGTGACATAAATAATCATTTATCAGGAAATATTTTATTTAAAAAAAATCTACCGCCATAGGTATCTGCAGAGCAACGATGGCAACAGAATCTCCTCGCCGCCCTAGCCGATGTACTGGGGGAGTTGTGGTTCGTCCACAGGCTGTCACGTAAGCATGTTTTAGATGATATCCTGTTACCTTTGTTTAAAATCTCTTGTATGTTCCTTTACAACACGTGCATAGCACTAATGAGGTCCCCTCAAAAAAGCAGCAACTTCCTGTCACAAACAGCACAGTTTTATTGAGCTCAGTATTTTCCAGCAAAACAAACTAAATCTCTCCAGATTTACAAGATTATAAACACCAGGCATTTTCTTTGAAAGGGCTACATTTGAGATAGGTAGGCCAAAATGTTCACCAGCCTTACAAGTTACAGGGTAGATCTTAGACCACTTTTTAAATAAACAAGGAAAGATTGCAAAACATTTTGTGCTTGCTAAACAAACTCTATGCTGAATATAACTAAATATTAACAAACTTGTGCTTAGTGGGCATTTGTAGACTTTTTTCCTACTGCTGTCTCTTTCTGCTTTATTATATTGAATGGTATAAAGATCTTGTTCTGGATTTCAGTGTATTCATTCAGGAGAACAGAGGAGACAAAGTGAAGGTTAAAAAATCCTATGTAGTTACTTACACATGTCCCTCCAAAACATCACACATAATAGACTTTCCTGCCTTTGCCACGTCTCCGTAAGTTTCCCCCATTGACATGTGAAGGTATGGTGGACATCCTCAATTAGAGTAACTAGGAAACTTTTGTAGTTTTGCCTTTGCCTGTCATAATAACCTTAGTAGCAAAATAGGTGAATTTTTCTCAGCAGTGGCATTATGCTGCTGAATACTTTTTATGCTATGGCATTGCATTGATGTGTCCTGTGTGTTTGGGCAACTTGTATTTTATAAGAGCTGACAAAACATGAGCAGTGGCAATGATGGGGATGGCTGTCTATTTAGATCTCAGGATTCACTTGATTGTAGCAGGAGTAAATAAAATGCAGCTGTTCCTGTAACTCTTGAGTTGCATGAGCAACGGGGTCTTTGCAACCTAAGCTTCCATGGAAGGGAAGAGAAGCTTGTAGAAGAAATTTTGCATTTTGCCAAATGCAGTTCTGTTTGTAGTAACCTGTTCTTTGGAGTGAGCTTGTTCTCTGGCAAAACAGTAATGAATCAAATATTTTTGTAGCACTTTTCTTATTTATGTGCTTTTTGTGTGGTAATTTATTTTCCAGGTTATGTTTTCCCACTGTTCACATCTCAAATATAGGTACATCACTCACTTTTATCTCAGAATTGAATTCTTTGGGTAACTTGTTACAAACCTGAACATCCTGCCCTCATTTTGAATTACTAGTTATCAAAAAATAGCAGAACATATTAACAATCCACAAAAACCAGAGAAATCTATGCAGCAGAGAAGCTAGCTTGAGACATACATCTAATTAATTTTTAATTACTAAATCAGTAGTTGAAGTTTCAAAGCTTTTTTAAAAATAAGCACATCAAAGAAGAAATTCTCTCAGAAGTTCTTAGCCTTCAGCATCCTGTCTATTCTCCATTGCTTAATTTTGTTTTGAGAGGCTTAGTGCACATACACTGAACAAAACATTTCCAAAGCATGCCTGCTTGCTTTACTCATTAAAGATATACTTTGGAAAGCATCAGCACACATTTATGAAATGAAGACATTACCACGCTATAAAGACTGTTATACATAAACATGAATTATATTTTAATGAACTTGTAGATCAGTGTTTCTCAACTTTTTTTTTTTTTTTTTTTTTATAAAGTACCTCTTTTTCAACAACAAAAAAAAGTACCCCCAGTACCTACAGTTTTCAGACACACACATTTTTTTTTCTACCATTGCAACACATTTGTTTAAACAACTTAATCGTAACCGGGCAGGCGATGACATTTTTGGGTGTAAAAAGTACAAAAAATAATAAAGCACTGTAAAACTTAACACAAAAATTCAGTTTTCTCCAAATTTCAGTTGTAGACAAACAGAATTTTCTGTAAAGTTATCATCCAGTGAACTGCCAATCATTATTTTGCAGATAATCTAAACCAAGTCCTAGCTGGCATCATTTTTCCCCAGTGCTATGTAATAATTAATGTTTTTATGTCTATTTAGACTCTCATAGTAATTAATCACTTCTCTTCCAGGGAACAGTCATATATGGAAAGTGTTGTTACATTTCTTCAAGATGTCGTGCCACAGGTGAGTGTAAACCATTTCACAGGGACTAAAAACCAAATAAACAAACCCCACCACTTTCTTCACAGTGCTAGTAATACATATAGGTAAGTAGCAGCTAGTGATATTTTGGTCCAATTTACACACAGAACAAAGACCAACGTTTTAGAAAGTGACTGGTAATTTTGAGTGCGTCCAAAAAAAAAAGTCACCCATTTTAGACACCTTGAGGGTATTTCTACACAGCACAGTTATTTCAAAATAACAATGCAACCATCTACATAGCAATTCTGTTATTTTGAAATTATTTCGAAATAATGGATGGCTTATTTTGTAATCTGTAAATTTCATTCCACAAGGAATAATGCTTATTCCGAAATAGCTACTTTCGAATAGCAGTAGTGTGGACGCTCCACTGCTGCTATTTCGAAATAGCTCCTCTCCACAGCCATTCAAAGTAATTACTCCCCAGTGCCTCCTGGGGCTCTCATTCGAGGTAGCACATCCACATTAGGGTATCCTGCCTCGAAGTCATTTTGAGGCTTCCCTGAAGTGTACACGTGCTATTTCAAAATAAGCTATTTCAGAAAAAAAATCCGAAATAGCTTATTTTGAAATTAGCGTCCTGTGTAGACGTACCCTAAAAGGGCCTTGCTTTCAGAAAGTGTGTACTGTCGGAAAATCAGGTGCCTTTGAGGTGTGAAGGGGGAGGAACACATGAATCTGCCGCTCTTCTTTTTCCTCCCATGCTCCATTTCTTAAGTATTTTCCCCCTAAAGATAGTCCTGGCCCTTTTGAGCTTTGTTGCTTCTAGTTTTCCCAAATAACTGGGAAATGTATTAAGACCGTGGTTACTTCACTGCTGCCCAGGAGGTCATAAATAGCAGGCAGAAACTGATCAGAATGTGGTTCATTTCATGCTCCTGGTATTTGGGAAAGCTGTGTACAGTATCTGCGTAACTGTGACTGTTCACCTGTACACTCAGATTAGGAATGTTGCGCTGATTCTTAGCTGGAAGTTTATTTTAGTTAATTACTAGAAGATTTACCCAGTAATTTTTGTTTTTCTTCATTTAAATCATTGCTCTGGGGTGGGGCTGAGGATGAGCGGTTCAGTACGCAGACAGCCCTGGGGAGAAAGGACTGCCCCAGCCCTCTTACTGTAGCAGCTTGGGGCCAGGTGAGAAGTACCACTCAGTGGTCACTGCAGTTCCAGCGGGCACAGTTGGGGCAGGTCCAGGTTTATCTGCCACCTGCAGATACCAGCCAGAGTGAAGAATGCAGCAAACTGTACTTTCCACTCGCTCCCTGATGAAGAGGCAAAGCCAGCGGTGTTCCTGTATGAACCAGGGGGAAGGGAAGCTTCAGCCTCCTCCCACCCCCCCAGCCTCTCTAAATGGCGCCTGGGTGGGGGAGGCTCGGGGCTGGGGCAGTCCTGGATGGAGGGGCAGAGGGGCATGCTAGTCCCTTTACCCTGCCTGGTGATTGTCTCTCTTTTCTGTATGGTTTTATGAGAAGCAATCCCATTCCAGGCATATGCCGTGTTCCTGGCACAACCAAACCCTGACCTTGGTTTTAGTTGTGATAAGATGAAATTGCATACCAAATGTGGTGGTCCTAGGACTTACCATTTAGGAGGAGTTCTTGAATGAACAGACAGATACAAACTCTCTCAAATCTATAGTAGATACAAGCTAGAAGTGTCTTTTTAAAAAAGAAATTGGCACAACCAGACTCTAGTTAGGAAAAGTTTCCTGCTCACTTCTAGTAATTTGCCAAATGCATTTTTTTCATGTTGCGATTCAAGCTACAGTTTAAAAGTAAGGCTAGTCAAACTCTGATTGAAAGAATTGTGTTTTAACCTGTTCTTATCCTCAGAGATTTTTTCTCCGTAGTTAAAAAGATGCACTCTTTGTTATATTTTACAAGCCTGCTTTGCCTTTTGAGTATGGAACGTACTTTGTTTTGAAAAATAATACCAACACTCATTTTTATTTATATTTTGTGTGCATATTATTCCTTGTCCAACATGCACACAATGATTATACAAGTTCTTGTCATACTTAATCGAAAGTACTGCAGAGTATCTTGAAATAATTCAGTTAGAAACGATGGCATTTCCACTGCGACAGGATGACAGGAGAGGGATCATGTGAGGATTACCTGTTGTGTTCCCTTCCTCTGGTATTGGCCACTGTCGGCAGACAGGATTATTGGGCTAGATGGACCTTTGGTCTGTCCCAGTATGGCTATTATGTGACTCATATTCTGATTACTGCAGTTTCTCCTGAGAACTGTTAAACTTAGGGTGTCTAGAAACATCAAAAAGCTTCATTCCAATTTCTCTTTGTATCTCATCTCTTTAGGGGAATCTGTAGAATACAGCTAACTGAAGTATAGACCTGCTTTGTTTGAGTTACAGTGCATTCTCTTTCAAACTTAAATATGCTGATTGTATTAAAATCATCATGTGTATTATTAAAATATTGCAATAGGAATGAGCTTCATAGGAAAGAAAAGCTTTGATTTTTTTTTTCCAGCCTTACTTATAAAGTTTTTAAGTGGGTATAAAAGGAATTAAAAGAATAAACATTCCTCTCTCTAAATATTCTCTATTTAAACTGTTTTTAAGTAGATTCACCTGGCAAAATCAAGGATTATAGAAACAACTGTCTTCTGTTCTGACTAATTTAGTACTAGATTTATATTTCTTAGGAGCCAGTTGGCTTTTATGCCCTGTACCCAGAAAGTCTGTGGTTGTGTATGTCTTGCCACTTTTGCTTTGTTTAGCATTGCTACGCTATTAGGACCTGTCTACACTTGTGAAAAGATTAACGCTCCAGAGGTTGATCTTCTAGCATTCGATTTAGCAGGTCTTGTATAGTATAAAAGCCTAAATCGAATGCTGAGGGCAGCCCCCGCTGGCATCCAGTACTCCCCCTGCTGCGAGGAGGAAGGGATGCCAATGGGAGCATGTGTTCCTGTCAGCCTCCCGCTGTGTGGATGCTGACATGGCTGAACTTAAGGTAAGCCAACTTCAGCTATGCATTTTGTGTAGCTAGAGTTGTGTACCCTAAGATGACCTGTTTAGTCTAGTATAGATCAGGCCTTAAAGTTTTGAATGTGTTTACCAGGGAACCACTCATCTGAAAACCTCCCAGAAATACTGAGGTTATAAGATATATGCAACAGTGTCACCGGGAATGGGGGAGTCGCTGGGCTCTGCACCCCCATCAGCAGCCAGATGTGACTCAGCCAGCAAGTAGAACAGAAGGTTTATTCGTGGACAGGGACACAGCGTAGACCAGACTTGTTACAGGAACCAGGAGCAGTCAGTACAATCCATCTTGGGGATGGAGGGCTTAGCTCCCCAAGCCAGCTAGACTCCTTCCTCCCTAAGCCAGCTGGAAAACTAAACTCACACCTCCAGCAACTGGTCCTAGCCCTCTAGGCAGCCCCACCTGCTCCTTTGTTCAGTTTCCTGGGCCCAAGCTATCATCTGCTGTCATCTGGTTCTCAGGACATGAGAGACTGAAAATACATCCACAATGAGTCATGCTCAGCCTTTCCCTCTTCATCCAGATAGTGTTGCAGTGCCCAAGGAAACTGAGGCACTCACGCACACACAGAGTTACTACCGAACAGCACAGGACAGAATCACATACAACACAACGAAGAAAGCAGAGTGAATACAGTGACTACAAGAGTGAATACTGTCCCCACTACATCACAAACGGTTCTTGTTTTCTTTGTGTTTCCTGATGTGCTATGTACAGAGCGTAAAATAAATGTTATCCTTTTTTTTTCTTTCTACCTTTCTCTTTTTTTGTGTAGGCCTACAGTGGTAGTCCACCAACAGAAGAAAAAGAAAAAATAGTCTGGGTCAGATTTGAAAATGGAGACTTAAATGGTATGGTTTCATCTTATTTCTGTTTTAGTGTTGTATTTTTTGGGCCATATTGAGTAGTTTTTAAATTAGCAAAACTCTCTTATATGAGTACAGACAAGAGTTGGCTCAAACAGAACTCCTTTTACTCCTCCTTACTAACCAAGAATGAATCGTTCTTTTGTCAAATCCTGAGGGAATAGACAGGCCTTTACTTGGCAAATTTCTTGAAATGTGCTTTGAAGGTGAGCAGATTCTGGTTTTGTAGGGTTAATGAGATAAGCAAATTCCAGAGCAAAGCCCCTGGGCCCCTCACTATCAAGATCAGTTGAAAACAAAATACAGGACTGAGTGTAGTCCAAGTACTTGTAAGTTTGTAGCCTGAATTGCCTGAGTAGCTTTCCCAGTGGCTTCATGCACTCATGCTGCATTGGCTGCAGTGTCATAATAGACTTTTGTGTTGCCTAGCAATAGAGAGCTGTCAAGGTGGCCGAGCAGTAACCTAACTCGATTCCCCTTGATGTCGCTGAGGAAGAAGAATGGAATATGTTCTCGTTTGCCCCTGTTGGAGGCTGTTGAAGAACACTGACTTGGAATCTCATTGCAGTCTTTGTGCCTTATGTAGGCCTATAGCCATATTGAAAGGTGTGAAGAAAGTTAGCTCTTCAGATAAGACTTGAGCTGTTTTGCCTCTCTCTTCTCAATAATAGATGTGATAAGTGATGGCACTTCAGTTTGAGGTGAATGAGGGCCATAGGACCAATTGCTTGAATGAACCAAACTTCTTGCTTTCCCATATGGGGCTGTTAATAATGTACATTAGCAGTGGATGGCCTGCAGGCCACATGCAGCCCATCAGGGGGTCATCTGATTGGGGGCCACAAGACATTTTGCTGATGTTGACTATCCATCTGAAGGCACTGCCCCCCTGCAGCTCCTAGTGGCCATGGTTTACTATTCCCTGCCAATGGGAGCTGTGGTAAGTATGACCAGGCAGCCTCTTCTCTTGCAGGCGCCGCCCCCACAGCTCCCAGTGGCTAGGAACAACAAACCGTGGCCCCTGGGAGCTGCAGGGGCTGGTGCCTGCAGATAGTGAACATCAACAAAATGTCTCCTGGCCCCCCATCTGATTACTCTGATGGGTCATGAGCCACAGGTTGCCCACCACTGATGTCCATCAATTTGCTTTTACTGGCAGTGGAGCTCTAAACCTGTCCTCCAACTCATAGGTTGCAGCTCTCCAAATGCTTTCAGAGACTCTTCCAGAGGTTTGCTATTATTGGACTGCCACCTCCTTTTCCTCCTGCTTATTCCTTAGTAAAGGCTCACTCTGATCCCAGATGTGACATGATAGGGAATCTTAATGGTCTGATGGTGGTAAGAATGGCAAGTTATATGACCTGTAGCTGTTGGAATGGCACACAGATTCCTAGTTGGCAAATTTATTGACGTTGGAGATGGAGAAAGGCCTGTTAAATTAGCTTGTATATCTCACTGCCTCATGCTCACGGCTAGTGAGAGATTGTTTCCTAATGGGCTTCTTTTTCCTTGCCATTCATTTGTTTGGGTACGTCTATACAGCGCCACGTAGCTCGAAATAAGCCACACCAATTTGAGCTACACAAATTGTGTAGCTTGTTTCGAGAGACACTATTCCGACAAGTCCCTTAATCCTCATGGAATGAGGTTTCCTGGGACGTCGGAATAGCAAGCCCGTTATTTCGAATATATTTCAAAGTAATGCGCTTGTTGCTAAGAGGCGGGAAATGCTATTTTGGGATACCGGACGTATCCTGAAATAGCACCGCTGTCTTGATGTACCTTAAATGTCCCAGCTGCTGAGGTTTTCACTGCTTCCCTTCATTTGCCACAGTATAATAGAAAATGTAACACATCCAATTTAACTCTTACTTTTTATATTCATCCTAACTTTTCCTTTGTTCAGTTTAATTTTATTATTCTTGCACTCTTGTACCATCTTGAAGAGGTCTTCCCCCTGCTCGAAGTTTACATACTTTTAGAAAGTTGTGTTTCTTGCTAATGTTAGGGTAGAGCAGCCTTAGTCAAGATAAGAGCATTTGGTTATTTGAGTTTGTCTTGATGTATTTACTTTAGTACCGTCATATTTTTATGGGAATTACTTTTTTCAGAGGGTGTTGTAAGGACTGGCTAATATGTTTAAAAAGCGTTGCTCATCAAAGTGCTACATAAGTGTAATCTTTGTTCTGATTATTAGTTTGTTGCTCCTTTGTCTTCTGATTTATGCAAATGATAGCATAACATGAAATGGCAGTAATATTGCTTATAGCTGATTGTTTTTGCTCAGTAAAAAGACTTGTCTCTACCTAAACAAACAAAGTATTTCTGAAGAAGTACTGAAGAAGAAATCACTGATTACTCTATTTTCTCTGTGTAATACACTTGTTCCTTCTAAAGGCACTAATAGTTCCTGTTGCTATGTAATCTCTCAATTAGCAGAGTACTGTGGACGGCGTAGATTTTGTACATTTGGTTTCAGAGTAGTAACAGTGAACTGCAAAGAGGCACATTTCTAGACTTTCACGGTGCTTATAGAAAAAATAACTTGATTGTGTGCTAATAATTACAGAAGGTAGGCATGCCAGATACCTCTAAGTCATCTCATCAGAGCCTCTTTTCTTATGTTGTGTAGGAAGTGTCCCATTATCACTCCCTCTAAACTGGTATTTTGTATTCTCTAAAATAAAATTACGGAGCTTTTTTTTTTTTTTTTTTTTTTTTTTTTGTGTCTCAAGGAACATTTTTCACTTATTTTTTCAGTCACAGGAGTTAAGGATTAAAAGTTATAATAGGGATTTAGAAAAATGTCCAGTGTATCAGACATTAACTATAATTTATCCTGACCTAATGTTTGTTTTGAATTTTTAAATCCAATTTAGATACATCAAGGAACATGGAGTTTCATGAGATACATAGCACTGGCAATGAGCCACCTTTGCTACTAATGATTGGATACAGTGATGGAATACAGATCTGGAGCATACCTGTAAGTACATAGTAACTCTGTCTTCAGAAAACAAGATACTGATTTTATGCCATATCTAATTTTTATAAAAGACTATATTACTTTAAACTAAACAGTACAAGGATGCAACATATGTTGTGCTTTTAAAATGGTTTAACTTTAATATTTGGTGTCACTCACACTCTCTTAAATTAAACTAACGGTTGGACCTCCCTGGTCTGGCACCCTTGGGACCTGACTGGTCCTGGATGAAGAATTTTTCTGGCTTCCCCCCCCCCGCTGCTGGCACTCCTGCCCTTCCGCCTCCCCAGCTTCCCAGCCCCTCGCAGCCCTGCTGAGTTGTACATCAGGCTTCCCAGGTTCCCCCTTTTTCCCCCTGCAGCTCAGTTGGGCTGCGCATTGCCTCCCACCCCCCCTCCTCTCGCATAATGCCGGGCTCCCAACCCCGCCCTCCAACAGCATGCCAGGATACTCTGATCTTGGAATATCCATGCTCCTTCTGGACCATGGATGTTGCTGGATCAGAGCGTTCCAGAGGTGCAACTTGTACCTAACTTTTAAATTGGATAGTGTGTGGTGTTATTTTTTTAGTTTGTACACTTACTGTAACAGTAATTTTCAGACTGACTTGGAGAAGGGTGTAACATTACAGAGCAGTTAGTTTAGATTTATATATTTTAGAGATTTGTGTATCTGTCTCTGAGTCCGTTATTTCAAGAACTCCTCCTGAACGATAAGCTCTATGGCCACCAAATTCAGTATGCAGTTTCCTCTGACCCTAACTTAAAGTGAGGTCAGTGTTTGGTTGTGCCAGGAAAACAGGTAGTGCTGGGAATGGGACTGTTTGGCAGGACATGGAAAGGAAGGGCGTAGAGAGAGAAGGGATGCAATACTCAGTCACTATTGGGGGCAGCAAGCGCAGGGGACACTATACTGCAGAGTGACCACTAGGGGCAGCCGCACCAGTAAGACACTGGCCAGCTGGGGACTGGGCTGTGCAAAGAAGCAGGTAAGTGACCTCCCAGCCCCAAAACAGTGCCGGGGAGCCCTTGGCCCTTCAGTACCACCCAGGCAGCTCCCCCTGAGGAGAGCAGGCTGCAGGGGGTAGGCCGCTAGAGGCCAGGGCTAGCCCCCAGAGCCTCACTCCCCCTTTCCCCCTAGATAGCCTGCAGGGGGAGGGGCTGCTGGAGGCCTGGGCTGGTCCCTGAGTCCCAAAAAAAAACAGCCTGCAAGCTGTGGGAAGGCCACTGCTGGCTCACTCTCTTCCACCCCCTCTCTCTCTCTCTCTCCCTACGGACAGCCCGCAGGCCATTTATTTTATTTTCCAAAAAACAAAAATCAATCGAGTTAAAGAACCGAATAACGCCGTGTAAATCTTCTAGTATCACATAAATATGAGAGGGGGAAGTCCACCCTAAGGAGGAAGGGTAAATTCAACTATTACATGAAAAATTATGAAAAGGATTTACACATCTCACAAAAACAAGCATGACAATATTAATAGCGTTTTACAATCACACTGTCTGTCTGTCATGTACATGATTTGCAATTTTAATTTTATTAAAGTCTCTATGCGCATATGGGTTTAATTTTACTCTGTCATATGCAGCATGCAAT
Source organism: Rafetus swinhoei (assembly GCA_019425775.1). NCBI lineage: Eukaryota > Metazoa > Chordata > Testudines > Trionychidae > Rafetus > Rafetus swinhoei. The sequence goes on along the minus strand of CM033445.1, from coordinate 7,438,456 downwards.
TTGTGTTTTAGAATGGTTTGAGCACATGGACTTAATTTGGGAAATTTTCTCCAAATTTCTTGAACTGAGGAAAAAAAAATTTAATACTGTATGTGATAAAATTCATAAGTCAAAATCTAGTGTGTCCAATACTTTGTACTTCAAAATAAATCCAGTGAGCTTACTGGATGAAATTTCTCTTCTTTGTAGAATATAGTGCCTTCTGGAAGGTATTTCTCTTGCATCACTCCCTGGGTGTGAAAGAGAGTAGTTTTTATGCTGCAGGCTACCTTTTAGGAAATGAAATGGAATTTCATTTTCTCTGTGAAAGTACTTCTGCACACCATCTTGGGAGCTGTGTTAAGCATTGGCAATTTGGTTTTACAGGGGGAGACAGAACTGGAATGTTTCTCAAAATTTATATCTTTCCTGTTAAAGAGGAAGAAAAAACCCCCCTTTTTCTGAAAGCTAAGAGCCAGCAGTTGTGGGGGTAAAATAAGTAACCCTAATATACCTACAGTACTTCATGTGGAATTGGAGAATTAGCATATTATTTTAGATTTTCTGAGGAACTACAGTTGTTTCTCAATTTCAAGATTTTATTGTGAATGGAGCATTTGGATGCTGCTGCATATTTGTCTTTGAACTTAAAAAAAAAAAAAAAAAAAGAAGTGTATAGTTGTTTACTTCTTGAGCAAAGAAGTTACAGTATGTACTACAAGAATTCTCCATGCAAAATATTTTTGTATGCAATGACAACTTGAAAGTATTCTTGCATTCTTATACAACAAGTGAGTGTTTAAATCTTTCAGAAAATCACGGTGCTTTGTTCGTCACATGTATTACAGAGAACAAACATTAGGTGTCACTAAGATATTGAGCTAAGAAATATAGTAGAGCTGTAGTAGTACTGGTGATCTTAAGAGAGTTTTGAACAAGCAAGTTAGAATAATGTACAGAGAATTACATTGATCTTAGCTAAAGATTTTCTGTAACATAACTTGTTTGAACTTGTTTTGATGAATGTATTTGAACAGGTAAGTATTTACTGAAAGTTGTGTAGAGGCACACGCCTGGTTTGTGTGGCATTGGACTTGTCTGGGCTATATCAAATTAGAGTTCGGGCCTTCCTTTGGCAAGGGATCAGTTCTCTGTTGGGGTAGTACAGTGAAAGCTTTGTTATCTGTCACTCTGTTAACCAGAAAACTTTAACCGGCATCACCCCCTGCCATGTCTTCTGGCACCTGTGCCTGACTCTTTTTTACCTGGAGGTATCTGAGGCTATGTCTACACAGCAGCGTTATTTCGGAAAAAACTGACGTTATTCCGAAATAACATTGTCTGTATCTACACAGTTATTCTGACATAATGTCGAGCCGGAGGACTTCTTATTCTGACACCTTAATCCTTGTACAACGAAGGTTGCAGGAAAGTCAGAGGTAGAGTGCTCTGTTTCGAAATAAGTGCTGTGTATTTGTGCCCAAATTCGAAATAAACTATTGTGACGTAAGCTACGTAGTTAGCGTAACTCAAGTTGCATAGATTATTTTGAGTTTAGCCCTGCTGTGTAGATGCACCCTTAATTAGTCATTTAACTTCTAGTTCCTTGTCTCTTCTATCACTAGAACAGTCTCCACACCAGCCAGTCTGCATGGTTTTTTTTCGAGTGTATTTCACTATTGAATATTTTCTATTTCTTGTTAGTATTAGCCTAATCAAGGAATAAGAAAATAAAGGTATGAAATCACAAAGCTTGTTGGTATGATTTATTTTTGCAATAAGGAAGCCTTTCAGTAGCTCAGACATAAGTTTCTAAAAGCTGGAGAATGTGTTTAAGTTGATCCGCAAGGTGAGGCAGCCTAAAAAGGAACAGAATGGAATTCTGAAACCTGCATGCCCTTCTTGGAGAATGCCCAGCTTAGGGCAGGCCAGGGGCTGTCAAAGTAACACGTGCAAATGACTGTGTATAAATTGAGTCTTAAAGTGAGGATATTCATTGCTTTGCCGCCTCAGGTGAGTGACCCTTGGAGCAGATTCACAATGCATTTGAGATGGGTTATCTGGAGGTGGTATTTGGGTACACACGTCTTGAAAAATGTGAGTCACCGTAGCACGGAGGAATAGATCTCCGGAGACTTGCGGTGATTCATGGTATCGGCTCTCTAGCAGCATTGGAGGCCACAAGGCAAGAGGGAAATATTTTTGGAGCAAATCTGTAAAAATTATTATTCACTACATGCGTGATTTATGTATTTATGAAGGAGAGTGCTGCTACTGGGAAGTTTTTAGATCTCGGAAGTCGGAACATAAATGCAAGCCTTTCCTGAATTTGGGTTGGTGGGTTGTTTTTTTTTTTTTTTTTTTTGAGAAGCTGGAGTGACCCATCATAAATTCTGGGACATAGTTGAAAGAGAATACCAAGGAGAAGTCCAGTGTCATTTCTTTAGGATGAGTCCTTTCTCACTTTGGTCAAAAAGATCATTATCCTGTGGGGTGAGAAGGGTGTGTGTTACACTAAGAGATCTGCTTGAGGGGGAATTTGATTAATAATGCCAGTTCCATAACCAGGCAGACAGTGGTACATATTCTTCACCATGTCAGTGGAGACTTAATTTCAATCAAGAGTATCAGCTACTGAATTGCCACCCCTACTTTCTGCAGCAGCTAGAGTTTTCCTTTGAGGTCTCTTTTTCGTATAACTTGAGATGTGTTAAAATCACAGCGAGGGATCATGTAGCTGCAGATTATATGAACAGTATTGCTCACTTGTACGTGTTTAGCTATAGCATGTTGCAATGTTGTTTTCCTTGGCATTCATATTATCCTACTTTTGGTTTTTCCAGTTAGATTTTTTTTTTTCTAAACTTTGATATTCTATGGATTAGGGATTTATATATGAGACTTTCAAAAAGAATGCATACAGCATGATCTGCGCTTGCCTATCCTCTTCCTATGGCTTTAAAAACAAGTAGTCTGTAGCACACTAGAGAATTAAAAAAAAAATATGGTATCATGAGCTTTTGTGGATAAAACCCACTTCCTCAGATGAGACCCCCCCCTTTTTTTTCCCTCCACTCTGCTCGTCTGAGGAAGTGGGTTTTGTCCACGAAAGCTCATGATACTATATATGTTAGTCTCTCGGGCTGTGTCTACACTACAGAGTTCTTTTGGAAAAACGGCTGTTTTTCCAAAAAAATTCCAGTTACATCCACACTGCAATTGCATTCTTTTGAAAAAAATTGAAAGAACAGAGGGGTTTTTCCAACATTGGTAAACTTCTTTCTAAGAGGAAGAAGCCTTTTTCTGAAAGAGCTCTTTCGGAAAAAGGCGTGTGTGGACAGGGAAGAGGGAGCTCTTTTGAAAGAAGAGGAAAGAGGAATAAGCACAGGTGCCCTGGTGGCCACTCCGTCCATACTAATCAGTTTAAATGCGAGATAGCGTCCATTCAGTGTGGACGCTATCTATTGAAAAAGCAGAGTGCTTTTTCTATGCACTTTGGCAGCGTGGATGCTCTCTTTTGGAAGAAGTTTTTTTTGGAAGAGCTCTTCTGGAAAAGCTTCTTCCGAAAGAAGCCTGCAGTCTAGATCTTGCCTTTGGTGCTCCAGGACTACTTGTTGTTTGTTTAAAGCAGTGTTTCTCAAAGTGGTCTGCAAAACCACTTTGAGAAACCTGCTAACTGGCCTTTCTGATGTGTTTACTTATCGGCTCTGCAGCTCCCATTGGCTCCAGTTTGCCATTTGCAGCCCAGGGGAGCTGCGGGAAGTGGTTTGGGCTGGACTGCCGCTTCTTGCGGTTTCCCTCAGCTGCAAATGGCGAACCGGAGCCAATGGGAGCCACGAGGCTCCATGGCTGTGGAGCCGGTAAGTGAACACACTGGAGTGGCCAGTTAGCAGGTTTCCCAAAGTGATTTCGTGGACCACTTTGAGAAACACTGCTTTAAAGTTACAGACTAACCTGGCTACCCCTCTGAGTCTTCCTTTTGCTGTTTAGGGTCCAGGTAAAAAAAGAACCAGCAGTTGTCTGTCAGTGACTTGACATACAAAATTATGCTATTCACTTGAGGATAGCATATGTTCTATTAGAAAGGGTAAATACGTCCTCTTAGGGGAATGGTGGGGAACCTAAAGCCCGGGAGCTACATGTGGCCCTGGCTTGTCTGGCTTTTGCACGCGACCAGAGGCTCCTAGCACCAATCGTGGCCCTGCCTCCCAGTCACTCCCCCGCCCCTGCCCCTGCCCCGGCCCCCGCCCGGCTTCCATCCGGCGCCCAGCTGGGAATTCAGAAAATACCGGATGTTGCATGTGTCCAGTATTTTCTGAATTTTTCTACTGGACAGATGGTGCAAATACCGGACTGTCCGGTCGATAACCGGACACCTGGCAACCCTAGCTTCAGGTAGCATGTTAAAAATAGTAGTGTAGACTTTATGGCAGGGGTGTGGAAACTTTTTTGGGTGGGGGGCCATTGGCCCACAGAAAAAAACAGTTCAGGGGCCTCATACAAGTGAGAAGCAAAACGAACAAAAAAACTCCTCACTGACATGGACCCCGACTGAGAAGGAGAAAGACACTCCCCACATTCCCCTCGCACACCAGAGCCTAGGGCTAGTAGATATTTTGTGTGCTTCAGCCCCGTAGTGGGGCAGCAGAGGGGCTGGAGCGCCAGCACAGGCTCCTCAATGCTGGGTGAAGCCCTGAGCCTCAAGGGGCCGGATCCAAGCAAGCTGTGGGCTGCATCCAGCCCCTGGGCCTTAGGTTTCCCACCCCTGTTATATGGTAGAGGTACAGGCTAGCCACCTGAGTAGGGCCCCAGAGGGTCAGGCTGGTTTGTACTTGGGCAGTAGCCTGTGCCATTGCTTGTACTGCAATGCCCACGTTGCTTTTTCCAGCACACTGGCTCAAGAAATCTGAAAAGAGAAATCTGTACAATTTGATTTTTTTAGGAGCCCTTTCAGTGTTATAAAGCAACAGATCCCAAGTTTCAGTGAAAAGCTATATACAGAGGCTATCCTCTGTAGCACTCTGCTGTCTTTCCTAATGCAGCTGGGCCCCTATTCAGCACATAATAAAATAATGTGCTGCAGGCAGTCCAGTTTGCGTCTGAGTGATTATGAAGTGTTTATGACAGCTACTAAGCCGACGCTCTCTGTAATGGTGTTACATTGACTTCTAAACACCTTTGCAGTCTGCCTCCAGGAGTGTGTGTGTCTCGGCAGTCTGAGTGGTTTTACATGAACCTTTCCTTGGAGTAAGATCTTTGACTACCGAAGTGTTACTTTTAAATGGAAGATCCCATTTGATCTGCTTCAAAGGACTGAAATAATGTTTGGACTGCTTGGTGCTGAAGTAGTGGCTGGAGTTCTGAAGTGTAATGTCTAAATCTGTCTTGGATAAGATGTGGAAGGTATCCATCCAAACGAGTGCTTTTTGATCTTTGTTTTGAAATGGGGGTGGGAAGGTTAAAAGTGTCTTTAAAATACGCCTTTCGAAGTGGGAAGAGATCTGGGATTACACAGAAGTAATGACTACAAGTTCCCATTCAGTAATTGTGCAATGTGGTTTTGTGTTGTGTTTGGAATTTGTTTTCCCTTTGCTCCCAGACAGTCTTGTATTTCAAATTCTATGTCAGAACCAGAAAGCAGTTGGAATTGGTTCCTGCTTAATGTGGTTTACGAGAATCTGTTTTAGATAGTTGCTCCTATTCACAGAAATGGATTTTGGCCGCTTTTGTGGGTGATAACTTTTTTCATTGTACACAGGAGGTTTCAGAAGTAGAAAGTGACATGAATTTAGTCTTTCCTCTTCAGTCAGAACAGTGTTATTAGGCTTTAATTTTCATACATTAGGAATGTTATTGACTGTTCAAAGGGGAGCTGCATAATAGCAAACATAACATTTAAATAATGTTGTAAAGCAGCGGTGGGGAACCTCAGGCCCGGGGGCTGCATATGCGCCCCAGCTTGCCTGTATCAGGCCCCTGAGGCTCAGGGCTCTTCTCCCTCCCCCCCCCCAGCTCCGCAGGCTGGAGCACACAAAATATATGAGGCTGGGCCCCCATAGGCTCTGGTGTGCAAGGGGAACGTGGGAAGGGTCTTTCTCCTCCGTCGGGGGCCACGTCAGTGAGGTGTGTCTTTTTTGTTTGTTTGCTTTGTTTTGTTTTTTTTGGCTTCTCACTTGTGTGTCACCCCCGACTGATTTTTCCTTTGCGTCAGTGGCCCCTGACCTAAAAAAAAGATTCCCCACCCCTGTTGTAGTCTCATTTTAAGAAACAAATGGCCTTTGGATCAATGGTCCCTCTAATCCAGTGTTTCTTAAACTGTGTTCCATGGCACACGGGTGTGCTGCGAGGCAGTCGGAGAACAACAGTTCAAAATGGCTGCCCTTAAAGGGGCAGGTGACCTCCCCCCCCCTCCCCCTTTTTTTTCCGCAACAAAAAATCCTTGGTGTTCCTTGTAAAAATAAAATTGTTTGGTGTTCCTCAGTCTTAAAAAGTTTAAGAAACACTGCTCTAATCTTTTCCCATCCGTGTGCAGATTTTTTCCATTCATGCTTCAGAGGGGTGACACTGCATACACCTTTCCAGGGTGGACACCATACTCATAATGCATGCTCCCTAAGTTGCTCTCTACTTAAGCAAGCAGTGCCTCTCCATCAATGCTCCTGTTGCTCGCAGTGTAGCTTCCCACTGCCTCCCCAATACTGGATCCTTTTCCCCGCGGCAGCGAAGGACTGTGGCAGTGGGGAAAGGCTTGAAAGGGCGGAAGCAGCAAGGAAGGATTCCAGCAGCTCCCCGCTGTCTTCCCCTGCAAAGCCTTCTGCTGCTGTGTATAGTTGCTCACAGTGTGGTGTGTAGTCTGTGTTTTGCTGTGGTGTGGAGCTACACGTACCTTCTACCCCATTGCCAGGAGTGTACAATGTAGACACACCCTGTGTTACTAATATTGGTTATTAAAACAGAGAATTTTACAAATCTAATTTTATTTTTCCTCATTAACATGGCTTGTTTACTTATTTGTCCACTTATACATGAAAAGTTGAGTTGTCAGTTTCTAGCAATTTGACTTTCTGTTTTTCATGCTTTTGCTTAATACAAAAGTAATTGGGTTGTTATCACCACAGAGTTTTATTTTTAAATTATAGCTATACATTTGAATTTAAACACTAAAACCCTGGCTGCTTCATTCCTCCTCCCCTCCCAATTATCTTGTTTGATCGAATTCCTCTACTTCCACTGGATCATGTCAACGAGTAGTTCATAGGGCTATCAATAATAACTTAGGTTTTCAGAGAAGGTGGAGATTCTTTTTCCTACAAAATTATCGTAATTGAAAATGACATACAAACCCAAAAGGTAGATTTCTGATATCTTACTAGTATTTTCTTTAAAAGTGTAGCAGTGTATACTGCGGCTACTGTATACTCATAATTTGCATTTTTATGTTTGTGTCAAATTTCTAATTGATTTCCTCCCCACCCCCTCTTCTTTTGGTTTGGTGTACATTTGGCTGATTTTTTTTTTTTTTCTTTTTTTTGATCATATGAAACCTGTTTTCTATGGTGGGAAGATATTTTCTTCCATAGAGATTAACAACCCTTTTCATTTGTAATGGGTTCAAACTGGGATGGCTTAAACAACAGAAGTCTGTCATCAAAAATTAAACAATGGTCCAGATTGATCCTTGCTCTGCTATACTTGCAAAGTAGTGGCCCAAAATGTCTAAGGGAAGAGGGGGATGGTTTCACTCCCTTTCCTCAATCTGTTCTCATATCAGGAGAAAGGAACCATAGGGAATTGAACTCAAGTTTGATGGATTCTTTGCTTGCAATCTTGCATAGCGCTCTGAGTCTTTAAAAATACAACCAACCTGTGTCTTGACTCCTTGGACTGCGGAAGCTGTAAAGTCCCACCACGCCAGCTTGGTGCCGTCATTTTTGATTCACCCTTTCTATGGAAAGAGTACCTGAGGCTGCTTTTAAAGCTTCATTTTCAATTCTTAAAACCTGTTTGGAAATGTTCCTTGCTTTTGGAATAGGAAAGAAAATCTTTAAGAGCTTGAAAGCTGCCACAGGGACTCACTACTTAGCTGGAGCAAATCCAAAATGGCAGCCGCAAGCATGTTCCTTTGCAGGTGCTTTTTAAGAATTTAAAATCTATTTATATTTTGTCTGTGTTTGGGACTCTGGGTTGCTCAGGGGATTGGTAATGGGATGTGTAGCTTTTCACCTTCTGGTTGCCAGCTTACATCTAGCTTAGGTTGGTGGTGAGAAAGTTGTTAGCCATTCAGCTGTATGGCCTGTGGGGAGATTTGTCCCAGTCTAGTTCCCAGCCAGCCAGATTTCCAAGTCAGAAAATCTTGGCCCTCTTTATTGGCAGTCTCAGCAAAGTGATGAGGAGTGAATTGGCAGGGACGTGCAGCAGCAGTTAAAAAAGCTAACAATGCTGGGAATCATTAGGAAAAGGGATAGGTAACACAGAAAATGTCCTGTTGTCTCTGTGTGAATCATAGACTAGAATCCTAGAACTGGAAGGGACCTTGAGAGGTCATCGAGTCCAGTCCACCGCCCTCCCGGCAGGACCAAACACTGCCTAGATCAGGGCTACTCAACACGTGGCCCGTGGGCCGCATGCAGCCTGTGACCCATTTGTTTGCAGCCTGCGGAACAGTTTTGATTTATGCGGGGCTCAACACGCAGCCCGCGGGTAGGATCCTTTGAACATGGCCTCCACTGGGAACACGCTCCACAACGCCGAGGCATCTCCCAAGTGGGGTGAGTACTGAAAGACGACAGCGGACGGGCTGGCTGGAACAGACAGGTGAAGGGTGTCAGCGTTTCTAGCCCCCAGCGAGGAGGTGCTGGGAGCGCTGGGGCATTGTGTGAAAGGATCTATTTGCATATATAATTGCATGTATATGCAACCACACTTAAATTGCGGCCTTTGGCATATGCTGTGAGTATCATTGTGGCCCCCGGGGCTTCCAAGGTTGAGTAACCCTGGCCTAGATAATCTCTGATAGATGTCTGTCTAACCTGCTCTTAAATATCTCCAGTGATGGAGATTTCACAACCTCCCTAGGCAATTTATTCCAGTGCTTAACTGCCCTGACAGGAAGTTTTTCCTAATGTCCAACCTTAAACCTCCCTTGTTGCAATTTAAGCCCATTGCTTCTTGTCCTATCTTCAGAGGCCAAGGAGAACAATTTTTCTCCCTCCTCCTTGTAACACCCTTTTAGGGTATGTCTCCCGGAAAAGCTCTGCCGCGTCCAAGGAACACATCCACTTTTCCGAAAAAAGTTGGAGAAGAGCACACGTTTTGTCGGCATCCCTGTAAACCTCATTTTATGAGGAAGAAGGGATGTTCGGAAAGAGGGTTTTTTTCCAACATTTGGCCTCATGTAGACTGGCCAAATGTTGGAAAAGCCTCTTTCGGAAGAAAAGTGGAAAAAGATAAGCAAACTAAGGTTTGCAATTTGCGTATCTTTTTCCGACTTTTATTTGTAGTGTAGCCATCTCCTTAGATACTTGAAAACCGCTATCATGTCCCCTCTCAATCTTCTCTTTTCTAAACTAAATGAATCCAAGGTATGCCTACATCTTGCCCCACCTAAAAAAAGATACACAGATTGCACCTCCCAAAACCGGTGCTCTCTGATCCAGCAATGTCCATCGTCCAGCATGGACCACAGCTGTTCCTGGACCAGAGAGCCCTGGGAGCCTAGTGGCAGCAGAGCCAGCAGCCGGGGGCAGCAAGGCTGGGACTCAGGGGCAGAATGGGACCAGGGGCAATGCAGGGCCTCAGGCTAGAGGCCAGGGCCCAGCAGCAGTGCAGGACAGGCTGGGCAGTAGCGGAGTCGGCAGCAATGGGAGGCAGCAGGGTGGGGAACTAGTGGCAGGCACCTCCCCTAGTCTGGCAAATTCCCTTATTCAGGCTTGGTCAGGTCCCGAGGGTGCCCGACCAAGGAGGTCCAACCTGTATTAGAAATAGAAAAGGGCAACAAAATGATCAGGGTATGGAACTGCTTCCATATGAGGAGGGAGTAATAAGCCTGGGATGTTTCAGCTTGGAAAAGAGATGACTAAGGGGGGGATGTGATAGAGGGCTATACAATTATGACTAATGTGAAGAAAGTAGATAATGACATTTTATTTACTTGTCATAATATAAGAACGAGGGGTCACCAAATGAAATGAATAGGCAGCATGTTTAAAATGAACAAATGGAAGCATTTTTTCACAGAATGCTAAGTCAACCTGTGGAATTGTTTACCAGAGGATGTTCTGAAGGTCAAGACAGAAGCTGGGAATTGGTGACGGGGTGTATCACTTGATGATTGTCTGTTCATTCCTCCTGAAGTATCTGGCACTGCCTGCAGTCGGAAGAGAGGATACTGGGCTAGATGGACCGTTGGTCTGACCCTGTATGTCTGTTTTTTATGAGACTGGGCAAATGTCATTCTCTTCTGGAGATGGTTCTTTCTGGTTAGGATTGGGACACATTAACAGAGCAGTGATGATGAAGCTTTACTTGTTGTGTGGATAAATAAGAAATCGGTCACTAGGGCTATTCACTCAGGGTATATCTACACGTCAAAGTTATTTTGAAATAACAGCTGTTATTTTGAAATAACTTTCCTAGCGTCTACACAAGCCAACCGCTATTTCGAAATTAAATCGAAATAGCGGAGTGCTTATTTCAAAATTTGTAAACCTCATTCCACGAGGAATAACGCCAATTTCGAAATTGCTATTTCGAAATAAGTGCTGTGTAGACACTTATTTCGAAATAGGGGGCCTCCAGCCCTTCCCAGGTTGCCCTCCAGCCTCAACCAAGAACTCCTGACCTGATGCCCTGCCGGACCTGGTTCCGGCCGGCCTTAAATGAGATTCAGCGTCCACTCAGTGTGGACGCGCTATTTCGAAATAGCCAACTGCTATTTCGAAATGCATTTTGTGTGTAGATGCGTTATTTTAAAATATCTTATTTTGAAATAACTATTTCTAAATTAGATATTTCGAAATAACGCTGTAGTGTAGACGTACCCTCAGGTCTTTCTACAAACCTCAAAAAAATTAGAAAAAAGGCTTTGGGTGGGACTAATCTCTTTTGAAACCCATTTAGTCTAATACAGGTTCTCAAAGGGTGTTCCATGGTCTGTGACCATCTTCCAGTGGGCTGCAGGCTCTGGGCTTGCTCCACCTGCAACGGGGAGCCTGCACTAGCACTCCATGGCTCCCCCCTGCGAGGCTGGAGCGTCGGCACCGGCTTTCCATTGTGGTGGTGGGGGCCTTGTGGGCTGGATCCGGCTTGCAGGGGAAGTAAGCATCTCTGTGTGCTGCTGCTCCCCCTGCCCCTGGCTGGCTTTCCCTGCTGCTCCCATTGGCCAGAATCATGGCCAATGGGAGCAGTTGGGGGCATGGAGCCAGGTAAGTGCCCTCTATGCCCCTGATTCCCAGATCTCACATCTCCACCGCACTCCTGCCCTCTCCCTCCCTCCCAGATTTCTGCACCTCCCTCCCCCATACAGACCCTCCGCCACCCTCAACCCGCTCCTGCACCCTACCTCCAGACCAGACCCCACACTCCCACTTCCTCCTGCACCCATTTTGTCATCATGGGTGGTTGGCTGGTAGTCCACAAAAAGGTTTGTGTAGAGTGGGGTGGGCTGCGGGCCAAAAGTTTGAGAACCACTGTTTTAATAGATAATTATAAACTGCAAAAGAGACCATAGAGGTTCCCCCTCCAAACAAAGCCAAGGAGTACCCAGGATTTTACTGTTCTGTAGTACGTAACAGAATGCTCCCTCCTTTTTGTAAAGCACCTTGAAATTCTAAGGACAAAAACAGCTCAAGAGAACTGAAGATTATTTTATTTTATAGAGGTGTGATACTTAACAAATGTGGGCATTGTAGCTGATCCTGGTGCTGCAATGTATTTGTTTTTCCCCCTGGTTTTTCTAAACTGCATTTCAAATAAAATAAGACCAGGATTTGACTAAATAAGATGAGTAAATTGTCATTTGCAATGGCATGACAAAATCTACGGGAAGATGGGAGAACATTTTATAGTCTACCGCTAATTTTTTTTTTTTTTTTTTTTAACCTCCCACCTGATTAGTTGAGCAACATGCGACCTGCCAAATATGTGAACTACACAGTGACACATATTTAGCTAAGCATTGTGGTGCTGAAATTGTATCCTGCTTAAAGGAGGAGAAAAGGGTATGCTGTAGTTGTGTAAGAATTGGTAATGTCTGATTTCTAATGTTGGCTTTGCCACTGACTTGAGCAATTCACAACCTTCCTTTTGATTTAGATTTCCCTAAGAGTAAATGGGAAGAATACCTGCCTTCCTTCCATAGGGGTGGAGGACTAATAAGTACATGCTCATACAATACTTTGAAGAAATGAAGCAGCATATCTAGAAAGAACTTAGGCTGGGATTTTCAAGTAAGCCTAACAGAGCTATATGCCCTGTTACAAATGAGTTTCAGTGGGATTTGAGCACCTAATTCCCTTAAGCTTCTTTGAAAATCCCAGCCTTAAACGTGATCAGCTCAGCAGCATCCTAGGCCAAAGATGTATGTAAATTTTGTAAATTTGCTCTATCTGAGAGCAGAAACTCAGTGAAGTGGGTTTGGCTTCCTTAACTGTTTCTGACTGTTGGGCCTCTTTGGCGCTAGAGCTGATGTTCTGGCATGCTTGAAAAGTAGCACGAGGTGACTGAATTGGGTTATTATCGTATGTGAATCACTTCTTCCATACTTATGTTAGTCCTTTCTTTTTTGTTTCATTTGTGTGCATGCACATATGTGAACCACTCTTTCATGGTTTGGGGAAAAATACCCTTAACTGCCAATAATAATAGTTTCAAAGTCTTACACTTTCCCACTTTTTCCTTTTTATAGAACTGGTGTGTTCCCACAGACACAAAACCTACTCCTGCCTACGTGTCTGCTTTCTTTTCCTCTAAGGATGTAAAATCCTGTTTAATAAGTTAACTGGTTAAAGGTTAAGTATAACGGGGATCCCATGGGTGAGGAGGCCGCTGCAGGTCGGGCTGGGCTGGAGTGGCCCCCTGACTCCCCCTGCCCCTCCCTGCCTGAGGCACGGCAGGCCTAGCCGGACTGGAATGTCCCCTCCTCCCCCCCCATTCTTACCCTCCCTATTACTCTCACCAAGCTTCCTTTCTAACCACTCCCCATTGGTGCCTTTTTCCATGTTGCCCATTATGCTTGGGACAGGCACTCTTGTTTTCTCTACCTCTTTTCCTTTCCCTCCCACCTCCTGGAAAACAAAAAAAACTGATTAAGTCTCTGGAGGGAGTAAGGGGGAGAACTAGCTTCACCAGTTTGACTTTCATCCAGTCATTTGGCTTATAAATAACTTGATTCCCAAGGACTTTGGGGCAGAGATTATGCTACCTGCTCCAGGAGAGGCAGTGCACTGTCCTCAAATTACTAATTGGTTCAATCTGAAATTATTCTGAATAAAGTAGAATAATTAAAAATGTATGTACTATACAGGTACTTCCACTAAATGGCAAAGCAGAATCTGTGGTGTTGATAATCTAGCTAATACAATAAGAGCAGGCTAGATTAAGGATCTGAATCTCATATTTCTTAGATGGGTTTTATAGCCATCTGTATCAGGAATATTTCTGATTACTTAATTGGTATAATTCCTGACTCATTCAGTGTGAGAGCAGAATAGGCTCCATGTTCCTGGGAAGAAATGCAAAGACAAATATTTCCCCAAATTTTTCTCCTGTCCTGAATGCTATTTTAAATTGAAGGAGGATAGTAAGTGGAAAATTGAAGTAAGGATGTTGGTATCCATAGATTAGTGATAAAAGGGTGGAGTGTTTATTACAGTAAGCATAGCACTTGCATAGAGTATTTATAAGAAATAGATGCTTCAAGGGGATAAACAGCTGGAGAAGAACATACATCATCTGTAACAATGATAATAAACTGTAGTTGCAACAAAATGTGACTTTGTCTCTTGCTCAAATAGCAGCGGATTTTTATTTTTCCAACTTGTCATCTAAACTGCAGGAAGTAATTGAAGAAATATAAAAAGATATTCAAAGAGGGTTGCGTTAGATTTATAGTTTAATATTTATCAAGTTATGAGGTCTTTCAAATTCTATGCATTTCTGATATTGTAAAATGCTTGTTTGGCAAACTCTCTTCCAAATATAGTACGCCAACATGTTGGTTAAATTTTTAGCTTCATTACATCTGTTTTAAGTTCTTGGTTATTTGGAAATGAGTTTCATAATGTTTGCCATTTTCCTGAAGTTTGACATTCCATATCGGATCCATTACCAAGCAGTTATGAAAATACATTGTGACCAACCATTTACAGGAAGTCTGGAAATTCTTCTTAACTACTTCTGATTTTAATCTCTTCAAGATTTCTATTAGTGACTGACAATTAGTTTGATTTCCTACTTTTGAAACAATTTTAACGCTAATATTTCAAGTTCTCTGACCCTTTAAACCCAATATTTGATTTTCTTAATCAGTGATTAGTTTGCTTCTTCTAATAAAACATAAACTGAGTAGAACAAACTGTGTTAATCAGTGGCTAAGCTGAGGACTTGTATCTTCTGAATGTCTACAGTATGCTTATGGAAGTTGTATGGCGCTGTGGAATTTCACATAGCCTAATGGAAGACCTGCATTTCTTCATGTGCATGTCCTCTATTGCTATAATTGGTCAATTTATTTTTAAAGACTTCTAAAGTGTCTTCTGTAAGGGAAGAGTTTATAAAATAGATGTTTATATTTTTTTTGAGCAAAGGTGGGTTTGAGGATTCTTGGGTAGAAAAGAAATATCACTTCTGTTCCAGCTTGCTGTCCCAAGTCTTGGATAAACCAGAACTTAATTTAGTATGTGAAATACATAAGTTTGCTGAGCACATATGGAAATTACCAAGCAAGTGAAGAAAAACACTTCCCCATAGATTTATTTTTAGTGATTTTCCTTTTTGCCTCTGATTTGTTGGAGTCCCAACATAGCTCCAAAGAAAAGCTACAGCTCATTTAGGGGCCTGAGATATAGTTTTTGCACTGATTTAATGAAGATGGGTTTTTAAAAACAAATGAATTGGTCAATTGCCTAGTGTACATGCAGTTGTATTGTTGCAAATATGTTTACAGCCTAAATAACTGTGAGACAATTAACCTTCATATCCCTGGTGGCTTTAACAACTATTAGTCGGACATCCTGTAACTCTGCTACAGCACCAAACACAAGAACACCTCAAAACTCTGCAAAATGTGTGAAAGTGTGCTTTGTGGATGGTAGGGATGTATAATGCAATTTAATTAGTTAACCCGTCAAACATTACGTTCAACCGATTTAGCAGGATCCCGCAGGCTCCCAGCCACCAGCTCTGCGGGGCTGTTGGTTAACCAGTCACCGGTAAGCATTGCCTAGTTAAACAGTTACCCATTCACATCCCTAGCGGAAGGCATGGCAAAGTTTAGGAAATGATACTTTAGTGAATTTGATATGGGAGGAAGGAGGTTTTTATGGTTTATGAAACAAAGTAACGTTCTTTACATTGTTTATAATTATGCAGATCAGTGGTGAAGCACAGGAACTTTTTTCCGTTCGACACGGCCCAGTTCGAGCTGCACGAATCTTGCCTGCTCCACAAATCAGTAAGTATGCTGTTGTGACATAGTTCACAGCTAAATGTATGTTTTCTTCTACCTACTAAATGAGTCAATTTTTTTTTCTTTGAAAGCTTTGCTTGAATCTTTGTTATACACTGCTGTGTCAGTTTTCTATTTGAGAAACTAGCAAACTTACCCAGCATTGCCTGGGTTCTTCAGGGCAGGGGGGCTGGTGGTGGGGTGTGTGTGTGTACAGGAGTCAGGGCAGGGCCTTGGTGATGTGGAGAGAGGGGCAGTGCAGGAGACGGGGTGGGGAAGCGCGAGAGTGAGGTTGGGGGGTGAGGAGGGGCTCAGGGCAAAGGATCCCATTCTGCACAGGGATTTCCCCCCCTTCCCCCCCCCCGCAACCACTAGGGAACTTTTTTTTTCCCCTTTCCCCTCAGTCCTTCCGCCCCCTGGAGTAGGCAAAGAGTTTGGGGCAGGGTGGCTACTTTACCGGTGTGCTGGCAGGCAAGATGGTAGAGCCTCAGCCCTACTCGCCACTTGCTTGGTGGTAAGGCTGTCCCAGTGAACATTGCAGGATAACTCTCCCCCTCAGTCTCACTGCCCCAGTGAGTGACCATTGCATCCCTCTGAACAGTAGCCCCTCCCCTTTGCATTTTACGGAAAACAGTCCTTTTCCTGGGGCTTCCAGTTGCCCTGGCACAAGCAAATGCTGACCATGCTTGAAGTTAGGAGAACAGGAAGGTGCATGCCACATTTGGTGACCCTAATTCTTACTGTTTAAAAGGAGTTCTGACAGATGCAGACACTTATTTTAACTTTGTTTAAAATAAGTTAAAGTTTCACAGTAAGGGTTTTTTTTTTTTTTTTTTTTTTTTAACTAATATCACTGTTCTTTGATTTTTCACATCCATTTGTTCCATGCTCCAGTCTTGACTTGAAGTCTGTTTCCCAGACATTTTTTTTTGTTACTTTGTATTATCTGAGAGTGATATAAGTTTACCAAGATAACTGCTTGTTTTTTTTAAATACGTGAGCATAACTTGTTCAAGTTAAGAACTAACTGTGAGTTCTAGAGCTGCACAGGAGGGCTTCTTCTGTGGACTCTTTTTTTCCTCTAGATTTTGGTCTCAATCTCAAAAATGTGTGTCTTTTTCTCTAAATGCTCTTGATTTTTTTTTTTTTTTTTTTCCCCTCCATAATGCTGAAGTAATTTAATTTTCAACTCCTCTTTTTACCCTTGGTGCTGCTTTCTCTGTAAGTTGGAGAGCTGTTGTATATTTTAAATTTCATAGAACATTCCAGAGACTTTTATTTTGAAATCATTAATAATAAACTGAAATACTGCTGTGGGAGTTATTCAAGAGCTGGTTTGTTTTTAAAGCCCATCTTATATCACCTGAACAACTTTAGACTTAATACACTTAGAATCCTAGAATTATAGAATCGTAGGACTGCCAGGATCCTTGAGAAGTCACCTGGTTCAGCTCCTACACTAATGGCAGAAGTAAATACTATCTACACCAGGAGTGGCCAACCTATTAAACAAAGAGAGCCGAAACAGCGGCAGAAAAAATGCGAAGAGCCGCACCAGAATTGTTGAGGGGGAGGGGAAAAAAGACGCTGCCCCTTTAAAAACTGCAGGTTAGGCTTTTTCGCCACATCAGGCTCCCGCTGGTCAATGCCATCTTGCTGACGCCATTTTGCTGCACCAGACGGCTCCCCTGCACCCAGGGAGCCAGGGGCAGTTTGTAGGGGCGCGTGGGGCGGCTTTGCGAGCCGCAGAGGAGACTTCGTGAGCCACACTTTCAGGGGTGAAGAGCCACGGGTTGTCCACCCTGATCTACACCATCCCTGACAGGTATTTGTCTAACCCAGAGTTTCCCAACCTATAGGTCGGGACCCAAATATGGGTCGCCATTACATTTCAAAAGGGTTGCCAAGTATCTCCCCAGGTGGCTCTGCCCTACCTCTTCCCCCCGTTTTTGAATTGCCTTGGGTCACCAAGTCTTCCAGAATTGTCAAAATGGGTCCCCATCTGGAAAAGGTTGGGATCTGCTGGTCTAACCTGATCTTAAAAATGTCCAGTGATGGCCTTTCCTCAGCCTCTCTAGCCAATTTATTTCAGAGATTAACTAACTTGATGGTTAGAACGTTTTCATGCATGTCCATCCTAAATTGCCCTTGTTGCAGTTTAAGCCCATTGCTTCCTATCTTATTCTTGGAGGTTAAGGAGAAGACTTTTTTTCCCTCCTCCTTGTAACAACTTTTTATGTACTTGAAAACCATTCTGTCCCCTGCTCAGTCGTCTCTTCTCCAGACTAAACAAACTCAGTTCCTTCAGTCTTTCCTTGTAAGTCATGTTTTGTAGATCTTTAATCACTTTTCTTTCTGGACTTTCTCCAGTTTGTCCACATCGCTCTTGAAATGTGGCGCCCAGAACTGGACACGATACTCCAGTTGAAGCCTGGAGAACCAACATCATGTATACAAAGAAATAACTTTAGACAGTAGGATGCCTTACTACTGCCAATTAGACAGTGTAAATAATATAGCATACATTAAATTCAAGAAGACATTTAGCTTTTGTAAAAGTAAGTAGGTTTGCCAAAAAATGCAAAGGTTCTTTTTTTAATTTTCCATATAGGGTAAAATACTAAGTATTTTCTAAACCTTGTAATATTATAACAGTCCACCCATATGCCCCAAAATATCAGCTGTTGCCATTTTTTTCTGATATTAAAACACTATGTTACTTTCCCATTCCAATCAGAAAAAAGTGGAATGAGAATTCTTTGTAATTCCTTCTAGTTGGAGCAGAGAGCGCTTTTAATTTGTTCCTCTTTTTGCTTATTTTAAGTAAACCATTTTCAAACAAATTGACCTTTTCAGTGTTTGAATTTTTGACATGTCTCTTAATGTACGAATAGCCACCTCCTCTCTTATAGATTACTTAAAATGTGGTTTTATCAAGTTCTGAGACCAGCTGTCTTGCTTGCTTGCTCAACTTGATTGTTTCAGAAATTCTGAGTAACCCCCTGGAAGAGTTTGCTGAAAAATTGAAGCAACTATGCATAAACAAGCAAATCCTCTTAAAAACGGAGACTATTCAACCCAAATACAAGCAATTCCCAAATAGCAGGCCAGTTCACATTTGCTTATAATTATCTCCAGTGCTTTGAAAGGGGAACTTCTATGCTCTCAGAAGACAGAACAGGCATATTAACATTTTAACTTGATAGCTAATAGAATGAGAGAGCTTCATTAAAACATCAGATGCTCTTGTCTTGTCTTTAAATTTTTTTGTTTATTTGCTAATTATCAGTTAAGAAAGTCTAGTTTAGAATTAAGAGCCTGACAATTTATCCTCCAGGATCCCATTGCACTTTTTATAAGAGCATGGGGCATTACCCTGTTAGGGTACACCTACACAGCAGTATTACTTCGGAATAAATGATGTTATTCCAAAATAACGTAGTCTGCGTCTACACTACAAGCAGTTATTTCGACACAATGTCAAAATAATGGTGAGCTGGAGGACTTCTTAACCCTAATTTGACAAGGAGTAAGGGAAGTCGGAGGAAGAGTGCTCTACCTAGGACTTCCTGCTGTGCAGATAGCGCCAAAAGCCGAAATAAGCTATTTTGACTTCAGCTACGCAATGGACGTAGATGAAGTTGTGTAGCTTATTTTGGCTTTAGCCTTGCTGTGTAGACGTGCCCTTAGTGTCCTTCCTGGCTGAACTTCAGTTTGTCCAACCTCAGTGGGAGAAGCTACTCTCCTGCATACAGCTGCTGAGTAGGGCTTCTTGTGTAAAAAGGCTGCCACATTTCACTGCATTGGACCTAAATTGAGCCCTTATTTACTTTTAAGGTCGGGGATTGGGGAGGGGTGGTGGAAGTAGTATACAAGTTAGGAATCTATGCAAGAGTGTCTTGATAACTCTGTCAGAATGGTTAGCAGAGCTTCTCCTGCACAGAACTCTAGAGTAAGGTTTAAGATCTTACATTCAGTTAAAATATTAAAACCAGAATGGAACGTGTTCGAGCAGTAGCAATCTATGGTTAGAATTTAATACTTTAAATATAAAGTTTGTACCGGGCTCTTCTAAGAGTACACTTGAAAAAATACTGTCAATTTTTTTTCTTTATGCGAACATTATCAGGTTATAATTAGCTGACCAGTTACAGCTATTTTGCTCTTGTCTGTGTCATCAAATATTAGATCTTTTTCAAAAAAGGAGAGAAATGTAACCACAAGCAAAGGAAGCAATGGTTCACATTCCAGCAAGTTCTATTCTTTAGTGAAGGCAGAAAAATGCTTTGTGTTGTACAGTCTCACAAGCATACTACACTACTATTTTATGAATTCTGTTGGGCAATTGTTCTCTCTATAAACTGCTTATATTTAGCATTTAACTAAGATCGTTAATACATCTGAAAGCTATTCAAATGAGTTCATATTAAATTAAGCTAAACCTTTTAAAAACATGTTTTGGTGTCTTTTTACATGGTTCTGCATAACCTTTGATTACAAATATGCAAATGTATTATTGACCAATATCTTGAATTAGACAGAAGTAGAACTGTAATAAGAGGCCTTGGATAACTAACACACATAAGCTTTAATGATTCTGAACAAAATAAAATGAATTTGGAAAAGAGAAGCTGATTATTAATGCTCAAACACTGTTTTACTGTAAAGATGTCAAAAGGGAATTGTTGAATGTGAGGCTTGTGGTGGATGAATTTGGCACGTTCCTAGAAGTAGATCTCAGTTTGCGATAAGAAACTCATTCCCAGGTGTGAAAGGAAAAGTTCATGATTTTAACTCACTTTTTTTCAGCTGCGTAATTTAGTTGTGTGTGGATTATTTTATTAAAGTACTGTAATCCATTGATGTTTAATTCTCTGCTGCATGATGTTGTTCACAGTATAATATAGCACTGTTTTCAAAGAATGAAAGAAGACCTCCTCAAATCTTATTTAATATGTTACCTGGCAATGTTTGCCTGTGCATTTTAACATTTTCTATTATTTGAGTACAGGAACAAGCCTTCAGCATTGAATCAGTTTTGACATGGTACTTTCAAACTTTGAGAAGTGTTTAAAATGTAAATATTTTTAAAAAAGAAACTATATTTTTCCAATCTTTGATCTAGTTGACTAACACATATGAAAATTGCTATCTTTAAGAAAAATGGGCCCTGAATTAGACTGTACTATGCCCTTTTTCCATTTCCTTACTGCTCAAATGTATAAAAAAATACAGAAGATGACTTGTTCTTAGTCTGTCTATATTTATTTATATTATTTTGATTTGTGCATATTTTTAAAGTTAGTATCTGAGTCCCCTTTATGTGATTCCACTTTGCCAAATACATAGACATTTATTGTATTCTCTAAACTTGCAGTACTGTAGTCGCTAACTTTAAAGCACAGAGAGAAAAATCTTGTGCTAGTAATAAGTACCAGGGATATAGTTCACAGAAAGTCTGGACACAGGTGACTTCTCATGCTCAAAATGTGGCAAAGCTTAAGCTTCAACATATTTCCTTTAGGAGCATGTTTCAAAGGCAAGCTCTACTATTGCAAACTTCTGGATCCCTTGAGTCTTGTCCTTGAGACAGACAGATGAACTGTGAATGGTGGAATATAGGAATTGTAACAGGACAGACTGGAAAAAGTCAGAGATCATAGTACTTTGAACTTGAGCTAGAAGTGAAGTGGTCGTCGGTGAAGTATGTGGTTTACACATGTAATGAAAATATGCTTTCCAAGCCCACCTTGCCACAGATATGCAGACACTTTCTGTATTTGAAGCTTACGGGTAGCCTTGAAGGTTCGCTTCAGTTGAAGTTCATGATGGTAATCTAGCTTTGAGATAACAGAGACATGGGTAACTGAAGAGGCATGCATCTGTCTCTTGGCCTGCTGAAGGCGAGAAATGTTCTTGGCCACTGCTGCTGTCTGAGAGGCCAGGACTGTGGTAAGTTTTTGACCCTGATGTACTGAGCCATCTTCACAATAGCTCACTGAACAGTGATAAACAAAGTTATAAATGTCATCTGTTTCTCAAAATGCTTATTCCATCAATCAGCATCATTTCAGTCTTATCAGAGGCTGGAGTTGCCCAGGCAAACCTTCCTTTCTTTCCCAGCAGTGCATACTCTTGGCTATAGCTATAATAGGATGCATCTACACAGTAGTGCTTCACTCAATTTGCGTAGTTTATTTTGAGTTATGTCAATTGTGTAGCTTGTTTTGAAATTGGGAGCATCTACACAGCACTTATTTGGAAATAGAGCACTCTTCCTCCGGCTGCCCTTACTCCTCGTATAATGAGGGTTACAGGAGTCGGAGTAAGAAGTCATAAGAACATAAGAATGGCCGTACTGGGTCAGACCAAAGGTCCATCTAGCCCAGTAGCCTGTCTGCCGACAGTGGCCAACACCAGGTGCCCCAGAGGGGGTGGACCGAAGACAATGATCAAGCGATTTGTCTCGTGCCATCCATCTCCAGCCTCTGACAAACAGAGGCCAGGGACACCATTTCTATCCCCTGGCTAATAGCCTTTTATGGACCTAACCTCCATGAAATTATCTAGCTTCTCTTTAAACTCTGTTATAGTCCTAGCCTTCAAAGCCTCCTCTGGCAAGGAGTTCCACAGGTTGACTACGCGCTGTGTGAAGAAGAATTTTCTTTTATTCGTTTTAAACCTGCTGCCCATTAATTTCATTTGGTGTCCTCTAGTTCTTTTATTATAGGAACTAATAAATAACTTCTCTTTATTCACCCTCTCCACACCACTCATGATTTTATATATCTCTATCATCTTTTCTAAACTGAAAAGTCCCAGTCGCTTTAGCCTCTCTTCATATGGGACCCATTCCAAACCCCTAATCATTTTAGTTGCCCTTTTCTGAACCCTTTCCAAGGCCAAAATATCTTTTTTTGAGGTGAGACCACATCTGTATACAGTATTCAAGATGTGGGCGTACCATAGTTTTATACAGGGGCAGTAAGATATTCTGTGTCTTATTTTCTATCCGTTTCTTAATAATTCCTGACATCCTATTTGCCTTTTTGACCGCCGCTGCACTGTGTGGAAGTTTTCAGAGAACTATCCACGATAACTCCAAGATCTCTTTCCTGATTTGTCGTAGCCAAATTAGCCCCCATCATACTGTACGTATAGTTGGGGTTATTTTTTCCAATGTGCATTACTTTACACTTACTCCCATTACATTTCATTTGCCATTTTGTTGCCCAATCACTCAGTTTGGTGAGATCTTTTTGAAGTTCTTCACAGTCTGCTTCTGTCTTGACTATCTTAAACAGTTTAGTATCATCTGCAAACTTTACCTCCTCACTGCTTACCCCTTTCTCCAGATCATTTATGAATAAGTTGAACAGGATTGGTCCCAGGACTGACCCTTGGGGGACACCACTAGTTACCCCTCTGCATTCTGAAAATTTACCATTTATTCCTACCCTTTGTTTCCTGTCTTTTAACCAGTTCTCAATCCATGAAAGGACCTTCCCTCGTATCCCATGACAATGTAATTTACACAAGAGCCTTTGGTGAGGGACCTTGTCAAAGGCTTTCTGAAAATCTTAGTATACTATATCTACTGGATCCCCCTTGTCCTCATGTTTGTTAACCCCTTCAAAGAACTCTAATAGATTAGTAAGACGTGATTTCCCTTTACAGAAACCATGTTGACTTTTGGCCAACAAATTATGTTCTTCTACGTGCCTGACAATTTTATTCTTTACTATTGTTTCGACTAATTTGCCCAGTACTGAAGTTAGACTTTGACGGAGAGTTTTAATCCGAGGGTTCGGATGGGGGTCCAAGCCCGTCCCAATTAATTCCAGACACCCTTCTTAAGCAACCAGCTTTATTCAGGAATGCATTCCAGGGCAAAAATCTCCAGGATACTCTCAGGAAAAGTTTCGTAACTTCTCAAACAAAGGGCAATGTCTTTTGTACTATCTTACAGGGTAATCACCCCTTTCCCACTGACTGCTTACAGTTGCATGCATACACAGGTCATGCCCTTGCACCAAATCTCCTCCAATCATTACCACACAGGTCATGGCCCTTGCACCAAATTCCCTCCAATCATTACCTACCCCTTCACATGACCTTCTCAGGCCTTACAACAGGTTCAAACTAGTAAAACAGGTTTATACCAGTTTCACCTATCCTCTCCTGGTTGTATACCTGTGTCCAAGCACGTACCTCTTTACAAAGACCAGGCTTAACATCCAGGTCACACAGAGGTCATACTGACAACAAATTAATTTTATCCTTCAACTTACCGGTCTGTAATTGCCAGGATCGCCTCTAGAGCTCTTTTTAAATATTGGTGTCACATTAGCTATCTTCCAGTCATTAGATACAGAAGCCGATTTAAAGGATAAGTTACAAACCACAGATAATAGTTCTGCAGTTTCCCATTGGAGTTCTTTTAGAGCCCTTGTATGAATGCCATCCGGTCCCGGTGATTTGTTAACATGAAGTTTTTCTATTTGTTCCGAAACCTCCTCGAATGACACTTCAATCCAGGACAGTTCCTCAGTTTCATCACCCACAAAGGACGGTGCAGATTTGGGAATCTCTCTAACATCCTCAGCCGTGAAGACTGAAGCAAAGAAATCATTTAGTTTCTCCGCAATGGCTTTATTGTCCTTGATTGCTCCTTTTGTATCTCGATTGTCCAGGGGACCCACTGATTTTTTTTAGCAGGCTTCCTGCTTCTAATGTACTTAAAAAACATTTTGCTATTGCTTTTTGAGTTTTTGGCTAGCTGTTCCTCAAAATCTTTTTTTGCTTTTCTTATTACATTTTTACACTTGATTTGACAGTGTTTATGTTCCTTTCTATTTATCTCACTAGGATTGGACTTCCAGTTCTTGAAAGATGCCTTTTTGTCCCTCACTGCTTCTTTTACATGGTGGTTAAGCCACAATGACTCTTTTTTAGGTCTCTTACTAGGTTTTTAAATTTGGGGTGTACATTTAAGTTGGGCCTCTGTTATGGTGTCTTTAAAAAGTTTCCATGCAGCTTGCAGGGATTTGGCTCTAGTCACTGTGCCTTTTAATTTCTGTCCTCCAGCTTGACAGTATTTCAACATTATTTCAAAATAATTGGTGGCTGCGTAGACATGGACTTAGTTATTTCGAAATAACGCTAGTTATTTTGAACTAATGTTACAGTGTAGATATACTCATAGTGAGCTGATGGATTTCTTTCTTCTTGGGCAGGGTTATGGCCAGTGTTCCTTCTAAGCTGTGCGGCAGCACAACTTCACAGGTGATTAATGAGCCTCGCCCAGTCAGTTAGCTCTGGACTGGGCTGCTTAGAGGGAACACCGCTTATGGCTGCCCTTGTTTGTGGAGCATGTCTAGCGCAGTGTGGTCACTAATGAGAGAAGTCACAGCTAGCCCAGAAGCAAAGGACAGCACTTGAATATGAAAGACAGGATGGATTATCTCTCAGGATATGTCTAGACTACATGGCTCCATCGACGGAGCCATGTAAACTAGTTTACCCGGCATAGGCAAAGAAGCGGGGATTTAAATAATCCCCGCTTCATTAAAAGAAACATGGCCACCGCGCTGTGCCGACGATCAGCTGATCCGGCACAGCGCGGTAGTCTAGACGCGGATCGGTCGGCTGGGGAAGCCTTTGCCGACTGATCCTGTAAGCCTCATTTCACGAGGCATAAGGGATCGGTCGGCAAAGGCTTCCCCAGCCGACGATCCACGTCTAGACTACCGTGCTGTGCCGGATCAGCTGATCGTCGGCACAGCACGGCGGCCATGTTGGTTTTAATGAAGCGGGGATTATTTAAATCCCCGCTTCTTTGCCTATGCCGGGTAAACTAGTTTACATGGCTCCGTCGACGGAGCCGTGTCGTCTAGACATACCCTCAGTGCCTGAGAAGATCAGATATATTGGTCACAGGATCCTATTTGAACGCTGAAAACCATAAAGAAGATAGATAGATGCAGAGGAAGCTTGTATACATATGGTAATCTGTCTCTCTTTCTCCTCCTCCTCTCCCCCCCCCCCGTTCAGACTAGGAATAGCGTCAAATGTGGCCCTTGCTTTCTCAGGGTGGTGAGTCTGAATATGTATATGAACTGGTCCAAATACAATTAGTTTGATTTTCACCTTCTTGTGCAAACCATAAGCCAAAATAGGTAATGCAGCAGTTATTTCCTACTGATGTGATTACATCAGCATGTCGCTAACAGTAGGTGTGGTTGTGATTATTCTTAGCACCTTAGAATGTAGATGGCCTATTTTGACTGAAATATTACTCTGACCAATTTTCAGGAAGAAGTAGAGTGACACAGCTGCTAATCAGACTCTGAGGACCTCTTCCTTGATGCTACCAGTCTTCAAAATAAGAATCCTAAGACTAGACATCTTGCATGATTGTATTCTGCATCTGGCTGGCACCGCTTTTTAACCTACCCAGTTCCTCAGTGTGTTAATCCCGGTGCTGCAGTTGATTTGAATACTTATTCTGTATGTGTAAAGTTGTCTAATGTTACCAGGGCTCTGAATTTCTCCTTGCCTGTTCTGACATTCCAAGGAAAAATATTTGTTTTGAACACAAATTGGTCTGACTTCCTGTTTGTTGGGGGGTGCGGGGAGAGTGGAAAATAGATAGTTGTGGTAGATATAAAGCAAGAAGAGGTAAAAGCTCTGTCAGCTACTCTTCTAGTGAAATGGAAACACATGATAACACTGTCATAGGTTAGGTAGCCTGGGAATAAAAAGCAAAAATCGGGGAATACTAATTTTTCTCATCTGTTGTAATAAGATTGTGGCTTTCTCCTCCTTATTGAAATTTCTCTGTACTAGGCTCTCCCCATAATATATAGTCATTCCATTTAACCACTTAGTCCAATTACTCATAGTCTTTATGTAACATATGTTAAGTGTTGTTGTCACTTCTTCCAAAATTCTTACTCATGCCTTAATCACTTCCCTGCTGAACTGTTGCAGATCTCTGTTCACTATTTTCCCATGATGATTTGAGGAACCTTTGTACAGCTTTTAAATTCTGGTTAATATGATGACATTATTAAGAAGTTGTTACAGCAGATTTCATTTCAGTAGGTTCTGAATTTCCATAAGTGTGGTTATTCTTTACCTCTCTATTCACTCTGAGGATTATAGTGCTGTAGTTGTAAATATTGACAGTCGAGATGGCCTAAATGGTTTCGTATAGTTTTTGTAAAAGAATCAGAATATTATGCTTGCTCTGTGAGGTGAATTAGTTTGGTAGAATATCTTCTTTTTCCTCTCTTGACCTATCCCAGTCTGTTATTTGAAAATGCTTTATTCACACTGTGCCAGGATAGCTGCTTAAATACTGTGAATTGTCTGGGTTTTCATAGGGTGTAAGTCACAGCTGAGCAATTAGTATTCCATAGCACAGAAAGTCTAAAGCCCAACGTGGGAAGAGCACAGAATATGGTAGTTTAAGACTAATGTGTACTGGCAAAGTTGTGCGTAGAATTTGGCTTGAGCCCTCGTCTGTTTCATATATTCCCAGCCCTCTCAATTATGAATACAAATTGATCAAATTGAGTTCAATTCATTTTTGCCGGTTCCTATATCGTGCTGTTTGTATTTGTTTTGTTTTTTTAACACACAGTGCAGAATTATTATTTGTGGTTCATCTAATTTACCAAGGAGAATAAAAATTTTAAACAAAGAATAATAGTGTCAAGCTATTTAAGTTGTAATAGATCTGTGACCCAAGGAACATTGTAAAACAAACCCTTGAAACTAGAATTAATTTCAGAAGTTAAAATTGAGTTACAAACTAGTTTTGAACTTGAAAACCATTTTATTATACAAATTCAAATTTTATTGTGGTTTTAACACATTTCACCTGCATCTTTGACTTGTGTTTATATTTTTAATTGTTTTTACTGTGAACCTCAAAAGCTGAGTTGGCTTAATCTGCAAGATTACTTAAAGGAACTATAGTATTTAGGCTTCTCTCTAAAGGAAGGCAGATGTTAATATTATATATATATATTCAGCCACTTGGGTGGCTTAGTGGTTTTAAGTCTCTTAAGGCCAAAATAATTGCCTAGTATGTACAATACAAAACCCCACCCTACAAGCTGACCAAACAGTAGCAGTTGGTAGCTAGAGTTGGCTAGAGCGTGTGCAGGTGCACTTTTAAGCATTTTCTAAGTGGAATTGGGTTGATTTGTGGTAGAATGAAGTCAGACCTATGTGGGTTAGAGAAATTATAGAATAGAATTCTGATGTAGCAAGTAATCCTTTTATAGGCTGTATAGGAAAAAACATAGGAGTGTTTTTATGGTTATACCAATCTAAAAATATTAATATTCAAAAGAGGATTGCTCTCTCCCCCGTCCCCATGCTGCTGCCGTTACACCTTTAGAAACATCACATTAGTGCATTAGGTCCATAGGGCTCCAATTTTATCTGCACCAGGCTCATATGACTCTAGCTTTGGCTGAATGTAACGTAAAAATGCAGATTATTTCCTTCTTAGCAACATTTTCTTAAATAATATCCAGCTCTTTAATAAGAACTTTTAGTTATCATTAAAATATTTCAAAGTATTTTCTTGTGTTTAGGTAGAAATTATTTGCTGTATAGACTAGGGGTGTGACTTTGTAAACAGTTAACTGATGAGCCTAGGCTCATCAGTTAACCTTCACGGATACTCGCAGGCCCTCTTCCTCTCCCCCACCATGTGTAAATGTGTAACCGCTGCTACACATTTACCTGAGTTAACACGTTTTAACATGCCTAGTATAGACCGAGAATTAAACTGTTTGTGTGTCAGAAGGAAAGCACAAATATCATCTGTAAATGCATGGGTTCATCTGTGATTAACATTCTTGAAGATTTGACTTAGAGCTCAGAACTAGAACTGGTTAAAAAGGGTCTTCTGTACCCTTCTATATCCTTTTGACTGGTGGCTGGCTTATTATGATGATCTTCTGGCCAACTTGTCTCTGATAGTCCCTTTGTCCTGGCTGTTCCTCTGGCCTTTTTTCATTTGCTTACTGTCTCTTTTTAGGGTCCTCTTAGAAGGATGAAAGTGTCTAAATAATCCCCCCCCCCTTTATATTCTTGAACTAGTCTACAGCACTCTTTCTTGCAACTGTCTTTTATAATGTCTTGGCTCTCAGGCTATGTCTAGACTGTAGGCTTCTTACAGAAGAACCTTTTTTTGGAAGAGATCTTCCAAAAAAACTCCTTCTGAAAGAGAGCATCCACACACAAAAGCGTATCAAAAAAAGTGATCTGCTTTTTCGAAAGATAGCGTGCATTCAGCGTGGACGCTATATCCCATATTTAAGCTGTGATTACTATGGGTGGAGTGGCCACCAGGGCACCTGTATTTTTTCCTCTTCTTTCAAAAGAACTCCCTCTTCCCTGTCCACACATGCCTTTTTCTGAAAGACCTCTTTCAGAAAAAGGCTTCTTCCTCGTAGAAAGAGGATTACCAACGCTGGAAAACCCCCTCTATTCTTTCTATTTACTTTGGGAAGAACGCGATTGCAGTGTGGACGTAACTCAACGGCCTTTTTTCTGACAAAACTCTGTAGTGTAGACATACCCTGAGAAACATATAGTGTCTTCCAACAAATTTAGGCTACTTCAGCAAATCTGTCTTTCTGCTTAGAGTCTACTAATTCTTACAAAGGACGTTTTTCCTTTTATATATTTTCTCTCATGGATATTACAACGGAGAAACTTCTAGACAGTAAATATACCCCAGTGTTGTGCTGTCTGTGACCTTTTTTTTTTTTTTTTTTTTTTAATTTAATCTTCACTCGCGACTAATGCAGCCATGCCTGAGGATGTAAAGATGATATCTGACCTGAAAGACTGAGACAGTATGGATAAAAGAATCCAGTTTGGGGAGAGCAAGTTAACTTCAATATTAAACTTGGCTCCTAAGAAAATCAAAGGAGCTAGAACAATACCTTGCTCACTGAGGGAGTCGGAAGAATGCCGTCCAGTTATACTATGCAGTAAACTGGAATATTGTCAGTGGGGAAAAAAAATAGGCAGAACACATAAATCTGTGTCTGGCCTTTTAATGTTTGAGTGCACAATTTCCAAGATTAGAAGGCAATGCCTGCTACCAAGAGGAGTCAATCACGGGGTATATTCCATTTGTACAAAAGGCTTTTTTTAAAATAGATGTTTGCAGAATTGCTGATGCTTATGCAATTGTGTTTTTAAGCACTTTGAAGGCAAAGATTTAAGGTCAGATTTTTAATATGCAGGACATCTAGGGTCATAATTTTTTAGTCTGTCCTAACAGAGCAGATGCAGATACTTGTCGGAGAACAAGACTCATAACTTAATATTGCTTAGAGAAGTAGTTTTATTACAAACTGCTCATCTGTGAATTGTTATGTTTCACAGTTATGAAATATATAGCAATTTTTGTCCTTTTCGTGCAAAAAGGTTTTACGGTACTGCCTACCAGAAATCTAACCCACTCGCTAAAGTGAAATTAAGTGAATTAGAGAAGTTAAAATGAACAGGATAAATTTAATTAAACATCTAAGCAACTAGTACGTACAGGCATATTTTTAATATCTGTATTCACACAGTGACTTGATCTTAATAACTTTAGTAAGACCACTATTATACTAAATATTTTAGTGCTGCAACTCCCCCTATCTTACAGTTTTGGATGTGTTGTCTGTCTTGTTTTTGTTCTTTGCTAATGGAGAGCACAGCTATTTGATTACCTCCTTTAAGTATTATCATGTAAATGCCAGTTTTAGAACTGGAACAAACCTTCTTTAGAGGGGTAGCTGTGTTAGTCTGTAGCTAAAAACAACAAGCAGTCTTGTGGCACCTTAGACTAAAAAATGTATTATGAGCTTTCATGGGTAAAACCCACGTCATCAGGTACTTTTTAAAATATGTTAGTACCACACCTCTTCTGTCTAATTGGTGTTCTGGTATAATTAAGATAGACTATTAGATTTCCTTTTCACTTTGGTGACTAGATTGCCTTGCTTGAACAGTTTTCCCAGTGAGAGTTGACTATCAAAAGGGATCCTGATACTAAAGACTTTCTAGTTGATTCTTGGCTTCCTCCTTTTATATGACACAAATTTGTCAAAATCAGATTTAAATAGCTCAACTATAATTTCTTTTAATAAATATTAAAGCTGACTGCTTAGAGGAAGTGGACTGGGATGTTTAAAATAAAAAAACAAAATAGACCTTTTAGGCACTGGCAGAAATTGTTTGTAATTTAACAAAAAAGCTTTACTATTGTGGGTTTTCATAAGATGACATTTCTGGTTCATCACCAAACCTTTATTTTGCTAGCTAAATATGCCATAACACATAAAGGAGTTTGAAGTGCAGAAAATGCTTGGAAATTTTTACCATATGTTCTGGTTCTGTTCCCCTGTAATTAGTCTGAAGTAATAAGTGAAAGTTGTTTTGTACCTTTCTCCAGAATTTAACATTTTTTTTTACCTCATGACTCTATTGTGGCTGGACAGGGATCTGTGTCTGAATAGGTCAGAGAAAGTGTTATTTAAACCCCTGTTTTAGACCAAGAAAGCCATTTTAAACTTTGGATTAAAAACTAAGCCTAATGTTTGATTCCCTGTAAGAGATCATTATACTGATTGATTTAAAAAAATGGCGTGACAGTTATGGCAAATTCCTGCATATCCTCGTTAGGAGGCGTTATTGAGTTAAGTTGGGGTATCTTTGGGACCCATTGTTTACCTTTATGGTGTATGTCTTGTTATTCTGTACCCCTTGGGAGCGGGCTACCACAGTTCCTCTAAGTCAGATGTGGGCAAAAGGGCCTCCGTGGACCAGATCTGGCCTGTCAAGTGGGTTGATCTAGCCCATGGACATTCTGCTGCTCCCCTGCCCTCAGGCCAATCAGGGCCAGGGGACGCAGGAGCGCACAAAGTCTCCCCCACCAGGGGCATGTGACCCTTAGAGTCAATCCTGCTGGTTGACTAAGTGCCATGCACCCCTTGCAGGATGGGGGCAGGAAGTGAGAGACTTCCCGTGCTCCCCCCTGCCCCCAGAACCTGAATGACCTGAGGGCGAGGGGAGCACGGCAAGTCTCTCCCCCCTCTCCTTCCCCCCCGGTCAGGGATACGGGCACCTAGAGGGAACTGCCAGCTGTTCAGAATAGCTGGTGGCTCCCTATGGGGGGAGGGTGGGGGCAAAGACTTCATGTGCTCCCCCCATCCACAGGCCAGTCAGGGTCTAGGGGGTGGGGAAACATGGAAGTGCCCTGGCCCCGCCCCTTCTGGGGCAGCCCAGGGCCACTTCAAAAATTTCTGAAGTGGCCTCCTGTCTAAAATTAGTGCCCACCCCTGCTCTAGGTGCAAAAGATAGTGAGTGGCGATTAAGGCAAATCAGCCATGTTGTTAAACAGAAGTACAGCCGCTCCCTGTTTAACAACAGGGAGATTTGCATGTACAGCCGCTCCCTGAGTTGCGAACGGTCAAGTTACGACCGTTCACACTTACAACCAAAGCTCCCATGGAGTGGTCGTAAAGGCGGTCCCCGAGTTACGAACGTGACCCGCGCTTACGAACAGCACGGTCGCGTGTAACTCAGTGGGGTCCGAGTTACGAACAGATCGAGTTACGGCCAAGTGTTTGGTCCATAACTCATTCGTAACTCGGAGAGAGGCTGTAGTGCTTTCTCCAGAGGCCAGCAGAGAAAGGCTTTTGGTTAGAGAGCCCGAGTTTAAACTGACTCCATGCCTTTGTTCTGAGCCAGCAAATGGAAATGACCTTCTCTCCAAGGAGGAAGGGTTGGAGTTATTGACACCTGCCGACCTTATGGTTGGAGTTATGATGACCTCTGGTAAACTTTTTAGTGTGCATGTATGTTTTTATTGTTTTTTAAATATGTTTTCTCTGTAATGCTTTCACATTGAGAATAAATGTTCTTACTTAGAAAGAACTGTGTGGCAATTCATAGCTGTGAACAATTACGCTGTTGGTAGCCTTTGGAGAGAAAGCAAAATATAGAATGTTGGCCTTCTTAGGCAGTCTGCCTTGCTGGAGTTACCACAGGGTGGGCAGGGAACCATGAAACCTGGAAAAACTTTTGTCATCAGGAAAAGAGATGTGTGCCTCTACCCCAAAAAGATGATGGTTGAGGAGCTGAGAGCTTAGAAGAGGCAGACTGTGGTCACTTGGATGTACGTTCTTTGGCCCTTTACAGTTCTTCATATTTGCTGAAATTGAATTTTCTCCATACAGCAACTCTGAGTAGGAATAAAATTCAGCATGGAAGAGTGGAGGAATTTTGAAAGTTGGGACCTGTACTGACTTGTGACTATTGTTGTTGTTTAACAAGCATGTGCTCAATGCTGTACAGGACCTACAAATATATATTTGCTTTGTTTATTAATCAAATGCAAATTCCCTATTTAAATGAACCCAGTTTCCAGGAGATAGTGTTTCTGTGCATGGAAAATGTATTGTGTTGAAGTGGTTTTTTTTAAATAAAGGAAGATACTCAGGAATTTTTCAGTTCTGTGCTATTTGTGTTTTTGACCATGGGGATGAATCCTTAGGAAACTCCAGCTGGTACTGAATGTAGGAACATAGTGTAGCTAGGGGTGTAAAAACGTGAAGTTGAACCTGTTAACCAATTAAGGAATGGACACTCCAGCCCAGTGCCCTCCCCCAGGCTCCCTCCCCTGGAGCAGCTCCTGCCTGTGACAGGCCCTGCAGGGCTGGAGCAACCCCCTGCCTGTGGGGAGCTGCTCCAGCCCCCACCGGTTAACTGGAACCAGTAAGCATTACCCCTTAAGGATGATGCTTACTGGTTAACCTTTCACATTCCTAATTGTGGCAACATAGGCTACTGTGTGCGAACAATATTTATGTACTGATATTACCATTGCACCCAGGAGCCCTAGTTATGGGTCAGGACCCTGCTGTTCTAGGCGCTATATAACACAGGAAAAAAAAAAAGTGAGATTCACATCCCAAAGAGCTTGTAGTATGAATGCATCAGGCCGGTCCTCCCAGATACTCTATGGAAACCCAGTTTAGAAAGTCCAATTCAAGATGGATCTTCATTTTTAAGACGCTCAATGGCCTGGACTCACTGTCCCTTAAACAAATCACCACCAGAAACTCCGGGATGCGGACTGTGGTCAACAGTGACACTCATTTGACATGATGGAACTACCCACTTGCAGAAGACTGGTCTGTTCAGGAAACAGTATTCTCAGGGACTGGTCTAAGGTTGGGGAATAAACTCCCACAGGTTTTAAGAACCGCTGCAAACCCCTCACCACTTTTTTTTCTAACTGGAAGGTGCACTTTTCATCCTGCATTCGATAATAAATGTGCATAGCACGGCAGGTATGAAATAAAGAAAACAAAAACAGAACATCTCATTTTTTCTTTGGAGTAAAAGACGAAGAGAGAGAACCATGTGTGAGGAATGCTAGTCAAGTGGCTTAATGCATTTCAGGGAAGCTCTAGGATGTGATGCTGATGAGAGGAACACAAGGGCCTGAACCAAACTGGCATTAAATGATCTGCTATCTCTTTTAGAGAGTTTCTGTCTATTAAATAACTCCTCCTAAATGGTAAGAAATAGGGCCATCCAGTTCCGTATACAGTTTCCTCTTACCATAACTTAAAGCAACATAAGGGTTTGGTTGCTCCGGGAAACAGGATGTTCCTAGAATGGGATTGCTTCTCATAAAACCATACAGAAAAGGGGTAGAATCAACCAAATCAAGTACCGTCCTCATAATTGACATAACTGAGTGAATGCTGAAAGAGACTGAACCACGGTGAGCCAGAAAAATAGGATAAGCCTGCAATAGCAGTGCTTTTTCATACACTTTACAGAAAAGAGATAAAATGGAGAAATGTGGAGTAGTGCTCACTTCTGACACAGCTGAATCAGTGCTTAAGATTTGAAAATTAGAAAATGTTATTGGAAATCAAATTGATTATAGCCCTTTTTTGTTAAGACATAGCAAATGATAAGGGTTTCTAGGGGTGAAGTAACAGAATATACTTGGTGGAATTCCCAAATTACGGACCTGAGCAACGCTGAGTAAATCTGCTAGTGAAGAAATAAAAGTGAACGTATGTTGTGTGTTTTCAAAGCATACTTGTTATTGCTAAATAGAACAGCACTTGGCATTGTAGAGGGCATTTCTTACTCAAGGTGCAGTAAAATGATTTACAAATCAATGAGAGAGGTGAAAGTAACAAAGTGCCTTTTAGGAAGCACCATCCCAGCGAAAGGACAGTGCCCTGATTTTTATTGAGAGAAGACATTCAGTGATGCTAGTGTTGCAATGTTCTGAGGTGATCACCATACCCCACACTCATGAAAGTTAATGGGAGCTATAGCGCTGATCTCCTTTGAAAATCAGGCTGTGGGTTATGTTGCTTTGGCCCCTTGAAGAAGTGTATTTTGGCATGATTAGCATTACTAAGCTGGCAGCAGGACTTCCTTCTCATTGGAAGTACAGTACATGCGCTCATCTGAACAAGTGAACTGTTAGTATGTTGAAAACTTTGTGAGTGCATGGAGATCTGGAAGTTGTTTTACATTAATTGTCATCTAGATGGGGGA
This sequence comes from Rafetus swinhoei, assembly GCA_019425775.1. NCBI lineage: Eukaryota > Metazoa > Chordata > Testudines > Trionychidae > Rafetus > Rafetus swinhoei. Next base: position 7,403,196 of record CM033445.1, on the reverse strand, counting down.
ATTGGTTTTGCATATTTTCAAATATGCTGATGACGGGATTTTATTTTTTTTATCATTTAGCTAAATGGAGTTGCAGATAAGGTGGTGCCTGGTTGGCAGGAAAGGCAGTTTTCATTACTTTAATTGAGTGATTTATCAGGATTTTCAGCTTTTTATAAATGCTGTAGTGTTATATGACAGAATTAAAAGGATTTAAAATAAAAGGAGTTTAAGAAAAGGACTTTGCAACAGGATTGCAATACTTTTTATATTTGATGGATTTGGCTAGCTGTTTTTCATTTCAATCATCAGACCACATTCTGTTAAACACTGCGCAGAGCAGGTGTGTATAACATCAATATAGTGCACATGTGAATAAACACAATTTTATATATAAAAAACTAATCCACCATAACTTGAAGGATTAAACGTCCCCCGAGAATGACAGGGGAGTGCTGATGTGATGTTCTCCATGATGCTTAATATATGTTGCTGCTTGCAATTTCATGAACCGGATTGCTGCTAACCTGATTTTGCATACTGCAATATCTTCATACTAGTGATATTTCTCAAGTATTAGTATTTACACTCTAAAGTTTAAATTTGAAGTAGATAATGGACGTGTTTTGCACATGAGCATGAGTCTGAAAATTTGAAATTAGAAGTTGAACACCCCGTTGTTGCAATTTTTACAAATAAATTGCAGAGAATAACGATGGTATTCCTGTTGATTCTGTGCAAACGTAATCCATTTTTTGTATGTTGTGGAATGCTTTCCTTTGTAACTTTCCTTACCAAAATAGAAAGTTTGTACTCAGACTTAGAGTTGGTTGTGAACTGATGTCTCCAGTATGTGTATGCATGTACTGTTGAAATCTTGGCCCCACTGAAATCAATGGCAAAACTCCCATTGGCTTTAGTGGAGCCAGGGTTTCTCCGTCAATGTAATTTCTATTGAGCCTGGCTGAGTAAACAGAAACAAATGGAGTTCATCTGTTCCACATATTGAGGGGAAGGGGGACAAATTGGTTGCCAGGTTTTTAAAAAGACGTCACGTTCCATTTATCAGTTTACAAATCAGTACAGGTGTGACACATAATAAACCTTGGAAAGTGCAGAATAAAATGAAAATACATTTGGCTGTTTTAAGTAACCATATACCTATTATTGATGGAGAAATTATCAACGTGAACCATTTACCATTATAAATACCCCCAAACACGTAGGAGGGAAGAGTTGGCCTTGTATAGATGAGATTGCTGAGTAGTATTATGTTATAAATTAATTGCTCATGCTATCAATAATTAACAGAGACTCTTAAGTGAAAAAGTATATTGTTAATTGTTATACCTTGCTGATGAATTCACATTGAAGTACAGCAGTACAATGAATTGTGAATTAAGGTTTGAACAGAATGTTTTCCCGATACTTGGTATAGATCAAAGAGTTTGGTTTTTATAATGAAGGAAGTTTTCTTCTAACCTGAAAATGTACCTCTTGAGGAGTTTGTTGTTTAAATTCAGTGACAAACATCTTGGCATTCAGCAAAGCTCTAGAACCCTCAGGGAAAAAAACTCCACAGAGAAGAGAAATTAGATATTTTTTTTTTATTTGAATTTATTCCTGCTTACACTCTGGATACAATTTTTGAGAATGGCCATGCCTCATTTTTGAAAATTGACTTGGAGCCTAAGTCTCCCTGAAGATTAGTGGACTTACTTTTCCTAAGCTGCTTTTGAAAATGGGACCTATGCTGCTATGTCACTTGTGAAAAATTTGCCCAATTTAGGGATGTAAGATAAGTATGCCCATATTTTAGGCAAACTTTAGCATTCATGTTGTCACTCGCTAAAGAAAGAGGGGAGCTACACCTACACTGTGTGGCTTCAGTGGAATAAATTGGAAAAATACACGAAGCTTTTCAGAAATAGCACCTTTCCTATTTTAGAACAGCTTCACAAAATAGAAGTGTGAATTGGTATTTGTTGACATTGTTATTTCTTAAGATCCACTCTCTGAAAAGGCAAGGCAATTACCCCAATTTCCTGGCAAAATTTATATTGTTCATTTACTCCCATCATGATACTAAAACTATAGTTCTAATGTTCACGGCTCTGTTTTGAAATGTATTCCTATTGCCGAGCTTTTAGTGGCCTCTAGTCTCTTGTCAGTGTAGCCCCTGGCTTTTCAATATCTTGCCCTTTGCTTGGTCAGATCTTTGGGGATATTTTGACTGAGCCAGGTATGCTAAAAATCTTTTACCTTTTCTGTAAAAGATTTTTTTTTCAGGTTAATGATTTGTGATTTAAAAAAAAAGTGTTGTGAAATTTGACTAGACTTGAAAATATAACTATTGTATCTTTTCAATTCAGTTTATTTCAATGAACTAGTAAAGACCGCGTGGTGAAAATAAAATATAATGGATGCTTTTTATTGAGATTTATTTTTCTGTTTTTTTTTTTTTTTCTAATCAGGCCCTCAGAAATGTGATAATTTTTCTGAGAAAAGACCTCTTCTTGGTGTGTGTAAAAGCATTGGATCTTCTGGGTAAGAAAACTTTTCAACTTTAAGCATGCTGAAAAAGCAGTTTATTTTATACAATAATAAAAAAATATTTTTCTGTAGCTTTTTCCGCTCTGTATTAAAAGCTTTTTTTTTTTTTTTTTTAAACATTATGAAACTGTGAAATGTTCTCCTGCTAAGCTCTCAACCTGCCAGTACCTATTTTTAGGACACATGCCTTTCAAAACAAAACAAATCTCTGTGCTGAAAGACCTGTGATATGAAACCCAATATAAAATAATTGAGGCTGTATTTTGAAATTGTGTGGGATTATTTTCTCTTAACATAATCTCATTTTCATGTTTACTGTTTTAGATGGTAATGGATGAAGTTATTACAGAAGAGTGGTCAAAACAGGCCTCTGTGTGGATGTTTGTGAGGGATGAGTGATAGTCTCTCTATAAAAGTGTCATTGATTGCGTTTTTAATTAAAACAGTGGCCAAATGTTTGTTTATTTTTTGTTCAACTAGACATATATCTTGGGACAGCCTACAAGGGATCTGAGCTCTAGACTTGCATTCCTTTTCTCACTTCTGTCTTGGCAAGAACTGGTGTCTCAGTTGTTAGGTAGTTTTTAGAGGCCCGTATTAAAGAAGTCATTGGCCTACATATTAATGGGTTTAATACCCATGCTCATACAGAAGAACCCATTCTAAGAAGTGAAGGCTGAAATAAACAAGGGAATCCTAGGTCGGTGGCTTTCAAACTAGTTTTTTCTCATGACCCAGTTGAAGACAATTATTGATGCCCTTGACCCAACTTAATTGGACTAGAGTGTGGGCTTTGGGGTAGGGCTGAGGATGAGAGCTTTTGGGCTGTGGGAGGGGTTTCTAGGTTGGGGTGGGGGAGTCAGGTCTGGAGCAGGAGGGGCTTACAGCAAATGGCTCTCAGTCAGCGGTGCAGCGGGGGTGCTAAGGCAGCTTCCTGCCTCTCCTGGCACTGCAGACCATGCTGCGCTGCAGAAGTGGCCAGCAGCAGGTTCCCCGCCAATGGCAGTGCGGAGCTAGTGCTCAGGGCAGGGGCTGCTGGCTGCTTCTGGGGTGCAGCGCAACCTGTGGTGCCAGGACAGGCAGGTAGCTGCCTTAGCACCCCCACTGGCCACACTACAGCAACGAGACCCAGTTCCTGACATTCCACCACCCAGTACTGGGTTGCAATCCCTCGTTTGAAAATCACTGTCCTAGATGACAGTAGGGAGTTTTAAAATGTCTGTTTCTCCTGTTTCTGGGTCCATTGTGGCTTATCTAGTACACTGGACCTATTCCAAAAGACTAGTGTTTTTTAAAATCGGTAGAGTACTCCTCTTGTTTGGTAATGAACACGTACAGACCTCCCTTCTCTGAAATGTGTTCTACTGGTTTCTAAACATCAGTTGGAGGGTCTTCCTCATACAAAGAGGTTGTTGTGCTGTTATGATGCCTGTGTTCAGTATGTTGACTCAGATAGCACTTTGGGCTTATACCCGTACCTAATGGAAAACACCTACTTCTCAAGGATAATCCTGCCCACAGAGATTCAAAGGCTAAACTGCTGAAGCAAATCTTCTTACAATAATTAGACTAATTCTGTGCCACACCTTTTTAATTAAGAATTTAATCACTCTGGGTATGGGTGAAGGTTAATAAGTAAACCTAAAACAATTCCTGCAGAGTGTTGTTCACTCTGCACTGTTAGTTTTTTAACAAAGGATATTAATGTTATCTTTACATTTAAGGACCTAACCAGAAATAAGCATAGCTCAACTTCTTCCTTTATGCAAAACTGTTTATAGTGCACTATGTGCTGTCAAAATGTTTATAATCTTATTAACCGCTTCTTCTGCCTAGGACTGCATGTACTATGTGATTGTAAACAGTTCATCACAGTTGTTTGTTATCTGGCAGTATTTCCCCTCTTAATCCAGGTCATTGATTTGTGTGTGAAAAATATGCTTCATAGAACTTATTTGTCTTGATGGTCGTCTTGCATAAGTGAGTGAGAGATGTTAACAAAGGAAGCATGTAGAATAGGCCACTTGAGTTCTCAGAACTGATGGGCTCCAATAAAGCTCAAGACTTTAAACAATATTTTGTTATTTTTTCCTAGAGAAAATACTTTATTACATAAAAGAGCAAAATCAAGTATACAGGTATTTAGCCATTATTTAAATATCGGTAAACCCAACGTGAGCTTTTAAACCAGACCTGTAGCTCGGGCCACATTGTAAGAACCTGAATAAAAGAAGGGGACTGGGATACAGGTGCTATGTTTTGTCTTTTGAAGGAAGCACAGGTTTGTATTTTACAATGAACCATGATCAGAAGAGACTACTACTACTACTACTAAAAAAAAAAATCAAACACATTTTTCTGATCCGGTGGTTATTTGTAAATGGGCTCGTTAGGACCTATTGCAATAGAGCTTTCATTAGCTGGGGATTGAGCGTTTCTGATCATTCACATTCTCGCCATCATGGTTCCAAACAAAGTGTGATTTTGTAAGTTATTATTTGTTGTGCCGGTGACTCAAGGCTTACAGGACTCTCTTTCAGTGTATGAAGTGGATTGTGTATTAAAAACAATAATGTAATCACCACTGAAAACCAAACCAAAAGAATATCAGTTTAGGGCATCAGACTTTTAAGTCTGATGGGGGCGGGAAGGAATTTCAGGGTTATAACTTCAAGTCCGTTGTTTAATGTGCGGCTTACGTGCTGCAAAGCACAATTGTAACTTTTAATACGTATCTGCCTCTGGATAGATAGTACATCTGGTTTAAATTTGGCTCAATGAGAAGCTGCCTGGAGAAGAAGTCTTATATTTTAGGTAGCATCTTTTTTTTTTTTTTTTTTTTTTTCCTGAAGGATCCCAAAGCGCTTGATAGTATCTCTCTACAGCCTTCCCTTCCTTCCCCCCATCTACTGCTGAAATTAGGCTAGTTCTAGCATCACATACAGAAGCAGTCAGTGCACAGGAACAGCACTATTAAACCATTTAGGACCTAATGTAGAACCACTATTTTATCCTCTCTGAAACATGAAGGGGAATTAACAACAGTAGTTAGCACTGACACAACATTTTTCAGCAGTAAATCTCCAAGCACTTTACAAATAGGGGTTAAACTGTGTCCCCATTTTTAACCGAAAATAGAAGGGTCAATTGAGTCGTGTGTCAGTTGGAGTGTGTCTGTGCTCGTTTTTTTTCTGCCACCCTACCTCTGTGCAGGTAGCTGATCCAAAAGACCTCGGTGATCTTACCCAGAATGACGACCAGTGTGGGTCAGCGGGGAAGATGCTCAGCTAGGTTTATGGTTAACGAAGCCTGGTCTTAGTGCTACAGAAGGGGTGGGGAACCTCAGGCCCAGGGGCTGGATATGGCCCCCGGCTTGTCTGGATCCGGCCCCCGAGGCTCAGCATTGGGGAGCCCGTGCTGGTGCTCCAGCCCCCTTCCCCCCACCCACAGGGCTGGAGCACACAAACTCTACTAGCCTGGGCCCCCCTGGGCTCTGGTGTGCAAGGGGCATGGGGCTGTCTTTCTCTTCCTCAGTCAGGGGCTTCTCACTTGTGTGCGGCTTCCGACTGATTTTTCTATGGGTCAGCGGCCCCCGACCCAAAAACGGTTTCCACCCCTGTGTTCTACAGGTACATTAAAGGCCTGTATGCCCATTATAGTGGAGCAGCTCAGTCAGCAGGAGGACTATCTGCTGCCTCCTCTGTCAGACAGAGATGCCTCTCTCGTGATTTTCTCTGTTATACTCACAAATGACATATGACCTCTCTGACATGTTACAAACCACCCTCTGCCTTGTTCCTGCTGATTTGAACAAAACATCATCATTTAATATCCCTCCTTTATCTTATGAAGGGTCAGTGTGTCCCTGTGCCATCTTCAGGGTGGGTGCACACATGATTATCCGATACCCAGTGCTTAGGAGTGCCTGTGTTCTAGTAACTCTGCCTGTGGTTTTGCCAAGCTCATGTACTGCACAATGAACTTGTGAGCAGGCATCTGCTTTGTGACAGGGCCTGACTTTGGTTCATAGTATGGTTCCTACTCACTGATTCAGGCATCGGGCCTTGCACCAGACCCAGTACGCCATGCATTTTCTCTGTACTGCTAGTGGTGGAGGCTACATCTTCGCTGTGTTTTAAAACCCAGGGCAGCAAATCTCACAGCCTGTATCTATAGTCGCGGGCTTGCATTACAGCGCTAAAAAATCCATGTAGAGGTTGTGGCTCGAGTGCCAAAGCCCACCCCCCTCTCTCCAGGCTTTGGAGCCCCAACTACAACATCTACATGGCTGCTTTTAGCATTCTAGCAAGAGCCACAGAGATGAAGGTCTGTCACTGCTGCTGTAAGGTCTCCTGAATAACTGCTCGACGCCAATTGGAGAGAGCTCTCCCGTTGGCAGAATTAAATCACCCCCAACAAGCGGTGGGAGCTATTTTGGTAGGAGAACACCCCTCTCGGACATAGCACTATCCACACCAGTGTTTTTGTCAGTCAAGGCCTTTTCCCTCCCTCCCCCGCTGCTGACCAACAAAAGTACTAGTGTAGACTTAGCCGAAATTACTTTCCTAATGACCGTGATACAAAGAGCCAGGAGTAGGTCTGAGGTTCCTTGATATCCAGTTTGTAGCACTACATGTTGGTGTACGCTGTCTCGCTTTAATGTAAGATTGTAACAAGGAACTATTATGTATTATCACACCCTTGAGGTGGGTGGGGAGCTCCAGCCCTTGACTGTGTCCCCCTTATGCCGCCATGTTCTGTGTTCCCATCCCTGTGATAATCTAGCCTTCTGGCTGGGTTCTTCATCATCCCTGTCCCTTTCTTGATCAAGGGGAGCTGGAAATTCTGTGGTTCCAGTGGGGGCTAGACAGCCCAAGGTCTCATGGGTTGGAGGAGGGGAATCTAGCCACTCCACTGAGATCCAGCTTCGGGACCCTGTTTGGAACAGCCTGAACCAATCCTTTTTTTTGCCCCTTGCTGCTCCATGAGCTGCCTCCCACCTCTCCTCCCTTAGCCTTCACCAGCCTCTTGCCCTGCTTCTCCCTTCTTGAGTGGTGGCTTCTCAGGCAGCTTTTTATCAGTCTGCTGAAAGGATCCTCCCTCCTGGAATCCTACAGTTTCTCTGCTCGCTGCCTTTCTCCTCAGAAGTTCTCTCTCAGACTGAGATTCTTAACCTTTTATCATGCCCAGATGCTTCCCTGCCTAATTAATGGCCTCCCCGTTGTCATTGAGTTGACTATGCCCAGATATACGTGAGATCCTCTCCCTGTGCCCCGATCTTTTCAGAGGATCAGCTACCCTCTGATGAAGCCACGTGAGTTTGGATATGACTATGAAAATCGGGCTAGTGTTTCTACCTTTTCAAAATGTGGCCTAGTGGGCCACTCAGAAGGAACCTCCAGTGCCATGCTACGGCATTGAGTCATCACTGACTTAGAGAGAAAGCAGGACATCTTTTGAATTGCCTATCTTGCTTCTAGAAACCCTTTGGCTTTTTCCTGCAAGTCTCCCATTCTAGTATTGGCCATGGTTACTTTGTGAGGTCTGACTGGATCACAGTCTGAGGCAGTATGGTTGCAGATGGTGTAAAAAGGAGGAAAAAAAAAAAAAGTAGCTTCCTTAGTTTTGATCAACCTCTGTCTTTTTCTAGCTCTTTAAACCTCCTGGCTACTTTTCTGCCTATCTCGGATGCTCCCCAGGCCCTCATTGTTCTGTCCTTGCTTTTTTCCTGGCATGTTCTACTATTTCCTCGGCTGTTTTGACTCTTCCAAAAGAGGGGATTTTGTAATACTGTGCTTTCCCCGCTACAAATGAGGGAAGTGCCCTTTGTTTAGGAAAGGTGAATGTCTGGTATAGTGGTTTTCAGCACAGCGGAGGGAATATTGTAGGGTGTGTAACATCACACATTGATCTTGGACCCCTGCTGCCTCCAGACATAGGTATCTTAGTTAAGATTTCTTTTTCTCAGCGATAATTTATGTAGCATTCATTTTTCATAGCTCTTGTAAAACGTAGCTTGAAGCTATTAACTTTGTGGGTGTAAGGCAAAGAGCCAATACATTTTACACTTGACTCACAGTAAAACCTCATCTGAAGTTTCATCTGAAGAAGGGGGGTTGTACCCACAAAAGCTCATGATACCATCTACATGTTTTGTTAGTCTTTAAGGTGCTGCTAGACTATTCATTGTTTTTTTCTTTTTAAAGTTATTCCAGTTACAGACTAACTCGGCTACCCCTCTGAAGCAATAAAACCTCAGTATGTTATTCTTGTATTACAGTTGGGGGGGGGGGGGAGTTGTGTAAGCTATGACATATATTATCATGGAAACTTCTGAGCATGGGAAAACTGTTTTAAAACAATCAGAACTGTGTGCACACATTCCTATGTGGTGTGTGAGATTGTATTTACAAACATGGTAATATACGGTATTACATTCACTCCTGATTCCAGGAACTTGTTCAGATGCTTGAGAATGCACAAAAGATGTCTGATCAATTGAAGGTCCAATATGTATTAGAACTGCATTTAGAAGTTTTAGACCTTACCGATACACTAGACAGTTAAACTAATAACATTTTTGATAGAAAGCAGTTCAGACATAAATCCACACCTGCACAGACATTGATAATAGCACTTCATAGGACTTTATCTATTAGGATGTTATCAGTGACATATTGACACGTTCATGTTAGGGCCTGGAGTTTCCTGACTTCTAACCTCTCATCTGCATTAGTGGTTAGTCTCAGGAAATTCATCTGCATTCCTTTTGCTATAAAGTAAATGTAATACAGTGAGGGAGCTGTTAGAGAATGGTATTTTTATAGTATTTTAATGTAAGACATTCTTTGTTATTGGAATCTGAAGAATTTTCAAGTTATATTGAGTCACTTTAAAGCTATCACTAGCATTAAAAAAAAATTAACAGATTCAACTATCCCTTTACCATACCCTTAAGAAGTTCATCCTATTGTGACTTTGCCTGACAAAATAATGTTTCGTAAGATGTACACCTTCAGGACCTGTTTCCTTGCTAATGAAACAGACATAGCTGTCATGTGTAAAATCAGCATCAAATTAATCTGTGGATTTATTTTTGAATCGTGCTATCTTTTCATTATCCTTCCTGTTGTCCGTTGGGTAGCTGTTAATACACAAGCAACATTCCACTGTACCCTCTAACACTTAGTTGTACTGTAGATTGTCCATTGGTCCAAGAATGTCTTAGTACATTTAAATCTTTTCCCCGAGAACTTATCCTCTGAAGTAGGTGTTTTGTTAACAGTGGGAAAGTACAGAGAACTGAATGAATGTTTACAAATATTAACTCCATTCATATAATGTACTTAAAATTTAGGAAGCTTTTTAAACTCCTAAGGTTCTAAACCGCTACTGAGAGATGTAAGGAGTCAATTTTCTTAGTGTTTTAACCACATTACTCTAATGACAGTCATGTGATTACAAGCCTGCTTTACTAATTTTATCTCAACGTTTAAGATTCCTAACACTCTCCAATAAAAGAAAATAGAGGTCTGCTCCCATTTGGAGTAAGACACAGTTTGGTTTTCTTGATTATTCCAAACAATTTGAACAGTTTCTAAAGTCATATTTGAGGGAGAGTTAAGTTTAACCTTTGAGTTTGACATGGAGACTCTGAAATGATACACTTTGGTCAAACGCTTTTCTTGTCTTTAGGATTAAAAGTTTCTGTGGAATTCTGAATGTGGCAAACTGCAACTCTTCTCACTTCATCCATGTTCCTTTCAGTGCCCTTATACAGTTTAAGTGTCTCCTTCTATATTGTTGAACTCCACTGCAAATATGCTACACATATTTGCAGTGGAGTTCAATGATATTATAAGTTGAACCTCTCTAGCCCGGCACCCTTAGGACCTGACTGATTCTGAACCAGAGAGTTTGCTGAATTATAGGAGGTCAATATTATCTAGCAGCATTACCAACACTTCCATTGCTTACTGGGCTCTTAGGAGACATGCAGGGGTAAATTAGAGCTAAGCAGCAGCACAGAACACTGAGGCTACGTCTAGACTGCAAGCCTCTTTCGAAAAAGAGCATCTAGACTACAATCAGTACTTTCGAAAAAGCAAGCTGCTTTTTCGAAAGAGAGCACCCAGGCAGTCTGGATGCTTTCTTTCGAAAAAGCACAGTTTGCATTACATAGCGCCTTTTTCGAAAGAGCACTTTCAAAAAGGCGTTATTCCTCGAAATGAGGAGTACCGCCGAAGAAAAGCCGCGTTCTTCCGATTTAATTTCGAAAGAACGCAGCTGTAGTCTAGACGCAGGTGAAGTTTTTCCGAAAAAAGGCTACTTTTTTCGAAAAAACCCTGCAGTCTAGACACAGCCTGAGAACCAAGACTGGTGGCTATAAACCAACTTTATGGAACTGTGAGAAACTTGGCCACATCCATGATAAGTGGACATGCAGCTAACTAAAATCATGCCAGACCACAGATGTTGCTGGACTAGAGAGATTCAGCATATACTACAAAATGGGGGATCTGTAACTCTGATTCAGTACTTTCTTTGAAGCTGGTCATTCTTAGAAGTCCTTTATTCAAATTTTAAATGAAAAGCCTTAAAATATGACCACAATTTGTAGGAGACCAAATAAGTTTAAATTTTTATAAAATAAATTTAAATGTAAAAACCTAATGTTTTGCAAATTTCGACTACCAATAGTTGACATATAGCAGACCACAAACGTAGGCTCCATCTGAGTTACCTCAGGTTTAAAATGAATCCCCGCTGACCACAAGGAGCTAGAGTTTGGCTTTAATAAACTAACTGGAGAGCCATGCCAAAGTGTAGGATGGAGAAGCTTATTCAAATAAATCTCCTCATGGATGGCCCACTCCATAGTTTTTTTTTTTTTTTTTTTTAAGGTTTCTGGTCCAGCTACATTTCTTTTAAATAGGTCAGCCAAGATTTGTGGCCTTTCACAGTACAGAATCCGGCAGATGATTTTAGATGAATAGACCCCTCTGCTCTAATAGGAAAGTGGTAATTTGTTTATATCCCCTAAGGAAGCTCACATTGCATTGGGCAAAACGTCAGGAATGATTAAAAAAAAAAAAAGGTGGCGAGTGCCCAATAGACAAAATACATCTTTCTGTAATGAGTCTCTTTGAACTGAAGTGATTAATTTACTTTTGTACTAGGCTGTAGTGGAGACTAATTTTGGTGCTTTGAAATATCTTTCTGGCATACAGTTTTAGGTGACATCAACTGTACTGTTGAAAATAAATTCATTACAGATCTTTTGCACAGTGCCAGCTCTATAGCTTCCCTAAATAATTATTTAACTGGTGATGAAGCTACATGTTCTAAACTCTTTTCCTACAACGTGGGTTATGAATTAGTTTTCTAGAAACCCATTTTTTTAAGTCAAATTTTCCATCTAGAACTAAATTCATTAAATCACTAAAGGCTTGCACCATTTCCCTGTATAATCATTTCAAAATAACTGGCCTTTTCAACCACCAAAAAGGATGCAGTCTTGACACGTAAATGGGAAACAGATTGTGTTTTTGGCTGATACTGTGGTGCTGGTTTAGATGTTGGTTCAGTCAACTTCAGTCTTAGATTACAAGATTTGCAAATTAAAGGAAAACCAAAAAGGAAAGAACATCTGCGTAAATTCTGTCGTTGTGGAATTACGCGTAGGCATGCCCACAATGCTTCTGGTTTTTGGAGGGACAATAAAGTTGTCACACCAAAAAGAAAGCATTGATGGGCCTCAGAACATCTTAAAAGATAAATTTTAAGTGGTGCAAGATCTAAATAAAAAAAATCTGTGAAATGTATGCATTAACTCCTCCCCAATCCAATGCATTTTTTCCCCATAGTAGATCTGTGGGGAAAAATGGCATTAATGTGTAAAGGGGGAAGCTTAGCTCATACAAAAGCCAAATGATTCTTGCTGATCCTGTTTATTTACAGTATACTTGTGTGTGTCTGCTTGCACCTACGGGCTTATCTAGTCTGGCACCCTCGGGACCTGACCAGTGCCAAACCAGAGAATTTGCTGGACCATAGGAGATCAATATTGTTTAGCAGCATTACCGACGCTACCACTGTTTACTGGGCCCTTGGAAGACATGTAGGGCTAAATTAGAGCTAAGTAATAGCGTAGAACACTGAGAGCCAGACTGGTGGCTGTAAACAAACTTTATGGGACCAAGGGAAACTTGGCCACACCCATGAGAAGTGGACATCTGGCTAACGTACCATCCACAGTCTGGCATGATGTTACAGACCAGAGAGTGATGGACTAGAGAGGGTCAACCTGTATTACTTAGGAGCAGTACTTTTTTTGTAAGAAAAAAGCTGCCGGTACTTTGGGGCAAACTTGTTGAGAGGAAAAACAACAACAACCCACCGGGGGCCGAAATGCAGTCGCGGCCCCTTTAAGAGCCAGAGTGCCGCGCTGGGGGGAAAACCCCGCTGCATGTCCCAAACAAACTTCCATCAGGAGCTGAGCTGCCCCAGGAAAACAGGTGCCAGTACGCACGGGGGAAATCCCCTTCTCTGTGGGCTGGGAAAATAGGTGATGGTACACCATTCCAGGCCATACCATCAAAAAAACAAACAAACAAAAAAAAAACCTGTTTGGGAGAGAGACAGACGCTGAACCTGGTGATGTAGCCTGTAGAGTGAGGGTGCACCTGAGCACTAAATAAATGGCATCCTTTCTGGGGATGTTTGAATTTCTCCGTCAGCTGAGTTCCTAAAAGGCCTCTAAAGGAATGGGATGGCTCAGAAAGCCAGGTGTGGTAGAGTGACCTCTGTCCACAAAGGGGTTCGGAAAGCTAATCAGTGGTTACGCATGTATAGTGCCCTCCTAGCAGCTGAATCTTCTACCTCCTTCTGTAACAGTGGAAAAAAATGTGTTTGTCTTTCGTTTTTATTTCCAGTGGCCATTTTATTAGGACATCAGGGTTAGCATATGCTCGGGCAATAATAATTTTAGGTAAATACATGCCCACACAGATGGGACTAACGCAGCAGTGTTGCATCTGTATATCAGCCGAGACAATTTAGCCCTTATTGTCCCAATTGATTCACAAGCAAATGCTGGCGAAACGGTGTGAACAGTTTAGTCTGACGGTGGTATTTATCATCAGACAGTGACTCATGCCATAGCAGACAAAAATAGTTTCCCCAAAGAACTTTGGGCTCTACCACAGCAATGTTCTAACACTCCATATTGCTGCATGTATCCCAAGTGCTCTGTATAAATGTGAGGAGAGAGAGTTGCTGCCTTCAGAAGTTTACAGTTTACGTGTGATAGAGGTACAAGTATTGCTGGTTAGATGAGCAGTAGAAGTTTTCACCATTACTGTTTCAATATTCGTAAATTTTAAAGTCCAAAAGTAACTTTATGACCAACTCCTCTGAAATCCTGTATAACATAGGCCAAAGACTCTCTCAAAATAATTTCTGAATCTGGAGTGATTTGAAGAATGAAATAGAGGTCACTTAAGTGCATGAGAAACAAGAAGCATAGGATGTGGCATGAAATAAAGTGCAGAGTTGGAAAAGGAAGCGATGGAAAATCTGTGACTTAGCTAATGTAATTTTACATTTTTCTGTTTTGAGACATCTGTTTACAAGACTAAACTACTAGTGCAAGCAGCTTTTCAGGAAATATGTAGTTACTGTGATTGAAACCTACTAACATGTTAATACTGGTTTTATTCAAGAAAATGTTTGGAGAAGTGTTTACATTTATTAGAAAGCTGGTGTTTTTTTTCAGGAAAAATATAAAAATATTATTTTAAACCAAGTTTTAATAGCATCTTGCATTAATATTTGAAGATTTTATATGAACCCATCTTTTATCTGGCAACTAGCCTTTCTTCTGGTTGATACTGTAAAATCAGCATTCAGATCTCAGAACCCGTGTTTTGTAACTTTTAAAATTAGCTAACTGTAAAATGATTTGGAAATGACAAACAGCATAGCGTTCTTGCAGGGTTGCCTGAGAGAAGAATATTATTGATGATGAATTAAGTTGTTGTTCACAGTTTTCACACTGCTCTGAGTAACCCTCTCTGATACATTTTAACTGAAATGCCAGCGCAAATACAGTGGTTATGCTTCGGAGCCATTAGGTTATACAGGGATTGAATCAGGGCTGGATGCGTGAGGGGGGTGTATCCACTCATCAAGAAAATAAAATATAGCACACTTTTTACCTTTTTAAAATTTAAAATGACCCATAAAATAAAAAAAAAGAATTGGACAGATGATTATGATTTTTTTATTATATTTGGACACCATCAAGTAAGTTTCATAAAGTTTGTAAAAATATTAGCAGTCTTTTGTTTTCATAAAACTTGGTATGATTCACAAAATCCTGTAAATTCTTTCTTGTCACCACCCTTGCTATTCACAGCCATCATCATGGTGGTTAGAAAAGCTTTAAATTAAAACCTGATCCCTTTCAAGGAATTAAATACTTGGAAACGGCATGTTTGCTTCATTTGGAGCCCTGGATCCTATAGTTTGCAGAGAAATTACTAGACCTCTTTTGTCCTTTTTAAAACATTTTTTTTCCTCTAGAGGTAATACAGCTTTTTTCTTCTCCCTAAAATCTGAAATGTATGATGACCTCTTACAGGTAAAAGTAGAGTCCTCCTATTTTATGCGCTATCATCACTTGGAGGGAATTTACTCCAAGGGGATTTACTTGGTACTGTGAGAAATCCATGAAGCATTATCCATGGCATCATGCTTTGTCCTATCATCTGCAAAGCTCTCGTCCAGTTCCAGCAGATGAAAGCGACATCGTTGTCACTGGTTAATATAGGAATTGTACTTTTTTTGTCTTTACAGATCTTGTGGCAGTTTTTATAAACCTATGAAAATCAAAACCCATGAATATAGTACTGTAGGCTCCCAAAATGATGTTGCATTTTATTGCTAGAGTATGCACTAAAGATAGCAACCCGTCTATATTTTTTTAAAAGTTTAAGATTAGATTGGTATCCTTTATGTTTATTTTTATAGTCCCTTTTAACAATAGCATCAGTTAAATTATAAGAAAATTGAACGTACAGTTTTGAAAAATCTCTTATAAATTCACACATCCAAAGAGAACCTCTTCAGTGGAATACCTGATATGTTGATAGTGAGGGTCAGAAGGATCTGAGGCACTGAAATGCTAAAATCAATGTTGGAGGCTGGCTCAATCTGGTAGAACAGACTTGATCTATAATAAGGAATAACATGTGGATTAAAGTACAGTATACTGATAATCCAATGGCAGATCTACAAGGAAGCAAATGAGAATTTTGGGGTTAAATATTGGCCAATAAATAAGAACCTTGAGTATTTCAGAATTTGGAAAGATCTGATTTATGAAACTGTTAATAAGCTAAACTATTCTAAGGGTATGTGTACACTGCATGATTATTTCGGGCTACCCCTCATCTTAACAAGCCACCCGTTATTTTGAAATATTTTTCAAAATGACGGGCACGCTATTTCGGCATCCCAGTAACCCTCATTCCACTGTGTAGACATGCCAAATTTCATTCCTGTGTAGATGCGCCAAATTTCAAAATAGCCTATTTCGAAATTCAATCAAAAGAAGATACGCAAATTGCGTATCTTATTTCAAGTTTAGGGTGCTGTGTAGATGCACCCCAAGTGATTTTTGGGGGAGGGAGAAAAGGGATAGAGAGGAGAGGGTAGAGAAGCTTTCCAGGTTAGAGGAGCAATAGTTTTATTCTAGTATTGATTATTGGCTTCCTCCAAATGTATTATGGAAAGAGGAAGAAGTAGTCTAATGTTAAATGCATAGCAAAATAAAAACAGCTGGAGTGCATACCTTACCCAAGTCACTTGTCAAAAGAAGCACTACAGGGGAAAAGATAGTTCAGAGTGCCATTACAGGCAAAGCTGCTGGTTCTAGGGCCACTTTAAATGCCACTTTGAATTATTCAATAGTGTAAATGCTATAAAGTTAATTAGAAGAGGAACAAACTCTACAAAGATAAATGTGTTTTCAATATGGTTCTCAGGGAGGGTACAGTAGAAACCAGCGAATAAGAGGAAATTTATTTCTGGCAGCACTCTAGACATGGAACTGTGGTTGAACTTTTTACCCTAATTACGTCCCCGCTAATGCCTGCAGCGGTCTGGAATCAAAGCGGCCCTTCAGGCCCTGGAAAGTCTCTGATGTGGCCAGCGTTTGTTGTGTGATGAGGGTTACTTAAGAAAAAAATGGAATATTGTGACAGGATTTTTCAAAATTTCTCAGTTACCACCCACCTCACTTGTTGCCTACAAAAATAGAGTAATTGTTTGCATCTGTGTGTTTTTGTCTGTCTTAGAAATAACTGTTATAAATCAATGTGACACAGACCCAAAGAAGCTTTTTCAGGATAGTGTTTTGTTCATTCAATATGTGTTTTAGGGTTGTTTTTTGTGTGTAATGTTGCCACCACCTGTAAGAGTAACTTAAAGAACCTTGCAAAATAGCCATGCTTGAAATGTCAAGGATGATATTAAGATTTTATTCTGTGACTACTAACATTCGTACATGAGTTACTTTTAGACAAAACATTTTCAATTTACCTTTTTTAATTATTTTGAGAAAGTAAGGTAATTGTTCGTCATGTAATTAATTCTTATTTTGTAATGTACTTGTAGTTAGCAGGCCAAATGAATTTTCTGCAGTGTCTTAGCATTATACAAATGCAGCCACATATGCAATATTTGTCACATAAATATGCTCAGTCAGAGCTGAGTTTTTGGTTTCTGTCACTATCTGGTGCATTGTCTCCTGTAGTAGTGTCTTTGGCTTTCAAAATTATACCCAATTATACTTAAGAGCATGAATACACTAGGGAGTTACTTTGCAATAATAACTCCCAAAATAACAATTTTGAAATAGCGCTATTCCTCTTCACAAGCAGGAGTTATTTCCAAATAACAAGCTTGATAGTGTGGATACTCGTCTTATTATTTCGAAATAAGTGTATTTATTAATACCCTAGTGTAGACATGCCCTAAGGGTATTGCTGGGCACAAACATTCATTTGTAGATTAAAATGGTATTATTTAAATCCCTCTGAGGTAAGTCAAAGGATCATGAAATATGTAATGTTTGAAATTTTCATGAAATTCCAATCTCTAGTATATTTCTTCAGTAGTACCTTTTTATTCTTGACATGATATTTGAAAATATTACAATTGCTGTTGACTTTAACTGAATACATAGATTTTGGTGGCTATTGGAAATTTGTATAAAATTATACATACAGTAATATGGTACAGCAGAGTCAGATATGAACCAATTGACCCAAAACATCTCCAATTGTTTTCTATACCATAAAGGAGTAATAAAATAAGAAATTTTAAAAATGGCTAAAAATGTAAGTGCTATCTATTCCTTCTGTTTGAATTTCACTAAATAATACATTAGAAATAGCTCTTAAAATACAATGAGAGATTTCTTCTATGTAAAATAAAGTAAGGCCGTAAAAGATTAACTGGAGGACCTGGCCAGTGGGAGCAGCGCTCTGTCCCAGCGGCCCAGCCAGTGGGACCCGGGCCACGGCAGGCTGGCGAGGCTGGAGCAGCTCCTTCAGCTGTAACTGGTGGTTAACTGGTTAAATAAATTGTTTAATCGATTAACTATTTTAGGTGGTTTTTACATCCCTAAAATAAAGCATACAGAAAACTACATTTAAAGATCATTAGTAAGGTTGCAAAGTTCAAATACTCAAAAGCTAGGGAAAGCAAGAAAGAATCATAGCATAATAGAATGGAAAGGAACCTCAAGAGGCCATCAAGTCCAGTCCCTGCGTATGTCATGTCATACTAACACACACGTAGTTTGTCTGTTTTTGGAGCCTTTAGACTGACTACACGGAACGCTGCCCTTGAGCTCCTAGAGTAACTGATAGCAGTAGTAGATTATCTTCTATGTGGCACAGCACTAGAGAGAGATGGGAAACATTGCTAGTGGGTTTCATAGATATTTGCTGACAGCAGAGGACCGGTGAGACTCCATAATCTTGGTTTCTATTCCAGGCTCCGGAGGGGAGTGGACGCTAATGGGTACACTCTTCTGACCATTCTCTCAAAGTGTGGTCCCTTCTCCCCTATCTTTTCCAACATTGCATCACCCAAGTCTTCTCTTCCTCACCCTGGCTCATTATCCTGCTTTCTACTCCTCACTTTTCTTGTCCCATTTCCAGTCTGTCCCCTCTTCCCCCAGTACCTAGACCTCGTCTCCAAGTTCAGCCAATTCCAGCCCTCTCCCCAACTGCGTCACTGTTTTTCTCTTACAGCCCCACTGTCTTCAGATACAATTGCCAGTGACATCTTGGAACCCTCCCTTTAAAGTTAATGGACAGGTGCCATTGTGAGGGCATGACCTGAAGAGAGTGGCATTGCAAAGGTGTTGCTGTAGTATGATGCGTTTTGTGTGTGCGATGGTAACAACTCAATGTCACTGGAAGAGCCCAAGGCTGGTGTGATGGACTGACAGAAAACGCATTTTGGACATTTTATTATTTTTTTCAATTAGAGCAAATATGTTCTATAAACTCTGACATTATGTAGATCTCATAAGGGACACGGTAAATAACATGGTAAATAACATTCTGATAATAGTGCTGAAGAGTTAGGTAGGATTTTCAAAAGAACCGAAGTTCTAAGTTACACAAGTTCTCTGGATTTTCATCCTTTGTGCTTTTGGAATTGTAGTTTTAGTCATTCTGTATAAGAGGACATAATATACAAAATATACAGAATTAGTGTGTGTATATATAGTGTATTTGCTAGGGATGTGAAAGTGTAACCATGAACACGGTTACATGCAGGCTCCCAGTATGTGCAGGGAGCTGGCTTAAAAGCTGGCTCCCTATGTGCATCGGCTCCTGGGAGCCACCTCCCCTCCCCCCGGTGCTGCTGCCTCTATTTTTTAAGCTGGCTTCCCGTGTGCCCTGGCTCCCGGGGAGCTGACTGGCCCCACCACATGTAAGCATGTAACTGCTGAAATTTCCAGCAGTTACCCATTTACTTAATTAACTGCATTTTAACATTCCTAGTATTTACCAACAGTGATCTATGTTAATTCTCCCAGTCTCTTGAATACTTCCTAAATGTCATTGATCAGAAAGTATTGTCTCTTGAGGTGTGCTTCAGATTAACAAAAGAAGTGTGACTATTGATTTGCAGTTTTATGTATATTGGCAGACTGAAATTGCAGTGCCTGCCTTAGCTATAAAGCCTTCCGTGGCTCCGCAAAACACTGTGCTGGCTTTGTAAATGCCACCTGTGCTAGCCTTAGAGCCAGTTTTTAGAACTGCAGCTTCCAGAAATCCCATCATTTCCTATTAAGCTGTGGCAAATGGTAGTCTTTCAATATACATAAAGCTTCTGCATTTTGTTTGTCATGTTGATCATATCTTGCATGTAGTTGGACAGCAGTCTGTCATTGTGTAAAAAGAAATAAGCCAGTAGCATGTTTGTTTATATGATGGAACTCTATCTGCTCAGATGGCTCAGGTTCCATTTGGTTAAGATGTGTGGTGGTGGTGGTGTTTTTTTTTGTTTTGTTTTGTTTTGTTTTGTTTTAAACAGAAATTACTTCAGGGTAAAATAAATTAAGATTTTTACAACCCCTGATTTAATCTGTAACCGACTCAGGAACAGAATCGAGATTGCTCAAATTTGAACTTTATATTCTAGCCACAGAACCATCCTAGCTCATATTCTTAGAAGAGTTATAGAAATATATATACATAGACACATGCTCATTCACGTCATGATCACAGGCGGTCCAAATCTGCTCGGCTCACCCAGAAGTCTGATCTGCTTACGCTCAAAGAGCAAAACTTGGCCCAATGGTTATGTCCCATAGTGCTATAAATAACTACATTTTTATATTGGATTTTCCACCTACAATACAAGCTAAAAATTGCAAAATTGTCTTGGGGGAGAGTTATCCTCAAGTGCCATTCGATATACAAACATAATTGGAATATGAAAAAATATGTTTCTATTAAACCACTTGTATGACCTGATCCTGGGTCCGTCTATGATTTAAATGTTGGCTAATTTAGACATTAGAGTGCCATACCTGCTAGATATAGGGTGATTCTGTTTTGAAGGACTTTGAGTCTTCCTTTTTTTATCATAGTCCATATTAAATTGCTTATCACCTTCTATTAACTAATCCAAAATATGATGAGACAGCAGCATTTTGTGACATGTGGCATGTCTCAGTGGAGTGGAAAGCGTGTTTCACTCTGGGTTTTCAACTGAGGCATGCCACAGCTGAAAGGCCAGCTTGTGCTATACTTTACACTTCAGTGACAGGCATGCCACATGTCACACAATTCAGCAATTCAACGCTATAAAGTGCTGCTGTCTCTGTGGGGCACGGAGTATTGGTTGGCTCTATGTAATGTCATACACTGGAACAATCTATTTGGCTTTGAGTTATTCAGTGGAAAAAAAATGGGTAGAAAGCCTGTTCCAGATCAGATAACCGGAACGAGTAATGCGATGGGCAGAATACATGGTACAGGTTGAACCTCTCTAGTCCAGCACCCTTGGGACCTGGTTGGTGCTGAACCAGAGAATTTGCTGGACCATGGGAGGTCAATATTGTCTAGCAGCATTACCAACACTTCCACTGATTACTAGGCTCTTGGAAGACATGTTAGGGGTAAATTAGAGCTAAGCAACAGCACAGAACACTGAGAGCCAGGACTGGTGGCTGTAAACCAACTTTATGGGACTGCGGGAAACTTGGCCACTTCCACGATAAGTGGACATCCAGCTAACTCAAATCATGCTGGACCATGAATGTTACCGGATCAGAGAGTGCTGGATTTGAGAGGTTCAACCTGTAGCAGAAATGCACATATTCATAGAAACACAATCTATAGTGTTGAAAAGGCAGAATATGAGAATTGCCTTCCTCTCCTCAAATGGAGGATTAAGTTGTGTATGATCTAGGGATGTGATAGTGTTAATCGGTTAACGCTATAGAATACGCACATTGTCCACGGGAAGCTGGGACCCTCCGCGGACAGGGGCTGCGGCCGGGCACTAGTCTCTGTCAGTGGGGAGCTTGGGCCCCCGTAGACAGGGCTTGCTGCCATGAAGCAGCCTCTGCCTGCGGTGGGCCCAGGCTGACCACAGACAAGGCTGCTTTGCTGCAGCCTCTCTGGCCCCACCTCCCCGTGGGCGAGGGGAGAAGGTGGCACCATGGAGCTTGTGCCAGGGGGAACTGGCTTTTGAGCTAGCTCCCGCCCAGCACTGGCTCCCACTTCCCCCACCCCTTGCTGCCTCTGATACAGAGGCAGCAAGGAGTGTGTGTGGAAATGTGAGTTGTCAAGATTAACCAATAAGCCTAGGCTATCATCAGTTAATTGTATACTCGACTACTTGTTTATATCCATAATCTGGAATGTGTCTGTAATGCATAGATCCCAACTTTAGCACATTACAGTGGGCTGGTAGCCCCCCTTGTGTCACAAATGGGAGATCTATATATTACCGAGCAGCTTTATGATTTCCTGCCTGGAGATTATCTGGTTTCAGATATTACACTTCAACAAACACAGATCCGTACCTTGCTGCTGCATGATTGAAGCATGAAGTCTGCACTGTCTCCCTTCCCCTCCCCCAAACGAACTCTCCCCCTATTTTGTTTGTATGGTCTGAATTGAGATTGAAAACCTTTTGTAGCTGGGACAAGGTTATTTGTGTGTATATAATGCCTCAAACATTGATGCCGCTATGAGAAATGCCATATCTGGTCACTGGATGGTGCACATATGTTCTATGCATACCGTGTTCTAGTATTACACTAAAGTGGATGCACTTGATCTTTGGTAGGGAAGTGCTGGCCTTGCCACTTAGAAGCAGCACTTGACAACTGATTCATGGAATGATAGTTACAACAACTTCACAGGAGTCTCTACATCCAATCATCTTGACTGAAAGTATCAGCCAGTTAGTTATGGATAGTGCTAAAACTGTAAGGAAAAAGCCATCCCTGGATTATGAGTACAGAATAGTTATAACACACTATGCTATCCATGTGGAAAGAGCATGGTATTTTCTAACTGGGTAGTAGAAGAAATATATACCAACAGTTCTTTAAAAAGTTGACTTTATCTAATTATTAACATTAAATAGGAGAAATGTATATATTATATGTATTTGTACTTTTGTATGAATGCTATATCTCCACATTCATTGAATTCCAAACACTTTCGCATGTTCACTATGCATGTAAAGAGTTCTGGGGGGTGGGATAAAGGAATTCCTGGCATCGTAAAGGTTTTTTACTAATAGGAATTAATAATCTCTTCCAAAGATGTACTTCTGTAAACTTTTTATTAGAGGTAGATATCCTTTGCCATATCCCTTTAACTACATTTGATGTAAAAGGCTAATAGATAACATAAATAGATCTCTGACCTTTAAATGAACTTGCAAAGCAGGATAAAGTAAGAGGCAAGCAGATTTAACACACAAGTACATACGTGCATTTTGATTTTACATTAAAATATATGCACTAGGGATGTAAGCGACTAGTCGACTACCCGATAAGCCTAGGCATATCGGGCCATTGAGTCACTACTTGACTAGTTGCTTCCTCCCCCTTGCTGCCTCTGTATCAGAGGCACCAAGTGGGGAGGGGGAGCAGGAGGTGGTACAGAGGGAAACTGGCTTAAAAGCACCGTCCCAGCACCATCTCCGCAGGGGCACAGGGTAGGCAGAGGTGCAGTGGTGTAAACGAGCAGGGGACGAAGCAGTCCCCACTTGTGCGGGGTCCCAACTGCTGCGCCTCTCCCTTTTGAAATGTACAAGAGCTGTTGGGTGCCTCTTATACATTTCAAAGGCAGAGGTGCAGCAGGATAGCAAGCGCCCTCCCCCTTGACTAATCGAGTAGTTGATAGAATTTCCATCGACTACTCGATTAGCTGATGAATCGAAATTTAACATATGGTTTAAAATATATTTGTCAGCTTTGCTTGTAAATGTTGGGAAAATATTGCAGAACTTGATTTTTTTAATGATCTGCAAATACCTTTATTTGGTGGAGTTTTTGTCTTTCGATACAATTGAATTTCTCTAATTATTGCTTTTGGTAGAGATAGAATACACATAAATTACACAACATGGGAAATAAACATGGTTATCTTCCATAAGTTAAAACAAGGCAGCTACACGTGTCTATTAAACGTTTATGTAGTGCCATACCTTGCAAGGTATGGTATGGCATTTCATAAACATTTAATAGACACAAATTATTATTATATTGGTGGTTTATAAATTGTGGAAGAGAGGGTATGTGTGTGAGAAGTATGGTTACTTTTATCTGAGAACGGGTAATATCATTTTATAGATAGAGGAAATGAGGTATAGATGGGTCTAAAGAATTCTTCAGGAGTACAGGAAGAATTACCATTTGACATTGGAATACAATCTCGCTCTATTTTTTAGCTTTGCTGCCTTATGGAGAAAGGACTTATCCATGAAAAATTAGGAAATAAGACTGTTACTTTGCAACTCAGTGAATCCATAAAATGTAAAATGACCAGCACTGGTATTTAAGTATTGGTGTCAGTCCATGTACAAAGTTTAACACCTTAAGAGTTGCCTTGACTTGCCTCGTGAATTGTCCGCTAAGGATGTGGACAGACATGTTGCCTTCTTTGCTCACTCTCCACACCTCTTTTTTTCCCCTCATGCTTGTAACTGTCAACATGAATGGGTGTATGTAAGCATAGCTCTGTGCCTACTTCATTCCTTGGCTCGGGAGAAATAGTTTATTTGAATACTGTGCACATAATTGCTTATATAGTATGAATCAGGATATGAGTAGTTGGGGTTTTGGCTAAGATACACCACTTCCTTTTTTTCTGCTCTCTCTCTCTCTCTCACAAAACCGGCACAGTGTTCTTTTCCCATATTATATTTTTTCCTAGCTAGAACTTAGGTCCTGTGTTTACCTATTATAGAGCTGTTTCTGTAGCGCTAATGGCTGGTTCTTACAGTTTTTCCAGCATATGTGCAGATATGAAGGCAGCGTTTAGCCCCTCCATCCTTTGTGGAGGGATGTGGGTAGAGGATATGCAAGTTTCTGTGTTACTTGTGTGTTAGATTTGTTCTATGTAATTAGTAAAGATAGATACAAGTATGGCGCTTGATCTTTTGGAGTCTAATTCAAATAATGTAATGCTAAATCAAATATGTTCCCTTCTTCTATTTAAAGGATTGGATTTAGTAACATATGCCTGTTTGGAGCAGCTTTTTCTTATTTAAAAATAAGAAAATGACTTCCATGCTTCTTGCTATTTGTGGTAGGTTTAAAATGTCTCTGCTGTTTTTGTGTTTCACTGATACGTGCATGTTCTTGGGAAATGTCATTTTAAAAAAAATACCTTATTCTGGTTAACCTAACATTGAATGATTTTGTTAAATATCATGAATAAAAGTAGCAAAATCTATTGTGTATAGTGAAAAACCTGAAATAATCAAAAGAAGTTACTTGAAATTTTGATTAAAAATTTTTTTTTTAAGATGTACTAACAGTTTATAGCATCCATCAGTATTTTAAGAAAGCACCTCTCTCCATAAATGTGTAGAATCCTAAAGATTGCATAGTAAACCTGACAATATCTCTTTCTATATAAAAAGGTTTTTCTTGCCAGATGATAGAATGTTCCTGTTGGGCGACAGAATGACATCCTCACGTAATCAGCATCAACAGGCTCTCTCAGCAAGCGAAAGTGAGCGGGGTGGAGGAAGGGGGGTGTAGGTGAGCATAGCAAGCAAAGGGCACAGCCCCCAGTATAATTTTATTTTTTAGGTCTTTTCAAAGTTGCAGTGCTTTGAAGTAGGAATATTAAAGAGTGGGTATTTAACTAATCAAGTAGTCGATAGAATTTTTATGGACTACTTGATTAGTTGATAGGCAGCCAGTTCAGTCCCGGCTCCTGCAGGGTCCAGGACCAAACCCCGCTGCGACTCTGCAATTGAAAAGATAGTAGGAGCCAGGCAGCAATGGGGGGTGGAGGGCCAGGTGGCACTGTGGAGCCATATAACTTTTAAGCTGGCTCCCCCCAGCACTGGCTCCCCTCGCCCTGCCTCTGAAACAGAGGCAGCAACGGGTGGAGGAATGTGAATAGTTGATCTGACTATCCGATAAGCCTAGTCAACTACTCCCTTACATCCCTACTTTGAAGCACTTTTTCCATATAACTTTCTAGCATTTGTATTCCTCGTTTAAACAAAAAGAAACCACAAACAATAAAGATATTGTACACAGCAGTTTTGTGAACTGAAGAAATTTAATTAGTGTCACTGCCCATATTAAACAAGCAAAATATCACTAAAAGAATGAAATGCAGTCATTGAGTGCTAGTATTGTGAAAGCTGTTGGCAGAAATTTCCTTTCTTAATAGAAGAGTAGTTTACCAAAGAAATTCAGCATGTCCAGGAAGGGCTGGAGCAATGACAGACATATTCTAATAGTTAGATGATTTTTTTTTTTTTTTTTTTTACAGAATCAAGATTGCTTTGCTGAAAATTAAATTGTGCTTCAAAATAGAATAATCAAATAAGGCCACCTGACATCATTCTGAAACTAATGGCAAAAGAGCTTTTTTTTTTTTAATTATAAAACAGACTTTCATAGACAGCTGCCAAAAGGAAAGAATGGTTTCCAGATTTTTTTTTTAATTCATACTTTTTCTGGTTTTGTGTGAATTATTGATAGATATGTCATAGCTCTGTGAGAGAAATGACAAAATGTTTGATGCTTTCAACTGAAAATAGTGGAGTTGTAATAGCTATAGAAACTTGGTTCACATGGCTAGTTTTAATCTTATAGCAGTAGAATATACTAGTTCAGGTGAAAGAAAATGCATTAATCCACACGTAACTTGCTCCAGTTTTTTAGCAATATGTCTGAGAGTAGCTCCAATATGTGAAATATTTCTATAGATGTCATTGGTACTACTCATTAAAGGTTAAATCCGACTTGTCGCACTAAAGTACAGAGTGCGATCATGAGGTACAGTATTATTTTCGACAGAACTTTGGTAAATATACTGTTCTATTAAATACTAAAATTACACTTGTCAAAATACATGATCCGATTACACTTGGTGACACCTGTCTGCTGCTTTGTCGTGCCTGCTCACTCTCTGCTCACTGACGTCAACAGGCGTCTGTCCATTGACTTTGGTGGAGTTTAGGGCCCTTCCTAATTTTCACAAATGAGTTATTTGCAAAAGATGTTCCATTTACCTCGGCTGTGTCCAACTCATATGGAGTCATGGTTGAATCCGGGGCTTTTAAATGTTGATTTCTATTTTAAAAAACTAAACATTATTGAAAAAATTGTAATGTCACATTAGAAATGTCACATTGATTAAACATAAATTGTAAGTTGATTTGCCATAGATGTATTTGCTGGTAGATTGTTTTTTCCAACTATACAGAACTCTTCCTGCTATTTATGCTGCCTTGCACATTAGTGCATAAAATAACAGGTCATTATATGAAGAAGGGAAATAGCCTCTTTCCAGCTGCTGCTTGTAAACTGATCCCTGTCTGAGGTGCCAGCATAGATGCACTACATGTCCCTCTCTGTATCTGAAATTGTATCATCCTGAATTACATTACATCTAGCTCCATCTTTCCTTAATTATGCACTGAGCTACATTACATCTGCCTTGCTGTATGCTTGCAAGTGACTTCTTCCTTCATTCACTTAACAGATGATACATAGACAGCTTTTGAAAGGGATTTGTCCCCCAAACAAGGTTTTCTCTAAGGCCTGGTCTGCACTCGGGGAGAAGTTTGAATTAAGATACTCAACTTCAGCTAACTGCGTAGCTTGAGTCAAAATATCTTAACTCAAATTTTGGCTCCATCCACACGGTGGGAAGTTGAAGGGAGCCAACTCTCCCTTCGACTTCTCTTAATCCTCATAAAAGCAGGTCTACCGGCATCGATGGGAGCGACCTCTCAGTTTGAATTAGCATATTTTCACTAGCCCCGCTAATTTGAACCCCAGAAGATTGACTGTGGCTGCTTCGATCTTCTCTGTAGTGTAGACATAGCCTTAGGGTCTCTGGATTTAAACAGTCCCCTGGATTCCCAGTCATTAGGGTCAATTTCTCTGATAGCTTTTTGTTATGGGGTATATTGATAGTGATGAGAGAGCGAATAATGCCCCCACCCCAATCCACTTGCTCATCGCCATACTTAGTTTAATGAAATTCCAGCTTTTCAGTCTCGAGAGAGCCTCTTTTGAATTTGTCTTCCTTCAGGATAGCTGTCTCTCAATTGCTATTATGCATTCTACTCCACAATTCTGTGAAATATTGGTAGCTTTCATTCTTCAGATCCCTCTAGTTTTTAGAATCTGTGGCATTTAGTGAAGGGATATTTTGTAGCAACTGCAATTTTATATAGATCTTTATCTTTTTGTTCTCACCTGCTCAGTCTTCTGTGGATTTGCTAGGAGATCTTATTTTTGTGGCATTCTGTTACTCATCTAATAGAGTTTTTCCTGTACTTCGTCCCTACTATTTTCACTCCTCTAGTTTAATGTTTAATGTTCCTGACCTTGCCTCAGACTATAGTCTTTCCTTTTCCTCATTGTGTCTTTGATTTCTTAATAAAGAAAACATCTGTCTGCATTTACAATTTCCGTTACATTTTGTTTGATCACAACATGTTCTCTCTCATCAAGCACCCTTGTTTTTGATCACTTATTTGTCCTGTTGACTTGACCTACTTTTTATTTTAACTTTTGGTTCATTCTGACATTACTGTTTTTAACCTAATTACCTTAAATTATTCATTCATTTGGAAAGGGAAACTTCAGTATGCAAAGGTGAAATTGAGTACATCATGAAGGTATGCTGTAAGCTTGTTCACAAGTATATTTTCAGCTATTAGTATGTGATCTAGTGACAACTCTGAGCATGAGTTGATATGCACAGATTGCTGACCTTATTTTTTTCTATTCAGATATTAAAATGAGGATTCCTCTTTAGTGTTTTTAAACAGGTTACTGCTATATTTTTATAGCTTTATAAATAGTGTATTTGCTAGGGATGTGAATGACTAGTTGACTGTCCGATAAGCAAATGCTTATTAGATAGTCAATACACTAGTTGATTAGTCACTTCTCCTCCTTGCTGCCTCTATCAGAAAGAGGCAGCAAGGGCAGGGGGAAGAGGTAGGGGTGCTTCAAAGTGGCAGTTCCATATGGAGCCTGGGGCCGGAGCCTGGGGCCAGACCTTGGGCTCCACATGGCGCTGCCGCTTTGAAATGCCACGTGGACCCTGGCTGGAGTCCCCAACTAGCCCCAGGCTGCATGCAGCATTTCAAAGCAGCAGTGCCACATGGAGCTCCAGGTCAGCTGGGCTCCATGTGGAGCTGCCACTTTGAAATGCAGCAGGGTGCAGCTGGTCCCATGCTCCCCGCAGTGCTTTCACCTTTGAAGTGTAACAACAGCCCTGGGGCTGTTGCTACACTTTAAAGACGGAGGTGCCCTTATCAACTAATCGATTAGTCGATGCAAATTGCATCGACTATTCGATTAGCCAGTAATCTAAATTTAACATCCCTAGTATTTGCTATGCGGTTTCCTTATGTATGTATGTTCCTCTTTCCAAACTAAGCTTCTACAAACTGAGTGACTCTCATGTTTAAAAGAAAACTTGTGAATAAACAGTACCTGTATGATGATAATCATGCACAGATGTATTCATTTGCTAACTATACAAGACGTCTGTTGGAATTTTTCCTTCTAATATCGCCACATGGCAATGATGAGTCAGGGAAACCCAACCAAAACAGCACGAATTATGGAATTCTTACATTTTGTGTTTACTAAAGGAAAACTTTGTAAGCGCCATTAGTGAATTTGGAGCTCACAGTCTTCAGTGATCCATTTCATATCTCTATATGAAGCATGTAGATGGACAGCTAGGATATAATAAAATATGGATCATCTATAGGAATTATTGTTAGTATTTTATTTCTGACAGACTTAAGACTATTATTATCCCAGGTGAGGAAAGTACAGTCTCCACGTTCCTGTTTAAGGAATTTCCATCTGTCCCCTTGGGTTACTTCACATAATATCTTTGAGATCCTGAATTGTGATTGATATTCTTCTGACCAAGGAGCACTGGATGGGGTATCCTCTTTTATCAGCTACTTATCTCAAACTTAACTTGTTTTATAGTCTCCAGGGCACATCAGCTTGTTGTCGTCTTAATCTGGAGTAGACTTTTAAATGATCATTGTATTTCATGTGAACTGAGTAAGTAGGATAGGGAGCATACATGACCTATTGGTGATAGTCTAGCTATGCCAAAGAAAGACAGGAGGCAATTGATATGATTTTAGTCAGGCCATAACTTTATTATTGGACTAACAGACTTACCTGATGTTGCCCTGGCCCTTCAGGGCAGGGGGCTAGCAGTGTGGTGGGGATAGGGGACAGGGCCTTGGGGATGTGTGTGTGTGGGGGGGGGGGGAGTGCAGGAGGCTGGGGGTAGGTGAGGGTTGGGGGGTAAAGAGGGAATCCCATCCAGTAAGGATTTTTTTTCTCCCCCAATCAGCAGCAGCTTTTCTCCCCTTCGGCACTGCGGCCAAGGACCGGAAGCGGGGAAAGGGTTTGGGCCAGGGAGGCTTTTTATCGGTGTGCTGGCAGGCAAGATGGCAGAGCCCCTGCTAGCCACTCCCTTGGTGGTATGGCTGCCCCCAGTGGACACTCTGCAGGATAGCTCTCCCCTGCAGGCTTGCTGTCCCCAGTGGCCACACTCATATCACATCCCTTGGAACAGCAGCCCCTCCCTTTGCATGTTATGGAAAACAGTCCCTTTCCCAGAGCTTCCAGTTGTCCTGGTACAACCAAACACTCACTTTGCTTTAAGTTAGAAGAGGAAGCTGCCTATCAAATTTGGCCCCAGGTCTTACCGATTAGGAGGAGTTCTTGAACAAACGGATTCGCAGATAGACAGACAGATGCACTCTAATATATATAAAATATACAGTGCAAGCAACCCCCAACACCGTTTTCCCATCTTTTACCAGCTCCTTCCCATTTCCATTCATGTCTTTCCAGCAGATCTACTGCTGCAACCTTACCAACCCCTTCCCCTGTAGCAGGGTTAAGGTGGGCTATAATAATGAAGGTTGGCTCTCTGCTGTACCAATCATAGGAGTCCCCAACTACCCCAAGCTCACTCAATTATTGACCACCTCTCCTCAAGACCTTTCCCAGCCCATTTATCCATAACTATACACCTTATTTTATGGCGTACATGCATTAGACACCCACTATACACATTGTTACGACATATGGCCACCCATCATGTCATGCATGAACAGATCCTGCCTGAGCCTGCTGTGAGGAAGGCAAAAAACTCACAGCTGCACCGAGGCCAATATAGTGGCAAAGAAAAAATTTCTTCCCAGCCCCCCTCAACATGGCAACTGGTGAAATGCCCAGTGCAGATATAGTCAATAACCTGGTATATTTGTCACCTGAATAAAGAGGGAGGGTGGGGGAAGAACGCTTCGTGTGAAGAAGAAAGGGTCAAGGCACAGGCTGATCTTTTTTTAAACCCCTCATTCCTGGCTGGCGAGTCAGCCACTACGCTGCACCCCCTTTTTTTAGCAGTTTTTTACGTCTCCAGTCTTCCCTCCAAGCCATAAAACACTGTTCTTCTCTCGTGGCCAGCCAACCAAATACCCCGCTTCTCCCTGCTCAAAGTGTGGGGCGGCGAGTTTATGTTAATCTATTTCATAAAGAAAACAAGATGGAGCAATTTATTCTGTTCTCAGTTTTGTGGTGTGTTGCATTCCATGGGTTCAACAACTCTTGTTTTGGAAACACAAAGTTCTCAAATTCTTTTGAAAAAGATTGCTCCCATGCAGTCAATGAAGCGAAGTTTTTAATGTTCCATAGGAGCTGAGGTACCTCTGTTTCATGGTACAAATTTAAATGTACTTCTGTTAAGTATCTTAACCTAATCGGTGTCACTTTAGACACTTTAAAGATTTGAATGTGTATCTGGTCAGTCCTTGGTTGCTAGCAGAGAAAATGTCTACATAAAAGAATATTTTGACTAAGTAAACTTTCCAAGATCCTTAGAGCCTCTGATAATGGAGAACGTCTTTAAATATTTACTGTGTATCCTGTTATATCTTATTGAACACACATTCATGATTTGTAATATAAATATACTTATTACTAATATAGACAAATATGAACATTCCTGTAATAAAATGATGTGCTTGGAATGAGTGGCATGGAAGGAGGAGACAAATATTCTTAAATCTCTTTACATCTAGGCCTGGATTTAAGGTCTAGTTTAAGTGCATAGTGAATAAAAGTTGGTGGGGCTAGATTTTCCTTAGTTCCCAGAATCCAGAATTGGGGCCATGTTTTCATGAGAGCTCTGTCCCCATGTAAACACCTAAATGAAGTGGACAGATTTTCAGAAGTGGTCAGCACCCAAGTGGCCACTTAGGCCTTTTCTTTACCAGGAAAAAAGATGTTTTTGAATTTGCTAACTCAGGTAAAGTAATTCAAGCTAAAATCTTAGTTCACACAAGGCAGTTTGTAGCTTTTACACACATTACCAAGTAAAGTTTAAAAACTAGGCTCTCCTGTAGTCTTCAACTCAGTCTGTTATAAGAAAACTTAGTTGTTAACTGGTTGCTAGGCTAAATTTTCTAAAGAGCTCAGTAGCTTATTTCTGGCCCTCAGTGCACCTCATAAGAGGTGCACACACATCTTGTGGAATTAGATGCAAGATGTCCTGGCCTAACCAATCTTTCTAAATGCCTGGATTTCACTAAATTGTCAAATGTGGTTGTAACATAAAACAACAAACGTGTCTGTAAATGGGTAAGCTGAGTCCTAGGATGGCAGGCAAGTATGTTTTTATACATAAAATGGGGGAGTGCCATACAACATTCTCACTCGCATCTCTCACGGACTTCACTTGTTACTGCTCCTGCTCAAAAATTCTGATGGTTGGGTCCAGCATCTTCAGATTCTCATGGTTCTAAAATATTTCACTTGTTCTGTGTCTGTTGGGGCCGGGGTCAAAAGTAAATAGAAGAACATAGGAACAGGCAGGGCATGTGTAGCCGTGCAATGAGGGGTGAGAAGAAAGGTATGGCTTGCCAGGAAGCTTTGAATCAAAGCTTGGGACCTTCATTGTACTTCGATCCAAGCCTCATTCCTCTTGTAGAGTTAGCCTTTCCTTTTAAACCTGCTTGCTCATTTACATGAACACCAGTAAAATGATATTATCAAGACCAGTGAAGAAGGAGTCTTCCGTAAAAGAATTAGAGAACAATTAGACGCCTGGGGGAGAGATTCCTTAGCCCACCATCTTGCTGGCCTAAGGGATATTAGAAATTGTGCTGTCTGTGTTCTAGACTATGCCTGGGATCTTCCCCATTCCAAAACAAAGTTATTTCTGCTCAGCCCTTAGTACGTAGAACCTTTGCCGCAAATTATTTTTGATACTTTACGTCGTGCCTGTAAGGCTGAGAATCTCAATCACGATGGCCAAATGCTAAATTTCATTATCAAAATGACAAGGCCAGTGTGCACACAGACTGTGCAGAAATAACCAAAGGGGTGACTTCATAGTTTGACTTTGCCTAAATCAATCTTAGTCACTTGTGTTGTGAAATAAGAGAGTTCCATGCACAGACTTGCACCACAGTGGGTACATTGGCTTTTTTAGGAAACAGATTTAGTTAAATCAGGGCAAGTTGGCATATAGATCCGCACTTGCTTTCCAACATTTTCTAGAGGTAATCAGCTGGTAATTGAAAGCGACTGATTCGTGTGTCCAATCTTTTGGCCTTGTGAATGGTTGACACTGAAGTACCCCCCCCCCCCCCTTAATTATTAATGTAGGTATGTGCCTGGAGCAAATGATTCTTTCTGAAGGAATTTCTGTGGGAGTTACTTATATGGGTTTCTTTTTCATTGGTGTGTGTTATAGGTTCTTGACAGTATATGGGTAATTTGCACACCATAGACTTGTGGGATTCCAAGTAGGAAATGGGCCATATTTGTGTCCCTACTTCTCCAGAATAATTCTTGAGCAGCCTACGTCCAAAACATAAGCAGGTATTGTGCCAGGAATTGTGTAAAATGCTGTAAAATAAAGCAGATATACACAGAAGGAAACCTACTCTTTTACCCATACTTAGTATGTTTATTCAGCTGGCAATTTGTGCAGCTTCATATTCGTTGACCTAGAAATAGCCATCATTTTAATGCACTCTTGGAAGGGAAAAAAGGTGTTATAGAAGAGAACTGCCACATCAAAGCCTCTCTGCAGCTTGTAAAATGGTATCCACCACTCCCCTTCTCAACTCCATTGTAACACTCAGCACTTTTTTTCTATCTAAAGAAAGTTTGGTCTTTTATTAAGAAATGTCTGTAGAGTTTTATTTATAGTAAAATGATAAAAGCAACACAAACGATTTGAAAAGATCGGCACTGTTTAAACAAGAGTCTACAATAAATGTAATGTGGGTTCGGCATGTCTATATAGCAGAAGTTACCCTGTGATTCAACTGTTGCCATATAGTACAATATGTATCCATTTAAGTAAGTGTTAGAGTGAAATCCTGTGTAAATAGCTAGAACAAATTTAGAACTGCATACTTGTCAACTGACCTATATTTTATGGGTCATATCTGTTGTTCCGAAGTCTGACTTTGGAATCAGTGAAATTAAACACTTGGCCGACAGTGGTTGCGTGGAAAAGTTTTGTAGCTGCTGAGGATGTCATGGAATTGGTATAATAATACTCTTTCCCTTTCCAAATACAGGAGGCCCACATTCATCCTTTCCCTCCAAATAGTCTATGTAGGATGTTGGAAGGACCCATTAATGAACCTCTTCTTACTTCTGGATCTTTGGGAGGTTTAAATATGTCCCTAAATAATTTGGAAAATCTTGTTTTGCTCTGGAAGAAGTAGCTTTAAATTTGTTTGAAAGCAAATAATTTTTTCTGCT
This sequence comes from Rafetus swinhoei, assembly GCA_019425775.1. Classification (NCBI taxonomy): domain Eukaryota; kingdom Metazoa; phylum Chordata; order Testudines; family Trionychidae; genus Rafetus; species Rafetus swinhoei. Next base: position 7,368,569 of record CM033445.1, on the reverse strand, counting down.
GTTCTTTCACTTGTATAAGACACTCTTTCCTTCTGTTTTTCAACTTACCTGGCCACAAAGAACAGGTTGGCTTGTACAAGCATGCATTAAAAAAAATCCAAACTGAAAGATTTCAATTGTCTAAAAATACCAATCACAACCACACTGAATTATGGATTAATGTTTTTTTTTAGAAATTAGCAAATTTATAAAATGCTGGGAAGTGGACCTCAACATAATTCATATTCAGGTTATATAATTAAGTTAAACTATATGCTTCTGTGCAAATTAAAAACATTGAGACACAGGTAAATTTTGTTGAAATCATTTCATCATTGAATCAACAAAGGGATGCTGTTGCTTGCGTTTTTAATATCTGTGTTCTCTACCTAGAGTTGATATCTTGCATTCACCATATTTTGGGGGGTAATTAACTGTGAGATTGTGTTATGACTTGACTGTTTCTCCTTTCTGCATTTTCTAGCATGTTTGAAATGGGAGAAAAATCTTACCTAGAAAAGATTTATTTGTCCAGAGAAATAAGTTGTGATGTACCCTGCTTTTAGCAGTGCCTCTCTTGTAGCCTATTTACAGTAATTGATATAAATAGCCTGTATTTTTTGTATAACTTAATTTAAAAATGGATAAATTGTATGAAACTTGTTTTTAATTACACTGCCATTACAATGTAATTATACTGTGGTTATGCTTTTTGAAATTTGTAATTATCACTGCTTCTCATAACTAGTAAATTGTTGAATTATTTATTATTGCCCATTTAGTTGCAAACTAAATAGTTGGGCTGCACTGAAAGCTAGTTAATGACAACCGATTGTACTGGATTGTGTAGAATTATAGAAAATGCCATTCTTGGACATTGATGTTTCAGATCCTAGAAATTCATTACTAGCCACACTGATGTAATAAAATCCAAAAGGGCTCTATAGGTGAGGGAATCATTCAGTTTCTAATAATAATGCAAAAGTCTGAAATGACTGAACAAAATATTTTCCAAACTGAACTTCCTCCCAAGCCCAAGTCATATTCCTTTCCATCTCACTTCATCTGCACAGCCCCACCTCTTCATCCTATTCTTCTAGCTACTTTATGAATTTTATTTTACAGAAGCCAAGAAGGTTGAGCTTCATGTGTATAGACTTATAGATCAGGCCTGAAGGTGTTAAGAATGGGGAACAGAAAGACAAATCACGAGTAGTTTGGTTTTAATATTTTTAACACAATGCTTTACAAATGTTTTAAAATGTACAATGTCTAAACTTCTCTTTCTGTGACCCTTTTTAGCACAAGCCCACCTTATTGCTGTGTGGATCTTTACTCTCTGCGAACAGGAGAGATGGTCAAATCTATACAGTTCAAAACTCCTATTTATGATCTACATTGCAACAAAAGGTAGAAACTTTCCTTTGCTCTCTGTATGTTATTTTATTTTTTGCTACATAGAAAATTCTAAGTAACATACACTGTTTTATCCAGTGACTGGCTTTGGGATTTTAAAATATCATGCAGGCCTCTCAATTCTGCCAAAAGTTAGAGCTTGGCAGTTCCACTTTTCAAGGAATATTTAGACTTAAAATAGGACAATAATACTTCCATGGTGCCTTTCATATGGCCATCTGAAAACACTTTACAGATATGAACTGATCAAGAATCACAGTGCCTTAGTGTGTAGGAGTGTCCAGTATCCTCATTTTCCTCTTCATGGATTAGGAGTCTGATGCACAATGCTGTTAAATCAGTTAACATCTGTAAGTCAATGTCTGAGTTGGCAGCAGCTGTGTGTCTTGAAACCCAGTTGACCTGCTCTAACCACTAGAACATGCTGTCTCTCTATACATAGAATATATATGAAGACCTCATTTGCATTCTGAGTACTATAAATAATAATTCTACTCCTCTATATTAGAAGGTGGGAATTGGATAAAGCATTTCTTTTTTAATCTGGAGTAACAACACTTTGCATACCTAAATTCAGAAAGAGGATGGCTTAGAAATATCGGGTCTGAAATACCACATCTGGAACTACAGGTTCAAATCCTTTTGGGTTTACATCAGTCCTTCACATATCTGAGGTAGATATAAGTGAATATCCTCCACTGTCTGTTTTTAGCCAAAAGACACAAGAAATCCAAGCTCTGTCTGTCTGTCTCCATGAGGATAGAAAAGATCCCTTGGTACTTTACTAAGAGAGTTTTGCTTTGATGGCTTTGACAGAAATTTCCTTTTTCCTATCAGCACTATTCTGCTGCCAGCATGGATGGCTACTTCCCTCTACCTTATTATTATTATTTACTGCTAATGCTTTTTTACAGCACTCTTCATCTTTATATCTCAAGGTACTTTATACAGGAAGGAACAGTGCCATTCCATGCTACAAACAGAAAAAAACTCAGGCTGATAGAAATTGGTGCTATAAGTATAGCTTGTTGATGTACTCTGGGATCCTTCAAGATGGAAGGTGCTATTGAAATGTAAAATGCAATTTATTAAGAAATGTTTTAATATATATTTTGCAGGGTGCTGTTGTCAGCACTACTTTAAACAGCCTGTTAATGGGGCATGCTGCAAAGTGAAAATTGAGAGAGTTAAGATGAGCAGGTGGCAACAGTCAGATTTATTTTGGATACTGTGTAAAGAAATAAATGGCAGGCTTGAATAAGTGAGTTTTAGGGGGAGAGAGAATAGCTCACTACATTGAGGAGAGTGGAGGATGAAATTATGAAAGGCGTAAAAGGGTGGAGAGTTTATAGGCCACTAACATTTTTATTTGTTAAAACACACTTCTCTAGCAGGGCACCATAGCTAGAATACCGTTGTCTAAATTTGTTCAATTGTTCCCTTCAACTATTCATCTTTGAACTAACAAGTAGTTTTTATAACACAACATAATATAATTTGATGCTAAAGTAGAGTTGAGGACTAAATAGTATGATAATATTAACTATCCACAATCAAATTTTGTTAGCATGACAGTACCAAACAACTGAGTTGAACTGAAGAAGTTAAACTGAAGGATATAAAGGACAATTTCACAAAATAGGTCATTGTTCCTTTAACAGTCTGTCAGAAAGACTTCGGTATGTATCTGTGCAACTGTCTCTTTAAAAATTTAGCGTTCCCTGGTGTACAGTGTGAGGATAGTAAATCTTTCCAGTCTAGCCTTTTTTTAACAGAAGAAAAATCCAATTGTAAAAACAGTCAAAAAGCAAAACATCATTCAAAGTCTCCCAGCTAAAAAAACTCTCTCCAGGTGCTAATGTTTCTTTTTTCTAAGTGGTGAAAATGGAAAAACTCCTTCAAAGTTGTGGGGCTGTATCAAAGGTAGCTGTTTTCCTGGAACATTTCAGATTCTATTATCATCCAAGGAAAGTTTACTATTTCAGACTGCAAATGCATGAAAAATGGCCAATTAAAGCCCTTCTAGGATCTTACCTATACCATAGTCTAATGCAGTGCAAAATTGAAGTTTAAAATAAATTTTGAATTGCAGAATAACAGAAAAGTATTTATTAATACATTTACATTCCTAAACCATCCACAATCTGTTAGACACTCTCTATACAGGAAAACAGTCTCTGCCTCTAAGTGTAGAAGACAGGAAATATGAGAAGGATTGGGGAGAGTGCTGTGAGCAAAACAAATACACTTTTTATATACTGTACATTGCACTTAAAAACCCCCCCATAGTCGACTGCCCTTCATCTTGTCCATTATTAATTGCCTAATTTCTTAGGCCATGTCCACACAACAAAGAAGATCAAAGCAGCCACAGTCAATCTTCTGGGGTTCGAATTAGCAGGTCTAGTGAAGACACCTAATTCGAACTGAGGGGGTGTTGCCGTCAATACCAGTAGTCCTGCTTCCACAAGGAGTAAGGGAAGTCAAAGGTAGAATGTTCTCCCGTCGACTTCCTGCAGTTTGGACGGTGCCAAAATTTGAGTTAAGATATGTCAACTTCAGCTATGTTAATTGCGCAGCTTAAGTTGTGTATCTTAATTCGACCTTATCCCTTAGTGTGGACTAGGGGTCTGAGACCTCCTGGAAGAAGTTACTTAAAACAGATACATTTCCTTTGTGTTTTCCTTTCCTGTGATTAAAAAAATGAATTCCAACTGTTTCAAACTAAAAATAGTTGACCTGTCATGGGGTCTCCTGGTGCCCGGGGCACCCCTAGTCATTCCCCGTGGGGTACAGCCCCTAAAGTCAGGGCTGGCTCAGCCTTTCAGGCTTTGTGCCCAAATCAGATTCACCCCCTGTCAGGGTCAGTACGGCCTCTCGGGCCTAGTCGCTAGTCCATTGCACCCCTGTTAGGGTCAATACAGCCTCTGCGGCCTAGTCCCATACCTAGTCCACCCCATATTAGGGTCAGTACAGCCTCTCAGGCCTAGTAACAAGGCTAGTGCACCCCTAGTAGGGTAATTATGGCCCCTAGGGCCTAGTCACAAACACAGCCCCACTCCCTCAGGTCGGAGACAGTTTTATGGCTTGGTTCGTGGGTAAGCTCCCCCAAAATCTAGGGAGCTAGGTTATGGTGGGGTGGGGGTGGTATGGGGACTTCGGCCCTCCCACTCCACCGTGTCCCAGCTCAGGGCCCTGTTGGCAGCGAATACTCTCACTGCCTGCTCAGCGGGGAGACCTGCCGAGCTCCTGGAGGACAATCCTCCACCCTGGGCCACTTCCTACCCCTACCGGCGTGCCGCGCTGTCCTCTGCGTGCGGCTCTGGCAGTCAGTCCCAGTCTGGCGACTGCCTTGCCCGGTGTTGTTGCTGCGGCTGCAGCTGCTGTGATGGCTGGTGCTGTTCCAGGGACGGCTGCTCCAGGGGCTGCTGCAGGGGTTGTCCAGGAGCTCCTGCCTGAGCTACTTCCCCTCCAGTGGTCAGCCCCATCTGCCCTGAGTAGCCCTCTTTTATACCCCAGCAGCGGGAGCATGCCCAGCAGGCTACAGGGAGTGTGGCCTCTCTGGCCCTCAGAGTGGAATTAGTCCCTTCTGGTTTAGTGCGGGGGGGGGATCTTACCCCATCACATGACTGTAAAAGCAATTCGCTTTGGAATAAAATGAATACTAATTTTCAAACAAGACAAGTTGTAAATTATTGATGGGGGGGAGGGAGGGGAAGGGGCTTTATAATAGAAGGACTCATGGACTTCTGAACTATAATTTTCCTTCATGACCGCACCCAGGTAGAGTCCTGCTATAAGACTGCATGTCCTGCCATTAGACAACAGAATTCATTTTGTAGCAGTTAGCCATTGTGGGAGTGTATACATGCTTTCCTGTTTCAGCACTGTAAATCTAATTGTATGAAACAACCCCTGCACACAACTGTCCCTGAGTTCCCTTTTTTCCACCATCCTAAGCAGATGTAGAACCTTCCCCTTGCTTCTGGATCTGTATTAAAATTGCTAGACTTCCTACCCTGACACAGTACTTTGAGGCTACGTCTACACTGCACATTCTTGCGCAAGAACATATGCAAATGGGGCGCAGCGTTGAATATCGCCACACCTCATTTGCATACCTAATGAGCTGCCATTTTTGCGCAAGGGGTTTTTGTGCAAGAAGGAGCAGTCTACACTGCTCCTTCTTGTGCAAAACCCCCCTCTTGCGTGAGCGCAGTGTAGACGTAGCCCTAGAGTCTTACGCATGGGGGGAAATATCCTAATCATCTGGTGCCTGCAGTTTCTTCTGAGTCTTCTTAACTGAAGAAGTCCTCAAACTTACCTGAGACTGAGTCTAACCCTCGCCAGGGAAGTTCTCAAGTCCATCAGGACAGGTGTTCTTTGGAGCAGCTAGATCTTCTTCTCAAAAGGTGCACCCCAATCTTTCACAAGAAATCTCTCTGCTATTAGAAAAAGAGACAGCATAAGGGAAAACAAGCACCCAATAATATATGCTAATTCGCTGGAGTTAATAGAGGTTGATATGAAAGTGGTTTTGATAATGTCCCAGCACTGACAGCTACCTTGGATCACAAGGATCCAAAGATGATAAAACCTAGCTGGAGCCAAACTGCTGAGACCTGTTGTTGGATCATATGATTTTTGAAGTTGGGTCCAAGGCACTTGCATTGGCAGATCCTGGTTGCTCTGGTCCTTTATCTATCCATTTTCAAAGTGGCCTCTACAGAGGGCTCTTAGAATAAAACCAGAGGAACTGCACACTGAGGGCCAAGGGTTTTTTGGTGGAATGCCTTTTCACACAATTGTCCTAGCTTGAGAATTGAAAGAGATAGTCAGTCGGGAAAACAAATATTTTGGTGGTTTCTAGAAATGTGGACTTGATGTCTTTGTCCATCTATGAAGTAATCCCAAGATCATTCTCTCGAATTCTTTATTATGGTGGTCTTAGGTTATTTCATTCAAATAATATACTTTTGACAGCTAGTATTTTTCCTAAGTTTCATGAATTTCTGGTTAAGCTTGATTGGTACACACTTTGGACATTAAGGGTACGTCTACTCTGCAACACTATTTCGAAATAACTAGCGCTATTCCAAAATAATGTAGTCCGCAGCAGGCACTTATTTCGAAATAGTGTCAACATACTGTCAAGCTGGGGGACTTCTTACTCTGACTCTTATAAACCTCATTTTACGAGGAGTAAGGGAAGTGGGAGAAAGAGTGCTCTATTTTGAAATAAGTGCTGTGTAGAGGCTCCCTATTTCAAAATAAGATATGCAATTGACATAGCTCAATTTGTGTAGCTTATTTCGAGTTAAGCCCTGCTGTGTAGACGCATCCTAAGAGGACAGACATTTCAAATGGAAATTGATAGAACAAACATGAATAGCATGACATAAATATAAATATAGACACACACATTACTGTTCATCATCAACTAAATAGTAACTACAATTTTTCCAGCTCTTTGTAATGAGAGAGTAATCAGATTTAAGAAAGCCATATTTCTGTATTTGAGGAAGGCTTTTATTAGACTTAGCAAATGGGTGATAAAGCTTACAAACTCTTTGGTTGGCGCAGCTTCTCAGGCTGATTTCCCCCTCTTCCCTTTTTAAACTAAATTTGTAAATGATTTCAGAGACCCTTTGTGTCTAAATGACCTAAATCTTCATTTTAAATATAAAAACGGTGTACGTTTTTAAGCTGTACTTTTATGTATTATTGGTAGAGCATACAGTGTGCCAGTGCCTAGTCATTTGCCACATGGCTGTGTTTTGCTTTGAATGATGAACAGGTACTGGATATTTAAATTCAGTGGATTTAAATTCACTTTTGTTACGTACCCCCAAAAAAAAAAAAAAAAAAAAACCTATGGCCCTTTAATTTAAAAGCATTTAACAGCCAGCATTTTTGCCAGGCTACAGAATTTCTGTGTATTGGTATTTGCATTGTAAAGCACTGACATTGTCAAAGGTAACCGGACAATAGCTATCCCCTTGAGTTTTTTCATTGTCCTTGCCTTTAGGATGCTGGCAATCACTGGAAGTGGTTTATTACATAAAGCCTATTTCTCTCATCTTTAATTCTGTTCTGCTGTGCTTTCATATGACCGGGGGGGGGAGGAGGAACTGTTAGTAAACACCACTGTTAGTAAATACCACTAGTAGTTTAACAGATCTGCCATGAAATAAACAACGTGATTATTTCCAGAGTAAAAGACTTCCTTGTAGATTAGTCTGTGTGCTGATTGTGGATTTGATTGTGATTTGGGACTCTGAAGACAATGCAGGATCCTTGTAATTCTATTTTCTTTCTTATCTAATGAGCTTATTTTTTTACAGGGAGTATATCAAAGAGGCTGTCCTCCTCTGTATTGTATTTGTAAACTTCCTGAAGAGCCAGTTCTGTAGTGGGAATGAGACTGTCTTTAGCAACTTCCAGTTATTGGAAAATTCATGTTTCAAGTACACATGTTTTCATTTTTGTGTTTTTAGGATACTTGTTGTAGTCTTGCAAGAGAAAATTGCTGCCTTCGACAGCTGTACATTCACAAAAAAATTCTTCGTTACAAGTATGTATGATATTGGATTCCATTTCTGTGCTCTGGTAAATAGTTGTAGTGCCATAAAACAGACTTGGAGTTGTCAACAGAATCAAATTGCAAGTTAAAAAACCACATTGCAGTGCATGTTGATCCCTAAAGGCCTGTTGTTTCATCCCAAAAAATGCTAAGTATCTGCAGCTCTCAGTGACTTTGTTGAGAGGTGCAAGTGCTCTCTTACCTCCCAGAATCAAGTTCCATTACCTCTGTGAATTTGTATAGTTTTGCATATTTGTCATCATAGCTAAACTCTCCTGTATAGTGAAAAGTACTTTTATTAATGATACTTCTATTATTAGTTTGTTAAAAGCTTCTCTGATTACACTCTAGGTGCTCTGTGTTTCCAGCTGTAGAATTTACGTGTAATCATCTATTTGAAAATGTGACACACAATTCCAGTGGTCTTGTCTACTCTTTCTGGCTGTTCTTGATCTGCAGTCCCAGATCTGTTTTTCATTATTATAGATATTTATATTGTGGTAGCTCCTACACAATAATGAGGTCAGGACTACACTGTGTACTCCTGAGTGAATTCTGCACCTCTTGCGCAATGCAGAATTTTGCAGAAATTAAGATTATGCACGCAGAATTTCCTCCCCCCGCCCCCAGACATTGGCTGCAGTGCTTCTAGCCACCACAAGGTGCTGCTGAACCTGGCAGAGCCCAGTTCACACATAGAAGATGGTGGTAGAGGGAAGAAGCTGGAGGGTTTCTGGCAGCTGCAGTTCCCCGCATGCCTTGAGGGCCAAACACTAAGAAAAATTAAAGTTTTCAAGCTCGGTCCAGAGGGAGGGTTAAAAAAGCTTGAGAGAGAGCCACAGGAAGCAATTCCCAAGTGCGCCTTCCTGGGTTCTCAAAGGGGCTTTTGCATTTGGGTGGTGGTAGTGGTACCAATCCAAGGCAAGGGAATGTGTGACCTTGGGGAATTTTTAAACATAAGTCTTTAGTGGCTGTGGAGAACAGCCTTGACAGCCCCTTCCCTAATACACTCTCCTTGTTCTCCCTCTCAGAGCCCAGCCGTGGCCTCTCTAGACCAGACACCCATCCCTATTCCCCTCAGAGCCTAGGGACCAAGAGCGAAATACAGCCTGATGCTAGTTCTGGGTTTGTACAGTGTCTCCTACACCACACCACAGGGGCCCTACAGCTGAACTCTGGGGGTGAAGGGAGCTCTGTGGCTGGGTTCCGGGCGGCGGCGGGGGGGAGATCGGGTATCAGGGCTATGTGGGGATAATACCCTGTGGTATTATAGTCTGTGAAGGATTGGTGGGGAAGCACTGTGGCTGGGCTTTAAGGCTATGTCTACACTATGAGATTATTTCGAAATAAGTTAGTTCACAATAATAACTCCTGAAATAACTATTTTGAAATAAGCTTATTCCCCAAGGAAAAAGGAGTTGTTTCAAAATAATCAGCCCCTTATTTTGAAATAACAGGCTTGGTAGTGTGGATGCTCACCTTGTTATTTCGCAATAAGAGGAGTTCTTTCAAAATGACTCCCCAGTATAGACATGCCCTGAGTGGGGGAGGGTGTGTGTGTGTCCGGTCCCCTGGCTGGGCTCTGAGGGGATGGAGGGAAAGAAAAAGGAACTGGATTGTTATATGGGGTTTCTTTAACTGTCTCCTTCCGGTGAATTTTTTTTGTGCCTGTATTTGTTACCGACATACTTGCTGATGGGTATTTTGAAATAAATTACCAAAATAATTGAAACTGATGTGATTATTTAGGGTTATTTTGACAGAATATGCAGAAATTTTGCAGAATTTTAATGTAACGTGTGCAGAATTTTTAATATTTTGATGCAGAATTTTCCCAGGCGTGACTGTGCTAGGAATGGGCATATCTGCCCACAGGTGTTGCTACCTGCTGAATTAGTAACTCAGACTGTGGGTATAAGCTTGGAAAAGTTGTTTGCTACTGGCATTTTTTCCCTAATGTTGCAGATGCCTTTTATGCTGTTTTTAATTCTACACATTGATGATTGATCCTAACTGATAAGGAAGCCCCCAGAAACACTCCTCTAGGAGGATCCGTGTGTCTGACACTGGTATCTCTACTAGAGTAATTCATAGGCTAGTTGGAAAGACAGGGTATCTCTGTTGATGTGGCTCCTGATTTGTCTGTGGAGGTTATTCAAAATAATACCTAGTACGCTTGGCCCGAAGACTGAACATATCACACATGTATGTAATTTCTCCAGTGCATTGATGAAGAGAGTTTGGTTTATTCACTAGGATGGCATCTTCTTCACTGATGTTTCTAGCACCCACTTGTACTATAATTACTCTATTGGTGGGGGTGTTCTCTGTTTAAAAGGAAAGTCTTAAAGTGTGCATGGAATTCAAATGGAAAAAATGCTTCCTTTTTAAGTACTTGTATAGCAAAAAATTCTCCCTTCCCTTCCCTTTATTGAAAAATATCCAGATATTTAGAACTCTTTTTTTATTATGTTGAGGAAAAGGACTATTATGCAGTAATATTAAAGTTGCCAATAGGTGTCAGTTTCTTCCTACATGATGGACATACCAGGTTCATCGGAATCCACCAGCATTCACTAAATAGAACTTCATGGAAATGGGCTTTGAATTCAGGTTTTTGTTATGGTTAATTTTTATATTTTCTAGTATATTACTTTTGGTAATTTTGTCTTCATTTAGTTCAGATTATTCTCACGAGAAAACAGGAATTGATGGAAATTTGTTTTCATAAGTTAATAGAATGGTATTAAACCACAGAAAAATACTCCATAGTATTCAGCATAGGAACATATTCCTGATTTTGAAAAATAATGCAGTTGACAACAGAACAATTGTTATGTAATGTTAAATTTTCTAAAAGTGCCTGAGACAGTAATATTTTGTTTCTAGGAAGAAAAAAATGGAACAGCATAAACCCCTAAATCTCTATCTAATATTTTCATTGTGATTTATGATATTGTTATATGTGCATACAATATATGCATAACTATTATATGCTTATAATATGGTTTCTTTATGTTGAACTTGAATTTTTAAAACTGTATTTTTAATAAAAGGTAAGGTGTAATGAGAACTTTTTTGAGGTGGTTTCAAACTGATAAACTTGATGCTTTACTAAAAAAGATAATGTGATTATGATAATGTTCCTAGCAATTTAGAGATAACAAAGTGGATGAGGTAATATCTTTTATTGGGCCAACTTTTGCTTGTCTATTGAACCAACTTTGCTTGATAAGAGAAAAGATACTAGCTCACCCAAATTGTCTTAACAACACGCCCATTATTTTGAAATACATTTGAAATAATGGGCTTCTTAGTCCCGCTTCCTGTAAACCTCGTTGCACAAAGATTAAGGAAGATGTCGGAATAGCGATTTATTTCAAAATTAGAGCTGTGTAGACCGCCAAATTTCGAAATAAACTATTTTGAAATGAGCTACGCAATATTTCAAGGTGCGCGCTACTGTGTAGACTTACCCTCAGAATATGTGTGGTAGCAATTTCTCATATTTTGTCTTAAATTATTCTACACAGCTATAAACTATTTGGAAATGGCAAATGTTACTTAGCCATTGGATGCATTAAATACTGCTTTAATTTTCACTGCATTTTCAAAGCTGATGTGCCAGACCTATTTTGTCATGAAGAGTGGAGATAAAAATAAGAGTTTTTGTGAATGTTAGAGCTACTGGATATCAACATTTGTGAAGCCTCAGTATAAAAAGTAATTTCTCAAAATATTAGTGGCTTATAATAAACCCATATTCCATACATTTTAGCATTTTAATGTGAAATGTATAAAGTTTTTCACATCCTTCATTGTACCTGAATGGACTTTTTTGGTGCTGTGCAATCTTTTTTTTATATACGGCTAGTTATGCTGAAGTACTCTGAAATGGGGCTTAAAAGCTCTTTTCTCTTAATAGTGCTATGTTTAGTTTTATGCTTATTATATTTATGCTTACTATTATGCAGCAGCTCCAGTGCCTTGCCATGGTTTAAGGCCACAGAACAGTTTTAATTATAACCTTCAGTTTTCACATGCACTCAAATGCCAGAAAATTTTTTGGGGTTGACACTTTTGGCAGGTAGGTTTTCAGATGCAAAAAAGTGAGAGGTACCTAACTAATGTCAACTGAATTTCGAAGGGAGTTAGATACCCATCTCTTTGGTCTGTACGTGGGATTTTGTTTTTTAGAAAGTTTGATCATAATCTTTTAAGCCTTTGTTGAGTTTAGGAAAGAGAAGGGAAATACTTCCCCTTTCATAAAATGTCTGAACCACACTGTTAAATAAAGGGCAACAGAAGGCATGGGTAAAGTTTTGGAACTTGCTAGTGGAGAAAGATCACAGTGAGGGCTAGCACCTTGGGTTGGTTTGAAGGGAAAAATAAAAACATCTATTATGGGAAATCACTAATGGGCGTGCACAATGGGCATTAAAGAAATTAAAGAAGCAGTGCCAAATTCTGAGCAGTGCCTCTCAGGAGGTGCCACCCAGGAATGGGTGGGAGCCAGGCAGAGAAGGGCTTTAAGCCACCTTTGCATTTTCTGACTTGGAGCAGCCATGCACTGCAGTGCTCTGCTCCAGCCACATCTTTTTTGTACCCCTGGCCTCCACACCCCACTGATATTCCTCTGCCATTTGGGTGGGCAGAATGAGAACAGCATAGGGCTGCTTGGAGAGTCTCCCTTTACTAGGAAAATTCAAAGTAAAGGGACCTAACTGTGAACGGGCTGCTTTATACTGAAGGAGAGGCATAATGGGGTGAGAGCATAGACCAGAATTAGGTCTACTCTCTATCTGAAGATCATCATGATGTAATGTAAACCAATAAAAATTGCCTCCAACTCAACAGCAGAAGCTGCAAATGTGGGAAATCATTCATTTAATCTCATTGGAGTATGAGCCTCAAAGCCTCCCTGGGACCATTTAAATGCTAACATCATTAAGCAGAAGCAACATGCATCGTGCTTTTTTAATTGATTATTTAAGTTCAATAGAGAACATGCAGTTCAGATCATAAAGTCAGGAACTGAGAGGTTAAGGTTTTGTGAGCAACGTTAATGCAGTTCTGTTGTATACATGTGGTATTTTGTGTTCCTGTTATTTTTGTGGTTGAATAAAACAATTAAACATTTACAATTTAGTATTGTCGTAATAAATGCCCCATAGAATATTCAGAATATGTAACACGGTTCTGTTCATGTTGCTGTAGTAACACTGACTTCCGCGTTTCCTGATGTTTTTGTGAGGTTAACTGTGCCACTGTAACATTGCATTAGTATAAGAAGGTTTTTTTGCATTTTGATAGATGAAAATATAATGATTGAATTGAGTGGCAGAGAAGCAACCAATTTTACTTCAGCCTTTCATAATAAATACCCATTTTACAGGTGCTCCCCTCAATTTAACTGGGGTATTTAAACATTTTTGCATGGAAAAATACTCTGAATAATCATAGAAAGATAACAGGAACTTCCATATCCAGCACATACAATAATCTACATTGTTGGAAGTGGTGTTCTTCAACATCTGTTAGCTAAGTAAAGGCACACTATTAATTTGCAAAGAATTCATGGCTGTAACTTTCCTATGGCATTCTACTCTCCACTGTGCCTACATTTGCAGCCAAGTCAGCTTCCTCACGAGAAGGCCCCCCTCTTGGAAGGGGGAAAATATTGAACCCAGAAATGGCTGCAAGGTCACTGTTTTTGGAATAGTTCCTTTGTAGCCCAGCCCAGTGACTTGAGTTGGCACGTACATTGAAAATGTATTCCTTTTGCTAGGTGTGAATGCTGAGGTGCGGTTTTTAGATCACTGGACTTGTACTCTGGTACAAATCTGTTTTCCTTCAGATCCTTTCTCTTGGACTATGGCATGCAACTGCAGGATCAAAAACTAGCATTCAAAATGATGTGAGAGCTTTTTTTTTTTTTTGGTATTTGTGGAACAATGGTACGTCATTGATTTGTATGCCATTGATGTTCTTGCAACTGCCTCTCCAAAAATGCTTAGTTGGTTTAACATTGATGATTACAAACATGGCATTATGGATACTTTACTCTCGATAAAGGACTTCCTCCCTCCTCCTGAAAAGAGATGAGTATACAAAACCTCATACGTGTGGCATTATCTTTGCCTCCAGTGCCTGCTCAGTCTCTCCTGCCCTTCCACTCCTTGTATTGATATATTCACAATCCATTATTCTCCAGAGATGAAGACAGTTATTGCAGCCATTATCTGGCACCACATTTCTATTGATGCTGTCCAGCTATCCCCTTAAGAGGTAATTTTCCAAAGAGTTCAGCCAGTCTACTTCAGAGCCCATAAAAGTCAGGAAGAATTTTGTGTAACGGTGGGGCTAAAATTATTCGATATATACTGAATGCCTTTCAACCCTGCTAATAAAAAAAAACTGGACACTCGCCGCAATTGATACTCTAATCTGTGAATTCATGAGTTATATTGTTGGCAATATCCATGTTCAAGAAAGGAGGAATGGGTTTCAGCCTGCTAGAGGCCAAGTCACCTATGCTTCTTTTGTAAATTTGTTAGAATTCCTCTTCACTGCTGAGCAAATGAGGAGCAGCTTGTGGGTATCCTCTTTGCCACAAAGCAGGCATGTTCGATGTCTCATGGAAGAATTAAACATTTAAAGGAGTTAAAACAAGGACTTTTTGGAGGAGAGTGACTCTTGTGCAATTCCTGCGTTCCTTTCACTTGAGAGTCAACATTGGCAGAGATAGCCATGACTGACTGTCTGATCTGCTGGAATGGTGTAGTATAAGGGTACATCTACACTGCAACACTATTTCAAAATATCTAGCACTATTCTGAAATAACAGTCTACACAGCAGGCAGTTATTTCAAAATAGTGTCAAAATACTGTCACGCTGGAGAACTTCCTACTCCATCTCCTGTAACCCTCATTGTACGAGCAGTAAGGGAAGTCGGAGGAAGAGTGCTCTATTTCGAAATAAGTTCTGTGTAGACGCTCCCTATTTCAAAATAAGCTATTTTGAAATAAGCTACTCAATTGATGTAGCTCAATTTGCGAGCTTATTTCGAGTTAAGCCCTGCAATATAGACACACCCTAAGGTATGAGTCCAGATTGCAACAAACCATCTTGTATTTTCCTTCTTCAGAATGCTCTGCTCTTACCCAGTTTCCTTTGAAAGTCCAGAAACTGTTCCACTATATAGCCTGTTGACCCATTACTTAAACATTGTTATACGGACTCAACAAACAATTGGAACATAGAATTTTAATTAGGGATGTAAGTGACTTGTCGACTAGTTGACTGTCCGATAAGCTTATGCTTATCGGATAGTCGCCTAGAGATGCGACTAGTTGCTTCACCTCCCTTGCTGCGTCTATCAGAGACAGGCAGCAAGGGGAGGAAGCAGGAGCCAGTGCTGGTGGGAGAGGGCTTAAAAGCTGGTTCCCTTCAGCACTGTGTCCGCGGGGGGACAGGAGAGGTAGGGGCACAGTAGGAAACAGCGTGAGCCCGGTTCTGCTGCAATTCTGCTTTTGAAATGTACAAGAGCCCTGGTAGGGCTCTTGTACATTTCAAAAGGAAGCTCCACAGGGAGTGTGGGGCCAGCGGGGGAGTCCCGTGCTCCCTGCACGGCTTCCTTTTGAAATGTACAAGAGCCCTACTGGGGCTCTTGTACATTTCAAAAGCTGAGGCGCTGCAGGGAGCACAGGGCCAGTCCCCTGCTGGAAAGGGGGGAGATAGAGGCATGGCGGGAAACAGTGCGAGCAGGGCTCTTGCTACAGTTCAAAGGTGGAGGTGCCCTTATTGACTAATGGAATAGTCAATGGAAATCCCAACGACTATTCGATTAGTTAATCTAAATTTAATGTCCCTAATTTTAATAATGCTTTTCTATTGTTTGGCTACCTGTAATTATGGCAGCCAAAAAACGCGTTTGGTCTAGGTTAAGAGACCTGAGTTTCAAGTGAGCAGAAAGTTTTAGGTTCAAAATGCATTCCTGTAGCATTAAAGAGCTGTGTATACTTTTCCTGTGACAGGGCCACGGGATGTTAGTAGTAATTCTGCTATTTTTACATCTATAATCAAGTATGCAAGATCTCCTTGTCTCAACTCTGTGTTATATGAGAAATGCTAAAAAGCAATACCTGCAGCATGGTTTACAAGAGAGAATATGCTCCATCTGAGAATCGGAGCTATCCTACCACCAACATAATTATTCCTTTAAAAAAAAAAAAAAAAAGAAGGCTGGCAGGACATACTGCAAGAATTACAGAGACTTAATCTTTCATCAGTGTTAGTCTGTTACAAGGTATAACAGTGAAGTATAGATGCATCTGGAGATTAAAGACTTGTATAAAGACAAAAGGGCAATTTGTAAATCCAGGTTTATCAACCAAACTGACTGCTCTTGGCAAATTTTAAAAGTAATGTATAAAATACAAGGTGCTGTTAAACTCTTATCCCAAGCACTGGAATACAAAATATGAAACCTAAAAATGATAGCATCTTACGCTTAAGAACTGCAGTCAATCAAATGAAATTATACGACCCCTCAAATTGCCTGGGGGGAGGGAAGCATAGCCAAACTTTAAATCCAGTATAGTATTCAGAAGGCTGCCAAATCTGTGCACTGGTGAAGTAGCGTGTGTAGCAGATGTTGAAGGCCAGGGTCGTCTACAGTTAAAACTCTGACACTTATCTTGGAGAGCTCAAATCCAAGGACCAATGGCAAAATAATCTGAAGAGCTGTGATGGAATTCAAGGAAAGAAGTGGCCTCTATGTAGGTTGGGTAGTTCAAAATGATTCAATTCTGATCCTCCAGTGAGCTCTTGGAATTGGTGGACACTGCATTTGTGCAGGGCTAGGGGTCTTTCCACACAAGGATCATTGTAGTATAGGGATATGGGTGAGAATAACACACACTCAAGGTGTGTCTACACTGCACACTGACCTTGAAATAAGGTACGCAGTTTGCACTGTGGAAATTGTGTAGCTTATTTTGAGGTAATTTTGAAATTTTTCAAAATTACCTCAAAATAAGCTATGCAGTTTGCATAGTGCAAATTGTATAGCTCATTTTGAGGTAAGGGTATGGTTTTTCAAAATGAAACGTGCTTTAACCCTCATGGAATGAAGTTTACAGGGACGTTGGACTAGCGAGCCCCTTATATTTCGAAATAACGGGCATGCTCAAAAGACGTCAAATAGCTATTTCAGGGTACTTCCAGTATCCCAAAATAGCTCCGCAGTGTAGACATAGCCTGACAGAGAATCTTCTGCTAGCATGGGGAAGAAGAGGGCATATTAACAGTGGTAGAGGCACTTCATTTTCAATCTGGGCTTTAAGTTTTGATAATGATCGTTATAAAGGAAAGCCGTAGATGCTGAGCATGGCTTCACAGTAAGGGATTTTCTGTCCATTTGCTCTTTTGTTTGACTGTGTGGGTGATATTTAAACAGAAGGAAGTGTAAGAACAATAGATGATCTCAGTAAAGTATGTGACAGTACGAAAGTAATAACATTTATATAGGCCCTTTCATCTAGATGGATCCCAAAGGAATTTATAAACAATATTGTTTTATACACTATATAAACAAATAAATGTTGGTTTGCCTGATGATGCTAAAGAAAAACCCCCTAAACAAACAAATATGAGACAAAACCACTTGCATGATTTGTTTTCCTTTGAATAAACAGTGTTCCTGCAGCAACAGTATCACTATCTTTTATTTACGTTCCCTCCCCTTTCTCCACTCTCTGTCTACCTCGGTCTATTGTCATTTAGTTTTTTTTTAATCTGGCCAATTTAGGTCGCACAGTTCTTTTACCAAAGAAATCTTGTAATTTTATGATTGTGGAGTGCTACATATGCTATAGGATTCTAAGAAAATCAGTACATTGATATAAATAATATAGGCTACCTAAAGATGCTTAAATAACTGAAATGCAGACCCGTCTGGAGCGGATTATTATAGCGCTTTTTTATTATTATAGCGTCTCTTTTACAGTGTGCAGCAATGTTAATTAATAGCTTTTGGTATTGAAAAAAGAGAGTAGCTTGTATAATTGCAACAAGACATATAGTTTTAGGGAACAGAATTATTCATTTTGGAATTGGTCAGGAAATCCAGTTTAAAAACCTTAATCTTAAGAGAGTGCCTAGACCGCTTCAGTGTCCCCCCAAGAAAGCAGAACGCTTACATGCAAAAACCTCGACTCCAGGCAGAACGGTGCTCTCTAACAACAAGCAGGGGCAGTTGTTCAAAATGAATACTAAGGGATGTATGCCACTTACTACATCACAAGCACAATTTTCTGCAGCATGTAAATTATCCTCAGAGGTCTCCTGTGCATATACAGGCCAGTCTTGACCTTGGTTATCTTATCAGGTCCGGCTTGATCTCAACCCAATGTCATATGGCAGCATCAAGTCCAAACAAAAGCAGTCCAGTTCACAGTTTGGGATTAGAGACTGACTGATGCTGTATAGCAGTGTTTCCCAATTGGTGCTCCATGGAACCCTGGGCTTCCGCGAAGCGAAAGTAGGGGTTCCGCAAGGAGCTGGCACTCCCCAACCCCCTCTGAAAGAGAAAGCGTCGGCTAACCAGCTTCTTAAAGAAGCAGCACACTTGTTTCCCCTTCCTCCCTGGCGACGCAGAGGCGTAGCGAGGCAGGGGCAGAGGGGAACAGTTGCTCCCGGCCGGCACACTGGGGGGGGTGCCGGACAGGGGTGACCCCACGTGACCCACAGTGGGGAGGGAAGCACTTCCCCTCCCCAAAGGAGTCGGCGCGCACTGCCTGAACAGCTGGGGCTGTGGCACCCGGCAACTTAGTTCCGCAGACTTTCTGCACGGTGGGGGAGGAGGAAGGTCAGGAGACCCGGGTCTGTTCAGCTCCGACTGTGCAGGCAGCGCTCTCTGCCCTGGGACTCCCCGCACCCTTCCCCACAGGACGGCATCGTGGAAGTAAGTTGCTGGAGTGCAATAGCCCCTGCTGTTCAGGCAGCGCGCATACCAGCTGTTTGGGAAGGGGAAGTGCAGTCACACACTTCCTGGAACCCAGAGGTGCTGCAGGATTGCCAGGTACTGGTCCCAGCTGCCCCTGTCCCCTGCTCAGACCCCCCACGAGTACCCTGTCCCCTGCCCCCACCAGCACTGTCCCCAGGACCCAGCAGCACCCTGTCCCCAGCCCCAGCACCCTGCTACCCACCCCAGGACCCTGTCCCTGGCTCTAGCACCCTCCCACTCACCCCAGCACCCAGCAGCACCCTGTCCCTAGCCCTAGCACCCTGCTATCCACCCTAGCTCCCAGCACCACCCTGTCCCTGGCCCCACCACCCTGCCACCCATCCTAGCACCCAGCAGCACCCTGTTCCTTGTCCCAGCACCCTGCCACCCACCCCAGTGCCCAGCAGGACCATGTCCCTGACCTCAGCATCCTGCCCTAGCACCCCGCCACCTGTGCCAGCATCCTGCCACTCAGCAGCACCCTCGCCCCAGCCCCAGCACCCACTAGCACCCTGTCCCCGGCCCCCACCAGCACAGTTGGGACCACATTAGTGAGGCTTGAGGGTTTTGGAGGGTTTTTTTGCATCTCACTTGTGTGGCCCCAATTGACTTTTCTGTGGGTCAGTGACCCTTGACTCAAAACAGGTTCCCGGCCCCTCTCATAAATAAAGACAATGCTACAACCTTTTGAGTTTCATATTTTATTTAAAAATGAAGCCTGGCCAACATGCTCCCAATTGGGGCCAAATCCCCATCTCACTGCAGCATCATAACACTCCTGCACCACCTGACCCCAAATCTGAGCCTATCGTACACTGGAACCCACTGTCCTGAGCCTCTTACATCCCTAAACTCTTGCATCCCCACATCCTCAGTCTTCTGCCACAACACTCCTGCACCATCCACACATCACAAATCTGTGTCCTGAGCCCATCATACTCACAGCCTCCTTACCCTGAGCCCCTCACATATCCAATCCAAACTCCTGCACCCTCACATCCACAAGCCTGTGACTTGCTCGGCACCCCAACCTTCCACCTGAGCCCAACACTCCCAAGCCTGGAGCCCCCTCCCTGAGCCAGCATCCCCTTCTCCTGCATCCAAATTCCCTCCCAGAGCTTGCACGTCTCACCCCTTCCCACACCCAAATCCCTCATTCCCAACCCAGACCCCGCACCTCCTGTCTCAATCCAGTGAGAGTGTATAAGGGCTGGGGATAGCAAGTGATGGAGAGGAGGGGAACAGAGAGGGTGGGGTCTTGGGGAAGGAATGTGATTTTCATGCATTGGTGGGTTCCCCTCCTTTTTTTTTTCTTGACAAACCTAGGGGTTCCTTGAAATTCTGAAAAGCTGAAAAGGGTTCCATGGCCAAATAAAATGGGGAAACACTGCTGTATAGGGAACCTTTCTATTGGTGCTCGTCCCCACTACTCTGTTATAGAAAGACTAATACAAAGGGGTAGCCGGAAATGAAATTGTCCAATGCCAGTGTGAAATCTTCATTCTTATGTGGCTATGAAGCATGGAACATCCATTAAAAGAAGGAAGAATATCTGTTATAATCATTATTTGAGGAGAATCCTTGCTATTAATAACAAAGAGGGTTGTGGGGCGGGAGAGGAAAGGGGGAAATCAGAGCGAACCTGGGAAAGGAAAGCAGTAAACATTATGAGTAAGAGGAGATTTTTATAGTATGGTCACATAAAAAGGATTGGCGAGAGCCACGTACTGAAGAGGCTTTCAGTGGAAACCAGAAACCAGGGCTAGATGGTGGAAACAAAAGACAAAGACTGATAGATGTCAGAACCAGACATTTTTAAAGACTATAAAATGGATGTAGATTTGGAGTCCCTAGAGTATACTATAAAAGACAGAACATATCTAAGGTGTCTTGAGATAACCCTGTGGGCTCAGTTTGAGGGAAAACTATGATGTTGACATGGACAATGCCGTTCTTTTCCTCTTAAAGTTTTATTCTGTGGCACATAAATCTGGACGGTTTTAACAGCATATCAGCTTACATTGCATGTGGAAAGGAGACAGAAGGGCACATCCCCTTTCTCTGTACATGGAGCCATACTTAATTGTCAAAGTGCCATTTGTTTTATATAAAAAGTACAATCTAAAAATAAGTGGCTGCAGCCATTAGAAATGTCCGGTCTTCTTGAGACAAATAAACTTATGTTCCAATTTGTGTTTAAAGCCAAAAGCTGCTGTGACAGAGCTCTGTTCAGTGCTCTTGACTCAATAATTACGCACAAGCATAGGCGCCGACTCTGTGGATGTGCTGAGGCCGGAGCACCCATGGGGAAAAATTAGTGGTTGCTTAGCGCCCACTGTCAGCCAGGCTCCCTGCTCTGCAGCCCTGCTGACCAGCTCTTCCTCCTCCCTCCCTGTGTTTCCTGCCCACTGCAAGCAGTGTGGCGCATTCGACATGAGAGGCGGGGCAGGGCTTGTGGGAAAGGATGGAGCGGGGGCAAGGCAGGAGTGTATGGAGGGGATTGAGCACTCCCTGCCTAGAGTGGAAGTTAGCACCTATGCATACCAGAATTTTCAGTCAATTATGCAAGTTGTCCCCCTGATTACCAAGAGGTTCATGCTCAAAAGGAGTTAGGCTCCTAACTCCTGTTGGTTTCAAGAGAGAAGGTGGTTGAAGTAATTTTTACTGGACCAACTTGTGTTGGTGAAAGAGACACTCCTCCTCCCTCTGTCCCATTTTCTCACTACCTTTTAGAGAAAAGTCCTGCAACTTGATAGAAAATGATCTACGAAAGTAGGGCTACGAAAGTAAAAATGGTCCTATTGAGTGAGATGAATGGTCCATCTAGGCTAGTAACCTGTCTCCTGACAGTGGCAGGCACCAGATGCTTCAGAAAGAATAAAACACCAATTGTCGAATGATCCATGTGCTATTGTCCAGTCCCAATGTCTGGCCATCAAAGTGTTTGGGACATCTGGAGCATGGCTGACCCACCGGATAATCTACCTTCCATGAACCTATCTAATTCTTTCCTGAACCCAATTCTACTTTTGGCCTTTACAACACCCCTGGCAGTCAGTTCCACAGATGGATTATGTGATGAAGTGCTTTCTTATTTTTGTTTCATATCTCCTGCCTACTAATTTAATTGGGTGGCCACCTAGTTTTTGTGTTTTGTAGAGAGGTAAATAACACTTCTCTCGTCCCCTTTTTGGCAGCACATATGGTTTTAGAACCACAGAAATGTAAGTCTGTAGGGGACTTCAACCGATCATCTGGTCCAGTCCCTTGCACTTCTTATAGACTGCATTTTATAGACCTCTAGCATACTCCCCATAGCCATCTTTTTTCTAAGCTGACTAGTCCATCATTTTCCATATTTCTCCTCACTCATATGGATGCTGTTTCATACCTCTAGTGATTTTTGTTGTTGTGCTGCACTGCATTTTTACCAGTTCTAATGTGTCTCTCTTCAGGTGGGGGGACAAGAACGGCACACAATATTCAAGGTGTGGAGCGTGTCATGGAGTATATAGTGGCATGATGATGTTTTTTATTTTTCTTCATCCCTTTCCTTATGTTACCTAACATACTGTTTAGCTTTTTTAACTGCTGCTGCACGTTCAATAGGATAACTCAGGGTTTAAGAATAAGCCTGGAAAGCTTGATTGGTTTCATTCCTGTTATATGCTCTATGACTTACTTCATAAAGGCCCTGTTTTGCCATTCACTGATTGTTTAAAAGCTGACTGGGTGAAGAAGTGAGCATTGCTTTTTTCTCCTCTAACCACCCTGCCTCCATTCATGCTACTCTTACTGAAACTAGAAGAGGAGTTTTTAAAAGACACTTGTGAAAGGAAAAGTTCTTTCTGAGATGGAGGGGCTTAGCTTTCTTCAGGGGCAGAAGGCAGCAGGGAGATAGTCCTGTTAAGAGCACAGGGTTTTGCATAGCACAGGGCTGTTGAGAAATAATACAGCTCATACCCCTTTCCTTCTCACAACTCCATGAGCAGGGATTTCATAATTGCCAAGAGGTTTACGGTACTATATTGGTTTAATCAGCATTCTGGTACCATGGCTGAGATCATTCAATTTCCAGGAAAATCAAATGTGCAAATTTAGTGTAACAGTAAGAAGACTAAAACTTAGTTGAGTTGAACGATCACAAACTGTGTGATGATTTTGAGTGTATATTTTAAAATAATGCAGTTCAGTAATGAAAACCCAACAATTTCACACATATATAAAAATGTATTTCTGTTTTTGCTGAAGAACTTTACAAGCATTAATGAATTTGGTCTCTGTTACCATTGCGAGGTAGGCTAGTATTATTCCCATTTTACTGATGAG
Organism: Rafetus swinhoei; assembly: GCA_019425775.1. Classification (NCBI taxonomy): domain Eukaryota; kingdom Metazoa; phylum Chordata; order Testudines; family Trionychidae; genus Rafetus; species Rafetus swinhoei. Next base: position 7,345,253 of record CM033445.1, on the reverse strand, counting down.
AAGAATGTGGCACAGATTAGGTGACTTGCCCAAGTTGGCACAGGAAATCCGCAGCACATCTTACAATAGTCTTACTCTTAAATTGGGATTTAAAAAAAAAATCTCAATTCTAGTCTTTGGCCTTCGCCACAAACTGACAACTCATTTTTCTGTCTCTTTACTCAATTTGAGCAAAGAGAGAGCAATTGTGTATTTTAGAAGTATTTAAATTGGCCTCTACTATGTGTTCACCTTTTTAATAAGGGGGGGGGAGTAAGCATCCCAGTAAAGCATGTTATAGGACCTAGTGTGGCTAAGTACTTGTATGATTTCCTGTTCTTCTGCAAGGGCTTTCCCTTAGTGATCTCCTCTTAGGTGACCTCTTAATTCCTTCATTAAAACTTGGAAACTTTGGTCTTCTTGACAATTAGCATTGCTTTCTCATTACATTAATTTTCATTGTATACATGAAAGAACTGCTGTTGTTATTGCTTAGAACGGACTTTTCTTCCGTTGTTTTGAAGTTTAGTAGAAGTCAAAGTTAATCTTTAAGAGAGTCAGGCTTATAACGATTGGATAGCAAAGCCTGTCAGGTCACGCTGTTTGTCTTTACATTTGCCGAGTAGAGGATGTTCTGCTGACTCCAGCTGTAAGTGTTTTTTTGGATAGCAGAAAAACAGTTTGCTTGCCTTCCCATACAATATAACCCTTTGTTTATTCGCATGGTACAGTCAGATTTCAAAACTCCTGGAGTCACAAAGGAAAGAAATGAAAAGGATTGCTTTCTTTTTTTACTTAATGGAGAGAGGAGAGTTTAGCACTGAAGTGAATTGCTGACTTCAGTAGATGTCATTATTAGAACTGACTGATTTGCAAATAGGAGGTATATTAAGCTGACCAATTCTAATTCACATAGTGTACTGCTCATAGCATAAACAACAAGGAGTCCTGTGGCACCTTAAGGACTAACACATTTATTAGGGCATAAGCTTTCATGGGCTGCAGCTCTCTTCATCAGATACGTAGTGAAAACTTCAGTTGTCAGGAATTTATACAGGATGGACCTCGCTATTCCAGCAACATCCATGGTCCAGCATGATTTTAGTTAGCTGGATGTCCACTTATTGTGGGCGTGACCAAGTTTCTCACGGTCCCATGAAGTTTGTTTACAGCCACCAGTCCTGGCTCTCCTCGTTCTGCGCTGTTATTTAGCTCTAATTTACCCCTAAATGTCTCTAAGAGCCCAGTAAGCAGTGGTAGTGCTGGTAATGCTGCTAGACAATATTGACCTCTCATGGCCCAGAAATTCTCTGGTTTGGCCAGGTCCCGAGGTGCCGAACTAGAGCGGTTCAACCTGTACTGTACATACATCCAGAGATGCAAGTGTTTCATCAGTGCTAACAAGGCTAATTCATTATACCTATAGCATACTGATAGCACCTGCTACTAGAGATACTCTAAATTTTCTGCATAGACTCATTTCTACCAAAGAAATGAGACTTTGTATGTTTCCTTACTGTCTTCAGTTCATTCAGATGATGAGGAACAGCTTTCTCTTTCAAAAGAGAGTTGGTCTTTAAAGTACTTACTTTTTGCCAGGTTGATGTGGTTTTTGCTATCAGTAAATATCAGTTTTGTTATCAGGTTAATATCAATTTGTTCTTTTGGGGTGTGTCTACATTGCGCCGTTGGTCAAAATAAGCTATGCAATTTGACCTACACAAATTGCGTATCTTTTTTCGATGTTATTTCGAAATAGCTTATTTCAAAATTTGGTACTGTCTACACAGCACTGATTTTGAAATAATTCGCTATTCGGAAACGTCTCTTACGCCTCCTGGAATGAGGTTTACAGGGACGTCGGAAGAGTGGGCCGTTATATTTCGAAATAACAGGTGTGCTCCAAAGACGTGGAATAGCTATTTCGGGATACCTCTGTATCCCAAAATAGTGCTGCAGTGTAGATGTAGCCTTGGTGTCTATCCCAGAGTAGTAGTGGGGTTTGGAAAGCACAGGTGGCTGGCTGAGACAAACTTTAAAAATTAATGTTTTTGTGGATGTCTGATGTACGGGAGGGGCAGAGTTAAACATTCAAAGGATCTACATGTCTTTACTGAAACAGATAGCAATTGCACAAGCTGAGATGAGCATTAAGATCTTACTGGTCTATAACAATAATGCCATCGGAAGAACACTTTTGTATTTAAAACCTTAGAAGGATTTTTGCATTCTTCCCTTAAGAAGCTCTGCCTGCCCACATTTTATGCCCTTTCAGAATGCAATACCTATTGTGGCATCTTACTCTCTGCTTTCATTTTCCTGCAAGAAATCAAAAAGGTGAAAAGACATCTTACAAAATATTCACTTGGGTTTGCTTTCCTGGCTTGAGATAGGTTTAGTGGGATGAATTGCTGCTATTTCTGTTTCCATGGCTTCATAACCTTTGAAATGGCTTATTATGATTTTTTGAAATTTATAGCGTTCCCACCTCTACTCCAAAAAACAGATATTGGGCATGATTTAACCCATGCAGCATAATGAGTTTAATATCCACTTGTACAGATATCCAGAAAGAAGTATCTTCAAATATATAGATGGATAAGTCTCGCACATAGATGGATAAATATGCATTTGAGATTTTTAAATCTCACACTTTGTATCTAAAAATAAGTTTGATCTGTGTGTGCTAATCAATTGTATTAAATCTCTTCCAACAATGCACAGTCTAGAAAATAATGCCATAGGAAAATACGTTGTCTTTGTTTTCACTAAAATACTGGCTGAGTGGCTGTTTAAGAAGCAAATGATAAAGGTCTAAAGCTAGTGTGAAAAGGGTGTTGTACTAGAGTTATTCTTATCCGTAGTCAAGGAATAGATTTCCTTGTTCTTATACTGATCAGTATACAAGAATTTGACCCATGAAATAAATGGGTCAAATAGAAGTGTAGCTATGTTTAGCTTTCTCTTTGTATGTCACTTTTCCATTGGTAACTGCAGCATTCTATAGTCGGCAAGTCCTTCCATTCCCTTCTGTTGCTAAATGTGTGTACTCTTCTAAAATGCTGTTTGACTGAGCCCAGCCTATCCTTTAGGATTTGGATTAACCAAGCTTCCAGTAAATGACAGAGGCATGTCACGTATTAAATGCTTTTTTTGTTTACCCTTTATTACTATTTACTATGGATAGTTAATCTTTGATAGGATCCATGCTTTGTACACTGCCTAGAAGATTTCTTCTTAAAAATTATGTGTACTTTTCATATTTTATACCCCCTCTTCCCTCCGCAAGACAATTAACATGAATACATCTCCCTTAGTTGGCCATGCCAACATGTAGATGCTGTTTTAGATAGTACCAGCCTCAGTCCAGCAAATAGGAGGACTGCTTCTATGGTTAAAGTTACTTTACTAGCTTGGGTCCTTACTGCATTAGCCTTTCTCATTTGGTCACTCAGAATCAAATCATGCATCAGGCACCAATTCTGCAAATAATGGTGCTAGAAGTTTGTATGTGTATGAAATCCCATTGATGTTAGTGGCAGAATACATTGTGATTAGGATCAGCACAGGTATATCTATTGGCAGGACTGAATGATAGCAAAAATGTTACCCATTATTTATATCTAAAGGCCCCAGTTGGGATATCTTTGGATTTCATAATACTATGTGTTCTCTCTCTCTCTCGCTCTGTTTGCTTTTTTATATATATAATGAGACAGTCCCTGCATATATGTGTGTGTATGTATATAAAAATAAAATAATGAGGCAATCCTTGCTACCAAGAGCTTGCAATTTAAAATGACGGAGGGAAAGCAAACTGGCCTGAGTTCCACAGTAAGAGCTTAGCTTTTAGTTCCAGGTTTTTTTCTTTGTTTTTATGTAGGTTTTACTTTTTCTCATTTCTCCTTCCAAATTGTTCTAAAACTTGTCTTTATAATATTTTTTATTTTAATCCCATTTCTTATAATTAACACTAGCATTTTCTGTATTTTGTCAACTTTTGACTGTTTCTGTTTGTTACATTTAGCACCTCTGTCTATTTTAAGTTAATTTAAAATGTTGGCCACTTTAAAATATGTATTTAACCTTTGCCTTGTCACATTTTTAAGAGTCTCTTTTTATTACTGTTATTTTCTGTGATTTTTTAAAATTTTAATCCTAGTCTTATGCGTCTTTTATTTTAAAAATGTAAGACTTTGTGTATCTGCATGTGCACCTGTCCACCTATTTTCCTTGATAACACAGACATGAAAACCGAGTAGAGTAAGTGTGGTCTAAGTATATTTGATCCTGCTTCACTGTAGAGGTTTAGACTAGATGAGCTCCTAAGTCCCTTCCAGCCCTATATACCTATGATTCTGTGAGCAATGGAAAGATTTTATTGTAAAGCTAACTGGAGTTCTGATGCTGAGCTTGAGTAAATGAAGGTGATAACAAATGAGCAGTTTGATGGGAAGAAAGCACAGTTTTATAAACACTCCACAAAACAAGCACAGTTTGTCATAATAGGCAGTCTGAGAGAAGACCTGTGAACACAAATACTTACATTAAAAACAAAGACGCAAAACCCACCCACACACCCCTAAATTGATTTTTATCTCATTGCAGTTATTTATCACCAGCAGGCAGTGAAATGAACTTAATTGTTGTTGTGTAAATCTGTAGAATTGCTTGGATGAGAGTGTGGAGAAATCCACTTTTCAATGTACTAAAAAGCCCAGTAACTTCAGTGAAAAGTTAATATTGCATGCAGTTTTGAGGGATGGGTTTTTTAAAGTTATAAAATCTACTCTTAATGCTGGCCTTCCAAAAAGATATTTAAAAAAAAAAAGAAATTCAGACATAAGGAAAAATTAGCATTTATCCTTAATTAACCAACTGTTAATAACATCGCTTATCTAGCCACAATCTTATTGTCAGCTATGAAAATGTAAGCATTTGCTGAGTGATATTAGCAATTTGAAGGCTCTTTGTTTAGATTTTTTGTTTTCTTGGCAATAAGTAAAATTCTTTGTGAGAAGTCATTAAGATATTTCTCAGTGCTGCCTTTTGAAAATTTTCAGGCTGCTATCCTTGTCCTGGGCCAAATATGAATCCCATTGCTCTTGGGAGCCGTTGGCTTGCTTATGCAGAAAATAAGGTAAGGAATGGCTTAAGTTTTAAATATTTTCTCTGATAGAGCAGCCAGAATGGTTTAATCTAAACCACAGGAACAAACTTAATTTCATAAAAGGAAGCCACAGTCTTAAAGGACATTGACAATGATGGTAGGCCAAAAAATAGACCTACCAGCTGTGTTTTGTTGGCAGTTATATCATCCTTCTACTCTGTGTATCTTATTCAACTGTGTGAATTTACAGGGCCTGAATATGTAAGAATAGTACTGGCAGAAAAAGGAGTTTTCAGTGCATGATTGCATCATACAGCTCGGTCAGCAACTAACACCTTAAAAATTAAGCCAGCTTTTTAAAGAATAACTCTCAATATTCTGTAAGACAGATGCGTGCCTCTTTTATAATTGGGGGAAACTGAGTCACAAAATGGTCCAAGAATTTGTCCAAGACCACACAGAAAGTGAGTGGGTAGAGCAGGGATTAGAACTAAAACATTCCTGGCTTCCTGCCTCCAGGCTCAACCCATTAGACCACAGCTGTCTTTGAGAATGTAAAATATTGAATTAGTTGTGATTATTTTCAGAGTCAAAAGAGAAAAATTAGATGCCAAGGAAAGTAATTAGCAGTCTTTTTATCCAGTGTAGCCCTAAAAAAGAATTGCAAATTCAAAACAAGATGTGTTTGAAAACTTTACCTTTAGTCACCAGAGTATGGTTTGTTTTAGAAAATGGAAGGACTTACCTTGTTCATGTTCACCCTTGGTTACGTTCCTGTGACAGGAATAGCTGCTTGAAAGAAATGAGCCAAACACCATCAGAGAGGCAGCTTTTACTAATTTGCCTGCTGTTATACCTCTGTCCAAATTTAGGTCTGCCTGCCTCTTGATGAAACTCCACACCCATCCGTTAGCTACAGTGTTGTTCAATTTACAGACTCCTCTGTAAGTTTTGCAAGTGCTGCTGCTGTTGATGCAAATTTAAACAACAAATTATTAAAATACATACATCAAAAAGGAACTTCAGCTACTGAGGTTTCTCTCAGCTACATTGACTATTGCTGTTTTCTATTAACATTTTTACCCATTTTAATAGAAGTGCAAAGTGGCATTTGCAGGAAAAGATAAAAATGAGCAGTCCTGTGGGACCTTAGGGTGTGTCGCTATGCAAATTACGTTTCTTATTTCATGTCTATTTCAAAATAGACTATTTTGAGCCATCCCTTAACCTTTGTGCAATGAGGTTTAGAGGGATGGTGAAATAACGCACCTGTTATTTCGAAAAATATTTCAAAATAACGGGCGCATTTCTAAGACATGGGATAGCTATTGTGGGATATCCCAAAATATCTCCGCTGTGTAAATGTAGCCTTAGAGACTAACAAAAATATATAGGACCATGAGCTTCCGTGGGCAAAATCCACTTCTTCACATGAGCTTGAGAAGATACAGCTTAGGGTGATTTTTCAACCAAAATGGTAGGAAGGACCAGCTACAGAGTTTGACATTTTCTGTGTGGCAACATAAATATCAGTCACTCGTTTGGCATTGTTTTGAATCAGCAGGCTTCATTAGTTGTTTGATAGGGGCTAGAGGTGTCCTGTTTTGCTTTATTAATAATAAAAGAAAAACAGTCTAGAAGCATTGCAAGTGCAGATATACACGATAGCTACAAAGCCCCCAAAATTAGTAATGTGCATGTAGCTAGTTTTTTCCTTTTGTCATTTTTCTGCTTGCTGAAGCCTGTATAATAATAAAAAAAATAGAGAGGGAGAAGCCACATCCAAATTCTTAGGATGTCAAATATTTAATCTTACATAGACATAGCTAAAGCCGTTGATTATATTCATTTAAATTTATTTGCAGTAACGCTGCCAGACCCAAAATCCCACCATTTCAAAGTTTATAAATTCTTAGGGACTACTCATCTGGTAATTGAAAACCAAAGCTGAGCATGCGACAGTCTGGGTGGCACCCAGAAGATTATAAAAAGGGGTTAAGTGTCTCAGCAGGGCTTTTTGCTATTTGTATGAAAAAGCACGCCACTGTACAGGATAAATAAGAGCTATGTTAATGGGTTACGGGGTTGTGTAGTTTAATAATAGTGACTTGCTGGCTGTCTTTCTTCTCGCAGCTGATCCGGTGCCATCAGTCCCGTGGTGGAGCCTGTGGAGACAACATTCAGTCTTACACTGCCACAGTCATTAGCGCTGCCAAAGTGAGTACATCAGCAACCTCTGGAAGAAGTTACCATGTGCAGTGATTATCAGATTCCCTTGCTGAGCTGTATAGAGATCCCCCTCCCCATTCACAAAATAGAAAAGAATCTAAGAAAGGTGCTGGAATTGCTTTAATAATAAAATGAAATATAGAGGCTGGATCCTGCATGTCTCTGAGCAGTGATTGCTCAGCACTCTCAATAGGCACTTAGCTCCATTCAGGATATGACCTTTTATATTTTAAACTTTTATTCATATTGCTCCCATGAGCCAAGGCTGGTATTCTCATTTAAATATACTCAGGCAGGGCTGTGGTCTCTTAGCATGCTGATGCTCTGTTCATAAACGCAGTAGTACCAGTGCTTGGTGGGCATATTTGCTCCAGTATTTTATTTTTACTGTATTTCAGGGGGGATAAAATTGTACTTGAGGGATAGAAGGGCTAATTAATTACATACATAATACTATAGCTGGCTGAATTTCTTATGGCAAATAATTTATTTGCTGGTATGATTTGGCAAATAGTTTTGCCTGGAAGAACACGAGGGGAGCAAATTCTAAAAGCATTAAATGTTTCATTTCAGTATTTTCATAGTTAAAAGTTTTGACTTTGGAAACAATATTTGTTTAGAATGTTAGGTAGACTTATCAACCCCTCACTCCACAAGTTTAATAAAAAAACTCAGTTCCTCCTCCCCTTAAAAAAGCCCCCTAACCTTTTCTGGTTAAAGGAAACATTTTGTTAAACCATGTTTTTTGTTTTGTTCTTTACTGCCAAGAAAAAAACTACAAAATTGTTATTTCACATTGACAGAAACCAAATTATTTTTCAGATTTTTTAAAATTCAGTCACCAAACTAAAAAAAATTAGTTATTCACTCTGCTCTAGTTATTATAACCTTCCAAAAGGCCTCTGAGTGCTAATAATAATGTTTACATTTAGATACCAGTGCCTTTGGTTTGCTCAGTCGTAACTATGTTCTGCTGGATGCTTTTGAGTTTTCATGGAAAAATCTTAGGCAGGCCAAAGAGCGTGCATTTTTTTCTGGAGATTTTACCTCTTGCAATTGGCCAAGTTGGTTCTTTTTCACACACACAAAAAAGTGAATTTTCGTGTTGGCTGGCAAACTTCATGCTGATTACTAGCTTTTCTTACAACCGCAAGGCTTGTGATTTGTGAAATACACAACAAAACAGTTCTAATCATAGGGATTGCAAAGAGAATCTAAATGACAGCATGGAATAGAAAGCACCACTGCGCTGAACAAAACAACAGTTTAAAGAACCCACAAAGGGAAGCAAAGGTCAGGCTGTTTCATATAAAAGCAAATAAAACAAAAATGAATGTGTTCCATCAAGAGGGCTTTAGAACCCAACTGTGCTGTGGTTGGAGGGGGAAGAGAAATCACACGTTTTTACATTGTTGAAGAAAAATTAGATTCTTTTTTCTCCTGAAGATAGAGTGTTAAATCCATAATATCTGCTTGGAGTTCCTTCACACTCAGTGGAAAAAATCCTTCCCATCTCATCAGCATTACCATTTTTTTTTCAAAAGGGCAAATGGGCTGCAATAGTATTTACTATAATTGTGGTAAAATAGGCTGGATTGTTGTTTATATGAGGGTCACTTTACACTGCCAGAGCAGCATAAAGTGGCCTTAATGTAAGCAAAAGTCTGGCCTGATACATCATTAGAAAGAGCAGGCCACAATGTTGTTGTTATGAACAACTGAGTAGCATACATTCAATAGTTCCTGCAGTTCACAGGCTATTTTTTTGTTTTGTGTTGTTATGGGGTGAAACGAACAATCAGAGAGAGTCTATCTAGCAGAAAGCACAAAAGGGTCCCTAGACAAAGCCATATATTAAAAAATTTTAAGGCCTGTATGAACTATTATGACAATCTAGTTTGACCCGCATCATACAGATGAGAGAATTTCACCCAATCGTACAATCCCAATATAGACACATTTGGAAATAAATAGGTAGTCACAGGGAAAGTATTTGTATAACCTCAGGAAAGAAAAATATGAGACCCTATATAACAGCGAGGTGTAACAACAATTAGCTGGAAAAATATAAAAAAGTAGTAGATAATATGTACTTAATGCCATGCTGTCCAATCCATTCTGTCCAATCCATACTGCTGTAGCGAACTAGCCACACTCAACCGGCCAAATAGCCACAACGGCACTAATGCATACTACTAACCCGCTGATACTTAGGGTAGCACTTCTGGTTAGGTACTGCGGGGAAGAGTGGAAATCTTCATTCACATCCAAATGCCGTGACTCTCTTGTCAGTTGTTAAGGTTCTTGGTTAGCAGTGACCCCATTGTGTAAATGGGGGTGGGGGAGATACAGGGATTCTTGTATATGGTCAAAGTGCTGAATAAGCTGTACATTTAAATGTGACATCAATTTGTGATGTAGATTGGGGTGGGGAACCTAAGGCCCCTGGCTTGCCAGGATCCAGCTCTGAAGCTCAGGGTCCCCTCCCCAAGCATTGGGGAGCCCCCCACCCCACTGTTCCCCTGTGGGGCTGGCGCGCACAAAATCTACTAGTGTGGGCCTCCCTAGGCTCTGGTGTGTGAGGGGAATGTGGGGAATGTCTTTCTCCTTTTCAGTCAGGGGTTGCATCAGGGAGGGTTTGTTGGGGTGTTTTTTGTTTTTCACTTGTGTGTGACCCCCAACTGATTTTTTTTTCTATGGGTCAGCGTCCCCCGACCCACTCCTGTTAGAGAAATAAACTGGCCACTTTGCAAGCCAGGGTGGAGTTTGGGTGGGAATGGGTAACAATGGAGACAACCTACTGGGGGGGATTTTGGCTGAGGGGGTTTGAGACAATGTTCATCATCCTTCCTGCTCTGTCCCAGTCCCTTTTTTCTGTAGTAGTTGGGGGGCTGCTGCTTCTAACTTCTGCCCTCCTTCCTTTTCTGCATGGAATCACAGGCAGCATCTGGGTTTATCCCATCCACTGCAGCTGCCATAGGGCAGTACAAGCTGGGGTCTTGGCTCTTGCCTGCTGCTGAAGTTGGAGTAGCCCTGTTTGTCCTTCCTTTCCCTAATATGAGGGATTTCTGAGAAGAGTGCTGGGGGCTGGGCTGGTCCCCAGTTACGGGGTCTGCAAGACACATCCTCCCTGTGTGGAGACACTGGCAAACAGCTGAGTGGATTTTTTTTTCACTTTTCACTTGGCATCCAGGAGGTTTGGTTTTGGGGACTTTAAATTACAATTCTTGCCACTGTACTGGATTCCGGTGCAGTTGGTGGGTTCAAAGGTGTTTTCCACTGGGCCCTAAAGCCTAATGGGTGGTTTGGACACTGGTCCTGGGGACTAATGAGACATAATGACAGGGGTGAGCCTTTATGGTTGGTGTGGCTTGTAGCTCTCCTCTCCTCTGCCAAGGAAGAGGGGAGGAGATTAGGAGTCTGGTATCTTGTCAGAGTTCCTCGGTTGTCCTGAGTGTGTGTAGAGAGGGTATGGTGTTCACACTCACTTTCAAGGCAGGGTCTCAGAGTCTATTGGTGCCAGTTCAGATCACTGGAATAAACGTGTGGGATAGCGTTGGGTGATACATTATAGTTTGTTGTTCATAACATTGTAGCCTCCTCATTTCACCATATCCTTTGCTTGTTTCAGCATCCACATCGGCAGACAGTAATTATTTTCAGCTGGAAATGTTGATGGTCAGGAGGCTATTTTATTGTTGGCCAGGGTCCAGCTGATTAGTACAAATCCAATACAAATGGATGCCCCACTTTTGCAAACACTTATGTGCACACATAAATTATGTAAATAGTCCCAGTGAAGCCAATGGGACGACTTCAGTGAGTTGAAGGCATGTGCATGTGTAAGCATTTGGTGGATTGGTGTCTTAATTATGGTTTTGCTTTTTGTTGACAGATTTGTAACTTTTGAGTCTGTTTGCAAATCGAAAGTAACAAACAAAGTTAATCACTTGGGTCCGATTTAATCAAACTGCGTGCTCATGCTATAGTGAGCAAAATGCCATTTTCTTGCAAATATACACTCCAAATATCTGTGGCCTTTTGCCTTTCCCATTACCTCACCATCAACCTTACTGCTTGTGTAAGTAAGCCTTCCTTTATAGGCCTCAACTGTGATTATATCTTATCGGCATGAAATTCATCCCTTTGATCAGTGGAGGTGGTAGCTATTTTTAAAGTGGATGTCCTTTTTTATTCCCCACTCTGTCCCTTTTGAATTCAGCACGGTCCCATAAAAGTTCTAGTTTCCTCAAATGGCTTGGAATTTAGCCTTCTTCAGGTCTTGATTCCAATCTCTTATTGAGGGAAGTGAAGGAACCTTTGTGCGGAAAAGGAAGATAGTTTGGTAAGGAGTAATAGTGAAAAGACCCAATCTGTGTGGTCTCACTTGGCCATCCTCAGAGGAAACATTCAGTAGCTGTGCAAGATATTTACTATGATGACATTTGATGGTTTCCCTTGAAAAATGCCTCAGTAGCTAGCAGGTTTTTTCCCTCTCTAGTGTGGTTCCATGAGTTTTATCAAATGAAGTAGGCCTCCTGTTTAATCAGCAAATTCAGCAGTTATCCATAATGCCTTTATCTGAAAGTGCTAGAGCTACCCAGGTTGACATTTAATGCCAAGTTCAAAACCACAGTCACATTAGGTGACTCTTGGTGCCAAAGGGTTAACCTCTCCCTTTTTATCCTAGCATTATGGGAGAATCTCCCAATATCATGGCTCTAGTATCTGATGATCTTTATTTTAGATGTCTAGAAGGGTTGAGTTTTGAACAGACAGAGTAGTTTTCACCATTTCCATGTTAGGTAATTGACAAAAAACTTCCCTTTCTGCTGTTGCTAACTTTTCCGTGGATCATTTTGCCTCCCTGGTTTTATTTTCATTTCTGGCCATTTGTTGGGAGATTCTGTTTACTATCCGTGTGTGCTCACAGTAGTGATCATTTCAGTAGTTTCATTGAACTTATTACCTCGGAAACAGAAAATTATCACTTTTTAAAACTCTGATAATTTAGTAGAGTGCATCTGTAAAGTTATTAATGTTCGCAAGGAAGAAAATTGCCTTGTATGTTATGCTTCAGGGCCTGAGGATCATTCCACTGCCAGTAAAGTCAGTGAAACGGTGCTGAAGGCTGTAGCATCTTCCAGGAATGAAGCTCATTATTATTGAGTGATTTTAAGTAATTGGTGAACTTCCAGGGGTTTGGTTTAGATAATCATCCAGATGTGAAGTTGCTTATCTGCAGTATCCATGTTTTGGAGGGGGAAGGGTGACACATTTTTCCATCCCCTCCTTTGGCTTTTTCCCAATTACCTGGAGAGAGACCTAGCTTTTTGCTAAGAATTATGTGTTCGGAAGGCAATCAGCCAGGTCAGCTCATTCTCTAGCCTCTAAAAGAGTTGTCCAGGTATATTTTCTCTCTCCTAATTCAGTCCTGGGGCGGCATGGCAGGTCACCTTTTTTTAAAGGTGGTCAGTAGATTCCCGTCCTCTTGGTATCTCACGAGGCCATTTTTCTGCTATTTCAGCACATATGGTTCTCATCATTGCTGGAGAAGGGAAATGCCAGAATTTCATATCAGAACTTCACCAAAAGTTTTTGGTTTAAGTTTGGATCTAAAATTGGTTGAATCAGACAAATTGTTAATTTGCTCAAACCCTATTTTCAGTTTAATTACTGATTACCAGTGTATTTGTGTATCGGTAGAAGCTTTAGTTCTTTCAAATATTCCAGCTTCTCCTTCTAGTATCTTAATTTGAAAACATTAACTTTTTTAGGTCAATTTACTGTTCCTTTTGTAAGAAATAACAATACGTCATTTTATCACTAAACGGATATAAGACCTTTTAAAACTAAACAGCTCAACAATCATTGGATGATACATTTTAATTTTCTCAGCTAATTAAAGATGTGGCTTGCTTTTAGATTAAGCAGTGGATTCGTGCCACATTTTTTAATTTAAAGCATTTATATTTGAATGAAGGGAAACAGGGTTTTTTTTTAATAAGAGAAATTGCATACAAAAAGTTTGAGGTTTTGCATTTAAATGTTGTGCAACTTGTTTATGAGACAACATTGAATAAAACAGTGATATTTATGTTTAAGAAACTATGTATTCATTCAGTACCAATTCCCATCAACAGTGAAGAAAGCTGAAAAGTATAAACTCATAAATTTATTTACATTTTTGTATGGTCTGCCTAATGTCTAACATCAAATTATAAACCAACTTTTCTTGTCAGCTAATAACTGCTTTAGTTGATTCTTTCTTGGTGTCTCTTAATCCCAAGGTGGTAAAGTGATTTAGCAAAAACTGCATCTGTTTTCTCTTGTTACCTGATAACTTCTTAATGAGTACTAACAGCTTATGTGAGAGCAAGGCCATTAGCACTAATGGATAAGGAGGACAGCTGATATGGCATGGGAAAGGTTAAAGATTACCAGGGAAGTTTTTGCAAAGATACACATAGCACAAGGGAATAAGTACCGTAATGGTTTTGCACTGATATTTATGTACTAATGGACTCGGCCAAATCTTTGTACACCTATTATTTTTCAGATGTCTTGCAGTCACATTCTAGCATAACATATGACAGTAGTTGAATTTGTTAGATAAGCATACTACATTTGTTTAATGGATAGACTTAGTGTTCTTGTCACTATACAATCTAACTAGGTATGATATTGCAGTTCCTTTCGGGCTCCTTCTAACCTGTTCTTGGCCGCATAATCTTTCTGTGTGTTTTACTGAGTCTGTAATGCTTACATTTTCCGGCTGCATAAAATACCAGTGCATTAGAGTATGCTCTTAATTACAAATGTATGTCACATCAGGTTTTTTTTCTGAAGGCCTGTGTGTTGTAATACAGTATTGTGGTATGAACTTTTCGGTCTTTGCCTGCAGAAGCCATTTATTTGTTTTGTTGCATATTACTTTTCATCTTCTGCATGAAACACTAGCTATTAAAGTTTGTTTTTTTTTCCTTACTCATTGATATGAGTATGAAAAAAGAGACGACAAGAAGCAAATAGCAGGATATATTAGTAAAGACTTTAAAACCAAAAGGCATTCCTTTGATAAAGGCATGGCTCAGTTTTAAGTGGTAGCATCTCCATTAGCATTAATGGGGTAAGTACATCAACGGAGGCATCTCAGAGGTTAATCAGGCTTCCTGGCTAGAAATTGCTATCAATACAGTGTGGCGCCTAATTCTGTTGGTCCTTCAGAGGCTTTCCTGACAACACACTAACAGACTTTTTGTGTAAGTCGTTTCCTATGAATTATTAAAACAAACGTTTGGCTGCTAATTGATGAACACTAATGTGTTTTCTAATCACTGCAGTTTGAGTTTTTAGCACTAAACAAAGCAGTTACAATTGATTTGTGGCTTTTTCTTGGTTTCAGTTTGCGATTTGTATCTTTTTTTTTCCTTTTCAATTTAGCAGGCAGCTTTGCTTGTCATTTTAGTTAAGAATTTGTTTGTTATAATGTCATTCTGTTCTGAACTCCAATTGTATTTATTTATCAGAGGCAGTCCGTGGTCCAAGGAAAATCATTTCAGAGTTGTAGCTCTTTCTGTCTCGTCTCTCCCAAACTGTCCTGTTCCTCCCCCGCCCGCAGGAGAAAAGGTCTGGAAAGTAAACACACAGTGCAAGGCATACACTTTCAAAACAAGGCCTGGGAAACACGAACAGAAAGTCCTATTACTGGTAGTGGGATTTGTTTAATTTCTTGGAAATTCTACTTCCTCCCACTGTGAAGATGTACCCTTTTAATGTGACTGGTTTGGGGTCTCTCATTCAAACAATATTAGAGCTCCACAAAGAGAAGTCTTGGGAAATATCCCTGTTATATCCATCAACAGCCACCATCTTTCGTGTCTTACTCATCTGGGTACGATTGCCTTAAGTATGTGTGTTGATGTAGGTGTGTTGATGTAGGTGTAAGTCAAGCATGATTTGGTCCAAAGTCAGTATTTCTCTATGTAGTGGGAATGGGTGGCAGGATGGATCACTCAATGATTACCTGTTCAGTTGAGCCCCTTTGAGGAAGCTGGTATTGGCCACTGTCAGAAGACAGAATCCCGGGGCTGGGTGGACCTTAGGTCTGGCCCAGCATGGCTGTTGTTATGCAGTGAACATGTAATGTGTTTATTCCTCTCACTGCAGGTACAATACACATTTGATCCCTCTTATCATCTCTGAGGTGACACATCAATCAGTGAACTGAAGGACGAGTCTTGTCTGGTTTCTGTAGTTCATGATTATGGAGGAGCAAAGTCATGTGGGCCATAGAAAAGTGATCTGTGTACTCACACTGCACTTCTATCAGTGGCTTCTGTGCACCTGTCCCCATTTAGTGTAATATCGATGTCCTGGAATGTTTTCAACTGTGAAGACTTTTGCACAGAACCCACAGGAACAAATAAATAAATAAAATGTCAGTTTAAAAAGGCCCCTGGCTAAAATACGTGAAATTACATTGTCTTTTCCAAAGCAAACAAGTTCACCAGATAGAACTCTACTGGCAGGTTGCAAAACCTTTTAAATAGCCTATTATTACGTGCAGAATCTCACACAATTAGCATGTCAGTTATAAAACCCCTATTTAATTTTTGTTTTGTGAGTTTTTGATCTGTGGTGATGAGCAGTCTAGTCACGGCATTCTTTGTGCTGTGAGAGAAATTTCAGTGTAGATCTGAAAAACAACCCTTAAAACTCTATTTATTGGTTCTCTCTCTCTTTTTTATAGACGATAAAGACTGGACTTACAATGGTTGGGAAAGTGGTCACACAGCTGACAGGGACATTGCCTTCAGGAGCAACCGAAGAAGAGATTGTAGCTCATAGCAATACTCGTCGAAGTCCTCTGGTGCCTGGGATCATCACTGTAATCGATACCGAGACAGTTGGAGAAGGGCAGGTAATACAACTTGCAAAAAAAAAAAAAAAAAATTTAAAGGGAATATTAGAAGTGCCTAAAGCCTCACAGGGCTTTAGAATTAAAAATGCATTATGTGCTTTTACGTTTCCATATAAAAAAATGTAACCCTGATCATTTTTATCAGGTCCAGCAAATGTACAGATGTGCATTGTTATGGCATAGAAAGTGCTATTTGGGACTGAAATTAAGCCAGCCTGTATATAGCCTGTAATGCGCATTTACATGACATTTTGACAACATCAAGTGTGAAGTGTCACTTTCTGTCCTCCTAACACTTGCTCAAAATTGACATTGATTTATGCTGACTAGTTGTATGTGGGTATGATCTCATTACATTTCTTAATACATAATGTGGCAGGACATTTTGGCTGTGCTCTAGAAATATGGGTGAATTGTTTGTTGTGGTGTGAAATAGTAATAATTGTGAGGTTGTGATTAGCTAAACAAATGGATAACTTGGGGACAAAGTCTGAAATGACTCAATTTTTCAAAGCAAAAGTTGAAGTGAGTCCTAGCCTGCTGTTCAGTATTGGTTTTCTGACGATGTAGTTAATTTCCAGAATGCAGTTGTACCATGTAAGGTTATCTGTTGAAAAACCCATCTGTGAATTATTAAAGCTGGAAACTAATGTTCTAATTAAGTTTATTTATAAAGTAAAGTTGTCATAGGTTTCTTATTGATTGACTTCAATTAATCATTTCTTTTATAAGGACCTGATCCTGGAGTCTCTACTCATGCAAGACTCTTAACCGATTTAATTATTTATGACTGTTCTACAAATTGAGTTTTACCATAATGTATTTGTTGACATTTGCTGAATTAAAAAACTGAAACAACAACCCCAACTCTCATTCCTTCCTGTTTTCTCCAACCCCCATTAGTGTTTAGGATGCACCAAGTACAGCTTTTAAATCATGGTAAGATTTTTTTTTAAGGAGTCATGTTATGTGTATTTCCTAACAGATGGCAAAATAAAGTATTTTCCTCTCCAGGTTTATTAATATACTGTCTAATACTTCAGTATTTCCAAAAATTAATATAAAGCTAAGCAAATGCATACAGTGTGGTCAGTAATTTGAAATTGAAGTTCCCTCTCTCTCAAAACCAAAATAAACCAAAATTGAAAAAAAAAAAGAAAATAACATTTTATTTGATTTTACAAGATTCTGTTAGTAAAATAAGGATGCAGGGCTTTGGGGGTTCTTTTTTGTTTCCTGGAAAAATTTCTGTTGCCTTTTCTTAGAATGCCAGAAAAAAAGAGAAATTCAACTTCATAAATTTCTCATGAAGCCTTGTTTAATGCAGTCATTATTTCTGATGTTCTTGTCTGTGTATTGACTATTCTGCATAGGCTTAGAAATAAAATGATTTATCTTAGGTTTTTAAGTCATCTTGTTGATTTAGAGGTTTTTATGAACTTGTCCTCTGACCTTACCAGTAGTAGGGAGTAATCAAACCTAAAGGCACTGTGGAAAAGTAGTTGTAAAAATGATAACAGTTACCTTGCTCAAGTAATACTGCAATATCATAAATATACCATTATTGGTAGTAAAACCATTTTTTTTTGTCTTAAACCTCTGAGGTAACAGGCTTTGAGGAAGACTCTATTCTTAGATTACTTGAATCCAGATATAACTTTCTGGTGTTTGTATTTTTGTGATCTGGGATTTGAAAACCCTGCGGGGGTTCCTAATTTATTTTCAGTGTGATGGCTGGGTGTCAGAATTTTCTGCATGGGATTTTCTAATAAGGGGAAAATAACCTTTCTTTTATGGTGCTGGGGTTTTTTGTTTATTTTTAGGGGGGGCACAAAAGGCCTTTTTATAACTTAAGGGAAGAGTCAAGGTCTGTCAGTAAAGAAACTTGATAAACATAAACCTGGGTGATATTTTTAATTTTGTTGTACAACGCTGTCTTTGTAGGGTACTTCCCAGTATAAGGTATATGATTCACAACTGTGTCCCTTTTGGGTCATTGCCGGATGCTTCCAGCTCTTCTGTTTTCCCCCTCAGTGAGTTGAACCAGCATAGATAGATCCTGGATTGAACAAGGCAGATTCAAAGTCCAGGGGCTGCATGAATTGCCTAGTTCTAAGGCAGCAGAATGTGAATAAGAGTCAGTTGTAGAAGACTGGGAATGTTCCTGTTCTCTCATGCTGATGGGACCAGATATGTCTGCAGGAGGTGATGGGTAACTGCTTAGGTCAGGTCTACATTGTGGGGTGAAGGTCAGCGTAAGATATGCAACTCCCAGTATATAAATAATATAACTGGAGTTGACATATCTAAAGCTGAGCTTGGCACTGTCTCCACAGTGGGAGGTTGATGGGAAAAATGCTCGACTGCTTTCCTCGAGACAGCGGGCCCTCAGTGTTTGATTTAGCGGGTCTTTACTAGACCCGCTAAATCAAACCCTAGTAGATCAATCATCAGAGCATCAATCCTCCGGTAAGTGGAGATGTGACCTTAGATGCTAGAGGATTCGTTTGCACAAGCTCAACAGATGTGAATAGTAATCACCTTGCTCAATTCTTGCTGTATGACTCTCTGAGGTAGGTTGATCTTTGCTCATTATATTTAGTGTCTGGCAGGAATTGACCTTGTCATGGCAAATTGGCTTGTCTATAGTGCGTTTTACCCCACCTCAAACCTGCCCCAATCCCCAAACCTCTGCTGGGTTCACCCAGGTGGGATATGGAGAGTGGTTGAGCTGGACGGTTAAGGTGGGTTACTCACTGGGTGTAATGTTAGCCCCATGCTCAGATGGAATAATTTTGTTCTACAGTTCCAGATCAAATCCCAAGGCCCAGCTCCTGGAAGTGACTTAAATGAGCAGGGATAGGACTCAGTATCCAGATCTAGACTCAGATGGAGAAATGAATGACAAAGTAGGTATGAGGCATCACTGGGTCGAATCCCTGACTCCTCCCAGGTTGAAAGGGAAGGATGAGGATTTAGTTTGGGCTATTACATCTCTGTTGAATTAGGATGGATTTGCTCAATGGCAGCTTTGGTCTTCCTGAGTCACATGGGAAACCACTGGGAGTTCTTGATTCCAGATAAGTTTGTATTTTGGATTGAGTTAACCGTTTCCAGACACTGTAGCAGAGCCATTTCATCCTGGGATTTGTGCAATGTGTGTGTGTGTGGGGGGGGGGGGGCAGGAGGGGGGGATGTAAGTGACTCATAAGGGATAGTCAGAAATAATAGCAGCTTTGGGGGACAGTTTGAGATGTGGAGTCAGGTGCCCAACTTCCAGTGACTTGTAGTTGGGCACCTTTGGTGAATTTGAAAATCTTCCTGTTTCTCTACATAGCACTAACCCCACATCTGACAAAGAACTTGGTGCATTGTACTATCTCATGGAATGAAAACAATCACAGTATAATAAAAATAATGAAATGATCTCTTTAAGAGAGAGAGATGTAAAAACAACGAAGGGATCCAGTTTAAACAGTGGAGCAAAAAGCATTAGAAAGGAAGGTAATATATTTATAAGGCCAGCAGAGGTTCTCCTGGAAACACTTTTGAAAGGGAAAGATGTCTGTAAAGGATGAAAAGAAATAGGCCTCACGTGGGAGTTAGTTCCATACCATGCAGCCTACAACAGCTGAATATGTGATTGTTGATTATGAATATGACGCTATAAACCTTAAATTGAGTGCCTGCGTGTATTTGTGTGTGCATGCAGATTTACCTTCTAAAATCAGAGTTAAGGAGTGTGTTTTGAATATAGTTAGCCCAGAAGCACTAGAATTTTAAACGAACATTCATCTTTCTCTCTTTTTAAACTTCAATTTGCCCTTTTATAGGCAATCAGTGTAATGAATGCAATGTAGCACTTGGTGCATGTATGAGATTCAAATTAAGCAATATTATGTGAATATTGTAACATTATTAGCTTTATACAGAAATATATATACATTTGAATTTAACCATACAGAGATGTAATGTATATCTTGGTGGCAAATATTTTTAGTAAATCTTATTAATGTAGATATATTAGGGAAATCCCATGTGTGGCAGTTGTTTGTGCTAGTACCTTCTGTTAAAAACAGTGTTACTTTGAGAAAATAATAACGATAGTGTTATTAAAAGAAAAGTGTGGAAATGTTGAATTATTGAGATATTTAGATTATATTTAAAAACTGAATTAGAATAATTATCAAGAATCCCAAGTAGCCTTGTGGTTAATCAAAATACGTTACCATGATTCATGTGCTTATTTAAACTACCGTTTAATGAAGTGCTACCAAACTTTTCAGTTAATTGCAGTGGCTCTTTATTTGGATCTGTTAATTAGTTTAAATGGACAAAAACGAACCTATACAGATGTCCTCTTTTTTCCCCTCTAATTGGAATTAAATACATAAACCTTTAGTGGTTTGAGTTTTATAGAAAAATTATTTTCTTTTGACCTTTGATTCTTTATTCTTAATTAATTCATCAACTAGGCCACCCACATTTTGACTGCAATAATGACCTTTTTCAAAAGCCTGCAGCTTTGTGAGTGAATATAAATCTGTTCAACATCTAACATGTAGTTGATTCTGAATGTTTTTGATAGAGAGATGGGATTAATAATATATCATTACATTACGCATTGATCATTCAAAACACATGAGAATATTTGAGGAAAATTTTTTAATGTTAACTTGAAAGAATTCAAAGGTAGATAACATGTTGGTCTTTTTATGTTTTAAAATGTGATTGGTGTTTTTTTCCTGTTCCCTATTAACTTTTTATTGCATGAAAGAGGAATTCTCAAGGAAAAAAAATGCAGACTGCTGCAGTTTCATAACTCCATAAGTTCACTTCCATTTGGTAAGGAGTTGATAACAATTGAACCAAATAAAGATGCTTATCAAGTAGCAAGAATCAGAGTGAAACCCTATGGCAAAACAAAAGGCTTAAAGAATAAAGGATATTCACTAGTAAAGCTTTAACGACACATGCAAGTCCATTGGTTATTAATGCAAGTACTTTTACTTGAAACAAAGTACAGTTTTCACAAAAGTTAATTTGAGAGTCTAACACTTATTATATACTTCACATTTTATATCTACATGTATTAAAGAAAAATGTGTGTGTATGTATCTGTAAATAAAAATAAAATATAGCAACAGGATTCCCTCAGAGCATAATACTGTCTGCCTTACTTTTATTAAAGGGGATCTGTTTTTTGTCAAGAAGACATTTTTGTCTCAGATAAATGGTTCAGGCTGAGCGCAAGGCTGTTTTGAGTTTATGCTGGATTCTATTAAAAGGAGTGCAGTAGTTAATGCCACAGATTTATCACTTTTAGCCCTTTTCCACTGATGTTTGACCTTAGCTATAATGGTTTTTGGGTTTTTTTGCACATACATCTTAGAACTAACGCTGACAATGCACTGACTTCAGCTATTTAAATCCACTGAGACTTTAATGAAGATATTTCTGTTTGTGCAATAGTTATAGAATATTTTATTCTTCATATTTCTGTTGCTAAATTGATTAGTTTGATTTTTATGATGATGGGATCATTCTTTCTTAATTGTGTTAAGTAGAAGACCGATTTGATTCAATTTGTGTCCATTTTTATTTGTATTACTTTCATATTTTGTTTAAAAGCATGTTTCCACTAGGGTAAGTCTTGTAATTTGCCTTTAAAGATTAAAATAATTGAAGTCATAATTGTCAATGGCTTCTGTTCAACAGCATGGAAATCTACTAAAAATGAAGTAAGCACAAAGTTAGCAACAAAAGCGGCTTTAGCTTAAACTATCTCTTGCCCTGAAAGCAAACACCATATTATCATAGCAAGTATAATGATCCTGTAGGGCTTCTGTCTGTTTCTCTGTTTAAAGAAGATAAAGATTATTTTATTAATATTTTATCAATTAGTGTTCTGTTGAACTTCAGCGTAGTCAGCTTGATGGAGCTACAGCATTGACTCATCGCGCTCAATTACGCCCTGAGTAGAGCCGCTTCTTTTGAAAATCATATGGCTGCTATCTGGTTGAGATGCTGGTTGGACCTTTCAGAGAGGATGAGCGGTGATTTTTAGGGTCTTGCCAGAAAAGGCCTATTGTTATTTTTGTGGCGTTCTTAATTATTGGTGATAGGGAAATCTGTAAGGCAGTTATTTCAAGTCCCCTTGTGATACCGAGTTACCGTGCGCTTGTGAGGACAGTGGCTAGATTTACGAATCCATTACTGTAGGTGAGTTAAAAACAAAGAGAAGTCTTTTGGTGCAGTAAGTGACTTTGTAAAGGTCTTTTAATCTTAGTACCAGAAGTAGTGTGCTTAGAGATCATGGCCATGGATGTTCAAAAAGTTCTAGTGGGAAAATACCAGTAGGAGTTGGGGTTGTCCCACAAAATCTCTGTGGACTTCCTTACTCTGTCAGCAGATGAACACATCATTGGGCAATTTGTGCTCTCCTTTTCCCCAAAAAGTATTCCCTTTCTCCCACCTTCTCAGTTGCACATAGTATGAACACGTAAACTGGCTTTTCAATGTCCGTGTTGATTTAATGTGCCTCTCAATTCTCAACCCATGTCACCCCTCCAGAACCCTTGCAGAAGACTTCATTCATTTCAGCATCGGCATGAAGTGTCGTCTTCTCATCTTCTGTGATGTCATTTTCAAAGACTCCTGAATACCTTCTTTATTGCCGTGGGACTCCATCCTTCAGCCTTGTTCTATAAATGAAAATTGTACCTCTTAAACTTTTGATCTCATGTAACTTTTCCCCTTAGCGTGGCCACAACTATACTAGGATAGGGGTGTCTTAAACTACACCAGAGGGGTAGCTATGTTAGTCTGTAACTTTAAAAACTAGTAGTCCTGTGACACCTTAGGGTGCATCTACGCAGTGGCGCTAGCTCGAAATAAGCTACGTAATTTGAGCTACACACATTGCGTAGCTTATTTCAAACTTATTTTGAGATAGACTATTTTGAGAGTTGGCGCTGTCTACACAGTACCAAATTTCGAAATAGAATGCTATTCTGGCATCTTCCTTATTCCTCGTGCAATGAGGTTTACAGGAAGCCAGAATAAGATGCCTGTTATTTCAAATGTTTTTCGAAATAACGGGCTTCTTGTGTAGACAGTTCAGAATGCTATTTTGGGATAACGTACGTTATCCCAAAATAGCGCTGCTGTGTAGACTAACAAAAATATATAAAAAAAAATTTACAAAACAACAAATAGACCTGCAGCACGTTAGAGACTAACAAAAAATGAAGATGGTATTGTGAGCTTTCATGGGCACAACCCACTCCTTCAGATGAACTTAAGTCAAGCTCATGATACTATATACATTTTTGTTAGTCTCTAAGGGTACATCTGCCCTGCATGCATATTTGGAAAGAAACAATTCCAGAATAGTTATTCCGAAATAGCTTATTTCGAAATAGCACATCTACACTGCAGGGAAGCCTCAAAATCAGTCCAAGGCAGGCTTCCCTAATGTAGACGTGCTATCTCGAATTAGAGCCCAGGAGGCACTGGGGAGGAATAACTTAGAAAGGCCCTGGTGAGGGGCTATTTTGAAATAGCAGCAGTGGAGCGTCTACACACGCCTTATTTTGAAATAGCTATTTCGGAATAGGCATTATTCCTCGTACAATGAGGTTTACATATTTTGGAATAAGCCACCTGTTGTTCTGAAATTATTTCGAAATACAAAATGGCTGTGTAGACGCTTGCATTACTATTTCAAAATAACACTAGTTATCTCAAAATTACAGTGCGGAGTAGACGTACCCTAAGGTGCCACAGGACTATTCGTTGTTTTTAAACTATACCAGTATAACAGTACAAGACACTTTCTTACTCTAGTACAGCGGTTTCCAACCTTTTTTATACCGGGGACCAGCGAACCCATTCTCAAACTTTTGGCAGACCGGCAACATTTTATTCACATATTTGCATATTCATAATGCAAATAATGAGTATGCAAATAAAATGTTACTGGTCAACCAAATACCCTGGCCCCCAGAGCCCCCCAGAGCAAGCTTTAACCCATAGAGCCCCCAACCCCTCCACTACCCTCCAGCACTAGCCATTGAACCCAGAGTCCCCTGCACCCAACCCCTCCAGTGCCAGCCTCCAGCCCTCAGAGCCCCCTAGTGCCAGCCTCCCACCCCTTAAAGCCTCCCATCAGACCCACCAAGTGCCTGTTTTCAGAGCCCCACTGCACCCAACTCCCAGAGTCCCCCAGTGCCATCCCCAGAACCCCGTACCAGCCCTGCGCCTATATCCCCCCACTACTAGCCCCACCCGAGAGCTCTCCAGTGCCAGCTCTCCATCCTGGATACCCCAGTGCCCCAAAGTGTCAGCCCCCTGCCTCTTACGGCCCCCCAGAACTTGTCCCACCCTCTGTAATCCCCCAGTGCCTGCCCCATCCCCCCACCTAGCCCTGCGCTGTCTCCCAGCTGAGTGCTGCTGCCCGGGTTGCAGCTGCTGTAAGGTTGCCATGCTGGCCACGCAGCAAAGCACTCTTCCAGGTCTGGGAAGAGACCCCGCCCCTGCCCAGCACTGGTTGGCTGAAAGGTGGGGCAGAACAGGCCTCTCCCAACAGCCGCAGTGGGAGGGGAGGTGCTGGGTGGTGTATCTCAGCCCCAGCCCCCAGAGTCTCCACAGCCCGGCAGCCAGAGGTCCGCAGACCGGCGGCTGGGAACCGCTGCTCTAGTATAATTGTATCTACACTTGGGTTTGGACTGCTATAACTAGATCAGTAAAAAAATTACATCTAACTGAAAAAGTTACATGGGCACAACATCTGGAAGAAGAGCAGGCCTTCTAATTTTGCCCTTTGGGAGAGCTGTGAAAGGACCACAGCCTAGAGTTCATTGCTGAGTCCTTTTCTGGCTGACATGACTTCTTTGCTTCAGGTCAGCCAGGTAGAACCCCTTGCCTCTTCCTTCCATTGTAGAAGTGAACAAAGATGTGAAAAAGGCCTCTCCCTAGCTTACCACAGCAGCTAACCTGTCAGCCATGCAGGAAGGGAAAAACAGTAAAAGTTGTAGATCTAGCCAGAAGATTTTGAAATACAAATGAATAATGAACAAAACACTGTCCCTTGCAGGTCCTGACTAATCTTCTGCCTATCTATCAGTGTAATGTCCTTTATTAGTTTGACTTTAAAAACATGGTGGATGTGTCTTTAACTGCATATTTTCCCACATTGGCAGGTATGTGAGGTCATTAATCCCATTTTCTTTGTGCCTGTCATGTCAGAGAGTGAGAAGTGTTAGATGGAAAGACAGTGTGGGGCTATGAGCCATGAAAATTGGAGGCTCGCTTGCAGGAGCTCTCCACCTCCTAGTCATTTCTGTATTTGTGAGTCACAAAAATGTGCATTCTTTCCCTCTGTTCAGCTAATGTGAGAGAGACACTGACATGTCCCTTTGGAATAAGACCGCTTTCCAAAGAGTCAGACTTTTTTAGTATTTTGGGGTTTGCCCTAGTATTCATGGCCAGTTATGCATTTCTGAAGGTAGAACAAAGGCAATAGAAACAAATTCATGCTTAGTCCTTCCAAAAAAAAAAAAAAAAAAAAATCACAAACAGCGCAATAGTAAATCCAAGTGAAAAGATTAAAAGGTAGTCAGCTTTGTATGAAGATCCGGAGATTATTAGGAGACTGATTTAAATCATTCACAAATTAAGTCCTTCCAGGAAGAGCATTTTAAGAAATAGCTGAAAAATGGTTTTAAAATTTGGACATTATTAGCTTATGAATGATAAATTTTTGCTTTGTTGTACTTAAATTAGGGTGCTTAAAGCGTTTCACAATACCACCTGATATTGTGGCATCCCTATTTGCCATTATACAGTACTTTAAGACCAAAAGTGTTTGCATATTCCTAATAGCCAGATTGTTCTTTGACTGTGGCACAGAGATTTTTGTGGTAAAGATAATAATCTTGGTCAACTTTCATTGGTTTAAAAGAAACAAACACTGAATTAATCATGAAAATTTGCACATTTAATAAATCAGGTAATAGATATTAATTTGTTTAAACTGTGCTTTAGATCAATAATGCTAACAACAAATTTCAGGTTAACAAAAACTTGGTGCAACATGACTGGATTTAACAGTCTTCAATTTTATGAGTGATACCACCTGAGGGTACAACTGCCATCTTTAATTCTGATGAGAAGGTCTAGGGTAAAACTACATAAAAGATACATAATAGTGGAAGCTGTGAAAAGTTGATATATGGGAGTTATTCAGTGCAGCTTATGTAGGCTGAGAAAAGAAACACTGTTTCTTTGAAATGCTCTTAGGAAGATCTCCAGACCCTTTGGTTAGTGGTTCTGGAATCAGTATGGAATGCTGACAACAGAAAGCAAACCCATAATTGTCCGTACGTGACAGCGCCAAGGAGTTGGAACATTTAAAATCAGTTAGGCGCAGGCCTCCTCATCCTTAGTATGTGACTTCTTAAAATATTTTAAGATGATTTCTCTTTTGAAGTTTATAAATAAATGTTTTCAGATGACCAATGACTTGATAAGAAAAGGAAATTTTCAGTGCCCTCAAAATGATTTTGGAGCATAACAAACAAATAGTTAGAAATAATTTTACACTACATTGTTAAGAAAACTGGAACCTTGCTTGTTTACTGTAGATGTCATTCACTTAATATGGGATATATTGTTAGAAGATTGTCACATCTTTTTAATTAATAGTGTTCTGGGATTATTTTGCTTTTTTTTGAGTTTTCCATCCTTACCATCATTTTAACTGAAGAATGAAGTGCCTGTTCTTTTTGCATCCATGCAGTATTTAAATTCCACTTTCTGAAGTTCAAGGACATATTTTCATATAGTCAGATCTTGATAAACTCCGATGGGACTGTTTCAGCCTCAGAGATTTGCTCAGTTCTTATCTGAGACAGAATTTGGCCCTTGATTCTATCATGTCGCAACATAATAATTAAGTGACAAGTTTTCTCCTATCACAATCCAGGTTCTGAGTATTGGTTTTGGTAGGCTAAAGGCAACCCTCGCCAAAGGTATGATTCCATATATGATTCATGCCAACACTGAACATGTAGCACCTGGTGTTCTCTCAGTGCACTTTTTTTAAAGGCAATTGACTAATGTTGATGGTAAGCTGGATACTTCGGAAAGTTATAGTCCAAAACATCCTGAGTATCCTTAAACTATGTAGTCCTATAGTGGGATTTTTTTTACTGCAATTTAAAATCCATCACAAGGAAATTTC
The DNA here is from genome assembly GCA_019425775.1 of Rafetus swinhoei. Taxonomy (NCBI): domain Eukaryota; kingdom Metazoa; phylum Chordata; order Testudines; family Trionychidae; genus Rafetus; species Rafetus swinhoei. Next base: position 7,317,767 of record CM033445.1, on the reverse strand, counting down.
AAGATGGAGAAAATCAGGTTACTTAGAATCATAGAAGCGTAGGTAAGGCAGTGACATTGAGAGGTCAGCTGGTCTAGCCCCTGTCCTTAGGCAGGGGCCATTCTTGTTCGTCTAACCCAGGAGTGGGCAAAGAGGCCTCCACAGGCCAGATCTGGCCTGCCAGACTGGTGGATCTGGCCTGAGGCCACTCTGCCACTTCCCGGCCCCCAGGCCAATCGAGACCTGGGGACAGGGGAGTGCGCAAATTCTCCTCCCCACCTCCAGGGGCGTGCGGTGGCTGGAGAGAAACACCGGCTGTATTAAAACAACTGGCGTTTCTCTCTAGCCCCAGCAGGGCGGGGCCAAGGGGCAAAAGACTTTGCGTGTACCCCCCAGGCCCTGATTGGCCTGGGGGTGGAGGAGCACACGAGAGCTCCCGCTGCGGCACCTAGAGGGAACCACTAGCTGTTTTAAAACAGCTAGCGATTCTGTCTAGGTTGTGGGGGGCGGGGAAGGGGAAGGAAGACTTCATGCATTTCCCCGCCCCTAAGCCAATCAGGGCCTTTGAGAAGGGGAGCATGAGAAGTCTCCTGGCCCCACACCTTCTGGGTCAGCCCAGGGCCACTTCAGAAATGTATGAAGTGGCCCCGTTTTAAAAATGACTCCCTACTACAGGTCTAATCTACTCTTAAAATCCTCCAGTGATGGGGATTCCACAGTTTTCCTTGGAAACTTCTAATGCTGAAGTATTGTCAATAACTACGTTTGTAAGGTAATTGTTTCAATACATACTCTCAACCCTCCTCTTTGTGCTAGGGTATCTGGACCACATCAATTCCTGGTCATTCAAGGGAAGGATACAAACCACAAGGCTTATAGATGGGAAGAACAGAACACTGTTAACCGAGGGTCATGGGTCAAAGTAGATGCTTTCTGCTCTCCTCTTGGATATTTTTAAATTGGTTTCAGATAAAACAAGTATAACAAAACAATGGAACCCTATTGTAGTGAAGTGTCCTGCACTACCAGGATGATGGCTTAGATGACCTAACAGAAGTTTTCCATCTTTATTTTCCCCCCTTTGTATAAGTAGTCTTTTTTTCTTACTTGTAGTCAGTTCTGCTATGTGTACTTTAAATATTACAAAGGAAAGGGTTTCTCTGTGCCATGATTAAGTGACGTCTTCCACTTTATAAGCTCCAGTTGTACTACCTGTTCATTCTCTGTCATTTTTTGTATCATCTTGCTAGAAAAATTACTTGTCATTTCCACCCAAGGAATTGTGCATGCTTTTTGTCCCTCATCAATCCCTTTTGAACTAGCTGAAACAAATTGGTTTTGCTGAGGACAAAGTCCACCTACCAGTCTGAGGAAAACGGGTCAGATAATTACACAACTTCTCTATGGCTGCTGCTTGAGTCTCCTCGATGGAACAGGAGAGTCTGTTCGGAAATAGGAAGTTGCTGCCCCTGGATCCTCCTAATCCTAGACCTACTGGCAACACTCCTGCCTCAACCTGCAGCAATTTAGATGAGGAGCCAGGGTACAGAATCCCACAGAAACCTGTTCTGCAGCCACCAATGCTCCATGAAGCGGAGCAGCAGTTGGGTTAGTTAGATCAGTAAATGATAAGTTAAAGGGACTCCCCATGACTCATGTAACATGTCCAGTTTTTCGCAGTCTGCAGTAGGGAAGCTATATGCTTTAAAAATCATTCTATGTCTTCCACAAAAGAGTGCAGAAAACTGTGCAATTTTGTCTGGATGTTGCCTATAGTTTTACATATATTAATATTTCTCATTCAGGCAAGTATGCATCTTTTGTAAAATGGATGTTCAGATGTTTGTAATCCCAGCGTGAATTTCCACTGCTTATGAAGTGGCCAGTAGGTTTTCTACTCTTATCTTTAAAATTCCGCAGAAATGTGCAGGTATAGAATGACTGTGCAACTTTGACTGCATCAGGATTGTACCATACAGAAGTACCTAACCTTCCTTTGTCTCCATTGATACTATGCAGGTGCTCGTTAGCGAGGATTCTGATAGCAATGGAATTGTGGCCCATTTCCCTGCTCATGAAAAGCCTGTTTGCTGCATGGCTTTTAACCCCAGTGGTAAGTTCTTTTGCCATCGTTAATTTTGTATCGTATCATATGTGAAAAGTAAAACTTGTGGTCATGTGTATTATGGGTTTTGTTTTCAGGGAATTAAAAATTACATCAGCCTTTTAGTAGTCCCTCAGGGTACATGCACATGATGACTTAATAAACATTGGTATATGAAGTCCTTTAGCTGAGTGTTGAATATCAATTGAAAGAGGCCATGTCTGTACTTACTGTGCCGGAGATCAATCTTCTGGCATTCGATTTAGAAGGTCTAGTTAAGACCCACTAAATCGAATGCTGAGGGACTCTGGCTGACGCTGGCACTCCTGGCAGTCATGAGGAGTAAGAGAAGCCAATGGGAGCATTTGCTCCTGTTGGCCTCCCTCTGTGAAGATGGCGCCAAGCTTGGCTTACGGTACGCCGACTTGCATACGTTAAAACGACCTTCTGGTCGAGTGTAAACCTGGCCAGGGACTGCAATTAATTTTGTCATTTCTGGCCCTCTCAGGCTCAAACAGCTATAATGAATGAAGGAACAGAATGACTAATATCTGTAGTAATAGATATAGCTGGAATACTAAGGGAAATTAATTAATTAGGTTTCCTAATATGCTTTCTTACCAGAAGTTAGGGACCATAACTTTCTTCAAATGTTTCTTCATCCTAGATTTGAGAATAAAATGAGTAGTTTTAATTACATGAATATCCTTAAGGTGAGTTACGGTGACAATCGATGTTTCGTTAATATGCAACTCAAGATTCTGCCCTCCCTTTCTTTGGAGTTCTGTGAGACTTGATCTGAAAATATTTTTAAAACCTCAAAGAAATCACCTTTCCCCCGCCTTCCTCTTTGCAGATGAAAAATGGTTGTGGGCAGGTGCAACTCATCCTGTTAGTGAATCTTGTCCACTTGACAAGCAATATATTTATTAATCTTAAGACTGAGAAATAACTTTTTGATTGACTGCACAGTGGTCAGTAAAAGGATCAGGGAATCAACATCTTCCGCTTGCCTAAATGAATGAGTTTGAAAATGTAGTAAATGCCCTGAAGATCCTGGGGATGAAGTCACATTTCAAAGAATGAAAACTGAATGTATGTCCTGTATATCTTCACTTGTGGTGACCAGTCGGGCTGATTTTGACATCCCATCTGTTATGTCAAAACTCCTTAATAGTAGTGTGCAGTTCAAAGCCTCCTTACCATTAGTGCTTTTGACATAAAAAGCTGTATTCTTATCCCATAGTTTGGGGATTTTATCATGTAACTCTCTGGGCATTAAGGTGAGAATATACTCTGTATGTTGTAGAATGGTAATTTTTCTTTACTGTTCTCAGTCTTGTGCGGTTGGAACAAAAATAATGCCTAGAGCATAGGTGGTGCTGAGAAATAGAAATAAATAGTTATTATCTTTGGAATGCGATAAACATTAATGAAATACCATTTAAAAAGGGAAATGTAAATTAGAAAAAGGAAAACACTTATGCAGCAACAGATTTTGTAATTACTGTATAGCTGGAGGTAGGTATTTGCAAATATATTAGAATGCCTCAGCTTTTTTTCTCTGTTTGATCATGCAAAACATACAGGAAAATCAATATGTTACAATAATACAGTTTGTGTGCAACAAAAGCTGATGGAGTGAGGCAGGATACCCCCTGTAAGCAATCATTAAACAAACTAGATTGCCAGTGTATTTATAATGTGACAAAGATATCCACTTAGATATTTCTAATGCACCCCTTTGTGCTGAACAAGGGACTAGTTTGTGATGATTTAATGAAAGGTAATAGAGCAACAGCTACAACAGGCCCATACGTAGGGGGGTGCGAAGGGTGAAATGCCCCCCCTCCCCCACTGTCCTTCATGGTCCGATTGCAGCCGACCTAGGGAAGGCAGGGGCGGAGCATTGCCCCCGCCTCCCTCCCTCTGTTCCGGCTGGCCGGGGGAAAGCAGGGAGGCGCGCTGCCCCAGCCTCTTGCCCCTGTGCTCCAGCCAGCTGGGAAAGGCTGAGGCTGATTCCCCCCTTCCTCACTCAGGAGTGAGGCTGGGTGTGGGGTTGGGCTGCAGGAAGCACCACAGGAGGCCAGCCACCACCCCTCCCACAGTTTGCCCCTCCCCCCCTGAAATTCCTGCGTACGGGCCTGTACAACACTTGGAAATGTCACACTATAAACATTTCTGTTAGATGGGGCAGTGTAAGTTTGGCTTCACTATAGGACAGTGGTGGGCAAACTGTAGCCTAAGGGCCACGTACAGCCCATTGGAGTTCTGTGTGTGGCCCACGAGACATTTTGTTTACTATTGCCCATGCGCCAAGTTGCCAGATTGTGCTGATTTGCATTCATGCAGGTTTTTTTCCTACTGGGATTTACTGAAGTTACGTGCATCTAAAGCAAGGGCATGTGAAGTGAGGTGCCAGCTGATTGCACTCAACGTTGACTGAGTGCCGTGCACTCCTTCTGCATCCAGTCAGAGTGCTGTTATGGTTCAGTTGGCACAGCTCGCAAATTCTAGGCCATGAGCAAAACTACCCTATCCCGGAAGACTGGCGTGGTTACAACAATCACTGAGATGGAGGAGGGCCACTCCTGCTAGCCCGGGTTGCCCCTCACTGCTGTAGGACAAAGATTAGAAAAAGGCCCTACGAAGAGAAGGAGAAGGGGGAAGTAGTGACGTCAGTAGATGAACGCTAGCGTCATTTGTGGCCTAATAGCTTTCTGTTTTTAATTTTTTATTTACCTTCCTAGCTATGTTAAATCTTCTTATGGGCCTGATTCAAAGTCTATTGAAAACAATGGACGGAGTCCCTAGAGGGCATTGGGCTTCGGATCAGGCCCCCAAAGCTTGTCTGCTGCTGACCGGTGTTTGCCAATGCGATTTTTTTTTTTTTTTAAGTCTGAGGCAAATCTAGCTTGCCATTTCTTTTTGCATTAAAACAGGCTGAAAAAAATAAATCTTTCCCTATTTGTACAAATTATTATGCTCCCCTCATGCAGGTAACTCAAAAACAGTTGACCTTTGAAAGGAAAAGTTGGTGTATAATTAGTGTTTATTTTGGACTAAATCCATGACCATGTTGGAAAAAAAAATTGGTTGGATAATAAAATAATAAGCAATCGAATCAGCACTTCCGAGTACGCTGAGTGGCTGCTTAAATGTTTAGCAGAATGTGAAATATCCCTGCACAACTTTTCCCTGAAGCCACCCTGGCAGTAACAGGCTGCTGCTGGAGCAGTTGGTATTGTGAGTGTTGTCTTCTATAACAGACAGCAAATCCCGCTTAAAAACTGCCTTAGCAACAGTGACTGATGAAAATCATGGGAACACAAATTGCAAATTCTGACAGTGTAGGGCAGGGCTACTCAACTTTGGAAGCCCCGGGAGCCACAGTGATACTCCCAGTACATGCTGAGGACTGCAACTTAAGTGTGGTTATATATACATGCAAATATATATGCAAATAGCTTATTTTACACTGATGGGCATGAATACAAAGGTTAAGGCAAGACTACACAACACGCAAGCCCCATTTAAGTCAGTTCTGCTGATATTAATAAAATGCAATATTTCCCCGATTTCCACCCATGTGACAGCACTTTTAATGAGCAATGACAGTCCAGGAATTGAACTACTAAAGCGCATATCAACAGAAAACCATTATATTGACTCGCCATTGTGGAGCATGTTCCCAGTGGAAGCCATGTTCAAAGGATCCCCCCTGCAGACCGTGTGTTGAACCCCACATAAAACCGCACCACGGGCTGCAAACAAATGGGCCACGGGCTGCATGTGACCCACGGGTTACGTGTTCAATAGCCCTTGTGTAGGGTGTCTTGACAATTTTTTTTGCCTATTTCAGAAACTGCTGTGCTTTTATTTAACAAAAAAATTAATTGCACATAGTCTTTGTGTGGGTTTTTTTCTTTCTGTTTTACAGCTGCAAACTGATGCTGGGGTTTAACCCATAGATTCCTTAGATTTGCTGGGATTTGCCAAAATCCTGGGCCATCCATATACTGTCCTTGCCTTTCCTCTTGAAATTGTCAAGATAAATCAATTAATTTTGAAATAAGGAAGCAGTTGATTAAAGGTAAAAAGAATGGGTATCTCCCATGGTGATTTCATCTTTGGGAATAATCAATAAAGGGTAACAAGACAGATATACACCGGACACTGAATTAAATTGAGCTGATCATTATAGTAATTTCCCACAGAAAGAACATTGTGTTGTAATACAAGCGAAGAAGATTGAAGCCCATTTTATGTGTTTTCTTTGACACTTGAGATGTCAACTTCAGTTTTACCATTGATGCCAGCATTTGTTTGACAGCCAACAGGCACATTTCTTATACAGTACTCTTGTACTGGTTTTGGATGGGAGCTTAGTAACACTCCAGGTGTCATATGCAGGTGCCTAGTCATTATGCTGTGAACTTATTTGCTAACTGAAAATTATTAACTCTTAGTAGGGAGAATTTGTCTGGGTATTTTGCATATCCTTTTTTATATAGAAAACTGATATTAATTTCATAAATGTTACTAGATTTCAATTCTCAAAATCGCCATATTTATTTATCTAGAGCCAAACATGTTGGTGGGTACTTTGGAGACAGAAATAAAGATAAGCTCCCTGCTTTGAAGAGCTCACATTGTGCTTTGAGACATCTGGTTTTCAATAAATGCAATAAATGTTGTAAGTAGTAATTCCGCATTGCTAAGTGCATGACCTGGGCACTGGATGCAAGTATGCAATACCCAGATCTGAGTTCAGGGCACTAGTTACCTAGCACTACGGCACATGGGCTCTTCTTTCATGCTGCTGCCTTTTTCAGAACCAACGCCTGAGTTTGTGTAAGGCTGGGGCGCTTTTTTTGCAGTAAATGAAATTTTCTGGCTGTTCCAGTTGCTGAGATACTCCATTCCCATGGCTGATAAAGCAGAGATGTCTGCTTGGGGTTGTAGAATGACAGCTCTTCAAGGCATGATGTGCCTCACTAATTTCACTGCCTGCTCATTTACTCGGAAAATCTACACACTCCACCAGGAGTGACAGCTCATTTTGGCACCAGGATCCAGTGTGTTTGGGAGAGTTCTGCTGCTTTTCCTCTCTACCTTCACCAATCAAGGAGACAAGCTCAAGGAGCTTCAGAGCCAGCACCATGTCTAAGCCTCCTTGAATGCCAGGGAAGCCGACGAAGTTCAGCATGACTGTCAAGGCTCATCAAAGGGAAGCCATAACCAAGGAGGCAAATTCATACACCAATGAAGGGGATGTAGAGAAACTAAAGAGATCACAAATGATTGTATTCTGAGAATCTGCACAAGTGCATCTCTTATATGGAAAGAACTTGGGAGAGGACCTTTATTGCCCCCCAGTTCAAGTTTCTGTCTGAATTAAAGACCTCCAGCCACGACGTCGTTATTAAAAATTTCTACCTTGTGAATAAATTGTGTGGTGATGTCAAAGATCAGTCCCCTTTCTATGTCCAATATTTCCCTTATGAAGTTGTAGACCAGGGCTACTCTACATGTGGCTTGTGGGCCACATGTGGCACTCGGCCCGTTTGTGGCCCGCGTTGCGGTTTGGGTTTATGAAGGGCACAACACAGCCCGCGAGTGGGAGCCAAAACAATAAAGTAGTCAATTTAATGGTCTTCTGTTGATATGCATTTTAGTAGTTAAATTCCTAGACTGTCATTGCTCATTACAAGTGCTGTCATATTAGTGGAAATCGGGTAGATGTTGCATTTTATTAATATCAGCAGAACTGACTTAAATGGGGCTTGCATGTTGTGAAGTCTTGCATTAATCTTGTGTTTATGCCAGTCAGTGTGAAAGCAGCTATTTGCATATATATTTGCATGTATATGCAACCACACGTAAGTTGCGGCCCTTGGCATGTGCTGTGAGGATCATTGTGGCCTAGGGTTGCCAGATGGTTGAAACAAAAATACCAAACACCACGCCCCAAAAAAAAACACCGGAAAAAAATTCTGTTGAAGGGGAAAAAAAGGGGGGGGGGAGACCAAAGTTGTTGAACCAAAAAAAAAAAAAAAAAAGACTCCAAGGACTTATTAAGCCCCCCCCCCCCAAAAAAAAAATTAAAATAAAACAGCATGTCCTCTTTAAGTGCAGGGATAGGAACAGGGGGATGGTTGAGCACTAAGACCCAGGGGAAGCATTGCTTCCCCTAGGTCTTTTGGCCGGCAGCCATTTTGTGCTGGCAGCTTTGGGGAACCAGGTAAGCATGGGGACTGGGGTTGGGGGTTGGGGGGCAGAGGCCGGGTGCTGAGTGTTTGTAGGGTTGCCAGGTGCCCAGCATTTTTGCCTCCTGGCCGGGGAAAAATTCAGAAAATACCGGACATCTTAGGTGTCCGGTATTCTCTGAATTTTTTTACTGGATAGGAGGCGAAAATACTGGACTATCTGGGTGAATACCGGACACCTGGCAACCCTATTGTGACCCCCGGGGTTTCCAAAGTTGAGTAACCCTGTTGTAGATGCTAAACAGTCAATATTGCATAGGCCTACGTGGGCACATAAATGTATTCTAGGATGCCTTTACTAAAACAAAGCAACTAGCTGTGACTTCCTTTTTGAAGTTTGCTACAGATGGTGGCTTTTGTCTGTGATCTCCCATTCTGTGCACAAACAATAGCCATCGTATTTGAATTAGGGCTAGCATTAGCTAGACTTCCATATCATCCACAAGTCTACATCAGTGATTGTACCTCTGATTTGGCCTTTCTTTGCTTAGACTTACAAAGACATGAACACTGATGTGGAAGCATTGGTTGTGCACAGACAGCAATTTATTTCTCTGTTGTGCTGTGTAAATGCACTATTGACACTGTGCCGTGTAGGCAGCATGCAGGAACCGTTAAATGTAGCTAGGATAAAAGTTCTCACAGTTCTTTTTTCACGTCAGAACTTTTCTTCTGTGAATTTCACGCAACGCGATGTTACTGTGCTGTACGTTTTTGTCATCAGGGATTAAGCTTTAAACTCATTTATAATGAAATATTTAAACAGGTACAAACAGTTTACAAAATGTAATGACTATTACAGTACCATGGGAAAAAAAATGTTTGCTACGTAATGTAAATTGACAAGAGCTCATTAAGTAAACTCTGTATCAAGGCACCCTGGACTAAATTTTGGGAGGTCACAAACAGAAGGAATACACCATAGGGGGTTATTTAATTTAAGATGTTTATGAAAAAGCCTCCAACATTGTAATGTGCTGATGGTACTCTGCCAGGAATTGTAATTGTGCGTAAGGTTTAAAAAGGAAAGGAGGAGAAAAGGGATTACCAAATGGGATCTATTGCTTCATGATAATCTGCACAAGACTAAACTAGCGATTGTCTAGACTAGAGACTGTAGGAGCCAGGCAAATGTCCCTTTTATTAATTAAATTGCATTATTAGATAGGTTATAATTTACATAGGAAAAAAAAGCCACCCAATGAAATGTTAGCAATAGTCTGGTAAAGCCAATTTTGTTTGTTCCATCTTGCCATACAGACAAGTTAAGAAGTTTACTTGCTACTGTCAGAGACTAGGATAGGTGGACCACTAGTCTGATCTGTTAGGGCAATTCCTATACCCTACTGTCTGAAAACTTTTTCCTTTCCTTCTGATGCCCCATCACCCTGCAATATGATTTCTGGTCTAAAGCATTCACTCTGCCACAACCAGGCCGCTGATGGGGGAATGGAGGAAGAGGGGCCAATTGCACAGGGGCCCTGCATTTCGGCAGCAGTGGCAGCTAGAGCCCTGAGCTGGGGGGAGTCAGGGCTGACTGCCCTAGGTCCCACCCCTTTTGCCCTTGGCCCCGCCCCTTCCAGGGGTGTGTTGTTGGGTCCCCCTCACACCTTGCCCTGGGGCCCACGGTGGCTGTCAGCCCTGCTGGCCACAACTGTTTTCATGTGATTGGAATACTGGCCCAGATCTAAGACCTCAGTAAGGGCACTTTTACATAGCAGCGTTATTATGGAATAACTGACATTATTCTGAAATCACATAGTCCACAGCTACACAGCAAGCCATTATTTCAAAATAATGTCGAGCTGGAGGACTTCTTACTCTGACTGCTGTAGCCATCATTTTACGAGGAGTAAGGGAAGTCGGAGGAAGAGCGCTCTTTCTCAGACTTCCTGCTGGGTAGACCACGCCAAAAGCCGAAATAAGCTATTTTGACTTAGGCTATGCAATTGACGTAGCTCAACTGCTGTGTAGACGTGCCCTAAGTGTAAAAGAGAAGTGGTTTTCAAGTTTAATGAGCATATGGTAAAATACAGTGTTGAAATTTGGAGGGTAGTAATGTCATGCTTCTTTTCCCCAGTGAGCTCGCTGTAAGCAGCCAGCATTGAGAAGTTAATGCAGAACTTATAGGTTGCTACTCCTCATTGTTTCCTCCACTAAATCTGGGAAGTGCTCTGAACTGTAAATGGGAAATCAGGTTTTTACAAATTTAGAAAATCCATAAACTTGCATTATTTTATTCTAATCAAAATAGTAATAATGCCATTTGCACCGAGGACATTTTTTCAAATAAGTTCCAAATGCAAGTTTTATGGCTTTTTCCTAACTTTATCACCATCTGATTTTTAAACTGCTTCAAACCTTCAGTGTTTGGCTAAGTTCCCACACACCTCCCAACTGCCTCTCTGTGCAGCATTTCTGAATGGATTTCTTTCAAGACCTTTTAGGGTCCCTAATTCTGTAACTACTTAGCCTTTAGTTGCCATGCGCATTCTGGCAAGCTATTTTCATAGGTTATATAATAGACCCATTAAGAACAATACTACTTGTTAAAATGTATTGCACTAAGTTTGGGGAAGTCTGTAAAATAACATAAGCAGGCCACTTTACTCCTTCCATATACCTAATTCTGTGTGATCCTATGAAGCATTCTTTGTGAAACAGCAGAGTGTACGTGCCAATATGTGTTTATATGTGAATGTTCTCAAAAAAAATGTTGTGTGCCTTTTAATGAGAGTTAGACTGAAAGATCATAGAAAAATTATGCAAATCCATCCATTGCTAGAAATGGGAAACAACCAGCAAATAGTTCAACATTGTGTTGCAAACCAGAGCAGAGAATGATCTCCAGGGTAAAGTTAAAAATACAGTAAAATTCACATGACGGAATAACACTGCAAAATGAACTGGAGAGAAAATACTGCTTGGTTGACTCTCTGGCATGCAATCTGTGCTGTATGGTTTCTATTCATAGAAGTGAAATTAAAGGATGCCGTTAAACACAGTTGTGAAACGTTCAGTCCAACAGCTGCATTGAGTTTGTTTTTCAATTTCTCATTGCCTTTCTTGTTTATTAGCTGTGACTCTGAGGTCGGAATTAAAACAAATATTTTAATGGCAGTATTTATGATGTTGGCAAGGAGCGTGATGGCTTAGTACTGTGATCTGGACAAGACTCGATATGGGTGGTGTGAGGTAGTCCCTTCAGGCTTTAAACAGAGTCACGATTGGCGAGACTTTTCAAAGTATAATGCCTGTAAATCACGCAACTGATAAGCATCATGGGTTCTGTACTTTTCAGTTCCATTAATGAACTGGGCATGCTTAAAGGAATTCCGAGGGGGCCACAAAGGAAAGATTCTTATGGATTTTAGTTTGTGAAACGATACAAAATTCCTCAGTTCATTTTCACAGCTCTGACGTATAAAGGCCTTTTATGAACTGTGATAATTGAAACCAACTGGGACGTAAATTATCCATGTTTGTTTAGAATTCAGAAATTGTTATATGTGCTTTTAAGAGTAATATTAGAGTACATGGTCCTTAAGCAGTAGACCATCTTATTATTTTAGTACATTGTTTTTACTTGGCCACATATAAAAGCAAATATTAGAGTTTTTGCTTGTGATAAAGCTATATATTAGTTGCTAAAAGTATTCTAATCCACTGACTGGCAAGTTTTATAAAGCCATAGGTAATTCACTTCCTGAGACAAACATAAGATACATGTTTTGAAATCCGAGTCCAGGCAGATCTAAAATATAAATAAAATAGATTTTAAAATTACGTCCACCAATGCTTGTGAGAAATTAGCTGATTTTTCCTCTACATTGTAGGTCAATGGAAACATTAATAGGAGTAATCCTATTAACTGCACTTTATAAACAGTGCAGCTGAAAGGGCCATATTAATTTGTAATGCTAAAGGGGAACCCATAGGGAGGTTGTGGAATCTCCATCTCTGGAGATATTTAAAGGCAGGTTAGACAGACATATATCAGGGATGGTCTAGATGGTACTGGGTCCTGCCGTGAGGTTAGGGAACTGGGCTTGATGACCTCTCGAGGTCCCTTCCAGTTCTAGTGTTCTATGATTCTGTGATATATTTTAATTAACCTCTTAGTAGCATTTTTGGAGTGGATGAAAACAATTATGTGTGGAGGTTGAAAATCATGTTGATTAAGTGTTTATATAAATAATAGTGATATAAGATGAAAGGTGTTCTATCATTTGTTGCTCAGTATCTGTGCTGTAAATGACACAAGACTGGTAAATGTGACAGGAAGCAATTGTATCATCCTTTGTACCTTGAGCAGTTGGCCCTCTTCTTGCTAATGTAAATGATATTATTAGGCCTGGATAAAACCAATAAAATTGTCTTCCAGTTCTAGTTTTTGAATGTGAACCTACAGTGTACATAGCAATATCTGTTTTTTGTGGAAAGCACTTCTGACATTGAACTGAGTTCATCAGAAAATTGTCATTTGGAAAGGGGAAACATTTTTGAGTGGGAAAATGTTTGTATTTTCTGTTGCACACAGCAGCTGGTGAAAATAGATTATGGCATCTATTACTCTTTCTTGGTCCATGTTATAATCTTCAATTAGGATTTTTAGGAATTTTGAAGCACAGCAATGAATGTTTCTCCTTGGATTAGCTGTGCTTCTGTATTTGCTCACTGTGTTGTGGTAGAAAGCCCACATTAAAGCCAAAAGCTATCCTTCAGCATGTTGTATGGAAATTGTCCTTAAGGAACTTAAACTGGGCTCTTTGGGCTAGTGACATTTGAGGAATCTTAATCACTGGCCCTTAATTACTGGTCTGTAGACTACTTTTTAGATGCATAATGGCATTTAGCTTGTGAACAGCATTTTTACAGTAATTTGCATTAATTTTGTTGTCCTTAGTCTGATTTCATTCCATGAAATTCAAATAATGAGTTTTGGCATGTTCATTTATCTAGCATTTGGATTTACAAGGTTTCGGGGGGGAAGTGTTTGTTTCTTTTTGCTTTAACCCTTACAATAGATGCAATAAATAGGTTAAATTCCCTGTGACTGACAAAAGATGGTGCATTTTATACCACTGGCTCTCCCTTGAGGTTCCCATAAGAGAAGCCCAGTTTTAGTTTATGATGGAGTTTCCTTAGGAGTTCCATTGATGAAGGCTGTGGCAGGAGTGCATAGAATCACCATAAACTAGGGATATATCCTGTCCCCAGCTATACCACCCATGTTTCAGGTTATGCTGGCTGCTTCTTGCACTTTCTGGGTGTTATGGACCCTGGCAGAAAGGTTGAATCTGAACGTGCAAAAGGTGGAAATATTATTTGAAGACTGCTGGTGGAATTAATTTGTGAACCTGGTTTGTACCCGGTTCCTGGGCCGCTTGTCTTTCAGTGATCATCACAAAATGGCAACATTCCTGATGACTTGATAGTGGGGATGCTAGCTATTCACTGCCGTTACCAACACATAGATTTGACTTACGTTTTCTTTTTTGCCAATAAGTGGGGCTAGTCTTCCATCTCTGCAGAAGAATTGCTGGCTCACATTGATGGACAAGGTCTGGCTCCTTCGCCCTCCGAGGAGATTATAGGAATCAGGCATTTTAGCCACCCAAAGTGCTCTAGTGGTTTCCTTAATTTGTTCATACTAACACCTTCAAATAACACAAATGTGTCCCTTCTGATTTGCCCACAGGGGAACACTTTGTGAGCTAAATGTTTCATTTATTGTTACAACTCTGTTTTCATACACCGATCTCAAAGTCCATTTCAAAGGACGGTATGTCTCATTATCCCCACTTTACGGAGGCATGGAGAAGTTAGTTTACTTTTTAAAAAGCACCCTCTAATTTTTGGGTGCCTCAGTTTTTAGGTGCCCAACTAGATTTTAGGTGCTGAGACATCTACAGTATCAGTTGTCTTTAGTGGGAATAGCTGATGCTCATCCTCTATGCAATATTGTGGAATCACAGCCTTTGAAGGTTTCTAAGAACAAATAAGACCAACACCTGGCAGAGATGGTTTTAGGTATTCTTGGTCCTGCCTCAGCTTGAGGGATTGGATTAGATGAACTCCTCAGGTCCTTTCCCTTCCCTTTGTCTGTAAATGGGTGACAGGAGAGGGGTCACGTGAGGATTACCTGTTGTGTTCCCTTCCTCTGGGGCATCTGGTATTGGCCACTGTTGGCAGACAGGATACTGGGCTAGATGGACCATTGGTCTGACTCAGTGTGGCCGTTCTTATCTTCTTATGTTCTTCCCTCCCCACATTTCTGTGCTTCTGTGAAAATCATCTCCTGCAGTGGGAATCCTACTGTGGGCGTCCAAAATGAATGTCCAGTTTTGGGAGTGTAGGCCTCGGTAACCTCTCCAAGTTCACACAGAGACATAAGGCAGAGCTGTGACTAAAACCTGCTCCCAGTCCAGTGGCCTTGTCACTAGCGGTGGCAGTTTGCACACCAGGAACAGAATCGACCATGTTCCCTTTTGTGACGTCTGTTCCTCTGTGGTGCACAGATGGAGCAGACCCTGCATTCCAGACAGGACGGGATTGCAGTTTTATCTGGCTGCTGTCCGGGAGAGCTGGTTCAGGAGTTCCTTATTCCCTCCCCTCTTGCTTTCTCTTGAGCATCCATGCAGCATCTGGGTGACAATCTGGCCCTGAATCAGACTGGTTTTTTAAACGTCATAAAAGCAAGGTGTGTTGCAGTATTGTTGCAACGGCGCACAGAGCATCCTGTTTTAAGATTTTTGCTGTTGCCCGCTGGTCCTGAGCTGGTAAGCTTGGGAATATCATGGATGCATAACTGAAATCTGCTGGAGAGCACTGAGGCTTTCGTTTGTTTAATGCTGCTGAAAACATGCAAGGCAATGTCTGTGTGTGAGCTGATTCGTAGGTATGAGCACCCTTCATACAGTCATATCCATAAACAGCATTTGACATAGGAACAGGGTAAAAGTGAAAGGTATTCTCTTTGCTAACATTTATGCAACCTAGATGGGGCTACTATAAGGTGGGTACATAATTGGCTGGATAACGGTTCTTAGGGTATGTCTACACTTGTACCCTAGTTTGAACTAGGGATGCAAATGTAGGCATTTGAAATAGTAAATGAAGCCGGGATTTAAATTTTTTGAGGAGTAAAGTTAGTTCTAACCAAGGGGTTTGATTTGAACTAACGCGACCCGGAGTGCACTTCACTTTCGAATCAGCTGGGTTCTGAAACAGCGCGAGGCCGAGATTATGCTAATGAAGTGCGGGATATTTAAATCCCGGCTTCATTTACTATTTCAAATGCCTACATTTGCATCCCTAGTTCGAAATAGGGTGCAGGTGTAGACATACCCAGAGAGAGTAGTTATTAATGGTTCACAGTCATGCTGGAAGGGCATAACAAGTAGAGTTCTGTGGGGGTCTGTTTTGGGACCAGTTCTGTTCAATATCTTCATCAACAATTTAGATATTGGCATAGAGTATGCTTATTAAGTTTGTAGATGATACCAAGCTGTGAGGGGTTTCAAGTGCTTTGGAGGATAGGGTCATAACTCAAAATGATCTAGACAAACTGGAGAAATGGTCTGAGATAAATAGGATGAAGTTTAATAAGGACAAATGCAAAGTACTCCACTTAGGAAGGAACAATCCGTTTCACACACACAGAATGGGAAGTGACTCTAGGAAGTAGAATTGCAGAAAGAGATCTAGGGGTCATAGTGAACCACAAGCTGAATATGAGTTAAGAGTGTGACACTGCTGCAAAAAAAGCAAACATGATTCTGGGATGCATTAACAGGAGTGTTGTGAGCAAGACACAAGAAGTCATTCTTCCCGTTTACTTTGCACTGATTAGGGCTCAGTTGGAGTATTGTGTTCAGTTCTGGACACCACACTTCAAGAAAGATGTGGAGAAACTGGAGAAGTCCAGAGAAGAGCAACAAAAATTATTAGAAGTCTAGAGAACATGACCTATGAAGGAAGACTGAAAGAATTGGGCTTGTTTAGTTTAGAAAAGAGAAGACTGAGAGGGGACAGGATAGCAGTTTTCAAGTATCTAAAAGGGTGTTACAAGGAGGAGGGAGAAATATTCTTCTCCTTGGCCTCTGATGGTGGGGCAAGAAGCAATGGGCTTAAATTGCAGCAAGGGAGGTTTAGGTTGGACATTAGGAAAAACTTCCTAACTGTCAGGGTGGTTAAACCCTGGAATAAATTGCCTAGGAAGGTTGTGGAATCTCCATCACTGGACATATTTAAGAGCAGGTTGGATGATCATCCCTGATAGATGTCTTAGTCGGTGCTTGGTCCTGCCGTTAGGGCAGGGGACTGGACTTGATGATCTCTCAAGGTCCTGTCAAGTTCTAGTATTCTATGATTTGCACCACAAAAAATCCAGTAGGTGGATGTGGATAGCTAGGAAAGATGAGGAAATTATCCTATAGTCTGATTTGTTTTATAGGAGAGACATAAACACAGGTGTATTAAAGTACTAATTGGGGCTACAGTTTCTGAAAAGTACATAGATTGGGGCAGGGCTGGGGGAAACCCACAGCCCAGGGACCAGATATGGCCCCCAGCATGCTTGAATCTGGCCCCTGAGGATGGCATTCCAGCCCTGTGCACCCCAACCCTAACCCTTCCCCCCCCCCCGAAACCTTTCCATACAGGCCCTTGTACATTTGTTGTAGAGGTACCTGCTGGGCTTAGGCTGCTCTAGTATCTACTTACCCATTTGTGTGGCTTCAACAGAAACAACATTTAAAATTGATTTTTCAACACAAAATCTTAACTAAGAGCTGGAAATGTTATTGTGAAGTTAAATAGTATTGTTGCAGTAGGTAAACACTGTTTCAGTTTTCCACTAGAACTAAATTTTGAATTGTATATATTTTGCTTTAATTAGTATTCATAATTATTGGGTACAAAAGTATAAATTTTCACAGTGAGTTTACAAGTTTAGAATGGGACATCTTCACTAGTTAGTTTGTAGTGTGAGGGCAGGTCGACACCACAGGGGAAGGTTGAATTAAGATATGCAGCTCCAGCTATGTTACTCATGTAGCTGGAGTTGACGTACCTTAATTTGAGTTTCCACGTGGTCTTCACAGCAAATGCTCCTGTCGACTTCACTTCACTCCTTACGAGGAGGAGGAGTACTGGCACCAATATGGGTGCCCTCTGAGTTTGATTTATTGGGTCTTTACTAGACCCACTAAATTGAACTACAGAAGACTGATCACAGAAGCATTAAACTTCCTGCAAGTGGAGATGTGGCCTAAGACAGAAAAGAGGCAAAAAAGCAGTTGAAGTCAGAGAGGTTGGAGAAAGATTGTTACTGAGGTGAAAATATTTTTGGGGCTTCCCGGAAGAAATTGGTTTGAAGGAGGAGAAAGAGGGGTTCTTGGTGAACGGGCCATGGGAGAACATTCTACATACCATTCATGAAGCCAACAATGCAATGAGGAGAAAAGAGGAGCAGAAAAAAAGGTGATAGGGAGCAACAGGAGGAATATAGGGAAATGAATTGAAAGGTATACTTGGAGATGAGATTAAATTTGATTAGGTAAGAGAGAGGACTCCTGTCACAGGTCTGGAAGAGAGAGGGGGCTGAAGGAACTTTGAACTTGCAGGAGAGTGAATTGCCAGTTTTACAGGTAGATAAACTGAGACACAGGGAAGTTGTGACTTGCTCAAGGTCACAAAGTGAATCAGTGGCGGAGAAGAATAGAATCCAGAAATCCTGATTCCTACTTCACTGCTCCCACCAACTGATGGCACTTCAAACTTATTTTATTCTTACACTTACCAAAAAAAGATGTTATTAATTATGCAAGTATAGGAATAAGAAACAGCTTTTTTCAGATGGGAAATTAAAATCATAAACTTTAACTCACTTTAAAAAAAGCTGATGTTTTATAAATATCTGTTTTTGTCTCTTTAATTTAGTAAATAATTGATCTGCTTTCCAAAGGCGTTACTTCTGCCAGCTGAGCAACTGAGAGCTGTGAAGTGCAACACATCTAAATTTTAAATAATTACCCCCTCCTTGGCTAGGAAAGAGCTTTTCCATCCATTAATAACAAGAAAATTAATGTTGGGCCTGCAGTAAAACAGATTAAACTGTGTACCCCTTTGGATGCCTGACTGCACTTCCAACGGACCTGAAATTCCTCTGGTTACTTAAATGCTGTTTATTGAAATGTGATGGTGGTCTTGGGTTAATAGTTAAAGAAGTTTAAATTGGAATTTCTCTACAAAAGTTTCCCCTATTGATCGAAGCAAGTGGGCAGAAAAATACCTTGCTGGATTGTTGGGAAGCACTGATAATGTCTCACAGATTAACTGAGGGGTGTTTTTTTCCTTTGTCCACCTAGTGTATAAAATCTGAGTTTTATTAAACAAATTGATTAGCCACCTATTACAGCTGTAACGTGAATGCAGCCAGCTACTTTTTTGTTGTTTGCGTTTTTTATTATGAAGGGAACTTCCTTCATGAATCTGCATAATTCATCTTGACCTTGGAATCTCTCATAGATGCCATGTTATCTAGCATATATTGAGCCCTAATTATTTCAAACTAAAACAATTATCTGCTTTTCCAATCTTTGCTCTGACTTTGTTTTTCAGCTTGAGCTGTTGTCTCTGAAGACGAGCCTGTTAGTCTGATGTTATGATACACGCTATACAGTACTTGAAAAGACAAAACTTTTTGCATTTTGCATCTACTGTATATGTTGGGAGTAGAGGTGCAAAATAATGCAGGAGACATGGGCTGCTAAAAGTGCTTGATGATTAACTTATTCGGGGAAACTTAACTGGGGAATTTCTTTTTAAGAACAACAAATAAAGTTGTTGAAAACAGCAAGGCTTGAAAAATATCGACATTTTGTGGTTCAGGAGCAGTGGTTTGAATTTAACTGCCTCTTCATGTTGGTTAATTAGCTTACCACCAATGAGAATGTAGTATGTGGAGTAGGTTTTTGGGAAATTTCAACACTTCCTTTGCTCCATCTTGTTCGAGTAAATTTCTTTCCCTACTAACCGTTTGACTCCCCATAGGTAAGCAATGATTTTTCATTTAATAGAAAGAATTACACTGCATGTACAACTTGTCTGGTAAGGATTATAGGAGATACTATAACTAAAAAGGGGCTTATTTAATTGGTCTTCAAAAAACAGACTAAGACCATATATTCACTCCAGGGATGATCGATGCTGCCACGATTGATCTTCCAGAGTTTGATTTAGTGGGTCTAGTAAAGATCTGCTAAATCAAACTGAGAGGGTGCCCCTGTTGGAGACCAGTACTCCTGTGAGAGTAAGGGAGGCCAATGGGAGTGTTTGCTCCCATCAGCCTCCCACTGTGGGGATGGTGGGGAAACTCAAATCAAGGTATGTCGACTCCAGCTACATAATTAACATAGCTGGAACTGTATATCTTGATTCGACCTTCCCCTTTACAGTAGACCTGGCCTTAGAAGTAAATCCAGTCTGCATTCTCTCTGGGTTTAATCCTGAAAGTGTCTCAGGAGGTTCTTGAATTGAAGAAAAGAAGAAGAAACCAAAGCTTTGTAATTGTATGCTGTACAACTTCATATCATTTTGGTGGAAGTAAGACATCTAAAAAGAGGCCCCCCAGGAAGATGATCTTCAATATGTATGATGTTTAACCTCCAAATTTCAGAAATATTACTAAGCATTACCACAAATAAATTAAATCTGTCATTCCCTTACCTTCCTAACCATCTGGCTTCACGTCTCTCTTATCACCTGAGTATTGAACCTACTATCAAAGCCAAACTGGAATATATCCCAGAACTCCCCACTTAAGGAACTTATCTTCAAAATCAGCAGCTATGCAACTCCATACCACAGTTTATTGGCCTGTGCTACCAATACCCAAGTGTATGTACTGCCTGTGTCTCCAACAGCTTCATCCAAGTCCGAATAGACTACAGATTTGTGGAGGAAGGGGAGCGAAGCTGGGAAACATCTTGCAAAATGTTCCTTTTCTTTACCCAAACAATGTTCTGACCCAACACAAGATACCACAGAAGCATATTTTACTGTCCTGATGGAGTTGTGACCACTTCCCTCCCTGTGATTACACGTGTTTTGCTGCTACCCGACAGGAGAACTCATTTTCAGAACTGTTTGTATCCCCATCGCAGTTGTGCTGTTTCCCACTACTGCTTTTAAACTCTGTCTTGACATAAAGTCTTGTAGAGGCTGGCCCAATACCTCCCCACGCTGTTCCGTGTGTGCTCTCAGCCATTGTGTTTCGTATCAAACCATGGCAGCGTATTTATATTAGAAGACTTACCTGGCATTGCCCAGGTCCTTCAGGGCACGGGGCTGGTGCTGTGGGAGGTGCAGGAGTCAGGGCAGGCCCTTGGGGATGTGGGGGGAGGCAGGACAGGAGGCTGGGAGTGTGTGGGGGGGGTGAGGAGAGGATCATGGTGGGGGGGATTCTTCCAGCGGCACTCTCTCCCCTCCTGGCCAGTGGGGCCTTAACTCCTGCCAGTTGTCCCCTTCCCCTGGCTGCCAAGGGTCTTCTGTCTCCCCCAGCTGCTCCCAAGTTCAAAGGCCTGCTGTCTCTAACCCTCTAGGCCAGCATGCCCTCCCACCTCCGGGTGCTGTGGCCAAGGACCAGGAAGGGAGGGGTTTGGTTACTTACCTGGTCTGGTGGCAGGCAAGATGGCAGAGTCCCAGCCCTGCTAGCCATTTTCTAGGTGGTACAGCTGCCCCCAGTGGTTACTCTGCATATAGCTCACCTTTGTGGGCTTGTTGCCCCCCAGTGGCCACTCTCAGTATTGCATCCCTCCTCTCTGTGTCTGCCCCCCCCCCGCCTTTCCATGTGATGGAAAACAGTCCCATTCCTGGCACTTCCCATTACTTTGGCTCAATCACACCCCCCCGGCCTTGCTTTAAGTTAGAAGAGGAAGCTGCATCCCAAATTTGGTGGTCCTAGCTCTTCCCTTTTAGGAGGAGTTCTTGAACAAATGGACTCACAGACAGACGCACACATCTCTAATGTAGATCGATAAACACGCATGCTTTCACTTTTCTGGATGCTGCTCAAATCAACAATTTTGATTATTTAAAAAAAATCTATGGAATTGGCAAAAGGTAAAAAAAGTACTTAAACATTAATAGCCTTAATGATGTGTGTGTGTGTGTGTGTATGTAAATGTAACTTTGTGTCTATACGTATTAGAAATAGTTAGCTACACTTTTGAAATGCAGTAGCTTGCTGATGAATTCTAAGATTTGTGGCAGAGCAGATATTTTTCATTGGAAAAATCTACTGGGAGGACAGGATAAAAATACTTAAGACTCTAAGAAAGTAACAACTATGTACTGTAGCTGAAACCCCAGAATGCTCTCTCAGTAGTAGTGGCCATGGATTTGTGATTCTTTTGAGAGGGAAATGAGGGCAGGGTTAAAAGAACAGTCATTTGACTTGGATGTCTTGTGGAGCTGTTTTCTTGGGCCTCTTTGCTCAGCCGTTCTTAATGTGTATTCTTCAGTTTGGGGAGGAAGAAAACATCCTGATGAAGGATTAAAAGTTACTGGGCCATCAATTGTACATCATGGTAGTTTGAGGCAAATGTTATAGTGTTTTAATAAATAAAGCATAACTTGAACCATGTGTTAATCAAGGTAAATTAGCCTTCTTGTTTATTTCAAATTGTCCAGCTTTGATATGAGATTTGTATTAATCGGGACACAGGGTGTAATAAACGCTCATGATTACATACAAGTGTTTGATGTTTTAAAGTGTTTTGTTTGTGTATAGGTTCACATATAAAAAAATCAGATCCGATTTCTAAATAGGTCCAATTTGGTCAGAAGACCAAATTCTAGGGCTGGGTTGGGCAAGATGCCGCCCGGGGGCTGGATGTGGCCTGCCTCACTTTGATCTGGCCCGAGGACGGCATCTGGACGCTTTCTGTTTGTATCCTGCTGCCTATGCCACTGAATTTCCAGGCTGTGGCTCAGGCAGCAGGATCCTTTTTAAATGGCTCCCGGTCATGGTGCTACCTTGGCAGAGGCCGGAGCCGTGAGCCCTTTAAATAGCTGCAGCAACCCTGAGCGGCTGCCCTTTGCTGAGTTTTAATTCAAAGCCTCTGGCCCCAGACAACTCTGGGGGAGGCTAGTCGCCAGCCCCACCCCTTCTGCCCCAGACCCCACCCCTTCCAGGGGATGGAGCCAGTCCATGACCATGTACCAAAATTCATTAAGTGCTCCCCCTTCAAAAATTATTGCTCATCCCTGTTCTAGAGCTATGGCAAATGCCCCACATTGGGACACACACATGGACTTCCGAAACAGCATAAATATTTGCTGGTATTCTGGCTCATGTCAGCCCCATACAGCCCATACTGCTTATTCCAGGAGTGTGAGTAATCTGTCAGAAGAGTGGATGTGAATAGGGGCTGTTGCTGGGTCAGGACATAGATATTCATAAACACATGGATCACGTTGGCTTTACAATGAAACATGGATATTTGGCTCCAGTTGTAGGTTTTGAGGAGTATCAGAATAGAAGCAGCCAAGCTACAGTTCATGCCAAAACTGGGCCCACATGAGTGAAGTAGTTAATTCTAAAACATGTAATGCCTGTATCTAAGATTGAGAGAAGCGTAAATTCAAGAGTAAAATGAATATGGACCAGATCATCAGCTACTGTAAATCAATGTAGCTCCATTGTTTTCTATGCTCATTTATACCAGCTCAGAATCAGTTCCTTTACTTTTCAAAAACTACCCAGTGCCAAATTAACTCTGCCATTAAAAACAATCGGGCTCATGTGAAATTTCCACACTGGTATAGGGTATTGGTGCTCCTGCTCAAAAGTATGTTCTGTTGCTCACATCATCTTAATATGGTTTGTGTGCACAAATGGCCACTTACGCTTCTGAGTAGCCATTTGTGCCCACAGATAGCTACATTTCATGCTTAAATTACGCATGTGGCAGAATGCACGTTGGACTTGTTCCCTTGTGTGCCAGACTTCTTGAAAATGCGGTCCTCAGTGTTTCTAAAAACAGCTCCAGGTGGCCTTGAGTACGTAGCATGCAAGACTGCAGAATGATATTGTGGGTTTTTTGCAGGGTAGGAGGGAGACTTTCACTACTTTCAAAGATCCCATTATTTAAAGTGAATTTACTCATGAAACCTAACCCAAAGGTGAAATTGTTTTTTTTCTCATTTATATGTCCGTAATAAACAACGATGCAATTAGATAGGTGTTAAAAATAGGATGTGGCGGAGATGTTTAAATTACTCGGGTTTCCTGGATTTTATAGCAAGTGCCCAACTGAGATTTGCTGCTCTTCAATTTTGTCTTTGGGGCTAACTAGCCGACGCCTAGTTGAAAAGACTTATGTTCCTACAAGGCCACAGAAGACTTCAGTATTCAGCCTTCGTCTCCTCGGATTTTGGAGAACTCTGTGTACCATCAGCAACTTCAATCCCACCCTCCAGACCAACCCTCATCTATCAAACCCAGGCTGAGAGAGAGAGAGAGAGGAAGCTCCCAGATAAACATACAGCAGCGCCTAAACTCCTAATCACTCTAGGCTTCCGCTTCCAGGCCCTATAATTAGAAGTCCTTCTTTTCCTTGTATTCCCAGTTGACGCAAATGCTTTTTGTGGCTTGGCACCTCGTTTAGGGCGTGGGTTTAGTTTATGGCCAGGCCAGAGTCTGGTTTAGTCTTCTGATACTGCATAAATAGCTCTTAAGCCACAGTCTACATCTGCACCAGTTTTTCCTTTTATGTATGTATTCGCTGTATTTCTTAAATTCTTTTTCCTGAAATAAGTTGATTGTTTCCCAAGGAGTATGCACGAAAAATAGGAAGTTGTAAATTAAAGCAAATGTATCTGTTAGCTAAAACAAAGATAAAGTGCCTTTTTTTTTTCAAATCTAGGATAACAGTTCCTTTTCAACTGACTTTTTAAATCTCAGTAGATTTGAGAAACCACATAGTAAAATAGTCATTAATTTAGTCTCGCCGCTTCCTTCATGTTATCCATAAGAAAATCAGAATGTTTGCAGTGAGATGCATATAAAGTAATATCTAGTTTACACACAAATTCTCACTGGGTTATGTGTATGCAAGAATTGGAATTGGTTTCAGATGTTATCTGCTAAACAGGGATTAATGCCAGTTTGAAAAACAAGCAGGAAATCCTGGAGAATTATTCACTTTTCATCTGTGATTATTCATACAAAATGCATCATAAGAGAATACATTTTGGGAATTAACTTAGGACAGCACTAACCTATATTTCCATCTAAACACAGTCTTTGAGAAAGCAATTGAAAGGTCTGTTAGGAAAACGGAATTTAAAATTGGCTGCCTTTGAAAATGAAACTAATCATTAAGATTCCACTTCATCTCTTTCTCTATTGGGGTTGTACATTTCCACTATGCTGTTAGGGAACTGCACAAAGTATCTCTGTTTCAGGGAGCAAGAGTGAGAAACTGGCCAGCAGAGCTGTGGTAATTGAAAATTGTAACTCCTCGCTGTGAAGTAAAGAGAGATGGAAAATACCATGTGCACATATGCAAACGTGCACACCAAAAAAGCAAACATTCCAAACCTCAATGATTTATCGTTTGAATAACAATAAGGAAGATATTTTAAAATACTAATCGTCTTATTAAAATGTACTTTGGTCTAGCATGTCTGTGGTATGGAGCATGAGACTAGCAGATTACTGGGGTTTAGACAAGCATGTAGCTGTGTATCAAATGCAAATGTCGGCATGATGAAAGTAATTTTTTCGCCTCCTCCAAAAAGTTACTAATGCAGCAAAGGTTAGTGTCATCCAGTAATATGCATTTGCTGCATGTGGTGACATACGACAGAATTCTAGATAAGAGAAGCAAACTGCCAAATCAGATAGCCTCTATCTTTCCATTTTAAGAAAAACTCCTTTCTTCCCAAAATATTGTATTATCTTTCACTTCTCTACTCTTTCAGCAAATAAAGAATACAAAAAAAGACAAGAAAAGAAGAAACACAGCATAGCAAAAAAATAATTACATTGTATTGCTCTGATAATAATTCCAGATATCCAAGCACATTTCAATGCATAATTCAAATACACATAAAATTCAAAGAACGCACAGATAACACCATCGGAGTACATCCTGTGTTCTTTAAAATGTTTTTTAAATGATTTTCTGATCAGTTCCGACAGAGGCACATAGGGATTAGAGATTAGGATTAGACATTTGTGAGATAACGAGTCCAAATGAGAATTTTGGATCAACATAAACTTGGTTTTGTTACAAATGGAATTTTTATTGATAACATATAAAAGCAGTTATTTGCCTCTAAATCAACGGTGGGCAATAATTTTTTACCAAAGGCCACTTCAGAAATTTTTGAAGTGGCCCCGGGCTGCTGGAAGGGGCGGGGGCAGGACACTTCAGTGCTTCCCTATCCACAGACCCTGATAGGACTGGGGGTGGGGGAGCATGCCAAGTTTTTGCCTCTCCCCACCCCTCAGGAGAGAACCTCCAGCTGCTCTGAACAGTCAACAGTTCCCTCTAGGCACCCATGCCTCTGGTGGTGGGAGGAGATGTCATGCGCTCTCCCCGGCCCCCAAGTCAGTCAGGGCCTGGGGGAGGAGAGTGCATGTGAAGTCTCTTGCTCCCTGCCCCAGCCCTGCAAGGGAGCACCACACTTAGAGTCAACTGCCAGCTGAGCAGCAGCTGGTGGTTGACTTTAAGGGCTGAGCCCCTTGCAGGCCGGGAGGAGACTGTGCGCTCCTCTCACTCCCGAGCCCTGATTGGCCTGGGGGTGGAGAGAGTACGCAAAGTCTCCTTCTGCCCTGCCCCCATCCTTCAATGAGCTTGCAGGACCTGGGGGTCGGGGCGGGGGGAGTGCGCAATGTCTCTCACTCCCTGTCCTCTGATGCACGGTGCTTAGAATCAATCGCCAGGGTTGACTCTAAGTGCTGTGCCCTCCCCCATCCCTAGGCCCTGATTGGCCTGGGGCGGGGGAGTGGCAAGGCCCCCATGGGCTGGATTAACCCACTGGTGGGCTGGATCCAGCCTGCGGAGACCCTTTTGCCCACCCCTGCTCTAAGTCAAACGTTAGTGTGTATAAATCATCATTTTATACACAGGCGAGGACACACTAGCTTCCTTAATTCTCTTGCCTTAACGCATGGATGTCTGTCTGTCCTGTGCTAGTTAAATTCCATTCCAGAGTATTGAGAAAATGTGAGAGGATGCATGATCTAGTGACAAGATTGCTGATTAGACTCTTAACTATTTTTGTGAGCCTGTTTTGAGCCTATAATAGTAGTGATGCCTGGAGAGGACCGTATGGCCATTTACCTTAGCTAGAAGGTTGGAGGCAGCTTTGAATTTCTATTCTGAGGGATCATATGGCACGAGGTTGCCACTGTGATCTTTCCAGCCAACGGTTTATCCTGAGCACAACTTTTCAGAGAGATATCAGGCCAAAGCCTGTGTGTCTTGACAAGGATTGGACTGTGATGAGTGTTTGCAAAGTGTATGGACCAGCTAACTAGCCCCCAACCTATGCAGATGATGTTGTAAGACAGAGTAATTGGAAGTAAAGGTCAAGACGAAACAGAGATCTGCCTGCTCTCTTGATCCATCAATCACCCCTGAAGCAAGCATCCCCCTTAGTTCCTTTGCACAGGCCACCCATATGGGGAAGAGGTGAAGACAATAGTCGTTAGCTATGCTAGTCTGCCAGTTTGCTACTGTCTTAGACACTCTAGTTGGCAGCAAACGCTCTGACCAAGCTACTCCAATGACTAGTTCCAGGAACTGCAGTCACCATCTTGCAGCATCTATGAGACAAACATCACAGGACCCTAAAGTAGAAGAAGTTCTACCCTCTTTTAGGTATCTTATTTTTCCCTCTTTCTTTTTAAAAAAATGTTTATCTGTGTACTTTATGGGAAGATGTGCATGGTAGTTTATTAAAGTGTGGATTGTGTGTGCGTAGTTTGAAAAGTCTGCTTTGGAACTGGCACAGTAATGATTCTCTAAATCCTAATTCTGGTATTGAATCACTCCAAGGCTATGTCTACACAGCAGTGTTATTTTGGAATAACTGACGGCATTCTGAAATACCCTTGGTCCCATCCCATCCTCCCGAGGCTCCACTCCTTTCGGGGGTGTGGAGCTGCCCTTTCCCCCCCACCACCACCTCACGGCCGTGGCTGTCAGCCCTGCTGTGTATTTATTAAAAACTGTTCAAGTAAACTGATTTCCATTTTAAACTTAGATCTGTCTAGAGCATGAAATGATCACTGGTGTATCTCCGGGTTAGCATTGATTTTTGTTATGCATTCTGCCAGACATTCTGTCTCAAGGCAATTCATGAAGAGGGTGGCATATTGGAAAGCTGTCCCATTGCCCATAGATTTTTTCTTCCCCCTACTTTGGACAAAGTGTTGTTGAATGTAAAGTTGTTAGGGGCAAGGACGAAAGGATGAGTTGAGAATGTGTTTGGGATGGAATCAGGCCTAGTAATGTTCCCACCCATTTAGCTGAAGCAGCCTGCTACCCACAGAAGGGAGATCATAACGTTTTCTCCAGGGAAGTCTGTGTGTATTACTGGGGGTAACACACTTCACTCAAAGGGAAATAATCTTGTGCATTTACAGAACATAACTAATGAAAATTGTGGGTATTATTGCACAACAGACACTTGTATTGCTGTCAACTTCTCTTTTTGTCGCTGGGTACTGGACCCTCCCCCCCCGCTTCAGGCCTCGCCCCCACTCCACCTCTTTCCCCAAGACTCATCTCCCCACTTCTTCCTACTCCTACTCCACCCAGCCCTCACCTCTTCCCCCGTCCCTTCCGGAGTCGATTCGCCATGCTCTGGAAGTGCCAGAAGAGAGGAGGAAGAGCTGGTAAGCGCTAGGCTGCCGAGGCATGGGGGAGAGGGGAAGCTTGGTGCTGGTGGGTCCTCTGCCCCCACTGATTTTCCCCGTGGGTGCTCCAACCCTGGAGCACCCATAGAGTAAGTGACTATGACACTTGCTAACGTGCACTTGAACAGCTTTTACTATATTTCTTATAAACGTGTCCCTGCAAACGAAGGAAATTTTCAGTGAAAATATTAACATCCAGACCAACCTCAACTCAAAGGCCTTCTTTGTAAAGATAATGCCCAAATCGATGCATAGGCTCCTCAGCTCCACTATAGGCTCTTTCATTTCCAACACTCAGAATCAGTGAAAAATGTCTCTGTTGGATAGAATCTTGTTGACGTCAGTGGTAAGACTGGGCATTTGTCTATGGTTTGTCAGGAAGTGGATCCATGCACTGAAGATTGCTTCTCTTTTCTTCTCTCCTTGCCCCTAATGGTTACAGTCATAGGTCCCGACCTTCCTTCTAGCCAGGGAGTGCTCAACCTCCCCCCTTTCTCTCAAGACCCAATGAGGTCAGGAATTATCCCCATTTTACAGATGGAGAAACTGAAGCATAGAGGACTTGCATGGCTTGAGGTCCTGGAAGAGCAGGGAATTGAACCTGAATCATCCTAATCTCAGGTTACTTCTCTTACCACTACAGCCATCTTTCCTCTCAATTGCGGCATCTGCTCTATCTAATAAGCTTTCTGTGGTTTGCCAGAAGGAGGAGTCCCTCTCTGAACTTTGGTAGGTCCAGTACATCATGGCTCTGCTGAAACTTGTCATTTTCCATGAGATGGGGGGTCTGTGTGTGAGAGCTCCCAGGATTCACAAGGAAGAATGAAACATAAGGTGAGGGGAGGTCTCTGCTTCTACTGAGCATCTTTCTGTTATCTAGTAAAAGATGCAGATCGTGGCTTGGTAGCAGAGCTGAGGAGTGTTCATGAGCAGTGCTGTGGAGCCAGGATGCATTTGAGAAAAGAGCAGGATTCTTAGCTTCTTTGGGTGGTGGTCATATCTCTGTGCAGCCATATGTCAGGAACTTATCTATCAATTGGCTGTCCCTGGTGTACATGGAAAAGCTTGTGATGATGGGCACCTCATGTCAGGAAAGATGTGTATGAACTACAAAAAGTCCATTGAAGAGGAACCAAAATGATGAACGGTCTAGAAAACATGGCCTATAAGGGAAGATTGAAAGAGCCGAGTTTGTTTAGTCTAGAAAAGAGAAGAGATGAGGGGACATACCTGCTTTCAAGTACACCAGGCAATTCATGACTCCTCCAAAAGGGCTGGGAGGGAGGGGGAAAGAGCAGGAAGTGTGGGGCTCTGGTGCCCTGGAGCGTGAGAGGTGCATGGGAAAGAGGGACAGCCAAGGAGTCCTCGGGCTGCATGTGGATCCCCAGTGGGCCACGAGCGGCCCATGGGCTGCAGGTTGCCCACCACTGGTCTTAGATGGTGCTTGGTCCTGCCAAGAGTGCAGAGGACTGGCCTTGGTGATCTCTCGAGGTCCCTTCCAGTCCTATGAATCTGTGATTAAAGGTCGTAACTTTTTTCTTTTTAACTGTAATTTTTTTTTAAAAAGTGACCTATATCAGTGATATGGTGCTGTGTATATATGAGAAGCTTTGAGCTTGTGGTGAATATGACTGGTTGACTACAGGGAGAAGTGAGAAATTGTTTTCTCAGGACGAGTCAGTAACTGTTTCCCCACAAAACTGTCACATATAAAGCAGTTATCCTTTGAACAGTACAGGTGGAACTTCTCTAGTCCGGCACTCTCTGGTCTGGCAACATGGCATGATTTTAGTTATCTGGATGTGCACTTACCATGGGTATGACCAAGATTCCTGCTGTCCCATAAAGTTTGTTTACAGCCACCAGTCCTTGTTCTCAGTGTTCTGTTCTGTTGTCTAGCTCTAATTTACCCCTAACTGTCTTCCAAGAGCCCAGTAAGCAGTGGAAGAGTTGGTAATGCTGCTAGACAATATTGTCCTCCTAAGGTCTGGCAAATTCTCTAGTTTGGCACCGGTCAGGTCTGGAAGATGCCTGAATAGAGAGGTTCAATCTGTAATTGTGCTAAATTTGGAGCCTTAAATTTAATTTAATTTAGTTGGAGATTTCAGTCCTGCTTTCAGTGGAAAAACTCAGCCTTAACTATGGTGTTGGTGCAAACACCTTTGCAATACATCATTCATCACTTTTTCCATTGATGCCCTCACCGGGAAATGTGTAAAATTCCTCTTTCTGTAGATACATTAAAGTGCTTTTTAGATAACATTGAAGATATTTTATCTGGAAAAAAAACTGTTCAGGTAAACTGGTTTCCACTTTAAACTTCTTTAAACATCAGCATCTTACTGTAAGTGATAAATTATTACATTATTGTGATAAGCAAGATAATACAGGTTTACTGTAGGAGAGAATGAATGTTGGGTATGTTTTATACAGTCTTCTCAAGCTCTGCCATAACGCCTCACTTTAGTATAAGCAAAAAGCTCTCCATTTTAGTATAAACAAATGTACTCTCATGGCAAGCTTGCCTAAAATATGTAGTTGTAAATGTCCAGAAACTGTAGTATGGGCTAACATGTAGAAGGAAGAAAAAAAATAAATCGCATTTACAACTTACTATCATTCTACTGATCTTCATTCTAATTGAATAATTTCAACACTCTGCATTAGGGCCTGTTTTCTGTTATGGTAACACTTAATATTTAACTTGCAAACTTGGTTTCTGATTTGCTGGCTTTTCATGCAATAAATCAGACCGTTTCTGTGATAAAGCTTGGAGAGAGAGAGGCTCCCTTTGAATATATTTAGGGAGGGGTTATCTTTATTCTATGTTTAATAGTGTTTTCACTTGCATGAAAGACAGGAATTGTGTTGGCACATCAAATCTCCATTTTATTAGCTGAGAGTAAATGTTTACTTGCGTAATTTAGAGCTGTAGGGAGTAAACTGCAGTTTGCAGTAACTTTGGTGCTTCATAATGATCGTGGGCGATATTAACTTTCAGCTTGAGTGTCTTGCCTGTACAGCACAGTTCAACAATGTTACAGTTACCTGATTTCTAATGTACTTTTGCTTATAAATGAATTGAAACATCTGTATGAAATTAATCCATTTAGAATGAAATCAATTTCTCACATGATTTTTTGTGTGTGTGACAAGAAAACCAAGTGAAAGACAGGATAGATATTTTAGGCCCACATCCTTAAACTTCTTTCTGTGCAGTGATTAACCCATTGTGCTATTTCTTTCCTTTACGCAGGGATGCTGCTGGTCACAACTGACACGCTAGGCCATGATTTCCATGTTTTCCAAATACTGACACATCCGTGGTCGTCATCACAAAGCGCTGTACATCATTTGTATACACTTCACAGGGGAGAGACTGAAGCCAAAGTAAGTTAAAATGATTAAATAAAGACTAATGTCCAGATGGATCAAATTACATATTTTGTGTGTGTTGGCACTTTTGAGTATAATGTTGGGTTCAGAAAGGAAAAGAGCCTTCCTTATATTATAGCCATAAGAAGGGATAAGAGCACAGAGTTTAATCAGGACAGTAAAGCATCTTTTGCTCTGTCATGTTTACTCAAACATGCCATCACCTCCAGAGAGTCCAGATTGCAGTGGTTGCATTTAGCCTTTCCTCATGTTGCATGTTAAACATTTGTTTCATGCCTTTGAAGCAACTGTCAGTTGGCTATGTTTTTGTGGGAAAGACCCAAGAAATGTAAGAGAAGTTGTGGTGAGGGAAAAAAAATCAGTATTATATATTTGACATAATGCCATGAACCTTAATGGGTTTGGATAAGAGAACTTAAGAATAAAATAAAACTTAATATAGTTTATGTAATTTCCTAATTTTAATTTTTTTCACAGACACTCTTGGCATGATACTCCTGGTCAGGATCGCTTTAGTACAGGCAATAGACTACTCCTTAGTCTGCCATGACAGGCATCACTGCATTATACTCAGGGGAACCCCATCTTTTTAGCCCTGTGTAACTATTGAAAAAATATTTTACAAATTACCATTACTCACAGCATGGATTTAGACAGTGGATGTAACCTGGAGTACAGAGAAAGGCCTCAGGCAAGACCTTTGTGGCTCTTGTCCTGGAAGCTAGGCTCTTAAAACTACCACAGTTGTTGTTATTCAGGCCTTGACTACACTGGCATGTTTTGTCACCAAAAAGTGCCTTTTGGAGACAAAACAGTGAGAGTGTTTACACTGCAATGTGACTTTTGTTGGGAAAAAACACCCAGTTTTGGTGACAAAAAACTTCGGCCTCTGTGAGAAAGTTTTGACTTTTCCCTCCCTTTATTGTCAGCAAAGAGCCAGTGTGGATGCTGCTGTTTGTTTTGACAAGAGAACTGGCTTCTGCCAGTATCCCACAATGCCTGGCCTGATGGCTGTGCTCAGTGTTTTGTGATCTCTGCTGCCCTGCAGGCATGTGCCCCTCCCCTTTCAGAGCTCTGAGAAGTATCTGACAGCTGAGTGAGCTGCACTGTTTGGGGAACAAATAAAGAACACATCATTGGGGCACTTCTGTTCTGCCCTGCACTAGGAGCACAGTGGCAGGGAGACTGCTGCTGCAGAAGGAAGGCTGGAGAGATGGCTGTGCTTCTTTGACATCCCTCAGCACGGAGAGCTCTCGGGGCTATGAGGGAATCCCAGGAAGCGCAGGGATCAGTTTTGCCTTCCCACAACCGTGGATTGTGGGATGCTTACCCACACTGCTTTGCTCGATCAGTTGAGAGGGCGCTAGCAATGTAGCCGTGTAATATCAAAAATGGGAGGCAGAAAAATTGGTTTGACCGTTTTCACTTTTGGTGACTTTTGCATGTCGACAGCACTTTTGTCACTAAACCTTCCCAGTGTAGACATTAGGGATGTAATAGTGAAGCTGGTTAAACGATTAACTGATAAGTAGATGCTTATCGGTTAACGCTATTGGCTACACGCAATCCCCCTGCCCACTGCTGCTCTGCATTTCAAGTATTTTGGGAGCTGGTGCACAAGCATGCTGGCTTAGGTCTGGCTCGTGCTGGGTCCAACAACTACCCCTGCTGCGGCTCTGCATCTAAAGAACTTGAGAGTCAGGACTGAGCCAGCGTGCTTGCGCACTGGCTCTCAAGCTCTTTTAAATGCAGAAATGCAGAGCTACTTATCAGTTAATTGTGTAGCTGACAAAAGTTTTGTTGGCTACACAATTACCGAATTACACACTTCCTAACATCCCTAGTAGACATAGACTTACCATTTTTTAATAGGCTGTATATCCCTTCTCTCCTGGTAGAGGCTGGAAGCATTTATTGGTACCATAGCTATAGATGTATGTTAGGATCTGGAAGTTTTACTCATCCAAAGGTTTTGGTGCCATTAGCTCAGTTAGGAATCTTAACTCAGGCACTTGACATATTCAGCTTATCCATGCTAGCTGCTCCTGGAAGATTTAGAACCCACTGGAGAATGGTGTTCCAAAGAACAATGTAGTATTAAGCGTATGCATTATCTATACAGTAGCTGAGACTTTTTTATTGCAGTGCTGGAAAATTGTAATTGCTAAGATAGGTAACTGCTTATATTAGGAATACGTTGCCAATGGGGAAAGTGAGAAAAAAGGATTGAGTAGTCTCAATTTAGGCACAGAAAAATACAGGCACAAAAATTTCTAGTCCCCTTTGAAAATTAAGACAATTTAAAGAGCCCTGATTTTTAGTGCTGTTTATCTGCCCTTTAATAATTAGGTTCCTTTAAGATACCCACAACTTAGGACTCTGAAATTCACTAGTTATTTTGGAAAACATAGAACACTATATGTCTCTGTTAAGGTCCCTTCCAGTCCCTACATTTTTATGCTTCCACATCCTCCTTCTGTTCATCTGTACAAAGCGTATTTTATATTATAATTAAAAAAAAAACAAGTAAACATGAAATTTACTCTAACCACACTCAAATAAAACAGTTACAGTATTTCAGAGAAGAAATATTTTAGAAAATGAAATTAGAAGATTCCAACTGAAAGGCTTTTAGGTTTATAAACAACATAAAAGGGATAAATATTCCTTGCATTTATATGTACATCCTATAATGTATTTATCTCTTTATCTGTATTTCTGTTCTGGATTCATCAAAGACTGTAAAGATGTTATAGTCATCCAGCAAAACAAGTGTGTGGATCCAATTAATGTGAATTGAGATGTTCTGTGGTCTGTGAACTAGCGTGATATTGTCAGCTGACAACAATTTTCTTTTGAAAGAGCAATGTAATAAAACAAATATCGCACATTTTCCCAGTAAATCATGTGTGGTACATCCTTTTGAGTACTGTCCTAGCATATGTGCTAAGGCACTGTATTAAAATGTTTCAGAACCAGTGGAATGTTTGAAAATTCTCCTTGTTTGTAACATAATTCTAATTCAGAGCATGGAAGTATTTCTCTTGGAGTGGGTGTAAAGTAGACAAAAATCTAACCAGCAAGAGACGTATTGGTGAGTTTTACAGCTCCCTAGATATTAAAACAGTCCAGCAACAATATCACACCGGCGCCTGTGATTGCTAAGACAATCCTATCATTTGAAACATGTACATAATTTGAATGTGTATGTTCTAACTCTGGCTTTGTGAGTAAAATAGTGTTTTCAGTTTTATGGTGAGAAAAGCATTGTGTGTTACTGTGCTCTTGTCTTTTGGTTAACTGCACATATGAATTGCATTTAACCTAGAAGAATTTTTGAGGCTGTTTGATTTGTAGCTTGTAATTCAAATGCAGATATTTTAAGACACACATTAGAAGCTACCATACTCACATTCTTTAATATGATAGTATTTATACACTTATAGAGTAGACTCTTTTTTTTGTTTTGTTTTTGAGACGTGAATCAGCTCTGTGATCTTAAAGGTCACCTTCTGTAGTGCAGCTAGAAAAAGTTCTAATTTGTGTTGATATATACCAATGATTATTAGAGTGTCAAAATATATTTGGTTTTTACCCATTGTAAATTGGGTCAACTTCAGCGTATGCCTCTTTACTTAAGCTTTTTTTTTTTGCTTTTGTACCCCTTATTCATATCAGTATCATCTGTTTGTCTTTCCCTGATGTTGGCAGTGACAAATATTTTCCCAGTAGAGTTTTATTCAGCATAGTCTCATTTGAAATTGCCTTCCTTTGCTAGGAATCTGACGCTTTGGTGTGCACTGCTGTAATCACACGTTCTTGCCACACTTTTTGTTTGTTTATTCCCTTTTAAACAGTTTTAGTTTCTAATGTGGTAGAACTATTTAGTTCACTTGTATATATTTAGTTCACTTGTATTTAGTTCTCTTGTTATATATTTATTTAACAATATTTTTCTAAAAACTTTGTTGTTTTTCACAAGGCAAAAAAGGAGCTTAGTGCATTTTTTTCCAAAATGGAGGGGTAACATCTTCAAACAATTAGTGTAACATGAATGTTATACTTAACATTCGAAAAGAACCTGCTGTAGCCAGCTGATGAAGGTCTTTCCTTCTCTATGTGTGCGCATGTGCATATTTGCATTCCCAATAAGGAGTTTCACGTGGCGTTGTTGATCTT
Source organism: Rafetus swinhoei (assembly GCA_019425775.1). Taxonomy (NCBI): domain Eukaryota; kingdom Metazoa; phylum Chordata; order Testudines; family Trionychidae; genus Rafetus; species Rafetus swinhoei. Next base: position 7,281,898 of record CM033445.1, on the reverse strand, counting down.
TTGGAAGTGTAGTTTGGAGGAAAAGTTGCTCTATTTTTTTCTTCATTTGACGTTATTGTGAAATTTGGTAGAGGTACATTCAAATGGAATCTTAAAGAAAAGTTTTCAGTTAAATCAAAATCCAGAATTCTCTGTGTTTGACTGGAAGATGCCCTTTCTCTGTAATCTAGTTCCACAGTTCATTTGAGGTACGTAGGCCCCTAGTCTTGCAAAGATTTATGAATGTACCTAACTTGAGACGACTCACGGGAATAAAATTACATACATGCATGAGTTTTTGCGGGATCAAAGCCTTTAGTTTCCTGTCTTGTGTTGGGCTCTCAGATATTTTTTCTGTTTTTAAAAAAACTCTGTCATGTATTTTTTCAGTATATAAGAATTAAAATAGGGTTTAGGCACAATAGTTTAAAGCATAAATGTGATTCAATATTAAGATTAGGTGACTCAATATGAATGAACTTGACCTTTTAACCAAATCTTGGAGCTAACCCAGATTAAAAAAATTTGACTGATAATCTTTTGGTTTTCCTCGCCACCTCAGCACTTGCCTGGTTTTGACCAGAATCAGCAGAGGCAGTATCAGAATCCTGCATTAAGCAACCAACCAGTCAGCCAGCCAACAACGAAACAGTCCCCCCACAAATAAAAGAGAAATGAAAATCAACAGCAAACTCCCCCCAATGTCTGTTGCTGTGGTTAATTGTAAAGATCAGGTTGGCCAAGAAAAAAGGTATTCTTCCAAGCTCTGCCCACATAACACCGTCCCACACAACATGCCAATCACAGCACGTTATGGGGTGTTGAAAATACAATCGTGCATGCTCTCTGAGTTGCTTGGGCTTAGCTACCCTTCTATGGGGTCCAAATACACCCGTGGATGGCATGGGTCTCTCCTCCTTGCCTTCCCCGTGGTAAGGTTATATGCCATACCTGACTTCATGAGCTTGTCTCTGCCTTGCAGGGGAGACTGCCGAGCTCTTCTGGGCTTGGCGCCTACTTGATATGGGGGAGGTGGGGACGAAAGTAGTGGTATTTCCCAAATCCACCTACTTTTGTTGCCAATATGAGCTGTCCCAATAAATTGTTCAGATCATCATGATGTGATCCTCCCTTTCTTCTCTCGTGTGCTTCCAACAGTGAACATGGTAACAATACTGATACCTGAAGTAGTATTATCGGGCATGTAAGTTACACTCAGTGAGATGAACGGGAAGTGTAGGAAGAATGGTCTAGGAGAGAGCACTGGATTGAGGGACTTAGAGACTCCAGATTCTGGCTCCGCTGCTGGTTTCCTGTGTGAACTTGGATGGCTCCCTGAAGCCTTGTCTATATCAGGAGTTTGTACTTGTCAAGCTGGGATATAAATCAGCTGCCCTGCGCACTGAGTGTCTGTGTGTACCCTGCTGCTGAGCGCTCAACAGCCCCAAGTGTGTGTTGATCTACGGCTGTTCTGAGTACGCTGCTGTGCTGTAAATTTTCCCCCAGCTTACTGTACGCTAACTCCATCATACAGACGTGCCGTTACTATCTCCTGTGCCTTCGTTTCTGGGAAAGTACTTTGGTACCTCAGCAGGGAGTTGTGAGGGCAGAATCCATTTAGGATTTGCGAGCTGCTCCCATATGGTGGTGATCTATGCCAGTGTTTCTCAACTTTTTTTTTTATAAAGTACCCCCTTTTTTTTTTTTTTTTTTTGAAAAAGGTACCCCAGTACCTACAGTTTTCAGAGAGACACAATTTTTTCTACCATTGGAACAGAGTTGTTTAAACAACTTTATTGTAGCCGGGCGGGCGATGAAATTTTTGGGTGTAAAAAGTACAAAAATAATAACATGCTGTAAAACTTAAAACAAAAATTCAGTTTTTTCCAAATTTCAGTTGTATTGATGTACCCCCCAGACTTCTCTCAAGTACCACTAAGAGTACTCATACCACTGGTTGAGAAATACTGATCTAGGCTATACAAGTACCTTGATAGTCTGGTCAAACCTTTCAGAGCTATTGTTTCAAGTTCTGCAAACAGAGATTACTTCTCGGGCTGTCTCAACAACCGTAAGAGCTAGAAACTTTTTTTAAAAAAATGAAATGTTAGCATCTGGAAAATAAGAAGGTAACATAAATGAGATTCCCCTTGGTGTGTCACTGCCGACATCGCAATGCGAACCCTTGCGGGAGATAGATTTGAAAGTCTTAGGAAATCTGTGCTCATCAGAAGAGTCAGTTTTGGACAGTAATCTAGCCATACCTCCCACTGTCCTCCTTTACCCAATATGAATCCATGTTTACATAATACGATAGAACTTTCCACCCACACACTTTTTGGAATGTAGGAAACCAAGATGTAGTGTGCTCTGAGTGGAGCCATTTTATTTGCTTGCAGGATGAAAGTTAGGTTGTCTGCACTTTCTCTTTGATCTTCAAGTGCAAACAGAAAAAAGGGCCTGAAAACAGCGTTATCTCGACATAGAACAAATAAGTGTGGTGATAGCGTTGGTGTCTGATGGCCAGGGTCCTGTGTAATCTTTCTGGCAGTCGGACTTTTGCTTGTTCTGACTCACAAACTGCTGTTATAACTGACCTCAGTCAATGTAGGTAAATAGAAAGAATGATAAAAACATACCACCTTGTGCTGTCAAGAGACATACCCTAGTTTGCACTGCTACAGAAAATGCAAAAATGCCTTTCCGATGTGATGTCAGAAAGTATGCTTAAGGTTAAGTGACATTGTATCTAGACAGCCAGTCATTTAAATATTGTTTAATGCAAGTCTCTCTCTTCTGATATAGATACAGTCATGTAGTCACAAATATTGAATCAGTCTGTTGAAGACAATATTTCTGGGAAATAATCTTGCCCTGGAACAGTCTTGAAATAGTAAAAATTGATTTAGAGTTGTTAATCATTCACTGATGCAACTTGCCAGTAGATAAAAATGCTGCCCGATGAATTGAGAGATTTGGGTTCCACTTCTTAACGGGACTGTGAAGAGTGAGCGCGAAAGCATTGACCTTTGTGAATGTGCTCACAGTTTGTCATTGCTGCACTAGCTACTCAGACTGAAGAGATGCATAGGGTTGTTTGCTGTGGACTTGAATTTGCCATCCTTACTGGCAGAGTGAAAATCAGTGGCATTCCTTGCCGATAAGGTACTATGGACAGTAAGGGTGGCATAACTGAGTCCTGTGCATCCAATACAAATATCTTGTGGTGTCCATGGTTTTACTTCTTTTTTTTTTTTAAATATACACTTGTTATAATACAAAGTCTTCCTTTAAATTTCTGAGGGAAAAATAGAGACCAGGATTTGCTAATTTTATATTGACCCTGACTTCATCACTGCTGTGTCAATGCCTTCTTCCTATATAAAACAATACAATCCTTTGGTCATGAGTTCACAATGGGGAACGTTATTGTCTGACATTATGTACGGCATTTACCGCAATATCTCTGAAACTGAGAACATCTGGAAAAGCCCGTCGCTGAGGGAGCGAATTGCAGACATGACAAGTTAAATGCCTGATGAGATAATGCTGATCATGCTTTTCTGTTGTTTCACTTCACTATTCAGGTACAAGGCAATGCAATAAAGCTTGTGGAAACTTTTCTTACCATTGTCAGCCTGATAACTTATTAGTTCAAGCTCTGAGACAGCGCCAGGAAGATCAGAAGGTGTTCTATAGCTTGTTTCTTGTAATTGTCATGCAAATATAACATATGCAGTGTTGTAGCTATGTCGGCCCCAGAGATAAGGGGGGTGAGGTCATATTTTTTTTATTGGACCAGAGGTAGCCATGTTAGTCTCTTTCAGCAAAAACAACAGGGAATCCAGTGGCACCTTGAAGTCTAACAATTTTTTTTATGGCATAGACTTGCATCTCACTTCGTCAGATGTATGAAGTGAAAGGAAAATAAACAGTTAATGCGGATACAGACTGGGGATGTAAAAAGTCAATTAAAATGGTAACCGTGTAACTGCTGAAAATTCTAGTGCTTACGCGGTTAGACGCGCTGCGGGCTCTGCAGTATAAATCTTAGCGATTGGCCCCACTCCCATTGGAGACTTCCCTGCGACAATGAAGTTGCCTCCTAGGGAGCTGAGCTGGCACGGGCTGCCAGCTCCACTCCTGGGGGAGAAGGCTTCAGTGTTTAACCAATGACATTAACCAATAAGCACCAGCTTATCGGTTAACCGGTTATTTGGTTAAACTCGAACATCCCTAATGCAGAGATGGGAGTGTCACATCAGAGCTAATTCAGTCAAGGTGGTTGTGGATAAGAAGGTGAGAATAACCATAGTGGAAAATTACTTCTAGTAATGAGAGAGCCATTCCCAGTTCCTAATCAGACCCATTCTGATGGTTTTAAATTTACATATGAATTCCAGTGCAGCAGTTTTCTGTTGCAGTCTGGTTTTGAAGTTTTTTTGCTCAAGTATGGCAACTTCCAAGTCTGTGTGTCTAGGGAGGTTAAAATGTTCTCCCGCTGGTTTGTGTGTGCTGCCGTTCTTGATGTTGGATTTGTGTCCATTTATTCAGTTGTGTTGAGACAGTCCAATTTGTCCAATGTCTATGTCAGAGGGGCCTTCCTGGCACATGATGGCAAATATCACATCAGCAGATATGCAGGCGAATGAGCCTTTGATAGTACAGCTGATGTGGCTGGGTTCTGTGGACGGAGTTGGCAGTGGGGTTTGTTGCAGGGATTGGTTCCTGAGTTAGTGTTTCTGTTATGGCGGGGAGAGTTTGGTGGTGAGTATGTGTTTCAGGTTGGAGGTATGTGACAATAAGGGATCGTCATCTAGAATAGGTTGCAGATCCTTGATGATATGTTGGAGAGGTTTTAGCTGGGAGCTGTAGGTAATGGCCAGTGATGTTTTGTTGCTTTGTTTTCTTAAGTCTGTCCTGTCATAGGTGATTTCTGGTATCTGCCTGGCTCTGTCAACCTGTTTCTTCACTTCCCTAGGTTGGCATTATAGTTTTAAGAATTCTGGATAGAGATCCTGTAGGTGATTGTCTCTGTCTAAGGGACTGGAGCAAATGTGGTTGTGTGTTAGGGCTTGACTGTAGACAGTGGATCATGTGATGTTTTCTGGATGAAAGCTGGAGGCATGTAGGTAAGTACCACCATCAGTAGGTTTCCAGTGCAGGGTGGTGTTTATGTGACCATCGCTTATTTGCACTGTAGTGTCCAGGAAGGGGCTCTCTTGTGTGGAGTGGTCCAGGCTGAGATTGATGTTGGGTTGGAAATTGTTGAAATCCCAGTGGAATTCATCAAGGGCCTCCTTCCTCTGGGTCCAGATGATGCAGACGTCATCAGTGCAGTGCAAGCAGAGGAGAGGCACTTGGGGTGGGAGCTGAAGAATCGTTGTTATAAGTCCACCATAAAAATGTTGGCACATGGTGGGGCCATGCGGATACCCAGGGCAGTGCTGCTGATTTGTCGATATTAAACATCCCCAAATCTGAAATGGTTGTGGATGAGGACAAAGTCACAAAGCTCTGCAACTAGCTGCACCATGACAGCTTGTAGTCCATCTTTGTGTGAAATGTTGGTGTAGAGAGTAGGAATGTGAAGGGTTGACTGGCATGCCTCACTCTTAATGGTCTACCAGTTCCAGTTACCTGGTAAGGGCTGGAGCAGCTCCCTGTCCATGGCGGGCCCGGTCACCTCCACCCCTGGTGCAGATTACACACCGGCTCCCTGGGAGTGGGCCTGCAGAGCCCACAGCGAAGCCACCTCCCCAAGAACGGGGCCTGCAGAAGCAGGGAGGTTTTGCTACAGGCTCTACAGGATAAAGCTTAAATAAGCGTATTTAAGCTTTATCCTGCAAAGCCCGCAGAGCGTGTAACCGCTGTGATTGTTACTGGTTATACAGTTGCATTTTTACATCCCAAGTAGAGAGCTTCTACATCCATAGTGGCTAGGATGGTGTGTTCTGGAAGTGCACCAATGGACTGTAGTTTCCCCAGGAAGTTGGCAGTGTCTCGAAGATAGCTGGGAGTGCTGGCAGCATAGGGCCTGAGGAGAGAGTCTCTATAGCCAGACAGTCCTGCTGGAAGAGTGCTAGTGCCTGAGATGATTCTTGTTTTTCCCGATGAGACGAGAGACCAGTTTCCACGCTTACACAGAGCTCTTCTTCAGGGCAAAAAATATCACCTTGCCGGTGATATTACAACCTTTTCCGGCCCTGTGAAAATACATGATCAAACTCTGGACTGTAAGTTTAGTGCATTCACTGTTGTGTTTCACTGAGCACAGCGTCTACTGATTTTTTTTTTTTTTAGTAAAAAAAGTTGATTTTAATATATCCGTAAGAACTGTGCGCACAGTTAGTACAGTATTAACTTTTAAAAGCCCTGGAGTATCTAGGCTGGATGTGAGCTATGAGTCATTTCCAAGAGCAGAGGTAAACAAGGTCAGCATCTGTCCATGTGATCATTTGTGTAATCAGTCTTGCCTCGTAACTGTCCCTTTTTTATCGACTGTTTTGAAAATAAGCAGTTTTCCAGGTACTGGAGTAGACTTCCTTTTGCTACATTTCATGTTAGGCTTCTGATGTGTTATCTATGTCATCTAATTCAGATTGGATTTAAATTTCAGAGGAAGGGTGGTAGGGGGGTAAACAAGGAATGGTGGTAAGAAAATTACCCTTGCTCTATATTGCTGAACACAAAGGATACCCAAGTGATATATTTGATGATGCCCCAGAAGAGGGAGGGGCAACCAAGGCTAGTGAGTGGGCCGCATAAGTGGCCCTCCTTCTCAGTGGGCCACAAGATTGTCGTAATCAACTGTCTCCCAGGATAGGGTAGTTTTGCTCACTGTTCTTTTTACGTGGAATTTGCAGGGGAGTGCCATTTGAACTGTGGCAGTGCTTTGACTGGATGCAAAGCAAGTACACGGTTCTTACTGTCAAGTTGCAGGCCCCTCACATCACGTGGCCTTGCTGGAGATGTGTGTCACTTTAGTAATACTGGTAGGAAAAAAAATACATGGATGGAAACCAGTGGAATCTAACAACCCTGCACATGGACAACTGTAAACCAAACGTGTCGTGGGCCACACATAGAACCCTGAAGAGCTGCATGCAGCCCTGGGCCACAGGATACCTGCCACTTCTCCAGAATCTAATTCTTCTTTCTGGATTTTTAGGACTTGGTTCATGTAATGTTACCCCCAGATCACTGCATTCTTGGAGCATTAGCTCAATAGGACCGCTGGAAAATCATATATAATGTAATCAAATTGGAGATACTACAATATTCATGCTGCCCCATAGTGTGTCTGGACCCAGAAGCAAGGTTTCTTCTTCAGATTTCAGAAGGTTGTGCAGTACTAGTACGCGAAACCCCGACAGATAGATAGATGAGGGAAAAGTAAAAGAGTGACATGCAGGAGAGGGAATTGAAGAGAGACCAGAGAAGGGAATAAGAATGGAGAGAAATAAAGGAAGGTGAGGCAGAAATAATTGGAAAATGAAGAATGATACAACATGAAGAAATAGCAAGGATGGGGAAATAATGTAACCAGAAAGGATGAGTGAAGCTAGAAAGGAGAGGATTCACCGTGGAATACATGGCCAGTCAAAGCTTTCTTTTATTATGTATCAGTTAAACCACTTTGCAGACTGTTGTACGTCCTTTCCTTTGCAAACACTGGATTATTTCCTCCCAAGGGCTGTTACAGTTTACCAGAATATTTGAAAGCATTGTTTAATTGACTCAGATGGGAAAACAGTCTGCAGACACTTGAATATAAACCAAGAGGAGATCTAACTGTTCCATAAAGTGACTGATTGCTAAATGAATAGATGTTACTACAAATATTTAACTAGAGCAGAAATAATTATGTCAGAGCCAAGTGAAGTACCTCAAGGTTTGATTTAGAATTACTTGGACCAAGAAATGGGAAGGAGTCCATGGTTATAGAAGTCTGTTCTGTATTCTTCATAAACTTAAAAGACCCAGACATGTGAGCAGTAGTAGTTGGAGAGCGTACCTCCTCATTACAGCAGTACTGTTGTACTAGTGCTTTGGAGAGGGGATGGCAGTTAAGCCCAAACAGTCATGCAATCCTTCCAAGAGGTTACAGCCAGCTGCAGCACCTGCATGACGCTTTGCGGCACCTTTTTGGGTTGAGAAAATAACAGTTTGGCTCCTGAGGCTTCAACCCCTACCCGATGGGGAAGAGTGACAGGGCCTCGAGTAAGTATTCCAAGAGAGAGACTGAAAGGATGTGATCAGGGAATTCTGGTTTTGAATCGGCAGTGTTCCAGCAGATGTGTGCAAGCGAGGTATTCTGGAAAACATGCGTCGGCGTTCCAAGGTACAGACCTTCAATCAAGAATCGGCGAGAATAGTGGAATACTTTGTTGACGCACTGGAGAATTGGATAGCCATATTTCATGAAGGGTTCTGCAGCTATTTCTGTGTTTTAAGCAGGAAGTGAAATAAGTCTCCCTCTCTCTTTCTTGTCCCCCTTTCAACCAGAACTTTCTCAGTGCACAAGAAACACACATCTCAGTACTGCAGGCTGGGAACATGTGTTATTCAGACTGTAATGTGGCAAGGCTCACCACCATGGCACCTCCTGCTGTTGGGAATTAGCATCATTCAGCCCTGGAGCACTCCCTTCCGGCTGGTGTCCCGCCTGCTGGTACCTATTATTCTCCATCATGTACATTAGGACCCATGTCCCTCCAAGACCACAGAGTCCTCCCCTCTGGGTGCTGCCCTACCATAGTGCCTCTACATTCTGGGGTCCTTCTCCCTCAGGGAACGCCCAATCCCCTATACCCACCTTGCCTCAGGAACCCTATCGCCCGTCGTCATCTAGCTCCTTACCTCAGGGGCAAACCGCAGTCTGAAATGGCCACTCATCATTGGCAAAGGGTGTGGACCTGCTGCCTTCTCCTGGCCTGGCTGGTTTCTTGCAGCCCCAATACCCTTGGGCCTTGTCTCAGGCCCTGCAGCCTGGAAGTTTGCCTGGCCAGAGCTCCCCAGCCGTACTTGCTTTTCCCTAGCCCTGCTCTGTGCCAGGAAGCCTCTAGCTCCCTGGCAGCCAGGTCCCTCCTGCTCCACAGCTGAAGCAAGAGTGAGTCTGTCTCTCTTCCCCTTCAGGAGCCTTTATTTATACTGCCCTCAGCTGGGCCCGGGGCCAACATCTGCCACAGCTGCTGGCACCACAGCACCAACCCTCTCCTAGGGCTGGGTTTTAACCCTTAAAGGGCCAGTGCAGGGCAGATGCCCCATCACACAGACATATAACAGTGTGGGAAACACCCACTAACTAAACAAGAGCTGAGGGAAGAGTGGAACATAATGCTGACCAGTGTTCCCTCTAATCTTTTCCATCCATGTATGGAATAGTTTTTATGTGCACCAACGCATGTGCACCAACCATAGAAACAGAAAACCTAGCTGTGCGTGCTCTGCTGTTTGGGTGGGTGGCACAAGCGCACAGCTTACAGGGAACACTGAGGCTGAACCATAATACTCTGAGAAACCCTATTTGACTCCTTGATGCTCACTTCACCCATAATGTCTCCATTCCTTTGCCTTAAAAGGCTTTTCATGTGATTTCAGTGGGAATTTGGGATGTGGAAGGCATGCTACGGACCCAATATGACGGAGCGATCTAAGCCAACTAGGCTGCAAAGAAATTGCATTAAAGCCAGTGGAAAAGCCCGGCAACCTCGCAAAGAGCATTTAGTACTGTAGGTGTTATCCATTTCAAAAAAATCTTAGCTTTGGAGATACCTGAAATAGCCCCAAACCAAGACTAAATGCTATGTACCTTGTGTATGTATCAGTGAAGAAGGTACATAGAATTTAAAACTACAGACAAATGTTAAATCTGATGCTGACCTTGAGTTACACAGTAAAACTCGTGAGCGGTCCACTGTGCTTTTTACTTTATTAACATAAAGCTGTAAACATGATAGAGAACTGATTGATTTTCGGTATCCAAACATTACATCATAATTAACAACAAATGTAGAAATATATTGTAAATACACGGAATAATAGTACATTAACCTAAAGCACAGCAATAAATTGCAATGCTTAGCGTTAAACTCGCAAACCGCTAATGGGACACTGTGCAGTTTGTTTATACTGGGAGCAGTCAAGGACTCTGTGTAATGTACAGTAACAGTACAATGGATAACAGCAGGCTCAACATGATCATCTAAACGTCTTTCATGGACACATACAGCTGACCCTTGAAGCGCTTAGGAATGAGAGGGTGTTTGGTCCGTTCTGCATCCTGAGGCAACCCTGGTCCTCTCCTTTCATCCAGCGCCAGTTGAAAAGCAGCGGGTGAAAGGTTTCTTTTAAAAAGGCCTGCACGCCAAGATTTGTGATCTTGCGATGTGAAAAATAACGTACTTAATTCATGGCCACAAATGAAGCTACAAACGTCAGGCAGTTTAAACTCTTCCTATCTTCCAGTGTGCTGATATTTGCGTTAGGTAAGTATGACAGGGCGTCTGCCCTGCACTGGCCCTTTAAGGGCAAAACCCGCCCTGAGTGAGGGCTGAGAGCTAAGCCCCAGCTGAGGGTAGGGTTGCCAGGTGTCCGGTTTTGAACCGGACAGTCCAGTATTTGAGCTTTCTCTTCGGGAAACAAATTGAGAAGATAGAACTGAGAAAATAGAAATGTCTGGTATTTTCTAAATAAGATGTAATGTAGATTGTGATGTAATGTCAAGTGTGTCTGGTATTTTTGTTGAAACCCTCTGGCAACCCTAGCTCAGGGGGTTATGGCTAATGAGGGCCAAGCTGGGGGCTATATACAGAACGGTTCCTGGAGGGAGAGGGGGAGGACTTATGTTCTGGCTGGACAGCAGGAGGGACCTGGCTGCCTGGGAAGCAGGAGGCTCCCTGGAGGTAGAGCAGTGCTGGGGAAGGAAGGCAGAGCAGGGGACACTCTGGCCAGGCAAGCTCCCAGGCTGCAGGGCCTGAGGCCGGACCTGAGTGCAGGAGGGCTGCAGAGAGCCAGCCAGGATAGGCAAAGGCCGCAGGTCCACACCCCCTTGCCAATGATGAGTGGCTATTACAGACTGCAGGGGCTAGGTGAGGACTGACAGTGGGTCACCGAGGCAAGGAGGGTAGAGGGGAACTGGGTGTTCCCTGGGAGGGGAGGACCCCTGGGTGTAGGGGAACTGGGTGTTCACTGGGAGGGGAGGACCCTGGAGTGCAGAGACTGATAAACATCCTTCCCCTCCCTGCCCAGAAAGGGGTCGAGAGACACTGGAGTGGGCACTACTGGAGGGCAGTGTCCTGAAGAGGACACCGCGGTCCAAGAGTGCCGCGGGTCGAAGCTGGAAAGTGAAGCGAGGACACCAGCCGGAGGGAGGTGTCCAGCAAGCAGACAGGAGCTAGTTCCCAGTGCTACCAGCAGGAGGCTCCGCGGCGGTGAATCCGACCCGTGACAGTAAGGAAAAAACAGTGCAGCTTATGACGTGGTAGGGAATGGTGCATATGCAGAAAATGCCAACCTGATGTCCAAACTATTTGCCTGGTTGCTGGAAAGTAGATTCTCAGCAGATATTTTCTTTGGATCTTTGATGCTTAATTTCTATTCATTTGTGAGTAACACTGTATTTTCATGGGGCTCCTTCATAGGGAAGCCGATGGAGCTCTTTGCTACCGGTTTAAGTTTCCATCCTTTCCAACCCTCACCGGTTCCAGCTGGTCACCACTCTGCCATTATTTGAGATTGAAAGTTGAGGTCATTTGCTCTTTATTTTAAATAGAGCATTTTAGGATGGCGCTGTAACCTCTCTTCCTTGAGACCAGGCTCCTTTCTATTAGATTCTATAATGGTCATTTCCTGATTGGTTTCCTCCATGTTGTCATGAGCTCGGATTTTGGCATTATTTGAAATATTTTTTTCAGACTATAAAATGAGGTATGTATGCTGAAAACTAATTCAGGATGAAATTGTACATAATTCTCTTGTTTAGTACAGCGATGTGAAGAGATTCCATGGTGAAATAAATAAAAACAGATACCTAAAGGGTGGGGAGAAATGAAGAGACACTGGCAAGGGAGAAAGTATGTTTTCAGGTGATAGTATACAATATGTCTATCTGGAAATGTTCCCTCTAATTTTTTCCAGTCATGTATGGAATACATTTTGTAATATGCACTGAGGCATGTGTGCATGTGCACCACCAGTAGAAACGCGTGTTACTGGCTGTGGGCACTCTGCTAATCAGCTGGGTGGCACTTGAATCTCTCCTGGTTGGCTGCCCAAGCGCTCAGATTACAGGGAACACTGCTATTCAGTTCTCCAGTATGCCAACAAAGTACTCCATTGTTCTTGCTGATTGTTGAGTCAGGGCATGTTCCTCGGAACTCCTCCTACACATGTTTCATGGACTACCCTGCTTGCACGCATCCTTTGGAACACTGCTGATTCAGAAATAGAATTCCCTGGTCAGATTGTTTCAGTATTTCTCTTGGAATACCTACCTGAGCCCCAGCCACTGTTCCAAAACAGCTACCAAAGTATAGTCTAGGTGGCAGAAACTGCAGAGGAGAAGACTCTTGTAGCAAGATCATCAGACTGTAGAGCGAGGTAGGAGAGACAGGTTTTATATTTGTGGCGGGACTGAACAGAAGAATAGAGAGGAAGAAAATAGAGACTTTAGGAAGCAATGAGGGGAATTTTGATCTGAATCTTAAAAAGAATAGCAGGTGTTAAGGATGGGTGATCTGCTCAGGTGTCTGGCTTGCATAAGAAGGCCCAAATTACTATGCCTATAGGCGACAGGAGAATTAGCTTTGAGGAGGCCCTAGAAGAAGCGATCTGAAATGCAGCCTTGTTCGGTAACTGAGAATGAGAATGTAATTTTGTAGATCGTTCTTGTGTGTGATTCTGGCATAGAAAAAAATTGCGTTCTTTTCCTATGATTATGGGGTTTCACTTCTTTTGGCTCTTGTTCTTTTGTATTGGGCCTCCAATCTGGTTTGAGCAGTCTGTAAAGATGAAACTCTTTGTAGACGAACTAGGAGCTTTAAATGCTTATGAAATGACTATATACCAGTAATACTAGATGCACTGAAAGTGCTCAGCCTGTCAGATATCTAGGGCCTTGTGTAACTATATCATTAGTGGATTATTTGGCTATGTCCCCATAACTGAAAAGAGCAGGTGTGTCATGGTGTTTTTCGGTTTCTCTGTACTGTATAATGTTGATGAAATATTTTGTATTGTGACAGTCTGTCAGCCAAGTATCTTGTCACACGTCCCAAGACTTAAATCTCTTTTTTATCTCAAAGATTTCAGGCCTCAATTGCAAACTTTTACGCTTTGAATACTTGTTGCTTTTGTCTAGAATGTTTGGAGCACATTTCTGAAATATTTGTCAAGATTTTATCAGTGTTTACTCCAATTTGAGTTCCTCATGTATTGAAAAACTGGCTTCTGCGAAAGCTTGAAGTGTATTATTTAGCTTATGGTGTTTATAAGTAAAATGAAAGGTAACCCTTCACCTATATGTTTGTCTGCCATGTTCAATCCCATTCACATCTTTTTATCCAGCTTTTACTTTTTAAAACATTTTTACAACAATTGTTTTATGACTGCTCTATGGCACATTAAACTAGATTTCTTGTTTTCATGAGCTGTCAGACAATATGTTTTACTTATGTTCAGTCTGGAGATGATATTTAAGGAGAAGGTGAAACAAAGACCCAGGCTTCTCCTATGCATGAAAGATATTTGAACTAACATTGTGGGGATCTTCTCTTTTTGTTAATTGCTTGGGTTTTAACAGCTGATTCATTAAAGCTCTTTTCTCACTTTATAGAGAAATTGAAATAATTTTTTAGTGATCAGGTAGTAGTTTTAGGCCGGGACAGGGAACCTTTTTTGACCCACAGTGAGAAGCAAAAATAACCCACCAGACCCTCACTGATGTGGACCCCAACTGAGAAGAAGAAAGACACTCCCCACATTCCCCTCACACACCAGAGCCTAGAGGGCCAAGCCTACTAGATTTTGTGTGCTCCAGCCCCGTGGCAGGGAGGCTGGAGTGCCAGCACAGGTTCCCCAATGCTGGGAGTAGGGCCATGAGCTGAGGGGGCTGAATTTAGGTGACTAATCAAAGCTTATGCATTTAAAGTCAGAACCAGCAAGTTAGCTCCTGACACTCCTAGCCTTTTCTTCTAACCGCTGAACCACTTCAAAATAGTTGGCATTAATATAATTTTGTTGCTGATTATTTACTTCTTATTTGTCATGTTTCTTGAGAATTAAAATGAGGAGGCAAATACTGTGCACCTTGCCTGCTATCAAACATGCAGTTGCAATGGCTTCCTGAATCTTTTCTTTTGGGGACCAAAGATCAGTGATTGCTGTTCAAAATAAATATGTAAAATCAAACTACAGGTTGAGCTTCTCTAGTCCGGCACACTCTGGTCTGCAACATCTGTGGTCCGGCATGATTTGAGTTAGCCGGGTACCCACTTATCAGGTTGTGGCCAAGTTTCCTGTAGTCCCATAAAGTTTGTTTGTAGCCACCAGTCTTGGCTCTCAGGGTTCTGTGCTGTTATTTAGCTCTAATGTATCCCTAGATGTCTTCTAGGAGTCCAGTAAGTGGCAGTGTTGGTAATGTTGCTAGACAGTATTAACCTCCCGTGGTCTGGTAAATTCTCTGGTTCGGCACCAATCAAATCCCAAGGGTTCCGGACTAGAGAGGTTCAACCTCTATCGATTTTAACTTACTAGTGGGCATTTATAACGTTTTCTGTTCAGTCTTGTCTCTTCAATGATAACATGTTTGAGTAAGATTGTGAAACGACACCTACATATCTTTGCATTTTTCCAGGTACAAGACATCTCCTTCAGCCATGACTGTCGTTGGGTGGTGGTCAGCACCCTGCGAGGCACTTCCCATGTGTTCCCCATCAATCCCTACGGCGGCCAGCCCTGTGTCCGCACGCACATGTCACCCCGGGTGGTAAACCGCATGAGCCGTTTCCAGAAGAGCGCGGGGTTGGAAGAGATTGAGCAGGAGCTGACATCTAAACAAGGAGGCCGCTGCAGCCCTGTCCCAGGCCTGTCGAGCAGCCCATCCGGCTCACCTCTTCATGGTAAATCCCCTTTTTCTTCTGTGTGGTCAGGGGCACCTTTGCGACGTCTGCTGTGTCACTAAGCCACTGTTGTATCATTCCATGTTCAGTTGTCATCAGTATCTGAAACAAGGAAATACTGATTTCACTGCAGATTCCAGTAACACTGGATCCACGTAATCTGTATTTCCACGTAAGGTGATGCCGCTGTGCCTTGTATTGAATGGCTGCAAATACAGTACATGCAATCTGTGTTAAAGTATTAATGTGCAGAGTACCTAGCTATTACGGGGATGGGTCCCCTCTAAATACGCAAGGCAGAGAGTTTATTACTTTAGAACCTGCTGAGATAAACTAGTGGAAAGTGGCCATTTTAATAGTCTCCATTGTAAATGAAAGGG
This sequence comes from Rafetus swinhoei, assembly GCA_019425775.1. NCBI lineage: Eukaryota > Metazoa > Chordata > Testudines > Trionychidae > Rafetus > Rafetus swinhoei. Next base: position 7,266,417 of record CM033445.1, on the reverse strand, counting down.
TTAGAGGCTTTTGCATTTCAGATTTTGTTTCACAGCTATCACAAGGTCTCTAATCTTGTCCGCATTGTGAATGCAGTTATCTGAGAATCTCCTTGCTCGTCAGCCTTGGATGGAGCATATCTGGACACCCAGAAGACTAATCTTTATTGTTTGTGGGGAAAACATGGAAGCCAGGTGCAAGGCTGCTGACAGGAGGGGTGGCAAAGGCAGCAGTTGCCCTAGGGCGCGGTGATTTAAAAGGGCCCGGGGCTCCAGGCCCTTTAAATTGCCACCCCGGCCCTGTGAGGCACAGTCCTGGTGGTGCTGAGGGCTGGCTGGGGTAGGCAGGATGTGGTCTTGACTGTGCTAAAGGCTGGCTTCTCCCTAGCTCCGCCCCTTCTGCCTGAGTCTCCTCCCCTTGTCGGGGGCCTGAGCCGAGGACTCCCCTCTCCCCCCCCCACACACACACATTGCCCAGGGCTGGGCAAAGTCTGTCGCCAGCCCTGCCAGGTGCAAAGAGTTTGACAGGACAGTATTCTGGTTTTTCCCATTAGCTTTTTTCTTTTAACAGCGCAGTTAATAAATGTATAAAAAAGAAAAAGCCTTTAAGACACGCCTTTCCATAGCCACTCTGTTGATGTGTTGCTCTTGCGAGCCGTGAACCATCAAGAAAGCAGAGTCCACCACCCAGGAGATCACAACTTTTGGGGTGAAATTATAATAATATCCACAGTCCTAATTACCCTCCGTTTCTTCCTTGCTTCTCTAGGCTGTGAGCTTTGGAACCAACTGTTCATTTTTGCCCTTCTCTTTGATGGGGTAATTTTTAGCATGCTGGTTGCTCTTTGGATTTAGAATGATTTCTGTGTATTCCTTCCTGGAATAAATGAAGGTCTGTTTGGGGATCCTGTAGCTCCCCTCAAATATGAGGAATATGTCTCCTCTGCTGGTATGTGAAAGGAGGCCTAGGTCTCCCTTACAGTGTCATTGGGACAGGAGGTTAGAAAGGGTAGGGAATCCCGACAGCCAGTTGACAAGAGTTAAAAGGACCGGACAGATCATGAACACTAGTACCCTCCCCCTTCCTGCTTTCATGGTTGTCCTCTGTGTGATTAGGATCGCCTTTGTGGGAGTCTTGGCCTGTTGTTTTCAGAGGAATGAACATTCCTTCATAGTCTAAAAGCTGAGCTTCCCCCCCCTCCCAGCCCCCCGGGGCTTCTCCAATGTAGTGGGATCTGTTGATTAAAAAACTTGCCCATATGCAGGTCTTTCACTAGCAGGGCCTGGAGTAACCTCTCTTCCCGCCCCCCCAGTGCCCCAGGTGTGGGGGCCCTGGGCAAGCCCCCCCCCCACCGCAGGCCTCGCCCTGCCTCTGCTCCACCCCGCCTCCTCCCGCTCCACCCCGCCTCACCTCCCGCTCCACCCCTTTCCCATGCTCTGCCCCTACTCCGCCCACTTGTCCAAAGCCCCTTCCCCAAGCAGTGCGAGCCAGGGCATTACCGGGGGCCTGTTGCGGGGCGGCAGCAGGGTCACCGCCCCCCCGTTCTCATCCCGCCCCCTGCACTCTGGCAGGAACCAGAATGACCCAGCAGTCTGTGCTGCTCTACCCCACCGCCCTCTCCCAGCCTGCTGCACTCTGCTTCACTGTGGCCTTGGGAAGCGGCGTGCCCTGGGGCCGGGGTGCTCTGCTTCCTTGCTGCTGCTGTGAAGCAGAGCGCAGTGGGTGGGGTGAGGTGAATAAGAGCAGGCTGTCACTCCTGCTCCTGCCACCACAGTGGAGGCGGGGGGACAACCCATTGTGGTTGCCCCATGCTAGGCCCCCTGGTAGTTCTCCTGGCCGCCTTGGGCCCCATCCATAAGAGGGTTGAGGCAGCTGTGGCAAAGACCCCCAAAACGTGGGCTCTGGGGCGGCCTCCCTGAATTGCCCTGTAGCGGGACGGCTGTGTCCACATGAAAAGTTTCCTTTATTGCCATTACAGTAGCACCTCTCCTGATTATAATGCCCTGCGAAAGTCAGGAGGGGGCCAGAAATATCTGTGCCCTCTCATTTCTCCTCAACATATTGATACAGATGTTGGCATAGCCTATTCGTCTCATTACCATACAGCCGTTCAGGGTGACATGCTTGGAGCAGACATCAGATTGCTGCAAATAATGATTGTAACACATCCAGTCATTTTTAACAATTGATGTCACATAGCGAACAGGAAGGAACTCTCCACTGCTGTACCTTTCATCCATCTGAATCTGTTTCTTGTCAGGAGAAATTACAGTAAGTTGTGCCTTTACCAGTTTCCTAAACACATTTGAAGTTTTAAAGAGATTTAGCATTTGATATTCAAAGAGGAACTAAGAGGTTTCATTTGGCTTTGATTAGTCTGCCCAGAGATTTCTGTAATGGGCAGATTTTCTGAACTGGGGAAATAGCTAACACATTCACACCACAGCGTGGTGGTATTTCCAAAGAAACAGAAGCCAGGTGTTTCAAAACTGACTCGTGAGTTGCGGTGCTTCAATTTGGGGAGGGTGTTTGTATTTTGCAACGCTTTTAATAGGGCCTAATTCACAGGGTCTGTGTGTTTGAAAATTAGGCCCTTTTCGGGCATGGTCAGTTGGATGCTCCAAATCTGAGGCACTCAGAAAATGCTACTTGTGTCTGAAGACTTTGGTCAACATGTTTAAGTAAATATGTCCATCAGTCTCCGAACAATTTTTAGAAGCCTCAAATGATGGATTAATTCAGACAGACTCTCACATGCCTAATTTGAAAATGCGCTTGAAAGATTATAAACAGTTGAATAATTACTTAAAAAAATAAAAGGAATTCTTTAACTTAGGTAAGTGCTGAGCTGGTGAGATGTTTTCTAGAAATGTGAAAAAAGCCTTTATCATAATACTAGACAGGGTGTCACTGCAGTCCAAGTTACGGCGAGTCAGTTGGCAAAAGATTAGCAACCACTATTGCCCCATGGAGAGCCATGTGCAGATCCCAGGGAAGTCTTTCCTTCCTGAAGCTTAGCTAGGGATAGGGAAGGTAATGAAACAGGAATTGGAAGGAGGGTGAAAGAGAAATGGGGATGAGTACAACGTTAGCCTGGTTTTGTAGTTTGAGGAAAGGGGTCTGACAATCTGGAGAGAGATGCAATGCTGGTCTCGTGAACAGGCAGGTACTTTCAGGTCTGACTAAGGAAGGAACAAGGATTACTATAGACGCTGAAAGACTGGCAGTGCATTGTGCTGAATTGTAATAGTGAATCACTGGTGAAATGTGGGTAGGAATGTGGAAAGAACATTGCAGCCTTTTCCAAAAAAGCAAAAGCTCCTCTTCCTTCTCCACCTGCCGCCGTCCATGCCACCACCTGTGTATGTTCACTGAATGCAATTAGCATGTGAGAATATAGTAATGGCGTATTTTAGAATGTGATATTTGGGGGTGGAACTCCAATCCCGCAAAAATTAAAAACAAAACAAAACCAAAAAAAAGAGAGGTCTTGGTGTCTGTTTAAATTTCTTGGCCATACCTTGTTCTGCTTCAAAATTAAATATGAAATTTCAGACCAGAAGCAAATGTATATAAGGTGGGGGGTTTTTAAACCAAGTCCTAGAATTAAGATAAAATCTGTTTACTTCTAACCAGTGTGTTATTTTAGATGTTCATGTTGTGCCTATTTACAGTCAAAAAAGTACTTAGGGGACTGAAAGGATACAGATGGTTAATCTGTATTATGTGCCTTGCTTTTCAAAAATACTTTTATCATATACTTGAAAAACATAATTAACTAAAGTTCACAAAGACTTTCATTGCAAGGATTTGGTGGACGTGTATGGCAGCTGGACTAACAGGAAACTGTGATGAGTGGTTTAGTCCACGAACTAAGAAGGATTGACACAGGATTGTAACAGCTCCTTGGTATAGTATATGGTTAAATAGGCAGATATTGTGTATTGTTTTCATTTCAAAGAGTTATTGTTGTCTCCTGTCAGGTCTAGTGATTAGTGAAGAAGAGTGGCCTTTGGGTTCTATACTAGTCTTCTCCGCTGACTTGCTGTGTGACCTTGAGGAACTTATTTATCTGTATGAAAATTTCCCACACCTGTAAAACGAGAATCATAATCTGTGTTTTAAGGGGTTTGGGATTTAATTAATTTTTTTAAAGTGCTTTAAGATCCTCTGCTGAAAGATGCTTTTTAAATTCAAAATATCGTAACTTAAATTCTGTGCTTCTGCAGCGTGGGAAGTAAGAATGGTCAATCAGTGTTTGCTAAGATCACAGTAAATTATGAGTAGAACTCTTTTCTTTGATATTAGTCATATATATACTGGCTGAAAAACTTGTATATGGTGAGCGTTTAGCATAGCTACTTATCTGTGCATAGTGCTTACTGAGGTATCTGTACGTCTCACAGTGAGCAGTTTCTTTTTTTTTTTGATCAAGGTAAAGATGGCCAAATAGATTGTAGTACAGCATGCTATCCTTGTCAATGGACTTTTCTTGATTGTACATTCCTGACTTGATGATCTTAATCGAGTACTATGTGCAGTTCAGAAATATTGCATTTAAGATGTAGAAACTTGCATAGCAGACCTTTGCTATTAATGATTCTGTTAATACTTCTTTCATATTAAAATGGTAGTAATATAATCCTACCCCAGAAAAATGGATTTTAGTGGCCAAAGAGCCTTCATATTACCCTTTGATTGGACTAACAAAAGCATTATATTTCATTCACATTAACTTGAACTTGCTTTGTATGGCTATAAATATTTTCTGCGTGCATTTCTGGTATATTTTTTCCAGCTTGATTTTTCATACTAGTGTCAAAGTCAAAACAAAAACCAAAAAAGCCCTTGCCTGATGTACAATAGAGAAATGATCTACAAATTGTTTACCCACACAGTGTAAACCTTTATCAGGGTGGGATTCATCTCTAAATGAATCATATTTTGGCTTTACTCTTGTTTGCTTGTGCTCCTCTTTAGCAGAATGAAGTAAAGGAAACTGTTAACTAAGAGTTGATAAAGAGATATTTCCTTTGCACCTTTTATAGACAACACAGATTTTGTTTGGGTTATTTTATCTGTTAATCCACCCATGGTATATTTTTGTCATTCAGTTGGGTTGCCAGAGAGTGTTGTCAGTGATACTGTACCAGAGTAAAGTTGTTGCCCTTTTATGGGCTTTTACTATTATAGGACTATTGTGATATCAGTGGCCTGAAAGAGCAGAATTGGGCCTTACATAGCTGTTTCCTATGTGTGAAGTGGGAACAGTAGCGCTCACCTGTCTCAGAGGCACACTGTGTGGATTTCCTCATTAAATAGTTAAGGACAAATTCTTACACATGTGCAGCTCCTGTTAGCTCCAGTGGCAGCTGAGTGTCCATGCCCAAGGGTAGCATTTAGCCCTAAAGTGTTAATGCTTCAATTTGAAAATGGAAAGCCCTATACAAGCTGCTCAGTATTTTATCATCCGATATAAAAATTGCAATACACTACAGACTCTTTATTTTTTTCACGCCACGGACAATAAGTTAAAGGTCTTGTTTAATCTCCTCGTGGCGTTTTGCTTTTGTTGATCAGCGATTTTCCTGTGGGTCCGCATCACCAATGTAAACATAAATTAACCACACATTTGAACCTTGTACCGTGCAGTTCCACCAACTTAGAAAAATCAATAATAATATGGTGATTTTTGAACTTGTTTTCTCTGTATCATTTAATTGTGTATTGAAGTTGTTATTTGGATTTTGTAGATTTTGCCAAAAAAATCAATCATAAACAGGCTGGTTCTGTTTTATATTTTACGCCTCAGCTGAAATACAGTACATAAATTTAGAACTGAGGAAAACAAGTCTTGTACATAGTATCTTTGGACATGGATTTGACTGTTTAGAAACTTTATTCTTTGTACAGAATAATCCCTTTTTCATTGCAAAGTCTTTTTTGATTTTTATTGATTTACAGTAGGTCTTCTCCCACATCCTTGCCTCTTCTTTCATTTGTAGTGGTTGTGGTGTCATGAAAGGCAAAATCCAGCAGTTTGATAAACATACACATCTCGGATGCTTTAAATATTTTCACGTCACTTTTCACTACTTCCCAGAGTGAAACTTCTTTTTATTAGAAGAATTCTTATGGGAAAACGGAGTTGAAAGGAATGACGTCATCAGGCCTTCCTGAAAACAGATTGGTTTCCTTTAAGTCACACTCGCTTGAGAAACCACCTATTTAGAGAAAGGCAGACAAAAATAGTTTCAAAGCAAATCAGCTGTAGAATAGCTTAAAGCACTGGAGGGCAATTCTCTTCTAAGTTTAACTTAATAGCTAGCACTATAAACAGGAATCAAAATCAGCCGATTTGAAATGTCTCTTGTAGGTTTTTATTTTGCCTTGTTAATTGTAGCCTTTATCTGGTACAAATCATTTTTTTTTTAATTTACAGATGCACTGAAGGATGCCATCATGTGGGCCTGATTCCTTATCTATTTGAAATGCCTATTCATTTGATGAATGCAAACAAGTCACTTTAGATCTGCATTATAATAAAATATTTTCCTCTTGAAATATACTTTCAGATCATTTATTTTCTAAATTTGTCTATGAAACCTAATTTTGTTTCTTTTCCCCACAACCCTTCTTTACATTGGGCGGCAGGCAGAAAAGGCTTCCTTTGAACTGAAATGGTTAATTGGACACCCTCTAGAGGGCGATGTTTTCTCAACTTTATTAATGCAATGAATCCAGCTTAGTCTATTCTGTTGATTTAGGTTGATGTTGTAATGACATGGGAATATTCTTATTTATCATCCTGTTTACCTTGCCTTCCTGTTGTAAACTTAGTTTCATCTATTTGTTGGTGCCTATTTGAGAAGTTTTAACAAATTATTTTACAAGTGTCGTAGGAAGATTTTGCATCAGATTCTAGTTTATTGTTTTATGTTGGCAAAGATTCCAAGCAAACTACTTTTTAAAATAATATGCTCTTGGTTATCTTTATTGTTAGTACTATGCAGGCCAGATGTCAGAAGAGTGGACCTTCTTTCTTTTCTTATTAATGCAAAAGGGATTTATGTTGCAGTCAGTGAATGTTACCCAAGTAAATCCTTTGTGTACAAGTTGGAGAATGGGCTACTTAAAATGTATCACAAGTTAATTCCTTGCAAGTCTTCCTGTGCAGAGTGCATCTGTGGGGTTTCATGATTTCTCCCCCTTCCTCCACCTTCTCTGGCAGTCTTGGGTGCCCTTGTCATAACAGCCACGTTGACAGCTGGCATAGGCCATTCCATTTGGGAAAACTCCAGGTATTATGCTTGATCTCTTGGCCAGGAACTTTGCTCAGAAAGCACACAATACCCATCAGTAACCGTATGACAGTGGGTTACAAATGTAGAGTACATGGGAGAATAGACTACGACAGTGTTTCCCAAATGATGTTCCGTGGAACCCCTAGGTTCCGCGAAGTGAAAATAAGGGTTCCGCGAGAAAATTCCAATATAATGCATATTAGTGTGAGCTTTATTTTTTGTACATTAAATGTGATTTTTGTTTTTAAATATGTGCAATTAAACTAAATGTTGATCTCATGACCTTGTTTAGCATTTGTTTATTATTATCCTTACTTATTTGTGGTCTACTTTTTCAGCTCCGTATATAAGACTGTTATAATCGGTTCCACAAAATTCTTTCGAGTTTAAAAGGGTTCAGTGGCCAAATAAAATTGGGAAACACTGGACTAGGAAGTGTAGAAACAGTTGTTCAATCAACATTTAGCACCGCAGATGCTCAAGTAGCGATGTAGGCCCCTAAGGTGTTTTAGAGAGGGGCTTTGTAGAGAGCATGACCGTGGATGAAGGAACAAGAGTAGCTTTCAGAAAATGGGGCAGATGTCTCCTTTGCATGTACATTTGAAAAAAGGCATGTGGTAGCATCCTGATCAGACTGAAGTTTGGATGAGAGCTACTTCAGGATGGATTTGTCGTTACCAAGGCAGGAAGTGACAAATGCATGTTCGAGTGATGTAGCAGAGGAAGTGTCAAGGCAATGGCTGATGCAAACAATGCTTTGGAAATCTGCCTAGGTGGACCTGCAGAGGAGTAACGGCACAGCAGAGTGAGCTGTCAGTGACAGAGCTGAAAGGTGGGGAAAAGGCAAGAGTTGAGAATGGAGAGAAACGCCCTACAGTTATGAGGGCCCCAGGGAAGTTTTCTTTGCAAAAGTGGATGATCTCCATCCTGGTGACCCCATCATGAAGAAAATTTCTAAAGGGTCAGGTGTGGATTTGCTGGAGGTGGAGAGGGACTTGAGTAAAAGGGGATCATGAGTTGTGCTCTGAAAAGTGACCCTGTAAAATGGTGTCGTGAAGTGCTTTGATAATTATTTCTATTTTTCCTCAATTATATCCCATGAGACGGGCACAATTCATAAATAAAAGGCTGGTTTTTGGCCCTGCAAACCCTGCAAATGTGAACTGAGCTGTGACAGTCAAGTTGAATTGTTTGCTCCTTGTACATTGCCGGTAATAAAAGGCTCATCCTGTTGATTAAGCCTTCAGTGACACCTGGGTTATCTCATTGTCTCTGATGGGGTTGAACAGTTCTCTCGGTGATGCACAAAAAGGAATAGAAGCCACGGTGTTATGGGCTCTGCAGAAGTAAAAAGTTATGAAAACCTATTGTAGTTCCTATGGGGAGCAGAATCGACTACCCAGAGAGAGGAGGTGACTGATGACATTTTTGCATAGCTGCTTTTCAGAGCGGAACTGCATTTCAAAGGAGAGAGTGGAGCATCATCTGAATAAAAACAATCCCCGAGTTTAAAGAGAAATAATGTGCTTGGGTGAAAAGAGCCAGCCAGCGCAGGGTGGAGTACAGAGCCGTACCAGGAGGGGCTTGATAGAGATGTAGGTTAGTGTCAGAAGCACACTTTGCCACCAGAAATAAAGAACCAGGTGAGAAGAAGAGCAGGACAGCATGGTCTTGTAGACAGTGTGGTTGGAAATCTCAAACACTGGTTGGAAGTTAAGGAAGATAAGTAGTTTGAGACAGCTGTGATCGGTGACGTTAAGGAGATTATTAACCACCTTGGGAAGGGTGGATTGATTGCCGGGAAAGGTGCAAAAGCCAAACCGCCAGGAGACAACGACGCAGTGGATGTCCGAGAGATAAGGGCTATTTCCCTTGTTTTGGCTTTGTCTATACTTTAAAGCATAGCCGCACTTGAAACTGAAAGTATGGCCACGGAACGAGCACTGGGAAAGGTCTCTCCCAGCGCTCTATGTAAACCTCCTCCATGTGGGGAGTAAGTAGCAGCAGAGAGCACGGCTCCCAGTAGGAATGGTTGTTTCTAGGCAGAAAGTTATGGCGTCATAAAGAGCCAGTATAGACTTAGCCATAGTAAAGAAAGAGGTCCATTGTGAGATGGGATATGCGGTCCAGGTACAGCTGTTGAAGGCGGAGATGTGACAGCTGAGGTTTTGATGAGGGATAGTGAGAGATTCTTATTAGGTAGCTGTTGGTTGAGGAGGGCAGCTAGAGTGGGTGAGTTATTGTAAGAAGGGAATAGAAGGTATGAGGTTCAGGAGATGAGGTTCCAACACCCTTCAGTGTTGGAAGCCAGAGAAGGGAACTAGTGCAAACGTGTTTTCCCTAGTGGTGGATTCCTGTAGAAAACTGCAGTGTGCGTGTAATGAGTATGTGTTATCACCCCTTGTGCCTGCAGGGTTGAATCAAACCCTGTGTGTTTGTAATCATTGATTGCGTATGCCAGGGCTACTCAACTTTGGGAGCCCCAGGAGCCACGATGATACTCTCAACGCATGCCGAGGGCCGCAACTTAAGTGTGGTTGCATAGACATGCAAATATATATGCAAATATATGCAAATAGCTTCTTTCTCAGCACTTCTGGCACCTCTTCCTTGGGGGCTTAGAAATGCTCACACCCTGTACCTGTGTTCCAGCCAGCCCGTCCGCTTGCATCTTTCAGTGCTCACGCCGCCTGGGAGACGTCTTGCCGTTGTGGAGCATGTTCCCATTGGAAGCCATGTTCAAAGGATCCCACCCGCCGGCCATGTGTTGAGCCCTGCGTAAACTCAGACTGCACCGTGGGCTGCAAACAAGTAGTCCTGGCTCATGCGGTAAATGGTGGCTGATCTTGTTGTCTTGCAGTTTTTTTATTCGTATTTAAATGAAACATGCCTTTTTTTGGTAGTCTAAAAATCCAAACATTTTAGGGAAAGAACTTAAGTGTTAAGACTGGAAATAAAATGTACTTGTATCTTTTAAAAGGTTTATCTTCACTCCTCTTAAATAAGCCAAATCAGCTCATTTTATTTGCTGAGTCTTTGCCGGCTGTTAAAATCAGTTGCTTTTTTTTCCCATCTGAAGGAAATGCATCTTTGACACTTCTCATGACCTGAGTCATGCTGCTGTCACAGAGCCAGAAAACATCCTTAATAGTCATGGGTAAAAAAGCAGAGCTATGGGGTGGGTGGGTGGGGGAGAGACAGAAATATTCCTATTTCCCCCCCCACCACCACCACCACCAGTTTTAATATTTTGCAGGTCACTTTTTTGTAATAATTTTCCAAGAGTGATTTTCTCAGGTTCTCATATGCAATGGTTTTCTGAGCATATTATTTTATATCATGTAGAAGAAATAAAGGGTGTGCATCCTGGGTCGGATATCTGCCTAGAGCTACTGTAAGCATAATAATGTTTTTGCTAATCACTGCAGACATGGAAATAAGTACCAGGGGAAAATAGCAGAATTTGATGTTTTTAATAATTTTAACAGACAATAGCAATGTCTATTTTAAACCTATTTTAATTTTGATAGATGTAAATTTTCACATTTGTGGGAAAATTATGGAGAGGGTGTCAGATGATCAAAACGGCAGTCGACTTTGAGGTTCAACAAACTAAATCTTTATAATCGTGAAACACACATGGTCAGCATCACATGGAAAAATATACAAATAAATATCCTGAAGTCAAAATGTAAGGAGCATTTTTCTTACATTCCCTACCTGTACATGTTGATTATTTTATTGATGGAGATAGTTTGGTCAATTGGAGTGTGCATGGTGAAATCGATGTTTACCAACTTTTACCAACAAAATATTAGGTGTTGGCAAGCTAAAAAATGGGGAGGACATGCTTTTTATTGCTTGTTTCTGTACTGTACCCAATAAGGTTGTTCTCTACTGCATGCAGACAGGTCTGGGTGCAGATAGGCTACCAAGCCAATCACCTATACATTCTTATACAAAAGTCGAATTTCCATTGACTAGTCAATTAGTCGATAAGCGGGGGTGCCGCAGTGGGCTTAGTTCCTGACCCTGGGAGCTAACCCTGCTGCGGCTCTGCCTTTTAAAAGGCTGGTGTGCGGCTCGGGGAACCCAGCATGAGCCGGGAATCAGCTGCCCCAGCTCGCACCAGGTCCCCCATGCTGCGCTTCTGCTTTTTAAATGTATTAAGAGCCGGCAGGCTCTTTAATACATATTAAAAGCAGAGGCACAGCTTCTGGGACTGGGTGCAAGCTAGGAATCGGCTGATTCCCGGCTCGCACCTGGTCCCCACAACCCCCCCGTCTCCTGTGGAGATGGTGCTAACCAGCTTTTAAGCTGGCTCCCCCCAGCACCGGCTCCTGCTTCCCCCCTTGCTGCCTCTGATAGAGGCAGCAAGGGCCGGGGGAAGCAACTAGCCGAGGGACTAGTCGTTTACATCCCTAAAAGTGACCCATGTCTCATGCTAAGGAATTGTGTTTTCCCACAGCCAAAACGCCAGGAGTTGCTAGTGATCAGTCTATTCTAATCCATGGGCAAGGAATCCTCTTGCCTCTCGACAGCACCAGGCCTTCCATTGTCTGAATTTCACCCATGTCATCCAAACTTCTTACAAGGATCCACCAAGACACAGAGGCCTTTCAATGTACACACTGAAGGGGGAAAAAGGAAGAGGAGCAGTAACAGCATATGTCTGTCTCCCCAAGGCCTGCACCACTGATCTGCTATAAAACATCTACAAATGGGCAAGAGAACTCAATAACCGCAGTGATTATCAATTACCCCGCCTGGAATCCATGACTCTGAGCACAGTGAACGCTTGGGGCCCTTCCTGCGTGGTGCCGGCTTTCATTGGAGATGATTCAGCCAATGGGAGGCCATTTTAGCTGATTTCCCAGGCAATCACCAGTTGGGGCGAACCAGAAGTAACAGTGCTACAGTCTGCTCCTACCTCTGCAGGGAGCCATGGAGTCCACAGCTGGCTATCAGGAGTGGGGTTTGGCTTTTGTTTTTTCATGTCAGTGCAAGTTTTACCCTCCGGATTGTAGAGTTGGGCCAACAATATTTTCACTGAAAGGGACCCTGAAAGGTTATTATGGAATCAGACGTTGGCCCTGTTTCTTGATCTACTTTTAAACCTGTTTACAAATTCAATGCAAACTTTTATTTATATTCCCTCTCTTCCCAAGCCAAAAGCTTCAGCGCTTTTTTATCCTTGCCACTTTTACAAGCAACTCTTAGCATAACAAAGTGTTCTGGGTGCAAGGGAGGAGGAGGGGAAATTGTCATGGGAACAGATCTTAGTTTCAAGTTTCCTGTGAGAGATTTTATAAGGAGTTAGCTAAGATCATAGATGTTTCCCTGGCAAGGTCTCACAGCTGCTAGCATGGGACACCACGTATGTATGCACAAGAGGCTTGCTATCCGGTCACCAGGGCTACTTCAGGCATAGTTGCATAGGTCTCCACCCTTGCGTCCGTGCATGTGCCACCAAAGATTTAATTTCCATTAAAAAAAAAAAAAAAAAAGCATGTGCAGAAATACAAGCATTGGCCGGCCGTATATCACCGACAGCTTGTACAGCTTCCCAGGCGGTGGGTTCTAATCCTAAGCAGAGTCAGAGTTTTCAGTATTTCACCCCTAGGAGATGTCTACACTGCAATGAAAACCCCCCCTCTGGCTCACTGTTCAATTGTGGTGTAGATGCTCCGGCTGGATCCTGCGACGTGGTAGGGTCCCAGAGCTTGGGCTGCCTGCAGTCCAACGCATCTGTGCCGGAGTTAAACAACCCCTTAGCACGAGCCAGCTGCTGGTGTCTAATTGCATTGTAAATATCCACTTGCAGGGAGGTGGGGGTGGTAGTGAATGGTGTAAGTTCCTCTGCCCTTACCCCCTAGGACTAAAGAGGATTTGAGGGTGTCAGACTAGCTTGTGGTTGGGGCAGTGAAAGGTTTTTTGAAACTGGAGATAGCGTAGGGAGGGAAGTAGTGGAAGCCACAGTTGGAGAATGGGTGGGTGCAGTGGAGAAGTGCACAGATGGGTGTGGTATAAAAGCCTGCAAAGATTGAAGGGGTGAGATCCCGGGCCTGAGGGGAGCTTTCCTTCCACCAGCCAGGCAGAGAAGTTTTGCTTTCCCCTATATCTGGAGACACTTGGACTAGTGCATGTGCCTCTCAGGGGAGCTTTGTAAGTGCACCGGCTTGCCTGTTGTCATCAAATGCTTCATCTTTTCCTACGTAGACAAGGAAAGGGCTGCTTTCCCAGTGCATTCACGAGAACAGATGCAGCCATTTTATAGAACACGAACAAAAAAAGTCGTTTTAAACTTCATGAAGACGAAAGGCCAAATTCTGCTCCCCTCAGTGTAAACATTTCTGACTTGGGTGATTTACTTTGAATTTACACCAGTGTAACTTTGAAAAAATTTGACTTGAAGAGTGCCTACCCTGTGTATAGCCGCCGTAGCTATAAGTCTGTTTGTTTGTGTCTAATAAAAGTGTTGCTGGAAATATTCAGACAGGCTGTGAAATAAATCTTGTTCTTAGCAGTTTGCTACATGAAGCAGTTGCAATGTTAAGAAGTAGTGGTTATTTTAATTAAGAACTAGAAAGTTTCCTGTAACTGCATATCCAATTCTCAGGAAAAACGTAATATTTGTGGGGAGATTTAAATATGTGGTATCTTTAAAGAAAAATGTTGTTTGGCAGTAATTAGTGTTGGGTGTTGTTAATTAATTAAAATATTATCGAATGATCTGTTATACCCTCCCAACCTACTTCTGTGAGCCAGCATAGCTTGCGCAGAGTTCTCTGTTTGGGTCACAAGGCAGTGTTTCTCACCAGGGCACCGTTGTTTCCTCTTCCGACTCTAGTAGATTACAGATTATACTGGAACATGTCTGAGGAAAGGTCAGAAACAAGGGTGAAAGTCCTGGGACTGTATCTGGGAAGCTTTTCATTCTCATCTATGAGACTTTTCGTGTTGAATAAAAACCAAAACAAACTGTCACACGCATTTTTTTTAACAGCATCCTCTCTTAAATTTAGAAAGGATTGTATTTGTCGTGCATTGAATCATTAGTATTGGGTGGAGGAATCTTTTACAATAGGCAGCAAATGAGGGCTAAAAATGCTTCATTTTCTTGTTGCGTAGTTTGCCAGTGATTGTGTAGACTCAAGTTATTGTGTGTTTTACATACAGTCAGTAAGTTGCAGGATATTAGATACTTGATGTTAACTCTGTTAAAATATTTGGTGCAGTTTGAATTTTAGTCTGTTAAGTATGGCAAGATATTAAAAGCAGACCAAGCGCTTTTGATTTTAAATGCCAAAATTGTGTTACTTATTAGTTTTATTGGAATAATACAAGGAAGAATGAGAACACAAGGAAATACAGGATAATTTTAAAAAAACTTATCATTTTATTATATAGCTAAGAGAAGTTCAGTTCTACGCAGGTCTTTTTTCCTGGAAACAATGCTGAACAAATTGAATGCTTATTATTCCCAATCTACTAATATAAAACTTTATGTAGGGCCAAAACCTGCTTGCCTTACTTATGTGCAGAGTGAAATGTCACAGTACACACTACCATCCCACAACAGCTGACATGAGTCAGTGCTAGAATACCGTATCCAGCTAAAATTGCATGGGGAAATTTAGTCAGTAGCATATATAAGCTGTATTTGAATGTACCTGGATTCTGGTGTTTATGCCCCTTCCTGTTTTAGAAAGTGCACATGTGATTTGAGAGCCTGATAGTGAAGTTCTGGATATCCCTTTCTCTAGTTAATGGAAGTTGGTGGCCATCAACACTTGATGGGGTTTGCTCCTTAAGTAACCACAACTTTTTGTCAGTTCTAAAAGTGCAATTTTCTACAGGAAGGTGTGCCTTGGTATCCTACCTGACTGCAGACCAAGCCCAAATCTATCTTGAGTTCATTGTCAAATGATCAAGCAATGGATCAACTCAGTATGCAGCTTGTTTTTATAACGTATTAGAAGCTAATCTAGCATGTTTTGGTCAAAATGCAGTTTTTTGTCATATCTGGAAAAATTCAGTTCTCAAAAAAGTAAAAATGTGCAACTCACTCTGTCATTTATATTTTACGAATTAGCTGCCTACAGTACATTATTCTGGGTTTGCTTTTTGAAGTAAACTTTAGAAATATTGTAAGTTAAAAGTTTGTCTATAGCAGTCATCGACCTAATGCCCAGTTTTCAGAAGTACCTTGGTCCTGGTGATTTGCCACTTTCATATATCCTCAGTCACTGCATTCAGCAGCTAAGAACTCTTCATAATCTATTTTTTTTAAGGGGGTGGGCAAAGGTAAAACTGAAATGACATTAGTCTTGCAATGGCATTACCTGAGAGTTGGGGCTGATGTCTTTTCCACAAATGTCCAACTTTGTCAAAAGCCAGTAAATCTTGTGAAGTTTATTTTTCTTATAGCATCTGTGTTTTATAATGGTGCTTTTAATTTGTTTTTACTTTGTCTTTTGGGATTTCTTTTGTCCGGCATTTTCAGGCCTCCCTTTTTTCAGTGGAAGTGAGTATGTTAATGATGACTGGTTTGGGAATATACCCCTGCAAAGTTGACATGACAGCCTGTTCGCTCTGTGTAATAACAAAGCCCATTGTTATTTTCTCTCTTCGCTTTTATCCTCAACTTAATCCATTTCTCCTGTGAGTATTTGTGGTATAAAGTGCATGGAGAGGAAGAAAAAACAAAAAACAAACCTCAGAACACTGAATGGATCACAGGAGGTTTTCTTATTCTAGACTTTATGCCAGTAGGTACGCAAGATAGAACTAGTGAATTATTTTTTTCATGCCTCAGTAGGCAGACTTTATCCGGTGAAATGTCCTTTGTAATAATTGTCTGCTGTTAGAATACCTTTTAAAAAGGCAAGAGCATCCCATGAATTTCATCTAATTTCATGGCTTATTCTCTGTCTGTATGTCTCCGTGTAAACATTCATCGATTAAAATTCAGCAACAGCTGCAACTAGAACAAGAGAACCAGTTTCAGTAATGGAAATCCAAAAAGCTGAATTTGGATTCAGGGCAAAAAAAGACTTAAGTTTGGGATTTGGGTTTAGCTCAGTTTAGGTGTTTGGATGCTTATCCAAACTTTCTCTTCCTCTTGAACCTGTAAAATTAGGCTTGGAATTTTTGCAAAACCTGTCTTTCGGTTGGTGTTCTGGCCCTTGACTGGGACCTTGGAGTGCCAAGATACAGGGAAGGGACATGATGCACATGTAAAAAACCCCACAACAACCTTAACATGTCCACAAAAGATGGTAAAAACAGCTCCTTGCACAGCCCGACGGGGGGGAAAATACCCCTCTCCAGTAATATCCCATAGACAGATAAATACTTAACCAAAATGATGCGTCTTGCTCTGAACTCTGAAGGTCAGTGAACTCAGACACTGGCAGATCATGAAAGAAGGGAGATCCACAGCTAGGGACGCTATAGTGAAAATGTTCTGCCTCCAGTCCTTACGAGGGCACGTCTGTTATGAAGGTGCCAGGAGGTTTTTGTTTGTTTGTTTGTTGTTGTTGTTGTTGTTTAAGTTCCCTCTGAATGGATTGCTATAGAAGGTATTCTTGGAAAAGTCAATCAGGCAGGATCCTGCCTGGTTTATGTGCAATTGACAGTATGAAAACAAGGTTCTGAAATGAGCATGTCATTTCAGGCTAAATTTTCAACATTTAGGGAAGCTAGTCTGTTGCAACTGTAGACCTGCTTTTTGTTACTTACCAATAGGTATATTTGAAGTGTTGATTTATCCGTTATACATTCTGCAGAATAATTTGTCTGTGCGATGCTGAATGATTCTTCACCGTACCAAATGATGTTGATATTTCTGGCAGCCTTAAACTTGGGTTGCTGTGTTGTTTGACAGGGAATCAACAACTGCTTGAGCTGTGGAAATAATGTTGATGCTTGACTGCATTCTTTGTGCTTTTTTGGCCTGATCCTACTGTCTTGAGTGGAAAATTCCCATTTGCTACAATGGGAGTTGCATGCTTCTAAGGGCTAGAGGACCAGAGCGGAGGGGGGCTGTAATTTTTTTATTGGGTTTTTGGACAGATACAATAGCATGTACAAAGTTTTAAAAAACCCTGAGCTGCTAAATGTAATCTATGGAACACCACTTCTTTCCAGTAGTGGATGTACAATATAACCCTTGCTGAATGCATGATAAAGAAAACCTAGTCACAGAGTGCATTTACTGTATCCCCACGGCTATGCAATTAAGAAGTCAAGGTTATATCTTTATGATGGGACTGAGGCAACATTGTCCAGACAATAGAGATACCACTTTATTGTACATTTCCATACTAAAAGTATCCAAATATAATTCAAATGAAAGCGATTATTACTCTTTCTATATAAAGTTGCATTTTTTCCTAACCTGATTCATCTGCACTAAGTAGCGCTTATTTAAAAGTCAAATTATCTAGCAAATTACTCACTCCTGAAATAACTAAAATTTTTCTCTTAACCCTTTTGCACCATTATGATTATTTATTTGATTTGCACCATAACTGGTGAATTTAATTTCAAAATTATGCCACTAAACTTGGCTTAAAAGAAAGTGTAGATTGGTAGGTATTTGGTGGCAGATGAGATTTTAAAAGTTGCATCTATTATGTTTGGATCTTTTATTTTAAACTTCATTTCTGTTGTGAAATGTTGAGTATTTTGATGACTGGGTTGGTTAATTTTTAATTTAAACTTGTATCCTTTCAGTCAGGGAAACTTTATTTTTAAAACTAAGGTATCTGAACTCAAAAGATCCTTCTGTCCTAGAAATTATGAACAAGCCAAACATCTTGTTTCTTACCCACATCTAGTTACTTTGTAACGCCCCTCTTTCATCCCAAAGGGATAGTGACTGTTTGCACAGTGTGTAAGCAATGCTTGTGAATAATGAAACTTTGATTTTAATCATATAGTTATTTTTATGCAGTTTTCAACTGACAGCAATGAATATGGTTCTGTAGAAAATATCTGCAAAAGGTTATAATGAGAGCATCTTACTTCTAGCGCAGGTCTAAGTGATAACACTGGTGATGATTTAAAGGGAAAGTGTTTTCATTTAATATCATAAATGGCGTAGTGTTTTGTTAAAAACAACAGAAAAGAAAGCGTGTAGGATTGGTTTTCCAAGGTAGTTTAAAGAGCCAGAAGTCACAATCTTGAAAACAAACTTCATGTAGTTAAGTATCACTTCTTTGTTAATTCTGACTTCGTTTTTGCAAAGTGACTGCAGTATGATTGAGGTAGGAATTAAAATAGGCTTTACGGCAACAATTCTTTGTACGTTGCTTCTAAAAAAGTAAATAAAATCTACTTTAGTGCGTTCACAAAACACAAGCATACAAGTGGAAAAGAACATTATATTTTCTAATTTCTCATCTGTTAAGCATCTTTATTTCCCTTTTAATATATCTTTGTTCTTTTCTTTTTTCTTCTTGTCTTTCTTTGGTTGTCATTAAAGACAACAGAAAAAATGTTTAATGTAAAAAGTAAAGCAATACATAATGTATCAAACAACTCAAGAATGTCACTAACCCTTAAGCCCTTCACTCTGTAAAGTACAAACGTTACAGTGACTAATTGGTGCACATGGGCATGTATTGGTATCTTTTCAGATTCCTGAAGGAGGATCTAATCCTCCAAACAGCTAAGTGTCCTCAGCTGCCCCACAGGATCCCTCAACTTTAATGGGAGTTGAAGGCGCTTGGCATTTTTCAGCGTAGATCTAATTTATGATTACTCACTTTTCCTGCACTAAGAAATCCTATTGAATTCAGTGGCAGCTTTGCATTTGGAAGGCTAATTAATTGCTGCATGGTACTGAGATTTGAGTGCATTGAGTAATTATGGATTCATGGTATGTACTGTGTATAAATTACTGTTGCAACAGGCAGATGGGGTGCAGAACTTGATCAGTGCAATATGACAATTAGCCATCATATTCCTAACAGAATTCAGCAAACAAGATGTAGATATTTGGAATCACTTTTGTGAGCATCACTGTTTTCTGTGTTGAACATTGTTGCTTATATTGAATATATAGAGAAGAACACATTTATTAAAAAGGGTCTTGATGACATATTATAGTAACTAATTACAGCGAAATGCAGAAAATGTTAGAGTCTTTCCACATGAACCAAGAATGAATCTTCAAGGAAACTCACTAGATTTTTAAAAAAAGGAATTGAAGCTGCAGGCTTAATTTAAACATGAAGGTTTTTTTTCTTTCTATGTATTTCTTTCCCAAGTTAGTTCAGGAAAATCTCTATAGTTATAAATGAAGTCCGAACTTGGAGACTATTCAGTGCGCTGATTATTAATTCAGGCTTTGTCATTTCTTTTAAAAAATGCTGATTAATGCTTAGACCGGATATCTAACACAAAATACACTTTGCAATTTCATCTTTTTTTTTTTTTTTGGTTTGTGTGCTTTCCTAAAACAATGAGTTCTACATACTTGGTAGAAAAACAAACACAAAACCCCAAGCTAACGGTTATATAGTATTAAAAGGAAGCTAAGGGAAGCATTGAGTGTCTTTAGGAAGATGAGACATTCATTAAGATTTTTCCGCCTTCCTTTTCCTATCTTCAATCCATCTGAAGTACCATTATAGCTTTTCAGCCTGCTTCCTGTGAGAAACTCTTTTCTTTGCTGTTATTCTTCCTTGAAAAAAAGGTGGCTGCACTTCAGTCAGGATTGTATGGATTTGGCCTGGGATTTGTATAATATCTATGTAGAATGCATCGGTTGTTTAGGAACTTAATTCCCAATATGGCTTCCTTTTTATTAAGGACAAAGCCAGCATTTCACAGCATTATAGGGACACAGAAAAACAAGTTAATGATCTAAACCTTTTAATTCACAGTTGCTTGTCTATTTAAAGCACTTTTGATTCTATTATAAACAGACTGGCCCCTTTTTTGTTTCGTTTCTTTCTTTCTTTCTTTGGCTTCTTTGGTTTCTTTCTTTCTTTGGTTTCTTTCTTTGCTTTCTTTCCTTGTTGGCCATGAAATTTGTAGCTAGTTTCCTTTTCTAACTGACGAGAATAGAAGGTTGCTATTGCAGAATGATACAGAAAGTAGGGAAGCATATCTAAAGTAAGCATATGTCCAAAACAGACCTTGTGACTTAGTAATTTGAAACAAAAAACAAGTTTAGTTTAGTGTGTGTGTGGGGCGGGGGGGATGTTCTTTCTCTTTTAAAAATACTTTTTTTTTGGCTATTTTATTTCTCTTGTTTTGCAGGACTGTGAAGTTTGTTTCTTTGCATAATAAACTCTTGATTTTTCAATTATTTTAGCTTAATTTTCCTTAATTTTATTCTTTATATAAATATATTTTTCTATCCCTTTGTCAGTGAAGCTGGTTGCTATTCTAGGTACCATCCCTTCACCCATGCAGGCAGCAAAAATGTTCTGTTCAGAACTTCTCAATGTAAAGCACAGTATGAGATATTACAGGATGAAAAAAAAATCCTTTCTAGGATGTTTACCTTTTCCATAGACAGTTTGAATTTGGAGTCTGCTTCTTCAGTTGGACTTTGAAATTTCTTGATATGAGAAATTCACTCACTAGAACAGTATCACCATGATTGACTTTATTACACTAGGTGACAATTTTTCCCATCTCCTTAGATATAAAAAATAATTGTATTGCTGTTTATCAGCTTCTGTATATTTTTCTGTAGTTTTAAGATGAATTCTGTAGAGATTTTTTTCTTTTTCTTCATCAATAGAAATCTATTAGTGTATATTTTAAACTCTCAATTTTAGATGGCTGTCAGAAATGATAAATGAAGAAAAGTTTCCAGTAATTAATTTTTAATTTTTTTCCATTCTTTCAAGGTAAACTGAATAGCCAAGACACTTACAATAATTTTACTAATAATAATCCTGGGAACCCACGGCTCTTGCCTCTTCCAAGTTTGACCGTGGTGGTGCCTCTTGCACAAATCAAACAGCCAATGACCTTAGGGACTATCACCAAACGCACAGGGTAAGTGTAATTTCTTATTAAAACTATTTGTAGATCGTTGACAAAGTACTCACAGAACTAATTGATTATGCTAATTCACGATGAATGTTAGTGAAGCTTTTCTGATTTATGCTTTGTGTTTTCAGCGTGCATATAATTCAGTGGCACAAAATGGGGTAGGAAGTAAGAATAACAATATCAAATATTTAAAAAAAAACATAAAACAGATCTGTCTAAGAATTCAGAAGCATAAATATTTGTTTGGATGGATCATTTTCTTGCAACAACTCTATGCTCATATTCTACACTGGTGTTCTGTATAAGGAAAAGTATGAACTATGGGTTGGTTTATATGGGATCAAATATTGAGTTCTTGAATACATTCCACTTTAAATAAAACTTGCTTTTAATATGCTTTTGATTTCTAAATTCTTCAGCCATATTGGTCGTTGTGTATCATGTATGGAAAGGCAGCGAACCAGGGGAATATAGGTACATATTTAGAAAAATCATATGGACATAAATCTGTTTTCCTGCCAGTACCCTATTGATCCAGGCTTTAAATATTTTTTTTTTTTATAAAACATATCTCATCAGAACCTTGAGAATCCTCCTCATTTTCACCAGCTTCTATACATCCCATGCACCTAGCATGAAGATAAGGAAGACTAGACACATTTCCTTCTGATTGCATTGATCCGTCACAGGAGTCACTCATGGGTGCTTACAAAGGAGCTGCCTTTTTATACAGCACCTAGCATAGTGGAGAACGGATCCACAAATTATGATATTAAGACCCCCTATTCGGTGGATTACCTCCTAGGGATATAAAATCCCATTTAATCAGTTAACCGAATAAGCGGTTAACCGGTTAAATATAACGTTTAAACAGGACCGGGCAGGGGCTGCTTCTCCCGGGCAGGAGCGCCTCCCCCACCCCCACCTGCAATATGGGAAGGCTGCAACAGCTCCCTTCCCGCATCGGGGCTGCGCCTGCCTGGCTGGGTCACCAGTTAACCAGTAATCATCTGGTAAACCACTGACATCCCTATTACCTCCACAGAACTTCTCACCCCGATCTCCTAAACTTAGTACAGTTGACTAAGACTTGGGTTTGAAGTACGTACATCTGCTGCCACATATTTAAATTCTCCTTTCTGTAGGAGGGCATATGTAATTTTTCAAAGATGTGTTTGCTGCCATCTCCTTGGTCAAAATTGCCTTTTCCACTGACTGCTCTACAGTATGCTGTTCGCTTGTGGATTTTTGCCATCCATCCGACATATATTTCAGTTGTTCTGTGTATAGAGTGTATAAAGCACTTTAGGATCCTTCAGTATGAAAAGCACTACTAAATAAGTGTACATTACTATTTATTAAATAAGACATGTAAGTCTTTTTAAACTAGCCACACTTAGCTGAGAGACACAAGATAAATTCAGATGTCACAGATTTTTAAATTTTGGGGTATGTGCATCTGAAATTAACCAGTATTTGCTGACCGTTGATATTTTGTATACTTAAATAGCCAGCTGTCTCTGAAGAAATCAGAAAACGTCTGCAGTTCATGAATAAAGTCTCTCAATTATAGATTTCTCCCACCTTCCTCTTCCTGGAGAAGCTCAAATCCCTAAAAGGCTGACTATTAGAATTGTATTTTGAAAGTTTGACTCATTCATTCCCTTATTGACTGAGGCATTTGTCTGTATGAGAAGTATGCTTATGGGGATACTTTAGCATAGCTCCTTTCCTATCCACATGGTATTCAAGGAGTTTGGGTGCTGGTGAGTAAGCACCATCTTGCGACCCCCTCTTAGTTCCTGGCTCAAAGCCTCAATACCCAGATTTCAGATGGGGACTGGTGAATTTCACTTTAGTGCCCTTCAATGGGAGTTTTACCTGAGTAAGAACCAGGTAAGGATTTCAGGATTGTGATCTTTATTCTGGTTAATTTCTGGTTCTCTGATATGATGTCAGGGATAGTTTATAAAATGTATTTATCTTTATGATTTTACATAGCTGTACAGAGGTGCCTGGCAGGGCTCTAAAGGTCATATCATCTAACCACCCTGTTGTGCACCCATTGATGTGAATGGGAGTTTGGTTAGGCCTTATTGATGACTTGTGAGCTGAAAAGTGATGCTACCTCTTGCCTTTGGTGAAAGTTGTAAATGCTCACCACCTCAGACAATTTACCCCTGAACTGTGCACAGAATTGTAGACCGAACATGTGGAACAAAGAGGAGTCAGGGACCAGGGAAAACCGTAGTTAACTTCTTCCATGCATATATTGCAAGGGGTTGTTTTCTTTTTTTGCAATATAATCACAGACAAGGGTGGTAAATGGAGTACGGAGAAGAGTGCTGCAAAGAAAGTGAGTAAGCAAGAGAAGGTGGGAGACTAGTGGCCAGGTGGAGGGAAGGTCTGTCGGGTGCCTAAAAAGGCGTACTAAGTCATGTGGGAGAAGGAGACGGAAGTTGAGCAAAAGGACTGGGAGGAGCACAGCAGTGGGCAGATGTGTAGGCTCTTGAAGGTGAGTACAGGGAGCCTGAACCACATTAATAGTCCACTTAGTACCTGAGAACAGTAGAGATGGTTGAAGGAGACAAGAAACCAGTGGAGGTGTGAGGAAGAAATTAACATGATTGGAATGACAGAAGAGGAAGATAGAATTCAGCGTTGACTTTGTGTGAGGCCCCAGTTGTTTGATTTACAGCAGTTTATTTTTGCTGCCTTTTCTAAGGCACTTTATTTTTAAAAAGTGCTGGCACTGCCGTTGAAATTTTGTACAAGTCAGGCAAAAGTAACTCAAATCTTTCCTCACATTTCACTTATTAATTCTTACCTCTCTTACATGTGTAGTCCATGCTCAGATTTTTCCATGTGTAAACTTCCTAGTCACCAAGTTGGTCCTATCCAATTATTTTATGTATTTTTTTAGAAATGAATGGAGTATAAAATATTCAGTGAGGCTTATGTAGCGAGAAATGGTCATGGAAAGGGACCCCAGCTATGTAAGAATACTTTTCATGAATGGGGCTGATAATTTTCAGCAAATCCTATAAATGTGTAATACTAAGCTCATGGCTGCCTTCTTTTATTCTGTGTCCAAAATATTTGACGAAAGTACACAAAATTAACATGAAAAGCTCTATTTACAAAGCAGAGATTTAAGAGGAATGCCTAGGATCCAAGAATCCTGGCATGCCTAAAATGGCGAAATAGAGACAGCAGCCTTAACTTAAACCTCCAGGGGGCAAAGCGTGTGTTGGACATATTTAACATCTGCCCTCATATTTCTAGAAACACATAGCAATGTACGTCTGTACAATGTAATATTTAGACAGGACAGGGACCATCTGCCTGGTTCTGAGAAGTGTAGGAGGCATGTATTACTACAAATGGCAAAAGACAGATGTATTTACACCTACATGGTCAGCACCTTTAAGCAGTGCTTCAAGGAAACAAGGCACTCTTTGGAAGCAGCTGCTTACCCTTGCGATTGTGCTGTGATCAGAGAAGGGGGGAGTGCTTGAAATCAATTGGATTTTATAACTACTAGATGATGGTCATCAAAATTGATTCTTTTTCTTTTAAAAATCAGATTTTTAATCTATGATGGTACAATTCCAGAAAGAAAAAGAAAGATTAAAACAACAACAGATAACTCCTAGCTTTAGAATAATCAGCATTATTAGTTATTTAGCATCTGAAAAGCCCCCCTTTGATTAGAATATGTAAGCATAATTTATAACTGTATTTATCAAGCAAATAGTTGTTTTGGTTCTAGTTTTCCCCAGGACAACAAAATATATTTCATGTAAAAAGATAAATCAATGCCCTTAATATTATCCATCTCAGATCAACATGTTCTTTTTTTGGCAGCCAGGGAGGAGTAAACTTTCAGAATGAGTCTACAATAGTCCCATGGGAATAACACACAAGACTCAGGAGTTGAGTCATTAGGTTGTTTTATCATTGGAGCTTTTTTGTCAAGTAAGCCTACGGAACTCAGAACATTTTCTGACCACTCTTTAAGCTCCTTTCTTTTGAAAGCATGTTACACCCCTAGTGTTGAATACCAGAGAGTGAACTCAAGAAAGATGGCATCCCTTGTTTCCCATAACTGTTCTTTCTTTGGTCCCCTTCCTTTGCTTCTTCCCTTGACTGTTTCATTCCCCCACCGCTTTCTCCTAAACTGTCTATTCTCCCATCTGCACTTGGCACATCACTCTTACCCCCATTTTTCACAAACCTCTTGACTCGCTTTCCTGCGGTTTGTCCTGTCAACACTTTAATACCACAAAAGGTTCCTCAAAGGGACTCTCAACCTTTTCAAGGAAGGACGATCTTGTGGTTAAGGTATGGGCATGTGAACTGGGAGACGTAGGCTCCACCTCAGATTTCCAGTGTGTCGCTGGGTAACTCACTGAACCTCTTGTCTCAGTTTCCAGTCAACAGATAGGAACAGTTAATACTGACTTCCTTTGGAAAAGTGGTATGTGGCCTGATGAATATATATATATATATATTTTTTGCAAAGCGCTTATAAATCATAAAAGGAGGTTTGCTATATAGGGACAAATTATTTATCCTGAGAGAAGCAATAGAAAACTAGGGAATCTGACCGTCTTGGGACCATTTAAATAAAATACAGTACTTGAATGTATTAATTGGAGGAAACCTTTGTGTTTGCATTTGGCCTTTTATAAATACGTCCTTTTCCAGCGGAGTGAATTGTATTTAATTTCCAGTTCCTACGAACGTGGTAAAATGGATGACCTGTAATAGAGAGGAGGAAATAAATGATAAAGTAATTGCTACAAAGGAAAACTCTTGTAAATGTTTGCTTCTTTGACAGCAGCATTCATTTTAAATTTCTCAAGGGATGGTCATTTATGTTAGTATCATACTTCAGTCTCAAATATAATATAGCTACAATGAAACCCCGATACGTCAATTTCTGTCTCATGCCAAAACAAAGCCTTACAGCGCTCCTTATAAGAACAGGAACAAATCTGATTTTTCCTCTTTGAAAGGTTTGGGTTCATATATTTGAAACTTTATCCATTTCCCGTCCTCCCCCCATTTTTTTAAATAAAGAGAGGGAAGTGTAGATAAAGTCTCTGATGTTGAAACAAGCTGAGATTTTATCATTTTAATGTTTCCCATCTCGTGTACTATTTGTTCAGAAAATCACTGATATCCGTTTGATGTATTTTGACTCCTAAGAGTTTAATTTATCCCAGGTCCGGTTAGTGATGCAAACAAAAATAAAAAGAGCAATATCATGATCCAATTACGTAGGTAACAACAACTGAAAAAAGTCAAACATGAATTAAAACTTAATCAATGAAAAAACTTAGAGACAGCGATCAGCGTGCCTCTTTGCTTATTGAAAACTTTCTATTTGGGGCACATTTTAAATCATGGTTATGTATTATCTGAAGGATTAGTTTACTAAACTTTGGTAATAAAGATGTAGCTCTAACTCTTGTAGTTTGTATGAAGTATTGTGATTTATCCCACATTTGTCCAAATGTCACAATTTCTTTATGAAATATCAGTGAAACCTGGTAGCAGTGGCATGTGAGGGCTAGTAGATCGTGTTGAATTTATTACGATCTTGAATAGTTGCATATTTTTAAAAAATACTGATGCAGGAAAATCAAATAAAAATCATGATTGAATATTAGGTGAATAAATAAAAATACTGTTTCAATTATGAATCATTATCACCTTCATTTAGTATTTTTTCTACTGGCAGACAATTCTCAAGAGTCTGTCTTATGTGCACTTGGCATTTGAGCCATTGGCACATAGAACTTCAGTGGCTTTTTTTCCCCAGCCTTGACATTGCTGTGTTATTGTCACCCAGCATAGCCATCTGGTGCTGTCAATTCAAGGATGGGTTGTCTTGTAATATGTACATTGTCTTTTTTTATTAACACACCAACCATGCTGTGTGAAGCAAATTGTGGGACATGTTCAGTTGCTTGTGTAAAAGATGACAGAAATGAATTGTAAATTAAGGAAAGAAGGGAACTGCTAAACAAAATGGGGTTACTACTGTGATTTCTGACATGTATACGGACTTTGTATTTGTAGTAAGAATGTAAGCAATTTTTTAAATGCAACTGCAGTTTCTCTGTGCTATGAGAAATCCAAGCTATACTGAAAATTGTACATCTGGGATGATCACTTAGTTTGTTTTTGAAAAGGGCACTGGTAATTTTGGTGATTAAAAAAAATCTCATGGTAACATGTTCCATTTAGTAATAATTTCTAAAATTTTCAAACAAATATTTTAATTATTTCAATGTCCTTCTAATCTTAGGTAAGTATTATTTTTCTTGTTTTACCAATGGAGAAACTGAGGCAGAGAAGAAGAAAAACTATTGGCTGTAATTAGGACTCAGCTAGGGTTACAGCGTAGAAATTTCTAGCTCCTAGTCTCAGGATGAGTCCACTGACTAATGGCTCTCCCAGTTTTAGGCCAGGAAGATCTTTTGCTCTTGAATATGTTGGTAGCGGCTTGTACGGGGGGTGGGGGGTGGGGGGGGGAGGAGAATTCTGTTGTTTTTTTGTCAAAGGTTTCTTAAAGGCAGCACCACTTTGTTAATCTGCTGATGAATCCTTGGAGTGGCTTTTGGGTCAGAGGGACAATAATTTGCTGTCTGTTAGAAGTCAGTTCATCCAATTAAACTGGGTTCTAGCTCTATTCTAGAATGGCGAGGCATTTTCTGAAAAGCAGATTGTTTCTCCTAAGTGGACCTTGATGCAGAACCGGGACCCCCCTGCCCAGTATGCAGGTGTTTGAAAAAAAATTAATTAAAGAGAGATATTGTACATGATAAAGCTACAGAGCTTGTAATACCTTTAATTTGGCCATTGATCTAGAAAATTAAAATGTATATTAAAACAAAAAAAAGTAATTTATGGGTTACTTGATTGCCCTGCAATTTTCTTGTCTGTTTGGCTAAGTATATCTTCAGATCAGTATGCATGCAGGTGTAACATTTTTGTTTTCTTTACATAACTGATTTCTTAAAAAGACATCTGTGTTCTGTGGTATTGCTCCTTTGTCAAACTGGTATAAATTTAACATGAAAACATAGATGCGTAATTACGCCCCTTTGTGGTAGCCTTTTGCTTTATTTGGGTGGCTAAAAATATTTCATGTCACTTTAGCAATTATTTGTCCTTTACTCAAAGTATAGAAAAAGTAATGCCACATCTACATTTAAATTGACTGCACCAATTATATGGGTAGTATATATGCTAAATGCTCCCAGATAAAGATTATAGAAGCCCCAAGCATATAAATGGCTTTACATTTATCATTTTTTTCATATTGTATACAAATGTCAGTGTGGTTGTAGCTTATGCCGTGGTGATTTAAGAGAAACAAACTGATTAAAAAATTGGTGGTGATGGTGGTGGTGGTGGTGGAGAATTGGTTAAAAAAACTATACTGTACATTGTGGAAAATAGTTTTTAAATCTGATATTGTGCTGTAGAGAAAATTATAATACGTGGCCAAACATATTAAGTTGTGCATCAGTATTTGCTGTTATATTGGACGTTGCATTTAAATTAGTGATTCTTGTCTCTACTGCTTTCCAAACTAACTTGTAAGGAAAAAAGACTAGCGTGTCATGCCACAGTGATGCATTTTAATTTCCAAGAGTGTGTTTTATAAAGGGTGGAGAGAGAACTTCCCTAAAAGACGATTGTTCTACCTGAAATTCATTTGTTGTAGGACTGATCTTTCTGGCAATTTTTTTTTCTCATCAAATTTTAAACATTTAATAACAAACACCTAAACATCTGCTGCTGTTGATGCTAATTGACTTTGTTAATCTGATTATTAATGTTGATTTGAACATTGTTTTAAGGCCCTCAACTCTGTGTTTCCTCTGTAGTGCTTCTTAAAAGGCATTGGCAGAATATTTCGAAAAGAAAAACTATACTGTCTAACTTTTCAAAATCTGTCTGTTAAAACTGACAGCAACATGTGGATGCTGTCTCTACTGCATGAAGGGCCTGATCCTGTAAACATTGCTACCATGGGTAGTCACATTGGTGTCAGTGGGGCTACTTACATGAGTGTTTGCAGGATGTGGTCCCGATCAGCATGTTTGTAACATGAGAATTCAACATACCTTCAGGGGCTTTGCAAACAGTTATGAAAATTTTGTTTACCTTTATCTTAAATCTTAATAGCATGATATACACTGTACTTGTTGATAATGAGTTTTTATCTAATTTTTGTGCATTTTTCCCCTTTACATGAAGACCTTACCTGTTTGGAGCAGGATGTTTTTCCATAAAAGCTCCATGGTGAGTTCTGAGTTCCATCCCAGCATGCCTATAATTCATTTGCTGTACTCACTGAAAATCCGTTTACGTTCCAGTTGTTTTTTTTTTACTGCATGATCTGATCATAGGTGGAAGCACTGCATACTTATCACCAACTTTTAAACTATGGCTCAATATCCACCATCAAGTGTTCAAGGAACAAACATGTGCACTGGTTTTCTCTCGTGATATTTAATATTTTAAAGTAGCTATTTTAATGAATATTTAAAGTAGGGAAATTTAGTTTTTAAAGTAGCCGAGATGCTGGAAAGCTTAAAAATAGACCAGTTAGGCAAAGGTGAATACAGTATCTGTTCTAAAACCACTGTCTCTCTTTTTCTCACTCCCACCCCCTTTCTTCGTAATATACGCGTGCGTGCGCATACAGGCATGCAATCTCCCCATACTGTAGTGTCTAAATGCTTTCTTGGCTTCTGAATAGAAAATACCAGCTACATCGGTTTCTCTGTAGTAAGTGAAATTAGGGAGTAAAAATATTATACCAAGTGAAATGAAGTAATAAAACTGTTGTACCTCCAAAAACTGGTACTCTCTGGTCCGGCAACATCCGTGAGCCTGCAGGACCACAGATGCTCCTGAACCAGAGAGCCTGGGAGCCTAAGGGCAGGAGGGCCAGCTGGGCAGGGGCCCAGCTGGAGCCCCACAGCAGCCTTTAGGAGCCCCCGGCTCTCTCAACCTATATTCTGTTGAAAAATGGGGCTGAAGAGCCTCCCGATATACAGCATTACTAAGAGGATGGAAAGACTAGCTACCCGAAAGGGACATTTGAGCTAACTCAAATACAAGAACAATGGGGCACCAAATTCTATTAAATAACTACAAACGAAAGGAAATAAGGTGGAATTTCTTTATAGTGGGGATAGTTGCTGTGTGAGTGTTATAGTTCTGTTTATCCAGATGCTCCAAAGTAGTTTTTAAAACATAAATAAATTTGTGCTTCAGATTATTATAAGAGAACTGGACAGTTCATGGTGGGCCCTCTTGGGGTACAAGACCCTGTGCTTTTGCATACATACTGAAGTG
This sequence comes from Rafetus swinhoei, assembly GCA_019425775.1. NCBI lineage: Eukaryota > Metazoa > Chordata > Testudines > Trionychidae > Rafetus > Rafetus swinhoei. Next base: position 7,235,724 of record CM033445.1, on the reverse strand, counting down.
ATCTTCCTGAGATTCGTTTGTAAATGTATTCATTTCCATGTCGTTGAGCATTCCATCTCATAGTTTTCCCCCTGTTAACGATAGAGGCGTCAGAGAAAAAAGTTTTGAATGTGGATTATCTAACAAAGGATACATCAGCAGCCTACGTTAATAAAGTGGGCTCCCTTAGCTTCAACAAAGCCAGTCATAGACACTTGTCAACCAAAAATGATTTTAGAGTGAAGCAAGATTAAAAGACCTAGATTAAAGAGAGGAATATATGAAATATAATAGACTTTAAAATCGTTGCTTGTCTTTTACGAGACTCTTTTGTGGTCTGTTTGATGCCAGCATTGGCTCACAAGAAAATAGTCTTTACTTGCCTATACGAACATTGGGAGGAAAAATACACTTGGGGGCAGGGAATGAAAAAGATGTAGGGCATGTTGTTTCCATTAAAATCTTAATGAGACTTAAAATTATGTCAACAAAATGAGCAAAGTTTGACAGTTTATTATCTGCTGAAGTTAAGGGCCTGTAAATTTGGGCTGGGGTTGTTTTTCTCATTTTCTCCATTGAATGGAAACTGAGATTGTGTCTTTATTTACATATTTTTAGGCAAAATGCTATAAATTAGTGTGTTACTGCATTTATAATTTAAAATCACCATGGTTATTCCTGAGAGATGCAATTTTTGAGTATTCTTAAAAATGTAACTGTAAATTCCATTCAATATTTTCCTGCTCGTGCTTTGAAAGACATTATTTATCAGTTCACTAATTTATTGTAGATATGTCTTTTCCCTTCAGAATTAAAATACATTCACATTTTAAAGATTTCAGTTATGCACCAGTTTGTAGGTTACAGAGAATAATTTGTCAGTTGGTGTGTTTGTGACTGCTACAAATATGAACCCTTATTCTTTGGTAACATAGTTCTAAACAAATAGCATGAAACTGATTTATCCAAAGACAGTGTAATTTGTAGCTCAGTTTTATTATATCATTTGTATGTAATTTACCCCTGTTGCCTAATCAGTAAATTTTAATCTCATAGATTGAAGCTAAAAAATACAATAATGCAATATGAATATCTTAAGATCTAAATGTTTCACTTATGAAACAACAATTTTAACAGTAATTTAAAAGGGTAACATTTATTTTTCAGCCAGATTGAGCTTACTTAGAAACCCTGTATGCCTGTTTTTGGTACTGTATAATTGTCTGCTTAGATAAAAATATTTTGGTATTTTTAATCCACTTTAAATTTCACTCAACAAAGCAAACTAGACAATCAGAAAATTTAAACTAGTATCACTGCTGTCGCTCTTTTATAAACACTTTTACTGTGATGCAACAAAATGACAGTTGTAAAAGTTGAGCCTAAGGATTTTGTATTTGTTACAACTTTCAGCAATTATCTTTAATTTCTAAAATAATCATATTTCTTGCTACACTACAGGCATAAAAAAACCTACAGGTTATTTCTCAGTTTCTTCTTTGCAAGTTCTGAAGAAATGGAACTTTTCTCTTTTATCAACTCTTTGCTCTTTTATATTCTTTACTAGAAGCAATTGCTTTTCTCATTTTCCCAGGACATGTACAAACCTTATATGCATTTATATTAGTTATAGGTCATCATTCAGGAAAATCCAGATTCAGGAAAGCATTACTGTTTAAAGACAGCGCCTTAGCATGTGTTGAATTTTAAATAGAAGTCAATGGGACTTAAAAACTGCCTAGAATAAGGGTAGACTTAAGTGTGTGTGCTTAACTGCTCCCCTGAATCAGGACCTCAATGTAAGGGAAAATTAAAATTGCATTGTGTAGCTTTGACACTACTGAAAAAGTAGGGTGCTTAATTCTTTTTGACATTTTAACTGCTGAACTCATGAACATTTTTACTTTTTGATCTTATACTAAGTGTAATGAGAAATTGATTGAGGCACTATTTCCTAGTGGTCAGAGCATTGGACTGAGAACAGGAAATCCTGTGTTCTGTGCCCAGCTTGGACACTGTCTCAGAAAGAACTTTCTGGCATTTCTTTGCTTCTCCGGAGAACAAATTTGGCTTCTAATAGGAGGTTCGTTGCTATTTTCTGGTGGAGTAGAAGCAGCCCTTCTGCTTGGAGAATATGGGAAGATGTGTCTTTAGGGCCTTGTCTTGCATTACTAATTCAGCCAAAACTTGCATTGGATTTAAAGCAGGGTGAAGCCCAGCGAGCTAAATGTTTTAGTTAGTGTGCTAAACTGTGCTCCTGAGATCCATGGGCAGAGGGGATCCTCTCCACATAGATCTTCCTCCCATGCATGAAGGCAGTGTCGTCTCCTCCCAGACCTAAGAAGGGATATGTCTGGTTAGAGGTGCAGTCTGCAGAACATGCATTATGTCTCTGGCCCCACCTCCTTATGCTGATGCCTGCTTGCTGCACAATTCAAGGTGAAAATAAAGCACCCAGAGTTGGTATTCCATTTCCATAGGCCTCACTTCCCCATCCCCCACTGCTGGCTGCCAGAGTCTGCTGAATAGCTGTGGGAGACCCAGACCCAGGGTGGATGAAAGGTAGAGCAGCGGTTTTCAAACGTTTCTTCTCATGACCCAGTTGAAGAAAATCATTGATGCTCTTGACCCAATAGAATTTGACCAGAGGGCAGGCTCTGGGGCGGGGCTGAGGATGAGAGCTTTGGGCTGTAGGAGGGAGCTCCATCTTTGGGGGGGGAGGGGGGTCAGGGCTGGGGCGGGAGGGACTTACCTTGAGCGGCTCCCGGTCAGCAGTGCAGCGGGGGGGCTAAGGCAGCTTCCTGCCTCTCCTGGCACCACAGACCATGCTGCCCTCAGAAGCAGCCAGCTGCAGGTCCCCAGCCAATGGGAGTGCGGAGATAGAGCTCAGGGCAGGGGCAGTGCACGGAGCCCTGTGCGCTCTCTCCCCATGTAGGAGCCGGGCCTGCCCGCTGCTTCTGGGGTGCAGTGCAGTCTGTGGTGCCAGGACAGGCAGGTAGCTGCCTTAGCGCCCCGGCTGCTCACCTGATCCCAGTGCCTGACATTCCATGACCCAGTACTGGGTCGCGACCCATAGTTTGAAAACCACTGAGATGGGATCCCAAGGATCTGTAGAGTTTGTGAGTTAGGCCTGTTCTTTTGGAGGGACAGGTGAGAACTCTCCCCAGCACCACTAATGAAAGAATTAGAAAGAAGTCTCTGTCAGAGAGAACCTGGTTGTCCTCCATTTTTCTGCTCTTTACTACAGGAGAGTGTTATTGGGCCCATTGTTGTTTGTTGTGTCTTTTCACCTTGCTGGTCCACGTACAGTAGTTTGGAAAGACCCGGACTTTGAAAAATAGCATCTTTGATCTTTCTGATATTTGTTAAATATGGTACAACTATCTTTCAAGGCGACGCATTGAAAATAAGGGCAATGTGTACTTTATCCCCACTATTTTCCCATCTTGTGTTATAAAATGATTGATTCTTTGTTTTAGCTTTGTCTTATTGAATCATATTCCTTGTAATAAAACTTACAGTTGAATGTTTTGAAAGTTATTATACTTCAAATATTCATTTAATTTTTTTCAAAGTTGTGGCCAATTGGCTTATAATTTCAGTACTCAAAGAAATTTATGAGGTGTTGACAGGTTAAGGGGGAGTAAAGAGCAGGAGTTCACAGTAGAAACAAGTTAGTCATCACCTATCGTCACCATTACTGTTATCATTTATGAAGCTTGAAAAGTTTATCACGTACTTATAATTCTTAGGATTTGTATTTTCCCAAGAAGATGTTAAAAATTCACAATTATATGAAAATATATTTCTAACAGTTTCCCCGCATATATCAGTTTTGAAAACCACTGGACTCTAAAAGTCCTTTAAGGGAAAATAGGTTGTGAATGTATTAATGAAAACTCTGTGGTAAATTAAGACGGGGGGTAACATTAAAGATTCCAGTGTTATAAAACTTTCCAGTACGGATTTGTTGACATCATTATTTTTTTTTTCAGAAAAATGTCTAAACCAAATATGATGCGCATACTTTTTTCTTAACAGTACTAAGTTTAACCACATGAGTAATCGTGTTTTACAAGGTCTCCGCTTTCTGTCTACAAAACATCGTTCTTGAACAGAAAATGTTTTGGCACTGAAAACCAACATTTAAATGCATGCCTTGAAAGACATACGTTGTAAAGATATGGTGTAAATATAATGTAGTCTATACCAGTTCCTTTAAATATGTTTATATTTGTATTTGGACAAGCATAATTCTTTGGCATTTGGGATGGAAAAGCCCCTATAGAGGTTTTCATTTTTTATGATTAGAAGACCAATTACTGCTGTAAATTCATTAAACTTGACAGAAGCCAATTAAGTTACTTCAGTTACACCAGTGTAAACTGACAGCAGAATTTTTCCTAGACTATATTTTCCTGTTTTCCTGCCTTCCCCCCAAAAACATATTTTTGTTGTTCTCAGATTTTACTATGAAAATATTCACAGTTATCTGCAAAACTGTTGACAGGAAGAAATTAATACAGCTGGATCATACATTCATTTTTTGCTTCATATTTAATCATATGCTAGTTATTGTCATACCAGATGCTACTGTTTCTATATTAAATACAATAGTTTATTAATTGAAGTGTATGACACTAAGTAGCATTATTCATACATGCATACATGTACGCTTCCACTTCCATTTCTGCAGGAGACAGTAATTATGTGTTGTTAATGTGTTGATAGTTTTTCATTGGACGTTAAGGAACTACAAAGTACTGATCGATACATTGTTATAGAAATGGTAGAAAATCTTGCTTTATAGCAGAAGCTATTTTTTAACAAAAGTGTAACAAAATCTAGCAAATATTTTAATATTTCATTGCTGTTCCAACATTTTAATGTAGATTATAATAGTTCCGTTGGAAACAAGGCAGTTTAATGATCAATAGCTGGGAACTTTTTGGAACCTAGATTTTTGACCCAGTAGTCTGCAGCTAGAGTTGTGACAGTCTGATGTATCAGGTGGATTGTGGCAGTTCAGTATTAGGGTTATTGATGCAATAAAGTGTAATTGCTCTTCTGGGGCATTCTGGTCTCTCACATATGCAAGAGAGCCAGGGGGCTTGATCAGAAGCCCACAGAAGTCTCTGGGAATCTTTCCATTGACTTCTGTGGCTTTGGCACAGGCCCTAAGTCCGTGTGATGAAGAGTCTTTTGAGAGGTTTTTCAAACCAGAACATTCTCCTGTGTGACCACAGACTCGCTGTGTGTGACCGACAGCAAGCAGCTTAACTTCTCTGTGCCTCAGTTGGCCTAGCTGTAAAACAGGCATAATGCAGTCTCCCTAGTTGTGTGGCAAGGTTGTATTACTGTTGTCTAGAAATCTGTGGCTGAAAATACACTATAATTGCAAACTATTCATCCTTTTCCTCAGTCTTAAAAATACCAAAGCCTACTTCCCCTCATATGAGCTAGAAAAAAAACATTCTCTCCTAGGATGAGTTCTTGTGGAAAGCACTTCTTTCTCCTCCTCTCCTCTCCCTCTTATTCTCTCCTCTCCTCTCCCTCCACCTCCCACCCCAGCTGAATTTCAAATGGTTGGAAATAAAGGCATGACCTGCGCCAGGACTATTACTTCCTCCTTAGCACACTACAGCCTCTCTCCCCTTCACAGCGCACCCAGGAAGTCCTGGAAGGGCTTGAGCCTTCTCCGTTGATCTCCGTGAGCATTTCACCACTGACTTCCAGGGGAGCAGGCTCAAGTTTTAAACAAGACTGCTTGAGTTACAGGAGGATGAGGAATGCCTTTGGGAGGGGAGAGCCCATGTAAGCAGGGGCTGAGAAAACTGTTGAAGCTCAGCTTAAGGAATCCTTCTTGTTAGATTTTGCTTTTGCTTATGGCAATTTGATTTTTTAATTGTGCTGATTAAAAATGTGCTTCTGTTGATATAAACCCTTGCTGGTTCCTGCTGGTTCATTTCTGCTGAGCCACATCACCCACTTAAAAGTGGTTAATATTACAAAAAATGCTGACTGCTATGAATTACGCAAGCACTTTGATAATTATACACCAGATTAGGGTTGTTTTATTATCAGTTGTTTCTCCATTTGGTTTTCTGCCACTCGAGTCCATGATAATGCAATAAAAATGTGGTGTTACGAATACCTATGGGATTGAAAATCCCATTGTACAAAAATTAAGAGGGTCGAGAGTAGGGAATATGATAAATTCAGAGCTTGCAAGGAAGTTGGTGTTTTGTGGAGCAACAAAGCAACCAAAAGAAAATAAGCAAAGTGGGGAAGGTAGCAGCCTAAAGGAGAATGAGAGAAACAGAAGAAGAGAGAGGGATGAAACGGGCAGATGAGAGAGAAGGGAGACGGCGACTGTAGTAAAGTATCTTGGCCAGCCCTTTTGTTTTGTGGTTAAATTAATTGAGGAAATGAGCATTGCTCCGAAAATTATTGTGAATGCATGTAAAACAGAACAGAATCCTCCAGTGTTTATGTTTTAATTAATCTCCAGTTTCTGGGTTTAGATTGGCCTTTGATCAATTTCACCCAGGCTAAATGAAAGGATGCAAGAAGGAAAATAAAACATTGACTGGTGTTGTCGCTGAACATAATGACATACCATTGGATCTTACACACTCTGTGGTGTCCCAGAAGACAGCACTTCTTACTTTCATTCTGCACAGTAGTGTTTTTTTACATAACATTATTATTGCCCTCTGTCTCCATTGCCTTGTATCCTCTGCATGCACCTTCATCTCACCTTCCTGCCCCCATCCCATTTCTCCCACTGGGGAATTGAAGCTGCAAGTAGATGATTACTCTGCCCGGCAGAACACGTTAGGATTGTTTGTGTCTCCTCTTTAAAAATTCAAGAAAATGGCAACCAACTAAAGCGATTGACCCAGAATCTAGACTTTCTGTCCCCCGAGTCTCAATAATAAGGTGTGTAAAAACGTTTGCATTCCATCTGGAAGTTGTTCCTGGCGATTGCAGATGTGCTATACTGAGTCCTTCAAACAATGTAAACAATTCTGCATTATTAGACAGTCCTGTTCTTAAAGCTCAGCAGTTAAAGGAACACTTGGGGCCTGATTTTCAGAAACTGAGCTCTCGCAATTCTAGTTGCAACTGGTGGGAGCTGGAAGTGCTCAGTAATTCTGAAAATGAGGACTATGGGACCTGGAATAAAAGTTGAGTAAGGGACCTCTTGGATCACTAGTGAAATGTATCTTTGAGCATTGCCGCGTGTTAATTTTACTTTGTTTTTATTTTAAGCAAAGCCAAACCAGCTCCACAGATTTCACCTAGTAAATCTGTGGGAGGAGAGTTTTGTGTTGCCGCAGTCTTTGGCTCATCGCGATCCTGGTTTGCAAACAATCCAGGTCTAAAAAGAGAAAAAGGTTGGTGTGTTTGGAAAATAATTAGGTTTGATCTTTTGGATTTGTCTTGGTTTTGGTTTGCTATCTCATTCTAAGAGAGCTTTTGACCAAACACCGGGTGTCTGTTCTATTTATTTATTGTCTTTGTAACTGTCAGAAGTAGCTACATAAACATAGACTGGTAATATGGGGCTACCCAAACACACCCCATTCCTAGGAGGCAGTCAGGGAATCCAACCCACTTAGTTGTGATACATGCTAATTGGGCCTTTGTCAGTGAAGAAATAAGCATGTTCTGTGCTTTTCTTCCCCATACCTCTCTAGAATCGCCCCTTCCACCCCTGATATTAATCAATGCGGTCAACCACGGACATTTATAAAAAGGGAAATTAAATTTGTAAATTTAAATTTGAAAATTTGTATATTTAAATTAGAAAAAGTCACCGCTCTTGTAGGTATTTTGTCTGCCTCGGCTCTTCTGTTGTAATAACAGATACTTTCTATGTTTTCCTGCCCGTAGATCAATCAAAACAGTTTGTGGTGGAATCGCTGTATATTATCAGTTGTTATGGAACCCTGGTAGAACACGTATTGGAGCCACGTCCCCTCAGCACTGCTCCGAAGATCAGTGACGACACGCCTTTGGAAATGGTGACCTGTCCGAGAGCCAGCTGGACCTTGGTTAGGTAGCTCATCTCTTTGGCTTGCTCTTCTCTTCGTTTTAGGAAGGGGGTGAATGACCTCAGCCCATATTGACCTCCGTGGGAATCACAGATGCTCAACTCCATCCTCCACACTGATCAGGGCTGAATGTTTGGTAATGGCCAAATCCAGACCTTTTTGGAAGTAAGAAGCAAAACCTTTCATTACTGCAGACAGATTGAAATATGGTCCTATATTTTTAATAATTTTGCCAGCCCTGATAGACACACAGACATTGCACACAAGTTTGAAGTCCGTTGTTGAAGGATATAGAAACCCGTGCTAAATTCCTTTCAAATAATCAAATAAAATTTAGCTTCTTTTTGTTACTAAGACTTGAAACAGTTAATTATTCTAGCAGTAAAAATACAGTACTGAAGTTCTTCACTGAGCTGTATGATTGGCTTCTGCAACATACAGCAAGAAGCTAGGCAAGATTTCCTGTAAGTACTTGAATGTTGAATCTTATCAACCATAGTTGAAGAAATTAATCCTGACTTATGGAATAAAACAAACAGAAATTGATGAGAAAATGTTGTCAGTGCTTTCGACATTTTAAAATATTTTTCCATTGATTTTTGTAGGCTCCAATATTCTTTAGTACTACCCATTCCTGGACTGGACTAATCAATACTTGATTTACCAAGCTATTTAGGAGTGGCCAGCCGTAATTAAAATTACAACACAGTCTTCTAGACCATTATTGTTGAAATGAGCAGGTTGAAATGGAATTGCAAATTCTAATTGGATCAATAGTCCATAACTTTACACAGCTCTGTTTTCACAGGTTTGTAGCTACTTGATTTCCGTTAGAGAACAGTAGAAGCAGTAGTGTAAGAAAACACAAGTGTTCATCAGGTGCGGTTGTGCATTAATATTAATACTAGCATGACACAGAATTATTTTAACATTCATTTGCCAACATATTCTAAACTGTCTTGATCCCTTTTTGTATTCCATATATAGTACTGTCAGCCAAAACGTGTCAGCACCTCACAGACTGTGTGAGTTAGTCACACTTTTCGACGGACTGTTGTGTATTTCAGGTCTTGAACAAGCTAATTTAAATAATTGCAAACATTGTACAAGCTTGTGCTGACACAGACACTGATTTACATTCTCCATATTAGCTTAAATATTAATATTCCTGTGTTGTGTCCTCAGAACTCCTCAGTGGAATGAACTGCAACCACCGTTTAATGCAAACCATCCATTGCTCCTCGCTGCAGATGCAGTGCAGTATTATCAATATCTGCTCGCTGGCTGTAAGTAGCTTAGCACTTTTTGTCTTCTTCTATGTGCAAGTTTTTAACATGATTTTCTCAACCAGCTTCTTATCTTACATTCTTGAGACAAGACAGCATTGTCATCAACGATCCTTTTTTTTTTTTTAATGGAATGAATGATGATTTAGAGACTTCTCAACATGAAAATTTCAACCAAATGCAATTTTAGAAGTGTAGCACCGTGCTGGAACTGATGTAAACTTGTGTCAAATGTCTCAATGTTTCCATTACAAGCTCCAATTCTAATGAAAATAGCCACTTATACCTCAGCCAGAAAAAATTTGCTACGGTTTAAAAATATGCCATAAAAATAGGGCTGTCAGTTAATTGCAATCATCTCAAGCGATTAATGTAAAACAAATTAACTAGTTTAAAAAGTTATGTTTAAGCAGTTTTAACCACACTGTTAAATAATCAGAGGGCCAATATAAATGTATTATATTTCTGGGTTTTTTTCCTACATTTTCAAATATATTTATTTCCATTACAACACAGAATACAAACGTACTTTTAGTTTGGATTATACATATTTGCACTCTAAAAAAGAAATAGTGTTTTTTAGGTCATCTCATACAAGTACTGCAGTGCAATCTCTTAGTCATGAAAGTGCAATTTACAAATGTAGCATTATTTTCACATAACTGCTCTCAAAAATGAATATAAAGCCTTAAAGCAGGGTTAGGGAACCTCCGTCCCCTGGCTTTCCTGGATTTGGCTTCTAAGGCTCAGGGCTCCCCTTCCTCAGCATTGGGGAGCCCTTACTAGTCTCTAGCCCCCCACCCTGGCCACCCTACCCCGTGGCTGGAGCACACAAAATCTTCTAGCCTGGCCTCCCCGAGGCTCTGGTGTGCGAGGGGAATGTGCAGAGTATCTTTCTCCTTCTCAGAGTCAGGGGCCACGTCAATAAGGAGTAGGGGTTTTTTTGTTTTGTTTTTTTTGGCTTATCAATTGTGTTCAGGCCCTGACTGATTTTTCTGAGGGTCAACGGCCTCTGACCCAAACAAGGTTCCCTACCCCTGCTTTTAAAGACAATGCTGCCCGCTTCTAGTTTACAATGTCACCTGACAGTGATAATAAGAGTTTGCATGGCACAGTCGTAGCTGATGTTGCAAGGTACATCTAAACGTGATAAAGTACTTCCTAAGTGGATAGATTGTGCCTAAATGCAGGAAAGTATGTAGTGCATCTCATCCTTCATTGTGCAGGTTTTCAACATACCATATGGCCCCCTTTATTTACTGGTGGGCTCCTTTGGGTGGGTCAGAGGAGAAACTGGGGAGAGGACCTCTGGAGTTCTAATAGCTTAGAACTGAAGGAAACAGTTCTGAGGAAGGAATTTGCCAAGAAGATACAATTTACTTTAATACGAGATCACTGGCAGAGTTTTCATACATCCAGATCTATTCATAGATTATTAGTTCGGATTTCATGTAGACCAGGATCTAGACAATAAGGCTATGTCTAGACTCTACGCGGAAGATTCAAAAGAGGATATGCAAATTCTGCAGGAATTTGCATATCTTCTTCCAATCTCACTTTCGAAAGCAGAGCTTTCGAAAGTGAAAGTAGTCGGGACACGGCTTTTTCAGCAAACCCCCCTTTTTCGAAAAGCCGTGTAAACCTCATTTTTTGAAAGAGTGGCTTTTCAAAAAAGGGGGGGGTTGCCGAAAAAGCTGCATCCTGACTACTTTCACTTTCGAAAGCTTTTAAAGTGAGATCAGAAGAAGATATGCAAATTTGCATATCCCCTTTCAAATCTTCCATGTTGTCTAGACGAGCCCTAAGAGAGAGCTTCATGCAGCCCTGAGATGAATGCAGCCCTGAGATGAATGCAGCCCAGAGAGAATACCTTGTGGTCTCCCAAGGGCTTTGAGCTCCTGTAACATCTTTCCTTCTCTTGCTTGTATTTATTTTCCCTCATGAATCAGGTACTTGCCGACTGCTCAGCTTGTCAACATTCTTCCCACTCCCCTGGAATTCCTGATTGCTGGGCTATTTGTAGCCCAAATCTCAAGCGGCTGCTTCTCTCTTGAATCTTGGCAGCATTTCCAGAGATGTCTGGCCACCTGCTACAAACTGTGTGAGATCCACAACCTCATTGCAGGGAGCATATCTATGTTGCATCGTACATTCAGTAATGTTGCATACATTTTCTTTTCCTTCGTATAATACAAAATAGGGAGATGATTATGGGAAAACAGTATTTTCTCAGTTGAATAGCTGAGATTTGAAATTCTATAATTGTCATCTTGAAGTTGTATGAAGACGAAACTCTTTGCTTTGGTAAAGATGCTTGTCAATCTGCCTCTGCTTAATTGACAGCGCAGACATGGCCAGTGTATTCAAGCAATTAAAAATGGAAAAAGTGGACATCTAGGTGTCAAAAGATTATAAGTCTGAAACATAGCTGGTAAAAGCAACACAGGCGCCAAGTTAGGGGTATTATCTCTACCTGTCCATCTGTTGCATGCTTTCTGGAACTTGGAATATTAGAAGCCTACAAGGTTAGAGGATATTTTATATTTATTTGGGAAAATATTCAGAAGGCATAGTAATGGTTTGAATTCTGTATACCTTTTATTCTGTACTTGATATTGTGTTTTCTAGATGCAATAACCTTTCATATTTAAGATGAACATGGCAAAATGTGGCTTTCCCATAAAAGGATGTGTTTTCTGAGGGTACGTCTACACTGCGGAGCTATTTCAGGACACTGGAAGTATCCCGAAATAGCTATTCCGCGTCTATTGAAGCAGCCCGTTATTTCAAAATAGACTTCGAAATAACGGGTGGCTTATTCCAACATCCTGGTAACCCTCGTTCTGTGAGGGTTAAGGGGCATTTTGGCATAGTGAGTTATTTCAAAATTTCAACTCCTATGTAGATAGCGCCAAATTACAAAATAAGCTATTTTCAAATACACTCGAAATAAACTATGAAGAACGACTAATGTTTTTATGAGATCCGTTTGGAATTCTGCTACGTTGAAAGTCATTAGAGAAGTATAGAAATTGTATTGATAAAGTCTTTAATTTATGCTTCAGAACTGAAAAAGTGTGGACTAGAATACAGGTTGACCTTCTCTAGTCCTGCACACTCTGGTCCAGCAGGATTTTAGTCCACAGGATGTTCACTTATGATGGGTGTGGCCAAGTTTCCCACAATCCCATAAAGTTTGTTTACACTAGTCCTGGCTCTCAGTGTTCTGTGCTGTTACTTAGCTCTAACTTACCCCTCCTCAATGTCTTCTAAGAGCCCAGTAAGCAGTGGAAGTGTTGGTAATGCTGCAAGACAATATTGACCTCCCAATATTGAATTGGTTCAGCAAATTCTCTGGTTCGGCACTGGTCAGGTCCTGAGGGTGCTGGACTAGAGAAGTTCAACCTGTATTTTTACAACAGAGGCAGTAAGGTATATGCCTTAATCGAATACAGTGTTGTGATAGCAGACTTACTGCAGTGTATAGTCTATTTGCAGCAGACATAGTTGGCATTATCTAGTGAACGTTGCTATGGAAAGAATGACCAAGTTGAAAGTTAGTACTGCTTTTTCAAGAGCAGAGAACAGTATAAACCTTCCCTGTCCTCCGAGAAATTACATTGAATATGATTTCATAATTGGAAAGAAATGCTAATGAACACAAAATGTGAATTTCAGATTTGTTAGTCCATTTTATGTACCTGGGGTAAATGGTTAATTTTAATGAGTTTTATTTGGAATTAGGGATGTGAAAGATTAACCAGTTACCTGGTAAGCATTAGACTTACTGGCATGCTTACTAGGTAACTAGTTAACTAGCAGGGTGGGGTGAGCAGCCCCCTGCCTGCTGCGGCCTGGTTGGCAGCACCCTGGCCAGCTACTGGAGTATTCCCCTGCCCACAGTGGGACCCCGGCCGGAGCAGTCCCCCACTTGCAGCGACCCCCCCAGCCAGCCAACCAAAGCACCCTTGGTGGGACCCTTGATGACTGGCTGGAGCAGTCCCCTGCCCACCCCTAGAGGGCTGGGTTGGAGGAGCCTCCCACCTAGTGGGTGGCCCAGTCCCCTGCCACAGCACAGTTAACTATTTGAATGATTGCAATTAACTTGTTTAACCTGTTAACTTTTTTTTCCTGCCTATTTACATCCCTGCTTGGAATAAAAAGTTCTGGGCAAAATAGATTCATTGCCCCACTTACTGTAAACAATTGGGCAATAGCAAATTTCAGACTAGAAATATAGACTGCTAGTTAGGCGGTTAGATTGGAGCGCCTCTCTTCGGACAGCATTCCCTTTCAAAGATTATCTTATGTCTCATAGTGGGAAGGCAACTCCTTCAGACAAATAACTGGTATATGTTGTGCTTCATGAAAAGGAAAACACAGAGAAATAGATCAAAACTGCCCCCTCAAAAAATCCGTTAATCATCTCTCAGCCGTAATAACTTCTGTAGTACACAATCAGGCATCTTGCTGGCATTTGGCCACGTGCTCTTTTCAAATCAAAGTGCATGTGTTCTGATTTGTTTGAGTTTGAGGGATTCTTGTGAGGGAGCACGTTATACAATATGGAAGATATTAAACGTAAAGAGAGAGATCGACATTTTTAGATGTGTCTGAAGTTAGGCACCGAGATCCCTATTTAAGCCCCTACATAATCATAGGTGCCAAGTACCCATGGCTCCAGCTGCTATCGAAAAGAGCTGTGGCTCTTCATCACCATAGACAGTCAGATGACTTATGTGGATAACTAAAGTTGGATTCCTAACTCTACGAGATTGGTGTGTACGCTTTGTCCAGTTCAGAGAACCTGGTTAGTTTCATAACATAGGGTGAGATAATTGCTTATGCACTGCGTGCTCATGCTGCTGCTGCTGCTGCTGCTATGTGTTACAGTTCTGATACCCTGAAATCCACTGCTTATGCATTCCCTACTGGCCTTGTCATTGCACGTCTTTTGGTAATAGGACCAAAAAAAAAGAACATGCTAGGGCTTCATCTGCCAAAGTGAGGAAAAATAAACGTGCATGCCCCAAGAAGTGATGTTAGTAGCCATTAAAATACTCCAGTTGTTTCAATGCAATTCGTATTTGGAAGAAAGAGCCTCATCTGTATCTCATCCTTCTGAGCAAGACATGGGATGCTGTCCCATATTTTGCCACTTTCCTGAGGAATAAGTGTTTGGGTGTGCTGTCAATAATAACTATGTCTGTATAAGGGAAAAGCAGAGGATACATGCTGCTTTTGTAGAATAAAAGCATACCCTCTTTGAGTTCCATTTTAGGTATAGATGTAGTTCCATAATGCTTTCAAGGTTAATGCCTTGTGCAATTTATTTAAAAATTGGAGAACAATGGGAGTTGCTGGGTGCTGAGCCAATAGAAATGTGGCCAATAGAAACTTGAACTTGCTCACTCCAGCTATGTTTATGAGTTTATGCAGTTTTCCATTTGGGGCCAGACCTACCCATTTTCAATATTTTCCTGTTCATCTGTAGATGCCCTTTTTATTCTCACTGAGTACTAGTATTTGCACTGTGTGCTTTCACGCACTTAGAGATTTTTACATTGCACACAGTTATTCCATATGTGTCCAGAAACACAGAAGGCTGATTACTGAATTTAGGTAACTTTATATGACTGTTATATTTATGTACTTTTTCAATTTCTGATTACATTAGGAATAATATGTCGTATAAATGGGATGAAAATAAAATCCTTTTTATTATACATGAATAGGAGCCAGATTCATTCCTGACCTTGCAATGAGGAATTAACGTGGCCACACTGTCTGCTTTAGTAAATGCTTAAAAAGCTACGCAACTCAAATTGCTGCTTCTACTGAGAGAGCTTTTAAAAGAGAGAAAAATAAAATGAAGTTCCGTGTTGAGAGCATTCGAATATTTGAGATTCCTTCCTAATAATTTAGCCTTTGTACCCAATTATCTGTTGTTTTATAACAGACATTTTTGTTTATCTACACATGCTAGCTAAATGTGTATTAAAATTAATTTGCATTGTTTGAGTTACCTTTTTAAAAAAAATAAAGTTTTTATTAAGATAAGAGGGAACCGAGTCAGATGACAGATCTGTAGTAGGGGGAAATAAAATGGTAGTGTTGTTTGATTGAAATCAAGAAAATGAACAATAAAGAATAGTATTAGTCAAGAAAGTGCTGCATGGCCTCTACATTTTGTTTGATAAATTTGCTTTCCAGTTTTGTTGTGCTCTGTTGTTGAAGCTACACTGTTAAGTCCTGAGATGGTGCGTTCCATTAAAAAAAACAGAACAGGATTCATAAGAAAAAAAATACCTGTTTGCTCTTTTCCTAGGAAATGTATGCTAAAATGGAATTATCTGGCTCTGCTTACCTGCAGTAATGTAATGGATTGACATTAGCTGTAGCCTGTGGTTTGATGTGCTATCACTTCCGTCAGTAAGTTTAATTGCCAGCAAATGGCTAAATGGGAGTTTAGGGTGAATGCTACAGCTGTCTGCCATGTTAGTGGTAAAAGGAATTCTGGCGCCGTTTCAGGGTCACTATTTGTATCTGTCCATCAGAGTTAGAATACAGCAGTTTCTCTCAGTTTCAGTCTTCTGTATAGCATTTCTGCCAATTGTTTGGCTCCATTAAGTGTGCAGGAGAAACAAAAGCCTGAATGACCAAGTCACAAGGGGCTATGGATAGACCCTTTCTTTGTCCACACTCAGAACATTGCATTAGGTTTCATTATCCATTTATAATAAGTGACCTTTGCCCCCAGGTCATTGAAAAATACTCAGCGTGCTTTTCTAACAGAGGGTACTTCTATCAGCAGGCGGATAGAATAATGAAACGTCTGGTAGTCTGGTCGAAGGGTATACTTAGCAGCTTTTGGTAAATACACAGTTTGATGCCAAAGCAGAATAGCAACATCTTATTCTTTAATCTTTGGAAAGTTCAAAGTAGGCCAGTAAGATCTTGGTTACTGTATCACAAGAGAATGATTTTAAAATAGTGGATTTAGTTATTTATGTTCTGCTTGTAGCTATATTTTTAAGAAGATTTTAAAGTTATCTTCACAGTTCCCTACAATGATATGCAACGTGAAAAGGAACCATTGTTCGAAGACATACTTTGTTGTACAAGTGTCCACGACCTTTATCCCAAGGGTAGTTGTAAGTGCGTTGGCACAGCTGTTTGATTGCTTTGAGGTCATCTGTGACATCTGCTGCAAAAACCTTGATCCTGCTTCTGCGGTACACTTCTACCTGAGCTCTCTGATAGTGTTCCTTTCATCAGCGTTGGAGTCAAACTGGGAAACGGGGTAAGTTGGGATCTGGACCTCTCTACAAGTTCATGGCTCCTAAGTGACCTACATTTTAAATGCATAAGCTTCTGACCTATAGAAAACATCAGTATCTTGCTGATACTGCTTCAGGCTTCTTGCACGTTTGGTCAACGTGGCAATGTCAGAGGATCAAAAATCTCCTTAGTCTTCTGCCAGAACAGATTTCATTTTAGATGTAATTTTCTTACGGTTCACTCTGGACAGGGTTTAGACCAGGGGTCTCAAACTCCCAGCAAGTGGGCCAGTCCCAGCCGGAGCAGGCTAGTGAGGGCCTGTTCATTACCCCAAGTCCCTCCCCTTCCTGCCGTTGCCCCACCCTTTCTCCCTACATAGCATCCCATCCCACGAGCACACGGCTTTTGGGATCACTGTGGGAGCTTGGTGCCACGTTCTCTGAACCGTGGGGAAAGTGGAGTGTACTGGGCGGGCGCACTCACTCCACTGCACTCTGCTTCCCCTGCGACTCCCGCTGGGACTAGTTTGAGACCCTTGGGTTAAACCTATCATGATTTTAAGGACTTCAGTATTAGGCATTCAAAGCTTTGCTTTATAGGCTTGCTGGTCGTAACACGGTCCTTTTTCCCCTCGGTTGCTGCTTCCAACAGTGCTGCTACCACCATGCTATCAAGGGAGTGCTTCTGCCCACTTTATTCTGTGGTGACCCTCCCATTCCTTCCCTTTCAAAACCAATCTCAGGACCGAGTAATTGTTTAACCAGTAAGCTGATGCATATTGAGTAATGGTGTCAGTTACACTCAGGCTCCTGGGGAGGCGGCTTTGCTGTGGCAGGGAAGCCACCTTCCCAGGAGCCAGGCCAGCAGGGGCCGGTGGCCCTGCTTCCAGAGAAGTTTTGCTGAGGGCCCTGCAGAGCCCACGGCGTGTAACCGTTTTGATTTTCAGCAGTTACACAGTTACCTATGTAACTGACTTTTAACATCTGTTATTTGAATCTCTCCTGGGTAACCACCCAAGCTGGGTTCTTTGGTCTAGATCACCTCTGATAGGGGAACCTAACAAAAGTAGGACCATTGACCAGTGCTAATATTCCTGTTCTTTTTTCAGCCAGCTGGTTATTTAAGGACATAATTTTTGAAGCAATCTACAGGTAAATGGCTAGTTTCTAATTTTGCTGTCATAATGAATTGTCAGGAGAAGAGAGAGAGATTCTGCACTATTCATTTATTCCTATTTATATGAAAGCATCCATTCATTGTCCTAGGTAATTTTACTATGCTTAATGCATACAAAAAAATCCTAACATACATGTTGAGCTCCTTATATATCTTTAAGCAGCAGTCTGCCTCAATAATCATAATCAGAGCCCCGGCATTATTATGTGTTATTTAGTGTGTGAATTTTCTTCAGCTCTAAATCCTGCTTAAATCAGTTTCTGGTCATTTTTATTCCTGACCTGTGGACATTAGAGTAATTTTATGTGTGAATTTAATAGCATTACAGATGATCTTGGGCATGGTGATTTCTAGGTTGTTGACTGGGTCAAAGTGGCCAGATTTTTGTTTTATTGATAGCATATAAGAAAATGTATAAATGAGTTTTCCAGAGCCTGCAGTGAAACCAATGAGTTTCAGCCTGTGGTCCACAGACTCCTGGGGTTCTGCAAATGTATGTATAAGTTAGTCTGTGAACAAATATTGTTATTATTGATCATGGGATTTCAACCTGTGTCCTGCAGATCCCTGCGAGTCCATGGACTATTCCTAAGATTTCCAAAGGGGCATCCGCACCTCCATTTAAAATGTTTTAGGGATGTGCAGATGAAAGTTAGAAAACCTCTGGTAGAAACCTGGATGGGCTGAAGACCACAGAAGACATATAAACAGCATGGGATAGTAGAGTCTTGTTCATAACTATGCAGTGTTTGGTGGCACGGGGAGGATCCAGACTAAGATAGAATAGGTAGCCTTGAGCAGTGGGTCCCAGCCTTTTCGAGCATACAGACCCCTTTTCAAGCTATTAAAATTTTACGGACGCCCCAAACAATATAGCTGTGCCTGCAGCCTGCACAGCCTTCAGCCCGTGATGCTTCCTGAGCCGCGTCCCTGAGCCTGCTTGGGAAGCAACATGGGCAGAGGGACGTGCCGGCAGCCAGCACGGAGCCTCTTAGCTGAGAGGCTCCGTGCGGCAGCCAGCATGTCCTTCAACCTGCGTTCTCAAGCCACAGGAAGCAAAGCGGGTTGAAGGGTATGCTAGCTATGAGAGGCTCCGTCCATGTATTTTAAAGTTTCTACGGACCCCCCATGGTACCGGACCACATGTTGGGAGCCACTGTCCTAGAGCAGTAGTCAAGATGCACAGTGATCTGAATCCTGGTTTTGTATAGTTTATTGATTGTGCTTGTTGTTTGGTGAGAAAATGCCATTAAAACAAACCTGGAAGTGGTCTGCAACTCCCCATTTCCTTCAGAACACACAGCGTTAAAATTGCATTTTTAGTTAATGTGAACACCCGCTGGGAGTGTGCGAGGAGGGAGAAAGGGACTGCAGCGTAAGAGGGCATTTCACTGGGCTGTACATCTGTGATCTAGGAACCACTTTGAGGGGAATTTTATTTTTTGTTTGGCAGATCCATATGAAAGTAGATGGTATCTGAAATACTCTTACTGCTAGGCAGGTACATTAGTATTTACTGATAACTGATAGCTTGATGTGCTTTTGAAGCTGCAGAGAAAATCTTACTCTTATAAGGAGGCATGAGATAGGGTTGGGAATCTAAAATGCCAGGGGTGGAATCCTAGCTCGGTTGTTTCAATAGCAAAAGTTCTGTTGACTTCAGTGGGGTGACATTCAGACCCAGAATTCTACTCCCTGTTATGCCACGTGGCTTATTGCCTGACTTGGGGCTAAATGCTTTCCCCTCTATGTCCGAATTCTGTAAAACAGGGTCCTATTTACTGTACCCACCTCACAAGGGATGAGAAGTGTTTGTGAAGCATTTTGAACATGTACAATTAATGTACATGTTCTAAGTATAATTAATCTTTTGACTGTGCTGTGTAAATAAGACACCACAATGATTGTTGTTGGGGTTCTTTTAATGTAGGCAATTGAAGAATTTCCCCAATGGCTAGCAATTTCTTCCTTTAAAATGTATTTAATACAGTATTGTATCCACTAGACTCATAAGTCCACAGTAAACCTTGCGAAACCTGGAACCGAAATCTTTTTTTCTCCAATTCATTGTATCCACTGAATTGATAAAGCCACAGTATAGTTTACAAA